>BSBN01001533.1:11408333-12816666 GCA_027924645.1 Cunninghamia lanceolata
GGTGCCCTTTCAAGCTAAACAAAATGTTCAGATCCAGGGTGAGAAACATGTCATGTGTAATGAAGAAGATGAGGCTCCTGAAGTCTATTTAGGAGTGACTATGACAAAGTGTCCTTCACAAGTGGAACCATTTTATGTTTCCCTGGTTATAAATGGAAAAATAATCAGAAATTGTATGCTTGACTCTGGAGCATCTACAAATGTCATGCCTTTAGCCGTCATGCAACAAGCTGGATTGAAAATTGACAAGGCATGTGGAAAATGTTATGCTATGGATGCCAAAGAGGTACCGGTTATTGGAATCATGAAGGATGTAGATTTCAAACTGGCAGCATTTCCTGAAAAGAGATATAAAATGAATATAACAGTGGTTGACATCAAGCCACGGTATGGTATGTTGCTGTCAAGAAGATGGGCAGCACTAATTGGTGGAAGTATGCAGCTGGACCTGTCATATGCCATGATTCCAATGAATGGCAGGGATGTTAAGCTAATCAGAGAACAAAGATCATCAGAGACAGTGGAAGACCAAGAAGCAGAGGAACAGATATGCTTTGTAAACACTGACTGTGATAACTTCAAGGTTGTCTCAGATGATAGAGAAGATAAAAAGAAAAATGTCTGCATTGAAGAATTGGATCAGCAAGGTTTGTGGACCACGTTTTTTGATGGAGCTTGTGCAAAAGAAGGCTCTGGAGCTGGAGTTGTTTTCCTGTCTCCAACTGGTAAGCTCCTCAAATTCTCTTTCTTGCTGAGGTTTGTTTGCACAAACAACATTGCAGAATATGAGGCTTTACTCTTAGGCCTAAATATTGCTCTCAAACATGGAATCAAAATGCTAAGAGTATTTGGGGATTCTAAGCTGATTGTATCCCAAATTAGAGATAGGTATGCTTCAGAAAATAAAAGGTTGAAACAATACAAGCATGCTGTTTGGGATACCATTGAACTATTTGATGCATTTTCAATAGGCTGGGTAGAGAGGTCAAAGAATGTTATGGCTGATTTCTTAGCTAATGTTGCAATAAGGCCAGATGACATCACTCTGTCAGATGTTACAAATGTAGAAGTTAAAATTAGGCCTGCAGTACTAGAAAATATATGCAGTTGGCAAGTGTTTAATGATGATAGGGACTTGTTAAAATTTTTGCACTGCATAGATGAATATGAGAATCAAGAAATTGATTTCCAAGCTTTTGTAGAGACTATAGATGGAAAAGAAACTCTTGTGGGAAAAGAGATAATTCAATTGAAGACTAATATAAAATCCCCAGAGGATTAGTAGCTTTGGAAAGAGCTTTTGACAGTAGAGATAAATTGGTCACAAGGACATCTCCCACAAATAAGGAAGATTTAGAAGAGATAAATCTGGGGACATCTCAGGCCCCTCAGAAGGTATATATTGGTAAGCAGCTCAAACCACACATTAGAAGTATGCTGATTGCTTTACTGAAAAGGTATAAACATGTTTTTGCTTGGTCATATGAGGACCTAAAAGCCTATAGGGAAGATTTATTCCAGCATGAGATCCCATTGAAGCCTGGAGCTAAGCCATTTAGACAAAGGCAGAGACCTATTAATCCTACCTTAGCTCTAAAGATGCAAGAAGAACTCAAAAGGCTGAGGGAAGCTGGAATAATTGTGCCAATCAGGCATTCAACTTGGGTGTCTAACCTTGTCCCAGTCAGAAAAAAGAATGGTGATATTAGGCTTTGTGTTGACTTCAGGAACTTGAATGTATCCTCTTTAAAGGATAACTATCCACTGCCTAATATGGAAGCTATGTTGCAGAGAGTGACTGGTTGTGAACTCTTATCCATGATGGATGGATTTTCAGGTTATAATCAGGTGAAGGTGAAGGAATCAGAACAGTATAAGACTGCCTTTACCACTCCATGGGGAACTTATGTGTATGTTAGAATGCCCTTCGGACTAACCAATGCAGGTGCTACATTTCAAAGAGCAATGGATGTTGCTTTTGCAGGGTTGATTGATTCAATCCTGGCTGTATATTAGGATGACTTGACTGCTTACTCAAAGAAAGAAGAGCAGCATTGTTTGCATCTGGAGCAGATTTTCATAAGAGCACTAGAGTATGGTATTTCTTTAAATCCAAAGAAGTGTGCCTTTGGGGTAGTTGAAGGAAAGCTCCTGTGACATATTGTTTCCAAGGATGGAGTCAGGATAGATCCAGAGAGAGTGGCTGCTATTGACAGAATTCAAATGCCAAAAACTGTAAAAGGAGTTCAGTCCTTCTTTGGACAGATAAATTTTGTTAGGAGATTTGTTCCCAACTTTGCAGAAACCACAAGGAACATTTCCAAGATGATGAAGAAGGATGCAACTGTCCACTGGGAAAGTGAAGCAATAGAATCATTTCAGAGTATCAAAGAGGCAATCAAGATGGCCCCTGTTCTTAAATCTCCTGATTTTTCTAGGCCATTCCAAGTATTTTCATTTGCTTCCTTTCATACTGTTGCTGCATGTTTGCTACAGAAAAACGAAGATGGTTTTGAACAGCCCATCGCTTTCTTCAGTATGTCCTTGCAGGCCTCTGAGTTGAAGTATGATATTATGGAAAAACAGGCATATGCACTAGTCAGAGCCATCAAAAGTTTCAGACCATACTTGGTAGGATCATATATAATTGCATATGTACCCCATGCAGCAGTCAAAGACATATTCACTCAGCAGGAGGTGACTGGAAGAAGGTGCAGATGGATAAACAAACTGCAAGAGTTTAACATAGACATACAAATTACCAAGTTGGTAAGAGGACAAGGATTAGCCAAGATGATGGCACAGTCAAACTTGGAAGCATGCCAAGTTAATGCAGTCCAAAATGAGAGTGTAAATGTATCAGGATCTGAATGGTACAAGGATATTATCTACTACTTGCAAAATCTGAATTGTCCTTCCCATTTCAGTGACAGTTAAAAGAGGACTTTAAAGTTACATGCAATTAGGTATGTTATTGTTCAAGGTGAGCTATAGTGGAAAAACCCTGATGGTGTGCTGCTGAGATGTGTGGATGAGGATATGGCTAACAATGTTTTGATTGATATGCATAAAGGATTGTGTGGTGGACATTATACTGCCCAAATAACAGCTCATAAAATTCTCAGAGCAGGATATTGGTGGCCCACTCTCTTTTCAGATGCACAAAGGTTAGTGAGGAAGTGTGACCCTTGCCAAAGATTTTCAGGAAAGTTGAAATATGATGGTGCTTTACCCCTCAGGACTGTAACTGTGGATGCTCCATTTCAGCAATGGGGAATTGACTTCATAGGGGAAATTGCAGACAAATCAAGTGGGGGACACAGTTGGATTTTGGTGGCAACTGATTACTTTACCAAATGGATTGAGGCCATTCCAACTAAGAGAGCTACAAGTAAGGTGGTGACAGATTTCATGCTAGAAAATATTATCATCAGGTTTGGAGTACCATTCAAGATAGTCACTGATAATGCTATGTGCTTCAGATCAGGTGAATTTGTTGATTTTTGCAATAGGTATGGGATAAATCTATCATATGCATCACCATATCACCCACAAGGGAATGGTCAAGCAGAATCAAGCAATAAAAGCATCATGAAAATTATCAAGAGGATACTGGACAAGAACAAGAGAGCTTGGGACTCAAAATTGAACTTAGCAATATGGGCTGACAGAGTGACAGTGAAAAGGGCTATTGGGATGTCACCCTTTGAGCTAGTATATGGTGCATCAGCCAGATTGCCCATAAACAATCTCCTACCAGTTTACAGATTCATCCAGGAAAATGATGAGGAGATTGAAGACTCCATGACAGAAAGGGTGAACCAGCTGGTTGCACTGGATGAAAACAGAAGGAAAGCCCACCAGATTAATCTCAAGAGACAACAAGATGTGAAATATCAGTTTGACAGGAGAGCTATAAAAAGGAAGTTTCAAGTCAATGATTTGGTGCTCATTTGGAATGCAAAAGGTCAAGAAAAGGGTAAACATGGTAAATTTGAACCCTTATGGATGGGCCCATATCAGATTTGCAGTGCTCATGGGGAGGATTCTTATTTCCTCCAGGCCCTAGATGGTGAAGTTCTGGAATTGCCTGTGCATGGCCAATTCCTTAAGTTCTATTTTGCATAAATGACTTGTCGCTGTGCACATTTGTAAAAAACATATATATAGTGTAAATGTCTTGTACAGTTCGTGCTTTTTGGTTTTTTTTGCCTGGTCTGCCCGGAGATCTGGTTCTCGCTGCAGGTTTTCACCTGCACGTCCCCATTCGGAGCCAGTGTTGGCACTCGTTTTGACCTGGAGGCTGAGCTTGTTTGTTGGAGGGTTTCTTCCTTCAAACCCTAGGTGTTCCTATTCATCGGCAAGAGCTTGGTCTATCGGCGAAGGATATTGTGGTTCCACCGACGGCGTTGGTCATGCCGATGGGGGGTGAGTCAAGTGTTCGTCGGCGAGATTTGGCATATCGGCAGAGGTCTTTTGCAGTTTGCCGATGGAGGGAAGTCACCCCGATGGGGAGTGCCATCGGAGTGAGATTGAGTATCGGGTCGACTTTGAGATGCTTGGCCGATGATGTTTTTCTTGCCGATCGGGAGACATCGCTGTAGCATACTCTTTCTCTGGCCGATGATGGAGTTGATGGTGGTCTTCGGTGTGACCCGGCGTATCGGCGGGGAGACTTTTGGGTTGGCCGATGGTGTTGGTCACACCGACAGCGGAGTATGGAGTAGCGATCGGCGAGACAGTTGTCTATCGGTGAAGGTTTTTTGGGAGCTGCCGATATGTGGGTGTCTGGCCGACGGGAGATGCGAAGTAGTCATCGGTGTGACCGGCGTATCGGTAGGAGAATTTTTGGGCACGCCGACGAAGTGGTATCATGCCGAAAGGTATGGTCATCGGCGTAACGTTTGATGTCGGCGGAGGAGTTTTTAATTGCGCCGATGGCGTGGGTCTGGCCAATAGGTGGTAGTCAGCTTATGGGCATCGGCGTGACTTCTGGGGTCGGCGGGAGATTTTTGAGGAAGGCCGATGGTGTATGTCATGGCGATGGGCTGTGGGTGAAGGGTCGTGTGTCGAGCGTGGCAAAACGCTCGACACTTAGTACGCATGTGACTATGTTTGTAAAGTGATAGAGGGCTCTCTGCGCTGTGCATGTGGGATTATTTTCCTACATATTTTGAACCTACGGTGAAGTGCGTTTTGGCGGGAGGCTTCCGTTTGAAAGTTGTGATGGTTTTCTCGGTGGCTGTGGGTGGTTGAGCCATCAATGGCGACGGTGCAGGGATGTGGACAATGGTACACACAGTCAGGTACCGGATTTTTGACATGAAGACTTCCAGATAGTGGCGCGTGGCTCGAGGCCCCCCTTTGTCTGCTGCATTAACATTTTCTGAGCGCCATTCCTTCTGAGGACTGTATCTGGCGGATTTTTTGATATTTTGTCATGTAATTAATTGCTGTGGTACACTACCTGGCTGTTATAAGCAGGAAGTGTTACTCATTTCTAGGTTGTTGAAAGTTGAAGATTTTTGGCTCTGTAATTCAAAACAAGCTGATCTGGTTGCTCTGTACAGCTAAACCTGTGAGTTTATGTATCTCTTGTTGTATGTTTTGGCATGAACCCACTGATTTCATGATTAATCTTATATGAGAAATGCTATCTTAGCATGTGTTTTGTTAATTCTATCTCCAGTATTGCATGTATCTTTCTTCTGAGTCTGGATATTTAAGCAATATTTGAGACTCTAGAACATGGAATTCCTGTGTTGAATGTATGATCTCTTAACTTCTGCTCAAGGGGTAGATTAAACTGTTTTCAGGTTGAACATTGGGAAGGGTATACTGCAGTAGGGATGCCATAAGTAGAGATAACTTAACACTCTGTATTGGGAGATATCTGTAAGGCAGGTATCACATATATCCCCTTGAAATCTAGTTTTAGCTGTTCATGCTGATCATTCACAGGTGTATGTCTACTGACTCCAGGCCCTGGATAGGCACCAATCTTGCTTTGTGTTTGTGTTACAACCATGTCCAGCTTTGCATCCAAACTTAAAAT
Organism: Cunninghamia lanceolata; assembly: GCA_027924645.1. Classification (NCBI taxonomy): domain Eukaryota; kingdom Viridiplantae; phylum Streptophyta; class Pinopsida; order Cupressales; family Cupressaceae; genus Cunninghamia; species Cunninghamia lanceolata. Next base: position 11,414,389 of record BSBN01001533.1, read on the forward strand.
CAAAATTGAAATCTAAAACAACCATTAGGACATTAGAATTAGTTTTAGGATCCTCAGTCCTCTGTCTACAACTGCAAATAGGCCCAAAGCTAGCCCCTTTGCTCTTATCTTTCAGTTTTGGTCTACTTACAGGAGGACTTATCTGCTTTCTGACAGCATCCCAATCCTTGTATGCGTATCTCATGGATGTTGAGTAGGGAATACCCCCCTAGGTCTTGCAGAGCCTGAAGAAGAAGAGGAGATAAAATATAGAGTCTATCTCCTACACTGTTGGCCCCTGGCCCAGAGATCCTGTTGATCACTGATGGCTACCTTGTAGGGAAATCTGGGAATAAGCATCCAGTCTGGGAAAAAACCAACAGGCCCCACCCTTAAACAAGGCTCAGAGAGCCAAATCCAGAAAGCCAAAAAGAAGGCTAAAACCAAAACAAAGAACAAACAGGAAGGACAACAGAAAAACTACAAACCAGCAAAAGACCACCAACACAAAGAACAAACAGGAAGGACAAAAAACTACAAACCAGCAAAAGACCACCAACAAAAACAATCAGAAACTCGTATTATAATCAAACTAAACTATAAGGAAAAAAAATATGATTGTTTTGTTTTATACCACATTTTAAATTTTAAAAAATAGTAAAAATTCAGATTTTTATTTATTTATTTATTCTTATGCAGGGAATGAGAAACCTCTTTTCCTATCCCGGCCAATGGTTTTATGGATTAATTTCATGCATGTTCACCACTTTAACTTTTGACTCTCTTTAGGAATGCACCACTTTATGATTACATCACATCATCCCTTTGGACACTATTTTTCTTTTAACTTTTCAGAGTTCTGGTTGCTTTATTTGTTGAGTTAAAAGTGATTTCAGTGACAGTAAATGAAAGTCCAAGGCCAAAAGATGGCATAATGTAATAGCATTTTAATATTTTAAACAAAATACATGAGTATTTTTTATATTTTATTTTTAATTATTACATATATTATGTATAATAATGTAATTAATTTGTATTATATAAGTATTTATAATTGAATATTAATTAAAAATAAATATATTTTGAATTAAATATGTTTAAATATTTTATATTGTATATTAAGTTTTTTTCTTAAAAGTTAATTAAGTTAATTGTTTATTTTAATCTGTTAAGGTTAAGGTTATGATAGTACTTTCACAATTTTTAATAATTTTTAGAGATTATTTGAATTTTGAGTAGTGGATTAAATAGGATGTGAATGATCCACGCCTTGTGTCAACTCTTGTTCAAAATAATATGGGCTTTGACAATTCATGAATTCCAAGGTCTAACACTTGAAAGAGCATCAATTGACATCGAAGGCATTGATCATTAGGGTCTCATATTCACTACAATCTCACAAGTGTGACTTTTAACAAATCTATGTATCTTCCTAAGCTTTAGCTACCATGATATGCCAACATACAAGATAGTTCATGTCTCCCTCAAAATAAGAGAGGAGAATTATCTACATGCAAGATCAACCTCAAATTACTAGACAATTCAATCAACAATGTACTCCACCCCTTCGCACTATACAATGTGTACAATGGCTTCCATATCATAGAAGTGGTTTTCTAGTTAATTAAGAATTACACTCATTACAAATACCTATTGACTAGTTATATTATTTTTAATTAAAACAAAGATTTATTAATATAGAAAGAATAAAATACAATAAAGCAACACTTGCATGCAATACATGAAGTAGTAAGACTTACAAAGTAGCATACACAACAAGGAGAACCTAATGAACAAGAAAAAAGAGTGAACACAAAAAATCTTCGACACTTAATACACACGACACAAGGAAGAAGTAAACAAAGCACTTTGAAGGAGGACAAGATGAAGACCTAGAAGAGTCATACAAGGAAGAGTACACTAGCTAGGCACAAAGCTCAACATATTAGGCAAAACAAGAAATTTTGCCAACACCAAAGCTCACAATATTAAAATCAAATCTAGATGGGCAACACACTCAATCCCAAACAACCCAACCACAACAATTGTAGAAAGAAGAACCATAAGATTGTGCAAGGGATATTGAGACCAAAACCATGCGGTGAGATGTGCTTAGTAATATCAACATAAGTGAAAAGCTTGAGAAAAATAGTGGAAAACTAGAGAAGTATGGAAGAACAAGAATAAAGATGATCCTTATGGGAATATCCACTATTTGAAGACCAATTAGAGCTATCAATAGAAAGCCCCTCATTGCAAAAGCCAACAACACACACACACACACACACCTCTTGATTCAACAAAAAACTAGGAAACATCATAAGCATCTAAGCATAAACTACTCACTATAGAATTTTGTTCCATCTACACCCCTAATGAAGCTCATTAAAGAATGTTGTTGTGGGAATGAACTGTAACAATCTCCCTTTGGCAGACTAGATAATGGGTGGAAATTTTAATATGGTGGAGCACCCCTCAGACCATAGGTGGTTTAACAACACCAAATTATTTCATGTTGTGTTTGATGTCTAGTTACTCAAAGTCATAACTCTCTTCGTGTTTTTGACCCTTTACATGGCCTTAAAGACTCCCACCTTTCTTATTGGTTCTCTTTCTCTAATTATCATTAGGGTTCTCATCATAAGCATAGTCATCTAGATCACTTCTTTGTCACCTCTAGTAGCAATGAGGAGTAGGCTTCAAAACAATTATCTATTTTTGGCAAGTGATCTTCCAAGTTACCATACAAATTTTTTGTTAATAGGTCTACATGCCATTTTATTTTTCTGGCCTACATGCCAAAGGTTTCTATTTCTGAGGGCTTGTGTGACAATCTATAAGTTAAAGCACCATTTAGGGTGATAAGTTAAAATATTTTATTACTTAATATAATGGGAGTGTACCATGTCATTAATTGACATACACTATTACAAAGCTATTTTTTAGATTTCTTTCCTAATATAAAAAAATACTTTTTCTAATGTGCATTCACTACATTGTTTGAGTTGCTTGAATCTTGATTGGTTAGTGAAAAGAAATGGAATTTGAAATTTAAATTTTTAGATTTTTAGATTTATGGAATCTATATTGCTTAATACAATTACTTTTTAGATTTTTGGATTCTATAATGAAATTTGAAATTTAAAAAAGAAAAGCTGAATAGAAATATAAAATATTAAAAACTAAACTTGTAGTAAAACTAAATTTACATTATGGAAAAGAGTAATCTGCATTTAAGGAATCAAAATTCAAGAATCAAAACTTTCATTCCATTAAATTAAAGCACATGTACAAACTACAAATTTCATTGCAATGACAACTTTACGTATTCTTGAATCTTATTTCTCAAAAATCTTTTTTATTTCTTGAATCCTTGATAGAATCTACTTTTCACAAATAACTCACTATAGTCCAAAACTAACTTATTTACTAACAACGTTTTGGAGATTTCTTTCACCATATACTCTAACACAATGTCAATAAAGTTGTAGCTAAACATATGTGCTTCATATGTACAATTAAGCTCAATTTTTGGATAGCACCAAAGGATTAGGTGGACTAGTTCAATTTTAGAATTGTAAATTGTGTCTAAACTTTGATTATAATGATTAGTTCTATAATTTTTTAACTACTAAAATAACGGTTCGTCCATAATACCATCCATCTTTGTTTAAATCCAAGAATGCCAACTCCTCACAAATAATGTTTCATAAAAATAACTTTATTTTTGATTCATGGGTCTTGCAAATAGAAATCTTGTTGCATAGTGAACATCAATGTTGATATTTACAATAGAAGCAGTTTAATATCACTATTCAAGTTCAATTAAAAAGTTTTAAAGAAATGTAAACCTAAAACTAGTGATGATATCTGAAATAGAAGATATTGATGTATACACCTTTAAGTTTAAGTTAAGAAAATATGCCTTTTATGCTTAGCCTTAGTAACAAACACTAGTTTTTCTATTTTTAATTTTATTCTCTTTCTCTAAGTTCTTCCAATAAACCTATTAAAATGAGACAATTTTTTGAATAATTCTCCAAACCTTGATTAGAATATAAGAATGAGCACACTAATTGTCATTGTTCAATTTTCTTCACTCTCCAATCTACATCATCTGAATAACAAAGATTGATGGCTAGAGTTTTATTTCAAAGCACAAATTTTTCAAGTCAATGTTTGGTGGAACAATTCCTAGAATCAACCATCAACTATTTTTTTTTTTTAAATCAATGATGATATTTTTTGAGATATACTTTGTAATCTTTCTCATATTCCCACAAAGATCATTATTGTCATTGCCTAATCCCTATATTAATATAATATCACTGTGAGTTTCCATCCGACACCATTAGATAAATGATTATGAATCACAGTTCATTTCTGGAACATAGATCTAACAAGGTAGATATTAGGGAAACAACTTTCAAAATCATTTGAGAGTCATTAGATCAAGGATTAGATTAATGGTTGTGAATTGTTGCTTGACTAATTATGGAAGTCCCATCCTTCCAATCACATCATTTTTAATGAATATTGAAGTTCAAATAATTACCCATTCTGATGCCCATGAACATAAAGCCTTTTTTATATTTTATTAATGATGACAATAAATTAAATGAACTTTTAGGTCATCATTATTTCATTCGGACAAAGTTGATTGCTCTCATAATTTTAGATTTTTACATAATTTTTTAAAGTTGAACCATTGTAGTACTTGTCTCTAAGATTAAGAAACTTGAAAAAGCAAGAAAACCACCAGTATTAAATTTTATTTTAATTTGCAAATCAATTACTACAATCTATAATGTCCATTGGAAGAGAGTACACACATATTCCTTGTGGGATATGGTAGAGTTGAGAGTAATCATATTAATTTTTGGGTAAGCAAAAGCGTACATTCCTTTCTATCAGCCTTGAATTTCAAATTTCCATTCTCAAGGCTTAGGGTAAAGTTTAATTTCATAGAAGCATGTCTATGGATAGTAGTAGTTTGAAGGTTATAGATAAGGGTTCAAAGGAAGCCACAAATATAGTAGCAAAAAAAACTCATATCTCATACATCGAATTGCTTAAAGCCCCTAGTTTTACTAACAAATACCATGATATTATGTTCATATAATCACTAATAGGAGCCTCAGAGAGCTTAGATACATCTATAAGAGAAAGTCACAATATTAAGCTTGTTAATCTTAAAAGTGCCAGTGTGCCATGGGTGGTTGGATTGGGACACTTGATGTCACATGAGGTTTTCCCTTGCCCAAAATTATGATGAAAAAAGAAAAGCAATTGTTAATAAAGACAATCAAGAAGAAATATTATCCATTACTAAGGAAAATGTTGGCTTCAGGTTCGGGTTTCTACAACTTGCAAAATTAGGAGCTATCATCATTAACCCCAAAACAATTGCTAATGATTATGAGGTATCCAATAAAGGATCTAAAGAATGCTTTAAATTACAAAAAAATAATAATAGATGGGAAGGTACCTAAAGATAATCCTCTTTATAATTTTTTTTTAAAATCATGGGTTAAGGATACCATTTCTATGCTAGCATTTTGTCTTAGATTTTATAGTGATAATCTAGTGGATGGAGCCCTCCTCGAAATGCTATACACCATTATTATGGTTAGAAACCTACTAAATAAAAATTTGTTAGGAACACTTTAGAATTTATGCATAAATAGTTTTTTATTAAATAAAGGAGGTTCAAATACTAAGACCTTTAGGCTCACAACCTATGTGTGTTATTTGTTTCTATGGTAGTTATATCAATAGTTTATGGAAAACAAGCTTCAAATTCAAACCTATTCTAATGTTGAGTCAAAAAAGTTGGCACCACTAACTAAATGGACCTATAAGATAAGGATGCATGATAAGGGAAGGAATTACAATACTTTTGTGGAATAATTTTTGCCTCCAATTTATAAAGTAATTATAAGTACTCCAATTCCTAGATTGTCGATGTCTTGTAGAGATTCCATTCAATTAGGATCAGAAATAAAATTGGCTAATTGGTACTTCATGGAAGAATATATTGTGTTAAGATTTTATGGATCACGAGTAAAGTCCCATGGACTTCCAATACATGTGACAAATAGGGTTTTTACATTCCAAGAATATATACAATAGATGGATAATACATATCAACTATATTTTGTTAGTCAACAATATTTCTATCGTTGCCTTTTTCATGCAGATGGTTCACATTCGAGAGAAAAACATTCATTGTGGCACATAGATTTTTAGAAATTTGAATTTTGATATTGACTCTCATTAGTTTAATATGACCCATGTGAGGAAATTAAAGTAAAAGTGGTGGCCAATAAGAACTTTGCAAGTAGAATTCAACATGAAAGTAAGCCCTTGCTAAAAAGATTAAAAAACAAAGATGCTTAGGATGAGGTCAAAAAAGTAATGGATGAAATTACAATTGAGAAAGGAATTACTTTTCAATAGTTGTCCATAAAAATTCTATTGAACACATCAGGATACTGAGAGGGGGGTGAATCAATATCCAAACAAACTTCAAATCCTCCAAAGCAAATTAAAACTTAAACATTACAACATTAACATAAACATGAAAGATCAACATAATGCACAACAACACATAACACCAGATATAAGTGGAAAACCCCAAAAGGGGAAAAACCATAGTGAGGATTAATTCACAATATATGAATCTCACTACAATAAAAGATTACAACTTTGTTTTAGGGCTACAACCCAAGGAAGCTACTACTCCCTGTTGACTTTGTTTTAGGGCTACAACCCAAGGAAGCTACTACTCCTTGCTAACTTTGTTTTAGGTTCACTCCCAAGGAAGCTACAACTCCCTGCAAACTTTGTTTTAGGGCTACAACCCAAGGAAGCTACTACTCCCTAATATGAGAACAAACTCAGAAAAAATTATAGCATGACAGTCCTTCTACTGCTTGAAACTGACAATGAAGCTCACACCTTTTATGATTGTAATTCTGCCTCTTAACTCCTCTTTTGATGATTGGATCAATTAGGCACACTCTTCACTTCCCTCCTGTCACAAAAATGTCTTCAAGATGAATCAAGACAAGCCTTATTGCTTCTACTTTTTCTCCTTCGGTCACCAACATCATAATGCATATCATATTCATATTCTACTCTTCACACACTCATATTCACAATCATACCTCACCTAGATCAACTAGGTTTACAATATATACATGGCATTACATTGATTACATTACAAGTCAGCTAATACAACAAGAATATTACAATTTACAAGTAAGCCAGAGATCACACAACATGAAACATGTAGAGTGCAAGCCCTAACATGAACTACACCCAACTCTAGAAAGAGAAACACGCCTTGCAGATCCTAAGACATGCTTAACCCGGTCCTAAACATTCTTCACAGCATCATCTTTCAAAGAAAAACATTCACAAGCTTCACGAAATTGAATTAGGTCGCCCTTAAGCAAGAACACATGAAGCTTGTAGCACAATAGTCATTTTAACTTGGTGGTACTCATGAAATATTGAACATTGTTTGCGCTTCTCCCATATGAGTTGGATGGACCTATAGACCATCTCTAAACACTCCTTGAACTCTACACAACAAGAAATTTGTGGTGCACATCACCAACATACCTCAGTTGGCCTCAACAACAATAACTCTTCACATAATGACTTGAAAACCTTGTGCAGTACAGGAAACACAAAAGATCTGCATGTGCTTCAATCCTAAGAGACATAGAGACATGTAGAATGTCCACATAAACTCATATAACTAATCTGCACATTCTCCAACTAACGCAAGTACTCAAACATGTGTCCTAAGAACAATTAGGCATCCAGAACCATCTATACACTGTCATTTAAAAATTGAACTTGCGGACCTCCAAATCACTTGATACTACAAAGTAGCATGCATTGAACATCTCTGATCATGTTAAAAAAATTGCATGAGCAAGCCTTCACTTACGGAGGAATGCGGAGCATTCCAATCAGCCTTCATCATCACATTATGTTGCCAGAGCATAGACCAGAACTTTGTCACTTGTAACTTCCACTGCGGTGGAGCAAATGATCTGAAACTTTGGATTTAGCACCTTTACAACATACTAAACTGAACTTTTGAATTGCATGACCATATCTTCAAATGCGGAGGAATGCAAAGAATAGTACTAAGCAATCTTCTAGGCAACTTCCTACAACAGTAACCTTTACCAACATTTAGAGATTAGAGTCTTCTTGTTTAAACACATACTTTCTTAGGATCATTAGGAAAGATCATACAACATGCTATAGGTCATTAGCAACATCTTCTCAACCTCAACATAGCTTCTAGTTCCCATCTTAATATATCATCATAAATCATCTTTGCTGACCACAAACATGCTCAATACAACTTTACTTAACATTAATCAAGGCATGACATCCAACCATGAACATCAACTCAACCAACCATGAACATTAGCAATCAACCATGAACATCAGTAACCACTGCTAGCACACCATCAACATAGTATATCATCATCATAAGCATCCAAGCATAGTGTTGACATCAAAGACAACCACATAACCATGTCAATGACAAACTTAGGTAACATATGTGCAAACCTCATTAGTGTTGATATCAATGGCAACCACACAATGACATCAGTGACAACATTATGTAACATATGTGCAACAATCTCCCCCTTTGGCATTGATGACAACACACACCTGCTCATTCTCCCCCTTTGACATCAAGGACAAAGGGCAACTTCTTCTCCTCCTTAGGTTACAAACTCTTGTTTTCAACCTTCTCCCCCTGTCAGTAACAACCACTACCTACTCCCCCTGAGAGGTAGCCACCATCAGTCCAGGAAAAAGATATAACATGAACCCCCCCGGATAGATGCACCAACTATGCATCTAGCAAGAAGGAGGGGTAATTACCCCTAACTTTTTCCGGAGATACTTAAAAATATCCTTTGCAAGAGCCTTTGTGAAAATGTCTGCAATCTAATCCTTTTTTGGAACATATTCCAACTTCACTTCTTTCTCTGTAACCTTCTCTCTCAAAAAGTGATACCTGATTGATACATGCTTGGTTCTAGAATGCATCACTAGATTCTTGGAAATATTGATAGCACTGGTATTGTCACACAAGATAGGAATAGGCTCATCATACATTACCTTAATATCCTTCAAAGTTTGCTTTATTCACAACACTTTTGTGCAGCAAGATATTGCTGCAATATACTCTGCCTCTACAGTTGATAAGGACACTGAATCTTTTTTCTTACTATGCCATGAAATTAATCTACTTCCTAAAAATAAATCACCACCACATGTACTTCTTCTATCATCAACACAACCAACCCAATCAGCATCAGTGTAAGCACTCAGATCAAAGTCATTACCTCTTGGATACCATAAGCCATAATCTGGAGTTCCCTTCAAGTATCTGAATATTCTTTTCACTTCCTTCTCATGAGTTTGCTTAGGATTAGCTTGATATATGGCAACCACACATATTGCATGCATAATATCAGGTCTATAAGAAATCAAGTACAATAATCCTCCAATCATAGATCTATAAAGAGTCTGATCAACCTCCAGCGACTCATCATTCTTGCTCAAGTGACAACAAGTAACCATAGGAGTACTTACCGGTTTGGAATCTTCCATACCAAACTTCTTCAACATCTCTCTAACATACTTAGCTTGAGAAATAAAGATACCATCATCTAGTTGAACAATTTGAAGCCCAAGGAAGAAAGACATCTCACCAACCTTAGACATCTCAAACTCTTTCTACAACTCTTCTACAAACCTCTTACACATATCATCATTTCCACCAAAGATAATGTCATCAACATAAACTGTAACTATCAAAATCATGTCTCTGTATTCCTTAATGTAAAGATTACTATCTGTGGTACCTTTCTTGAAGCCTTACTGAAGTAAGCATTTATCCAACCTAGCATACCAAGCTCTAGGAGCTTGCTTGAGTCCATACAAAGCCTTTTTGAGTTTGTACACCATGTCCAGATCTTCTAACAACTAAATGCCATCTAGTTGCTCAATGTAGACCTCTTCCTCTAGATCACCATTCAAAAATGTTGACTTGACATCTATCTAATAAACCTTGAAGTTCTTGTGAGCAGCAAGGGCAAGAAACATCCTGATTGCCTCCATCTTGGCTATCGGAGCATAAGTCTCCTCAAAATCAATGCCTTCAACTTGTGAGTAACCCTTACACACCAATCTTGCTTTTTTCCTCACAACTTCACCATCTTCATTTAGTTTGTTCCAAAACACCCACTTTGTTCCTATAATATTCTTATTGGTTGGTCTAGGAACCAATTCCCATGTCTGATTCTTATCTATCTGATTCAATTCTTCTTCCATTGCCTTCAACTATACATCATCTTTGCTAGCATCAACAAAGGTTTTGGGCTCTATCTTTGATAGTAAACACAAATTTACTTGCTCACTTGATTTTGCAACCCTTCTCCTAGTCTGGATACATTCATTCTTATCTCCAATGATCTGATCTACTGAATGGTTCCTCTGAACATACTTTGCTGGAGTCTTAGGGATCTGCTCCAGTTCTTGTTCCTTCTCTTCTTTCTCCTCTTCTTCTTCTTCTTCAATGCAAGAAGGTATATCAGATCCCCAGTCCTCTAGATCTTGTGAGATCTGATACAAGTCTTCATCTACCTTGACATTTGTGCTTTCAATCATCTTTCCCAACCTCTTGTTGTAGCATCTATATGCCTTACTTCTGGTTGAGTAACCAAGAAAGATCCCTTCATCAATTCTTGAATCAAACTTTCCTAGGTCTTCTTTATCTCTTCTAATTTAACATTTGTTGCCAAAGATCTTGAAATATCTAACAGTGGGAGGTCTTCCATACCATAGCTCATAAGATGTCTTAGTGCTATTGACCCTTAGTTGTACTCTGTTGAGCAGATAGACAACAGTGTGAACTACTTTCTTCCAATACATATAAGGTAGATCTACATCTTTCAACATTGCCCTAGCCATCTCTTGCATGATCCTATTCTTCCTCTCCACTACCCCATTTTGTTGAGGGGTCCTAGGAGCAGACAAATGTCTCCTAATACCATGATCTTCACAAAACTTTTCAAATTCATTTGAAGTAAACTCACCCCCTCTATCAGATCTTAAACATTTGATCTTAACATCCATTCCATTCTCAACTATTGCTTTGAAAACCTTAAACTTATCAAAGGCTTCTGATTTTTCTCTTAATAAAGTAACCCAATTCATTCTAGAATAATCATCAATAAGAAACATGAAATACCTTTCACCTTGTTGACTCTTAGTTTTTGTAGGGCCACATAGTCAATGTGAACCATCTCCAGAGGCATTGTAGAAGAATACTCCTTGCTCCTGAAATTTGTCTTTGTCTACTTTCCCATTTGACATTCCTTGCATAATGTGTTTACAGGCTTGGTTATCTTGGGCAGCTATCTCATTGCATGAATAGAGCTAATCTTTACCATATTGTCAAAGTTGATGTGTCCCATTCATTTATGCCACAACCAACACTCATTAGATTTAGCCAGTAAGCAAGTTCTTACATTTACCTCCTTTAGATGATAGATATCTCCATATGTCTTGATACCTTCTGCAACTAATTTTCCAGACCCTACCTTCCTGATTTCATAACCTTTGGCATGAAAGGTAAGATTGTATACTGCACATCTGACTAACATTGAGAAGATTGGACTTTATCCCTTTGACATAGAGGACATCCTCAGTCCCGTTCTTCCCATCAATAGTTATAGCACCCTTTCCACGGATTTGTGTTGACTCATCACCACCAAACTTAACAACTCCACCATTCCACTTCTTAAGGCTGATAAACTTCTCCTTGTCACCAATCATGTGGTTAGAGAAACCACTATCAATTAACCAAGCCTTGGCTTCTTCTTTTGCATGAAAGGCAGTCCATACAACCATTGATTTTCCATTATATTGATCATCCTGCAAGGTATCAAACTTTTCACAATTCCCAATATCATCCTTTTTGTCACCAACATTCAAGGCCATGAAAAGTGTTTCATCATTTGAATCATCATGATCTTCATCTTCTGAAGAACAACTGCTCTCCATGGAATACAAACTTCTTTTGGGCTTCTCTCTTTTGTTACTACCTTTTGATTCTTTAAAAGGAAATTTAGAAGCAAAATGACTAGTTTTCCCACAATTGAAACATTTGAAAGGTAACTTACCTTTATATTTGCCTATGCCCTTCTTCAATCTTCTTACAAAGTTTGCCTCTACCTCATCTAGGTCATCATCTTGATCAACTACTTCATCTTTTGTCTTCTTACTTTCTTTGAATGTTGCTTCCTTCTTTGGGGCACCTTTGTCAAATTCTCTCATTTCAAAGGCTATGAGAGAGCCAAACAATTGATCTACTACATATTTATCCAAATCATGAGTTTCCTCAATAGAAGAAACCTTATGACTATAAGATTTAGGGAGAGATCTTAGAACCTTCTTCACAATCTCATCTTCTTTCACTTCTCCACTAAGTCCTCTGATGCCATTAACTATTTCATCTAACTAAAGCATATAACTAGCTTATCTTCTTCTTCTGACATCCTCAGGGTCTCAAATTTGCTCTTGAAGATTTGCATCTTGGCCTGCTTCACTTTACTATCTCTTTCATAAATGTTGCTAAGTTTATTCCAGACATCCTAAGCAGATTTGCAATCCATTACCTTTCTCAAGTTCTAAATCAGCTAGCCCACTCATGATAGCACTCTTTGCCTTGGCATTGTTCTCATACAACTTAATCTCATCTGCATTTGTAGGATCACTAGCAAGATCAGTGTAACCCTTCTTGATAGATTGCTAAATACCAAACCCTAGAGAAGATAAATAGTTTTCCATCCTTAACTTCCAAAAGGAATAATTTGTTCCATCAAACATAGGTTCCTTGTGAGATCCATTATGAGCCATCTTGGACATTCCTCAAGCGGTTAAGCTTCTTCTGAGTAACTTGGCTTTGATACCAATTGTTGAACACACTAGGATACTGAGAGAGGGGGGTGAATCAGTATCCAAACAAACTTCAAATCCTCTGGAGAAGATTAAACCTTAATCATTATAGCATTAACATAAACATGAAAGATCAACACAATGTACAACAACACATAACACCAGATCTACATGGAAAACCCAAAAAGGGGAAAAACCATGGTGAGGATTAACTCACAATATATGAAGCTCACTGTAATAAAAGATTACAACTTTGTTTTAGAGCTACAACCCAAGGAATCTACTACTCCTTGTTGACTTTGTGTTAGGGATATAACCCAAGGAAGCTACTACTCCCTACTGACTTTGTTTTAGGGTCACTCTTAAGGAAGCTACAACTCCTTGCATACTTTGTTTTAGGGCTACAACCCAAGGAAGCTACTACTCCTTGATCTCAGAACAAACTTAGAAAAGATTACAGCATGACAGTCCTTCTACTGCCTGAAACTGACAATGAATCTCACACCTTTGATGATTGCAATTCTGACTCTTCACTCCTCTTTTGATGATTGGATCAATTAGGCACACTCTTCACTTCCCTCCTATCACAAGAATGTCTTCAAGATGAATCAGGATAGGCCTTATTGCTTCTGCTCTTTCTCCTTTAGTCACACATCATATTGCATATCATATTCATATTCTGCTCTTCACACACTCATATTCGTAATCATACCTCACCTAGATCAACTAGGTTTACAATATATACATGACATTACATTGATTACATTACAAGTCGACCAATACAACAAGAATATTATAATTTACAAGTCATCCAGAGATCACACAACATGAAACATGTAGAGGGTAAGCCCTAACATGAACTACACCCAACTCTAGAAAGAGAAACACTCCTTGTAGACCCCAACACATGCTTAACCCAGTCCTAAACATTCTTCATAGCATCATCCTTCAAACAACAACATCCACACGCTTCACAAAATTGAATTAGGTTGCCCTTAAGCAAGAACACATGAAGCTTGTAGCACAATGGTCATTTCAACTTGGTGGTACTCATGAAAGATTGAACATTGCTTGTGCTTCTCCCAGATGAGTTGGTTGGACCTATACACCATCTCCAAACATTCCTTGAACTTCATACAATAAGAACTTTGTGGTGCACATCACCAACATACCTCAGTCGGTCTCAACAATAATAACTCTTCACATACTAAAATGAAAACCTTGTGCGGTACAAGAAACATGAAAGATTTGCATGTGCTTCAATCTTGAGAGACATAGAGGCATGTAGAATGTCCACATAAACTCATATAACAGATCTACACATTCTCCAACTGGTGCAAGTACTCAACCATGTCTCCTGAGAATAATTAGGCATCCAAAACCATTTGTAGTACACTGTCATTTGAAAATTGAACTTGCAGACCTCCAAATCACCTGATACTACTATAGCATGCATTGAACATATCTGATCATGTTCAAAAAATTACATGAGCAAACCTTCACTTGTGGAGGAATGCGGAGCATTCCAATCAACCTTCATCATCACATTATGTTGCTAGAGCACAGACTGAAACTCTATCACTTGTAACTTCCACTGCAAAGGAGCAAGTGATATGAAACTTCAGATTTAGTACCTTTACAACATACTAAACTTAACTTCTGAACCGCATGACCATATCTTCAAATGTAGAGGAATGTAGAGCATTTTACTAAGAAATCTTCTAGGTAACTTCCTGCAACAACAACCTTTACCAACATCTGGAGACCAGAGTCTTCTTGTATCAACACATACTGTCTTAGGATCATCAGGAAAGATCATACAACATGCTATAGGTCATTAGCAACATCTTCTCAACCTCAACATAGATTCTAATTCCCATCTTAATATTGTTCGAATGCATAGGACAATTGAGAGGGGGGTGAATTAGTTGTGTATTAAAACCTTAAACCCTCAAAGCAATTTCAATCATAAACCTCTTAACATGTATTAACAGAATGTAAACATATGAAGCACCAATGCAAACACATCCAAACACATAACAACACCAGATTTAAGTGGAAAACCCAATAAGGAAACAACCACGGTGAGGATTAGCTCACATATATATGAATAACACCACTGAAAATCAATAGGTTCACTGCCAAGGTCTCACTACCCAGAAGAAAAGCTCACTGCCAAAGAAAGGCTCACTGCCAAGGGATCACTACCCAGAAGAGAGAAGAAAGAAGAAGACTGTTGCAGAGAGATTCACTATCTCAAAGGAACAAGAGTGATCCACCACTGCCACTCCTTGCCATCTGCAACTTTTGGCTCACTACCTTTAACAACTTCTGGCACACTGAAATGTAGACACCTTCTACACACTGCATTCCAGAGTCATAAGCATTTAAGTTCGCACATAACTCATTACCCTTGATTCACATTCGCATTCTCTTCTCTACATTTCTCCACTCAACTTCATCTTGCATTTATACCATCTACAACCAAGACCTATCTCAATTAGGTCGGTCCTAATGAGGTGTGTGCACCTCAAATGTGCAACACCAATTAGGTCGACACTAAACACTTCTGCGATGGAAAGAAGTGTATGTGGACCATGTCAAGGGTTAATTAGGACTCAAATCTATATCACCAAGCTTCTCATCATATCCACAATCCATGAGGTACCTGTGCAAATGGCGCTAGTAAGCTAGGTCAGCCAAACCTAAGCTAATAAGCATATCCATGCTTCTCCAAGTATAAAAATATCATGTGGACTAGAGAGAGATACTCCAAAGCATTCACACACCTTTCTAGAGTACTCACCATCATCATAAACTTCTACAAAATTGCCGCAACTATCTAAATCAAAGAATGTCTTCATTATGCACATCAAGACACATTGCTACGAATCACCAACACAAGAACTAAACTTGCGGAGCATCCTAACACTGGAAACTTCAAAGGAAGGTAGATACATATAATATAAGTACTCTCCCAGATCTGCAAGATAGGAAAGCTCAATGTGGATACATGTCAAGCATTCTCATTTCTCTCAGACAACCTCCTTCTCAGTCAAATATTATGTCAAACACATCTTCTACTTCTGCACGATCCAAAACCTAAAACTCTAGATATAACACCTATGAACACCTTTGAGCAACACTTCCAAATTGCATAGGCATATCTTCAATTAGGAAGAAATGTGGAGCATAACACTGAGATTACCTTTGTCACACTGCACACCTTTTTATCAAATTTTCTCAAAAGCACTTGGAAACTAAGTGAACCATCTGTTGGGAGTTGACATTAATGACAACACCAGAAAGTTTCCAATAAATATATCATCATGAAATCATCTCTTCTGACCACATACATGCTCAATACAACTTTACTTGATATTAATCAAGACATGACATCCAACCATGAACATCAGCAACCACTGCTAGCACACCATCAACATAGTATATCATCATCATAAGCATCCAATCATAGTGTTGACATCAAACACAACCACACAACCACATCAATGACAAACTTAGGTAACATATGTGCAATTCTCATTAGTGTTGACATCAATGACAACCACACAACCACATCAGTGACAACATTAGGTAACATATGTACAACAAATTATGGGGTTGTAATTGCATCTAAAGCTAGAGGCAAGGATGACAATAAGGAGATACAATTGTTGCTAATAAGTCTTCTTATTTAAACATATTAGATGCTCTAAAAAGAGCTTGTGTAGAAGCTAATTGGTTAAAGTAAAAACTATCCACCTTTTATTCTATGAGGAAGGATCTAGGTGATCCAAAAGCTACCCCAAAATTAGAGGCTATCCTAGAAGCTAATATTTTAGAAAATTGTGGAATATAGAACATCCCTCTAAGATAGCAAATATTGAATGTGATGATGAGAAAAAACAATTGGTTCTCCCATGGGATGTTGGTGAAGATTATTCATACAAACCTATTATGATTGAAATTACAAAACAAACATATATTGTAGACATAGTTATAGCCCATAAAATGGGTTATCAAGGTGGTGGTTTGGGTGCAACAGGACAAGGCATTTGAAAGGCACAAGTGGGAGAGCCTAGGAGATCTCTAGATGTGTAAGGCATTGGAGTTGATGACCAAGGCTAGGACTATATACAAGTAGTGGTAGTATAATTCAATTTATTTCAGATTCAAATCTTCAATATCAAATACAATCACAACTACATGGGTCTTTAGATTCTTAATCTAAGTTACAAGTTAAAGATTAAAATGGTATAAGAGGTGGTAGCGAATTTGGTTCTACTGGTTGTGGTGATAGAGGTAGTAATAGTAGTGGTCATTAAGTGCTAGAAAAAAATAATTTTGAAAGAGGTCAACACAAATAGGTACTACAAACCAACAAGGCCCTAAGAAGAGGCAAAAGACTATGACAAATCCAAGTAATCTTGTGCATGGTATCTCCACCTCAAAGGAATTAATTGTAGTAGGCACCCCTCTTGTTTGTGTGACTAGGAAAAAATGGCTCATCCTCAACATCAAACAAAGGCCCCAAATACGCCAATTACTCCTCCATTCAAGCATTGGATTGTGTTAGAATCTATAGCATTTGATTACAAAGCTGAGTTTGCCTAAAAATCAAAAAAGAGAAAATAAAAAAGAAACAAATGTTAGATGCTACTGTAACTTTAAAGAGCCTACAACAATCATGGTATTGCCTACATATGACCTAGATATAGATACCAATGAGTGTGTATATGAAGTACCCAAAGTTAAAAAACTAGAGAATCAAATGCATCACATTGACTATGAAGTAAGCACCCTTTCATTAGATTTTAGCTGAATGAAAAGTGACAAAATAAATTTATAAAAAAAAAACAATGATGTAGTATACACATCATTGCTAAAGGTAGAGAGATAAAGAAAGAGGTTGAATAATCAAATAGAAAAGTTATAGACAAACTTGGCAAATGAGAAAGCAAGGAGGAACACGACAGATAACAAGACCAATGAATTGATGAAGAGAATAAAAATGAATGTGAATGAGTAGGTAGTAGTGCAAGAACTACAGAAAAACTTAAAATAAAGTAAATAATTATATAGTAGTGAAAGAGCCAAGTTAGAAAAACTACAATAGAGGCTAGAGGAAGCGGATATCTTAGCAAAGATAGTGCAACAAAAGTTGATGGAAGAGAAACAACAAATAGAAAAATGGCAACAAAAATTGGAGGAAAAGTTCTATGAAAGTTTGCAACTAGATTTGGTGGAAGAAAAAGAGGAATTAATGTCTTCCAAAAGAAAAGGATCTAAATTTTATAAGCAAATAATGATTCATATAAAAGATAACATTTGGAGGGAAATAATCTATAAAACTGATGATTTGAATAAAATGTTTGAATTCATGGATGGTCTATAGACATAGTTCAACAAGCTCAATAAATACATTACTGAAACTAAAAAAGATGATTTCAAGAGTAGATACAACAAAACAAATTTTGAAAATGATCTACATAATTAGTGACAATGAATTGACATCCAAAGGAATTCACAATGGGAGTGATGCCTCAATAAAGGTATCATCTATCATTTGGAAGTGAATAAATCTAGGTGAAACATAGGAATTGTTGAATCAGTCTCAAAATTGTTAGTGGAGTTACATGGAAAGGTAGAAGATCTCACAAAGATGGGTTTTTCAATGTCTTTTGACCAAAAAAGCTTCATTACAAATCATGCTTTCAATAGCAAGATAGAGGATATGAAGCGACATAAACACCAATTTCTTAAGAACCTAGTAGAGATAATTTTTTTGGTTTCGTCAAACCATTAATAACCTTGAAACTAAGTTTGCATGATACAATAAAGGAAAGATATACTCTTAGTTATGAATTACTAACAAATATACATGTTAGTCACTACAAGTTACAAAAAATGCACTTTCAACAGATGAAGAATGGAACATGTTACATAAGATGATATGGTAGCCACTATAAATGTAAAGTACAATTTAATTAATAGTACTTTATTTTTAAAAATTGTTGCATTTGTTGTACTTTTCATTTTTTAAAGATACAATATTACAGTTTTAAGTGTTGGGATAGTTTGATAGTTTTACTTGACATAATATTACATTATTATATGTTAGTGTTTGGACAATGGAAAATGATTGACAATCATCGGCACCTCTATTTAATCATCAAGTTGTTCATATATGTTTTGGGTATAACACTATAATTTAAGTATCTTAAGATTTATTCCAATATAAAAATCTATTGTATTTATTGTTGCTCTCATGAAGTTCTCTTCTTTACAACATTCCTTCTAGAATCTAAATTTGTTCTCGTTTTATTTTATTTTACTATGTTTTTATAAAATAAAAAACAAATCTTATATGGATTTATTTTTGGTGCAGGATGTTAAAGAATAATAGAAACACAAAGTTCAATCATTAGAAGAACAACAACTTAAATAGTTTTAAGAAAAAATGGAACCCATTTTTAATTTATAATTATTTATTAACAATTAACAAAATGGAATCAAGATTCTTGTGTTAGTGATCTAGATTGTATCCTACAATCATACATAATGAACTAAAGACAATCACAACCAATCTTGCAAAGACTTTTATCATGATGGAAATCAATCCTGCTAAGTTAAACTTGAGTGACAATTGAAGGAAAACCTTTGAGAGACAAGCTCCATGATAGACCACTGCAAAAATCCAACATGGAAGTACAACCCTCTTAGGTTGCCTCATTTTTGTACGTCCACTAGAGAAAGAGATCTTTGATCTAGCTATCCATACACATGCACCAGATTACTCACTACTAAATCGTTGCAAATGTTGTTGACAACAAAAAAGCTAGCAGATAAATGACATCACATTCTTTCTAATTACATTGATTCTAACCTGTCTGCATATGACCATCATGCACAATCCTCTTCCTATTCGACTTCTATATGTTTAAGAAAATAAAAATCTATGATATCTATGTAACCATGGATTCCACTAACTACTTTCCAACATGAAATCTAAGGGATTTTGAAAAACTAATATGCATGATGAATTTATACTTTAATCCTTAATACTTCAACGTTAGGGTTTCAACCAAATTTCTAAGAAACAACCTAATATAAGTATTAGGATCCCCTTTAGGATCCCAAGTACTTAATCAAATTCAAAGTGAATTTTTAAACAAAAATTGGCACTAGACCTTGACATGTGGCATCTTACTAATTAAGAACAATTTTATTTTACTTAGTTTGTCAAATCTAGCACACTAGTACTAATGAGTAAATTGATTTTTAAATTATTGTGCAGCCATCAAGTGCTTATATTCTCTATATGTATTATTTTGTACAAGTACCATAAAAATACTTGCACAATAATTTAGGAGTTACAAAATAAACACTACAAGTGCAAATAAATTTTGAAATCACAATTGAAAACAATGTTTAAATTTTAGATTCTAAAATTGAATATTGGAAAATAATAATATGTTAATTCTTACATAGAAATTGAAAATGTGTATCAATATGTCCATTGTCCATCCGGTGGACATATAAAATTATAATCAAGAATAATATGGTATATGAAATACACTTTAAATACCTATTAAATCTCTTCCAATTACCAAATGATCTACTCACATTGACTATGAGAGCCATCCTGATCTTAGTCTTCATTTTAAATTATGTATGCATACTTCCACTTAGCTGTATCTCATTAGTGCCACTAGATGCATTAATGTTCATTGTGTTGGATGTGCTAGTATTATTCAAAGTGTTGCACAACCCTCTTCTTTCACATGTGAACCTCTAAATTCTTAATGTCATTTCAAAAGGATTTGTATATCACATCTAGTTGTATACATCCTCAAGCAATTTTATAAATCTTATCAATTATATTTCTTATCTTTGATTTCAAGAATCCCAATGTACTAAAAACTCTCTCATCCTCCATTAACCTCAGTATCATGGTTTGACATAGATCAACAATTTTGAAATATTTTGATATTGAATCACACTATATTTTGCTCTAGCGTAAGGTTGCCCAAATCTTTGTTAACAATCCATTTTAGAAGGGAATTTCCATGAGTATAAATTATTCCATCATTGATGTTGTAAAATAGACTAATTGCTCTGTAAGCTTAAATTTATTTTTAATTCCTTTTATATGTTATCCATTCAATTATAAACTTCTAAAGAACTATTTGGCCAAGATCTTTATCCTGTTATTAAAATTATCTGATTAGCAATTGATCTAATAGTAAGTGTTGGTTTTTTCCCAGACTGGATGCTTATTCCTAGATTTCCCTACAAGGTAGCCATCAATGATCAACAGGATCTCTGGGTCAGGGGCCAACAGTGTAGGAGATAGACTCTATATTTTATCTCCTCTTCTTCTTCAGGCTCTGCAAAACCTAGGGGGGTATTCCCTACTCAACATCCATGAGGATATACATACAAGGCTGGGATGCTGACAGAAAGCAGATAAGTCCTCCTGTAAGTAGACCAAAACTGTAAGATAAGAGTAAAGGGGCTAGCTTTGGGCCTATTTGCAGTTATAGACAGAGGACTTGGATCCTAAAACTAATTCTAATGTCCTAAAGGTTGTTTTAGATTTTGATTTTGATTTTAAGTTTGGATGCAAAGCTAGACATGGTTGTAACACAAACACAAAGCAAGATTGGTGCCTATCCAGGGCCTGGAGTCAGTAGACATACACTTGTGAATGATATGCATGAACAACTAAAACTAGATTTCAGGGGGACACATATGATACCTGCCTTACAGATATCTCCCAATACAGAGTGTTAAGCTATCTATACTTATGGCATCCCTACTGCAGTGTACCCTTCCCAATGTTCAATCTGAGAACAATTTAATCTACCCCTTGAGCAGAAGTTAAGAGATCAGACATTCAACATAGGAATTCTATGTTCTAGAGTCTCAAACATTGCTCAAATATCCAGACTCAGAAGAAAGATACATGCAATACTGGAGACAGAATTAACAAAACACATGCTAACATAGCATTTCTCATATAAAATTAACCATGAAATCAGTGGATTCATGCAAAAACGTACAACAAGAGATACATAAACTCACAGGTTTTGCTGTACAGAGCAACCAAATCAGCTGTATTGTATTACAGAGCCAAATGTTCAACTTTCAACAACCTAAACAATGGTAACACAGTCTGCTTATATTAGCCAGAAAGTGTACCACAGCAATTAATTACAAGGCTTTTACAAAAATCTGCCAGATACAGATCCTTCAAAGGAATGGCGCTCAGAATTTATTGCTGCAGAGACAGAAAGTAGACAATGGTGGCCTCGAGCCCTGTGCCACCATCTGGAAGTCTTCATTCACAATCGGGTAGTTTAATTGCTTGTACCATCACCCATACTCCTGCTACAGTCGCCATTGATGGCCCAACCACCCGCGGCTGCTTGAAAACCGTCGCAGCACCTCAAAAAAGAAATTCCTGCCAAAACGCGTTCTATCGCAGTTTCAAATTATACAGGGAGATTAGTCCCACATGCATGGTGAGTAGACTACCTTAGTAGTTTAAAAGCATAGTCACTTGCATAATAGGTGTCGAGCGCTTTTGCCACGCTCGACACACGCTCCTTCACCCAAAGCCCATCACCGAGATCAACACCATCGGCCAAGCCCACGAATCTCCTGCCGACCTCAATTGTCCTGTCGACCGCTACATTACAATCCCCTCCATGGGCCAGAGATGCACCATCGGGCCAACTCTTCAGATCTCCACCGATAGTATGAGTCTCTCCGATGACCAGCTTGCACCCCGTTAGCAGTTACCATCTTACCACCATCGGCCAGACCAATATCATCGGCCAAGCAAAAAACCCCTCGGCTGACACAGCCAATCACGCGGATGAACAACTCCTGAAAGCCTCCAACATCCCCATCGGCCAGAGAAGAACCATCGGCCTAGCCAAAAGCTCCTTCACCGACAGACCAACTCTCACCGATACATCAACAGGCTAGGCCCTGCCCCTTCGTCGGCTAGACCCACGCCATCGACCAACCTGAAATTCCTCTGGCCGATCTTACTAGCCTCGCCGATAGACATCAGCCTCGCATCTCCGTCGGCCAAACACACGCCGATGACTCCTCATCGGCCAAACATCCACAGTCAGCCGAACAAGAAACTACTTCGCCGATAGCATAAATCACACCGAAGACCACCATCAACTCCATCATCGGCCAGAGAAAGACCATGTCACAGCGATGTCCCTTGATTGGCAAGAAAATCACATCGGCCAAGCACTCCACAGTCCACCCGATCATACAAGTCTCCTCTGATGGCTAGGTAAAACACACTCGTCGCCAAGACATAGACCATCGGCACAACAAGAATGAAGCTCGCCGACACAACCGATCACCCCGATGATCACAAACATAACTTCAAATAACCCTGCATCCCGCATCGGTGAGACCTAAGTCATCAGAGCAAGAAAAAGATCCCTCGCCAATAGACCATACCCTCACCGATACATCAACGGCCAAACAAATGCCATCGGCCCAACACCTGCCCGCTCACCTGATAGTCTATGTCGTGCCGATGGCACATCAATCCAAACTCCATCGGGAACACCCAATGCATCGGTGAATCACCTATCTACCTGGCCGATAAGCAAACTCTTGCCGATGAACACCTAAAAAACCCTCATCGGCCTGACCACCCGCTTCGGTGGGACAAACATTACCTCCACCGATAGCACAAAGTCCCAGCAACATACAAAGAACACACCACAATCCCCATCGGTGAGATCAAAACTGTCAGAATAACAATAAGCTTCCCTCCCGATAGGCAAAGTCTCAGCGATGACACCATCCCTGCCATCAACCTGATCGCCAAAACACCTGCGAGGTCATGCCGATGGGCAAGAAAATATAGGGTTTAAATGAAGAAACCCTCTAAACATGAAAAATCAACCTCCAGGTCAAAATGAGTACCAACACTGGCTCCGAATGGGGACGTGCAGGTGAAAACCTGCAGCAAGAACCAGATCTCCAGGTAGACCAGGCAAAAACCAAAAAGGCACGAACATGTACAAGACATTTACACTATATACATATTTTTACAAATGTGCACAGCAACAAGTCATCTATGCAAAATAGAACTTAAGGAATTGGCCATGCACAGGCAATTCCAGAAATTCACCATCTAGGGCCTAGAGGAAATAAGAATCCTCCCCATGAATACTGCAAATCTGATATGGGCCCATCCATAAGGGTTCAAACTTACCATGTTTACCCTTGTCCTAATTTTTTGCATTCCAGATGAGCACCAGATCATTGACTTGAAACTTCCTTTTTGTAGCTCTCCTGTCAAGCTGATATTTCACATCTTGTTGTCTCTTGAGGTTGATCTGGTGTGCTTTCCTTCTGTTTTCATCTAGTGCAACCAGCTGGTTCACCCTTTCTGTCATGGAGCCTTCAATCTCCTCATCATTTTCCTGGATGAATCTGTAAACTGGTAGGAGATTGTTTATGGGCAATCTGGCTGATGCACCATATACTAGCTCAAAGGGTGACATTCTAATATCCTTTTTTACTATCACTCTGTCAGCCCATATTGCTAACTTTAATTTTGAGTCCCAAGCTCTCTTGTCCCTGTCCAGTATCCTCTTGATATATTCCATGATGCTTTTATTGCTTGATTCTGCTTGACCATTTCCTTGTGGGTGGTATGGTGATGCATATGATAGATTGATCCCATATTTGTTGCAAAAATCAACAAATTCACCTAATCTGAAACACATAGCATTATCAGTGACTATCTTGAATGGTACTCCAAACCTGATGATAACATTTTCCAGTATGAAATCCATCACCACCTTACTTGTAGCTCTCTTAGTTGGAATGGCCTCAATCCATTTGGTAAAGTAATCAGTTGCCACCAAAATCCAACTGTGTCCCCCACTTGACTTGTCTGCAATTTCCCCTATGAAGTCAATTCCCCATTGCTGAAATGGAGCATCCACAGTTACAGTTCTGAGGGGTAAAGCACCATCATATCTCAATTTTCCTGAGAATCTTTGGCAAGGGTCACACTTCCTTACTAAACTTTGTGCATCTGAAAAGAGAGTGGGCCACCAATATCTTGCTCTGAGAGTCTTATGAGCTGTTGTTTGGGCAGTATAATGTCCACCACACAATCCTTTATGCATATCAATCAAAACATTGTTAGCCACATCTTCATCCACACATCTCAGTAGCACACCATCAGGGTTTTTCCAGTATAGCTCACCTTGAACAATAACATACCTGATTGCATGTAACTTTAAAGTCCTCTTTTAACTGTCACTGAAATGGGAAGGACAATTCAGATTTTGCAAGTAGTAGATAATATCCTTGTACCATTCAGATCTTGATACATTTACACTCTCATTTTGGACTACATTAACTTGGCATGCTTCCAAGTTTGACTGTGCCATCATCTTGGCTAATCCTTGTCCTCTTACCAACTTGGTAATTTGTATGTCTATGTTGAACTCTTGCAGTTTGTTTATCCATCTGCACCTTCTTCCTGTCACCTCCTGTTGAGTGAATATGTCTTTGACTGCTGCATGGGGTACATATGCAATTATATGTGATCCTACCAGGTATGGTCTAAAACTTTTGATGGCTCTGACTAGTGCATATGCCTGTTTTTCCATAATATCATACTTCAACTCAGAAGCCTGCAAGGACATACTGAAGAAAGCTATGGGCTATTCAAAACCATCTTCATTTTTTTGTAGCAAACACGCAGCAACAGTGTGAAAGGAAGCAAATGAAAATACTTGGAATGGCCTAGAAAAATTAGGAGATTTAAGAACAGGGGCCATCTTGATTGCCTCTTTGATACTCTAAAATGATTCTATTGCTTCACTTTCCCAGTTGACAGTTGCATCCTTCTTCATCATCTTAGAAATATTCCTTGTAGTTTCTGCAAAGTTGGGAACAAATCTCCTAACAAAATTTATCTGTCCAAAGAAGGACTGAACTCCTTTTACAGTTTTTGGCATTTGAATTCTGTCAATAGCAGCCACTCTCTCTGGATCTATCCTGATTCCATCCTTGGAAACAATGTGCCCTAGGAGTTTTCCTTCAACCACCCCAAAAGCACACTTCTTTGGATTTAAAGAAATGCCATACTCTAGTGCTCTTATGAAAACCTGCTCTAGATGCAAACAATGCTACTCTTCTTTCTTTGAATAGGCAGTCAAGTCATCCTGATATACAGCCAGGATTGAATCAATCAACCCTGCAAAAGCAACATCCATTGCTCTTTGAAATGTAGCACCTGCATTTGTTAATCCGAATGGCATTCTAACATATACATAAGTTCCCCATGGAGTGGTGAAGGCAGTCTTATACTGTTCTGATTCCTTTACCTTCACCTGATTATAACCTGAAAATCCATCCATCATGGATAAGAGTTCACAACCAATCACTCTCTGCAACATAGCTTCCATATTAGGCAGTGGATAGTTATCCTTTAAAGAGGATACATTCAAGTTCCTGAAATCAACACAAAGCCTAATATCACCGTTCTTTTTTCTGACTGGGACAAGGTTAGACACCCAAGTTGAATGTCTGATTGGCACAATTATTCTAGCTTCCCTAAGCTTTTTAAGTTCTTCTTGCATCTTTGGAGCTAAGGTAGGATTAATAGGTCTTTGCCTCTGTCTGAATGGCTTAGCTCCAGGCTTTAATGGGATCTCATGCTGGAATAGATCTTCCCTATAGGCTTTTAGGTCCTCATATGACCAAGCAAAAACATGTCTATACCTTTTTAGTAATGCAATCAGCATACTCCTGATGTGTGGTTTGAGCTTTTTACCAATGTATACCTTCTTGGGGGCCTGAGATGTCCCCAAATTTATCTCTTCTAAATCTTCCTCGTTTGTGGGAGATGTCCTTGTGACCAATTGGTCTCTACTATCAAAAGCTCTTTCCAAAGCTACTAACCCTCTAGGGATTTTATTAGTCTTCAATTGAATTATCTCTTTTCCCACAAGAGTTTCTTTTTCATCTATAGTCTCTACAAAAGCTTGGAAATCAATTTCTTGATTCTCAAATTCATCTATGCAGTGCAAAAATTTTAACAAGTCCCTATCATCATTAAACACTTGCCAACTGCATATATTTTCTGGTACTGCAGGCCTAATTTTAACTTCTACATTTGTAACATCTGACAGAGTGATGTCATCTGGCCTTATTGCGACATTAGCTAAGAAATCAGCCATAACATTCTTTGATCTCTCTACCTAGCCTATTGAAAATGCATCAAATAGTTCAATGGTATCCCAAACAGCATGCTTGTATTGTTTCAATCTTTTGTTTTTTGAAGCATACCTATCTCTAATTTGGGATACAATTAGCTCAGAATCCCCAAATACTCTTAGCATTTTGATTCCATGTTTGAGAGCTATATTTAGGCCTAAGATTAAAGCCTCATATTCTGTAATGTTGTTTGTGCAAACAAACCTCAGCAAGAAAGAAAATTTGAGGAGCTTACCAGTTGGAGACAGGAAAACAACTCCAGCTCCAGAGCCTTCTTTTGCACAAGCTCCATCAAAATACATGGTCCACAGACCCTGCTGGTCCAGCTCTTCACTGCAGACATTTTTCTCTTTATCTTCTCTATCATCTGAGACAACCTTGAAGTTATCACAGTCAGTGTTTACAAAGCATATCTGTTCCTCTGCTTCTTGGTCTTCCACTGTCTCTGATGATCTTTGTTCTCTGATTAGCTTAACATCCCTGCCATTCATTGGAATCATGGCATATGACAGGTCCAGCTGCATACTTCCACCAATTAGTGCAGCCCATCTTCTTGACAGCAACATACCATACTGTGGCTTGATGTCAACCACTGTTATATTCATTTTATATCTCTTTTCAGGAAATGCTGCCAGTTTGAAATCTACATCCTTCATGATTCCAATAACTGGTACCTCTCTGGCATCCATAGCGTAACATTTTCCACATGCCTTGTCGATTTTCAATCCAGCTTGTTGCATGACGGCTAAAGGCATGACATTTGTAGATGCTCCAGAGCCAAGCATACAATTTCTGATTATTTTTCCATTTATAACCAGGGATACATAAAATGGTTCCACTTGTGAAGGGCACTTTGTCATAGTCACTCCTAAATAGACTTTAGGAGCCTCATTTTCTTCATTATACATGACATGTTTCTCACCCTGGGTCTGAACATTTTGTTTAGCTTGAAAAGGCACCCCTGAAATTAGGGATACTGTCCTATTCTTGATCTCTTCAACCTTCATCAGTTCCATAAGTGGAACAGAGACTTTTACCTGGGAGAGGACTTGAGCTATATCAAATGGAGCATAATTTTGTATAACAGTTGTAGCTTGCTCCACAATCTTGTTTTTATCCTGAACTGATTTAGCTTTTACTTTCATAGTTCCCTGATCATCATTCTTGTCTTGGGAACCTTTACTTTGATCTTCAGCCCGAGGGATTCTGTTTTCTGGTCCTTGGGATTCATGACCTGTTCTATGTCTAAAATTTTGTTTATTATTACCCCACTACCTTTTTTGTGGTTCAATTCCTTTATGACCATGCACTGGGTGACCTGCAGAAACATCTTCTAGTTGACGCAAGCTGCTTATCTGAGCTTTACCTCTGAGATTGTAGTTACTCTTGACTTGGGCAACTGTTGCAGCTGTGAAGGCCCTAATTTCCTCATCAGAAGGTCGTTGTAAGTTACTCAGAAAATTATGCGAGCTCTGAGCATACACATAGCTCTCTTCATTACCTTCATCATAAAAGTCCTGTTGACAGGCCCAAATTCCATCATCTGTACTCTCATCAGCATCATAAATGGGGTATCCATTGTTTGTGGACATCATATTAACATCATCATCTTGCACATAATGTGGCTCATTGCATTCATTACAAGATGTAGTATTATCACACAAGGACTGAGCAATCATACACTGTGACTGTGAATGTGGCATCTGACAAATTATACACCATGGAGTATCATCAACAATATTTACAGCTTTCTTTAGAGGATCAGGAGTTTCTTTGACATGTTGAGTCCTCTAATTTGTGTTGTTATGTGGGAATATAGGCTTACCATTATGCCAATTGGTATTATAAGGCATATCATGCAATGATGGCCTCTTTTCCTGCCTTTGATAGACTTGCCTATCAGGACCTATCCCTTTTTCACTTCTAGCTAGTCTATAGCTTAGGTCCTTAACAACATTTGCCAATTTGTCTATCTAATCTTCAGGGGCAGATGTATTACCTTGAGTGTTCTGAGGCTTGTTTGGATTCTGCAGAATTTTCACATCATCCCTTCTGTTAGTCTTGCCTGATGCTTTCTTGTTGTTCTCAATATTTACTGCAATTCTGAAAGCATCCCTGATAGTAGCAGGACTTTTATCTCTTAATCCATATGCAGTTTTTGCATCAAAGGCATTGATATACAATATTATGCACATTGGTTCATTTGGCCTCATGTGATGTGGCAATTTGTTTAACACTTTAGTAAATCTTGCATTAAAATCTGCAACCTGCTCATTTGACCCTTTAGTGATATTGGTAAACTCATTTACAAAAAAGCTAGGGTCAGTCTTGTCACCATACTGTTCCTTGAACATCCTTTTAAAATCATCCCATGATGAAATACTCCGGTCAGTTAGATTCTTATACCATTCCCTTGCCTCATCTACTAAAGATTGCATGAATGACTTCATGAAAACATCCTCATGTTCAACCTCAAAGTTATCCATAACATTTTGAAAAGCTTTTAGATGATCTTCTCCTGACACAGTGTTGTTTCCTGAAAATTTAGGCACCTGCAGCCTCAGATGCTTGTCAATGGGGTTAGGATACCCAGGAATACCATCAAATACCAGCTGTCTGAATCTATCTAATTGCATGGGCTGTCTGTCAAACTGATTAATATTAATATTTCTATTTGCATTCTGGTTCTTACATTGTTCAGTGGTATCCTAGCATCATTCACATTTTGTCTCTCATCATTATGCTGATGTTGCACTTCATTTCTCTGTTGATGTCTCTGCACATTTGCATTCTCAAGGGTAGGAATTGAATTATTTTGGGCAGCCCTTAAAGCTTGCACTTTCTTCCTCAGGTCATCTTTGATTGTTATTGCCTGCTGATATTCGAACTCGGCCCTTAAGCTCCTAATTTCATCAGCTAGTTCTTCCTCGCTAGGCCTAGAGGAGGATGGTTTTACCATATTTTGATCTTCATCTTCATCATCCCTCAGAGACTCTGCCTCTTCAAACCTTTCACTAGGGTCTAGAAATGGGCGTTCTTGGAACACCTCTGACCTCATTCTCACGCTACCACCCTGTTGCCTCTCATATGCACCCTGAATATCAACTTCTGCATTTGAAAAGTAAGGCACATGCTATCCTGATGGCCTAGGGTTATCTTGCATATCATCATTTTTTCTGGGGGAACCCTCATGACTGACTGAGACAGCTCCCTTTCTTCTGTACATCATTCTTCTTGTTACTGGTAACTCTTCAAATAAAGGATTTTGTTGAGATCTTTTGAAAATCAGGGTTCTTTCACAAACTCCCCAGCAAAGTCACCAATTTCTGTTGGTGACTCAGATGGGCACACAGATATTTCACCAGGGAGGACAAAAATAACAATTTTCAAATCACCATCCCCAGTAGAGTCGCCAATTTCTGTTGGTGACTTGGATGGGTCACAAGATATAACCCTTTCTCAAATTTCCTTCCCCAGTAGAGTCGCCAATTTCTGTTGGTTTTTTCCTAGACTGGATGCTTATTCCCAGATTTCCCTACAAGGTAGCCATCAATGATCAACAGGATCTCTGGGCCAGGGGCCAACAGTGTAGGAGATAGACTTTATATTTTATCTCCTCTTCTTCTTCAGGCTCTGCAAAACCTAGGGGGGTATTCCCTACTCAACATCCATGAGGATATACATACAAGGCTGGGATGCTGACAGAAAGCAGATAAGTCCTCCTGTAAGTAGACCAAAACTGTAAGATAAGAGCAAAGGGGCTAGCTTTGGGCCTATTTGCAGTTGTAGACAGAGGACTTGGATCCTAAAACTAATTCTAATGTCCTAAAGGTTGTTTTAGATTTTGATTTTGATTTTAAGTTTGGATGCAAAGCTGGACATGGTTGTAACACAAACACAAAGCAAGATTGGTGCCTATCCAGGGCCTGGAGTCAGTAGACATACACTTGTGAATGATATGCATGAACAACTAAAACTAGATTTTAAGGGGACACATATGATACTTGCCTTACAGATATCTCCCAATACAGAGTGTTAAGCTATCTATACTTATGGCATCCCTACTGCAGTGTACCCTTCCCAATGTTCAATCTGAGAACAATTTAATCTACCCCTTGAGCAGAAGTTAAGAGATCAGACATTCAACACAGGAATTCTATGTTCTAGAGTCTCAAACATTGCTCAAATATCCAGACTCAGAAGAAAGATACATGCAATACTGGAGACAGAATTAACAAAACACATGCTAACATAACATTTCTCATATAAAATTAACCATGAAATCAGTGGATTCATGCAAAAACGTACAACAAGAGATACATAAACTCACAGGTTTTGCTGTACAGAGCAACCAAATCAGCTGTATTGTATTACAGAGCCAAATGTTCAACTTTCAACAACCTAAACAATGGTAACACAGTCTGCTTATATTAGCCAGAAAGTGTACCACAGCAATTAATTACAAGGCTTTTACAAAAATCTGCCAGTTACAGATCCTTCAAAGGAATGGCGTTCAGAATTTATTGCTGCAGAGACAGAAAGTAGACAATGGTGGCCTCGAGCCCTGTGCCACCATTTGGAAGTCTTCATTCACAATCGGGCAGTTTAATCGCTTGTACCATCGCCCATACTCCTGCTACAGTCGCCATTGATGGCCCAACCACCCGCGGCCACTTGAAAACCGTCGCAGCACCTCAAAAAAGAAATTCCTGCCAAAACGCGTTCTATCGCAGTTTCAAATTATACAGGGAGATTAGTCCCACATGCATGGTGAGGAGACTACCTTAGTAGTTTAAAAGCATAGTCACTTGCATAATAGGTGTCGAGCGCTTTTGCCACGCTCGACACACGCTCCTTCACCCAAAGCCCATTGTCGAGATCAACACCATTGGCCAAGCCCACGAATCTCCTGCCGACCTCAATTGTCCTGTTGACCGCTACATTACAATCCCCTCCATGGGCCAGAGATGCACCATCGGGCCAACTCTTCAGATCTCCACCGATAGTATGAGTCTCTCCGATGACTAGCTTGCACCCCGTTAGCAGTTACCATCTTACCACCATCGACCAGACCAATATCGTCGGCCAAGCAAAAAACCCCTCGGCCGACACAGCCAATCACGCGGATGAACAACTCCTGAAAGCCTCCAACATCCCCATCGGCCAGAGAAGAACCATCGGCCTAGCCAAAAGCTCCTTCACCGACAGACCAACTCTCACCGATACATCAACAGGCTAGGCCCTGCCCCTTCGTCGGCTAGACCCACGCCATCGGCCAACCTGAAATTCCTCTGGCTGATCTTACTAGCCTCGCCGATAGACATCGGCCTCCCATCTCCGTCGGCCAAACACACGTCGATGACTCCTCATTGGCCAAACATCCACAGTCGGCCGAACAAGAAACTGCTTCGTCGATAGCATAAATCACACCGAAGACCACCATCAACTCCATCATCAGCCAGAGAAAGACCATGTCACAGCGATGTCCCTTGATCGGCAAGAAAATCACATCGGCCAAGCACTCCACAGTTCACCCGATCATACAAGTCTCCTCCGATGGCTAGGCAAAACACACTCGTCGCCAAGACATAGACCATCGGCACAACAAGAATGAAGCTCGCCGACACAACCGATCACCCCGATGATCACAAACATACCTTCAAATAACCCTGCATCCCGCATCGGCGAGACCTAAGTCATCGGAGCAAGAAAAAGATCCCTCGCCGATAGACCATACCCTCACCGATACATCAACGGCCAAACAAATGCCATCGGCCCAACACCTGCCCGCTCACCCGATAGTCTATGTCGTGCCGATGGCACATCAATCCAAACTCCATCGGGAACACCCAATGCATCGGTGAATCACCTATCTGCCTGGCCGATAAGCAAACTCTTGCCGATGAACACCTAAAAAACCCTCATCGGCCTGACCACCCGCTTTGGTGGGACAAAAATTACCTCCGCCGATAGCACAAAGTTCCAGCGACATACAAAGAACACACCACAATCCCCATCGGTGAGATCAAAACTATCAGAATAACAATAAGCTTCCCTCCTGATAGGCAAAGTCTCAGTGATGACACCATCCCTGCCATCAACCTGATCACCAAAACACCTGCGAGGTCATGCTAATGGGCAAGAAAATATAGGGTTTAAATGAAGAAACCCTCTAAACATGAAAAATCAACCTCCAGGTCAAAATGAGTACCAACAGTAAGGATACATAATAGACATGGATTCAAGAAGTTCATCTTGAGGTAATTTCTCTCTACTCTCTTGGGAAAGAGATCTCACAATATTCCTTAAAGTAGTACTTATAGATTTAGCAATATTGTCAAAATCTTCCCTTGTAACAAGTACTTGTTTGGTAGCACTCCCAACCTTTGAAAAATAGTACATTGGCATCTCATATCTCCACACTAAGACACATAATTACCCACTTGTACGTTAAACTATAAAAAATTAGTAGTATTGTCCACATTTGTCATTAAGTGTTGACTATTAAATTTTAGACTAATGAATGACTAATCTTATAGATATAAATTATTGAGGGTCATGGATATCATTTTACATAGCTTTGGATCTTCTAAAATATACATGGTTCTTTGTTGGAACTTTTTCACAAGAATGTTCATTTCCTTGACCATGGAAGAATACTAGTTAAAGTTAGAAGTGTCTCTATGTAACTTAACCAAAATAAGAGGTCATAAACTTTTCCTCCTATGAGGCAATGTTTGTACATTACTCCAATCAAGGATTGATATTATGCAAATACTCTTTGCATTGGTTGATGCAAGGAGATCCATATGGTATCAACATCCTTAAGAAGCTTGTTTTATTTTAGAAGCAACGCCTAATCAATTTGAAATTTTCTTGATAGATCCCAATTACGCCTTATTTTTATTTGTCTTTTATTTCCTATTTAGTATAGGATGTTCATTTTCTTGATAACTTTTTGAGGTGGTTTTATTAAGATTGTTATTCCAACTACCCTAGGACTCCTCTATAACATCATCTCTAGAATTTTTATGCACCTCATTATATAATATTCTTCTAAGGTATTCCCTTATTTATCAACAAATGGTTCAAATCCTGATGTTTTAGGTTGATAGATATTAGACTACACCCATTGCCAAAATGTGACATTATGTTTCGCTATTTTGATGAGTGCCCTTTACCACTTCTATGGACCTAGCTACTATTCAATATCTCTCATAAATTAAAAATTGTTAAAAAAATTGTTGTATTTAAGGTCACCATCAAAGACTCAACACTAACCATTGAGGATCATCTCTAAAAATGAAACTAATTTAAAGACAAAATCAACAAAAGAAATCATAAATCCCCAATGCCTAGATGCATCACTACTCTATACCATCTATAACAATGAAACCAAATAGATAAATAAATAGGAGTTGTTGAAATTAGGGCAAACAACTGAGAGGGGGGGTGAATCAATTGTCACAAAACTTTTACTTTTGCTGCATTTAATCTTCTTTACCACTTATTAACAGATGAATGATATAACCGTGAAATCATGAATCAACAACACATGAGCAGAAACATAATCAACACACACAACACCAAGATTTTTACGTGGAAACCTGGTTAAGGGAAAAACCACGGTGGGGGTTAACCCACAAGATTTATTCTCTGTTAAAAGAATAGAAAAATGGGAAGGCACTTTCCTTTAGGTGCACTGCCCAGAGCTCATTGCTCAAAGGACGCTCACTACCTACAAGAACATTCACAATGTTAACACTAAAAGGTTGAACTGAGAAACATCATCTTCTTCATGCAAGGTTTAGTTCCATTGAAGTGCACAACACCTCTGCTCTGCTCCCACTCACTTCCTTGCTACATCCACATCTTCGCATCCATCCCCACATTTCCATGACTTCACAACACTTATTTATATACATGTCATTGACTATGGAATGAACATCAAAGTTGGCCTTACAATCATCTATATAGAACATTCTCCAAGATAGGCATTATAAGCAATTACAATCACAAGACTTAAAATGCTTTATGTGAACCATCACACTGTCAGCCAAACATAGCTAGGACTTGAATCTTCCTCAAACAACATGCCACGCTTCATAGAACTCTTCTTAGATCATCCGCAACACACACCAAGCATCTGGTCAGCCAAGACTGGAAAGAATAGTAGCACCCAAGGATAAATCTTCAACCACGAGCTCCATCCTCAATGTGAACCACAAACACAATAGGCACATGATCTAGAGACCACCACAAGCACAATTAAATCAATAAGAACAACTGCATCACCTCAAATCACTAGAAACATTTGCATCTTCATCCGAGAACTTAAGAACACTAATCATCATGACTGTCACATTAGAAAGATTGCTTACGGACCTCCAAACCACAAACCACTTGAGTTGAGGTACACACCAACATCCCAAACATGCCTCTAGAACCGTAGACCATAATATTCCAATGCGGAACAATCCAGACCAAATTCCCGTCACTCTGTTACTTCTAAACAACTGCAAAACCCGGTTCTACTCAGATGGCCATAACTTCACCAATCCTCCATGCGGACCTCTCAAATCTTGACTGGAGAAACTTTAGACAATCCTCTACACAACCCTTTGGTCCACAGACTCTGATCTTCATCTCACTAGAAATGCGGAGCAATCTACTTTGCTGAACTGCACTGTCTTCACTGTCTCTGACAAAGATATGTTGACATCAATGACAACACATAATATGCACATATTTGCAATAGGAGCAATATTATATTTATAGAATTATAAAAAATATTACTTGTTTCTTGGTGACTTGCTAATGCCTACAATTAGTTGTTTGTGGCTCCCTAAAAATAAAATTCCAGGTATAAAGTAGGCACTAGGCATAAAAGAAACCAAACAAAGAAGTCCAAAATAGAATTATTCAAAGGATGTAAAGATTCAAGAATCAACTCAATCCAATTTGAGAGAAAAACTAAATGTGTGAAATAATAATTTAGAGTTTTAATTATATTAACAAGAACTCAAAGTTTGTGAAACTCACCAAATTGTAAAATGTTAGAGGAAAAATGTGGCAAATCTTGCTTGATTGTAAAATAGTGGAAGTAAATGTTGGATGATTAGGATCACAATTCAAAACATGAGTGATGATATTAAGGTGATTATGGCCCCAATAGTAGTGTGAAGTTATAATTGTAATGGGGTAAGTGCATAGAAATTGGGAGGGGGCAAAAAGGGGTCAAAAGTAGCCACTTTTTTTTAAAAATTAACAAAAATTGATCTTCGATGAGTAATTTTCAAGATATTCACACTCATAATTTTAAGATCTAATAAGAACAAGATTAGTAGTGCTCGGAATCTAGTTTCTAAACTACTAATTTTTGTAAAAAATGGTGGAGATTAAGAGGGTCAAATAGGGGGAGCACATAAAGTGGTTCTATTTTTGTCAAAAAAATATAACATTATGTTAGGTGTGCTCCCCCTACAATGTTGTCTTTTTAAGGCATTTTGTAAATACCTTCAACAGAAAGTTAGTTAACATCACTTAGTTTATGCCATTGTTTTAATTAATATAGTATTTTTTACTAATTTTTAAAGTGGACACATCCTGAAAAATAGAAAATTAAGCTTGCCCCCCCCCCCTTAATTTTGAGAAAATCAATCAATTTTTTTAATGTGTATAGAATGGAGTCTAGAATATAAAATTGTAATTTGTTTCAAATTTCTATGAGCAAATAGAAAATGATGTCAAAAAAGTTATACTTGGGTTTTTGGCCAAAAAATGAAGACACTAGTAAAATTAATTGAAGATCAAAACTTTAATGTATTTGAATTGTAGAAAAAATACATGGTTAGAAAGGTAAGAGAGATTGACTTTGTCGTGACATTTTTATAATAATATATTAAAATGTGCAAACTTGATGGAGAACATGCTTGACATTTGCTTGTTTTTTATGTTTTATGCAAAACACGTATTTAGACACCTTACATGTAGTTCTAACCCTTTGGCTCAAATATTTAAGCCAAATCCAATCCTAAGGGTTCAAATTTCCCAAGCAAACTATAACATGCATGGATTTTGGTTGACATGAGAAAATAGAGCAATGATTAACAAAAAAGAAAAACCTATGATTTTGGTCCCACACATCTATTTCCACATGTGCTCTGTATTTTTCTACACCATACAATCATTCCTTTGATTTTCTTAAGAAATATTAATTATTCTTTCACAAAACCAACTACTTTTTTGTCTTACATTGATAGAGAACATTCTAATTACACATGTTTTGTCTAAAATTTATATATTCAATCATTATTTCCATTATTTTGACAAATTATTTATCATTGTTTGTATTTATTTTGACAAGTTCTTTATCATTGCTTGTATTGTTTAATAATTAAGTGTTTTTAATGTTTCTTATATTCTAACAATTGTAGACCATTCTTATTGTGTTATATTGATATAGAATTGAATATCGTGCCAAGGAAACAAGTAAAAAGGCAAACACTAGAGGAACGTGAAGCTGAGAATGTGAAGAAAACATAACAAATGAGAGAACTTGATGAAAATAAGAAATTAAACTATGAATTTGAAGATATACCATCTTTGCTAATCGAATTAGATCTCCTAGCATCTGTGGTGCAGGAGCACCAAGGCATGATTTGGTTCATAGGTCCTAGGAGTAAGGCATGATTTTCTTTTCAATAAGGCCCTAGGAGTCACTAAGGGCAAATTTTGTTCCCAATAAGGTCTATATAGACCATATGTCATGATTTATGTAAGGTCTCAAGGGACTATGTTGAGAATTCCAATGTTGTCAAAATAATTGTCAAACAAACAATGTAAAAAAGAATGTTGTAATAGGGAGGTTGATAGGTCAACCAACTCAAAAGGCAGTTATGGTTGGTTATGGACATTGGAAATCCATTTCATTGCATTCAAATATGTACTCAAACATTGGAAAAATGCTGATGAGGAATGAAATCATGTTTTTGTGCCTCTTTCCCATATTTTCTACATTTTTTTTACTGTAATTCTATTGTTCCTAACATTGGTACGGTTCTGTACGGATAGATATAGGGGCAAGCCATATATTTCTGGAAAGTGGATCGAAGTGCCTTTCAAATGCATCTAGTCTGAGGTCCAAATTTGTTCTGTGGAGGAAGATATCACTATTTTGCTGAAACTGCCTGTTAAAGGCTAACATAGGGGCTCGGTAGATGTTTATTAATGAACTAGTCAATCCACCTATTGTCAGACCCTGTAACTTAGTGGATTGACTTATTTTATGTTAGGTTAGATGTTATTATGGCTTGAGAGGTAGGGGAGTCAAGTTGTTAGATTTGGGAGGATGCCCTAGGGTTAAAACTATGTAATTTCCTTGTGAAAATGGCGGTTTAAAGAAGAGTTTTGGAAAAATGTTGTTGGTACTGTCTATGTAAGGGTGAATTGAGTTTGTGCAGGGTCATTGTGAAGTGTTGGAGGCAATTGTTGAGTTTGATAAGCCCAGGAGGTAGGACTTCCAATAAACCCTTGGTATTTGCATGAAAAGAGAGGGTTTCATGGAACAGTGGTTTAGAGGCCATGAACCTGAGAAATAATGGTGAAATATGTTGTTTTGATGCATAACTAAAGACTATCCATTGAGTTTGGGTGAAAGGAGAGTGATTTTAGGGTAGTTTCTTTGAGAAACAAGCTTGTTTAGGCCTAACGGTTCAGTGAAACAGTCCCATTGTGGACCAAGTGTTGCAAAGTAACCATACCTAAATTTTTGATATGTTGTTAGTGACCTTAAATGGTATCCAAAAGTTCTCTATTTCATTGAGACCATGCTCCAAGTGGAAATTATGGCCCGACAGACCCTTAAGTAGGGCTACTAGCTTGTGGGTGATTTGGAGTGGTATCAATACAAAAGAACATATCCAGAGTTTGCTAAGTGATCAGGTAGGGTTGGTAAGGGATTTTAATCTTGTTAGATGCCTATGAAAGTTCATGTAAAGTCCTGAAGCCCTAGGTGTGGATTATAGCCCTTGGAGTCTATTTCCATAGAGAAGATAATTGTGGTGTATTGGGAAGGTAGTCAAGTCCAAGTCTTGAAACTTTGTACAAAACTTTGGTGTTGCCACCTTGTAGTGCATCAAAGTGGTATCAGAGCACAGGGATTAGATCCCTAGTGGTGAGAAAATTGTAGTTTAAGGAATTAACAAGTGGAAGGTGAAGAGATAAGGTTGTGAAAATGCCTCCAAAGAATAGTGGTACTGCTAGAGAGTTGCAGGAGTTAAAGGAGAAAAATGCTAAGTTGCAGGAGTCATATAATACTATGTTGGCTAGGCTTGAAGCCATTGAATCAAATCAGAGAAGAGGGATGGTGGTAGAAGATGTTAGTGATGAAGAAGAAGAGTTTCTAGAAATAGAAGAGGAAGAAGAGGAGTTGGACCCTGAGGAACAGAGGATAACCAGGCTGATAAGAGCAGTCAAGGATGACAAACATAAGGTGAAGATTGAGTTACCCAAGTATGGAGGGAGTTTAGATGATGAGGAGCTTCTAGATTGGATTGTAGCTTTGGATAACTACTTTGAATGTGAAAATGTTCCAGAAGATCAGAGGGAGAAGATAGCAAGGACCAAGCTTAAAGGACATGCACTTTTATGGTGGGACTATGAGCAATCAGAGAGGAGGAAGAAAGGCAAGGCAAGAATAGTTTCATGGGACAGAATGGTGGCAAGGATAAAAGGTCAATTTCTTCCTAAAGATTATGTTGTTCAATTGTATAAAAAACTTCAAGGATTGAAGCAAAAGAGTTAGATGTTAAGACATATACTGATGAATTCTATAAGCTAAGCATAAGAGCAGGTAGGATGGAAGATGAGATTGAAAAGGTTGCTAGATACCTTGGAGGTTTAAGATTCAATATTCAAGATGAATTGGTTATAGCAAACCCAAAGACGGTTGAAGAATGTTTTTAAATGGCCATTAGAGTGGAAGAGAAGTTGAAAAGGAAACAAGATCAGTCTATGAGAGGTAGAGGTAGCAATACAAGGGGCAGAGGATCTTTTCATACACCAAAATAGTCCTTTGAAGGACAAGAAGACACAAACAAGGGCAAAGATCAAGTTGTTGATTCTAGAGGTGGCTTTAGAGGCACAAGAGGTAGATTTGGAGGTGGAAGAAGTTCAAATGTGTTTACAGGTAGATGCTATAATTATAATGAGTTTGGACATCCAGCGTATAAGTGCCCTAAAAAGCAAGGTTCAACATCAAGTAGTGAAAGGAAAGGTGAAAGAAGAGCTCAACTTGTTCGTGAGGAAGAGGGTGAAAGTTCAAATCCTCCATATATTGAAATTGTTTCAGAGATAGGGGAGACACTAATGCTGAGAAGAACATTGTTGTAGACACCTAAGGAGAAGGAGATGAGTCAAAGAAGGAACTTATTCAAGACTACATGCAAGTGTAGAGGTAAAGTATGTAAAGTTATTATTAATTCAGGTTCACAAGATAACATGGTGTCTAGGGAGATAGTAGATAAGTTGAAACTAGATAAAGTGCCTCATGTAGCACCATATAAAGCCTCTTGGGTAAATGATAGTCAGCCTCTTTTAGTAAATGAACAAGCATATGTGGATTTTCAGATTGGTGAATACAAAGATAGGGTCCTATGTGATGTCTTACCTATGGATTGTTGTCATTTGCTATTGGGGAGACCATGGCAATTGATAGGAAGTGAATGTATGATGGTTGGGAGAACACCTATCTTATCAAGAAAGATGGCAAAACATTTAGGCTAACACCTTTGCAGGAGGATGAGAAAGGGAAAGGTAAAACTAAGATTGTTATATTTGGAAAGAAAGAATATGTGAGTGTTGAGAAAGATAAGAGTATGAGTTTAGCAGCCAATGCAAGGCATGACAAAGTTGGGACAGTAGGAAGAAAAAGTGAAGATAATGTATAGACAATGATGAAGAAAGATGCTTTCATGTGGAAAAGGAAATTTGATGGAAATGAGTCTCAGACTGATATGGTGCTGCATAAGGGTGAAAAATTTGTGGCAAAACAAGAAATACATGAAGCAATCTTGGTTGGGACAGTCATGTGCCCTATAGTGGTGAAGAGGCAGTCAATTGGAACTGGTACAGAGGTTTGCAAGGTGGTTGAGACAGTGAACAAGCTGATTTTAGGTCTGACAGAGGTTGCCAACGATGATGGTACAATTGACAGTGGAAAGAATGGATCTGTTGATAGTGAAGAGTTGACAGTTGCACAAGGAGTTGCCATAACACCTTTCTTTAATGTATCTAACCCCTATCCCTTCAACGGATCTGTTTGTGTAGGTGAAGAAGTAGGTGGACCTAATGTTGATGATGAGGATTGGCATTTCATCAGGAGGATGAAATCATTTCACCCCGGGTGTATGGTCTAGGAGCACCAAGGCATGATTTGTTTCATAGGTCCTAGGAGTAAGGCATGATTTTGTTTTCAATAAGGCCCGAGGAGTCACTAAAGGCAAATTTTGTTGTCAATAAGGTCTATCTAGACTATATGTCATGATTTATGTAAGGTCTCAAGGGACTATGTTAAGAATTCCAATGTTGTCAAAATAATTGTCAAACAAACAATGTAAAAAAGAATGTTGTAATAGGGAGGTTGATAGGTCAACCAACTCAAAAGGTGGTTATGGTTGGTTATGGACATTGGAAATCCATTTCATTGCATTCAAATATGTACTCAAACATTGGAAAAATGCTGATGAGGAATGAAATCATGTTTTTGTGCCTCTTTCCCTTGTTTTCTGCATTTTTTTATTGTAATTCTGCTATTCCCAAAATTGGTACGGTTCTGTACGGATAGATATAGGGGTAATCCATATATTTCTGGAAAGTGGATTGAAGTACCTTTCAAATGCATCTAGTCTAAGGTCCAAATTCATTCTGTGGAGGAAGATATCACCATTTTGCTAAAACTGCTTGTTAAAGGCTAACATAGGGATTTAGTAGAAGTTTATTAATGAACTAGTCAATCCACCTACTGTCAGACCCTATAACTCAATGGATTGACTTATTTTATGTTATTTTAGATGTTCTTATGGCTTGAGAGGTAGGGGAGTCAAGTTGTTAGATTTGGAAGGATGCCCCAGGGTTAAAACTATGTAATTTCCTTGTGAAAATGGTGGTTTAAAGAAGAGTTTTGGCAAAATGTTGTTGGTACTATCTATGTAAGGGTGAATTGAGTTTGTGCAGGGTCATTGTGAAGTTTTGGGGGCAATTGTTGAGTCTGATAAGCCCAAGAGGTAAGACTTCCAATAAAACCTTGGTATTTGCATGAAAAGAGAGGGTTTCATGGAACAGTGGTTTAGAGGCCATGAACCCGAGAAATAATGGTGAAATCTATTGTTTTTATGCATAACTAAATACTATCCATTGAGTTTGGGTGAAAGGAGAGTGAGTTTAGGGTACTTGCTTTGAGAAACAAGCCTATTTAGGCCTAACGGTTCAGTGAAACAGTCCCATTGTGGACCAAGTGTTGCAAAGTAACCATACCTAAATTTTTGATATGTTGTTAGTGACCTTAAAGGGTATCCAAAAGTGTCTTTGTTTCATTGAGACCATGCTCCAAGTGGAAATTATGGCCCGACAGACCCTTAAGTAGGGCTACTAGCTTGTGGGTGATTTGGAGTGGTATCAATACAAAAGAACATATCCAGAGTTTGCTGAGTGATCAGGTAGGGTTAGTAAGGGATTTTAATCTTGTTAGATGCCTATGAAAGTTCATGTAAAGTCCTGAAGCCCTAGGTGTGGATTATAGCCCTTGGAGTCCATTTCCATAGAGAAGATAATTGTGGTGTATTGGGAAGGTAGTCAAGTC
The DNA here is from genome assembly GCA_027924645.1 of Cunninghamia lanceolata. Classification (NCBI taxonomy): domain Eukaryota; kingdom Viridiplantae; phylum Streptophyta; class Pinopsida; order Cupressales; family Cupressaceae; genus Cunninghamia; species Cunninghamia lanceolata. The sequence continues at coordinate 11,457,521 of BSBN01001533.1, forward strand.
CAAGTCTTGAAACTTTGTACAAAACTTTGGTGTTGCCATCTTGTAGTGCATCAATCCATTGGAGCCATGCAATAGAAGAATTTGGAGAAACAAAGGCAATGAATGCAAAACTTCATGCAATTAGAAAATCAAACCCTAGAGGTGAAGGTATGTATCATCTTTGCTAATTGGATTTGATATTGTTGTAAATCCTCAAACACTAATTAAATCAATAAATATTGAAATAATCAATGAAGATACAAATTCATATAAATAAACTCAAATATTACATCAATTGATCAACCTATTGTAAACACATAAAATTTACCAAATTATGAAGATGAACATAAGTTATGTAATAAACAAAATTTATCTAATGAACCAAGTTTACCATTGAAAACACCACCTAGAATTTTACATAAAAAACCTAAGTTTTTAGTTGAAATTGATGAGAACATTCTAAAACCAATGAGTGATAAGGTTCCTAAATGCACTTGTAGAAGAAGTGCTAATAAAATATGGACAATGTTTTCTAAAAACTTAAACGAAACAAGAAGATGTTAATTATTTATTGAAATGATGAGAAACCTTAAGTTTAGACCCACCATGAAGACCCTTGGTCTAAGAACATCTATTACTAACAATGAAATCTACTGTGAAAAATCTAATCAATGCATAAGGTAAGTGCATGGAAATGGGGGATAAAAAGGGGGTCAAAAGTGGCCACTTTTTTCCTAAAATCAGCTAAACCTAAACCTGAATGAGTAATTCAAGATGCATACACTTGAAATTTGAAGATATGAAAAATAACAAGAATTGTAGTACTTTGAATCTAGTTTCTAAACTACTAAGGTTTTTAAAAATGGTTAAGATTAAGAGGGTGAAATTTTACACACACACAAAAGTGTTCTTATTTTTATCACTAAAATATAACATAGTGTTTGGTGTGTGCCCCCTTATTTTTTGTTGCATTCAATATTTTATAAAAATTGGTTGACACAATTTAGCTAAGAGTGAGTACTACAAGTGTATTTTTTATATTTTTATGCAATATAATTTTTTTATCATTTTTCAAAGTAGATGCATCTTGAAAAACTACATCACTAAGTGTGTGTGTTACATAACTTGCACAAAAAAAATGAAAATGTAAAACTTTTCAATGTGTATAGAATGAAGCATACAATAATCTTATATATATATTTTTTCAAATTAGGGTAAGAGAATAAAAAATTATGAAGAAAAATCAATTCATATGTGATCAAGAGGAATATGAAGACATTGTTCAAAGAAATAAAAATAATTACCTCAGCTTATTCAAATATTAAAAAAATATATGACTAGAAAGATAAGAATTAGCTCATCATTTTCATGGTGGTTTCATCAAATTTTGTTATAAAACAAATAATTTTGAAGAAGTTAAAGTTTAAAAATGTTATTGACTATGAAAAACTTGTCTTTGAGAGGTATCATAGAGGCCCAATCCTTAGGCTTGTCACCTAATCCTATTACAAGCCTAAAAAGGTGGAACCAAATCATAAGGTGATTTCATTATGAAATTAGCTCGTGTTTCATAACATGCTTGCATTTTGTACATCACTAGTATCTTTCACCCTCTCTCTCTCTATCTCTCTATCTCTATCTCTCCCTCTCTCTAACTCTCCCTCTTTATATCTCTCCCTCTCCCTCTCTATCCCTCCTTCCCCCTCTCTCCCCCCTCTATCTCTCTCCTTATCTCTCCCCTTATCCTTCTACCTCCCTCTTCCTTAATTTTGAAATCTAAGTTCCATAAACTTGAACCCAAAACCCAAGACCTTATACATCAAAACTAAAGAATTAAACACAAACCAATATAAATCTTATTGTTAAATATTACATGTTGAACCCATAACGATGAAATCTAAACATTAATTTGACCCCTCTCTCTCTCTCTATTATCATCTTCCTTAATGTTGAAATCTAAGTTCCCTCAATGTGAACCCAAAACCCTAATCATCGACACTAAAGCATTAAACACAAACTAGTAAATCTTAATGTTAAACATTACATGTTGAACTCATAAAGATGAAAGATAAACACTAAATAAACTCTCTCTATCTCTTCCTCACTCTCCCCCCTCTATCTATATTTATCTCTATCTCCCCATATCTCCCTCTCTATCACTATCTCTCTTCATCTTTCCATCTCTTTATGACTCTCTCACTCTCTATATCTATCTCTCTATCTATCCCTCCCTCCCTCTATCTCTCTATCTCTCCCTCTCTATCTCTAACTCTCCTCTCTCTATTTCTTCCTCTACTTATATCTTTGTATCTCTCCCTCTCACTCCCTCTATCTCTATCTCCCCCTCTTTATATCTCTCCCTCTCTCTGTCTCTATATTTCTCCCTATATCTCTATTGCGCTATCTCTCCCTCTCCCTCTCCCTCTCCCTCTCGCTATCTCTCTCTTTATCTCTCCCTCACTCCCTCTCCCTCTATCTCTCTCTCCCTCTCTCTAGATCATGTGGAACAAATTTCTCGTTGCTAGTATGGTAGAACATTTAACAAATGTGTTAGAGAGTGGTGGAACTGTTGATTTATCTTTATTTACCCATTATTCCTACTTCTTTGGGACACAAGTTCTAGAATTAGTTCCTATAGAAGTTAAATGTGTCTTTCCTTATTAATTGCAATACCTTTAATCTTTTCATTTTCCTTGAGATGTGAGTACTTTTTTTTCATAAGAATCTCCTAAAGGCATAAAAATATCAAACCCTTTATGCACAATAACTATATTTTTTGCAATTTAAGGTGCTTTAGTCATTTCTTTGTCAAGTTCTTTAAAATAGGAATGTGCATAAGTAACTTTAGATTTTATCACCATAGGCTCACTTGGTCTTATAAATTGCCAATTCTTCTCTTAGTTGTTCTTATTTATACCACTTAATACATTGATATAACGAAGTAGGTATTTCTTTACATTTCTCTATCCAAGGTCTACCATTTTTGAACCAACCTCTAAAGGCAAGATAATGCATCCCATAATTTTATTCATTATATCATTTGTCATTTTTAAAGAGACTTTATAATGTGCATAATCTTGTTGTTGAATATGATGATTAAACAAGAATTCCTCCATTCAAACATTAAATTGACATGTTGGAAAAGGATTAGTATAATTTTTTAAAGTCTGAAGCTCTCTCTCTCTCTCTCTCTAGATAATGCATCCCATAATTTTATTCATTATATCATTTGTCATTTTAAAGAGACTTTATAATGTGCATAATCTTGTTGTTGAATATGATGATTAAACAAGAATTCCTCCATGAAAACATTAAATTGACATGTTGGAAAAGGATTAGTATAATTTTTTTAAGTTTGAAGCACTTTCTCTAAAGACTCATTCAACTCTGTATCTATCTATCTATCTCTCTATCCATATCTCTATCTCTCCCTATCTCTATTCGTGCCTCTCTATCTCTATCTCTCCTCTCTCTATCTATTTCTATCTCTATCTCTCCCTCTCTCTATATATCTATCCCTCCCTCTTGTTCTCTATCTCCCCATCTCCCTCTCCCTCTCCCTCTCCCTCTCCCTCTCCCTCTCCGTCTCCGTCTCCCTCTCTCTAACTCTATATATTCCTATCTCTATCTCTCTCCCCCTCTATTTCTCTCTATCTCTATCTCTCTCTTTCTATATCTTTATGTCTCTCCCCCTCTCCCTCTCCCTCTCCCTCTCTGTCTCTCTATATCTCCCTCTCTTTATCTCTCCCTCTCTTTATCTCTCCCCCTCTCTATCTCCCTCTCTCTATCTCACCCCCTCTCTTTCTCCCTCTTCCTATCTCCCTCTCTCCTTTTATTTCTCTCTCCCTCTCTATCTCTTTCTATCTCTCTCCCTCTCTATCTCTCTATCTATCCCTAACTCTATCTCTCCCCATGTCTGTTACACCCCGTGTGTTTCTAACTATTTACCATTTACCTAGACTGGTTAATTTGCTTGGATAAATGAATGTTTATGAATCTCTGCATCAATGTGTATTCTGAATCTTGAGTGGAATATATTGAAAAATTGAATAATGTAATGTGATGTATTGTAAGTGATTATTATTATGAAATGGATGAAGTATGTGATTATATTGTGAACGGTTAACTACTGTTGTGGTAATGTAAGTTGGATGCAAGAATAGGTTGCTCCTCTGGAAAGGAGGAGAATTATCACTTAGGAGAAGGACTTGGTCTGGTAAACATTGGAGAAAGCCTAAACTGAGCAAGCACACACCACTATCTTATTTGGTCTAGGTTATGTCGAGTCAGTGCAGGTAAAGGTAAGTGGCCTATGGTAATCTAGAGTGCTTATGTGGATATGGCTTTATGAGTGTTTGGAATGGGGAATGTGGATTAGTCTGAGTGTTGATTGAAGTCTTCTTTGATAAGTTTAAGATTGTAAAAGATATGGTTTTATCGTGAAATAGCTATAAATTCATGCAAGTCCATGACAGACTTATACGTATGAAACAATACGAGCATGAGTATACATAGGTAGACATATCTATGCATACTCATGAGCGTATTGCTCATAAGCATAAGGATATCGATGGGTTGAGGTATGTTATGCATGTATATAAATGGATGGTATTCATGTCGTTAACGAATATGTGAACCTCATGTCGACAGAGGATATGTGAGTAATGAGTTTCATGTGGTTTTAAGTATATATATATATTCTTTATAAAATATCATTTGATAATAGAATCCATATCTCCATAACTACATATTTACTAGTTCATCAGTATACAAAAACACATAACAATTATATATATATATTATATTATATTATATTTAGTAATGTTATGGCGTTGCCATGAAAGGCGTGCAGCCTTGAAACAGAGGTAAGTATTTTAACATAACATAAAGCTATGGTCTATAGTGCTAGTTTTAAGCACTCAACAAGGGAATTTAAGTTATATTAAAACTAAAGCATATTACTATGCCCTCTAGTGTTGGTATAGAGCGCATAACTTCAGGTCAATGTTAATATTTCATAGTTTAAAATGTTAGAACTCTGGCAGCGAATTGACTAAGTCTTCAGGTGTTGGAAAAAGGCATATACAGTTATATAATGTAGAGTTTAAAGCACATAAAGTGCCACTCAAAGTGCAATATGGGTTGCGCTGGTTTATAGAGCTAATAACTATATTTTCAACGTGCCAAACATTGACCCATTATTTGTAAACAATCCACAAGTTAATAGGGGGTGTGGTGTCTTGTGTGGCGCCTTGATTGAGCAGTACAAACCCATTAGAAGTCTATAAATCTGAGTAGTTACCTTGTATACCTGAGTTTTGTTGTTGTCCTCTTATGTGTTCACTATGTATTAATCTCTGCCTTCCACTTTGCATTTCTATTGCTGAGTCAAATTGAGGAGTTGGAGTTGTGGCAATTCTATCAAATAGTTTGTAGCCATAGCTTGCTCAAAATTCTATATAAATAGAGGAGATACCTCATTCTTTCAACACACACAATTTCATTTGGGGCTGCATATATGTTGTTGCTATTTTCTGAGTTTTTTGTATTGTTTATGCATTGAGTTTTGGTTTTGAGCTGTGAGGCAAGTTAGTGAGTAGTGAGGAAGGATTTTGAAGAGATTTGGAGGAGATACTCAACAGTTCGAGATATCAAGAGCAGGAAGCCAGTTATTTTTCTTGGAGCATAGCTTAAACAGGCATGTTGAATCTCTTCTTTATTATGTCATTTATGTGGAATGTTTGTATGTCTTGGCTTTTATTTGAAATGATTTGTATTCTTTATTGCATTGAGTATTCTCTTAGTTGATTAATAAGAAATATATAAATATACATATATACATTTAGTATGTGAACATTATGCTTGATTGTATATTAATCTCCTTAGTAAGGAGTAGCAACTATATTGAACTATATTAAGACAAGTATGACTAGTATTGCTGAAATATGAATGGTCAAGTTAGGAAAACTATATACTAACAATAGTATTACTTTGATGGGAGTGTCATAGAAAACCTAGAATGGATAAGTAGGGTTATGCCTAGGATTTGTTAATCCATGGTTAAGGGAATAACCTTAGTTTTAGTAAACTTGAAATTATTAAGTGGGGTTCTTCTTGGGATTTGTTGATCCATGGGTAAGGGAATAACTTTTGATGTCTTTCCAAATTGAGCTAGAATGATGGGTGAGCATGTGACGTCCATTCCGAGTTAGGGGTGATGAAACTTTGGCCAAAGTAGTGTAAACAACCAACATTTACATTGTCAGTTCACTGTGATCCAGGTTTACATACTAGGAAAGGAAATCATGCTTGTAGGTTGGAGCCACAATGTATGACAATACTAGATATGTAGGACACAACATCTTGCTCAGTATAGGCTATTCTTTGAGGTTACCATACCAATCCCTTCGTCGAAGGGTAGGGTCGTTTACCAGTTTGGTAAATGTGCGGGGGACCGGAGTTAGTCCGTGGTTGGCGAAAAAGTGCTTGAGTGATGCTTCTCCTCATGCAGTTGGTGGCTAGGCTATGAAGACGGGCATTGGAAACATTGTATCTCTATTGTCAATTAGCTTTATGAAGCTTGTATGTAACTATCTTTTGAAATATTGTAAATGAGAATTATTCAATTCATGTAATTGTGGAAATGTAATTTGATAGTGCAATGGTTAAGTTTAAAATATGTTTCAAATGTGCATCATATCGAATTAAAGGAAAAAATTTATTACTCATGTTTGGGTTTCATGATTTATTCACTCTTGAGTTAAAAATTAGTTGTATTTACTTGGTAGAACAAGTGGCATGTTACACATGGTATCAGAGCTACCAGGTTCAACTTTGGAACCTATGTGCTCACTATGCTTTCCCATCCAACATTATGAGAATCTAATGTTTGGAATTCTTGTGCTAGGATGGTGCATTCTAGAATGACTGCAAGGAAGTCAGTCATTGGGAACGAACGCTATCTCAAGGCCAAGAAGGAAAGAGAAGCCATTGTTCACACCATAGAGGGGACAAATAATGACAACGACATATGGTTAGGTGATATGGAGACACTAAGTCATGCTCTCTCCCACATCAATCAAGAGAAAAGAAGGATGAGAGATAATGCCAATTTCAACCATCTTTCTTTGATCTCTCCAACCAAGTCAGCATCCTTGCCACTATCTAGGGATATGCCCTCTGAGTATAGTGTGACTCCTGCCATGTTGTTTAGGGATCCTCAAGTTCCTCCTTTGGCAGAAATAATTTTAATCTGAGCCTCGAGTGATGAATCAGAGGAGTATGTTCCCCGAGACTATGTGTTTGAGGATAAGTATGAGGGATACACTCCACTCAATTATGTAGCCGAGAGTGAATCCGAGGGATACTCTCCATTGGACTATCTCAATAGTCATTCCATGTAAATCTAAGGATATTTAAATCCTTATCTTTATTAATAAAAGAATGTTTTCTTATCAAAAGCCTGTGTTTATATGCTCTTTCTTTTGGCAAATGCTTTGATTATAAAAGATTCTATTTGAAAAGTTTAATGTTTTTAGAATGTTAGGTAAACATTCGTAGAATCTAACCCTAATGGAAACCTACAGGGTAAGACTTTCTAGAGAAAAATGGTTCATACCAAAACTAACCTTGGAGGAAGTGAAGAAGTGGGACAAGGGTTAGAGAATATGAATACTAAGTTGGGCCGTATTCTAGCAATGATTATCAAGACAAGGGAGAGAGTGGGAATCTTAGAGAAAAAAGGAAAAGATAGAGTAGAAAAAGAAGTTCTGAATGGTGAGAATGAAGGAGAAAATTCTCATGAACACACTCAAGCTAGTGAGTGTGAGGATGAAGAATCACAATCTTAATCTTCATCTAAATCATGATATGAGGGAATCAAGAGGAGGAGAATGGAAAAAGAACTATCTAGAGACATGAGGAAGATTACACCTCCCAAATTCGAAGGAAGTACCAGTGGGGACATAGTTGAGGCTTGGCTCACTGAAATGGAAAAATACTTTGAGATTAGGAACTACTCAGAAGTTACCAAGGTGGTGTGGGGAGCTTTTCAATTGTTAGGTGAAGCATCCAGTTGGTGGATCAGTAAGAAGATAGAACTAGGGATTAATTCAAATAAACTCACTTGGATTGAATTTGTGGAAATATTCCAGAAACGTTGGCTACCCCAACTTTTCTATGACCAGAAGCTCTCAGATTTTTAGAATCTAAGGCAAGGAGATTCTTCAGACAGTGAATATTGGGAGAAGTTTACACGTCTTCCGAGGTATGTGCCTATGTATCAAGCTGATGAGTGGTTCCGTATAAGGAAGTTCATCATGGGGTTGAACAATCAAATAGGTGGAGAGGTGGATATGCATGGTCCTACCACTATGGACCTTGTGTATGAGAAATTTCTTAAGCAAGAGCAGAAGCTAAAGTCTGCCGCCAGTTATTAGGAGAAGAATAGGAAGAAGTTTAATTGGTCTCAAAAAACTCAAACTTCCAAGAAGTCTAATGAAGTGCTAGAATTTTTGAAGCAAGGGAAGAAGAATTTTCAGAATTACTAGAATGAACCGAGGAAAGATCGAAGAGGGAATAATGGCAATAATTTTAGTAATGCCGTTAGAAACAATGATAACTTTGGGAGAACTTCAGGGAGGAAAGGACCGGTTAAAGGATGTTTCAACTATGGGGGAGATCACTTTGCTATAAATGTCCAAATAAGCCATTGGGATCACAACCTTGTGGTAATCCTCTTCCGCCGCAAAGAGATTTCTTCCAGCAAAGGATACATGCTACAGTTAATAACTAGCAAGCAGAGTATCAGATCACTCTAGTTGAAGTCTTAGGTACTTTATCTAGCATATACCCATTTCTATTTTAATAGATACTGGTGCCACTAAAATTTTTATTTCCCATAGAGTAGCTAGTAAAATTTCTAGGAGGGTTGGCTCTATGGAAAAGTCTTGGGTTGTTGAATATGCAAACCAGACAAGAGTAAAGGTGGATCAATGTCTGTTTGAAGCAAGGGTTGAACTTCCTAGTTTCTCTACATAAGTTAATTTGTACGTAGCTCCCTTAGGGTCTTATGATGTCATGTTAGGGATGAATTTGTTGTGGAGACATAGAGCTAAGGTTGATTGTCATGCTAAAACTGGAGAATGCCTAGATAATCTCAGGAACTGGGTATCTTTGCAAGGGACACCTAGAGAAGTTAGGCTTCGTCAAATTTTAGTTGTTCAAATGCATAGGGCAAAGAAGAAGGGTTGTCAAATCTTTGTAGACAAAATAGAAAAACTTGAGGATTACAAAGAGTTTATCAACCAAGGTGATGTGGCATATTCTGGGTCACAAGAACTCCAAGAAGCTGAGGATGGAGAATTGGAGGATGCAGAAGGGACAGATATGGAGAAATACCCTATCCTAAGAAATTTTACGGATGTATTTCTAGAAGAACTACCTGGATTGCCTCCTAAGAGAGTGTTCAACTTCTCCATCGACATAATTCCAGGGTCAGAACCTATATCCAAAGTGTCATATAGGATGACGACAACATAATTGATGTAGTTAAAATCACAGCTGGAAGAATTGTTGTCCAAAGGATTAATAAGGCCTAGTGTTTCGCCTTGGGGAGCGCCAGTGATTTTTGTAAAGAAGAAAGATGGAACATTGCATTTGTGTATAGATTACTGGTTGCTCAACAAAGCAACGGTAAAGAATAAGTATCCTTTACCACGTATCGATGATATCTTTGATTAGATGAGGGGTGCAACATTGTTTTCAAAGATTGATCTGAGGTCAGGTTATCACCAGTTCAGGATCAAGGATGAAGACATACCCAAAACTACTTTTAGAACAAGATACAGTCATTATGAGTTCACAATCTTACCTTTTGGATTAACAAATGCACCTGCAACTTTCATGAATCTTATGAACAGTGTGTTTAGAGACTGCTTGGATAAATTTGTGTTGGTCTTCTCGGATGATATTCTAATTTATTCCAAGAATGAAGAAGACCATCTTCAACACTTAGAAATGGTACTTCAATGGTTAAGAGAGGATAAGCTGTACAAAACAACTTCCAAGTGTACCTTCTTCTAGAAGGAAATACAGTATCTAGGTCATGTGATTTCAGTAGAAGGAATCTCAGTTGATCTAGCTAAGATAAAAGCAGTGCTTGAGTGGCCAGTGCCAAAGAATGTTCCTGAAGTTAGAAGTTTTATGGGTTTGGCTGGATATTATCGTAAGTTTGGAGAAAACTTTTCTAGGATAGCTTTTCCTATCACTTCTTTGCAGAGGAAAGGGAAAAAGTTTGAATGGTCTGAAAAATATCAAGAGGCATTTGATCTCCTAAAAGAGAAGTTGACACAGCTCCAATTTTGAAAGTACCAGATCTAGATGGTAACTTTGTTGTTTTCACAGATGCATCAGGTGAAGGTTTAGGTGGAGTGTTAATGTAGGAAGGGCGAGTCATAGCCTATGAATCAAGGAAGCTAAAACCTTATGAACAAAATTATGCTTCGCATGATTTAGAGTTAGCAGTAGTGGTTCATGCATTACAGATGTGGAGACACTATCTGTTGGGAAAACCTTTTGAATTGAAAACAGACCATCATGGTTTGAAGTATCTATTTACTCAACCCAATCTAAATGCAAGGCAAAGGAGGTGGCTAGAATTGATATCAGACTATGATTTCAACATTAGTTATATCAAAGGAAAAGAGAATAGAGTTGCTAATGCTTTGAGTCAAAGAAGGCATATATCTTTAATGGTATCTATCCAAACTGACTTCAAAAGTCAAGTATTGCAAGGATCCAAGGGTGATGAGTACTATGAACAAGTCAAGCAAGCACTCTCAGATAATTTGCATGATAAAAGGTATGAATGTTTTTGCTTTGAACCCAATGGTTTATTGAGGTATAAAGCAAGAATTTATGTACCTGATTCTGGTGAATTAAGAAATTTGGTATAGAAGGAAGTACATAATTGTAATGTCCCCTTTCTAGTGGAAACACTTAAACTTGAATCGACATTCAAAGTGATTCTCAAGGAGACATTAGAAACATTAGAGATCAATAAATTTTAATGATAAGATCAAATAATATCAATGATAATGTAATTATATCATTCCTTGTTGAATGAATTATTAATTTCATGATTGTTACGTATTATTGATAACTATTCTACAATACATCCCATAATTCAACATTCATATTTTCCTTATTATTCTTCCTCATGGAACTAGGCTTTACATGTATAGGGCACGTTGAAACCATCTCTTGACCCAGCCTTGGGGAACTACGTCCCGACCTTGGGGCCTATATATGGATGGAATTACCCTGCCTCTCCCTACAATACCTAACGTTCCTTTAAGGATGAAGTAATAGAGGAAAATAGAAGTAACAATATAAATTCATCTTTCCATATCATCTCCCTTCTAATACTTAACCATGGATGGGGAATTATTTGTCTAGGGCGCGTTGAACCCTCTCCAATGCGATTGGGAATGGAATTACTCTACCTCTCCCTAGCATCCTTGTCTAGGGCACGTTAAACCCTCTTCAATCCATCATGATGGAATTACCCCGCCTCTCCCTAACAAGACCACCTATCCTATGGATAAGATTATATATATATATATAATCTTATAACTCTCTATATTTATTATTTACTTAAACAATCAATGATTAAATAAATTTAATAACACTTGCCTTTCTGTTGTACCTTTAATTTACCTTGGTTCCTTTTGTGTAGATCTTTTATTGATTTATGTTTGCTGTTATGTTAATAACTACAGAATTGATCGATTGTTTTTAGATTGTTGGATGTTTAGACTTGATGCTCATTGATTGTTTGATGCCTTAGAGCTGCCTCCATTGATCACTCTTATACGATTAAGAGGCTTGTCAATGGTTGCGTCTCCCAAGGAGTCCGCCCTTTAGGAAGAGACACCTCTTTTACTAATCACATCATATTATTAACTGTTGAGTGCTCTAGGAATTTGTCGCTTTAATCATCCTTGTTTATTTGCTGATGGTGCCAATTAATAAGCAAGTAATCATTAGTTTGGAGATGGTTATCATTTAGGAGATCACTGATTATAGGTGGATTGATGCCTGGTAAAATTGCCTTGTCTTATCTTTTTGTCTTATATGCCACGTCAATGCTTACTCATCCAACTTTTCAATTCGTAGTTCCTTTGATAATTACAATTCTTAATACATAAGCAAGATCATATGATGATCTTTCAATCTTATATATAATATTTGATAACAATATTTATATTATTGTAGAATAATAATTATTTAATATTTATAGTATATACATTTATAATCATAATATTTAATTAATATTTATATTTATATTTAAATTATATTTGTTTATTTAATTTATTCTTTTAATATATTTAATCTTTATTGATTCGATCGTAAATATAGGGACATGACAATAATGCACCATACTCAGGACATCCTGGTGTTACTAAGATGTTAGCAGATGCGAAGCCAATATATTTCTAGAAAGGAATGAAAGGGGATGCCACAAAATTTGTGGCAAGTTGTTTAGAATGTCAAAGAGTAAAAGCAGAACATCATCATCCTGCAAGTTTACTATATCCCCATGATGTACCAAAAAGTAAGTGGCAAGTTATTAGCATGGATTTTGCGCAAGGTCTTCCTATGTCAAGGAATAAGCACAATGCCATTCTAGTAGTTGTAGACAAGCTTTAAAAAGTGGTGCATTACATACCAGGTAATCTGACAAATGGAGCTCCTATAATAGCTCAAAAATTTATTCAAGAGGTTTTTAGATTGCATGGAATTCCTAAGAAGATTATTTCTGACAGGGATGCTCGTGTAACTTCTAGATTTTGGCAAAGCTTGTTTTCTTCACTTGGAACTCAGTTTAACATAAGCTCAGCTTACCATCCAGAAATGGATGGGCAACAGAAAGAGCAAATCAAGTGTTTAGAAGATCTTCTAAGAATGTATTACATGGATCAACAATACAAATGGGAGGATTACCTATCATTGGTTGAATTTGCATACAATAACTCCTATCACTCTGCAATAAAGATGGCTCCATTTGAACCATTGTATGGCAAGAAATGTCAAACTCCTATAAGCTGGGATAAGCTAGAAGATAGGATAAGTCTTGGGCTAGAAATGTTGTCAGATATGGAAGACCAAGTTAAGACTATCAAGCAGAGATTAGCAAAAGCTAATGTTAGGTAGAAGAATTATGCAGATGCCAAATGGGTTCCTAGGAATTTCTCTGTTGGGGATAAGGTTTTGTTGAGAGTAAAACCCCATAAGAGTTCTATAAAGTTTGGAAATTCATTCAAACTAGTTTTGCACTATGTAGGTCCATTTGAGGTTCTAGAGGAAGTCAATCCTGTTGCGTACAGAATTGCATTACCACCACTCTTGGGAGAGTGCATAATGTCTTTCATGTTTCGTATCTCAAGAAGTATGTTCCAGGGGATAACCATGTGATTGATTGGAATGCCTTACAGGTAAAGGACCCAGGAGTGGTAACAATTGAGCTTCTCAAGGTGCTCGAAATGCGTAAGCTTCACTTGCACAATAGAGAGGTTCTGCAATGCAAGGTCCAATGGGATCAGTATGCAGAAGATTCTGCCACTTGGGAAGATTATGTTGAGATGAAGCAAAAGTTTCTGTAAGTTATTCTAAAATTTGAAAACTCTTGAGAATAATATGTTTTGTATTATGATACTTTTCTATGTCTTGTTTATGTTGTGGTTATACTTGATACTTAAAAATCATCGAGGATGATGATTCACAAGGGGGGGAGTATGTTACACCCCGTGTGTTTCTAACTATATACCATTTACCTACATTGGTTAATTTGCTTCGATAAATGAATGTTTATGAATCTTTGCATCAATGTGTATTGTGAATCTTGAATGGAATATACTAAAAAATTGAATAATGCAATGTGATGTATTGTAAGTGATTATTATTATGAAATGGATGAAGTATATGATTATATTGTGAACGACTAACTACTATTGTGGTAATGTAAGTTGGATGTAGGAATAGGTTGCTCCTCTAGAAAGGAGAAGTATCACTCAGGAGAAGGACTTGGTCTGGTAAACGTTTGAGAAAGCCTAAACTGAACAAGCACACACCACTATCTTATTTGGTCTAGGTTATGTCAAGTCAGTGTGGGCAAAGGTAAGTGTCTATGGTAATCTAGAGTGCTTATGTGGATTTGGCTTTATGAGTGTTTGGAATGGGGAATGTGGATTAGTCCGAATGTTGATTGAAGTCTTCTGTGATAAGTTTAAGATTGCAAAAGACATGGTTTTATCGTGAAATGGTTATAAATTCATGCAAGTCTACGATAGGCTTATATATATGAGATAATACGAGCATGAGTATATGTAGGTAGACATATCTATGCATACTCATGAGCATATTGCTCATAAGCATAAGGATATCGATGGGTTGAGGTATGTTATGCATGTATATAAATAGATGGCATTCATGTTGTTAATGAATATGTGGACCTCATGTCGACAGAGGATATGCGAGTAATGAGTTTCATGTGGTTTTAAGTATCGATGATATATATATAATTGTTATGTGTTTTTGTATACTAATGAACTAGTAAATATGTAGTTATGAAGATATGGATTCTATTATCAAATGATATTTTATAAAGAATATATATATATATTATATTATATTATATTTAGTAATGTTATGGCGCTGCCATGAAAGGTGCATAGCCTTGAAACAAAGGTAAGTATTTTAAAATAGCATAAAGTTATGGTCTATAGCATTGGTTTTAAGCACTCAGCAAGGACACTTAAGTTATATTAAAACTAAAGCATATTACTATGCCCTCTAACATTGGTATAAAGCACATAACTTCAGGTCAATGTTAATATTTCAGAGTTTAAAATATTAGAACTCTGGCAGTGAATTGACTAAGTCTTCAGGCATTGGAAAAAGGCATATACAGTTATATAATGTGGAGTTTAAAGCACATAAAGTGCCACTCAAAGTGCAATATGGGCTACACTAGTTTATAGAGCTAATAACTATATTTTCAATGTGCCAAACGTTGACCCATTCTTTGTAAACAATCTGCAAGTTAATAGGGGGTGTGGTGTCTTGTGTGGCACCTTGATTGAGCAGTACAAACCCATTAGAAGTCTGTAAATCTAAGTAGTTACCTTGTATACCTGAGTTTTGTTGTTGTCCTCTTATGTGTTCACTATGTATTAATCTTTGCATGCCACTTTGCATTTCTATTGCTCAGTCAAATTGAGGAGTTGGAGTTGTGGCACTTCTACCAGCTAGTTTGTAGCCATATCTTTCTCAAAATTTTGTATAAATAGAGGAGACACCTCATTCTTTCAACACACACAATTTCATTTGGGGCTGCATATACGTTGTTGCTATTTTCTCAGTTTTTTGTATTGTTTATGCATTGAGTTTTGGTTTTGAGATGTGAGGCAAGTTAGTGAGTAGTGAGGAAGGATTTTGAAGAGCTTTGGAGGAGATACTCCGTAGTTCAAGATATCAAGAGTAGGAAGCCAGTTGTTTTTCTTGGAGCAAAGCTTAAATAGACATGTTGAATCTCTTCTTTATTATGTCATTTCTATGGAATGTTTGTATGTCTTGGATATTGTTTGAAATGAGTTATATTCTTTATTGCATTGAGTATTCTCTTAGTTGATTAATGAGAAATATATAAATATACATATATACATTTAGTATGTGAACATTATGCTTGATTGTATATTAATCTCCTTACTAAGGAGTAGCAACTATATTGAACTGTATTGAGACAAGTATGAGTAGTATTGCTGAAATATGAATGGTCAAGTTAGGAAAACTATATACTACCAATAGTATTACTTTGATGGGAGTGTCATAGAAAACCTAGAATGGATAAGTAGGGTTATGCCTGGGATTTTTTGATCCATGGTTAAAGGAATAACCTTAGTTTTAGTAAACTTGAAATTGTTAAGTGGGGTTCTTCCTGGGATTTGTTGATCGATGGATAAGGGAATAACTTTTGATGTCTTTCCAAATTGCACTAGAATGATGGGTGGGCATGTGATGTCCATTCTGAGTTAGGGGTGATGAAACTTTTGCCAAAGTAGTGTAAACAACCAATGTTTACGTTGTCAGTTTACTATGATCCAGGTTTACATACTAGGAAAGGCAATCATGTTTGTAGGTTGGAGCCACAATGTATGATAGTACTAGATATGTAGGACATAACATCTTGCTCAGTATAGGTTATTTTTGAGGTTACCATACCAATCCCTTTGTTGAAGGGTAGGATCGTTTACCAATTTGGTAAATGTGCGGGGGACCGCAGTTAGTCCGTGGTTGGCAGAAAAGCGCTTGAGTGATGCTTCTCCTCATCGGCCAAGCTTTGAAGATAGGCATCAGAAACATTGTATCTCTATTGTCAGTTAGCTTTATAAAGCTTGTATGTAGCTATCTTTTGAAATGTTGTAAATGAGAATTATTCAATTCATGTAATTGTGGAAATATAATTTGATAGTGCAATGGTAAGTTTGAAATATGTTTCAAATGTGCATCATATCGAATTAAAGGAAAAATTTTATTATTCATGTTTTGGGTTTCATGATTTATTCACTCTTGAGTTAAAACTTAGTTGTATTTACTTAGTAGAACAAGTGGCATGTTACATTGTCTATATCTCTCTATCTATATCCCTATCTCTCCCCCCTCTCTCTCTATATTTCTCCCTCTTTATATCTCTATCTATTTATCCCTCTATCTCTTTATCTCTCTATCATCCCTCTCTCTATATATATATCCAATTCTCTCTCCCTCTGTATCTCTCCCTCTTTCTAACTTTATCTCTATATGTCTCCCTCTCCTCTACTTCTCCCTCTCTCTAACTCTAACTCTATCTCCCTATGATTATCTATTTTTGCTTAAAACTCTATATAACACACTCACATTTTCTTGAATTTTTTTTATTTGGCTACTTTTTTGTCCCTCCATTTGGTGCACTTGCCCATAACAAATAGTGGGTTTGAACTCACATACCAAAGATAGTAATGCAACATGATATGTAATTACATCAACTATAGTAAGTGACCAAATAAATAATGTAATAATCCAAACATATAATAATGAAAATAATATAATGTAGAAGATAGATCTCACACAACACAAGAGATGTTTGTGGGCCAATATGCCCTAATATCCAATATATGCAGAAAGAGAATAAACCCTTGAGGTAGGGTGACACCATACAACACTCCTTATGGAAGAAGCCACTCCATATTATATCTCCAAGAGATCTTTAGACTACAATATCATACTCTACACGTATCTTACAATGATATTCACCTACTATATATACCACCTCCTAATAACATAATGGAAGGGTAATCCTAATAAGGGCCTACTCAACTCTTGATATAATTAATTATACAAGTTGGTGCAGTCGTGACCAGGGGGTCTTATCAAACTACCCAATCACGCAGCCAAATCAAAACACATCCAATCTTTAATATCGCTTGGTGCAGTCGTGACCAGGGGGTCTTATCAAACTACCCAATCACGCAGCCAAATCAAAACACATCCAATCTTTAATATCACTTGGTGCAGTCGTGAATGGGGATAAGCCCCAAACATGCAGCACTCATAATACAATAGAACACAAATTCACAGAACCAAAACAACATAAATGTTTTATTGAATAATTGCAAATTTTAAATACATTAATGATCTATGAGCTTCGACATACAATATTGGCCTTTAATGGCCTCCTTCATAGGCACAATAAACATTCAACTTTCTTTCTTAATGGCATCTGACTCCTTGCCATATCTCCCTCTTCATTCCCAAGTAGCCATGCCACTCAGGCACTCACTAGGTGCCTTGTTTTTCCTTCACAGGTTCTACCTATACCCTGCAACAAACTAACTATATATCACTCCTATCCATGCACTATTCTCTCTCTCTCTCCCTCAGGCACTTTCTTCTTTCTTTGATTATGGTGCTTCCCAATTTCTTTTCTTAATTTGTAACAAGGAGGTACTCTTCCCTAATGGTGCTCCTTCTTGAGCATTCTGTCCATCTTTTCCCCCTCTGACGTCCCCCTTACAACTATCAAATGTTTACCTTATATACCTTGGTGGCAGTTGAACTGTCGTCTCTGAAGTGGAAACCCAACCGACTGACTAATTAAAAAAAGGTTCATCTACCAATATCCATTGCTGATGTCAGACGTCGATGTGGAAAGGTGGCGAAAAATCTTATTCACCTGTCGACTCTCTAAATTGCCTTAGCGGGAATTGTGAGGCCTACCCTTTTTCATTCTGTTCATGTGACTATTTACCTTACTGTTGCTGATACTTTTATATTTGTGGGACTGTTGATCCCAGATTCTGAACTGTTAGACTTTATTATTTTATAGGAAAAACTAATTGGGTGATGTTAGATAGATGTTTACATTACAGGAAAACTAATTGGGTGATGTTAGAAAGAAAATTGTAATGTGATTTCAATATGCTTATGAGAACTATGGTATGTTTTAGGAATGCATGTTTTAAATTTGCTTCGGCTATGATATTTATATGTGGAATTAACTTTGAAATTTAGTGTGCAGGTATTTCTAACAAAACCACAGATACTAGAGATTATTCCACACCTTATGTTGTAATCCCTTGTGAAGTCGATCTAATTCCACGAGGAACCAAGATCAACTCTGTGTTGATTTAATGTTGTAATGTTGTCTTGCATGAGGTTGAATGGGTTAGGTCTACCCTCTTGTAAATTTGAACTATGATTTGTGTTGTAAGAAATGTATTTGAATTTTATTTTTTAACTTTAAATTTTTGAGACCCACTTTTTGTGTTTTAACTTGACCCTGGGTGTCCTAACTAGGTGAAAATTGACCCTGGGTTATACTCCATGGGTCTAGGGTCCCTTTTGACTTGGGTAACCCTAAGTTAACCTCCGTATGGTCACCTTAACTTCACAGTGAAGTTAAGTGACGAATTTGGAGGCATGGGAGGAATAGGATGAGTGGTACCAACACTCAAGCCCATCCCTCTTCTATTCCCAAGGCTTGTGAGACTCCCCATGGAGTTGTGTGGTCCTTCATGAGAGGGAAGGAGGGGAAGACATGTGTCATTCTTTCCCTCTTCAACTCCCCTTTTCTCTCCCATGTGTAAGATAGATGACATGTGGTAAGGGATAAGGAACACTTTGGGGATGGGTGAGTGACATGTGTCAACACCCATCCCTTGGGACACAATAGTGTTTGAGAGGAAGAGTGAGGAGGTGACAAGTGTCACCTCCCCATTCCTCTACACTCATGGAATGGGTTATTTTAATCCCACTTGGGATAGGGAGAAGGGTTGTTGAATTTTTGAGGATTTTTGGTTTATTGGAAATTGTTTTTGGAGAAAAGAATCGAGGGAGTTTGGTGACTTAGGTTGGAGGAGATTTTAGTGGAGCTCTACATCAACTACATCCATTAAAGGGCTTTTAAAGGTTGGATTTCAAGGCCTTTCCTTTGCATTTTCTATTTGTTGCATGAAGGATGTGTGAAAATATTTATTTTTGTTTATGTTGTATTTTTTGTTATTGTGGGGAAACTTTTATTGGGATGTTGACAGAGCTTCTTCCACTTGGGAGAAATGCTCATCAAGTATGGGGTAGGGGAGGAGTGATCCTCCTCGAGTTCATTCCTTGTTTTGGGATGTTGAAAGCGTTGAGGGCATTTGTGTGACTTTGAGAAAATTTGTTATATGGCTTGAGAGCCAAAATATGAACTCCTTAGAATTTTTGTTAATAAGTTTGGCTTGAGGCCATGAGAAATTTGTGTTGAAGGGTGGCACTCTAGAGTTCAGTGTGTCCACTCTCTTACCCCTTGTTAAACTCACTGTGGTTGAGTTTGTGTTGTGTAAATAGCCATGGGTGTAATTGTGTTTTGGGATGTTGTATTGCCTTGTTGTGGAGTGGATGTTGGAATACCCTAGGTGTGTGAATGATCTCTCTAGCTCGGGGGTGACCCTCTTGCGGGTCTACGGTAGGGAGGAGAGCAAGTTGAGTGGTGTTTTCTTCCCTTGTATGATATGCAGGTTCTTGGAGCTTATTGTGAAGCTTGGAGAAGATTATTTAAACTTGGAAAATATTTTATTTTCCTTAACTCTTAAGGAGAGCTTGGACATTTAATAGCTTCATCCTTGTTGATTTGCCAAGAGGAGAACATTCTCTCTCTTTTGTTGTAAATATTGGTATTTTGGAGTTATGAGAAAATCCTACCTTATTGTGTTGATAGTTGTAATTTTATTGTTTATTAAATTTTACCATTTGTGTGAGAAAGAAGAAAAGAAATTTGTTTTTAAAAGGATACTAGAATTGTCTATTTCCTTATAATCCTATTTGCAAAGTTGTGAGTTAGTTGTTGTGGAAAAAAAAATACTAAGTTTGTTAAAAATTATTTCATTGAAAGTCTTAGTGGAAATATTAATTTTAAAATAAGAAAGTTGAAAATTGCCATTTGAAAAGAAAAAGAAATTTGAATAAAGTTATGCATTAGAGTTTAATTGAAGTTAATCTCATGCTTACTATATTTTAAATTGCATCATTTGTATTGGAAATTGACATTAAATTAAAGGGAAAATAGATTTTAATTATCTATTGTATAATACTATTTTGTATGAAGTTTAATTTTAGAGTTGCAATTGAAATTACATTGTTTATAAATGCAATATAAATTAAATTCATTATTCTGTTTTTAACAACTTATTGACAGTAATCCTTAAATAATTATATATATATATATATATTCTATTTTTTTTATAGTTAAGTAATTAGTTAATGAAACTGAGAATTTTAATCGCTGTGAGAATTGAGGAGTATATATATATAATAAACTGGTTATAAACAAATCTTAAATGGGAAATAAAATTGAATTATTCGCGATTTTCTTTTTGATCAAAAAGAAAAAAAATATAGACAAAAGAAATTTGTTACAAAATGGTGGGGGTTTGAACCCCTACTGTAAGTTTGACCACAAGTGTGGGGAGGGGGCGGAGCCCCCACCCACACCCCACTGAGTGGGTTGTGGGTGGGGGCTCCACCCCCTCCCCACACCCCCCGTAACCCTGAAGCCCCGTGGCTACCTTTCCTCCCCGCTATGCCTCTGCGGTTACACCCCCTCCACTGAGCCCCCTTGCGGTCATATTCCCGTTGCAACCTCCTTCCGCCTGACCTCCCTCTCATTCACGGCCCTCTGCGACCACCTCCGCCCACGGTCCCCTCCTCTATGCCCCAGACTCCGTAGCCCCATCTCCGCCTCTGCGGCCTCCCTCACTCCACCGCCATTCCTCCACCTTTCCCCTTCTCTGTGCCAAACACACAGCGGTCCTTCACCAATCCGCCGCCGCCATGTATTGGACCCTGCCATAGCCAATGCAAACAAAGATTTAGGTTAGGGTTTCTCCAATGAAATCCAAAGGAAATAAAATATGAACTTTCACAATATCCCATGTTATATAAAGAAAATTATAAAATAAAATATAAGATTAAAATAAATAATATATATATATAATTTGTTTGCTAATAATTTTGTAGTATCATTTAAATAATAATATATATATAGGTATATATATATATATATATATTTGTATTATCTAATGATAATTTCATAAAAAAAAAGAATAAATAAATTAGGGCCTATATTTTGATGATGATATATATATTTATATTAATTCAAGCTGTGAGGGAATTGCGCTTTCAGAATTTAATAATTTTCATTTTAAAATATCAAGAAAACGAAAAGAAAAATATGTTCTTTCATTTTAACAAAAGACACTTAGAAATATAAATGCAAATAAGCATATATATATATGCTTATTTGCATTTATATAGATATGCGTATCTTTATAAATGCAAACAAGCCATCAAATGCATTTCATATGTGGCCACTGTAAATTCGAACTGTAGATTGAGAAAATGTCAGTTTGAGTAAACGTCTAATTGAGAAAAAGAGAGACAAAGAGAAATAATGTTAGCCTTGAAAAATAAAGAGGAGAAAATATGAGGCATTTCTGAAATGGGCTAAGAGAACTAAGTAAGTTTGACCTACTATTAATCCTGATTAGGAACAAGTTAATTATCAAAATTAATTCAAACATTGAATTAAACCAGAGCGGAAACCTAGGAGACTGTGTCAAGCGAAGTTAGTAAACCCTGTTTAAGTGATCTGGTCTACCAAGAAATTAGGAATAATGTAAAGGATGCAGTGATAACTCTGATTGATAGAGAACGTGAAGAAAAGCAGGATAAACATAAAGAAACCTTACAAAACAGGAAAGAGAATGCGATAAAAATACAATCAAAATTAAATTTCAGAGAAACGGAAGAGAGGGCAAATGAACAGGCTTTGTTGAAAATGCTAAGTTCAGAAGGAGGAGAAATTAATATTAAATTTTAGAAAATAGGAAAGAGAACAGATGATCGGGCTTTGTTGAAAAATGATCCATTAATGAGATCAACTGTAAATTCATTATAATTAGGGAGTCGTAGGAAATTTGTTAACCCTATCAGGAAACCCCGTGTTAAGAGTAGTGTTAGTGTAATAAATCCCCCTCACGCCTGTGAGGTGTTATGTTGCCAGATTTTTTTAGAATCTAGGGTTTAGGAGTTTAGTAAGTTCAACCCTGGCAGCGACGTCAACCGTGTTGCGAAGACCCCCTTGTTGGCCTTCTTGCATTTGGGTGTGCGCACGTGTGCGTGTTACCCCGCTGACAATTATTTTGTTTACGCCTTAAGCATACGCCACCGAGCACGCTTACGCATGTGAGGGGGTTTCTAGGGAAGCGTGGGAAAATTTTTGATATTTCGTGTCATGACCACATGACACATGTGGACATGACACATGAGATGCGTGTTGTGACCGCATGGGAAATGTGGGCATGACAGGAATGCAGGGTACCGCTCTCCCGTGGGCTCCTTCCTTCCGCCTAGCGGTAACGCAGGGAACTGCCATCCCATAGACTTCTCAACCATGCTTAGTGATAACACGGGGAACCGCCATCTCGCAGACTTCTCGACCATGCTTAGCCATAACGCGGGGAATCGCCATCCCACAGACTTCTCGACCATGCTTAGTGATAATGCAGGGAACTGCCATCTCGCAGACTTCTCGACCATGCTTAACGGTAACATGGGGAACCGCCATCCCGCTAACTTCTCGACCATGCTTAGCGGTAATGCGGGGAACCGCCATCCTGCGGACTTCTTCACAACTGTCCATCTTCAACTTATCCAACCGTCAACAATAATTACTACACCTATTTTGATTGTTGACATTCCATTCTACTTAACCGTTTATCCCTTTCTTACCAAAGGCAACTGTAACATTTTATCTTACTTCCTGTCGCTATGGTGATAGGAGCTTCATCCATCTCACACAAAAGATCAGAAACAACAAGTTGATATGATGCTCCTGCATCAAACTCCCCAGGAGACAAAAGAAGGCACGTGCTCCTACACATGGGAGTAACCATCCACCACTACTTCCCTTCATTCTTCTTCTTTCATTTCTTCCACAATCGTTCCGGCTCATCAATCATATTCACCTAGCATAGTTGTTCATTACTCCTCTTTGCTCTTATGAATATATCTCCATCTTTTCTCAACCTAAACATATCATAAGTGAATGGATGGAAATTAAAGATTTCCATGTCTTCAAAGTCACTCACCCCATACATTCGCATTACAATATCACCAATATTTACTACAACTGCTCTTTCCATTTCGTCATCATACTCGACCTCATTATCCAACATCTTTTCTAGCCACTCTTCCTCCATGATTAACCACTGCAATAACAGATCATTTTTAGACTCATCTTCTATTTCATGACTCCTATCATTTATATCAAAATCTGTAGATACTACTACATCTTCTGTCTTCGCCTCTACAACAACTTCCTTACCATTGCCTGCAATCTTCTTTGGGGTTTCCTTTGTTGTCCCATACATCCTCATGCCTTCAATATTTTCATTCCACTCGTTCTCTATAACAACAAATTGTCTCCACAAATCATTCTCATTGTATTATGATGTTGTTCCCCCTTTCACGTCCATCTCTGCATTGGCTTCCTCCTGCCCTTGTTTGTCTTCTTCCTCTTGGATCACTACTGCTCCATCATCATCCTCTTCATCTGTTGCTGCTCTCTAGTCCAAATTTGCACTTTCATGCTTTCCACCACATGCTACTACTGTCCTCTTTGACTATTTAGTTCTTTTATCCAACTCCTCCTTATCTTTGTTCATTCTATTTTTTGCAATCTTCCTATGCTTACCTTCCTTCGTTTTCTTGTATTTACTCCTCCTCATCTCTTTCTCATCCATAAGCCTCCACATTGCCATCTCATATTCATACATCCCATTCAAAGTTTCAAACACATCATCCTCAAAATTAGATTGCATAACTTTTACCTTGCTTGTACTCTCTTTACTCCTATCTCCAACTATTCCTTGCTTCTTCTCCAACTCTCTTGCATGCTTGGGACTGTCTTTCCCCTTTCCATCCTCCATCTTCATTTTCTTTTTTCTAACTTTTGCTACTATATATCATTTTCATGATGTGTGAATGCTTCTGTGCTTTTCTGGAATTCTCCCTTCCAAGTTCCCTCTTGTCGTCTTTGGCTATACTGTTGCACTATTAACTCTTTTTCCTCTATTGGATTCATCATGCTTCTTTGTTCATTGGCCTTGGTCTCTTCTGCATATTTCATACCCTCAAACATTGTCTCCTTATCCACATGCCTTGTAACAACACATTCTTTTGTTGGGATACTGCACTTGACCTTCCACACTTTGTTTCCCATAGCCTTGGGCTGATCTCTCTTGATTGCTGCTCTTTTCCTCCATATGCCATAATCAGATTTCTATCTAGAAATATCTTCTCTATGCCTTCTTGCTTGCCAACATGCCCTATAATCTGGTTTTCACTTGTTCATTTGCATATCTTTCATCCTTTGCACCTGCTTGTTAATACAAACATAATCAACAATACCTACTTTATATTTTAACTATTGCCCCTCAACAATCTTTTTCCTTTGCCAACATGGAACTATATACCTATGATCCCTGACAACATTTAAACATTCCAATTTCTTCCTCTCCCTATCAACTTGTTTATACATATTCTTATCTTTGCATTCATGATCAAAAGCAACATTTTAACCTCCATTTGTATGTGCAAAACCCGTTGTCTTGATTGTCTTCCACCATGGGCTTCTTTGTTTCCCAACTTTTCCTCTTCATAGGCATCTTGTCTTGCATCTACAACTTCTTCCAAGGCATCATGAAACTCTAGGGTTTCTTCCTCATCTTCTTTACCTTGCTGAAAATCTTCAACATCCTTCTCTTCTTTATCTACAGATACTTTACAATGTATCCCTGCTGCAAAATTTTCTTGACACACTGTTGCAACTAATCTCCTCTTGTTCTCAACTTTAACTTTTTCTTTGGGTGCTATTCTTGCCCCATCTTTCAGCATCTTCAAGGTCTCATCCTTGACCTTCCTTATCACATTCCTCATACCTACACACACATCTTCAAACATAATATTATCAAATAAAATCAGAGACCAAAATGTCTCTATAAGTGCCTCCTTCATGGACACTCTCCTCTCTTCTTTACTTCTCCTTTTGAGTGCTTCTTTCTGCACCTCTTCCTTATTTCCTTTCAAGTCATCTTCAATGAGAACTTCCTTGACCTCTTCTGGTCCATGTTGCTCACTTGGCAACTTTTTGTTGTCCCAACTTCGGTGGGTTCCTCCTATGTCTTCATCTTCTCTTCTCAAGGCAGTCTTCTTTTGCCTTTTTCTCTTTTCCACAATCATCTTCACTAGCCATTTCACTTTCTTTTTCATTGGCTACCACCAAGCATTTTCTTGGTTTCTTTCTTCTAGCCATTGCCTCACTACCTTCAAATCTCTTCTCAACTCTACCAATTCTCTGTCAAAAACTACATTCTGTCTTGCCTTCTTGGCTTTCATTTGGTCTTTCTCTTTGGGACTTTCTTTCTTATTTGTCTTCATGCTTCCTTTTTGAATTTGCTGCTGCATTTCCATATCCTTTACCTTTTTCACAATCTTCTTCGCTATACCTTGCTTAGGGCCTTCTTCCCCTATCCTCTACCCAGTCTTTTGGAACCTGGGCTCTTCAACAACATGTTAATCTGCAACATGCTTACTTTCCCAAATATCAATAAACATAAGTAATTTCCACTACCCAAATCTTTTAAACTCTGATACCATTTGGTGCAGTCATGACCAGGGGGTCTTCTCAAACCACCCAATCACGTAGCCAAATTAAAACACATCCAATATCTGATACCACTTGGTGCAGTCGTGAATGCGGATAAGCCCCAAACACGTAGTCACTCGTAATACAACAAGACACAAATTCACATAACCAAAATAATAAAAATGTTTTATTAAATAATTGTAAATTTCAAATACATTAATGATCTACGGGCTTCAACATACAATATCAGCCTTCAATGGCCTCCTTCGTAGGCACAATAAACATTCAAGTTTCTTTCTCAATGGCAGCAGATTCCTTGCCATATCTCCCTCTTCATTCCTAGGTAGCCACAACACTCAGGCACTCACCAGGTGCCTTATTTTTTCTTCACTGGTTCTACCTATACTCTGCAACAAACTAACTATATATTGCTCCTATCCATGCACTGCTCTCTCTCTCTCTCTCTCTCTCTCTCTCTCTCTCTCAGACACTTTCTTCTTTCTTTGATTATGGTGCTTCCCAATTTCTTTTCTTAATTTGTAACAAGGAGGAACTCTTCCCTAATGGTGCTTCTTCTTGAGTGTTCTATCCATCTTTTCCCCCTTTGACGTCCCCCTTACAACCGTCAAATGTTTACCTTATATACCTTGATGGCAGTTGAACCGTCGTCTCTGACCTGGAAACCCAACCGACTCACCGATAAAAAAAAGGTGTGCCTACCAATATCCATTGCTGATGTCAGAGTCGACATGGAAAGGTGGCAAAAAATCTTGTTCACCCACTAACTCTCCAAATTGCCTTAGCGAGAATACAGGGTATCGCTCTTCCACAGGCTCCTTCCTTCTGCCTAGTAGTAACACAGGGAACCACCATCCCATAAACTTCTTGACCATGCTTAGTGGTAACATGGGGAACTGCCATCCTGTAGACTTCTCGACCATGCTTAGCGGTAATGCAGGGAACCACCATCGTGCAGACTTCTCAACCATGCTTAGCGGTAATGCAGGGAACTGCCATCCTGTAGACTTCTCGACCATGCTTAGCGATAATGTGGGGAATCGCCATCCCATGCACTTCTCCACCATGCTTAGCGGTAACGCAGGGAACCGCCATCCCGCAGACTTCTTCACAACTGTCCATCTTCAACTTATCCACCATCAATAATAATTACTACACATGTTTTGACTATTGACATTCCATTCTACTCAACTGTTTATCCCTTTCCTACCGAAGGCAAGTGTAACATTTTATCTTACTTCCTGTCTCTATGGTGATAGGAGCTTCATCCATCTCACACAAAAGATCAGAAACAACAAGTTGGTGTGATGCTCCTGCATGACAAGTTATCCATAAGACGTAATATAACTAACTTAAGGGATGTGTGCCACATGTCAGCATCTCCATCCACCTAAATACATTATAATATCATATCCCTAGGTACATAACATGCCATCCCTCCTTGACATGTTTCATTCCCGAAACATGAGAAAAAGCCAAATAATAAGACTGCCGCAAGTTGTTATGAATGTTCCACCATGACCAATCATCCAACCATCAATAATTAATCTTCACAGTGGTTTTATCTTGATAGTACCTAGATCTCATCCTTGATTCATATTTTTCTGCAACCCTTTGTTTCCATTCCTTATCACAATAAGTCCTACTTTGTTGCTATGAATAGATATGACTTCTATGATACCACTGATTGTTGTAGTTGTTCCTTTGATTCCATGTAGGTCCATAGTGATTTGATTGTTGTTTCCCTGCAGTGTCATGCCTCCATGATCATTTCCTCCATGTCTCTTGTCTGTCTACATGATTTGGATGCCTATATATTGCACCCTTTGCTATCACTAGAACCTTCTCCAAATCTTCATCATTTTTTCCACTTGTTTTGTTGGCTCATGAAGAGAATTATTTGTCTCCTCTTTTTTCGCTACATCTTGCTCCTCTTGCATGTCCTCTGATCCATTGATGCAATCTTCAGTAGATTCTTAAACTTTCTCTTTCTTGATATTATTTTGCACTTCATTACATGTGTAACATCCTGTAATGTAACTTTTTTCCTCTTATACCAAAGCTTCATGAACTTCTTTTGTACATTGATGTTTATTGTTCCCAACGATTCTAACCAAGGATAACTAAGAATAATATCCAACTCATCCATATCCAACACATGAAAATTTGAATGCATAACATATTTACCCATAGAGAGCTTCAAATCTTCAAAAATTTGAATATCCTTACCCAATATTTGATTGTTCTTGATGTTCTTTTCTTGTACCTATAGCTTCTTGGCTAATTCCATGTTGATGAAGTTGTACTTGCTGCTAGGGCTTATAGAAACAATAACCATTTCCTTTTGAATACATCCTTGAAATTAAAGGATTGAATCTTCCTTCCTTGGAGCTAAAGTGCATGTACTTGTATCTTTCATCTTCTCTTCATCATCGTCTTTTACTTCTCCTCCTACTTCTTCTTCTCCTTCTTTCTCTCCTTTTTCTCCTTCATCTTCCTATTCATAATCTTCTTGTTATGTCCCTTCATCTTCTTCTTGAGCCCATCTATCGAAGAAAGCTTGTTCTAGTTCATCTAAAGAAGAAATATTGTTATGCAATGGTAGATACCATTTGTAAGCTTCACCCCTTAAATGTATACTAAAAACTATTTTCCATAGTATTCCTTGACCATGAACTCTTTTATATTGGCTCCACCATTCTAATGCATCTCCACTTCCATCAAAATAAGGAAACCCATTGAAACTAGGGTTTCTAAAAAATTTCTAGCCTACCTGACTTTGATTGAATTTTTTCATAATATTGTGGGCCTCAAAATTAAAAACACAATTAATAGACCCTTGATAAAATTGGGCGAGCTTTCCATAAATATCAAAATATCAGAAAAATTCCCTGATTTGCAGCCTAGAAAATGAATTTATGAAAAACAATAAAATTGCCATAACTTACTAAAAACAACTCCAAATTCCTCCAAATCAGAACTATAGGTGTATCACTATATCGCTGATCAACCCTCTAGAAAGTAGGAAAAAATTCACTACATTTCAACCCTAGGAGTGAAAACAGTGAAAACCCTAATTCTACAATAAATCCCTTGATTTTGCTCTAATTGTGCTCAAATCTAAACTATAGTAGCTTCAATATTATCTTGAAAAACCCACAAAAAAATTGCACAAATTCGCCAAAATAAGAGAGATATGTGCTACTCAAAAAATAATGGTAGAAACCCTAATTCTTCTATAACTCGCTTAATTCTGCTCCAAATGCCTTGAATTTTGGATTGTAGCAACTTCAATATGTTCTTCAAAAACCCTTTAAAAATTAGAAAAAAATTTGCCAAAATTTGAGAGTTATGCGATTTTCAAAATGACCTCCAAATCAAAAAAAAATTGCCTAGATTTTGCCTTCACGGTGCCAAGATCATGCTTTGATACCACTTGTAATAATCCAAACATATAATAATGGAAATAATATAATGTAGAAGATAGATCTCCCACAACACAAGAGATGTTTGTGGGCCAATATGCCCTAATATCCAATATATGCAGAAATAGAATAAACCCTTGAGGTAGGGTGACACCATACAACACTCCTTATAGAAGAAGCCACTCCATGCTATATCTCCAAGAGATCTCTAATACAATATCATACTCTACACGTATCTTACAATGATATTCACCTCCTATCTATATACCATCTCCTAATAACATAATGGAAGGGTAATCCTAATAAGGGCCTACTTAACTCCTGATATAATTAATTATACAAGTTATCCATAAGACCTAATATAACTAACTTAAGCTGCCTGATAATGGGTGAGAACATTAAGCAAGTATAGAAAGCGGACATAAATCCTAAGAGGGATTGGAAGGATGACACGTTGGCTAGGAAGTCTGAGCTATCATTGTATGATGATCTAACAAGTTAGAGTAAGCTACCTTCTTCTTGGTGAGGATTAATGATGACTAAGAACTGGCGATGAGGCTCTCATGAGTTGGTTAGCTGGTATCCGTGCGAGCGGTTAGCCTCTTCTTGAGGCTTCTTGAATTCGATTAGACATGGGGGAGGAAATCGAAAGCTA
Source organism: Cunninghamia lanceolata (assembly GCA_027924645.1). Lineage (NCBI taxonomy): Eukaryota > Viridiplantae > Streptophyta > Pinopsida > Cupressales > Cupressaceae > Cunninghamia > Cunninghamia lanceolata. The sequence continues at coordinate 11,487,882 of BSBN01001533.1, forward strand.
AAGCTCATTTCATTTGCTTTGATGTCGGTGGTCTTATAATGGCTTTCTCAGATAGTGATGAGGTGTTGAAAGGAAAAAACGTTGTGCCAGAGCCTGCAGTAATAGTGTCACGACGTAGACAACTGCAGAAGAAAGGAAGAGATGGGCAGGTGGGGGTAATGAGGATTAGGAAGGAACCAAGGAAGAGGAAGGCAAAGGTGACAGGCAAGAGGGTTTTGGAGGATACAGTTTCATTCCTGGATGCAGAGATTAAGAACCCAATGTTAAGGCAATGGGTGGGAAGGATTGTAGAAATGGCCAAAGCTATGGAAGGTGAGGAAAATGAGAGTCTGCGGGGTACTTTGTCTTCTTTTATGCTTGACCCCAATACCACGTGTGGTCATTGGAACGTGTTTGGGTCCGTTCAGTCTTTAACCATGACAATGATGACTTCGGTGGCAGCGTCCTCAATTCTGGTTCATGAAGACATCAAAGAGTTTGCAAGTGACACAGAGCTAAACTTGAAGTTTCTTCTGGATCATATTCATGACTTGCATAATGGCCAAACTCAGCTCAGGAAGATCATGAAAAAGATGGAGAAGCAGATGAAAGTGCAGGTTCTTGAGGAGGAGAATGCAGAATTTAGATGCCCCTACGATGATGATACTGATATTGTGGATCTGACGGGTAATGGCCCTAATGTTTTGAAGGGTCCCTGGTCCCTAACCAGGGTATACATAATAAAAAAATATAACTAACTTAAGGGATGTGTGCCACATGTCAGCATCTCCATCCACCTAAATACATTGTAATATCATATCCCTAGGTACGTAACAAATAAATATTGCTTAATTAGGAAAATAATTATAGAACTAAAAATAAATAGAAAAATACAAATGAAAGTCATTGGGAGATGTGAAAGAGTTGAGGATCTGAATAACAATGAACTATGGGCATTCTCTGGTAGACTCCCACAAAAATACAAAGTCATCATTGAAGCCTTAAAATCCCTAATTAAAGAATTTTAGAAAAATAAAATAACAGTATCACCTAATCAAATTTTAGGAAAGGTGTCTCAACCTTGCACCTAATGTTAAGATTACAAACAATGTGATTTTTAGGTTGAAAAATAGAAAAACTCAATTTCTAGGCTATAATGTTAGTTTTTGGTGAAAATAAAAATTCTAGGTTGTTTGACATCGGTTCCATGGTGCTTATCACATGGACCTATTCGATCTCTAATTTTTTTAAAAAGGGGGCCCAATTAGCCTCCCAGATCAAAAGTTATGGCCTCCAGAAGTTGGGCTTCCTACATTGGAAATGTACAAACATCAACACATAAAAGAGCTATAAAGGGGAGTTACACTTGTTGACTAACATGCCATAAGGCATCTTTGGATGGGGATAATGGATCCAAAATGGAATGTACAATTTGGTGAGTGGATTATGGTGAGGTTATGACAAGTGGAAGGAATATATTATTGTTAGCCTATCGACTCATCTTGGAATTTGGGTATTAGATTTCTAACTAAGGATTTGGGTGCCAATATTTTGGGTGGTTTTAGCTCATGGTTTTGTAATTCCCATTTATGGTTTCATGTATTGTATCTCCTATTTATTAGGTGTTTGAGATGGAGGTTTGATAGTGAGTTTTGTAGGTATTGTTATGTTATTGGAATTCCTTTAGATCTATGGTTGGTGATACTCCTGTGAAGGCCTTCTTTGCAAGTGTATTGTAACTGTGTTGTTTACTAAATAATACATTGAGTTGCTTTGAAGTGTGGGGTTTTTCTCTCGAAAGGGTTTTCCCACATACACCCATGTTATGGTATATTATTTATTTTGTGTTTATATGTGTTTCTACTTTATGTAATTGTTAAAAGATTGAAATTTGCACAATACTCTCCTCAGAAGTTTAGTGTAGGAAGCATTTCCATGTACCTTTCTTCCTTTCATCAAAGAGACATTGTAAAAAGAATTGGTTGTTAAAATCGTGAACCACATCTAAAACATTTTTTGGATATGACTCAAACAAAATTTTACTCCAAATTTGAAGAGAGTTATACTCAAATAGTAACTAGAATTAAAGGTATTTTAAAATGACAATTTTTTTTTTATGTTAAAATAAATAACACACACACTACTTGTTTTTGTAGGGTCTACATTGAATTTGCTATGCATTATGATATTTTTGACACATAAATGTTAATTTACACACTAACAATTTAAAAAATATTTTCTCCTTATTTCCCTTGTAAGCGGTGTGGTGGCAAAGATGCAACAGTTTTAGAAAATAAAAGGATTTTCATTAAACCACAAAAATGGGAGCTATCAGTTATTGGTGCATACATCACAATCATTCTCTCTCATGTTTTTTTTTCATTTGAGTTCCCAAGGGTTGAACTTACAATTTGTGAAGTTGTTGGTGCAAATTTATTGATGGATTTTCCTAGATCCCTACATTACTTAGAGGTAGCTTCTATTGTTCTCTCTAATGTCATGGATTTAGTTCAAAGCCCTACTTTCATTGAAGTGTTTGGTTTTAGCTATACATAAGAATTTGTGTATTTCTATATACATAGTCATGATGATCATGCACATGATTCATAGCGAGGTACATAAGCATAAATATGGATGTATGAAATTCAGTAAGTGGCTCATTATGATAGTAATGCACACCAAGATTTTTTTATTAGCATGGTCCAAACTACAGGTGTTTGTTCTCCTACTTCTTCTTTCCCATTGATTACATTTTTAGTTGATGAGATTCCAAATAATTATTATTATGGGCCATTATATGTTAGTGGGTATGTGAATGGTAAATCATGTATTGGTTTTCCTATTAATATAGCTTATCAATCTAATATTTACGCAAAATAATTCTTGTTTAAGAATCATATTAAGTAGTAGACTTATGCATAATTTGATGTTTCTTCAAGGATGAACAATTGTGTATTGATTGAAACTATAGATTGCATTATTTTTCTTTTATAGCTTGGTGTAGAAGTACAAATTTTATGTCATATTTTTCCTACTTCAAATAGATTTCATATTTTTCTTGTTAGATCATAGATAGAATAGTGTAAATTAGTACCTTCAATGTTGCATCAATGTGTTAAATATGTTCATGAAGGTAAATTGGCTAAAGTTGATGGAGATCCATGCAATCCTTCATGTGAATTAAGTCATTTTACTTTGGATACTTTTGTTAAGACACCCCAAGAAACTCCTTAAAAATTAAAGATGATTTGTGTGATATGTACATATGGTTTAAAGAAGATCAATGACATAGGAATGAAGAAAGGAATATTTTTTTTTAGAATTAGTAAGCCTATAGTGGGAAGATCAAAAGTTGTTTATGAAGTCTTATTTCAAAGCACTTAATGAAAAACAAAGGCCTAAGGAAGCCCATGTTGGAAAACCTATAGTTAATGTGCACAAAGGATTGGATATATGTGAGCCAAGTCACAAGATCCATTACATGAGCAATCAATTACTCATGTTCCAACAAAAATGAAAAGACCAAAGGCATTATACATGATAAGGCAAAGCATGTTTCTTCTTATGTAGGTACTTATAATTCTACATGGATTCCAAAGAAACATTTAAAGGGTACACAAGAGAATTTTTTTCACATGGAGCCACCTCCAAAGAAGAAAGAATGATGAGTAAAGAAAAAAAAATCAACACTTCCACCTCTCTATATCACATTTGTCAAAGGTTATACTATCCATAATGATGAGAGATTGGTTCTACATAATGAAGTTATAACTCATGATTGGGATGAGGATGACTTGTTGCTATGGGAAGATTCCCTCACATAATTGGTTGAGACTTTGTGCCTTTGAGCCTTATTGTTGTTATGTCAGAAAAAGTAACCTTGGGGGCTTTTTCCTATTAAGGTTTAACTCCTGGGTCATGTAATTGCATTTAGAGTATCTTGCATATTATTTCTGACTCTCGATGAGAAAACCCTTGGGTCTTGTGACAAATAGGACCGAGGGGGCTGCACTTTGATGAATCCTGAGCAAAAATGGTAGGGTGGATTTGGGCGCTAGCACCCTAGTCCAACCCTATTTTGCATTTTCCCTAATTTCAAATGTCAGTTTTATGACCATTAATTAGGTCCTAAGCTGACATCTAAAGTTTAAATTACAAAATTCTTAGCGAGAATATTTGTAGTTGCATATATAAGCATGATTAGGTTTCATTTACAAACTAGATAAACATTAGATGGAAATTAGACAACTTTATGCATACTTGTGATTAGAGCATTCAAAATATTCATTGTGTGGCAGAGCAGAGCATTGTTATTGTGTTTGTGTTTGTAGATTTGACAGATCCATCTCCTCATGGCATGAAGAGCATCTTCCTTCCATGAGATCTTCACTACAAGGTGATATCTATTGTGTTTTCAATCATTTATCATTTAGATTTTTGCCTCTATCTCGCTAGGATACGTACTCTCATCTGACAATGGTGTTTGGAAGACTTGAATGTCTCTCTGGGGCTTGACCGAGGCAAGTCTTTAAACACCACAACCCCCTCCCACACTCCTTGTGATTGCAGGTTATAGGTGTCGAGTTCCGTGCAGTGGAGTTGCAGAGAGGAGCAACAGACATCAAGGATTCAGGATTTGAAAAGAAGTAGGATATTGGAGATTTTCCTAGACTAGGGCACTAGTCACCCTGTCCTCCACAATTGAATTCCCAGAAACAAAAATTATAGTGCAGATCAGTGTCGAAATGAGATCAGGATCTCGCAAAGAAACAAGTACCTTGGACTTGGGCACTAGTCCCCGTGTCCCCGACTTCTCTACCTTTCAAACTTTAAAAAATAGTGAGTTAAATATCTCTGTCCCCTATCTCAGTCTGAAAGAATTTGTTGTAATTTGATAATTTTCTTATTAATTTGCATAATTAGGGTTTCTAAGTATAATTGAGCATTAGATAGAGACATTGTTTGACACATCCAAGAATCCACAGCTTCCCAAGTGGTAGCCCAACCTAATAGGTGATTGCTCTTGCTTAGTGGAGATTCAACTCGGTTGATAAGCCCTTGTAATGTTTGGTGTGAAAGTAGGATTTTGCATAAACCATCAAAACCCCATTTTCCCCCTTTTAACAAAAAAAATACTACAAAACATTTTGGTGAACCCATGTTTTTGGACTTTTTGGCACCTTGTTGAGTGTTGTTTGACAGACTTGCATTCATTCATCTTATTACATTTGAAAAATTATAAAAAAAAAATTGAAAATTTTAAAAAAATTAGCATTTTAGGCTTGCATTTTGGCATAGTTTGAATTATTTGGCATTCAATTTCATTAAATTTATGTAATTTTCATTAGATCTGATTTAAAATTACAGAAATTCATTATTTAGAATTCACTTGCATTGCATTTTTGTGCTTAATTTGACAAAAAATGCTTGAAATTGTGCATTTTTCATAAAAACCTAGTTTTGCATTAACTAGGGTTTGTAATCAAAATCTTGTTTTAGATTTTACTACCATTTTCAAACACTCATTAGGACTAATTTTTAATAGTAGTGTTGCATCATAGTGGTCCTCTTGCAAAATTTCATGTCTAGGGTTTGAAAACCTTGCATTTTCACTAGATTTGGCCTTATTGTCTCTCTAGATTCACATCACAAGCGTGTTGTAAGGGATTTTTCTGCATTAATTGGCTGTTATTAGGGTTATTATCTTCTTCCCCTCCTCAATTTCCTTACAACACCCCTTTTACTAGGACTTTGCATGGAAAATTGTTGAAAAATTGCATAATTTAGCACATTTTCACTAGGTTTTGACTTGTCATCACTCTAGGTTTGCATAAAAAGCATGTGAAAGATATTGCAGCATCATTGGACTGTTATTAAGCATATTATTCTCTATCCCTCTTGTAATTTTTCACAACACCTTTTCTCCTAGTGATTTGCATTGAAAAAAGTTGAAAAATCAAGCATTTTAGGTCATTTTCATACATACTTTTGCACTTGTTCTTGCATAAGTTTTGAAAATATTTGAAATCTAATTTTGAATTCATTTGAAAACATACACATGGCACCTTCATGTCATTTTTCTATGGTATCTTTGCATGCATTTATCAAAGATCTTGATTTTGACCAATTTTTAACCCTCATGAGTGAACATCCTACGATATTAGAAAGTTTAACTGAGTTCATCTCCATGAGTAGAAATGAAAAATATAATTCTTATAGCACTTCTACTATATCTACTACATGTGATGATGACATAAAATTGTCCTCTAGTCATTCTTTCAAAAATGATCCTTCCCATGAGGATATACTAGCACAAGACAATGAAATCACTGATACCTTCCCAACAACAGGAGAAACATAACTTTTGCAAGACATCATGCCTCCTACAACTACAATAGAAGAACAAATATTTCATGATGTTGAGGATCCTATCAATGTGATGACATATGTAACTGATGAGCAAATAAACAAACTTGACAATGACCTAGCCGATTTTCAAGCATTTATGGAAAATGAAAGGATAGCGGACCAAGCTATACTTGTTATTCATAACATAAGAGAGTTGATAAAAGACATACCAAACGGTGTTAATGTAATACGAGGCTTAATGCATACAATGTATCATAATGTTATGCCTCGATATGATCTAGACAATTACACATCTCTCATGAACACACACCCTCGGGTAGTTGAAGACTTAACACACCACATTGAAAATGATGAGTATGAAAACTGTCTTAATGAAAATTATGATGATGAAGATGACTATTTGAACTATGATGAAATAATTGGTTTAATAGAAGTGGACAAGGAGAAAGTTGAGAATTCACCTCATCCACAGAAAAATGGCATTGATTTAATTGTTGACAAAGGTTAGTTTGGTTGTCCCCGCAGGTAAATATTTCTAACCCTTTCCCTATGTGTTGTGTTTCCCCTGTGATGTGTTATGTGTTGTTTAGGCCTCCTAGGATGAACCTTGATACTCTCGTAAGGTCAAGGATACTGGGAGACCACCTCTGTTGTGACCCTTCTTCTATTTGTATCATCATTCTTCTATATTGCTTCTCCTCTATTTTCATTGTTGTGTGTTGTGTCTTACAGACATAGCGTTGTAGTTGGTGACTTGGGGGCACCCTCCTATGTGACTATCCTTAAGACACTTGTTTCTCCTCTCCTGATTTATTGTTTCCCTTCCTCTAGTGGTTCTATCTAGTGGGTGGATGACGAAAAACATTTTATACTGATGCAGACCTAGTGTCCCTTTAGCGAGTAATAAAAAAATGGACCTAGTCCATACATGACGATGGGGTTGTTATATATTATCCAACGCTTGGATAGTAGAATCACTCCGTGTCATCTTGATGTTGTCTTATCGCACTTACAAAACATAACAATACTGTTTCTTCGTGCACTTTGTCTATATTGAACCTTGCATTCCTTAGTTCTTTATGTGAATGATAATATGCATTTGTTTATCATGATCATATGGACACTAACACTTTTCTTGCAAGAATGTGTTTGTAGGAACATTTGGCAATCGTAAAGTATATGTCACCTCCAGGGGCATGGGATTTGCGAGAGCTCGTGTTCCCTTGTGTGTTTTCTTCCTACCTTAACGTGCTTGATATCGGTACACAACATCAACCACCTTAAGGTGGGGGCATATATAAGGTAAGTTGTCTGTTGTAGATGCTAGCAATGTGTGTTTGTGAATCTTGAATCTATTGCAATCACTTAATCCCTCTGCGGAGGCGGGATATCATGCATATCCTTTCTATCTTAGCCCTCCGTGCGAGGCGGGGATGGTGTATTTCTCAAGGAGAGTGCACAATCTTGTCATTTTCAAGAAGTCCTCTGAGAAGGCGGGGAGCGGTTCTGTGACTAACCTAACCCTTAAGCGTGTCTTCGACGATTGTTGTTGTGAAGCCCAATCGTCAATGTGTGCCTGTAATGTGCCTAAGATGGTGATGAACCTAGAAATAGGTACACTCCATCACTTGTCTGATGTGTTTTCTCCATGTCTTACATGTGTGTGTATGGCGTGTTTGTTCCCAAGCATAGTCTAAAGACCGGTGGCGATGAGTCCCTCCTATGCTTTGGGATTTGTTTGGTGTGCTTGATTTGTATGGCATGTTTGTTCTCAAGTGCAGTCTAAAGACTGGTGGCGATGAGTCCCTCTTGCACTCTGAGATTTGTTTTGTATGTTTGTTGCCCCATGCGCAATCTAAAGACTGGTGGCGATGAGCCCCTCCTACATTTTGGGTTGTGTGTTTACTTCTCCTGTACTTGCATCCTACATTTCATATATGAGAAAAAGAAAAAGAAAATAATCATTGCATTTGTTGGATTTTCCTCCGAATCGGCAGAGGGTTTGCCAGCTCCAATGCACAACAGATTCGGCCAACAGATACAGGAGGTTGTGTGAGCTGCCTCCCCTTCACTTCTGGTTCTGCCGCACCAAGGGGGTATCCCTATTAGCCAAAGATTTATCTTTGACTCACCTAATGACAGAAATATTTGGCTTTACAATGACAGGCAGAATACTCTCATGTGTGGACCAAGATTTGCATGATAGGTCACAAGTTTGGCAACACTCTTGGACATATCTAAATGGTTGGGTATGAGAGTATGCAGGGGTCCTAATCCTACTCCTACAACTAACAGGTTGGAGAAATAGAATGATTTGAATTTATGTTTGGAGTTATGGGATTTTCCTAGACCCTTTGAACAGACAGATTCCTAGACCAGTGCCTCATCTGGGCAGCAGAGTCAAATCTATGAATGTAGATGTTTCCCTATGACAACATGAATTCATATCCAGAGGACTTAGATAAAATATTACTGCGTGATAGCAATATGTCTAAGAAAAAGTGTTACCTATGATCATACTTAGCAGATCCTATGATGCAATCCATTTTCCTCTGTATCTGATCAAAAGCCTATTTAACCACTCCTTGAGCAGATGCAAGAAATCAGACACACAGTACAACAAGTATATACTGAAAAACTTGGAAGCCCTTGACAACCTTGTTTGAAAGGAAAACAAGTAACATACAGGAGACAATCATAGACAATACACACACCAAGTGTTTTTCATTTAGATTCAATCTGCATAGAAAGCTATCATACAGGAAATTATCATCTACAAAACAAGAAAGATTGATACACCAGATCAAGGACCGAATCTGCCACAAAAAAAATGCCTTTCAAAATGTGAACACCTTGTGTTCAGAGTCCCAGCAGAGAACCCAAAAAACATCCCCCCCAACAAATGAGGCTCACAGTCCTGATATACTCAGAATATGCCCTCTACGGAATAGTACAATGGTCAACTCAAAAATTGCCAGATACAAAGCATTTTCAAATTGGCGCCCAAAGCAATTAATGCAGTAGGCAAAGAGAAAGGCTGAGAGTGGTTGAACTCGAGCCCCACGCTGCCACCTGAGGATTTTCTCCTTCAATCGGGTAGTTAGCTAGTCAATCAGGCCATACCTCTGTAATTCCCTCGCCATTAATGGCCAACCTACCATCAGTTTCTTGGAATGCAACGGTCGCATGCTCTTTGAATCTTTCCCGCCAAGATGATGCAACCGTAGACGCGCTTGAAAACCCTCCTTCAATAGTTTGAAACAGGAGCATCGATTCATACCCACATCGCCAAAATCCACGGCTACAATTCAAGCATCCACCATGAAAATCCACCTCGACACTTTTGAAAAGTCCTCCACTAATGAGATTGTGCCACGTAGGCACCCTTTCTTCCAACGCTGACCTTTCAAAAATGTGAGATCTATTATCCCACATTCACCTTGCAATGACCTCTCCAACACTTTATAAACAAGACCACACCGAAAGATAATCGTCGACGATTTTGCTCCTGACGATGCCAACTTAGACCCCCTACATCGGCGAACCACCTGCTTGGTCACTTGATATGCAGTGTCACTCAGATGACCATCCTCATCAGTGCAACCTAATGCATCAGAGGAAGATCCTCCTATCGCACCGATGCCATATGTCTTACCAATGATCCTCCTGTACCTATTCATGTCCTCATCAGTGATTAGTGGGACCCCTAGCATAGCTGCTGAAAATATCTGTCATGCCGAAGACCATATGATGCATCCCATCGGACCTAGATGACGTCATCGTCATGTAACATCAGGGTGATTTTACAATATAGGGGTGATCTTCTCTAAGTTGACTGATATTTGAAATATGACCCCCCCGCAAGATGTATGAAGTTGTTAGACAGGTAGATATCGACCCCCATGTAAAATTGACGTCCGCACTTCGCGAATCAGGCAATTATGAGGTGATAATGCAACATCAGGGTGATCTTGCAACATCAGGGTGATCTTCTTTAAGACGACTGATATTTGAAATATGACCCCCCTGCAAGAAAAATCAGGCCCGACTGAAAATGTGACATAACATACTTTATGCTTGAAACCCAAATGTTTATGCAGGCACCAACAACATTCACTGTATTCACTATGTTTTGTGTGTCTTCAATGTTGTCTTCTCCGTGTTTTGTGTGACTGTAACTGTCTTCTCTGTGTTTTACGTGCTTGTTACTGTCTTCAATATGTTTGGCGTGTCTTCTCCGTGCTTGGCGTGTTTGCTGTGTTTGTTGATCGTACTTTAATGCATGTATTAGCCTTGTGTTTATACATACATTAAAGTGGGGGCTAAATGTTATGTCGGAAAAAGTAACCTTGGGGGCTTTTTCCTATTAAGGTTTAGCTCCCAGGTCCTATAATTGCATTTAGAGTATCTTGCATATTATTTCTAACTCTTGATGAGAAAACCATTGGTTCTTGTGACAAATAGAACCTAGGGGGCTGCACTATGATGAATCCTAAGCAAAAATGGCAAGGTGGACTTGGGCACTAGCACCCTAGTCCAGCCTTATTTGGGGTCTTCCCTAATTTCAAATGTCGGTTTTATGACCGTTAATTAGGTCCTATGTCGACATCTAATGTTTGAATTACAAAATTCTTAGCGGGAATCTTTATAGTTGCATATTAAGCATGATTAGGTTTCATTTACAAACTAGATGGACATTAGATGGAAATTAGACAACTTTATGCATACTTGTGATTAGAGCATTCAAAATATTCATTGTGTGGCAGAGTAGAGCATTGTTATTGTGTTTGTGTTTGCAGATTTGACATCCATCTCCTCATGGCATGAAGAGCATCTTCCTTCCATGAGATCTTCACTAGATATCTATTGTGTTTTCATCATTTATCATTTGGATTTTTGCCTCTATCCTGCCAGAATATGCACTCTCATCTGACAATGGTGTTTGGAAGACCTGAATGTCTCTCTGGGGCTTGACCAAGGCAAGCCTCTAAACACCACAACCCCCTCCCACATTCCTTGTGATTGCAGGTTACAAGTGTCGAGTTCCGTGGAGTGGAGTTACAGAGAGGAGTGGCAGACATCAAGGATTCAGGATCTAAAAAGAAGCAGGACACTAGAGCTTTTCCTGGACTAGGGCGCTAGTCCCTGTGTCCTTCACAGTTGAATTCCCAGAAACGGAAGTTATAGTGCAGATCAGTGTTGGAAGGAGATCAGAATCCCATAAAGAAACAGGTACCTTGGACTTGGGCACTAGTCCCCGTTTCCTTGACTTCTCCGCCTTCCGAACTTCAAAAAATAGTGAGTTAAATATCTCTGTCCTCTATCTCAGTCTAAAAGGATTTGCTGTAATATGATAACTTGCTTATTAACTTGCATAATTAGGGGTTCTAAATACAATTGAGCATTAGATAGAGACATTGTTTGACACATCCAAGAACCCACAGCTTCCCAAGTGGTAGCCCAACTTGATAGGTGATTGCTCTAGCTTAGTGGAGATTCAACTCGGTTGATAAGCCCTTGGAATGGTTGGTGTGAAAGGAGGATTCCACATAAACCATTAAACAACCAACCTCTCTCTCCTTTGGCATGCTAAACAATTGCTATATCTTTCTACTTGTGTATTTATTTTTATGTGTTGTGTTGTGTTTTCCATATGGCTTTGGGATGATGCAAAGAATGGAGTGTTTGAAAACCACTCTCATCATGTTGACAAAAAAATCTTTATTTTCTTTATTTTTTATTCACTTGGATTTTTTATCAACCCACATTTATAGGTTTCAAGATGGAGCACTCATTGCAAGAAAAATGTACTAAAGAGATACCATATCTGTATCCTTTAATGAGAATCTAAAATATTTTTCTTTCATGTTGACTAATTGATTTACTTTGACATGCATCTTCATAGTAGTTCACATGCAATTCAAAGTGGGGGTAAAATGTAATGATGGAAATTTGATAGCTTGCACTTTTCCCATTCGTTCTAGACACACTTTGATTGGGTTATCCTTTATGAAATAACTAGCATAAAAGTGGTGTGTTTTTACATTAAGAGTCAACATTTTCCTTGAACCTAGCTTGATTCTATTTCCATACATTTCTAGAAACTAGTTTTGATCCTTATTTTACCCATTTTCCTACCTAGCTCAATTCCATGGAGCAAAATTAAACCTAGTTCAATTCTATAGCATGAAATCAACCCTCACCTTTTTAAATTCAAAATTCAAATTGGGCCCATGTTGCCCTCTCTAACTAGTCATTGTGTACCAATTTTAAGCACAAAACATTTCAAATTATATTCTAGGGTGTTATATAAAAGGACACACCCTATTTCATTATAACACATCTAATATCTAGGATTAAGAGCTGTTATTGCTAATTTGTATTATCACTCAGGGAGCACATATAAGAATTCATTACTACATCAACATCTACATACTTAGTGACGTATAGGCATATTGCATGGTTTCTTGTTATTTTTAATTTATTTGTTCACAAGTTGAATCGATTCACTTAGGGGTTTGACTAAGGAGAACATGATCCTTGCTTAGTAAGCTCCTCAAAGGTGTTTATCAACACCACTAATCTATTTTTAGATAACAAAAGGAAAGACAAACCAATTTTCAAATCGCTAAACCCACCAAGTTGATTTCATGCACAAAAGGTCAATTGTATGTGTTGAGATCAATTATGCATTGTACAAGTGACCTAGATTAATTTGTGTCATGGTTTTTCCCTAGATTGAAGTAGAGTTCAATTTGTTGTCTGTCAAAACATCACCAAGCTAGACACGATATCAAAGCATCATTTTAGATCACAAAGTGACAGTTTGCAGTCCAATGCCATCAAGCTACACCTAGAGCTAAGTAACCTTAATCCACTTTGCCATTTAAAATTATGGTTGTTTATTTACAATTTATCGTCTCAACTCCATATCCTATGTCAAATTTATCTATAATCATCATTTATTTAATCTACACACACACATATATGGTTGTTTATTTACAATTTATCGTCTCAACTCCATATCCTATGTCAAATTTATCTATCATCATCATTTATTTAATCTATATATATATATATAGATTAAATAAATGATGATGATAGATAAATTATATAGATTAAATAAATGATGATGATAGATAAATTTGACATAGGATATGGAGTTGAGATGATAAATTGTAAATAAACAACCATAATTTTAAATGACAAAGTGGATTAAGGTTACTTAGCTCTAGGTGTAGCTTGATGGCATTGGACTGCAAACTGTCACTTTGTATATATATATATATATATATCAATTGATAAATAAAAGTCTCTTTGTTTTCTTGTTAATGGGAGCTCTAGGGTTAAGCCTTCAAGAGTTTCAAGAAATAAAGTGAAATGGAGTCCTCCTTTAGAAGGGATTGTAAAAATAAATTTTAATGGAGCATCAAGAGGCAACCCTAGAAGGTTGGGTATAGGTTGTGTTGTTAAAGATCAACAAGGAAACCTTATCATTCCCACTTCAAAGAAGTTGACAGATGGTACTAATAACAAACCTAAAGCTCAAGCAGTCATCTTAGACCTTCAAGTAACCTTGATTCATAGGATTAGTAGAATTTGTTTGGAAGGAGACTCAATGATCATCATAAATGTCATCACCAAACAAGTCTTCCCCGAACTAGAAGACTAATAATATTCTTAGCCAAGCCTAATTTGTTAAACTAAATGAAAGTTTTTTGGACCATCATGTTTATCGAGAAGTCAACGCCATTGTCAATTTCTTTGCTAACTACGAGATTGATTCAAATGAAGATTTAATTTTTGGGGTCATTTTGGATAGTTGGGGTTTCCTTCACTATGTGTGGGAGGCAAACTCCCCCAAGGTGCCATAATGGTTGATTATAGTGATTCTAAATGCCTCCACTTGTGGATTGTTCGAAGCATAATTGCATCTAGTCTTTAATGTTGGGGATAATGAACCCTTTAGCACATGTGAAAGTATTTAAGTTGTTCTTTTAGGGATGGTTGGAAAGCCATGAAGCTTTGTACAATGATTATTCTTAAATATCACCCAATTCAATGGTTAAAGGTAAATTTTGGCAAATAAAAATAGGACAACTATCTACCACTTTTTGGTAGGGATGAGGTGTAATATTGCTATTGACTGTTTGATAGTTCAAGAGTGTGATATTTAATTAAGACACATGTTTTGTTCCACTTTGATTTCATTCTGCATTAGCAAGCCTGAAAGTAAAGCCTATTTGGTGAGATATCTAGAGCATATGTTCTTCTTATACTCTGAGAAGCACAAAATGACCTTTTGAGGATCCATTTATGATGTCTATCTTAGAATATTTTTATATAATCTAGTTTGATTGAAGCATCAATAAAGGCGATTTTAGGGATTGATTATTTGGAGATTGATTTGAGGAGTTGTGTTAACTCCAAAGTAGCCTCCTTTTTCCTCTCGAACTTTTTTAGGTTGGAGAAGAATAAGGAGGCAATGTTGTGAGTGGAAAATTGTTTGACGAGATATAAGAGAGGCTCCAAGGAGGATATCCTAGAGCTTGATTGGGACATGCAGATGGAAGAGCTTCCCATCTTTGGTGCTAAATTCAAAGGAGTGGTGTTGTTGGGTGCATTTTGGGAGCTAGAAAGAAGAGTTTGTGCTCTATCACAATTGGTGAAAGATTTGATAACGTTGAGGGTCATTAGAAATGGTGGAGAAGGCAACATGTGATCTAGGTTGAAGATCTAGAATTGCCCTTTCATTCGACAAATCCTCTGGTAGATCATGAGATGATAGAGAAAGCAAGGAAAGTGATAGTGACTTTGTTGTGGGTGGTTGGTTATGTGGCTTTGGTAGATGAACTTGGAACTCAAAAGGCAAAGGTGGTTATCCTAGATGACCAATCTTTTTGGTTGGTTGTTCTGATTCCTTTTTTATATTGTTCTAGGGTTCACTATTAAAATGTATAAGTCGATAGTTTAGATGATTTTATGTAGTTACTAGTTTTGTTTGATATGGGGCTAATATGTAGAACAATAAGAATTGGATTCTCTCTTTTTTTGAAGTTAATATATTATGGGAAAGGGGCCCTATTCCCTTACTTGCCTATAGTAAAAATTGTCTTCTTTTTTACTATGTTTATAAAAAATAGTTTTAAAAATTATGAAAAATATCTTAATAATTTATATTATATTTGTCAATTGAAAATCTGAATATATATTGATTATTATAGATATAATATGATGTAAGGAGTTTTTTAGTTATCAATTTGAGAGAAAAGACATTTTTAAAAAGTTTATAGGAAGACAATTTTTTGTTTTAAATCAGCGACAAAAGAAGATGAGAGATTGAGCAAACAAACATGCCCATGTGTAACAATTCACACATAATGTCCTCTTGACATTAAAAGGGTTAGTCACCAAAAAAACAACATAAATTATGTTGCCCACCTACAAAAGTCTTATGTAGGTTTTGTAGGTGGAGTTTTTTTATATACAAACAAACTACTTTTTCCAACAATTCATCATTTCAAAGCAACACTAGTTAGAAAATAATTTGTTCTGTTCAAATCTACAAGGTAATATGTGGATGCAAACCTCCCCTTGATTTCTTAATAGCACACCCACTGTATTTCTAAATAGTGCAAGTACAACTAATAACTTATATTCAATATGTACTAACAAATCCCTTACATATCATCACACGTAATGCCCTCTTAACATTGAAAAAGCTACTCACAAAAAAGACAATATAAATCATCTTGTCTACATGCAAGCGTCATATGACCTATATTAGTGGAATTGAATGGTGATTTTTTTTTATATACAAACAAACTACTTTATCCAAAAATTCATCATTTCAAAACAATATTATTTGTCCTAAGTTAATATTTTCATTTCTCCTAATTATTATTATTTTATTGTAATTTCAACATTTTTTTAAAAGAACCATTTGAAAAATAATTTGTTATGGATATGAGCTGGAATCTAGTGAGCAAGATTCAAACCTATCTAAATGATTTAAATGGAATATCATATAGAATCTAGCTAGACGAGATTCATGCCTAACACATGACCAACGCAATGCAATAAAAAATATGAAAAACATTTCCGTGTGAGAAAGAGATTTTTTTAAAAAAATTTGGTTTAACCGAAATATTGATGTGTGCTGGCTACTAAGAATGGTCACGAGGATTACTTTATTTTAGAAGTACATGGTTGAAAACTAATATGGACTCTAGTGGGTCTAGCATTAAGTGATATTTACCCCTAGAAAAATAATAACATGAGGTAATGATAACTTCTAATATGAAGTTAATGTTAAATAATTATAGAAAACATGAATGTGTAAAATATTATTTTAAATAGAGGCCTCTTATATAACTTAATGGCTGTTGGAACCAGTGTGGCTTAGACATGGCATAGATAATAATAGTTTGCTTTGTTGATTTGTCTTTTATTATGAAGGGTGTTGTTTAAGAGAAGATGGAGTGTTGGAGTCTTTTGCAATCTTTAGAAATCTCTAATGTCATGTCTTCATGCTTGCCTTCAATGTTTTGAGCTAAGCATACAGGTTGCTAACTTATTTATTAAGTTTTTTTATTGATTTCGAGTTATTCTGGGATGGACAAGTTCACCATCTGAAGAGAGAGGTTAAGTAGAGTAATTTCATTTCAACTTCACGAGGATAAAAAAATTAGGAGAACATTGTCATGTATCTAAATTTCCAAATGAATTTGATAATCACTTGTCTACAAGATTTTGAAACAAAATTTTGTGAGACTAAGAGGCCAAACAAAATAGCTTCCAAGATCAGCTATGCATAAAAATGGTGGTTGGAGGAACCATGATATCATGCTAAATATTGTTGGAGTGAGGATAGAAATACAATACACGTTTAAAAAATCCAAATTTGGAGTAGAAGGGGCAAGTGGGGGGAGTTGGAGGAATTTAAGGCGGCCACCTAAAGGCAATTTAAAATGCAACAACTTCCAGATAATTAGTTGAGATTAAGTGTTCGCTTCAAATTTCGAAAGGAGAAGGTTGAGTTTCCCCCATTTGGAGCATGAGAGTTTACATCTCCATTTGACAATGAGTTTAGGAACAATGGGCAAGCTCATAAGAAGTCTTTTGTAGATGATTTTGGGATGGAAAAACTAGATGGAATAGAAGTCTTAAGAATGAATACCATCTCAAAAAATATGATAAAGTTGTTGTCTTTGAAATCCAGTTGTTCCTTGTGCACTCTCTCTCTCTCTTTCAAACTCTTGATAAGAGCCTTCTTGTTGGATTGCATTAAAAAGTTTTTTTTTCTTATTACTTTATATATAAAGCTAAGGAATACATAGTAACATGTCATAATGAGATGTATTAGGTGTTAAATGATTATATTAAGTACTTTTTTTTTACATTTAAAGTTGAAAATAAATGGTAAAGGTCATAATGAGATGTATTGTGTGTTAATCTTATACAATAATGTTTGATGATTATTTTAAGTTGAGAAGTAAGTAGTGATGGATTTATAATCACATGTTATGAGATGAATAGTATTGTTCAATCTCAAATATGACGTTTGGTTATTGTGTTTTTTATATGTTTATGTAATGGTGAAAATTGTATTTCCATGCCTTGTTCTCTTATGTTTTGGGTATGTGTTTGATTAGAGTGTTCTAAATGTAACAAGTTTACAAGTAACATATTTTTGTGTAAATTTGGCTTGAGACATCCTCATATCCGATCCTATCATCACCTACCCCCAAAGATTCAGTTCTAATACATGGATTCCCTATTTATCATTCTAGATCAGATCTAAGGGTGCACACTTGACCTAGGTCACTTTCATAGTCATAGATAGAAACCATAAACTTTTTAAATTCAAATTCAAAAAAATCCTTCTAACTCTCTCCTATTAATTGTTGTGTGCTAACCTAATGCATGCTTATGTTGATTTGTGTGGGTGGTTGTTGTATATAAGGACATTCACTCATTCATTTGAAACCATGTTGGATTAATAAAGGATAATCTGAGTTATGCAAGGACTTGTCATAGAACATTTATGAGAGCACCATAGCAGATTATTAGAGCATTACATCAACACACATCATCCTAGGTCCATTGCACCCTTGCTTGTTGTCTTTGATCTTTCACTTACAACTATAAAGTCAGCCTAACTAGGGGTTTGACTAAGAAGAACTTGACCCTCATAATTTAGCAAATTCCCAAAAGTGCTCCTAAACACTACCATTCCTTATACAAATTTAGATAGCAAGAGATCAAGGTAAACAAATTCTCATGTCCACCTTCTATCAAATCAATTTTCTGGGTACAGATTCAAGTTTGCATACCAATTCACTTCCATAGGCACATATCTAAACTAGATCAAATTCTAGTCAAATTGTAAATTTTGAATATACAATACTAAAGTGAATTAGTTCATGACATCTTCAACTTTACTTTTCCACCTCTAAAATCTAATTAAATATTACAATTTAATTTACTTGTCTTCCACATTTAATTTTGATATTCAATTTTTCCAATCAGAATTCTTAAATCCTAAACTTTTATTATTATAATAAAACATTTATTTTTATTATAATTCCACACACAATTAAAAAGTTATAAAATTTAATCTATTCAATCTCATATATTATGTCTAGTTATAAAGTCTTATACACCTAGCATACTATTTCAAGTCCATAAAATGAATAATCATTGAAATGACTTCCAAGATTTATTTTGATATTATATTTAAACCTAACCATATAATCTAAGTCTCAATACACAACTCAATTCAAGGTGAAGTAGACAACTATTTGTATAAAATTTAGATATGAACATTCAATTCAATACCACAACATACAATTAATATTCAATATTAAAATTATATTTAATCTCTTATAAGGAAATGATACAAGAATACTATATATTAAAATTAATATCTATTTAAAAGAGGCTAGAGATTGTTTTTTAGATAGATGTATTTAAGATATCTATGTTAGTACATAAATACTTTTAAAATAATTATATGATTAAATATACATAATTTAGAAAAACAAAGTACATTAAATAAAATAGTAAGTAAAATTCTAAATTTAAATAGAAATAAAATAATAAGTAAAACCAAAACATAGCCAGTTATATATATTTAGAAAATAAGATAAACTAAAATATAATAAATACTTTTAAAATAATTATATGATTAAATATACATAATTTAGAAAAATAAAGTACATTAAGTAAAATTTTAGATTTAAGTAGAAATAAAATAACAAGTAAAACCAAAATATAGCAAGTTGCATATATTTTATAAAATAAGACAGTAAAATTAAATAATTTTCAAAACAAATTAAAATTAAAATTTATGTATATGTAGTAAATAAAATAATTCTAAAGTAAATAAAAATACCTTATCAAAATAAGAAAACAATGTAAATAAAATACAATAATATTAAATAGTTCTAAATAAAATAAAATAAAATAACTCAAGATTGATATTTCTCCACATTTTGTAAATGGTTGTCAAATTTAAAGTTAAAGATAAAGAGTTTTTGTTAACTAGTGAGGATGGTAGTATATTTAATGATTACATCATTCATTAAGGTTGATTCCTTGGAAGATGTAATCCAAAAATACAATTGAGTCACCACCAACTCAAGAATAATAAGAATTTGAGTGACTTGTAAAATACATACTTACTCATTATATTATAATCCACTTAAAAACAAAAAATACCAATATTTATATAATTCAATTGTTTCATTTTTAATGAACTTTGACAAACCCCACATAAATACTAAAATTAGTCAAACCCTAAGTATAAGAACCATATAATTAACTTATTAATTAGACAAACTTTTTTATTGAGTGAAGAGACAAACTAGCTTATATAAATCCTGTGGGAGCCCATACAATTAAAAATAATTCCAGACCTCACTTGAAGTGTTGGTATTGTCAACTTTATCATATCTATTGTAGATTAGATTTTTGCCCCACAAGTTTCCTACTGGTCCTTGAACTTTACATAAAACAAGAAATTATGCCTTTGCTGAGTATATAACCTAAAACACTTAAAAATAAAAACAAAATTAAGCCAATCGGTTAGTAAAAAGTTAAAACCACAAGACTACGACTAGATATCACAAACACCCCAGTCTGTTACCATGGAGATCTCAAATCTCAAGCATTACACTTTGTTTTGCTGGACTGCATTAACTGAAAGGGTAGTTAGGTATGCTATATTCTAAGGCTTCTGCAATCTATGTCGGTAAAGGTTAAATTGGTTTAAATGTCAGAAAAACAGACAAGGTCTTTATCCTAATGGGGAACAGTGCAGATAGAGGCAAGTATATCGTGTTGGGTATACATAAGTGGTCGAGAAGTTCGTGAGATCAGACAATCCCTTGAGTTTCGTGATGAGTAATCTGACTCAGCTGGTGACCCCATTCTTGTGTGTTATTGAATTTGATATTTTTTCCATGGTTTTAGGTCTAAAATGCATTAATTTCTGGAGTTAAGGCCTGGTAAACACTTTGTTTTTGGGATCGAAATCGTTGAAATTAAGAGACACACATTTAGATAGATTGATACCCATTTTGATATAAATCCTAGAACTGTCCACATCAGATGAGTCCTTTGCAAATTTGAAGGGCTCTTTCTCATATGTGAGGCCAGAAATTTTGCTGAACTGGGGCTGTCCTTTTTGCATGATGGAAATGGAATGAGACCAGACTGTTAGTGATGGCAATTTGGTCCCTTGTGGATTATTTAAGGACGAAGTCAGGCCCATTTGCTTTATCTGCTGTTTAAGAACATGGTCCCTCTGCAAGGGTGTTTTATCTAGGGTTAGTGCATCTAGTAACGGTCTATTTTGCTACACCTAACAGGCTATTTGCTACACATATCTGTTTTTTGGGCACCCAAAAGGACGTTTTCATATGCCCAGATCCTAATCTCAACCTCGAAGAGATGATACATTCAGTCTTGTGGGCCTGTTTGATTTCACGAAAGATTAGGATTGTGTCAAAAAAATAATAGCAAATTTCCATCTTACTAAGTTGCCCCTTAAAAGATGGCCTTAACAGGACATATTTATCCTTTTGCTCCTGTTTGATTTTATGAAATTTGGGATTGTAAAAAAGACAGACCTAAAACGGGTAATTTAATTATGCCAATCTGCTAATCTCTTTCTTAAAGAGATGTCTTCAAAAGGATGTATTAACCTTATGGCCCTTTTTGATATTTTATGGAGGACTACGATTCTTTCAGAAAAAGACTTCAAACATGCAGTTTATTTATGACCGTCTATATTTTGAGCAGCCAACAGGCCATTTCCCTATTCCCACTTCTCCTGCCTTAGAGAGGTGCCTCCTTAATTAAGGACCCTGAACAATGATACATTCGGCCATATGTCCCTGTTTGGTTTTGTGAAGGATAACGATTGCGATTGGGTAAAAGATCAGTTAAAAATTGGTTGAGAATATATTTCTCAGTGTGTGGATCTGTGTGCTATAGGGCTTTCCTTAGACCTTGAATTCTATCATTTCATTTAAGTTTGAACTGAGAATCCCTAGACACTCTTGCCAAAGGTTGCCTATTGATCTAATTTTTCTTTTTCTATTCTGGTTTGGGTTTTTAAGCCTGGTTGAACTGGAGTGCATATATAGTATCATCAGGGGCTTTCGGCTCGAAATTGTATATTTTCATTCACCTTTGAACCAAGATTCCCAAGGCATACTTTGCAGAAGATTTATTGCCTATTCAGGACTAAGGATCTTCTTCTTCTTCTTTTAATTATACTTGTTTGAGTGGGTTTTTAAGTGTGGTTGGTCTGGAGTGCATATTCAGTATCATCAGGGCCCTTAGGATGGGGTCCTGTTTATCAACAGATGGGAGGAGTATGAACACTCTTCCTCGGTCTGCCTCCTCATCTCCAGCAAGGATGAGGACGAGGAAGAACAGGAGGAAGACATCCATGCCAAATCAAGCAAAAGTAGATGAGCATGTTAGCAAGATTCCTGGGAGGATGTTTTCAAATGGTTCCAGCAGTGTCGCTTGTATGTTCACACAGCAAGGAAGAAAGGGAACCAACCAAGATGCCATGCTTGTCTGGGAGGTATGTGGTGTCTAGGACTCTGCTCTCTCTTTTCTGCTAGTAGAGATGGACATGATCAATTAGCTGTTATTCATGTGATACATGATTTGGGTGCATGCTTCATTATAAGGTTCAGGCTCACTTAGATTTACAAGGTTTAAAAGTGTCTGGCTCATGAGGAAGGCTCCGGTGAAATAATTGACTGATTTGCAAATCATGTGGATGATTGGAATGCTTTGTATATTAATCAAAATGAATCCAATATCCATCTCACAATTTCCGCTTCAATCCAATCCACCATTGATGTCAAATCATTTGAAGCATGACTTAATAATAATTGTTTAATGCTTGTGAATGAGACTGATCTCCAGCAACAGACCTACTGTTATTTTCTTTAAATAACTGATATTACCTGGCAATTGTTCATGTCAACTGTGAATAGGTTAATGCCTTGATTGGATCAGTTTGTTTTGGATTTGCAAACAACTTTCTACCAGGTAGCAAATCATTGCCGGTTCTCTACTGAATCTATTATTGTGACTTAAATGAGTGATTTATAAGTCCAGTAACTGATGGAAACAAGCCAGCAGTCTGGTTGATATCATTGGTATTTGATGAATTGGATACTGGATGGACATGTTTGATTATTTTGTAAATGTATTGATTTATCTACGTTTGGGTGCTTCCTATTATTATTATCCAAACAATATAAATCATAAATGTTATACAGCAAACCTAATACAAGATTGCATTGGAAAGGTAAATCAGATCGTAGTGGTGTGGGGATTGTTTTGAAAATCTGAAACTTGATCCACAAGAGTGGTGGTTTCTGCAAGTTTGATATCCAATTACATGCCTGTTTGCTTTGCTAACCAAATACATGGATGCATAATTATCTCACAAACCTTTGAGTCCTACTGACAAACACACAAGGCTGAATGGCATGGCAACTATCCTGAAGAACAAGCTAATGAATTCAAATAATTGAACTCATGACATCCATCACTTTAACTTGAACACATCTTAATTTGCAGGATTTTTGTTCAAGAAAGGATACGGTTTTCTGTGGAGTATTTGATGGGCATGGTCCATTTGGCCATCTAGTAGCCAAAAGGGTGAGGGACTCACTACCATCAAAGCTGTGGTCTCAATGGGAAACAGAGGTCAAAGATGATGATAGCTTAAAAGAAGTTAATATTACAGTGGGAAGCATGAATTCTGAGGACTCAACCATGGATGATGAATGGAGGGAGCTAGCAGATGCTGAAGAGAGGGAGAAAGGACCAGAGATTTTTTCAACTTTGAAAGAGTTGTTTCTGAAAGCCTTTAAAGTAATGGATAAGGAATTGAGGTTGCATCCTACAATTGACTGCTTTTGTAGTGGGACTACTGCAGTAACTTTGGTGAAACAGGTACATATTGAGAATATGTATGATAAAATAGTGTAGAACTTAGAAATGAGACAATCTGAGAAAGGTTTTTCCCCAGGACCTCTGATCTCTTATTTTCAGCCTCTGAGACTAAGTAGAAAGTAGAATCTCATTCCTGGGGTATCTATTTTTCTAATAACTTGCATTGTATGTTTGTTGGGATCAGGGACAAGACTTGGTTATTGGTAACGTTGGAGATTCAAGAGCAGTTTTGGGTACAAGAGATCAAGACAATTCTTTAGCTGCAGTGCAGTTGACAGTGGATTTGAAACCAAATCTCCCGAGTATGTCTCATGTCTGTCTCTCGAATGTAGAAACGACTTTTATATTCCATGCTTACAAATATATTCTATATTGCAAACGTATCTACATTCTCGCTTTTCTCAGATTACTAGAAGGAAAAGCTTAAAAGAAAAAAAGGTTATTTTGTTTTCTTTATTTTCCAGAACCTGAATCTTAATGGTGACTTTACCTGTATCTTTTTAAACAAATACATTTTCTGTTAAAACTACATAGTTCCTTTCCGTTTTTCCCATGTTAAAGCCTTTTATCTTGGACTTTTTCTGTCTGGCAGAATGCAAAGCATTTAAAATTTTGCAGTCAAAAGTTGTAATGATTTAATACTCAAATACTTAGGCAAATCATGTACGTGTTTTGAGGAGGCCTAACTATCATATGATAAAAACTGTTCACTTTGTATACAGTGCACCATATTGTTTGAGTTGGCCCGATTTGAATAAGCACAGAAAGTTTAGAATTCTCTGTGCAATTTTTTAAATTATGGGCCATAATTCCTTTGTTAAATGTGCCTTTGGCAACTCCAAGCATTTGGAATCTCGGTATATAAGTGCATAGTCCTTTTCTAATGGGGATTTACTGTCCAAGAGGTTGAGCTCAATTGGTTAAAGCATTGGGTTCTCATAGTGGAACCCAAATTCAAATCCCGAAAGTGACATAATGTAAAATTCTAAGTGGTGACTCTTGATCTTCCATTGATGACTTTTAGTGGTAATATCTGAGTTGTTATCTAATTGTTAATGCTCTTAAGGAGCTAAGTAATATTTTGCTTATAAGAAGCTAAGTATTGATCTCAGTTGGACTCAGAGGCTCAAACTATTTTCAAATATTAAAAAGAAAAATGGGGATTTTACATGTTTTCTTTAATAGCTCCACAAATCCTTATAAACAGGATCCATTTGGGAGTTATATTTTTCAGTGCACTACCAGTGATTAGGAGGATTCTCTTAGGTGGACATGGATTTTTCTTCTGTGCACCAAAGCCTGACCCTGGTTTTCCATTTGTTCAGGGGAAGCCGAAAGGATTCGACAATGCAAAGGGCGAGTTTTTGCATTGCATGATGAGCCTGAGGTAGCACGTGTTTGGCTGCCTAATAATGACTCCCCTGGGCTGGCTATGGCTAGAGCTTTTGGTGACTTCTGTCTTAAGGACTTTGGTCTCATTGCTGTACCAGATGTTTCTTACCATCGCCTCACTGAGAGAGACGAGTTCATTGTACTGGCTACAGATGGGGTATGCTAAGATTCTTCTTGTAAGAAAGTTATTGATACTGATGCTTGAGTGTCTAAATATCCTAAAGAATAATAGTTCAATCTTACTTTTTTGCAGATCTGGGACGTGCTCTCAAACAAAGAGGTTGTGGACATTGTGGCATCAGCACCTGCTCGAACAACTGCAGCCAAAGCTTTGGTGGAGTATGCTGTTCGAGCATGGAGGCTGAAATATCCAACCTCCAAGGTGGATGATTGTGCGGTGATCTGTCTCTTCCTAGATAATTGCTTGCCATCTGAATCAAAATCAACTACTGTACAGGGACAGGACACTGGCACTCATCAAGTGCCAAACGAGGTAATCTCGTTATCAGATGAAGTTCCACAGGAAGGTTCAGAAAAGAAGGATGAGTCTGTTGTAGATGGACAGGCAAATGGTCCTTCATTAGGGCGTTTAAATACATGCAGGACTGGAAGTGAACTGTATGATGCATCACAAAAGTTAGACAAAGTAGAGAACTCCAGTGAACTAAAGTGTCCAGAGAAAAGTCCATCCAAGAGAAGCCTTGCTGAGTGTATTTCTACGTCTGAGGACGAGGAATATTCTGCACTTGAAGGGGTTACAAGAGTAAATTCTCTGCTTAATCTTCCAAGGTTTTTGACGGGAGACAAAAAGGGTGGAGGACTGAGGAAGTGGTTCTGAGTCCTCTTAGATCAGTACCAAATTTTAGAGCTTCAGCGAGTGCCATTTGTCAGCTTTCTTACCATATCTCTACCTTTTTTTGGATGCAGAGGATCTGTTTCAAAAGAATGACCTCTGACGGTGATTCTTGTAACTAATTCTGTTACTAAGTAGTTCATCTTTTACTTTAAGAAAATATGTTCAGAAAAAATAATTGCATAGCCTTGTACATTTAGGTTCTAGGTTTCTTGCATTACTATTGAGGAGTAACAAGAAAGGTGGGTGATTCAATAAGTTATTTTGTTGTATGGATCAGTGTGTTTCAGATGTAATTTTATCATGGAAGAGTGGACCTTAGAATATGTTATTTCACAGTCTTGACCTTTGGATGCAGAAAATATTATCTCACCTGCTGGATCATATTTAAATTCCTACCAGATTCAAACACTTTGAGATAGGCTTTATGGAAGGGAATTCAAGGAGGTTGTTCATTGGCAAGCCTTTTCTGGTTGACAATTTTTGCAAGGCAATCTAGGCCATAATTTTGTGGCTGTCTTGTACTCTTTTGTGTGTGAAGTTCTGGCTTCAGAGGTTGGTGGATTTGAAAGAATTACATCTTTCAATATCTTTCTTGAAGGATTTGTTGGTGAAGGTTCTGGATCAGTTCTGTTCATATCTGAAGGTTCCAGACTTGTGGATTAACTTTATAATGTTTTGTCATGATCTTTTTGAAATTGAACTTGAGAATAAAAGAAATGGCTTTATGCTTAGTTCCAACTTTATCTTCTGATTTTTGTGTATTCTTTGTGTCCTACATTTGGACAGAAGGATGACTGCAGCCTTCATATTATGCACTTTACTGGTATATGTTTTTGTGTCTTTTAGTCGGGGCTTGATCTGGGGTGCCTTCAACTGTCTTAAGAGTCAGAATCAAATGGATATCTTTTTTCAATAGCTAAGAAAGTAAGAGGGATGCTGAAGATGCAGCATCTTATGCATCAAGGAGGCTTGATTAGGAAGAATTGGATGATAAAACAGTCCATTCCTATATTATGATGGTTGTACCCAAGGATGGTACAAGCTACATTTTCAAATCTCCTTTAATTTCATAAAAGGTAATGTAAGTTTTTAGGTCATTGCCAAATGAGACAACCAATTGGTGTAGGAGGGCTCCCTTAATATGCAAGCATTTCACAAACAGATTGCCATTTACATTATATATTGTTCATTAAGCTTATAACACAAAGCCCCTCAGATTTAAACATTTAACCTCCAATATGGAGTACGCATCTTACCATCAGGCCACTCAAATTGTACTCAGTATATATTCAAGTGCATTGCATTTGGTACATTTCTTTTGTTCTCGTGCAGGGAACCAATGGCTTTATTGTGAGTTTCTTTCATGGCTAGAATCAGGGAGAGCATCTATGATCCATTCAAATCCAATTTAAGGGTCTGCCAAATATGGTTGATAAATTTTGTACATATAAGGTTTAATTCTTTTATCGCATAAATTGTTCTACAAATATTGCCGTTTGCTGCATGCTTTATATAAACAAGAGCGTGCACCTAAATGGGAAGGGGTGCATCCTAGAAACCAAGAAATTGACTAAAAAGCTCTCTAGTATATGATGAATTATAAAAGTATTTTAGCAGGACTTTGAACCAATAAAAATGCACGATGTAATATTGATGTGTTGCAGAGGCATTATAATAAGAGGGGCGACCTGGTTTATGCTTGCACAACTTGAGATTTTTCTGAGGGACGTAAGATTGTAATGATCGCCAACATCAAGTATTTGATGTAACTAGAGAAAGAATTGAGAGCACACTTGAGCAAAATTGGGGGATGTATGCATGGCTTATTGTTTTCTAGGTTGTGATGTTAGTACCAATTCCTTGGACAACAAAAATTACCAAGCTTTTGAAGAACTGCAGGGGTATCTTCCATTTGCTTTAATGCCACTATCAAATTTTTATTGTAACTGCAGTTTACTTACTACAAATGGTACAGGTAGTTGAATCACCAATTTCAAAGAGGTGAGTTTCAAACTTTAGGAGTAATAGAATTAACTGCCTACTCTTTCAACACTTAAAAGTTTAAAACTGGTAAATTCTTATTTCATAATTTCTTAAAATTGTCATATTTGTCACAATTCTGAATTACTGGATTGTATCAGAGATCACAAACAATTAAATCACCATCAACAATGAAGGAACTCGCAATCCCTAATTTTTTCAAGCCTGGTCTTTGGCTGCAAATTATTCCAATTACTTAATGAAATATCTGAGATATGCAGATCTGACTCCTGCTTTTTCTTCACACATACCCTCTGAAGTAGTCAAAATTTCAACTTGTTGCTCCAAAAGGTCAAAGCTCTCAAGTTTGTTATGGAACATTTGGTCTACTGTTTATGCAAGAACAAAATCTGCGAACATTACCATATGATATTAATAATAATCATTGTTTGCGTAACAATTTGGGATTGAAATCAGTTCCTTGCAAAAGAAGAAGAACCCTACCAGCAAATGTCGTAAACCATAAACAAAAACAAGGAAAAATGCTAATGCTAATTTCGCCAAGTGGAATGGGGATTATGTTTTGAAAGGCATAGAGAAGTTATTAGATTTTATCATCATTTGCTTAATTCATTGCATACATGGCTTACTGAAAAAGGAAAGACAGGAAAGAAGGTGACTGGATGAACCAGTCATGGGATGGTAAAGATGACTTGAGCTCCAGAATGCTGATTGCTTATTGAAATGTAGAAGTTAGAGTTTTTCTATGAACTGCGGCATACATAGAATGTCCATTCAGATAGCAGATATTTGAAATCAACTTTTTAAGTCTCTTTTAGGCTTTCTAATTTTTTATCACATGAATTATCTACCCTTGAAGTTCTTCTTGTTTTAGTAAAAATAGGTTCTAAACATTAAAAGTCTTTCAACCTGCTTTTAGCTTTGATATGGTGCCAAACTTTGTCTATTTGGCAATTAAGATTATTTACTTGTGGAGTTGGTCATTAGGGGAAATTTACATATAAAATGGGTCTCCTAAGATAACATCATCAGAATAATGAACTAACAAAAATCAATTAAAAGATAATAATTTTATGGTGACATTATGCAAAATTATAATATTATATATTAAATTTTCCAAAATCATATGATTTAACTCATTAAAATTAATTTGACTTTACATATATTACAGAAATTATTGTGTTTTCTTTAGAAAAATAACTTTCATTCTATTAAGGAGTTATTGTAATATTTAATGGTCAATTGGTGTTTAGGAGACTTTAGGAATATTCTTTATTCTTTTAGTTAAGTTCTTATCCTTTTGCTTTATTAGTTGTTATTTAGTTGTTGCTCTTATCCTTCCTACATAAAGTGTTTGTAAACTCTTATTTAAGAATGCATCTTGGTAATCATACTGTGTTTTATACTGTGTTTCAGGGACGGGGACGGGGATGGGGGGACGTGTGTTTCGGGGACAGCAAGGGCCAATTTTTGGGGATTGTGGGGGACGACGATATATATATATATATATATATATAAGTATGAATTTTTCAAAATATCAATATGCTGTATAGAGACACAAAGAAATAGAAATATCATATATGTCAATAACTGATAACAAGTTAACAACAATATCAATATCTGAATAAATCATGACAACAGTATAAACTTCAATAAAGTAGTATAACAGCAATATAACTATAAACTATAAAGTTTAAACAATAAAGATTAAAGTTAAGTAGATCTGTTTTGGTTTTTCCAATGAAAGTGTTGCTTCTGATATCAAACAGGAATTGTGATTAGGTTCTGTATATTTTCATTAAGGTCCTCATTTCCTTGTCTAATCCTTGAAGTTTCGAATGGTCTTCTGCCTTTCCTGAAACATGTCCTGATGGCCAATTGTGTTAATAATGAGGTTTGCTATGTTTAACCTTTCAATATTCTTGTTGGTGGGAATGATATCGCTTGAAATCTTTATCGTATGTTTTCATGGAAATGATCGTCTAATGATTTTAATGTCGGATATGTGGGAGTACTTTTTGAAGAGTTAAAGTTTGTAATCACTTATCCCTTTTGTTGTTTGAAAGTTTGCCTTAAAGGTTTAATTGGAGGTGGTCATTAAAAAATTGGAACCAAATGGGAGTTATTTTGCAGCTTTTTGAATTAGATTGCAGAAACATGTTGCATGTTATTTTGTATGGATTGATTGTTATATTCACCATGACTTATCTGCATTACATCAGTTGAATGTTTATAAGTAACGAATAATTAGTTTGATTTCATACATAAGTTTTATGTTTCTTATTTGACTATTGGTTGGGACATAGCCGTTTAGTGGGCAGTGGACTTCTATGCTTGGGCTTCAGGGATTGTAGAGCAGAAAATTTATTTGCTCAGGTTACAGTTATCCAGATTCTGGGCTTCACTTATACTTCAACTTCAAGTTGGAAAACTTCTGTCTGGTAAATTTTTACATGCTGCAGAGTACTTTGTTGCAGTCTAACTAATGTAGAACACTGTCAAAGTCCGTATCTTTATCCAGGTAGGCTGTACTGTTGTAATTTATAAACCATCAGATTTAAGCAGAATGGCTCTTTATTGTCCATCAGAGTGCTTATTGTATGCACAATAGATAAGCTCAATAGGGATATAACCAGGAGTTTAAGGGGAAAAACAATGCACTTTTATATTATTATTTTTTGGTATCAGAACCCAAATTGGAAACTTCGGGAGTGGTGATAATTGAAACTACTGCCTGCAGTAAAGGATTGTGAGATCGCTGCGTGACACAGAATTTACCAAAATAATTCTTATGGAGACGTACGGAATCTAGAGCAGAAATTTATGTGTTAATTTCTGGTTTTGTTTTTGGGCGAAATTTTTTTTACAAAAATCGTTGGTCTATTACTACACAAAATCGTGGAAGGGTTTTAGGAGGTCGAAATTGTGCCTTTTCCATAAAGAATCGCGGATTTTTTTGTGAAGGTTTTGAATACTCGGCCAAGGAAAATCGTGTTTCTGTGAAATCGCACCTCTTTGAAAGATTTCTATTGTGGGCGGATTTTACCAGGCTGCGCTTGGAAGAAACTCGCATCTCTTTTTCCACAGGCCAGAATTTTTTTTTTTGGGTGAGTTTTCTGTTAAATCGTGCCTCTAAAAATGGCGATTTTTAGTGCAATTCCAAGCCGCGACTAGAGTGACGGATTTTTTGTTGTGTCCAGGCCACAACCAGAAGGAAGAATTGTGGGTTGTTTTCTGAGGTAATTTTTAGGCGATTCTTTTTAAAAATCATATTTCTTCTACTCGTTTTTCTTCTATATGCGGCCAACAGAGGAATTCATTCCCTGTTTTATATGGTTTTTTCTTGTGGTGGTGTTCAGAAGTTTTTGGATGTTTTTTGATTAAAAATCGTGGGTCTTTGGCAATGCCTAGGGCACAAGATTTGTTGTCTCTAGGGTGTTTGCATTTTAAAGACCCTTTTTGTGAGCGGTTTCATCAAGTTTTTTGACCATTTTTTTATAAATCGTGGCTGTTTGGTCCCTGGGGTTTGGTGACAACAACGGGTTTTTATATTTTTTCCGTGATTTCGAATTGCGGAAGGGATGGCTTCGTTACTAGCATTTTTCCGGCAAGAATTATAGCATTTGGAAGCAAAGAATGCTCGGTAAAATCTTTGCGGAAATTTGGAAGCACCTACGAGATTTGCACGAGATAAAGGCAAGGCCTTCTTCCTCAAAAATATCCTTCTTCCTCAAAAATATGCTTTTTTCAATTATGATGGATGAGACAACATCCTTGCAAGGGCATTTGATGAAAATTAAGGGCATCAGAGACTAGTTGTTTACCATAGGTCGGAAGATGGAAGAAGATAGGGTGGTTATTATGCTAAAAAGCTTACCTTAAGGCTATGAACACTTTATTGAGACACTCAATATCACGTCCTGTGTTATTTGGCCATGGCTAGGAAGCCCCCTATGGAGGACAAAATAGAACTATTCCCTTGTGCAAAGGGGTTCTTCATAGCAATGTTTCATTCTGCTAAGGATAGGGCTACAGTGTTCGACAGTTAATCTTGGATGTGGAGTGAACATTCCCTCTCACTCAAGCCTTAGTTTCCATCCTTCAACCCTCTCACATAATTGTTAAATATTATGTTGGTTTGGGTCAAGTTGCCCAATCTACCCCTATAATTCTAAGAGGTCTCATGCTTTGAGGTCACCAATAATGCTATTGGCACCTCCAAGGCACTCCTTGTGGATGTGGTTTTGATGGTGGAGAATAGGTCGTGGACACAATTGCTTCCCTGTGAGGGTATTCCCTTTCAGTGTAGAAGATGTTTTGCTACTAGTCATTTGGCTTTAAACTGTTCTCACTCTCGCCGCAAGAATGTAGGTTTGACTTTATGGTGGTAGAATGCTCTTCTTGGCCACCTGACTGTTGACTCTACGAATGATGTGCCTTCAAGTCCAATTCCTCAAGCGTTCGATAATGTGGTCACCATGGCTCCTTTGGAGGTGACTCCCTCCAAGTTTGTTGCAGCTTCAGAAATTTTTACTATTCCTTCTGTCCCCCAACTATTTGTGAGGGGTCCTTTGAGAATTCTCGACCTTCAGAGGCTATGCAATTCCTTGATTCTTTAGATTTCCTTTCTTCCTCTTCGAGGGTGGGGTCTAGTGTTATGACAACTTTTGAGGATTCCTCTCTTCTTTCTCCTCGGGTTGAAGATCTGGAGAATGGTGTGTCTTGGACCATCGTCTAAAGAAGGAAAAAAGGTCTCCCCAATTCAGTTTCTGTCTCATACCTAGGCTAAGGGTGTGTGTCAAACTAGGACGAAGTCTAGAGTTTGTTGACCCCTTGTTCCTTTGCTACGACAATTGGCTTGCAACTGTTGTGTTTAATGTTGGGATGTTGTTTTGTCCCATAACTCATGGTACTCATTATGTCTACCTTTTGGTTGTTTTTTTGTAAAAGGGACCTGACCCTTTCAAAAGCCTATTTTTACCAATATAAAAAAACATTTACATTGAGGCTCTTACCACTCCTTATCTCCTTTAACTATCATGAGGTCATTGCATCTGGAAATGTCTCAATTTATAATAAATTCTATCTATCTAATCCTTCTATTCTCCTTAACTGAAAATGTTACATACATTAAGGATATAATTTCATAATCATTAAAAAATTATAACAAATGGAATACATTGTTAGATTCTACAATTTATGTGGTAGTTGTATAAGCACCTATTTCATTACATACAATTTCAAGTGCTTTGAAAATCCTATATTACAAAACATATTGCTAGATTACTTACTAATTTGAGATGTTCATTTAAGGAATATTTAAAATATGACCTTTTGAATGGATCAATATGGCCATTCCTATTGTGTGAACTCCAATTGTTCTCTAACCAAGATATGCATCACCTTTACATTTAATCTTACCTCATCATCAACAGACTAAAAATGAAACAAACCAATCAAACAACCATCTACAAGGTCAACCACTCCATCTATTTTTACCACCACTTATACATTTACTATTACCTTGCCCTAAAATCACTGAAAAATAATAAATAAATAAATATCAAAAATAATAAAAATAACATTGCAATCAACCATTCACAACGGCCACCACCACTTCATCTATATTTATCTTGTCCCCAAATTTATCAATTCTAGTCCTATTTGCATGCTACTATAATCTTGTATCACATTACTATGTACAAAAAACATATTTTCTTCTACACATTTATTATAACAATATACTAGATATCAAAATTATCTCGACTCTATTCTACATAAAATAGAAAAATAATATCATTAATTTTTGCTATAAATAAATGTATTTGACATAATTTAAAACAAGGTTGTTCAATCTATATAATTATATCCATCCATCCATCCATCAAATTCACCTACGTTTTCTCAATAAGTATGCATTCCAATTATTTATTTGTATGCGACCATATTTACCACTCTTCCTGCAGTACAAATACACTCCAAAACAAGGCAAGTACACACTTCTTATACTTTCAATCTTTTATCGGAGGCATTGTTGTGGATTACCCAAAACTTTTGAACATTGTTTCGAAGATTTGTAGTACTAGGACAAGCACATGATGCCTACGTGGTTCTTATGTAGTTCAACGACCAAGTGCTAAATAGATAGAGCAAATGGTGCATGTCTTCGCTTTGTTTAGAAGATTTTGTACATTGTAACATGTGGTGTCCCAAGGACCATTCTTGCAGTACCGTGAAAAGGTACCGTGAATAATGAAATGTAATCTCTCTTTTTTTAATAAAAAGTCTTCATTAAAAATGCAGCCTTACACTCCTCCATATAGAAGAAAAATATATTTTCAAAAAGCAAAGGTTTTCTTTTCATTATCAGGAAGTAGATGACTGTCTGCAGACAATTGTGTTTGGCATTACTCTGCAAATACACAAGCCCAGGTAAGTTGCTCTTGAACATCTATGAGGTCAAAGACAGATCATTGGACCCCAAAATTGAGTTTACTACAAACAAAAAGCACTGATAAGAACGAAACTTGTGAAATTTCACAATTTGATCTTAAAGGAGGGAGAATCTTCCACATTCTTGTGAGAAGCATATAGCTCATTTATGCCATTTGAAAAGAAAAACAGAAACATGTGCAAGGCCCCAGTGTGTTATACTGATTATTCCTTTTGTGTGAAGCATCTTGGAACTACCTTAAGGAAATTTAATTCCTTTTGTCCAAGACTTACTCAAGAGGCAAAGAGCATTTCTTAGAAGGTAGTTGAACTGTTAAAAAGAAAAAACTATGTAGTCTATGCTCCCAACAACCTAAAATCTACTTGGCAGAATTTTTTCCTAACAAGACCCACTATCACATCACCTTCTCTTGAAGATAATGCTAGCACCGTCCCACCAGTAAATTCATCATGAAGACATCAAATTACACTTACACACATTGAACAGTAATTTTATTTTCATACACAGAAAATATATATATTTTGATGATAACAATTCCTACCAAAGTGTATCATTAATATCTACCAACAACCAGTATAATCAGCCCTGAAAGGTGGGCATAACAACACCTACCTAAGAAATTAAAAATGTTTTACCTAGAGAAATAGTATACTTTAGAAGAAAGTGATACAAAAGGATAAAACACTGAAATTATGTCTATATAAAAGAGACATTGCAAAGCAAAGATAGATGCTCTAAAAAGAGACGAGCATGCTTATCAGGTATGAATGTAAAGGTGTTTTGAGCATAGAAAAGTTTATAGAACTATCCTTGAAAGCATAGAAGAGTTTAAGACCCTCCTAATTTCTCAACGAGAGAGGAAATATTACTAACATTTTTCATGGATTGCGCCCCAATAGCCATAACCTATTCATATCATCCTAAGGATAGAAGCCTCCTATGGCAAAGCCCACCAACAAAACTAAGGGATTGCACCCCATAGGCCATAGCATGCAATAGTCCAA
The DNA here is from genome assembly GCA_027924645.1 of Cunninghamia lanceolata. Taxonomy (NCBI): domain Eukaryota; kingdom Viridiplantae; phylum Streptophyta; class Pinopsida; order Cupressales; family Cupressaceae; genus Cunninghamia; species Cunninghamia lanceolata. The sequence continues at coordinate 11,523,430 of BSBN01001533.1, forward strand.
TTATTCTGATATTTGAGACCTAATAGGCAATCCTACATTCACTAGGAGGCTTCTGTCCACCTTGACACAGGGTAACTCTTGCAGGACATTCATTCAAACAATTGTCAGCAAAGCTACCACTAATTTGTTCGGGGGAAATGCCCAAAAATACAACTGGGACATCACCACTCAAGTAGTTACTCTCTAGAAAGAGCCTGTATAAAGGCCTCATGTTTTCAGAACCTTCCATGGCTGCTTTCCTACCATACTCTGCAGGAATTGGCCCTTGGAATCGGTTGTGGTGAAGATACAGAGCAGCAAGGCTTCCAATGCTTGCAAAATTAGCAGGAAGTGACCCATTAATCCTGTTGAAGCTGATGTCGACAGCAACCATTTGGGTAATTGCCCCTGCTAAATTTGGAACACTTAAGGCACCGAAATTGTTGTTGGACAGATTGACCTGCTGCAATGAGGAGTGCCCAAATACAGTACTGTCCACAGTTCCGCTCAAGCTATTAGAGGCCACATCCAGAACACTAAGCCTCGGCAATGAATTCAATTTGGCCGGCAAGCTTCTATTTAGCATGTTTCCCCTTAGTATTAGCTGAGATAGCAGAGGTGGAAACTCTGCATGTAGCTCACCTGCAGCAAAAACATGTATCTTATTTCCACTTGCTTGCTATCATTTTTCAAACATTGGAAGCCAATTAAAAACCTTATAAACTAATTTTGATCCAATGAGTAATTTTATAACCAATAATAGAATTTAGCTACCGATAAGATATTTCCCTGAATATTGCATATTTAACCATCACTATCAAGAGGACTAAACTACAATAAGTGTACCACAATTCTGCCATCTACAACTTTTCAAATATGAATTCAGACATGAACAGAACTTTATATGCCCAGATTTACATATAGCGTACTGCATATGTCCAAAATCTAGGGCATTTACTGCATTTTAGTTCTCAGGATCAAGTGTCCTTTAAGTCTCTTCAAACTCCAAAGATTGTGCAACTGAACTAATGTCCTGACAATCCAGGGGACTAAACTGCAATAAATACGACAGATGGTGGCCATATACAGCTCTGTATGCATGGATTCCAACTCACACAGAGATGTAAATGTTTTGATTCATATACAGAGCTGTATATGGTCCCGAGTCATGACTATCCACGTGATTAAACTGTAGCAAATGCACCAGGTTGCCATTATATTCAGTCAAATTCACGTAGAAAGCTCAATAGAATTAAACCTATATTTGATAGCTTCTAGATTTCGTTTCCCTAACTGAATGTGATCTAAAACATTGTGTTGGAATTAATGAATAACTTCTACACATGTTGTAGATGTGTCAGCTAGTTGTAGAGGTGTTAGCTTGAGATAGGTGTCATGTCGAATTCCAGGTTTATAGCTAGTTGTCGAGTGTCTGAAGGGAGCTGTTCAGCTTCAGTTGTAGTTATAAATGTAATCCATTTTATTGAATAAAGTAGAAGAATTTGTGCAGCTGTTGTATTTGTCCTGCTGTTTATTATTTTCTCAATATTTTATCATGGTATCAGAGCTAGACTGGGTATGACTCCATCATAGGAGTGCCTAGGTAGATGAGAGCATTTTGAGAAGGCTGTGAGTGAGCTGTGTGGACGCCTGGACTTTTAAAGATTTATTGCAGGAAGGGTTGAGTTAGTAATGCTCGCTGGAGCTGTAGAGTTTTACTGTATTTGAGTGAAGGCAATCAGCTCCTCCTGATGACTACTTTTCATACAACTTTGACTTGTTAAGCTAGTGTCCACTGTGAGCAGTATTTCTGATTTGAGGGAGATCTGCAGCTGTTCAAATGCTGAGAAGAAGCTGCTGCAGAGGAGGAGTGGGCAGGAGATAAGAATTTGGACATACTTGTTCAAATAATCTTCTGATTATTTGGTGTGAGCTAGATGTGATCAGCTGCCATGTTGTTCTCTTCCCTATAGTTTTGGATGTCTGAAGAAGAAGATGAATTTATTCAACTACTTGCTGATATGACTGTTAGATGCTGTGGGGATTATCAAAGCACAATTTTAAAAAGGTTGTCAGAGGAAATATGGGTTCCTCCACATGCCTCCATTTATGGTGTTGGAGGAGGAGAGGTGCATGAGATCTCAAAGGAGCAGTGGTGTGCTCATGTAAGAGTTGGAGATATTTTAAGTTCTTCATTAAGGGGGAGTGATGGAATTAATGAATAACTTCTACACATGTTGTAGATGTGTAAAACTAGTTGTAGAGGTGTTACAAAGAGTTGTAGAGGTGTCAGTTAGCTTGAGATACGTGTCATGTAGAGTTCCAAGTTTATAGCTAGTTGTTGAGTATTTGCAGGGAGCTGTTGAGCTTCAGTTGTAGTTATAAATGTAATCTATTTTATTGAATGAAGTAGAAGAATTTGTGCAGCTGTTGTATTTGTCCTGCTGTTTATTATTTTTCTCAATATTTGTATCACATTGATATAAAAACTACTACAGTTTTAATCCAGAAACTATCAAATTTACTGTACTACAATGAACTATAGAAATATCGTATCTTTAATTAAAACCAAACCTCTATGCATTTAATTCCCCTTGATAGTCATTAAACCGTATATTAACATTTCATCTTTAAAAAAAACTCAGCATGCTCACCTGTAAGTTTGTTATAACTAGCATCTAAACGGTGCATTGACTTCATGCCACTTAAAGGTGGAATTACACCACTAAAACTGTTATATGACAAATCCACACTTCGTAAGTTGGCAAGGCCATTCAATGACTGGGGAATGAACCCATCAAGCTGGTTCCTTGACACTGACATTCCTTGAAGGCTTACAAGCCTTCCGATTGAACTAGGCAAGGACCCAGAAAACTGGTTGTTGGCCAACTTCAAGCTTGTTAGCTTAACCAACAGGCCTATTGTATCAGGAATGGCTCCACTAAAGGCATTTCCTGATACATCAAGCCCAACCTGTTAGAAACCCCATAGAAAATTAAGACTAACAAACACCAAATTCAAGAGAACATAAATGAACAAATTACCGCAGAGAAAATGAAATAAAAATTCTATTGCATAAAGAATAATAAATTGCAATGCTTTGATTACAAAGCTACCAGCTCACTGAGATTCCCAATGGATGAATGAAGGAATCCTTTGTACCCAGCTCCATCCAGAAGTATGCTTGTGACCCGGCTTTCCCCTCCGGTCTGGACATCGCAGCGAAGACCACAAGCAAATTGGGCCGCTAATGTGGAAACACAAGGATCTGCTGCAGAGAAGTCCCATGAATCTATGCAGGAAGTTGGGTGGATACTGGATTTGTCAATGGAGTTCTTGAAGTGGATCAGGGCTTGGATGTCAGAAGGGAAGGTGGCAGATGAAATGCCAGAGCCTAGGGTTAGGATTGTGCAGACCACAATCACAACTGGGACTGATTGTTCCATGCTCTGCAACCTACAACTGCAATTGAGATATACTTAGGTGAAGCAATTGATGGATTGGATAATGAGGGGAGCTTGACATAGATGTATAGATATTGTGCATCTTCCCGGCGTGGTGTTTAGTGACCCGTGACCTTTTTTTTTCAATATTCTGGAGCGGGAATTTGAATTGATGATTGGACATTCTTTTTGAATTTCCCTCTTAACAAAATGTACAGTTTCTCTGCAGCAAACTGTAGAGTGGACAGTCTTGTATTTTGTGGACTCTGGAATGTTGTGCTGGCTGAGAGGACTGTGCTATTGCAGGGCCTGGGCCCTTTGCATATGGTGAGCATGTCAAGATGGATGACTCATACTTGGTATAAGAACTACAAGTAGTAATTTGTGGTGTAGGGTAAGGGAGTTCTTCTAGTGGCCACGGTTGGACCTAAGCAACATGCTATGTATGTCTCTCCTTTGATTAAGTAGTCATATGTAACAATCATACAGCTTGCATTTGACATGTCATTACACTAAATGTATTTCGAAGAAAGATTTGGACTTGTCACATAGTGTGGCCTCTCTTATATGATCTAACTATTGTCACCATTTTGGTCTTTTGTTTGTTTTGATCTAACTATTGTCACCATCTTGGTCTTTTGTTGTTTTGAAATATATGTCATATCAAGTGGTCTTTGGTATATTAATGATTTTGAATGGTTTACAAAGAGTCTACCAAGGATCAAGACTCGTCGAATTCAAAGGTCCAATGCTTTTATATATATCATGTCAAGTGGTCCTTGGTATATTAATGATTTTGAATGGTTCACAAAGAGTCTACCAAGGATCAAGGCTCGTCGAATTCAAAGGTCCAATGCTCTTAAAGGATGATGCCAAGATCATGTCCTAGGGTAATTTTGTAGAATGGATACTCCTTCGATCTTGGCTCTAAGCCAAAGGAGGAGATAATTCATGCACTAGATGCCATGGTTGCAAAAATGGCTTCGTATGATGTTTCAAATCCTCAAATCTTGTGTGTGTGTGTCATCAACAAATTCTATAAACTATGACATCAACTATCAATTCCATTATGGCCAAGTTGCCCAAGATAGTTAGTCATGTAATCACAAATACTAACACATGATGGATAAGCTCTTCCTACTTATGTTGCTAATGTTTGAGAGGTACCTCCTCTAGTGGGCTATATCACAATAAACAAACTTCACTAATTGAACCAAAATGAAACTTGATTTTGATAGTTCAAATATTACACCCAATTTTTAGAGGAAACATCATCCTTGCCAATTTAGAGCATTTTATATCCTCTATCAAAAGAATTTGTGTTGTACAATTTTCATTGTACCCAAACATATCTCTGTAATAACATGTCTAAAAGGAGACTTTGATAGAACATTTGTCATACCCATCTAAAGTTAACACTTATATGAGGTTACACTAGATGTATGTTGTCTAAGTCAAATGGAATGGAAGACAAATCTCAATTCTTCCTTGCCCATTATACAATGATATAAGACATGTCTATATAGATATTTCCTAATATTATTTAGTTCATAGATTCTTAAATCAAGATAACCAAATAAAGCTTGGTAATTTATTGTGAATTTAGATGTCCATTGAAGTATGTGCCCGCACAAGTAAACAAGGTTTTAACCATTCTATTTTTTTCCTCCAATAAATTAGATGTTTAGACAATAAAATTATTTCTCTCAAGTTATGTTTGATTTTAGGTTTTGTGATTGATTATCTATCTTAATCTATCTTTATATTTCTTGTTATGTACTTGCTTAATGATAATAAAGTGGTGTAGAAAATAATTATGTTGTCTACACATTCTATCAAGTTTTTTAATACTAATATAGTCTATAAGCATTAAAATGATCATCATTAAAGTAAGCAATTTGTAATGAGAGATTTATTCTATATTAAAATAATTGTGTTAGGCTTATGTTTTGTTCAATTTATACAATCAATTGTTGCAAGTCTAAAAACTCCCCATGATTGCAGCTCCCTTAGATCTCCATCTCTCCTCATCCGAGAATCCTTATAACACTCCAAAATACTCCTCTTTATTCCCCAAGCCTTTCCCCCTCTAATCTCCCACTCAAAATCACCATTGTTGTAGAGATCTCCCTCTCCCAAAAACTTTACTACAAATCCAATCTCCATTAACCAACTCTTTGGCATATCAATGACATTTTCCATCTCCTATCTTATCATCCATTGCACAAGCACACACCACTTCACCTAGACATCTTCATAGAGCTTAGTTGGTAGCTACAAAACCTTACACACACCATAAACACCCCACATAGGGATCACACACTCTTAATTCCCATGTGTTACTATGGAGGTTGAAATAGGCCAAGTAGGGGACTAATTGAGATAGTTTCCTAATAACACTAAGAAAAAAAAATTATGCCCTTCAAACTTTTGTAGGTTGAATATCATCATCTACAAGTGTTTCTAGGATTTTGCAAATAGAATAGGGTTTAGAAATTAAGGCAAACAACCTCTTAAAGTTTCAAATCCTTAGAGCAAAATACACCAACACCCATCACTGACTTTAGTGCCCACAAGATTAGGAGTGTCCCTCTATTAGACTATAGTGCCCCAGTGTTAGATTCTAGTGCCTCAGTGTCAAGCATGAGCATCCCTTTGTTAGACATTTTTGTAGGACACTAGTGTTTGTCATTGACTCTCATGTCTAGGTATATCATAATTAGCTAAACTTTTCCAAGAACCTTTCTTTAGCCTTTCAGAGTCCATTTCTAGTCTCAGATTGCATAGCAAACATGTTTTAACCATTTTTTGGTATTTCCAAAGCATAGTCAATTTTAAGTTCATGTTTCAATGCTTGTATTACTTGTATTAAATTGATATAAAAAATATCATTTGTTACTATGCATTTCTTTGAATAAATAGATCTAATTTGATTAATACAATAATGCAACTTAGAAAGTTAAATAAACAGCTTAAAAACATATCCAAAGATATTTTATCTTTCAATTACGATAATTAATGAAGTATCCATAATTTATGATGAATCAATTTTAAACCATAAATTTAAGAGAAATTAAATATAATTATATAGAAAGAATATTTGATATAACTACATTTATTTTTTATTTACATTTCCCACATTTCAATTCATTAAACTTAATATTTCTAATTCTCAACTATTATATCTAAACTAATTATACTTATGCATATACATTTTATTTTATTAGCCTAGACTAAAGAAAACTTTACACTTACAAAGGGAAAAAAATCATTAGTATTATTTTTTTATTGATAAAATAATTAACTCATTTTGAAACACTTTTCTTTTGTTCAATCATTTGTAACTACTATTTGTATGAACTCAAAGGTATGGTCAAAATAAGAAATTATATTGTTGCATTTACTTCAACACATGGAACATGTTCAATAAAACTTAAAAGTTAAATAATCATAACTTAAATAAGACATTAAATATCATATGAACTTATTAAAAATTTAAATATTATATAAAAAATAATGTTCAAATATATTCAATATCATCAATTTAGAAGTGTAAAGCATATTGAGGTAATATTAATTGAAAAAGAATAAAAAGACACTCCACTAGTTGCATCATATTATGTTGTAAAGAAATAAATTGTTTTAAATAAATAATTTAGGATAATTAAATAAGTATAAATAAAAAGCATACAATTAACTTATATTTAATTAGGTAGTTATGTGAGTGATATTGGTAAAAGTGGGTTTTTGAAAGGGCCCAAACCCTTTTACAACAAAGCGGCCAAAGACAAGCAAAACATGTTCTGTGAGGGATGGAACAACCTAAGAAAATAGAAACAATACAATTGTAGCCAGGCTAGCAAGAACAACACAACACCAAAAGAAAGAGCCTAAACAATGATAGGCCCTCTCTAAGTCATCTGCATAGTCCTATTCTAAGAGAATGATTGAGGAACAACCTTAGGAAGAACTTTCTTCCTCCTTTGGATAGTAGTCCAAGAAACACAATTCTCCAAGTCCTTAGACCAAGGAGAGAGGGTAGGGGGATCTGCCATTGAAGTCCCATCTGAGTCCAATGCATGAGGAGAAGAATCCATGACCAATGAATATGGGCACAAAGGAGGTGTTGCAAGGGACGAAGCAAAACCAGCGACACTAACCACCTCAAAAGGTGTGGGACCAGTAGTGAGAGATGCCAATGCATGAAGTACAGAACTCGCCTGAGTTGTACCAACATCATGGGGAGCCACCATTGGAGACATTGGCATGGCCACATCATGTCCCACCATCAAGGAAATGGGAGGAGAAGAATCAACATCCAGAGAATTAGAACCATCTAAATCATCAATAGTCAAGTGGCCAAGGAGGGCATTCTGCCACCACGTAGCTGAACTAGCATTTTTGCAAAGAGAAGCAAGATTCCCAATAGATAAACATCATTTGCAATAGAAGGGGAGACCCTCATAATCGAGTTGCTAAGTCTAAGGCCTATCCTCCTCCATTAGTAAAACATCTCTAGGGAGATCCTTGGAGATGTTAATGTCCACCAATAAGTGAGCATAAGTAGTGTGGCCCATGTCAAAAGTAACTAAATCAACCTTCATGAACTGCCCAATAGTGCCAATAGCTTCAAAAGAGGAGTCTTCCCATAAGTGGAAAGGAAAATTGGGTAATCTAACCCAAACAGGCATGATATGGAGAGATTCAATATGGGGGTTGAAGGAGGGAAACCATGGCTTGAGTGAGGGAATGCTCACCCCACATCTAAAGCCTACCATTGTTCACTAGTTCTATGTCAACATGAGAAGAAACGGATGCAATAAAAAAACCTTTAGCATAGGGAAAAATCTTTTTTTCCCTTAATGAGAGGCCTCGAAGACTCCAAAACCCACTTATGTAAGTCAAGAAGAGAAGGCCATAATCGGTTAAATCTACAAATTAGGTTATGATGAACATAATGAGTTTTGTTGTCAATAACATCCTATCTGCATACCATGACAAGGGAGGAGTTGGAACACACCAAAGGTCAAGCTTTTCCACATAGAGGAGGGTGAGGGGAACTAGACGAAGCACCTGACCCAATTGTGATTGCAAAGCACTTTTTACCACTAGGAATAGTCGCAGAAATAGGCGCCACGAACACAGGGATGTCATCACAGACCAGGGAGGCAGGAGAGTGAGAAATCCTTGGAAGAAATCCTAGAACCACCATTAGGGGCAGTAGGGGAGCCAGAAACACTACCAATTGAATCAATGCCTTCATCATAAGCCGTAGAGACCAAAGGAAAATTTACATTCGAACATAGAGGTGGGGTTTCAATAGCAAGTAGGAGAGGCATTTTGAAATTTCCTGCTACTATTGATTAATAATAGGATGTTAAAGAGGGACTCTAGAGATAATTAGGTACTTATGTTGATAATTATAAATGGTAGTTAGGTAGTTATGTTGATAATTATAAATGGTAGTTGGGTAGTTATGTTGATAATTATAAATGAATGTTTGCCAATTAAATGAGTAGGATAGGTTTACTTAGTTTTGAGAATAATAGTGAAGAATTTGATTTGAAGCAAACTCAGGTTCAAACTTAAGCCACATGGATCTAATTTGAGGCACAAATTTGAACTATATCCAATAAAAATGATCTAAAAGAAAATTATAGCAGAGATCAATTCACCTTTGCCTTTCTTGTGTTTGAATATGTCAAGGCAATGCTTACAAACACCTTAGGGGGGATTATCAGATTACTAGGTCAAGTTCTCCTAGGTCAACCCCTTATATGGACTGAATTTACAATTACGAGCGAATAATCATAGAAAACATGTACAAACATGAAAATGGCCTATGTGATTTTGATGTAGATCTATTCTTCTTTTAAGCTCCAAATACAAATGTTCCTAGAATGATTGTTCCTTGTTTAACCATATGAATTAATTGCACATTGAATGTCTTTAAATACCAAAAAATAGCAATAAGTCACAATAAGGTGTGTTAATCAACTCACAACAACTAGTGAAAAAGGGTGAGAAAGTTGGAAGTTAAATTATGAAGGTTTGAATTAAGGATTTGATTCAATATTGCTTGATATTGAACCAAATTAATCCCATGCCACATGAAAATGAACTAGGTAGGGAAAATGATAAATTAAAGGCAATGATCAAATGTGTGGAAGTGAATGTGACTATGGTTGTAATAAATTTATAATAAATGACAAATATGTGGGAATGTGTGTGAATGAGAAGAAATAGGGATGGATAGGGATCAAGGTATGATCCAAACTTAATGAAAGAGCATGCTTCTTGTCAATATGTAATTGTATTAAGATGTTTCATCAAAATGGACCTGAAACTAAATGGGAATTGGCATGGGTATGAAAATTTCACCATTACATTTTGCCCCCACTTTGAGTGCATGTGAATCTAAAATAAGCATTTATATTCAAGTATATGAATATTCTTAGCTAATATAAAAATTAAATATTCAAACATTTCAAAAGTGCATTTGATTTATGTAAAGTAATGGACCATTCTTCTATTCTTCTTGTGTTCCTCCTTGGCATGAGTGCTCCATACATGAACTTGCATTTAATAGAGAAAAGATATGCAATGAGTAGCTTCTATCACATAAATAAAATAGGCACAAATAACAAGTTGCTTCAACTATCTATGAAGAGAAAGAAAGAGAGAGATTCTGGTTGTATTTACAAAGATATTCTACTTGATATGATAATACATCATGGCACCTTTAATACATCCATGTGACTCCACTTAATGTGGAAAAATGCTATATAACATGTTCGATAAAGCCATGCAACTCCACTCAAATTGGAAAATATAATGTGGCACATTCGATATAGCCATGTGACTCCATTCAATGTGGAAAATGTGATTTGCTCAATTGCAATAATGTGATAGAGCTCCACTTAGTTGTAGGCATGTAATGCAATCAAGATTCATCTAGGCCATGAAAATGTTAGCAACAATATATGTATGCTTCAATTAGTTGCATCCATTAGTAGTACCTATGTGGCAGACAAGGTTTCGATTGAAAACATTTCACCTAAAACTAAAAACATAAAACCCAAAAAGTTTCATTCATTTCACCACGTTTGTTGGAAATTATTTTAGTTGAAAACGTTCTCCAACATCTATTAAAACTAAATATATCCTTTGTATTCACTTGCAACAACTTTTGCATATATGACCCACACTTCTCTGAGATTCTCTAGCCATCAATTTAAGGTTGTTTCTATCTTTATTTCACAAATAGATTTTTAATATAAAAATTTAATAAAATTTTATTTTTAATTAAAAATTTTATATGTTTATATGTAAGAAGTAGAATTTTTAAAATGTTATATATGTAAAAGTATGTGTGTATAGAAAAAAAATGTTTTCTAACCCTCAATCCTAAACATCAAACCCTAAATTGATAGATATAAACCCTAAATTCTAAACAATAATTCACCAAACTCTAAACCCTAAACCATGTCAACACCAAAAAAAAATTTATTTTTAATTAAAAAATTTATATGTTTATATTTAAGAAGTAGAATTTTTAAAATGTTATATATGTAAAAGTATGTGTGTATAGAAAAAAAATGTTTTCTAACCCTCAATCCTAAACATTAAACCCTAAATTGATAGATATAAACCCTAAATTCTAAACAATAATTCACCAAACTCTAAACCCTAAACCATCAACATGAAACCCTAAACCATGTCAACACCAAACCCTAAACCTAAATAATAGATCCTTATCAATTTATTTATATCAAGCATTGATATATCAAATCAATTTATATCTACTAAATAATTTTATATCAACCGATATAAATTGATATATCAAATCAATTTATATTGATCGATATAAATAATTTGGTATAAAGTATATATAAATTGATACCAATTTCTTTATATCAATGATTGATATAAATAATTTGATATTAAATCAATATATATAGAAACTGATATAAAGATCAATTTATATATAGATTAGATTGTAAATTTATATAAAGTCATATAAATTAAATTGTTTAGATTGTATATAGTTATATTGATTTAAATATGATTAGATATTTAATTTTGTATGTATTTATGTGTGTAGTTTTGTACATGTTTTTGTATGTATGTGTGTATATGTATCAATTTAAATTATGTATATATGTATGTACAGGTGTAATTTTGTAATATTTTTTATTTATACTTGTGTAACTTGTAACTTGTAATTATGTATTTATTTTTTAAATGTTTAAACTTAGTTCAATGCAAATTTATTTAATGCATATTTGCATCCATGGCTAATTAGCCTAATGAGCCTAACAAGTTGAATGAGTCTAATGATCAAGCTAAATTCAAAGAGATAACCATTGGTGTATTCTCAAATGCCCTAACACACCTAGACCAAACAATTCACAATACTTCAAACCTATTGAATAGAGAGATTGAGAGATACCAAGGGAGAGTTTACACACATGATCAATATGGTTTGATCATATAACCCCTATGATGGCATAAGTATTGAGTACTTCTATGTATCATTGTCTAGGAGTATTAAAGGGAAGACAAAACAATCATTTATTAGCAAAGTAGTTTCCACAACTATGGTCCACTCTATGTTCCCTTTCAATGTAGGTTGGGATAGGTTCAAAGTGTATGCCATCACTAGGTGTGAGGATCCCACTGTAGGTCCTCTAATACATCCTCTAGGTGACCCCAAACTGATGAGATACCCTTATATTTTTGTAAATAATTATGCAAAGGTACAATTCCAAATGAGTTTTGATTATACATTCATTCTTGCTCATGTTGGATAGGGAAAAGAGAATTTTGGAGGTCCATATCTCAATATTGGTGATGAGATTAGGAGCCTCCACGAAATAAGAGGCAACTAGTGGGTCTAAACCATATGGTGCTCTCAAAAAGTTTAGACTTGGGAGGCATTATGCAATGAGTTGCTATGTCATCTAGGGATGACATTTCTCAGAGTTTGGCCACCATTGCAGATGAGCTAGATCATTTATCATTTGATTAGGTTAGTATATACATGTTGAGGCCATGCACCTCTACTACATTAGTCTACATTAAGCACATACAATCTATTCATCCATACAAATATAGTGTCACCACGCAATATGACATGGATGAGGGAAAGGGCGAGTTGCATAGATTAAGCACATACCTAACCCATGATTTATTATTTGCATGTTAGTTCATCAACTCAAAGCATGGCATTCCTCTAGATAATGTTGATACTACACCTATAACTCACCAATTTTTAGGTGTTTCTACAATAGTTGCTCATTTGTGTTTCCTAATATTGTTCCAAGATTTGTATGAGGATCATTCAAGGGCTTTTATTTGATGAAATGACTAATCTAAAGTTGGGCATGACCTTCATGATAGTTAATTTACTGGACAATAGTAGGGTTGAGCAAGTCATTGCTACTATATGTTAAGCTTGTCAGCTTTTTGATAATCATGTATTTAAATTATTTTACAATACTTTTAAAATTTAATGTCTATACTATATAAATAATTTAATTTGCTTAAACACATTACTAGGATGCACTAGATAATGTCATGGCTCATTCGATCCTACATCAGCTCAAGTTGACAATGGGTGAGACTTATGAGCACGGATATGGAGATTCAGAGCATGCTAGTGATCTTGTGTTCCATTAGGTATAAATAAGTTTTACAATACTTACACGCACAATTTTTTACACATAACTAAACAAGAACCTTCTAATTTATTGGAACTTTTCTTTTTATATGCACCTAGGTTGTGCTATCATGCCACATGTCTGCTTGGAGTCCTATTAACCATTGTTGGGTTTTAGAGGATACAAGAGTATAAGATGTAGGTGTATAGAATGCAAGTGCAAAGGTAGATCTTATACTATGTATACATGCATGTGTATAAATTTAATAAATTTTTATTTTTGTTGTAGACTGTATTATAGTTGTAATTGTACATAGATGAGCTCACATATACTCTTGTACATGTATATAGTTGTAGGGTTCTACACATGGCTTACATGATGTTGATATGTGGGATTGAGTTTAGGATAGGGTCTAGGGTATGACTTTAGTTTCCAGAGAGGCTCGATCCACCTGGAGGTGTACTCATAGTTCTTCATGATGTTTCTGCTAAATTTACTTATTTATCATAGACTTATATGCTTATCATGTTTCCTTTCTTATCAAAGACTTATTTCTTTATCATAGATTTACTCATAGTTCTCCATGATATTTATTATGTTTACATGTTAATCATATTAGACTTAACCACATGTTCATCATATGTTAACATGTTTATCATGTATTTGGGACATGTTCATTTTTTATTTTGCAGTTTTAATATTCAATTTTAAATTTAGAAAATTAATAATGGACAAATTAATCTAAATCTAATTTATGATTTACAATTTAATTTGTATAGTCTAATTTACAATCTAATATAATTGATATCATTTGATATAAATTTAATTTAATAGATAATATCAATTTATATTAAATTAATCTTAATTCCCATTAACTAATATAAATTGATCAATAGATCAATTGATGTGAATTGATCTATATCAATATCTAAAATGCTTGATATAACTTTTAATATTTCAATTGATCTAAAATATAATTTAATTGATTGATTAATATCAATTTGATTTATACAAATTTATATCCATTGATAAAAATTGATATCGATTGATACAAATCTAATTTAATCAAATGATTGATATCAATTGATATAAATAGATAATTTAATTTACAATCTTTAATATATTATCCAAACTCATTATCAAATTGAAAGAGCAATTAGTGAGTGAGTAAACACATTTCAAGATACTATAAACTCATTGAATAGGTCATGTAAACACATCTCAAGACGTAAACTAGTGAAACATACTTAATGAATATATATGATATAAATTATTGAAATATACTCATTGAACACTTGATGTAAACACATTTCAAGGTATCAATTTACACATTTCAAGATATTGAAATATATTGAAAAGTAAGTCGAACATGATACATCAAATGTATAATTAATACATTTGAATCTCATAGTACATTTAGTCTAGGCCAGGCTCTTTATCTTTTATTATCTCTAAAATATTTTCATGATCTTCAATACTCAACTTTCATTTTTGTTAGCCATATTTAATTTTTTGTTGAGTTTTCAAATTCAATTGTGCTGCCACAACTAAGGGGCTATAGTGTAGAACCTTCTATCTAAGCATTATTCAAAAAATGTAATACCAATTTTAATTATCTTCATTTGTTGGTAATAAGTTTTTCAATAACTAATGATCTAGTGAGATACTCTTGTTCATCACCATCTATCATATATTGAGTAAACTTATATTTTAGTTGTGTGCATCTCAGTTGATAATATTTTGTGCCTTCTATATTATCAAGATCTACAATCACGACAACAATATCTCTTAGAAAAAATGCATAAATTATGATCTATTCAAATATATATCAAGTTAGCAACCATGTCGTAGTAAAACAATCAATAGATAGTTCACCTGTAGCAACTAGATTAGACACGCATTCATAGTTAACTGAATTAAAAGGATCATTAACATCAATATCATTATTTTTGTAAGGAGGTATTGAAAGCATTTGATTCATTTCCTAGGGTGGAACATATCCACTAATAATATTTTCCCATTGTAAAAATTTACATTACCCTCAATGCAAGAGATACGAAAACATAAATTTCCCCTCACTTGAATAGCAAGTGGCTTGTTATGACCTGTAGTCATCACTTGATGGAGTCTCCTAATACCAAGAAATACTTTGAAAATGATAAGGATTGGAGCGATTGATATTTACAAACATGAAAATTTAAAATATTATTTCAAATATCCTTGAACACATGATGTACATGTGTCTTGTACAATTTTATAAATATATATGTACAAATATACAAGATTCATGTCCCAAATAAAGAGGTGTATTCAACACCTTTGACTTCCCAAAAATATCATTTGGTACATATCAAGCCACTCTTTTCTTCACAAGCATCAAAATGACTCTTGTGCCATTCAACAATTTCATTTGCACTCTATATGGTGTTAGCTGCAAGTTAATGCTGGCAAAGTGCATCCTTGACACAAACTTCTACTCCGAGTTGTGATCTTCTTTTCCATATCCACTCTTGAAAAAATTCACAAAAACTTTATATTGCCAATGTCATACTGCTAAGTTACCTAGCTAATGTTTTTTGCAGACTTAAATTGCCCTCTAAACTAGACAACCATCAAAATTATCAAACCAAACCATATGTTGAGTCGTTCAAAAGTAATTTACAAGATTTAAGAGTTAAGTTCAACACTAACTAGAACATCCATTGGAACAAATCCAGTGTTTTGAATCACTTATGTTATCTTATTTTAAATCCTTGAAAAATATTGCAAAACAATGAGCTACATAACTCTTGTCATGACCAATATCATCACTTAGGTAAAAGTGGACCTCCTTCGTAATAATCCATTCATTTGTACTATTGTACTCCATCCACATTGAACTTAGCATGTTTATAACACACATGTATGAAGATTGCTACTTGCTCTAGGTGGTAATACTAACTCTAAATCTTAATTTAGGGACTAAATGTATAGTTCTCAATAAAATCCACAAAAGAGAAAATACAACCCTGTGGAAATCAATTCTTTGACACAAAATTATTTCTCTCCACCTTATACTATTACAATGTTGAATACACAGATATATGAAATTGCAAAATTTGGTCACAAATTCATTGCAAAGCAATTCACTTTTTTTAAGGATAATTTAATTTATTCAATTCTTGATTTAGTTGTGTATTTAGCATATTCAAGTATTTTAAAAATATCTTCCACTAAATGATCAACATCTTCAATTGCTAAAAGTTTCTTCAAATCCCCATAATTTGTACACGTGCTTTGAAAACAATCAACATTGAATTTGTCTAAACCTTCTAATTTTTTGCATAGAAGGAACTTTATAAATTGAATTGTACTTGTAGAGACAATTAGATTTGACTCAACTATTCCCATAACTTTTTGTACATCTCAAGATAGAGACAAAATTCAACATGATTGCGATAATAATAATTTTCATGTACATTATTTATACATACAAAAGATGGTCGTAACTTCACGAACACTCTTTTAAAATTTTATACCTATGGAAATTCTTGTTTGAATGTTTCAAAAAATCACTTTGAGTTGTATCTATAAAATGTTTTGGATGAGAAAACTTGGTACCATCTTCACCCTCTACTTGTATAGTATCCCTCTTATTGGAGATAACACTGGAGTGGCTAGTCCAATATTTAATTATTTGATTCTTCACTTCATGTGGAATTTTATCTTTTTTAGGAACCCTACAAATAATTATCCAATTGCTTTCTATGCTTTCATCTAGTTGGTTCCTCTTTACAATATATCTTTAAATTATTCTCCTAGACACTTGGTATTATTTGAAAGGAAACCAGATAGTCAAAATACTTCCTACACTAATTTAAGAGGGGAGAATTGCAAAGAAACTACAAGCAAACCAATTTTAGAAAAGAAATAACACAAATAAGTACAATCACATAATATAGAATATACCTTGAAAATACCCTTTCGAGGAAAAAACTAGTAGCAAAGGTGTTGGTGTCATTTGTATCATTCAGTAATAATACATTTACCATATAGTCTCAAATAACATCTACCCTCATGCATAAGCACCAACTATGTTTGGAGAAATTCTGATAGCATAAACTTCCTACAAAAATAAGTGATACATCCTCCATCTCAATCATCCAATATACAGTAGAAACAAACTATGAAACCATCAAATGGTAAATGAGAAACCATGGATAAAACCACCAAGAGGCATGATGCCCAAATCCCAACATAAAATTCCAAAACCCCATTCCAACATGGTTCTCTAGGCTATGTTTGGATGTCACCCTCGTAGCTTCGAGCTTAGGCTGTTCTCCACCTGAGAGTACAGACATCAACATTTTTTTTTCTTTTTTCTTTTTGAATTTACTTGTAGATACTTGACCCCCTTGAACTATGAGGATTAAGCTAGGTGAGTAAGGGGCTAGGTGCAACCAAAAAGGTAACCAACTCCTAATACATCCCTCTTGCTAAGGAGAAACAATGAGACCTACTTGTTAGCTTCTATTGGGTATTGCAAGTTTGAAAACTTGCTTTGTTTAGACTTGACTAGATGATAGCTAAGACAAAGATAAGTTTAAAGCTTTAAATTTGACTTTTTTGAAATTATTGGGAATGTAAAGGGATAATGGTGATAATGATTAGGGGAAGTAAAGGAAACCTATACTAGAAACTTTTAGATGCCTTACTAGGATGTAAATCAAATAAGAGCAAACCAATAATAGATGTAATGGCGAACAAATGTAATGCATGTTTTTTAAATATTTGATTTTTTTTGCTTTCTCTATTTTTTATTTTATTTTTAAGCTATTTGTTTTTTTATTTTTCAGATATAATACTTCTTTAAATGGAAGGCATTAATTGTTTCATTAAATTCCTCACCCTCCATTGTGCATAAGAGATAGGCGTCATTGCCAACATCTTCTTTAACTATGTACAGACCTATCCGATTTGATCTAAACTTTTGGCCTTTTCCAGCCCTTTTATTAATTAGATTGTTGATTATGAGTACGAGGACTCCAACCTTAAATGGCCTAGGGATGACCTTTTATTATACTTTTTGCTCAACTGTGCTAAGTATGAGTCATGCCTTTGCACTACTTATAGCCTTCTTTCCAACTTTTGAGGGCCAATTGCTATGGACCCCAAAATAATTTTTGATGGCTCTCCTAGTTCCTGTGTTAGTTCTGGTTCTTTTTCTTCTTCAATAGTGATCTCAACCATATGGATGCTCATATCTGACTTGAATAGAACGACTAACAAGTTGAAAGGAGCATAAGATTTTGTTGAGAGAAGATCAAAGGGGAACTCTCCTATCATCCATTCCCTTGTAGACTTTGAATTCCTAGCAATGTTTGTGACTTGTTTGGATGTATCTCCTTTTTTGAATACTATGATTCCTAGGTCACTATGATTCCTAGGTCATTGGTAGTTTTGGCTAAATCTTCTTTCTTTTTGGCTTGTTTGATTTTGAGTACAAGGTATTCAACCTTAAATGGCCTAGGGATGACCTTTTATTATACTTCTTGCTCAAATGTGCTAAGTACGAATCATGCCTTTGCACTACTCATAGCCTTCTTTCCAACTTTTGAGGGCCAACTGCTATGGATCTCAAAATAATTTTGGATGGCTCTCCTAGTTCTTGTGTTAGTTCTAGTTGTTTTTCTTCTTCAATAGTGATCTCAACCATATGGATGCTCATATCTGACTTGACAAGAATGACTACCATGTTGAAAGGAGCATAAGATTTTGTTGAGAGAAGATCAAAGGGGAACTCTCCTATCATCCATTCCCTTGTAGACTTTAAATTCCTAGCAATGTTTGTGACTTGTTTGAATGTCTCTCCTTTTTTGAATACTATGATTCCTAGGTCGTTGGTAGTTTTGGCTAAATCTTCTTTCTTTTTGGCTTGTTCGATTATGTAAATGCTAAAAGGATCAAGGTCCCCTTTGATGATGTGGACTTGATCCATGTGGAGGAAATGTGCCTCTTGAAATAACATGGAGGAGATGTCCCTCATCCTATGAATCCAAGGTATTCCCAAAATCATGTTGTAACTTGCTTCCTCATTTATAACAATGAATTCCATAGACAAGGTTTTAGGACCTATGGTAATAGGAAGGAACTTGATTTTTCCAATGGCATGAGTGTTGAGATTGTCATGAACCATAAGGATGGTAGTGTTGTGAGTAATGTGAGATTTGTCATAACCCATCCAATGAAGGAGAGAAAAAAAACTATGTTTATTGTAGCCCCATTGTCAATCATGGCATGTTTAATGTGATAATCATAAACTTGGACCATTAGGTAAAGAGTGAAATCACCCTATTTAGCTATGTTGTCATCTATAGGTAAATTTTTGAAATCAAATATGGAAGAAGAATGCTTTTTGCTTGGAGCGGCTTAAACTAGATGGCCTAAATTTAAGGAATTGAGGAGAGCGTTCTTATGAGTAGGACAACTTTTGGAGAGATTTAACAAGTGAGAGAAAATTGAATCACTAGGAGTGGAGTTTGGTTGTTTCGGCCCTTGGGTAGTATAAAATTCTTGGTCTCTATCCAATTCCACAACCTGGCTTAACACATTTTGATCAAAAGTATGTTGGGAATTTTGTTGACAATTAGCTAATGTATGCTCTTTACCATGTCAATGTAAGATTGTGTCTATGACTATTTTTTGTTCCTTAGGAAGTCTTGAGATGGTTTTGTTGTAATTATAACATGCCTTTGTATCGTGCTCCCTTGCCTTATGATTGTTATCACTGGGAATTGCACCTGTATGCAAGGCTAGTTAAAGCACTACAATTCCGTGTAACATGGGACTAATCTCAGGTTGTGGGTGCCCTATGACGAGATTAGACCTCCAAATTATGGGCTGGTTCCCTTCAAATGTTCTATTGAGACGTATGTTTTTTACTTGTTGGGAAAAGGGAAGAAAGAAACTAAATGAATACTAAAGGTAAAATGATGATGCACCTGATATGGATAAAGAATAATGCAATTTGATTCACAATGCTTGCTCAGAAATCTGACTTCTACACAATCCAGACTTGGCATAAATACCACAAAAATGATTCTAAGGAAGGTTTGAAAATAGGTTTTTATGAAGGAAATGGTTTTTTCATAGCATAAAAAGACTATTTATGGTTAACACAACCTAAGACCTGTGATGAATATATGCTTTAATGCTATAAACAAGGAGGTGAGACAATAATTTTGAAGGTTTAATAATAAAACACAGTAAAATTTCATCAAAATCACTTCAACATTCAACACTAAAAGGAAAGGTAATTCAACTGATCTG
This sequence comes from Cunninghamia lanceolata, assembly GCA_027924645.1. Taxonomy (NCBI): domain Eukaryota; kingdom Viridiplantae; phylum Streptophyta; class Pinopsida; order Cupressales; family Cupressaceae; genus Cunninghamia; species Cunninghamia lanceolata. The sequence continues at coordinate 11,543,822 of BSBN01001533.1, forward strand.
AAATAAACAAAGGAAAGCTTTGCAAAAAGACAAAAGATAATCTGTAACCTGCCGATCTCTCATTAAAACTGTAAAAGTGAGCTACAAGAATTCTCCAATCTGTCTGAATCAAAATGAGAATCAAGAACTAGCAAAAATAAACTTTTTCTTTACAATATATAGGTCTGCTTTCTCTAAGAGGCATGCAAAAATATGGACTTGCAGATAACTGCCTCTAAAAATAGTCATTCCCGAGTAACCTCAAAAATCCTCAAAATTAGGGTCTAAAACTGCCACAAATTGAGCAAAAATAGCTTCAATTTGGGCCTCTCCATATGTTTGACCAAAATTTTGACCAAGGACTCTAAAAATACTCCTAAAAGTCATGCAAAACCTCCTAGGTGGCCTAGTTAACTCAACTAATCAATTTGCATGATTTTGCATGAGCAAAATTGATTGTGAGTAAATAATAAAGTAATAGAATATTACTCTATTATTGGTTACAATTTGTTCTATTTTCGATTTTACAACTTGTGGAAAATAATAAAGTAATTTATAGAGTATTACTTTTTTATTTATTTACAATTAATTCGTGTGTAAAATCGTGCATGATTAGAAGAAAAATATCACTCCTTATCACTCCAATACATTTGCCTATTTTGCAAAATAGGACTTAGGAATAATTACAAAATTCCTTATCACTCTAATACATGAATGAGAAAAAAATATCTCCCTTTGCAAGAAAAATAAAAAGAAACTGAGTCACTCCTGTAACATTCCATGCACAAAACAAAAATGCATAATTATCCTTATGAATCCCCTTTGTTGCCATTGTGCACATACATCACATTTTCTAAATCTCTTTATATCCCCATATGCAATTTTGAGGTTAAGGAAGGAAGAACAACTCCATTATGCAATTTGACCCCATGCATAAAAAATGCCCATCATATGCTGCCACCATTATATACTGCCACTATGCAATCTCTTACTACAATTGCCTTTATGCAATAAACACTACAAGACAATACCTTATCACCCCATGAAATCATATCTCCACCATGCATGAAAGCTTACCTTTGAAAACTCCATGTATAGCATATGCATATACCATGTCAAAACATACACCCTCTTAGCTATTAGCCACCATGCATAATGAGGAGATACCTATCTTTGGATGCTTTGAAAATGGATAAGGAACTTGAGCATGTGTATTGTTGTCTATTCACCATCCGACCACCAAGGAATCTTCAAAAGGTTTTACATGGCTTGGAGCCTTTCCCATACATCACATCGGCCTCTTGACTTAATAAAAATCAACTCTAAAGTATTGTTGTTAGCCACTCCATATTATGATGGCTAGGATCAAGTCTTGACCACGACATTTGTTTTGTGGATAATGTAATTATTGGTTTTTTGTAAGTAAAAAAAAACACTCGAGCAAAGAACCTTCGAACAAATGAAAACAACCCTAACTTGCTCATTCACTCTCCATTTGACTTCCTTCTTTGAGCTCTGCAACTTCTATGTCAGCTGAGGGTTTCAACTATCTCCATCATGGCTTTGGTCTTCTTTCTTTCAACGACTCCTCTTTGTTGTTGCCATGGAACTCTGCATGATTTTGAAGAAGGTAACTCTACTTTCTGTTTGGTATGAACCATTTTATGGAGCTGTAGCTTTATTTCTTTCAAATGGTCATGGCCTTCTTCTTCATTATTTGCTCTCTATTGTTGTGCAATCTTTTAATACCTTCATATTTGTTTCTGTGTGCTTCTCCCTTGATGGTCTTCATTTGATCTTGAAGTTTGAGGCCACTGTGAGGCCGTGGAAAGATCTTTCCTCTTGTCAACAACAAGGGTAAGCACTCACCATTTTATCTCTGTAGTTTCATTTATCTTTGGTTTCATTCTTTATAGCATGACAAGTCTGTAGGTAGACATGGGTATTGCATTTTATAGCAAAAAATGCTATCACTGTCGGCCATGGCTGTATATTTCTTCTTTTGCCTTGATCTGTTTTCATCATGCAGAAACCTGAGGGCTTTAAAGTTTTTTAAGATGAGGGTTTTGACATCTCCTCCATTTTCAGAACCTCTACCTGCCATGGCTATGCTTCTCTTGAAAATAGGCATCAAAAGTTGTAGACACTCAAGGGTTTGTGAGCCTTGAAGTTAGGGTTTCAACTTCATCCTGCACAAAAAATCTTTATAATACCACGACCATACTCTTTCTTAATCTCTTTCTCTTTATCTGTAAAGAAAGAAAGGCTTGATATATCCTTGAAGAGATCTTGTTTATTTTACAGATGGGTACACCTTCCTTCTTGTTTCTGGCTCCTCTGGCATGGTTATGAATGTATCATGGCATTTGTTTGAAGTTTCTTAACTGTGTCTGCAAAAAATATCATTAGGGTTTGATATCTTGACATGGGTATACAGTTTTTCAAAAATGATTTCTCTTTCTGTGTAGCACCACCTTGACTGTGGTTTTTTATCCATCTGTTGGCAAAAGTATAAAAAGTTTGAAGCATTAGCAAGTGGGGTTTCTTTTTTTCCTTCACATAACACCTCTCCTCCTATCCTTGTGACTGTCTCACATTGCTGATGATACACTTTACCTTATCTTTTCACTGTAGCTACTGGGTAGAAGCACATTTTGGTATTCTATATGACAACAAAACATGTGATGTTATTATCTGTTTCCATTTTACCTGTAGCATAAATGGCTTCTTATGCATATCTCTTCAGGTTGTTGACTATAATGTGATGGACTGTATGTCATGTGGGAACATCCTTGACTGGTTACTACCTTTGTTGCAACTGGGTATATATTATGGCATAGGTGTCATGCTATCTCTTGACTGTCATATGTATTGGGATTCTTCTGTGCATAGATATCATGCATTTTTGTCTCTTGATGTCTATTTACTACAACTACATCATTATGGCATATCACTGCCACCTTCTCTTTTGCTCATTTCATCATTTGAATGTTATAGTGCTGTATATATCATGCATATTTCTCCTATACCTGTAGCTATCCTTGTGTATTTCAAGGCATATCTGTAGCATAGACACATGTTCTTATTTCTTCTTGACTATTATGCATTCTTTCAATACACCTGTAGCATGCCTTTGTGCATCCTTGCACCTGTAGTCATCTTTGTGCATCTTTAAGGTATACCTATAGTTTCCTTTTTCATCATTTATGCACCTCTGTATTATAGATATGTGTTCTTTGTCCATCTATTTATCTGTAGTCATTCTTGTGCACACTAAATGCCTATCTTATCATTTTTCATGCTCTTTTGAGGTAATTGATAGTGTTTTGCATCTTTATCTCTTCTTTACCTATGTATTCTCTTAATTGTGTTTTTGACCTTGATGACCCTCCTCATCTGCTACATGATCTATATGGGTGTTATGATAAGGATGCCAAGTGATGGATGTCTCCTTCTCATGCATTGCAATGTCATTGTGATATGTCATCTGTTTCTTTTTACTGCTCCTTAACAGTGGCTACAAAAGGCTTGACGGGATTGTACTTGATTATTATGAATGTCTATAATCCTCTGTCCACTATAGATCTTATGCTATGTTCTAAAGAGGTTCACTGTCTCTATATAGCTACAGTTTTCAATGATTGTTGCATGACTATTCATTCATGCTTAAGACCTATTTGATCACCTCTTCTCATGATTGAACCATGACATTATTGTATTGATAAAAAGGCCTGGGAAAAATATGAAGCCTTTAATGATGGCTTATTCTATTGTTGTTTCTATGGTAACTGTATCCTGTGACTCACTTGCTGGCTCATTTGACTGTTTAGAGAGAAGAGGTATATATGGCTTTATCATTTGATTCAAAATTGTTGTTTTCATGATAAAAAATAATAGAAATATCTCTGCTCTGGCATGATATGTTCTTCATTACTGATCCATATGACTTGGTTATTCATTATGACTGAAAGAATATGCTTTTAAGTCAGAGAATGGCACTAATAATAGTGCTTGAGCATGTTGGGCTCAACCCTCATGGGAGCCACATTTCCTCCACATGCTATTTGTCTTCAAATTAGAAACAATACTTGTCCTATACCTACACAGTGAACAAACAAGTTAGCATAAAAGTACCTGATAGCATTGATTGATCTCCTTCATGATTTCTTCCTGGTTTGTGTCATTTATCTGATCTGAATTCTTATCTGAATGCATGATATGATAAGTAGACGTCTCTTGTTTGATAAAAGCATGTGATAACTGTAAACATCCGGAGCACTAACAGGGATGTCCCCAAAATTTTGCAGGTTTCAACTGGATGGTGGCTTGGAGTGAAGATTGAAAACTGAAGACTTGAAGGCCAACTTCAATAGCAACCTCCATCATCAGGCAATGATGGATGTTTAAATTTATCATGTGTTCATTTCTTTTCCTTTTATTATCAAACAGATGCATAGCTTGCATGTTTGCAATTGCTCAGTCTAGTTACTCCCACGGCTTGTGTGGGACACATTTGAACACTTCTTTTAAACATGATCGGTTAGTTTCTCTGATGCATATGATGTATATGTATTTCCTTTTCAATCAATGCATGAGATAAAGTAACAGATAATTAGACGTATGCTCAAAACCTGACATGAAATAATAGTGTAATACAATATCTTTCTCTCTTTTATTCAAAACTAATTAACTGAATAATCAATTTAACTTATAACTCCTGAAAGATCAAACTGTGTAGAACAACTGTATTTCTTGAATGTTTGATTTCTTGACAACTAATTATCTTGTAATGATAACTTATCAGTCCTAATTGGACTGATGGGTTATCCTGACAACTGGATATCATTCTTTTCTCTGTCAAGGCATCAACTGTTCAATGAATGCATAACTTTGAAGTTTTCTTTTATTCCTTCTGAACAATTACTCTTAGTTCCAACTAATTTTAAGTGTGAACAAAAAAAATAGTAACAATGATATAAACAATACTTTTGAGGGTCATTAGGGGGACAATATTACTCGTGCTTGTTGTCATCAAAATGGCAGTTTCCCTACTATCGATTATCCCTTTGGTAAAAATTATTGTTTTTGCATAGATAATCGATGGCATTGACGTTTTGACTACTTGGGTTTAGATAATTGTTCCCACCATAACCATTATTGTATCATTTATTATTGTTATTCTGCACAACCATATTTTGAGTGACAATCCTTCCATTAGTCCCATAGACCTTTCTCTCTCTATCAATAGCAGCTTGGTCAATCCTTAGAAAACTTTCTAGGGCCTCGTCATATGATTTGTAGGGTAACTTTTGGAACTCTTCTCTTGTATCCCTATAAATGGCATGTATAAAAGGTCACATAGTTCCTTATGGTCCATATTAGAACTAATCGATGAGTAGAGGACCTGCCTCCAATGTGTGATAAGGTGTGTTACTAATTCATTGATGCCTTGTTTCACACTCCAGAGTTCCCAAATTCCTATCTTGGCAAGCTTATTTGTGTCAAATGTCATGATAAACTCACTGATGTGTTGCCAAAATGAAGGAATCGATGCCTTAGGGAGGTAGTAGTACCAATCCAAAGCAATCCTTTCCAAGGTCTTTAGAAAGATTCTAGCTACAATTCCATCCCAGAAGATAAATTTCCTTATATCAATCATATATGCTTTGATATGCGAATTCAAGTAACTCTCCCCTTTCAATTTTGGAAGATGTGGGAGATGATGTGGCAATAAGACATTGTGGATGTTAAATTCTAGGGACTCTTTTAAGTATTTAAGATATGTCCCTGCAAAATCATTTTGCATGGTAGGCGTTGCTCTTGGAAATATGAGCCCCATAGGAGGCACTTGTTGACCAAGTTGGGCCAAGAAGAGAACATTGGTTTGATATCCAGGCATGGTTGGATATTTCTACTGTGCGTTTAAAGGTTGCAATCCTGGTGGTATTGTGTAGTTTTGCATTGTGGTCAACCCACCAGGTTGAGATTTGTACACTTGTTATTGCTGATGAGCATAACTGCCTCATTACTTACGTTCCATGAGTAAAAATTGAGGTAAGGGGGTAATTGAGTTACCCCTAGCTTTGATCATTTTTAGCAGTGATAAATGGGTTTCCATGCAATCATTGCCTTGGTGACCAAGGCCTCTTGTCGATTTTGTTTTGGAGAGGTTGTTCAACATCTCCAGCCTCAAGTGTCCTGATCTATTAGACCAATGTAGCTATGAGGTCTTCAAGCTTGCTCTCTCTATTCTATGTTCTTATGTCTCACCACCTCGAGGTGGGTTATCATGCAATGGGGTTGGATTCCCTTATTAGTTCCATCTAGAAAATTTTCTAGCACTGCTCAGTGTGTCATAGATCCTTCAACTTAGTAGGCTACATGGAGGGCTTCACAAGCCACTTGACCCTCTTCTAAATTCCTTTCTAATGGCATAATTATCTAACCGGGTGGCCATGTCTCTATAGCTTGTGATAGGATGGTCTTGTTGATGGATCTCTAACCGAGCACTCAACATACTCTACCTTGATTTGGGTGGGCTTGGAGTATAGTATCTTGACTCCAGGTTGATTTGTTAAAAAAATATGAAATTGTGTGGTTGTTGATGACCACCATCTGAGACAAAATCTTCATAATCAAAATAATTGGATATTGGTCAAATGTGGGGGTTAAAGGTTCACTTGAGGGGACTTGCCCCTAAGCTCTATCCAATTCTAACATATTCTGGAGGCATCAAAGATACTATAGAATAATGGAATGGATGCCAAGATAAAGAGAGATGGAGATGGAAAGAAAGAAAATAGTGAAAATGTGAACAAGCTCACCCAAAAGGATTTGCCTTTTCACATCAACTTCACCAAAATATGTGATATATAAAATCTAACCTGCCACTACTATGCACAAGTGAGAGATTACACACTTGTGGCAACAAGTGAAGTGTATCCTCTTCCCAAGAGAGAAGGGTACTATGAGCAGTAGTAGAGTTTGGGCATTGATTGCCTTGTGTGAGGGTTTGATGGTTGTTGTTGTTGTTGAAGTTGATGTAATGGAGTTGTAATGGTGTAGTTGTTGTGATCCTTATATGACTAGGAGGGTCAGTTTCACTAACTTGTTTAATTCATTGGTTACAAAAAGGTGGAATGTGTTCAACCTTTGTTCTTCTAACTCAATTAACTCCTCTAGAAGCATGAGTTCCTAAGTGTAGAACTCCTCCCTCTGGCACCTTTTCTCGCTCGCAAGTTGAATTTTCCTAAGAATCTTTGATTTCTTTGGGCTTGGTCCTCAATAGGTGCTTCTTGGTTTGGTCAATTAGCCCTAATTTCTCCCAAGACAATTGCAATCCGATCCTCTTGAATTCTAGGACACATTGGCATAAAATGCCTAGTGAGGAATTACAAAGGGGATTTGTGGATGCATTAGCCTTAGATATTTGACATTATCTGTTGTTTGATGAGTGCTTGATGTTTGTTTTCATGTTGAGTTTGATTTGATAGTGTGATTTGAACTAGGTTTTTGTTTTTCTTTTGGTTTTCATGTGCCTCGTGTTCTGATCGAGTGCTCTATTTTCCTCTATTTTTGTTGTTTTCTAAGTTTAAAGTTTTGATGAATTTTCTAAATGCAATTAAATTTATATAAATACAGAAATTAAACTATAGAGATTTCTCTCTACATTTTTTATTTTCTAAGTCAAAAGCAGTCGGGTGGCATCATCTTCTAAGTTTGTATTGTGCGGCCGCATCTTTTGAATCTATTGTGGGTGTCATTTTTTATGCTCAGAGTCTCTATGCCATGTGGAGGTATTTTGCATTGCTAGAGGTTGTCAGGTACGACAACTTTTGGGCTGTGCGCCATTGGATAGATTGCAGTGAGTCAACGTGAGGCAAGATCCAAGTTTCAAGTGAGATTCATCAAAGGAAGGGAGAAGCTCATGGAACCGTCGATCCACAGTTGACTCAAATGATCCCAGGTGTCGCTACCACACACCTCTAGGAAGTGGCAGGCACTAACACACTTTTGTGTTGTGCCATTGGTGGAAGTTGATGAGTCAGCATATGGTGGCCCCCTCCCATGTTGCATAGTTTAAAGTTTTTAGGTAGAACATATGTGCCATGCGGCAGCGTTGTGCATAATGTTGAGGCTACAATTCTAAGGCTTTCTTAGCGCTACGCCTTTGAGACAAGTGGTGTTGAGTCACATCTAGTGGGCCCCATTTCAACAAGGAAGCATTTCATGGAGACTCTTCCTTGTGCCACGTGGCAACTCCGTGCTCATCCTTTTTGATGGCAACACTAACACTCTTTTCCATTGCGCCATTGGTTCCTGAATGATGACTTAGTTGGTGGGGCCCAAACTTTGAGACGCGACGAAGGAATGATGTTGTTGAGCCCGAAGAGATCACCAGAGACATGTGGCAATTTTGTGCATGCCTAGAAGTTGTCAATTCTGACAACTTCTAGATGGTGCACCATTGGTTGGTATCGATGATTTAGCCCAGTGGTGGACCCAGGGAACCACAAAGAGAGGCCGAGGATGAGGCCGAGGAGGGCAGGTGTTAACACAAAAATATGATGTCCCTGTTGGCAAGAGACACTGTGTAGCTTCATGAGTGTTGTCATTGATGGCAACAATGTCTATCCCACACATCTGCAACACACAGTATGCCTATACCAGAAGTTAAATTGGAGATTGTTTTGGTCCGGTGAACAAGAACAGAGTATGCAACAAGGTTCGACAATCAGGTCCGAATCTCTCAGATGGTGTAACTTAGCAAGTTGCGGACTTAGATAAGTCAAGAGGAGTATCATGACTACTATATTCCAGAGATTTAGCCTCCGGTAGTAAAGCATGGAAACGATATGAGCATCTAAGCATCAGGTTTCAATCAAGTAGAGCAGACAGATGAAGAACTGACCGACAGAGCATCAAACTTCAATCTGGATGAGTAATTGATGTTGATAAAGCAATTTGAGGGATCATACATTGTTGGCCAACATGATTGATGACTTCTATGTCTATGTTTTTGATATGCATCATAAATCAAGCATGGATTCAACTGACAGTTCAGTAACTTGTAAATATCTTGAGTATTCTTGTTGCCAACTAGAAAGTTGTTGAAATCTTTGATGCGGATATATATACCAGACGGATTACAGTATGTAGGGGTGTGTGTGTACAGATATGACAAAATAAAGTGTGAAGAAAGGTAGAGATAAGTGTGGAAGCAGCAATACAAGTCCGGTATGTGACAGAGCAGCAGCACTAGAGCAGAGGAAGAATGAAGTGCATCAGATCAGTATATTGTGCCTAACCAGAATTGAACTCTAGCATTTGTAGATGCCTCTCATCAGTTCAAACACCTGGTTACCTTCTGTAAGTTCTATAGACAGTAAGTCTCTTGTAGGAAGTGTGCCTCTTGTGAGTAGTGTGCTCGGGCAGTGAGCCCTAATTGGCAAGTACCATTTTGTACTTCTTATTCTTTTAACAGAGAATACAATCTTGGGTTAGTCACCTCGTGGTTTTTCCCTTGACAGGGTTTTCCATGTAAAAATCCTTGTGTTATGTGTGTTGATTTTATTTCTGTTCTCATAATTATTTATGCTTATATGTTTTGATGCTGCACAAATTATAAAAGAAGAAAAGAAAGTTAAGATAATAGAGATAACTGATTCACACCCCCTCTCAGTTATCTGCCTTGTTTCCAACAATTGGTATCAGAGCAAGTTCCTCTAAACAGAGCCTAACAGCTTGAGGAAGATCTGGGAATCTCAATGGATATGTATGGTATGAAGGAACAACTTCAGTCTGCCCTAGATGATCTTGAACAATCCCACTCTGAAGTCAATAACTTGAGAGAAAGACTCAAACAAGCTAATGATTTCATAAATGAGCTAAAAGAAAAAGTATCTCTGTGAAAAAGAGAAAGGAACTACTTCAAAAATTAGCAAGTTAGAGTGAAGCCAATGATACTAATGAAGATTTGAATGAGAAAAACAAGCTATGTGAGAAGCTATCAAAAGAGGTCATTATGGTAAGGCATGAGATGGAATAAAGGGTTATGAGATTCACCCAAGAAATTGAAGAGAAAAGGAAAATTGAAGATAATCTAAAACAATCCCTCAAGGAGAAGACAGAGGACTGCCACAAAATGGACAGAATAATCAGCCATCTTGAATCTGATCTTGAAGAAGCTAGAGATAATGAAGAACAACTTGAGAATCAGATAGACACTCTTAAACAAGATCTTCAAACAACAAATGAATACAAAGAGAAATTCAAGATAAGCTTAGCTCAACTTGAAGTTCTTGAAAGCCAAAAGAGGGTAGATGACAAGCGTGGCTTGGGATATGAGAAAGGTGAAAGCTCCAGATCCGGTCAAAAGAACTTTGGATCAAGAAATCAAAGAAATAGACCTAGAAGACCTCCGGTAAGGCAACCAAATGCTCAAAGATATCCATCCTTCAATGGATACTGCTTCAATTGCAACAACTTCGGTCATAAAGCAACTCAGTGTAGAAGGAGAATGAATCAAACTAATCCATCCTTCTCCGGACAATGTTTCAATTGCAAAAGGTATGGTCACAAATCTCATGAATGTAGAAATATGCAAATAAACAATTCATTCAATGGTAGATGCTTTGCATGCAATAGAATGGGACATATGGCTAATCAATGCAGATCAAGAGGATATCAGTCAAATATGCAAAGAAATGTTGTTTGTTACAATTGCAATAGATCCAGTCATATTGCCAAATTCTGCAGAAGTAAAAATCAGGATAAAAAGGGTCTGGTGCATCATAATCAAAAACAAGATAATGGAAAAGGCAAAGTGAATGCAGATAAAGTTCAAAGGGAGATGAGAAAGATTTGGGTGAAGAAGAGTACATAAAATGTTGGGGATGGATCCGCACCGGAATCTGGTGCTGATATTCCTTCCGGAAACTAAACAGATGAGCTCTGGCTCAGGGGGAGTCACAAAGAAAAATAAATTCTCCCAGCCAGTCAATTGGTGCCTAAATTTGGCACATGGAATGTTGCGGATTAAAGGGTTCTCAAAAAAAATATCTAAATAACCCTCGGTAAAAATATGAAAGATCCGCATGGAGTTTTGCAAGAGTTTAATCATCCAAGATTGATCCAGTTTGACAGCCATCCGGTAAAGCAGGATTTTCACAAACAGATCTAGTATGATTCAAAATTGGAATACTTTGATTTGCGGATCCATGGCATGATTGGAGAAAAGAAGATACATTGTCAATCCTCACTGAAAATGATTCTAAGTGCAACACAATGATTCGAAAAGATCTCTCTCAAAATAGGGCAACCGGATAACTTAAGTTGTGCAATTATTGCAAAAGGAAATTAGGGTTTACGCAAGAATAAAAGGGTTCTTTCACTCATCATTTACACATTTGCATTCGAGAAGAAGAAAAGAAGAGCTCTGCATCAAGTTTCTACAACTCTCTCAAAGATCAACTGCAAATCCAATTCAAACAGCGATTTGTTCCAGCTCTTATTTTGAACCCTAAAGCATAAAAAGGTACTTCCATTATGAAAATCTCTCTCTGAATCTTTTGCAAAATGGCTACTCCAATGGTTGTTAAGATCACTGATAGGCCGCGCCCAAAATTCAAGAAACACCCCTATAAATCCCTAGAAGTTGATCCTTTAGGCATTTTTTCTAGCATTACGCATGGGGTATTGCACATAGAAGATGTTAGGGTCTACATCCACACCAACATTGAGGAATTTGGAGACTCTAAGTTGATGGACATCTATCATAAACAATTAATAGATGAAAGTTTTGAACTCAACCTCAATACAAGGCCCTCTGGGATAAACACTTCAGACATTGCATCCACTTTCCCTGTTTTCCAGAAGATGATTGGGTCTGGTATGTCCTTAGCATAATGCATGATAATTTCATGTGATTAATGAGGCCCTTCAAGATAACAAAAGGTGCCATTAGGGCAGTAACTGGACTGCACTCATCCGGTGGGTTACCTGCACTCAAATTTGTCAAGAACTAGACAGTAATTGAAGCTACCGGATCTAAGTTTGACAAGAGAGCAATGACCATAGATGACATCACAGATCCGGATGTCAAATTTGCCTTAATGATAATTGGGTATAAGATCTATCATTCTAGCAAGGAGAATTTTGTGTCTGGGACTGCAATCTATGTAGCATATCAGATGTTGAGGGAAAATGTAGATTATGACCTATGTGATCTTCTTTTAAACCAACTATTAGAAAACCTACAGAAGATCAAGAAGGATAAGAAGAACTCCTTCAAGTATGGTTGTTTAATACTGTGTCTATTCTTCTACTACATGAATGAGCTACCCGGATTAAGTGGTTGGGTTTGGCAAAATAACAAACCGGTTGCAATACAGATTATAGACTATATGTATGGACTTGGTGATGCTAAAGCTCAAAGCACAACACTCTGGGGTTACTTTAAGAACTTCCAAAGCATGATGCAAGCCAGAGAGAGGATACCTCAATCCATAGTTGAGAAATACAAGGATATAGTGTGTTTCATGGTAGATATAGATCAATGCCTAATGGAGGCAGTTGAGCCCAGAACAGTTTGGATAATGCCAATGGGATACGAGGTCGATGAGAAAATCTTGGAGCTACATATTCAACACCTGTTGAGCCAGCCTAAGGACCCTAAGGTAGAAAGGTATGGAACCTTTCAAGAACTAAGTGTAAAAATACATGTTGAGCTAAGACAACTGGAGATAAAGAGGAAAGTTAGAAGGGAAGTCAAAGAAATTGCCAAAAGATATGGCATATCAAAAGAGGCAGTAGATGCAAACAGAGAGAAATTTGAAAGAGCTGAGAAAGAGAAACAAGAAGCAGAGAAAGGAAGTGTTCCAGTACAAGCCTTCTCCCGAACTAGATCCTCGAAGAGCTCTGCACCTGCCACTCCTAAGAGCTCAAGAGCCACCAAACCGGAAGTCAAGACATCCGGAAAGGGAGAAAAGAGAATGAAAACAAAAGCCACGAGGTCATACACAAGTCACAAGGATGATGAAGAAACAGAGTCTGATGAGGAAATTAAGAAAATGAAGAAGAAGAAGAAATCATCTGGGGAATTCTCTACCGGTAAAAATAAAGAAGAAAAGGCAGAATAATTTGTTGAAAAGCCCACTCTTTCCATTCATGATATCATCAAGGTAGTCACTGTGGATGGGAACCTGCAACCAATAACAGAATTTTATGATGAATACAGTGATACTGACAAGAGGATTCTGGAAGAAGCTATAGTCAGGTATCTGAATATTTACAATAAAGCATTCATTTAAATTATTTCATTGATTCCCAAAAGTCTAGAGAAGGTACTTGAACTAAGAAAAGAGAATGCAAAAGAAAAAGACCTGGAGATTAGGGAACATATAGCAATACAGCTCTATCCTTCTATTACTCCAAAGCAAATGGACATGATCTTTAAGGACTGCAAAGATGAATTCTGGAGCAAAGCAAGAATGTATAAACTTATGCTTGGATAAATTAACCAAGTAGCAAGAGAAACAAAAGACATCCTCCGGAATGCCTTCAAAAGATTCAATCTTCCTATTGTAGAGGAAACAAATGAAGAACCTTCCACCATGGATGTTGAAGGATTAAATGTAGCCAATGTAGAATCTTCTGACAAAAATGTAAAAGGGTCAAAAGAAATAGGTGAAGAGAAGTCTAAGGACTTGGATTCCTCTGTTCCAGAAGAGGAAGTTCATGAAGGAGTAAATACAGGTAACATCTCTCCTCTAGATCCCACTGCAAACATTCCAGATTCAGGAGCTGAAGGAGAAGGAAGAAAAGAGGAGAAAGTGAGTCAAGAAGAGGAGGTAAAGGGAAAAGAAGAAAAACAAGCAGAGAAGACCTTTGATGACAATTTTGAGATCCCAAAAGAAAAGAAGACTCAGCCACCGACAAGAGACACTGCAGAGGCAGTAAAGAACTTCTTGAACAAAGAAATGATGGAGATAGATGAACCTGAACTATTCCAAGGACCACTAAATTTTGATTCCCTCTCTCCGGTCTAGACAATGAAAATAGCATCTTTTGCTCAAGCCAAAGCAAAAGAAAAACTTCTGAAATCTCACATGGAAGACTATGAGCTGTTGGAGATTACATCCGGGATGTTGGAGAAGATCATGCCATCATTTCAAAAGGATCCTTCGACCTCTCCATTTGGTAACTTGAAATCTCTAGTAAACTCTATTAGCACTCACTTTGAATCTTTAGAGAAATCGACAAAAGCAAAGGTCCGGAAAGAGTTTTTGGGAAAAAGATTCACTGAAATACAGGGACTCATTGCTAATGCTAGGAGGACCCTAGACATTGGAATAAAGAGCCTTGAAAATGCTCTTAAAGATGGTGGGGGCATGTACAAATTTTGTCTATCTTGGTCCAAAGTGACAGAGGATATTGAAAAGAAGGTGAAAGAGCAAGAAGGTAAACTGTCAAGTTTATCTCATAATTTTGATCCCCTCACTACATCCTTAATGAATCAAGAATGCCAGGCCATTGTCATTATAAATGAAATAAAGAGGCTGGACAAAGAAAAGAAGAATATAATAAACAGGATGAGTGAACTCAGAGGGATAATTATCCCTAAGTTAGAGGCAATGCATGAGGCCTTGACAGATGCTCAGACCACAGCCCGGACCAATGATCCGACAGATCTAAGAAGGGCAGAAGCATATGCATCTTTGTTGAGTGGTCACATCTCCATTTTGGACAGGATGAAGTAGAGCTGGGCCATAGAGTTTGTATAGTTGAAGGCCACTTTTGCGAATATACTCAAGTATATGTAAGTATAACATGTATATATACTCATGCGGCTATGTATAGGTTAATTTTTGCAAATTTTAGTGTGCGGATTCCGCCCTTTTCCATTGATGTCAAAGGGTGAGTGAGGAGTAGTGAAAAATGTGGAATCTAGCTAAGGGGGAGCTTCGGTAAAACAATGCATAAGATAGAGCATCAGCCAAGGGGGAGTTTGCTGCGACACTTAGTCATTTTTCACTAAGTGTTGCCATCAATGCCAAAGGGGAAGATTGTTGGCAAGAGACACTGTGTAGCTTCATGAGTGTTGTCATTGATGGCAACAAAGTCTATCCCACACATCCGCAATACACAGTATGCCTATACCGAAAGTCAGATTGAAGATTGTTTTGGTCTGGTGAACAAGAACATAGTATGCAACAAGGTCTGACAATCAGGTCCAGATCTCTCAGATGGTGTAACTCAGTAAGTTGTGGACTTGGATAAGTCAAGAGGGTATCATGACTACTATATTCCAGAGATTTAGCCTCCGGTAGTAAAGCATGGAAACGATATGAGCATCTGAGCATTGAGTTTCAGTCAAGTAGAGCAGACAAAGGAAGAACTAACCGATAGAGCATCAGACTTCAATCTGGATGAGTAATTGATGTTGATAAAGCAATTTGAGGGATCATACATTGTTGGCTGACATGATTGATGACTTCTATGTCTATGTTTTTGATACGTATCATAAATCAAGCATGGATTCAGTCGACAGTTCAGTAACTTGTAAATATCTTGAGTATTCTTGTTGCCGACTAGAAAGTTGTTGAAATCCTTGATGCAGATATATATACCAGATGGATTCCAGTATGTAGGGGTGTGTGTGTACAAATATGATAAAATAAAGTGCGAAGAAAGGCAGAGATAAGTGTGGAAGCAGCAATACAAGTCCAATATGTGACAGAGCAACAACACTAGAGCAGTGGAAGAATGAAGTGCATTAGATCAGTATATTGTGCCTAACTGGAATTGAACTCTAGCATTTGTAGATGCCTCTCATCAATTCAAACACCTGGTTACCTTCTATAAGTTTTGTAGACAGTAAGTCTCTTGTAGGAAGCGTGCCTCTTGTGAGTAGTGTGCTCGGGCAGTGAGCCCTAATTGGAAAGTGCCATTTTGTACTTCCTATTCTTTTAACAGAGAATACAACCTTGGGTTAGTCACCCCATGGGTTTTCCCTTAACAGGGTTTTCCACGTAAAAATCCTTGTGTTATGTGTGTTGATTTTATTTCTGTTCTCATAATTATATATGCTTATATGTTTTGATGCTGCACAAATTATAAAAGAAGAAAAGAAAGTTAAAACAATAGAGATAACTGATTCACCCCCCCTTAAGTTATATGCATTGTTTCCAATAGTGCCATTGGCTCATAGAGGCCACGTCAGTTAGTAAGTGGGTTCGATCCCTTCTCCATTAAACATCAAGGATCCCGACCGGTCAATCTTGAGCCCAAGGCAATCCAATGGTCCATGCATTATGAAGGACCTTTCAAGGCCAACAAAGGAAGGGCAGTGTACCGGTGGCCGAGGTAAATGAATCAATGGGCCTCCGAGCCTTGCAAAAAGGACACAAAGGCATCTCAAAGGCACATCAATCCAACTCAATAGTATGATAGTGCATCAAGAGGTTGTTGAGCCTCCTATGTAGATTCTTGGTGAGTCTTAAATGCATCAATGTGCTTGAGACTGCCATTAATACGAATTGATTCTTCAATGCAGAAGCAACATAGTAGTTGTGGATTGATGATGAGTCAGAGATAAGCGAGAATGAGTTTTAATGTAGAATTGGTGGAATGGGGGCTATTCAATACAATATTTGCTAAGGTTGTTGAGGTAGTTGTTTCCCACTCGATGCAGTTGCTATAAATACAGGATCTGAGGATGTATTTGGGGTTGGGTGGTATTTAGTCATTGAGCCAATTCAGGATCATGGGAGAAGAATCAAAAATCATTTTTTAGGCTTTGTGGGTGCTTTTTAGAGCCAACTAAATTTTTTATGAGTGTGCATCTTGCCTTTTGTAATCTGTTCTTGATTCACTAATGAAGAGAAGTGACATTCTGTGCTTTTTCTTGTGTTTGTTGAGTCTCCTTTCAGATCTTTTGTGTTGATGTTGTGCCTCTATTGTTTGTTTCATGAATGGTGTTAATAAATGGTCTATAATCATGCATTTTGTGTTCTTTAAAGCCATGAATTAGTATCATGAATGAACAATAACACATTGTGTTATTTTAGTGTCTATGTGAGTTTTATCATTCGGCGTATCGCCTTAGGATAGTTTCATTTAATTTAAGTTTATATCTTCTCTTTTCTCCATCCTGTTGGAAGAAATAATGAGATTCGTAAGAAGAGCCAGCTTATAAAACCCCGGAGGTCATCCTACAGGTCAAGTCTCACATTTGTAGGATTTCCCATTGTTGTAATTGGTTTGTGTTTGAGAGTAATCTTAGGTCCAAAAATAATCACCAATAGTTGTTTGGCATGCTAGGTGGGACCACTCAACTCTAAGTTGTTAGATTTCTACCCAAGAATGCAAGTGATTGAGAGAAAACAAAATAGAAATCAGATATGAGCCAAATAAATTGTTTTCAACTCAAGAGAATGCAAGGCAATACAATAGAATGAGGCTGCTCATATGAGAGCAAGAGGTTGATATATAAAGGATATTCTACCCAAGAGACTCAATACACAACCAAAGTGGGATAAAGTGAAAAAGTCCCTAAGTAAACTTAACCTAGTGCGAAGAGAGTTAAAGTGGAGAACATGCTAAGAAATAACTAGATATCAAAGTAACCCTATTCACACTAACACCCCCCCTTAAGTGCAACTTAGGAGAGAAGATTATTATGCAAATATGCAAAAAGATGCAAAGATGGGTCCTGACTACTAGGCCATGTTAGGTACCCATGTACAAATGCAAATGAAATCTATCACAAATAGAGAAAAGGAAAAAACCCAATGGGAGAAAACTCCTCCCCAAAAGAGAGATGAAATACAACAATGCTATCCATCACAAATCCAATCAATCTCTATCCACACAAAGGATGATAAGAGAGATCATACAACCCCCCCAAAATAAGATAACCTGCTGCAACAAAAAGCATTGGAAGCACACTTGTGGAGTAACACTGGAATCCTCAATCTGGCAATAAGGAAAGATACTTTTGTTTGCTAGAAATCATATTAGAGTCACTCAAGGACTCAGGTCAAAATAATGAAAAAGTAATAGTAGACCTAATGACAGGGAACACTGGAAAACTCACAACCTGATACAACTCTAGAATCTATGAAGCAACAGTTGATTGAGAAATGATCTGGAACTGAAATGAAGTGCAGAGAAAATGCAAACCTAATGCATGCAAAAAAGGAAATAGTGCATGCACTGATGAATGTTCACATCAGCCTCCATGAATAAAAATGGCCTTAGATATGTGCATTTACAATGTTGGAGTATAATTTTCCAGAGTTTTACAATGTCCAAAATGGACCCAAATACTGAAAGTATAGAAATATCTTAGAATCAGAACCTCAAAATAGAACCAATATGTAGTGCTCGAAAAAATATCCACTTTGAAAAAAAGAATGACCTCAATCTGAGATCATATGTGAAAGTTATAGCTGTTTGAAATTCTAAAAACTGAAACTACCTGTCATATCTGATGAGAAAATAGAATTTATGGAAAATCCGTACACCAAAATCATAAATCGTCTGAACCAACATGTAGAGCACAAAAAATGAGCCAAAATCAAAAAAAGAATCTTGCAAATTGGAGGCCAGTAGCCTGAGTTATGGCCTTCAAAAGTTGAACTGCAATTTCTAAAATGCCAACGGAGAGGGGGTCTGCTGTAGCTTTCTGATATCGTTTCTACAAAATATATAAGCTTCATGAAAAAACTAAGAGATACCCAGATGGTTTTTTGATGTTGTGAATAAAACCCAGCAGGCATTTTTCTTTTTTATGTACAAAAGATGTGACTCTAATGTAAAAAAAATGCTTTTAGCACAAAAAAATGACCCCAGCAACCAAAAAATGGCATGCAAAGACTGAATCAACTACCTAAGAGAAGCAAAGGCATGCTGTAACCTGCAAGATTGATCAGAATACATAATATGCAAGCCGATTGTTAGATTTGAGCTCTGAAAAAAACTTGCAATTGGTAAGTCAAAATATGAATCCCCCCAGAAACTAGAGTTTTCTCCACATTTTTTTGATTCTCCAGATCATCCAAAGATGCAAGAGAAGAGCATACTCATTTTCTTCGAAAAACAACCCTACACTCTCAGATTTCTAAAAAAAATGCTAACCCACAACTCACAACCGCTCTGATACTGTGTTAGATTTCTACCCAAGAATGCAAGTGATTGAGAGAAAGAAAAATAGAAATCAGATATGACCCAAATAAAATGTATTCAACTTAAGAGAATGCAAAGTAAAACAGACCTCACGATTGCGCTCAGAAGGTGTCAAAACCCCATTCTCTTGAGTTGAATACATTTTATTTGGCTCATATCTGATTTCTATTTTGCTTTCTCTTAATCACTTGCATTCTTGGGTAGAAATCTAACATAAGTTAAGAGTTTCTGCTAAGACGTTTGGTGTTTTTCTTAGCATATTGTAGCCTTAAAGGCATTCTACAAGCACCTAGTGACTCTACGAGCTTCTGGTTTCAAATCAGTCCCATATATTTCATGCTAAGAGTGGAGACAAGAACTTATTCAACAGGTAACAACTTTCAGTTTGTTGAGTTATCTCCATTTACTTCAAGAAGAAGAAGAACTAAACTATCATAATCTCATGTAAGAGGGGCAAAGAATTCTATATCATCCCCTCTAAGAGCCCAATCCACACCTCCTTTTGTTAGGTTCCATTATTCAAGAACAATAGTACACCCAAATCCACCACTTGCTCAAATGGTTGAACAAGGAGCTCCTAGAAACTTTGTGAACTAGAATAGTGGCAGTTTGTTGATTTCGCCAGTACCACCAACTACACGGGACCCTATCCAGCTAATGCTCTTTAAGGCTCTGCCCAAATACACAGGTGAGGATTCAAAAACTTCCGTTGAGCACCTTCAAGATGTAGTGGATATTTGTACATTCCATTATGTGATAGAATAAAATGTTGCCTTAAGATTGCTTGCAGTGTCATTCAAAGGCAAAGCACTAGACTGGTATCGGTTTCTTCAATCAAATTCATTAGGCTCGTGGGACTAGTTAGGAGATATGTTCTTTGAAAGATTCGGTGAGAAAGGAGATAGATCCTCACTATTGCAATAGTTGATAATCACCAAGAGGGCACCACAAGA
The DNA here is from genome assembly GCA_027924645.1 of Cunninghamia lanceolata. Taxonomy (NCBI): domain Eukaryota; kingdom Viridiplantae; phylum Streptophyta; class Pinopsida; order Cupressales; family Cupressaceae; genus Cunninghamia; species Cunninghamia lanceolata. The sequence continues at coordinate 11,563,942 of BSBN01001533.1, forward strand.
GGTAGTCACCAATTTCAAAACCCAATTTCAGAAAACCTGGCAAAGGATTCTAGTGACGACATGACCACCTCCCAGTATGGTTATTATTTTTATCTCAAAGCTTTCAATTCAGATATAGTTGTTATGATTCAATTCTTAGGAGGACAAACTCTCCCAACAACATATGATCTAGCTGTGAGAGCCAAAAATAATATAATAGATGCTGGAAAGCTACCACCCCCTAGGCCTCCCATGCCAGTGTTTCCTGAGCTATCTCTGCAAGAAGAATCACCTAAGGTTGAGCCCCTTTTAGCTAATGCAAATCAGGCTCCCCCTTCCATGTATACATATCCTTCTCCCCAAGTGCCAATAGTCGTAGTATCAGCTCCCCATGTAGCCTAAGAAATAGATGTTATGAAGAATATCCTCATAAACTTTTCTAATGAGATACTTAATATAAAGAGGCAACAAGCTTCATACCCAAAACCTCCTTATCAAAATTCTCAAAATCTTAGGCCGCAGTATCAGCCTAGTAGATATCAAAACTCCCAAGGGGCATGTCCTTATCAATAGTAGATTGTGCCAGTTCCTACCCCATTACAATAGATTCCTCCGTACCCGATGCAAGACTAGGTCCTAGGGCAAAACAACATTGCAGATGATTCAAATGTATGGCGTTTTCCCTATAATAGTGCTCATTCGCCCAGAGGTTGCCCATGAGGGAACTTGCAGTAGAGGATAGCGGAACAAAGGCAACAAGGTTTTCAATGGGAGACTCAAGTTGGGCAATCTTCATATTAGTCACTAGGGGTACAGAATGTCATCCTAATGGCTCAAATGCAAGGGATGTCCCTGCAACAAGAGGAAGAGATTGCTCATAAACACACATTGTTCATCCAAATAGAAGAGGAAGAAGCCATATTTTTCCAATGATCATTCTACTTCCAAGGCAAAACAACATTGCAGATGATTCAAATGTATGGTGTTTTCCCTGTAATGATTCTCATCTACCCAGAGCTTGCCCATGAGGGAACTTGCAGTAGAGGATAGCAGAACAAAGGCAACAAGGTTTTCAATGGGAGACTCAAGTTGGGCAATCTTCATATTAGTCACCAAGGGTACAAAATGTCATCCTAGTGGCTCAAATGCAAGGGATGTCCCTGTAACAAGAGGAAGAGATTGCTCATAAACACACATTGTTCTTCCAGATAGAAGGGGAAGAAGCCATATTTTCCAACGATCATTCTACTTCCAAGGCTCTGTAGGTGTAATCTGACTATTTCACTTGCTCCAAGAGGAGAATGGTGGACAATCCGGAAGTAGTGGTTCAATCTGAAATGGTCCTCCAGAGGAACCCTATTGTTCAGGCATCTAATCCTATAGTTCAGAGATGCGAGAATGTAATCCCACCAACACAGAACATCATAGTACCTAATATCCAAGATGAAAGGCCAAGATATTCAAGGTATGTCCCCAAGCCTCAAATAGTTGGACTGCTCAATGTGGTAGAGAAACTCAAGAAGGCACCATCTATCATCTCACTATGGGATGTCTTGTCCATTCCTGAGCAAGAAAAATTGCTTCAAAAGGCTCTCGAGAAGCAAAAGAACTTTCTTGCAGTGAATCAAGCGACTATCAGTACTAGAGAAAAGGTGACGCACCCTCAGAAAATGACACAAACTCAACATCCCACTGCTCTCACAAATGCAAAACCAAAGGTGAGTAAAGCTAAGCCTACACCCTTTTACTTAATAGTAATAGTAGGCAATAAATTGTTGCACAATTCCATGATAGACTCTGGTGCTAGTACCACTATTATGCCCAAAAGGATAGCAGATGCTCTTCAACTAGAATATGAACCTATGGAAAAGGGGGTCATGCAATTAGATGGCAAGAAAGTGCAAACAGTAGGAGTCATCAAAGCATTGCCTCTTACATTATATGCCTGCCTAAACATCACAATGCCTCAAGAATTGGTAATCATTGATATCCCACCAGTCTTCAAGCTATCCCTTTCGAGGGATTTCACAGCAAAAATAAGTGGATACCTCTCTCTTGATTGGTCCCATCTCATTCTTAGAACCAAATACAACTCTAAAATGAAGATCCTATCAGAGCCCTTCTAGAAGGAACACATCAGTCATGAAGTGATGGTAAACTTTGAGCCAACCCATGCTATGTTTTCAAAGGAGGAGAGGTATGACATGGAGTCCCTAGACCAAGAAGAGGCACTTCTGTTCAGGTCCATGCAGACTGACCCTTATGGAAACTTTAACTCCACAGGTTTGGGAACATATGTGATTTATGATGAAGAGTGATTGATACTAGAGATATATAGCTCACCTAGAGACTCAGCTCATGACTTTGATATGTCTACACAATTGTGGAAGCTATATTTTGATGGCACAAGGTGAGCAAATGGTTTTGGGACAGGCGTGTGTCTCCTTTCTCCCTAGGGGAAGAATATTCTTAAGGCTTTTTGGTTCTAGTTTAGTTGCACCAACAATGAGGTGAAATATGAGGCTTTGGTACATGGCCTCCTGCTAGCAGAGAAGTTGAAAATCAAGAAGTTGCAGGTATTCAGTCACTCGGAGTTGGTCATCAGACAGGTGAGAGGGGTCACTGCAATTAAGAATGTCAAGATGAGGTCATACCATCATAGGGTATGGGATTTTCTTGAAGGCTTTGAAGCCTTATATGTTGAGGTAACCCCAATAATCCAAAATATTGAAGCAGACTGAATGGTTCAAATTGGATCATAGTTTGATTCGATGAAGGTCCTCCTTGACAATGAGAATGTGGTCAAATTGATTATTAGGTGTGCTATCCATGATAATGGGAATCATTGGCAAGTGTTTGAAAGTGACACTCAGATTGACTTGTTCCTTCAACAGTCTAGGGAATTCGCAGATCAATTGTAGCCAAGGATAGAAGAAGCTTATGAATCAAGCAAATCATGCAGTTGAAATCAAATAACCTTCCCAAAGACCTCATAACTCTTGAGAGTTTGTTTAAATCAGATGATGCCAAAACAGACAAGAGAATGTTTTCCTCTAACAAGGGAGACTATACAAAAATAGAAGTCGGTGTCGAAAGAAAAGTAAAAGTTGGTAATGTCACTACTCAAGCCGAAAGGGATAGGCTGATCTCTTTCTGCAACAAGTATGACAAGATAATAGCTTGGAACTACATGGACCTTAAGGGCTATGATAGAAATGTAGTTCAACACACCATTGAGCTAATACTTGATTCAAAGCCAGTTCGGCATAAGTAGAGACCAATCAATCCAAAGATCGAGCCTCTTATGAAGTAGGAACTGAGTAATTTGATTGATTCAAAAATCATCTTCCTAATCAAACATTCAACGTGGGTGTCTAGTTTGGATCCGGTGAAGAAAAAGAATTGTGAAATAAGGCTCTGTGTCGACTTTAGGGACCTTAACAGGGCATCTCTCAAAGCCCACTATTTGATCCCTTTGATGGAGCAGATATCACAAGATTAGAGAGGTTCTCTCCGCTTGATAGTTTATCTGGTTACAATCAGATTTGGCTTAAGGAGGAGGACCAATATAAGACTACCTTTACCACAAAATGGGGTACATTGGCTTATGTAAAAATGCCTTTCATCCTTTCAAATGCTAGAGCAACTTTGCAATGTGCCATGGACATTACCTTCAGTGAGCTAATAAACAAAATCATCCTAGTGTATTTGGATGACCTCATTGTTTTCTCCAAATCAAAGGATGAACATTTTGATCATCTTGAGAAGGTTTCATAGAGGCGCTAAGAATTTGGGATCTCTCTAAACCCAAAAAAATGCATTTTTGGAGTACCACAGAGTAAGCTCCTAGGACATATCATTTCGAAAGAAGGAATCTCCATTAACCGAGACAGAGTCAAAGCCATCATAGAGTTGCCTTTACCTGTGAATAAGAAAGTTGTCCAATCTTTCCTTGGAAAGATTAATTTTGTCGATAGATTCATTTATGAATTTGTAAGGTTAGTCCTCCCTATCACCCTAATGCTTAAAAAGGATAAATATTTCAAATGGACCCCCGAGGGAAGGTAGGCTTTTAAAAATCAAGCAAGCAATATCAACCACATTAGTCTTATTTAATTCTGACTTCTCAAAGGATTTCATTTTGTATGTTTATGGGGGAGATCACAACATAGCAGCAATGTTGACACAAAAGAATGAGTCAACGCTTTTAACTCCCAGACCATGAAGGACTATGAAACAAAGTATAACTTTGTTGAAAAACAAGCTTATGCTTTGGTTAAAGGGCTTAAGAAATTTAAGCATTTGGTGTTGGGAAACAAAGTTACTATCTATGTGGCTCATCCAAGTTTCTGTGAGTACATAATGGAAGGAGAAATCATAGAGAAAAGGGTCAACTAGATCACCAAGTTCTTGGAGTATGATATAGATGTGAGGTCGACCAAGCTTGTCAGATGAAGGGCACTATGTGTGCATTTAGCTCAAAATCAGGATTCCATAAAATAAGAGGAACAGGCGTTAGAAGCAATATTGATTAATGAACAAGAAGAGTTACAATCCTAGATTCAAGATAGGATATGTTTCATGGAAACTGGGTGATACCCAAGCCAACTCCCTCCCTTCAAGAGGAGATATTACAGGCTCTGAGAAGCTAATTTTTCTTTGATCAATGGATTTTCTTCAAGATAAATTTCAATGGGATATATTTGAAATTTGTAGAGAATGAAGAAGCTGATAAAATCCTATTTGAATTTCATTATGGGACATCTGGTGGCCATTTATCGGCAAGGTTACAGTGACAAAAATAATTTGTGCAGGATACTATTGGTCATCGATGTTCTCTAATTGCCACGGGTTGGTGAAACAATGTCAACAATGCCAGTTCTACATGGGCAAAAGAAGAAACGTCGCTCTCCCTCTTAAGCCAATCCATGTAGAGGAATTGTCCACCCAATGGGGATTAGATTTCATTAGGATGATAAATCCCATTTCAAGTGAGAGACTTCTCACGACAACAAACTATTTCATGAGGTGGACTGAAGTAGTGCCACTAAAGCAGATGACAGAGAGAGTAGTGCTTGATTTTCTTGAAGGCATTGTTACTAGGTTTGGTTCTCCTCGCATAGTGATATCAGATAATGTGAAGGCATTCCTTAGGTCTAGGATTTTCAAGTTTGCATTAAGGAATGATATCTTTCTAAAGACCTCTTCAAACTATTATCATCAAGGGAATGGTTTAGCTGAATCAAAAAATAAGAACCTAATCAGATTGATTAACCGAATCAACTCAGAACACCAAAGGGAGTAGCACAGGAACCTCAAAACAACACTATGGGTTGACAAGATCACCCCTATTGGGACCCAGATTTTTCAGTTCCCAAATTTACGAAAATTGTGCCAAGTCCTTCAAAATCCCATGGTTGTGCCTCTATTTTCCTTGGCCCATTTGATTTATTTGATGGTAACCAATCTGAAATATCCTAAGTGGGTTCCTACCATGTCAAAATGCCATCAAATTCCATAAAAATCTAAGTCTGGGATGATTTGGGCTTTTTCCTTGGTTTTGTGCCTTTGTCAGATTTTCAGAGTTTCGGGGTTTCTTGTACTTGTATGCCATCCATATCATCTCCAAAATCCATCTTGGTTTCTCACCATTTTGTCTAAGTCTTTCATGTTCACTGTGTCGGGCTTACATGCTTCCCCTTGACATCTTGGCATGGGTCCAGAAACTTCCCTAATCCCTGATCCCTAATAAATATAACTGCCAAGTATTTTGAGATCGAAGCATCAGTCTGACTTGGTTCACTTGTTCTTCAAGCATGTATTTCATGGTGGCCCTGATCCCCGATCTCTAATAAATAATTCACCTGTGTTTCGAGATCACGTGTACAAGGGGGCTCTTATTCTCTTCCTCAGGCGAACAATTTCGGGCAGAGGCCTGACTGTCGAAACCCAATATGTTATTAGTTTAAGTCTAGCGGACTTCGAGTTTCAGGGAGGTGTTCATTCTCTTGCTCCATTGGCAGACATTCAGTGGAAGGCCCGATTCTCGATTCCCGATCGCAGACTCAGGCGGTGCAGGTTTTGCGTGATCGATTGGAAGAGTACTTAGTGGATACCTAATTTGTCAGGGATAGACAATTTTGTCTTCCTGACCAGTTAACTGTTCAATACGCGATGTGACGTTCTAGCAAATCTCTGGGTTTCCATCAATGATCATTTTGGAGCCCGTTGGTGTGGTAGATGAATACAAATGTCGAAGTTAATGTAGTAGGTGGGGTAGGTGATTCTCACCCAAATATACATAAAACGAAGATGTAAAAGGGTTGGTCTCTGAAAAAATTGTCTGATCTGTAAGTGCCTCGGGAGGATTTTAGGGCTTCAAATCATGCCAATCCAGGTGGTAAATGAAGGGATGCATTCGATACAGCATAGGAAGAGATTGTAGTGCACATCTTCATGTAGTGGTATGTCTCCAAGTCTATTTGTAGTGATTCAAGGGAATGTATAGTCGCAGCTATGTATTTTGCCTTCACCACATTTGCTAGTGCGATTGTAACAAGGATTTGATAATGTGTGACATCATTTAAATCAATACAAGCTTTGTGTTGGGTCATTTCTTTTGTTGCAAATGAATTGTTGTAGTTCTGCTCGGGATTAATAACTATGCCCATTGTATGAAATGTAATTTGAGAAATGTATGTAAATGCATTTTAGTTTTCTGTTGATGCTTATTAGATCCATTTCCTTCCACTTTGTTGTTTGTGACTTTGTTGCCCATTGGAGTAGGCATCGATCCATATTGGGGAAGGATCAATCACTCTCATTTTGTCAAAGCCTTGTCCTATTAGCTGTAGGAGTAGGAATATGGTTAGGTTTAGTTTACATGTTATTCATGGTTTTATTTTATAACCAGAGAATGATTCTAAGTGACCTAAAATTGTTTAAATCATTTGTGAATCATGTTCTGGTACATGTCTACATCTTGTCATTGTGTAAAGAATGTCAAATGAATCCATCATATGAGGATATAAACACTATCATTTCTGGGTGCATGTACAAGATGTGTAATCATCTTAATTAGAGGTTTTGTGTAGCCAATCGTCTTGACCTAGTGACAATTATGGGGGTCAAATGTATATTGGGTATGGTTGTGATTATGTCTTTGTGTTTAATCTCATGCCTCTAGAAATATCCCTCCTAGGTCTAGTTGAACCCTAAGTGCAAGAAAGCATACCCACTCTCGTAGAGTTGGCCTTTAACCATCCTTAATCTATGGATGAGCCTCTTTCTCACCTCGTTGATGACACCCTTGGCCTGGAAGGAGGAGAAATACTCTAGGATTTTGGACCTACAGTATTGTTTTGAGATCACCAAATGAGGAGCAGTCTAGGCTGTCCTTCAGGATTGATTTTTAGTGTACAAACAATACTGTTGAGTATGAGGCTCTTTTTTTGGAGTTGAATATTGCTTATAAACATGTAATCAAATGCTTGAAAATCTAGGAAGATTATGAACTTGTGGTACAACAGGTTAGAAGTGTTTATGCAACCAAAAATAATAGGTTAAGAGCATACATTTATGCAGTGTGGGATACTTTGAAATTATTTGATGCTATTGGCATCGAGTGGATTGAAAGGTCTGAAAATAAATAGGTAGATACTCTAGTTGTTGCAGCCTCAAAGTTTAATCTACATTCAACCTCTTCTCATTCTCAATATGTTGTTGACGTTCTCACAAGGCTTGCCATTCCTGACATCTACAGTTGGTAAGTATTTGATAATGGCAATCAAATTTATAGGTTCTTAAATTGTATGGATGAGTCTGACAATCAGCTAATAGATTGGTAGCCTATGGTTGAAGTTGATGATGGTAAAAAGACCTTATTTGGTAATGAGGTGGTACAACTAAAGACAAACACTATTCCTAAAGGGCTTGTAGCATTAGACAAAATGTTTGATAATGTAGATCGTTGGAAGAACGGAATCAAGCCAATTGAAGAAGATAGTGTTGAAGGTGTGAACCTAGGAACTAAGTCAACTCCTAGGATGATCTACATTGGTAAGAAGTTGAAAGCAAATGAGAAGCAAATGCTGATTACATTGTTGAAAAGATTTAAGAAATGTTTTCCATGGTCTTATGATGAGCTCAAGGCTTATAGGGAGGACTTGTTTCAGTACACCATTCCTCTCCAACCTAATGCAACCTTTCAAGCAAAAAAAAAGACCAATCAATCCCACTCCAGCTCCTCAAATGCAAAAAGAATTAATGAAGCTAAAATAAGGAGGTATAATCAAGCCCATCCCACATTTAGAATGGGTATCCAACTTGGCCCCTGTAAGATAGAAGAGTGGAGAGATCAAATTGTGTGTAGACTTTAGAAATTTGAATATCAAGTCTCTTAAGAACAACTACCCTTTCCCAAGCATGGATCATTTGCTACAAAAAGTAACAAGTTCAGAATTAATGTCCATGATGGATGGATTTTCAAGCTATAACCAAGTATTGCTCAAGGAGTCATAGAAATACAAAATAGAATTCACCACTCCTTGGGGTACTTATGTTTATATGAGAATTCCATTTGGTTTAAAGAATGCAAGTTCAAAATTTCAAAGAGCAATGGATGTTGCCTTTACAGGCCTTATAGATGAGATCATGGTAGTTTACCAAGATGATCTAATTGCATTCTCCAAAGAAAGAAAAGATCATTGTGGCACAAACACCTCAAACTAATGTTTGAAAGGTGCCTTGAGTATGGGATTTATTCGAATCCCAAGAAGTGTCACTTTATAATTGAGCAACGCAAGTTGTTAGGACACATTGTGTCAAAAGATGGGGTAAGGATAGATCCAAAAAGAGTGAAAGTAATTGACCTTACCCCTCAACCTAAATCAGTCAAAGGTGTCCAATCTTTCTTTGGGTAAATCAATTTTGTGCGGAGGTTTGTCCCCAACTTTGTTGAGAAGGTCAAGGTCATTTCCAAGATGTTGCAAAAGGGACAATCAATCACATGGAGCAAGGAACCAATTGAAGCATTTGTTGACATCAAGGAATCTCTCAAGGATGCTCTAGTCTTGATTAGCCCAGATTACTCTAGGCCCTTCCAATTCTTATATTTTTCTTCCTATTACACCATAGTTGTTGTATTGCTACATAATAACAAAGATGGGTATGAGCAACCGATTGGATTCTTTAGTAAATCCTTGCAAGCTATTGACTTGAAATATTCTATAATGGAAAAGCATGCTTATGCCTTGGTCAAGGCTATTAAAAATTTTAAGTCATACATCATGGATGCAAAAACTATTGCATATGTACCACATACAACTCTGAAAGATATCTTCATGCAACAGGAGGCCTCTGGAAGAAGATGTACATGGATCAACATGATCCAAGAATATGATATAGAGGTGTAGATCACCAAACTGGTTAGAAGCCAAGGTCTAGCAAGGCTAATGGCAGATGCAAACTTAGAGGTGACGGAGGTAAATGAAGCAAGTGGAGCTCCTGCTATTGGCTCTTGTCATCTAGTTGATACTCCTTGGTATAAGGATATTGTTTTCTATTTGGAGAACATGTGTTGTTCGCCAAAGATGAATACAAATCAACAAAGGACAGTCAAGCTCCAATCCCAAAGGTATGTGCCAATTCATGGTCATTTGATGTGGAAGAATCCTGAGGGGTTGTTATTAAAATGTTTGGATCAGGAATTAGCTGAGAGGGTCATTGATGAATGCCATCAGGGTATTTGTGGAGGACATTTCAAGGATAATACCACATCACATAAAATAATCAGGGCAAGGTATTGGTGGCCCACATTGTTTAAGGATGTTGCTAGACGGGTGAGAAGATGTGATACATGCTAGACGTCTTCTAGTAAGATGAAGTTTGCAGGTGCCCTTCCCCTCATGATTGTCACAGTTGAAGCCCCATTTCAGCAATGCGGAATTGATTTTAGAGGGGAGATTGAAGAAAGGTCAGGCAATGGGTACAAGTGGATCCTCATGGTCACTAACTATTTCACCAAGTGGGTTGAGGCTATTCCAACCTGCAATGCTACATCAAAGGTGGTGGTAGAATTCCTAACAAACATCATAACCAAGTTTGGTGTGCCACATAGAATTATTGATGATAATGCCATGGGTTTAAGATCTCAAGTCGTATTGAATGAATGTTTACAATATGGGATTAATTTGATCTACTCATCTCCTTATCATCCCCAAAGCAATGGATAGATTGAATCTAGTAATAAAAGCCTCATGAAGATTGTTCAAACTCTAGATGTGAATAAGAACAGATGAGATGATAAGTTAAAATATGCAGTTTGGGATGATAAGATAACTTGTAAATGTGCTACAAGTAAGAGTCCATTTGAGCTATATGGACTAGAAGCTAAAATGCCACTTAGCATAGAATTGTCTATGTATCGGTTGTTGTACACAGTATTGAAGAAGATGAAGGTGGTGCAATTTCTCAGAGGATGTTGCAATTAACAAAGCTAGATGGAAGTAGGAGATCTGCATATGATAAGGTCTCATCATGGAAGCAAATAGTGAAATATCTATTTGACAAGGAATCACTTCAAAGAAAATTTCAAGCTAGAGATATGGTCCTTATGTGGAATGCTAGATCAAAGGACAAAGGAAAGCACGGGAAGTTTGATCCTTTATGGCTAGGACCATTTGAGATTGCCATAAAGCTTGACTATAATGTTTTTCATCTCAAAAATCTGAATGGAGAGTTCATGGAGCTGCCAGTCCATGGTCAATATTTAAAGAATTACTTCTTCTAAGTAATGAGGTACTCTTCTATTTTTGCTCATTTTTTCTTGTGTTTTGCCCCATGTATATACATTATGTTTTTTGCCTCTTCCCCTTTTTGTAGTCTGCTCTTAGAGATCTTTGGATTCTCACTGTTCTTATAAGGCACACGTCCCCAACCAAAGCCACTATTGGGATTCAAGTTCACTATGCCAAAAATTGCAAAAAATATCATGTTTGTGCCTCCTTGTTGCATCCATACTTTGCCCATTAGTTATATCTGATCAGAGAGATCTTCTATGAGCCCCCATCCTAAAATCATGTAAGTATGAAAATCCTTTGAAATTTGTCTAAGTGTTTGCCTTTCGCCAGGTTCGTCAATTCATGAACCTGCCAAAAGCACGGAGTGCCTTGTGTTTCGGCGTTTCAACAAGTTCATGAACTCACGAACCTACTAAAAGTGGTCCACCAGTTTAAATTTTTTCTGAAACACAGAAAGAAAGAGAACATGGGAAGATGAGGAAGGAAAGAGAGTTAGAAAGTGGTAAGGCGGTTCGCCAATTTCAAGAAGTGCCGAAATGCCAAAGGGAAAAAAGATGCAAATGAAGTAGCTTTTCAACAAGTTCACCAGTTTGCGAACTTGTTGAATCACCAAAATGAAAAATGAATGTCGAAGAAAGAAAAAGAAAGAAACAATGAAGTGGATTTTCGGCAAGTTTGTCAGTTCACAAACTTGCCAAATCGCTGAAAAGAAAAGAAAGAACAGAGATGAGAACAAGAAGAGAGAACAAGGCTGAAGGTGGTTCATCAATTCTCAAAATCATTGAAATGCTGAAGAATAAAGAAAATAGAACTATAGAACCATAGATGTGCTTAATGCAATGCTTCCAAGTGACAACATCATGCACAATTTTAAATTTACATTGCTGACACTTTTCAAGTGTTGCACCATTGGTTGTTTAATTCCAAGTCACAGGCAGGGGGTCCCATTTTTCTCTATGAGGCATCAAAGGCTCTGAATTGTCGATCATAAGTTGAATATATCCAACAGTTCATGCATCACTAGGATTGTGTTAGATCCAACAAGTGCTGGGTGTTGTGTCATTAATCGAAGCAAGTGAGTCACCAGGTCTCCAAACCTTGCGAAGAAAATATAGAGGCATCTCTAAAGGGATGTGTGGTCGCTTGACATTCCTCCGAACACTTTAGGTTTGCCAGAGTTGTTTTATTGCGCGATTGGCTTAATCTCAAGCGACATGAATCATGCGGTACAATAATACATTATGAGATTGTTGAGTCTCATACATAGGATCTTGGTGAATCTTGAATGCCACAGGCTTGCACTGGGGATGCCATTAATGCAAAAAAAAGATAAAGCACAGGTTGGTGGCGAAGTGGGTGCGATTCAATGCCGAGGTTACATAGGTAGATGGGCTAGGTGATTCCCGCCAATGCGTAGCAGTGGAAAAGGGATTGCTATATATGTGGTTGAAAGATGTAAGAAGGGTTGGTTTTTGCAAAATCTCCAAGAAAAATAAGGTATAGTGCCCTATAGGCTTCAAACAACTTCCATATCAGTGTATCAGGGATCAGATATTCAGAAATATATGCAGATTTACAGGTTCAACTAATTGCATATTGTGGACTTCTCCAGCATTTTGTGTATTCATTTAGGGAAGTCCCTCTATTATTATTAGGGTTTCATCTTGTTATGCTTAGTAACATGAATGTAATCATTGATTTGAGTAGTGAGACATACTCTTAATACATTGCAACCATTACAACAATCGTTTCAATGTTATGTGTGAATGAATGCTTTAAAGTAATGGATAACTAAGTATATCCACCATTTGTAATTAGTTTTTATGCACAACACCCATATGTTTCTTTGTGTTTGTTTCCCTTGATAGATCGATGACTCTGTATCCCAGAATACACACCAATCTAATGTTGCTTAACCACCAACAATTTATAAAATGAACAAAATCTTTCATGTGTAAGGTAGAAATAACAACAATGTGTATGCATTATTTGGTTATGTTTTAACCAAGGAAAATCTAGTATAAGTTCATTAACATTCAAGTTTTTGAGACCAAATGTATGCCCTTTATATCTTTTATGTTTCAAAGATGCATTCATCAACTTAGAAATATGTTTTTTAGTGTAGTAAGATTGTTTTAATCCAGTGACAGTATTGAGGATTAAAACTGCAACTTGGATATTGTTACAGTTTTGTAAATATGAAAATATTGTGTTGTTCTTAGTCCCTATTGAGGGATAACTCTAGGAATACCCTCCTAAGTCTAGCTGAGCTTGAAGAGAAGAAGAGATTAACCCTTCCTACTTGTTTCCCCTAAATCATTCTCAACCTGTTAATGAGCCTCTTTCTTGTCTCCTTGATGACACCCCTAGCCTAGGAGATTAGGAAACACTCTAGGGTTTTGGATTAGCTATTTTGGGACCCAACAACCTCAATAGGGAAGGTACCTATTTCAGATAGAAGAATCCCATATGGGACTTAAGCTTTGAGTTTTAATTTGCTTGTGAACATGTGCTTTTGAATCCTCTTTATTTGCTTCCATTTTACCACTGAAGGGTTGCTAGGCCATAATTCACATCCATAAAGCAACACCAAAATAAATAATCTCAAATAGAATCCACATAGTTTTCCAATTCCATAACTCTATCTCCTTGCTTCTATTTTACAATGCATAAAGCACTCTCTACCCACCAAAAGTTCTCATCCTTCTGCAAGTATCCCAATCAAGCTTGTTGTTGGAGTCAATGGCAAGATATTTATACTCTGTTACTTCATCTAGAATATTCCCTTCAAAGTAGAAGTTGGGTTGCTTTTTCTTCTTTTTATTGGAGAAGATCATGATCTTAGTCTTGCTAGTCTCAACTTGTATACCTACCTCCTTACAAATCGTCAACATACAAGAGAAGCCTCACACCATACTCTCCCAAAATAACATTGTCCCCTCCTTGCATATTTAACACCTATGTCACTTCTAATACTTTCAGAAAGACCTTTTTGAGTTTTGATTTTTACTTGGAATTCCTCATAAAGCCTATGAACAACCCCCCTATATTGCTTTGGGATACCAAGATCCTTCATTCTACACCATAATTTGCTCCTGGGAACCATATCAAAAGCTTTATTGAAGTCAACAAAACAATAGTAGGCTTCCTCTTTCCCATTCCAAACTTTTTAAATGATATGCCTCAAAGTGATGCCATGATCTATAGTCAAGTGCTTCAACCTAAAACTTGCTTGCCCTTTTTCTCTCTTACCTTATTCTTCTACCACTTTCTGATCTTGTGATCAACCATGCTTCCAAACAATATTTCAAACAAAGGATTGATCATGACGATTTGGTAATTGGAGGGAATGTTTATACTACCACTCTTAAATAGAGGTATCGCAAGGCTGGTTGGCAATTCTCTTGGGAACCCAAGATTGATGATGTTGAAAACATTCTTGATATGAAGAGCATGAATGTTCTTTCCCCATTTTAAGTATTTTGTCCATAACTCAACCATGCCACAAGCCTTCCCTACGCTCAACTTCTTAATACCTTCTTTAACCTCTTGCAAAGTAAATAATTCTGTTGTCATGTTGACCATTAGAGGTGCCTCTACCCGTGGTTCATGCTCATATAGTTGCCTTGCATATGTAAGCCATTGATCAGTTGTGATGTTATTCTCAATGCGTTGTTTTTTTTGTTGAAGTTCCCTCCAAAAATGTTTTGGGTTATTCTTCCCTAAATAGATTAGTTCCTCTCTTCTCATGTTTGTGTACTCTCTTTTTGCTTTTACAATTTGCTTGTACAAATTTTTGTTCACCCTTTCTTTGTATAGCTCTTTTAGAGCTTTTCTTGTTGCTTTGCATTCCTCATCAAAGCAAACATTTGTCCAAAAACTTGTTTTCTTTTTCCTATTTTTTTCCCGTATACATCTTTCAAGAGCCTCCTGTATTATGCTTGTTAATTTGTGGCTTATAAAACCCTACATTCTCTTTTCCTTCTTTTGCATTATTTGTTTTAAAGCTTCTACGAAGGTAGAATTTTTTTTAGGCTATTAGAATTTTTCCTTTTTGCCAAGTGTGTTGAATTGGCATTGATTTTGTCATTGATGTCAAAGGTAGATAATGATCATTCATCAGGTGTTGGATTGAGTTGGAATTGTTGACTATTATTAATCAGGAGAAGAGAAACATCAAAGGTTGATATAGATTGATCACAAGGTCTACATGGTATTTAAGTGTTAT
Source organism: Cunninghamia lanceolata (assembly GCA_027924645.1). Taxonomy (NCBI): domain Eukaryota; kingdom Viridiplantae; phylum Streptophyta; class Pinopsida; order Cupressales; family Cupressaceae; genus Cunninghamia; species Cunninghamia lanceolata. The sequence goes on from BSBN01001533.1 coordinate 11,578,948, forward strand.
GTTGATTAGGATGGATGTTTTCATAATCATGATCTTCAAGGTTCAAGGTTGTTGCAATACTTGCTGATATTTTAGGTTGCTGAAGATAATGTTCACCTTATGTTGCATGGCTTAAAGAATACCATGAAATGTTAGGATTTCATGATAATCAAGACATATGATTATTGGTGCATCAATGCATGTCATCTTCTCAATCAGTTGCTCATGGAGTTTGGACTTTCACAGATGTTAATGTGATTGAGATCAGGATGTTGTTGTAGCATGATCATGTTAAGATGCAATGTGATGTAGTGGATATGCCATGAGAAGGCATAAAGTTCATTGGTTGGAGTTGAGTTGCCAGGTGATTTGTCATGGATGTCAAAAGTATGGAGGAAGTATTTATCCTTTGTTGTCATAAGTATGCATCAAGGTGATTCTTGTTGTTTGATAGTGTCAAGGTGTTTGGGAGTTGCAAAGGTATGCATTTCATTTCAAACATAATGATTCATATCAACATCTGTTATTATCAGGAGGTGTTTGTTGAATTTGTCATTGGTATAGTGTTGATGGTCTCTTTCAGTAATCTCATGATCAGAGTTGAAGATTGGTGTTATTGATGTCAAGTATACATATATACATATCTCTTTGGTACCATAGGTACAGTGGCAGGAAGATGTCAAAGTTTACAGTTTGATGTCTCTATAGACTATGCAGAGTTTTTATCATTTAGTGTGTTGAGCTTAAAATGCATATGACAGAGTTAAGGGTTAGTAATAAAGTGTTCAAGGTCTCAAAACCCTAACTTAAAGCTCCTGAAACACATTCTAAAATCCCTAGTTTGAATGACACTTTATTTCTATTTTTGAGTTGCCTGACTTAACAAGTAAAAAAGGCAACTTAAGTTGCAACTAAGGGTCTTCAGCTCGTGGGAAGACCGGCCCCGACTTCCTTGGGGCTCCGGTAACCAAAGCCTTTATTATGATATTGGCGGGAGCACATATCGAATGGTCCAAGTTCAATATAATCATGGCGCGAAATGGTCGATCGATGGATGTTTTTTAATTGCCTTTTGGGAGGCCAACGGTCATCCCTTCATGCTAAACTTGATGGGCTTTTTCTATTTAAAGCAAAAAAGACTAATTTTTCTAATTCTACTCAACTGCAGAAGGCTAGATTTTTTTTATGGAAAGTATTTGATGGTTTTTTGTTTTTGACTGTTGCTATGTGTTGATAAAGGATATATTCGACTGCAAAGGTAACAATTATCATATTTTATGAAGAATGTGTTGAGTATAAGATGCTAGTGTGAAATATGCATAATAAACATAATATGCAGAGTAACAGAGGATCATTTGCAAAGGTTTATTGAAGATGGAATTTGTTGTTTTTGTGAGTGTGAGATGGTGATTTCTACATCTTTGTGAAGAAATTGATTAGTTTATGCAGGATGATGATTGTATGAAGAAATTTTGCTAAGACCAATTTTTTAGAGTCTTCTAATGACTTTATGTGACAGGAAATTTGATATCTCTTTCAGTATGACAGCTTTGTGTATGCTAGATGATGATATGTAACATAGAGAACTATATCTATGCATCTGTGTGCAGATTGTATTGGTTGCAGGTGTACACTATAGTTTTTGATGTCTTAAAGTTAAAGGATGCATTCAAATGTATCAAGGAGGGTATAAAAGTCAGTAAGATCATTGAATGTAGTTTGCAGAGAAAAGGTTAAGAGGGTGTCTTTTGTGAAATGATATGAGGTTTTCAAAGAATGTGAAATAATGTTGATGAGAAGTTTTTGAAGAACATGAGTCACAAAGATATAGATGCAAAATTTGAACTTATGAAAGATATGCAGCATTTGATAGCCTTTTAATTCAATAAGTTATATAGGTAGAATGTTCTTGTCACATGATCAGATCAGGTTATAATGAGAAGGCTTTGGTTGCAGAAGACAACAAGGTAACTTGTATCAGGTACTTCTTGTTTTGATGATTGTTGTATTTGAAAAGAGACATCAAACTACAGTATGTGTTAGAGTGGGTCTTGTTGATTGGAGGCAAAAGGAGGTATAACATGATGAAGTAACTTGCATAAGAGTTTGATCCTAATAAGGGAAACATAAGATATGTGATAGGTTTTGTTTGCAGAGAAGGTTTTGTTATGTAATGGTGCAAATCAGATTGACTTGCAATCATTTCTTGCACATTAGATCTTTTGTTTTGATTGATTGAGAAAAGCTAGTGAGGCATATTCAGCCAGTGAGGCATCTTGTAGCCAGTGAGGCTTGTATGGTCATTGAGACCTGTTTGTTGCTAGTGAGGCATGATTTTGTACTTGTCAGTGAGATATTTTGCTTAAGCCAGTGAGGCATTTCTAGAGTGGTTTTTCTTCCTCTTAAGGGTTTTCCACTCATCAAATCAGATGTTATGGTTCTTGTTTGTCTTCATGTGTTCATGTGTTCTAATAATTTGTTCTTAAGGTCCTGATTCATATTTTTCATTATCATACTTGTGCATATGTGTTTAACAGATCATTGATGTCTTCCTTTCTCTTTGTCTTGTAAGTTAAAAGGTGCAAAAAGTTGTAAAAGTTTATACAACACCGATTCACCCCCCTCTCAGTGTTGTCCTGTACTCCAACAAAGTGTTGGTGATTAGGTTGCTCTTTTATCATATGTTGATTGTTTTTTAACTAAAAAACATTGTACAAATCGGATTGTGATTTGATTTTATCTCTATAGGAGGATCTTATATCGCTACCTTTATCATCCTACCTATCAAGCTCTGCGAGCAAATGACGTAATCAACCACACTCGTACCATTATATGTTTTACACATGTAATTCCCAAAATTCTTCCACCTATCCATACCATTGCAAATAATCAAGCCACAAGTGCCACATAAGGTTAGTAATTCTTCACCAAAATGATTAATGCCCTCGTTATCTTCTAAACATTTGGCACACTAATTGTTTTTTGCTTCCTCCAACCGTAAAGGATTGTTCTTCTCCTTCTTGCTCAAAAGTCTGGTTTTCTCATTTACAGTTGTAGCATTGAAGTCTCCCATAACAATGACTTCACCATGATGAGAATATGTTGATATTTTTTCATCGTTACAAAAGGATCCTTGCCATCTATTTCACAGTTTTTGTAGGTTTTTGAAGCCTATGGAGCAAATTAACAAGTTACAATTTTGATGTATTTCATTTTCTATTATTCCAACCCAAATGTATTTCTTATTTGTGTCTTTTTTCCAACTCAATGTTTCTACCCCAAATTTCCTTTACTAACACCATTATTCCTCCACAAGCTTTGTCATTTCTTGGTACTTTTTTCCAAACTGTGATTTTCATATATCCTTCAAAAGTAGGAGTCTTGCAACCATCATGCTCAAGAGTTTCTATTAGACAAATTATGTCCTTTCCATTCACAACAAGCCCTAACCCAGGACCCTTCCTCTATGGGTACCCCCTACAATTTCAACACACTAACTCTTAGTGCTCCTAGGTGAGGCCTAATTGCTATTTACCTTGAGATCGATGACTCACGGTAGTATCCTTACTTCTTTCTATCCATGTCTACTTTGTTTCATCTCTTGCTTGCAATGATTTCACTGCCCTCTCTTTGCTTCCTTCCTATTGTGTTGTGGTGCTTCGAGACATAAAATCGGTAATGACAACTTTATGGTTCTGTAACCATACCCATTTGCCCTCATTCCTTGCTACTCTGACTTTAGCTAATTCTCCCCTTTGAACCTCTTTTTGCATTGGGGTTAGGTCCTCATCTAGGAAGAAATATGAACCTTTTAAAAAACCTCTTTCCATTAAAATGTGTTTCTTATCATCTATTGTCATCATGACAACTTTGATAGGTCTATTACTTTATTCCTTTATCTTTCCAACTCTCCTCGCTTTACAAATTTGTCCTTTCCATTGCATCTTGTCCCTAAGAAAGTTATTGGTAATATTGAATGTGCTTTTAATTTCTCCATAGTCTCACCCCTCTAATAATTATGTTTTTTAGTCTATCATTCCTTGCTTTGAGTTCCTCTTCTTGTGATTACAGGTGTTTTGTGTTTTCTTCCATTGTCTTATCTACTGGCCTTTCAAAACTTACACCCATGATTTGGTTTATGTTGTCATATTTTAGCCCAAGCCAAAATAGCCCAAAGATTACCCTAAAATGATGCACTTCCTCCATCAAAAATATCTGATCTAAGAAAGCCTAAATGGAAGAAGTCCCCCTTAAAATCCCAAAAACTTCTAAGTTTTTACCTTAGTCTTTTTGCCTTATCGGAAAACTTGAGAGTTGACGAACTGAAAAGTTCTCCGATTGGCAGATTTGCCAATAAAGCAAGAAGGTTTTCTTCGAAGGCAAGAAAGAAGATAAAGAAATTTATTCTAAGGCAAAGCAAGCCTTTATCAGCGAAATGTGTGGTTCGCGAACCTCTTAGTTTGTCGATCGGATGGTTCACCAATGGAGGAAATCACCGACTAAAGCAAAGGAAAGCAAGGCAAGGGAAAGATTGAAGGGAGAAAAGAGACAAGTCAAAAGAAGAAAAAGTTAAGTTATCGGCAATCTCGGTGGTTCGCGAACCACCAAGTTCACCGACCATAGGTTTGTCGATTGACGAAATCTCTGACAAGCAGGAAGACAAGGATGGAGAAAGGAAGGATCAAAAGTTTGCCAAAGAAAGCAAAGAAAAAGAGGAGATAATCGATGGATTGACGAGTTCGCGAAATTGCAAACTCGTCGATCGGTTTACGATTTCTCAAGTTTGTCGATATGGCGATGGATCAACGAATTAGAAGGAAGAGATCAAAGATGATTCAAAAGAGAAAGTGAAATGGTTCGTGAAAGTGAAAAATCATTGACAAAGGGGATAGGAAAAAATAAGTTGCCGACAGAGAAGCAAAAAGAGAAGAAAGAAGGAAAGTCGACCAAAAGGATGGTTTGCCGACTGGGAAGTTTGCCGATAGGTGAAGTGGGCAATGAAGGAGAAGAGTCCAATGTAGAAAGGAGATAAAATCAAATATCAAGTGGCTCGACAAATCAAAAGATGAAAGATTAAAATCAACCAAGAAGAAATTCAAATTCTCCCAAGGTGCCAAAGCAGATTCAAAATCTGAAACACTTTTAAAGTGTTGTAAAAGCTTCTAAGAGGCACAATTCTTGAGCACCTAAAATCATGCCATGATTGCAGGATGATGCAAGCTGATAGGTACCCAACAATTAATGTTGTAGTCCAAAGTCAAATATAGGTGGTTGACACAGTGAAAATCTTCAATGTGCCAGTACACAGGGAGGACAAAGTGGATGAAACAAGTATTGCAGGTGCCAAGAAAAGGATTCACGCTTTTCCTCATTAATGTGTCAGGTACCCATACATGTTGGCGATCCTCCTCTGCATGTTTTATAGGCATGCTAGGATATGGACAACACTAAAATCATGGAGATTTTTTGGCAAGGCCATGGGCCAAATTTAATGCAGCATGGGCATACGTGTTGACTGCGTTTTAGTGCTCAGAGCTGCATAATAACAGAAAAGCTATATATACGTGTGTTGAAGATGTAATTCTGTTGGTTGTTTTCCTAGGTCACTACACAAATAGAAGATTTGTTGCAGTTACATGCCTTGTATATCTTCCGGGAACTGATTGGATCGGATGGATTGTGCTCTTTTCTGAGCCTCTAATGTCTCCAATTCCAGTTCACCTATGAATGGAAGTTGTTATTTTGTGCCTTTTCCTTCTATATTGAATCAAGCTCTCCTTGTAATGGCTTTTTAGCCTTAATGATCAATATATGGACTGATATTTTGCCTCTCTCTGAGACTTATACACTGTGTTTATTTGAAAATTGTATGCTTGTATTGTGGGTAAAATGGTCCCTTTCATAGCTTCTATAAGTCTATGTGGGTCTGTTTCAGTTTTGAGACCATTGTTGTGTTAATTCAAGTCCAACTAAACACTAAATCTGGTACATCACCCAATTTTTATTTCAATTTCCCTCCATCCCCTTTCCCTATGATTAGTAGCATTAGATTTAGCTATTTTCTCTGATCCTTAAGCTCGGAAAGAGGACCCACCCTTCTCTAGAGGTCTGATCTCATCTGCAAGCTCCCACACCTTGAGATTAGTCCCATTGTGTCATTGGAATGCTTGGAAAATCTTCAAGCAGGGTGCAATTCCAGGTGATAACAGTTTTTGGCACGCTTGATGGGACCCTATTCTCTAAGGAGCTGAACTGATAAGATTTGGTGATGTTCTTAGTTCACGTGCGGCTATGAAAGCATTCAACAAGCACCATGGCGACTCTGATGAATAAATCTATTGGTGCAGCCAGTTCAAGTGCTTAAAGAACTTCAAAGATCATGATTTCGGTGATATTCTTGGTCTAACTTGCTTTCAGAAGCATTTCAATTACCTGGTAACTCCCTGGTATGAGCTCATTTCTCAGAAGAGTAGATCTGTTTGCTCTTATTTCAATGTTGTTTGAATGATTTCTAATTTTTAATGCTCCATTATGTCAAACTATTATGGAAGCTATGGTTACTCCCCTCCACCTTGTCAAAGCACAAGTCATTGGCCTCCATACCAGCAGTTTCAGGCCCAAAATGCCTTTGTTTTTATGCCATACACCCCTATTTTAGCAAAATATCAGCATCCTTGGGATGCTTACCTTCCTCCCACCCTAGTTCGGCCTTCTTTGTAGCCTAATCATGCATATTATCAACCCCAAGAAGACCACTTCATCCCTAATCAACATATCTACCCTATTGAGCAACCTCAAGATGTTAGCAATATGAGTTTCAAAGATATCATGTTGAATTTTCAAAAGGAGTTTGATGACATCAAGAAGGAGCAAATGTATGAGCAGCAACAAGACGAACTTGCTCATCAAGCCTTCCTTCACCAACAACATATGGAGAACCTAGCTTTGCAGATTGCAGCTAAAGAAGAACAGATGAGGCACCTGCTTGCCAAAGTCCAGAGAATGGAATCCCAATCAACACCCTCCATTCCCATTTTTATGCCTACCCCTTATACCATTATGGATCAACCTACCCTAGATCAACCCCGGTGCTTCAAAATCCCAAGTTTTAGAGGCTCTCAACCTTCACGGGAGCCTGTTCCTATACAAGTCCAGCCTATTATTCCTTAGGAACGACCCTCTCAAGAAGCCCATCTTGCCCCCATTCCATGTCACCCCTCTTGTCCTGACACTATTTCACTTTTCAAAGGTGGACATGTTGTTTATCGGGCTAATTGGAGGGATGGAACAGGGAGGGAGGTGCCTACAACTAGGGAGGAGCCACATGCTAATAATGAGCCCTCATGCACTATGAAAATTGAAAGATTAGATCTGTTGCAAGAAGAAGTTAAGCCAGATCTTCAACAATAGTAATGCATTAAGCACAAGGTTAGTGTTAATCCTAGTGCAGGGTTAAGCCCTATGGACTTTTGTTTATTTGAGGACTTTTCCCATGCTTTTAATGAAATGAATGAGAATGAAATGCAAAGATTGCATGGAGAGAACCTTCAGCTACAGAGGTAGCTCAAGAAAAATCTAGTAGAGTTGCAGTCAAAGGATGAGGACATTGAGGAGGAGATTGTTGTAGCTACTCCAAAGGTTGATAACACCACCCTGCTTCATGAACTGTCGAGCTACATTGAAGATGAAGAAGGTATGCAAATGCCAATATTAGTTATAGTTTTGGAGTAGCATAAGGACAATGAAAATGATAGCAAGTTTCTAGCATATGAGGCCAAGCATAACAATGAGGTTCCAACTCATGAAGAGGAGAAAACATACAACTCTATATTGGGAAATGTCGAGGCTAATGATGCAGACCTATTTGAGGAGCTCCTATCTTTCATGGAAGATAATGATGTGGAGATTGAACATGGGCAAGAACAAATTGAATATTTGTTCTCGATTATCCAATAGGGATATCAACTCCTTGGTGGAGGAGATTCCACCATTGAGCATGTGCAAGGTTCATTTTCTGAACCTAATTTTGAAAATCATGAGCCCAAGGCGGAGGCAACTATATTTCCAGTTAAGCCCCAAGAGCCAGAGCTTTTAGACTAGTAAGAGGAGAAAAAATCAAAGCAAAAACATGAGGTCTCTATTGATCATTCAAGCATACTTTCAAGGGGATGCTCTATCAAGCATCTGGCCCAACTAGAGACAGACATAGACAAGTCACCACTTGTCATGCTTATCTCTAAGCATGAAGCTGAACATCAAAATGAGCAAGATCAACCCATTTATCCGCTTCTTAGCAGCTACGTTTCCAATCAGTTCAAGTGGGTAAGGGACTTTGTTCCCATTCTTGGGGAAGTGTTTTGCCAATTTGTTGAATACCCATCCCTTCCCCACCTCTTGTTAACTGCCCATAAGCATGTGAAGCATTGTAAATTGCTAAAGAAGGGCAGCTATTTTGAGAAACCAATTAAAAGATTAGTTTAAGTCAGTTTCTTGGTTGGTTAGTTTAGGTTTAGGTTAGTTTTATTTCTTTTTTAGCTTTCCTTTCAATAAGTGCTCTCGCATAGGCTGCATCCTCATTAGGAGGTTGTTTGCCTTGTGGTTTTGTATGTTTTCTTTTTGTTTTCTAGAGGCATGTTCAGTTTTATGTTGGTCTGGCCAACCCCTATATCGATATGTTGCAATTCCCTTTGACTTTGTGCCCAATGGATTGATAAGGCCACTGGATCCTTGTGTTTAGCAAGCAAACACCCCTACATAATCACCAAAATATTGTCATATTTTAGCCCAGGCCAAAATAGCCCAAAGATTCCCCTAAAATTTTGCACTTCTTCCATCAAAAATATCTGATATGAGAAAGCCTAAATGGAAGAAGTCCCCCTTTAAAAATCCCAAAAACTTCTAAGTTTTTACCTGTCTTTTTGCCTTATTCGCAAACTTGAGAGTTGGCGAATTGAAAAGTTCGTCGATCGATGAAATTGTCGATAAAGCGAGAAGGTTTTCTTCAAAGGCGAGAAAGAAGATAAAGAAATTTATTCTAAGGAAAAGCAAGCCTTTATCGACAAAATGTGTGGTTCGCGAACCTCTCGGTTCACCAATGGAGGAAATCACCGACTAAAGCAAAGGAAAGCAAGGCAAAGGAAAGATTGAAGGGAGAAAAGAGACAAGTCAAAAGAAGAAAAAGTTAAGTTATTAGCAATCTCGGTGGTTTGCAAACCACCAAGTTTGCCGATTGATGAAATCTCCAATAGCAAGCAAGAAGACAAGGATGGAGAAAGGAAGGATCAAAATTTTTCTAAAGAAAGCAAAGAAAAAGAGGAGATAATCGATGGATTGACAATTTCGCGAAATTGCAAACTCACCGATCGGTTTGCAATTTCTCAAGTTCACCAATAGGGCGATGGGCCGACGAAGCGGAAGGAAGAGATCAAAGATAATTCAAAAGGTAAAGGGAAATGGTTTGTGAAAGTGAAAAATTGCTGACAAAGGGGATAGGAAAAATTAAGTTGCCGACAAAGAAGCAAAATGAGAAGAAAGAAGGAAAGTTGGCCAAAAGGATGGTTCATGAACCTAATGGTTCACCGACTGGGAAGTTCGTCGACATGCAAAGTGGGCGATGAAGGAGAAGAGTCCAATGCAGAAAGGAGATAAAATCAACTATCAAGTGGCCCGACAAATCAAAAGATGAAAGATTAAAATTGGCTAGGCAGAAATTCAAATTCTCCTAAGGTGCCAAAGCAGATTCAAAATATGAAACACTTTTAAAGTGTTGTAAAATCTTCTAAGAGGTACGATTCCTGGGCACCTAAAATCACACCATGATTGCAAGATGATGCAGGATGATAGGTACCCAACAATTAATGTTGCAGGCCAAAGTCAAATACAAGTGGTTGACATAGTGAAAATCTTCAATGCACCGGTACATAGGGAGGACAAAGTGGATGAAACAAGTATTTCAGGTACCAAGAAAAGGATTCACACCTTCCCTCATTAACGCGTCAGGTACTCAGATGTGTGGGTGATCCTCTGCAAGTTTTGCAAACACACTAGTCTATGGACAACACTCAAATCATGCATATTTTTTGGCAGGGCCATGGGCCAAATTTAATGCAACATGGGCATACGTGTTGACTGAGTTTCAGCGCTTAGAGTTGCACAGTGACGGAAAAGCTATATATACGTGTGTTGAAGATGTAATTTTGTTGGTTGTTTTCCTGGGTCACTACATAGAAGATTTATTACAGTTACATGCCTTGTATATCTTCCAGGAACTGATTGGATTGAATGGACAATGCTCTTTGCTAAGCTTCTCATGTCTCCAACTCCAGTTCACCTATGAATGTACGTTGTTATTTTGTGCCTTTTCCTTTTGTATTGAATCTCTCTCTCTCTCTCTCTCTCTCTCTCTCTCTCTCTCTCTCTCTCTCTCTCTCTCTCTCTCCTTGTAATGGCTTTTTAGCCTTTATGATCAATATATGGACTGTTATTTTGCCTCTCTTAGACTTATACATTGTGTTTATTTAAAAATTGTATGCTTGTATTATGGGTAAAACGATCCCTTTCATAGCTCCAGTTTTCTGCCTTAACTTTTGTGATAGCTTCTATGAGTCTGTTTGAGTTTTGAGATCATTGTTGTGTTAATTCAGGTCCAACTAAACACTAAATCTAGTGCATCACCCCATTTTTTATCTCCGTTTCACTCTCCTCCCTTTTCCTTATGATCAATAGCATTAGATTTAGATATTTTCTTTGAGCCTTAAGCTCAGAAAGAGGAACCAGCCTTCTTTGGAGGTTTGATCTCATCTGCAAGGTCCCACACCTGTAGATCAGTCCCATTGTGTCATTGGAATGCTTTAAAAGGCTTCAAGCAAGGTGCAATTACAGGTGATAACAGTTTCCTTTAAATGGTTACCTATGATAGTTTCTTTCATCTTCATGTTGTAAGTGTTTGTTTGTGGTATTTTCCTTATAAGGCTTGCTCTTTTTGGGTCTGCCATGATGAGCACACAGTGATACTGAGAGGGGGGGTGAATCAGTATCTAACAATCTTTTACTTTTCAAAACTTAATTAATTGCATCAACTACACATATGCGAGATATAGCAATTAAGTACACAATGAGAACACACGATTTACGTGGAAACCCTTTCAGGAGAAAACCACAACACAATATTTCTTATATATATATCTTCTTTCTTCTTCTTGTAGGATCCAACCTACAAGAGACTCCAATCTCCACTTGACAGAATTATAGGCTCTAACCTATTGGAGGCTTCAAACCCCACACAAATTGAGTTTCAACCTAGCAAGAGGCTCCAACCTCTATTTGATAGGCTCCAACCTATTGGAGGCTCCAACTCCCACACAAACTGAGCTCCAACCCAGCAAGAGGCTCCAACCTCTACTTGATAGGCTCCAATCTATTAATTCTTCTATGGCTGATATGATTAACTCCTCCCAAATCCGATCTAATCACAACTTCCCTTCCTTCTTAAGTTCAATCTCAACCCACATACTATCCTTCTAAATATTATCACAACTCATACAATATCCTTCTTTCTCAAATATGATCCAATTTCAAATCTGATTCAATCTCAAATCTGATCCAAACACAATTCTGATCCAATCACAAATTTGATCGCTACCTTGATTATGTATGATGTAAGTCTTTCCTTTTCAAATCAGGTTCACACTCATATACTTCCACTCCTTCACAAATCTGCTAAAAATCAAACACACTTTTCTTTCATAAATCTGATCTAATCATGCACTAATTCATTTCACAAAAACTAATCATTATCATGCCAATATTTTCATATAGATTTCTGCTTCTAATCTTCACATATATTCATCATATATATTTGCATTTATCATTCATACATGGGTTGCATAACACTCAAAATAAATCTAAGTTACACTTCAAATTTCTACCCTTTACTTTCTTTTCATTATGCTCTTATTCTCATAATATTCATTACATACTTGCCTTCAAATGTTCCTATCATTTACCTCTTATACCTTTTCAATAGATATGTCTTCTGTGGATGGATATGTCTCTTTATAATATGTCTCTAGCTGATTTGTCTTTACTCACAATTCGTCCTTTGTGACTTTTGTCTTATATGCTTTTGTCTTTACTCACAATTCATCCTCTAGCAAATTGTTAATTTTCTCTTAAGGAAATCATATCGTTTACAAGTTATTTATTGTTGTTCCTTCTTTGACAAAGGCGCTGCCTTAACTATGCAAGACATATTCCTTGAAGTTGCTGATCTATCACCATTTAAACTATTGTTCCTTCATGCAAAACCTAACACTTAGAAAATTGTTGGTCTTCACAAGGAAATCATACCATACAAACTTGATCGCTGCACTTAGTATCATACGATAGTATATTTGGAATGAAACAAGTCTTGCTTATCTACATGTCTTGTCATGTCTTCAAAGGAGTCGGCCTCTTGGAGATATAATTTCAAATCTAAATCTCATGATTCTTTAGTGCCAAGAGTAGTCGGCCCATAAAAACCATCTCTCCAATGTTTAAATCTTTAATATAAACATATCCATCTCTAAGTCGGCCATCCAATATCACTATCTCTTCAATAGGAATATATAACAGACTTCTCTTATATTTTCTTTGTCATCAATAACTCCATATTCCAACAATCTCATTTATACTTGACAACAATCTTGTCCATGACAAAATTTACACCTTGCATTCAATGTGCATTCAATGATATTGCTAAGTTGACAATCATTTCCTATACTCTCGTTTATACATCTTAATCCAACAATCTCCACAATCATCTCTTAGACATCAATCTCACAAACAATCTCGGTCTTTGACATTAGTGACACCAATCGTGTTCATGCACCTTCTGAACATCAATGACAATATGTCCTTATACTCTCGTCTGTTCATGACTATCTTCTTAATCTCAATGATAACATGTGTATGCATCTTTGACATCAATGTCCACCTTTGACATCAATGACAAACATTCCAACAATCTCTTATACTCTCGCCTGTTCATGACTATCTTCTTAATCTCAATGACAACATGTGTATGCATCTTTGACATCAATGTCCACCTTTGACATCAATGACAAACATTCCAACAATCTCCCTCTTTGTCATTGATGGCAACACAAACATAATTCTCTTCTTTTGCATTGCTCCCCCTTACTCTATCTCTCCCCCTTTGACATTAATGGCAAAGGGACACTTAGTATACTTCTTTCCTTCATGATATGATTCTTCCTCTTTTCTGTGATGCTCCCCTTGTCTGTAAGGCTCCCCCTTTCTCGGGCTTCCCTTTGCTCTAATTCTCCCTCTTTGTCTCTTTGTCTCTTGGGTGATATGCTTCCTCTATAGCTGTCCAAATAAATAATTTGGATGATCTTCTCAAGTTTAACACTTCAGGACATTGTTTTGCTATCCATCATTCACTATGCATCTTACAAAATGGAAAATGCTTTCAACTCTTCACAAAGAATCTTCTCATGTCTATCATGCTTCCACTTGACATTAATGGCATCATTCTTCCATTCTATAATTCTCTCTTTCTAAACTTTCCTTTTGACATCAATGGTAAGAAATCTTCATCTATCTCTGATCTTTCTCTTCCACGAGGCTATAGCTTTCAACCTTTCTATAATTCTTCCCCCTTTTCATTAATGGTAAAGGGATATTCATTATACCTCTATCCACTGTCTTCTATGGCATAATTACATCAATAGGGACTTGAACATAAGTATAACCATCATAACCATCCAACTTGCTACTATCCATTTCTTTTTCTTTTCCCAATACATGCTTGTGTGTTCTATCATACTCTTCAGGTAAGGACTCCTTTAGATCATTCTCATCCTCCTGTCAGGTTTTTGTAAATTTCTCTCATCAAGTTTTAGTCTTTCAAACATCTTTATCACGATCTTCTTCATGGTAAAAAGTCAGAGCTTTGTGATCCTTAATCCTATTTTCTTGCCCATAGCATCTTTATCATGATTTCTTTCTTCTTTCATTGTTTCAAACCTTCTACATTCTCTCTCATCTTGACATCAATTCTCCTTCACTTCATAATAAGGTAACTTTCTAGTATGTAGTTTGCTATATCATTCTCAATGTGTCATACTTCTTATGCCTTTGATGACTATGTTGTCACCATTTCCATTGTATCTTGTCTTTAAAAATGTTGCCATGCATCATTTGTCAATCGTCCTGTCATGCATGTTTTGAACTATATTTCGCTGGAGTGTTTATGATTTTTACTTCTCGTGTCTTTAACTCAATAACATAACTCAATAGTCTCGTTGTATGCCTAGCCATTCTTTAGTCTCTCTTTCTTTTCTCCAATCATAACTTCTCTTTCTCTACTGATTCTTCCCTTTTGATCAATGACAATGAAATGCTCATATAGAATATGCCTTTAGTTGATCTATCTTGAATTGTCTTCTCCATGGAGCTAAATTAATGCAATGGTTAGCTCCCCTTGAACTCGTACTTCTCCTTAAGGACTTAGTGGAACCTATTGTGCATGAAGCACAAGTATAGATTCTTCCTTCAACTCATTATCTTGCTCAAGTTTCCTTCTCCATACCTTTGTAGATCCTTCCCTTTGCTTATTCATGGCTTCCACTTTCTTGTTTTGTCTAAAAGGTTACTCAAAACCCCTTCTACACCATCGTGCTACATGCCCATAGTTGTTGCATTTGTATCATATAACATTCTAATCCACTAATTGACCAAAGGAATTATAGCTTCTTCCTGAAAACTCATAAACACTTCTATTCTTGTTCCAATCATCATTTCTTCCTTGTGTTCTACAATCTCTTGCCTTATAACCAAGGTGGTTGCATTTATAACATATGATATTGCCCTTTCTATTTGGCAACCCATAAGGACCTTTATTCTTGATCCAACCAAAGTTTCTTGCATGTGTCCAACAATCTTCCGCTTTATGGCCAAAGTTATTACAAGAATAGCAATAACCATAAAATGAATATTGAAACTTGTTCATTTGCGCTTGCCTTGGAGGGAATGATTTTATGAATGTCTCCTTGTTGTCTCTATGAGGAATATTAGTTTTCTATAGGACATTGTTTTCCTTCCTCTTGTTGTTCTCATTATTGACTGAGCCTTTTAGAACATCTACATAGTTTTTTTGATTTTCCTCATTTCCTTTCTTTTGTTGCTCATTTGAAGGTTGATCTTCTTTTGCTTCATAACCAAGACTTGTCTTTATACATGATGAACTTTTCCCATTTATAATATTATCCACGGTTTCGGTACTTTTATCAACCTTGAGGTTCCTATCTGGCTTGGTAGTTGTTTTCTCTAATTTTGTCATCAAGTAACTAATTTCGGACTCATCCTTCTCACAATCTTCTTCTTTTATCTTCAATTGACTTCTTACTTCTTCCTCGATCCTCTTTTCTTCTTCGATTTTGAATTTTAGATCTTCGATCATCCTTTCTACTTCTACAAGGGCTTGTGATACTTTCGCCTTGGATTCACTTTCATCTTGAACTTTTGACTTTAGACACGCATTTCTTCTTTTAAGTGAATGAATCTCATCATATGGAAGGTGAAGTTCTTCCTCAAGATTCACTTCTTCATCATCCTCATTCTTCTTGTCTTTATCACCTCTTGCTTCCATCACCACGAAAAGTATTTCTTCTCTTGAATCTTTCTCTTCTTTGCTTTTGTCTTCACTTTTGACCTGCACACATTAAAAAACACAATAATCAGTTTTATCACAACTAAAAATTTTATACTTACCTTTGTATATGTTAGATTCTTCTTTGAGCTTTTTATCAACATGGGCTTCCTTTGATTCATCACTGGAGCTATCACTTGATTCATGCTTTGAATTCTTCATCTCCTTTGATGCTTTGAACCCTGCCTCTGTTTTAGATGATTTCTCTTCTAACACCATTTCCTCTTCTCTTTTACTCACAAGGTTGTCTCCATTTGTCATGACATCATTCATTGTTTCTATTGCCATGTGTATTCCAAGTGCCATCTCATTATTTTTGCATATTTCTCTATTATTACTTGGATTTGGTTTTGTTGGTGCATGTTGATCAACATTTTGTTTGGGATTTCCTTTTCTTTTTCGCATATGTGCTCTTTAAGATATACCTTCAAGTGGTTAAGCTTTTTCGAAGGAACCCGCTCTGATACCAATTGATGAGCACACGGTGTACTGAGAGGGGGGTGAATTAGTATCTAACAATCTTTTACATTTCAAAACTCAATTAATTACATCAACTACACATATGCAAGATCTAGCAATTAAGTACACAATGAGAACACACGATTTACATGGAAACCCTTCCGGGATAAAACCACGACACAATATATATATATATATTCTTGTCGATAAGGGTGTGGTTCGATGGTCAAGTCGCACGGTTGTTGTGGCGGCCACCAGGGTTCAAACCCCCGCAGGGCCAACGAGCTGGCAGGTCATGCGTGCCTTCACTGGGTTGCTGTGCTTGCAGGCTAAATGTACCTTCACTAGGCTGGTATGCTTGGAGGCTATGGATCTTTGCTGAGCCAACGAGCTCACGGGTTTGACCAAAGGGTGATAATACCCATTGGGGACAGAGACCCCCCAGTTGTGGTCTCAGGCAATAAAGCCGATGTGAAGAGATCCCCCGTACGGGTCTCTCTGGGCCCGAACCAAGCTAAAAACCTGGGTATCCCCCAACAATATAAATATATATAATTTATTCTTCTTGTAGGCTCCAACCTACTAGAGACTCCAATCTCCACTTGACAGAATTATAGGCTCCAACTTATTGGAGGCTTCAACCCCCACACAAACTAAGCTCCAACTCAGCAAGAGGCTCTAACCTCTATTTGATAGGCTCCAACATATTGCAGGCTCCAACCCCCACACAAGCTGAGCTCCAAACCAGCAAGAGGCTCCAACCTCTATTTGATAGGCTCCAACCTATTAATTCTTCTATGGCTGATATGATTAACTCCTCCCAAATCTGATCCAATCACTTCCCTTCCTTCTTAAGTTCAATGTCAACCCACATACTATCCTTCTAAATATTATCACAACTCATACAATATCCTTCTTTCTCAAATATAATCAAAACACAATTATGATCCAATTATAAATCTGATCCAATCTCAAATATGATCTAAACACAATTTTGATCCAATCACAAATATGATCACTACCTCTAATTCTATATGATGTAAGTCTTTCATTTTCAAATCAAGTTCACACTCATATACTTCCACTCCTTCACAAATCTGCTATAAATCATACACACTTCTCTTTCATAAATTTGATCTAATCATGCACTAATTCATTTCACAAAAACTAATCATTATCATGCCAATATTTTCATTTAGATTTCTGCTTCTAATCTTCACATATATTCGTCATATATATTTGCATTTATCATTCATACATGAGCTGCATATACACTAAAAAAAAATCTGAGTTACATTTCATATTTCTACCCTTTACTTTCTTTTCAATCTGCTCTTATTCTCGTAATATTCATTACACACTTGCCTTCAAATGTTCCTATCATTTACCTCTTATACCTTTCCAATAGATACGTCTTTTTGGATGGATATGTCTTTTTTTAATGTCTCTAGCTGATTTGTCTTTACTCACAATTCATTTACAAGTTACTAATGTTCCTTCTTTGATAAAGGCATTGCCTTAACTATGCAAGACATATTCCTTGAAGTTGTTGATCTGTCACCACTTAAACTATTGTTCCTTCATGCAAAACATAACACTTAGAAAATCGCTGGTCTTCACAAGGAAATAGTACCATACAAACTTGATCGCTGCACTTAGTATCATACAATAGTATATTTGGAATGAAACAAGTCTTGCTTATCTACATGTCTTGTCTTGTCTTCAAAGGAGTCGGCCTCTTGGAGATATAATTTCAAATCTAAATCTCATGTTTCTTTAGTGCCAAGAGTGTCATATGAGTCGGCCCATAAAAACCATTTATCCAATGTTTAAATCTTTAATATAAACATATCCATCTCTAAGTTGGCCATCCAATATCACTATCTCTTCAACAAGAATATATAACGGACTTCTCTTATATTTTCTTTGTTATGAATGACTCCATATTCCAACAATCTCATTCATAATTCCTTGACAACAATCTCATCCATGATGGAATTTACACCTTGCATTCAATGATATTGCTATGTTGACAAGCATTTCCTATACTCTCGTCTATAGATCTTCATCCAACAATCTCCACAATCATCTCTTAGACATCAATCTCACCAACAATCTTGAGCATTGACATTAGTGACACCAATCTTGTTCATGCACCTTCTCGACATCAATGACAACATGTTCTTATACTCTCGTTTGTTCATGACTATCTTCTTAATCTCAATGACAACATGTGTAAGCATCTTTGACATTAATGTCCACCTTTGACATCAATGACAAACATTCCAACATGCCATGTTTATGTCCATTTTTATTGGTTTTTGCGTGAGTTGCCAAGCTTGTTTCCATGATTTGTAGTTCCTATTTCCCTGTCGTTAATGCTTCTTGGAGTGTTACTACCTACTCCTTTAACACTTTGTTATCCACTTCTAGAGATTTATTTGTTGTTATGATGTCTCAAAAACTTGCAACTGTTTTCTTGCTCCCTAGATTTCGTACTTTCCAACCTACTCTTGATACTCAATAGCTCCTCCAACCTGCCCTTGACGTTTAGTAGCTCTTGAACATATAAGTTTGGTGACCATGTAAGTGAAGAACACACAATTATACTGAGAGGGGGGGGGGTGAATCAGTATAATACAAACATTTACTTTTTCACAACTTAACAACCACAACAATATCAATCACACAAGATATATCAATGATGCACCACAAGAAGAACACAAGATTTACGTGGAAACCCTTACAAGAGAAAACCATGGCAAAAGATTGCTTATATATAAATCTTTTTTACAATTATTGTAGGCTCCAAACTACATGAGACATCAATCCCCTTTTCTATGATTTGTGAGCACCGACCCACTGGAGACACCAATCCCCGTTTGTAGATTTCGTGAACACCAATCTGCAACTAAGCACCAACCCAGTAAGAGACACCAATCTCTCGTTAAGGCACCAACCTTCTACGGATCTGGATCACTATCTTCTACAAATCTGATCGCAACTCACACAATATCCTTTCTTCACAAATTTGATCCAAAAGATACAAAGACTCTTCTCACAAAACTGATCCAAGATATGGCAATGTCTTCCTTTTATATCTGCCCAAAACTCTTCCTTTATCTCTGCTAGATCTTCTTTTATATCTGCTCAAACTCTTCCTTTATCTCAGCATAATCTTCTTCTAGATTAGCATTATCTTCCTCTTTATATTTGCATATATTTCTTCTTTATTTCTGCATATATTTCTCTTCTAATTCTTCTTCTTGAATCTTCACATGTAGATCTGAGTGTGTTACCTTGATATTCACTTTGTTCTCTACACTCATCGACTCCATCTCATATCACAAGTGATATTATATATGTATATGAACATCAACAACTCATATGAGAAGATGCAACCTCTTTTAAAACCGTACTCCTCCTTAACAAACTTGTTTGTCTTTATCTACTGATTGCTTCTTTTATCTTTGACCGCTCCACTTGTCTTTTATATTAATTGCTACATATTTAATATAAATTGCTACCTTTAATATATTAATCGCTGCCTCGTAATATAACATGCACTTCTCTTTATATATTATAAGGCTTTTGTCTTATGTATTGGGCGCTCATAATGGTCAACCTTCATAAGCAATTTTATTTATATTTTGTTAACCGCTGATTCTTTTCTTCCATTCATAGCATCCTTTTGTTTATCTTCTTCTTAATCACCAACTCATTGCATATCATTGTTTGTTAACTGCTCCATGTTCTATATTGAATCGCATGTCTTGTAGTGTTTTGCATTCCTTCATGCAAGAAGTTCGCACCACTCTAATATATTGAGATCACACTACATATCACATATTAATATGATATTTTTTACAAATGGCTTTATGAGAAGAATCAGCAATATCTTGCATAACCTTATTTAGAGACTCTTTAGTTTACCACGAACCTTTAGATTGGATCGGCCACCATACCAATGATTGTTTAAAACTTTAATTTAAACAATACAATCAACCTCTTCAATCATGATGATAATTGTTGTTCCTCTATCAAGGTATTCGTCTTTGTCTTTGTCTTGAGCGTCAACCCTTGTCTTGTACTCCTTGCATTCTTGGCATCAATGATAACCTTGGACAATGTCTTCAACCTTTGACATCAATGACATTGTTAATAGCTCCATATCTTGCATTCAATCATATTGCTATGTTGACATCAATGACAACCATTTCTTATACTCTCATATGTTCATTAATGATAACAATCATGACTACCTTCTTAACATTAGTGACAACATGTCCAACAATCTCCCCCTTTGTCATTGATGGCAACACACACATAATCCTCTCTTTTTGCATGCTCCCCCTTACTTTATCTCTGCCCCTTTGACATCTATGGCAAAGGGACACTTAGTATACCTCTTTTCTTCATGACATGTTTCTCTCTTTTCTGTGATGCTTCCCCTATCTCTAAGGCTCCTCCTTTTGTCTCTATGTTACTTGGGTGATATGCTCCCTCTATAGATGTCCAACAATCAGGAACTTCTTAAGTTTGACAAATCAGGAACTTGTTTTGTTACCCTTCATTCACTATGCATCTTACAAGATGGAAAATGTCTTCAATTCTTCACAAAGAATCTCCCCTTGTTTGTAATACTCCTTGACATTAATGGCATCATTTTTCTTTTTCTTATACCTCTTTCTTGCTATAACTCTCCCTCTTTTTGTAACTTTCCCCCTTTTTCATTAATGGTAAAGGGATGTTCATCATCTTTTCCTCCACTGTCTTATATGGCGTCATTACATCAATAGAAATTTTTTTAGTGTGAAGTCGAACATAAGTATCAACACAATCATCCAACTTTCCACTATCAATATCTTTTGCTTTTGCCAACACATGTCAAATGCAAATATACGAGCATACTCTTCAGGCAAGGACTTCTTTGGATTGTTCTCATCTTCTTGACAGGATTTTGGAAATCTCTCTCATCAAGTTTTAGTCATACAATCATCTTTATCATGATCTTTTGTCTCCTTTCATTGTCTCAAACCTTCTGGGGCTCTCTAACATCTTTTTACCATAACCTCTGCCATTTTTCACATTGTCATCAAATGCTATGTAATATTATGTCATTCATACATGATCTTTCTTATTTGATTGTCACTCTTGCACATTGAAACATTGTCATGTTATAACCTTCCTCTTCAATGTTCTATGAAAAGTACATTATCTTTTTATCACTGGAGGTTGCTATTTCTGACTTGAAAACTATCTCCATTCTCAATGTGTCATACTTTTTATGCCTTTGATGACTATGTTGACACCATTCCCATTGTACCTTGTCTATCAAAATGCTACCGTGCATCATTTGTCAATCGTCCTATCATACATGTTTTGAACTATACTTTGTTGAAATGTTTATAGTTTTTACTTCTCATGTTTTTAAACTCCATCATCTCAAGAACATAGCTCAATAGTCTTGTTGTATGCCTAGCCATTCTTTAGTCTGTCTTCTTTTCTTCAATCATGTCTTCTTTCTCTAATAATTTTCTCCCTTGATCAATGACAACGGAATGCTCATATAGAATATGCCTTAGCTAATCTATCTTGAATTGTCTTCTCCATGGAGCTAAAGGATAATGCAATGGTTAGCTCCCACTGAACTCGTACTCTTCCTTATGAACTAGGAGATACCACTTGTGCATAAAGTGTAGTTTGCACAAGCATAGATTCTTCCTTCTCGTTATCTAGCTCTTGTTTCCTTCTCCATACTTTAATTAACTTTCCCCATTGTTTGGTTATGGCATCCTCCATCTTGTGCTATCTAGATGGTTTCACAAAACCACTTGTACAAAATCTTGCTTTATGCCCATAGTTGTCGCAATTGTAGCATATGACATTATAATCTACCAAAGGTGCAAAGGAGTTATAGTTCCTTCTTGAGAACCCATAAGAACTCCTATTCTTGTTCCAACCAACATGTCTCGCTTGAGTTCTACAATCTCTTGCTTTGTGACCAAAGTTGTTGCATTCATAACATATGATATTGTAATTTCTACTTGCCAACCCGTAAGACCTTCTATTGTTCCAACCAACTTGTCTCGCTTGAGTTCTACAATCTCTTGCTTTATGACCAAAGTTATTGCATTTATAACATATGATTTTGTTCTTTCTATTTGGCAACCCATAAGAACCTCTATTCTTGGTCCAATCAAAATTTCTTGCAGGTTTCCAACAATCCATTGCTTTATGTCCAAAGTTATTACAAGAATAACAATAACCACAGAAGGAATGATGAAACTTGTTCATTTGTGCTTGCCTTGGTGAAAGACGTTTCCTGAATGTCCCATTCTTTGCTTCTGGATGCATGCTTTGCTTATGGTTCTCCTTGTTGATTTCATTTTTTATAGGACTTTGAAGAACATTGGCATAACCCTTTGATTTATCTTCATTTGATGATTGTGATGTTTTTGAACTTTGACCATTTTCATAGCCAAGACCACTTTTATCAAAAACTTGCCTTTGAGAGTTGATAATGTCATCCAACATTTCGGTACTCTTCTCATTTTTTTAAAAATCGGTTTAATTGGGCACTTGTCTTTTCAAACTCCTTTCTTAAGGAAACAATCTCGGATTCAAGCTTCTCACAATTTTTTTCCCTTTCATTTAGTTTCTTTCTTAACTCCTCAATTCATTTTGTTTCTTCTATTTGGACTTTCAGATCGATGATCATCCTCTCTGATTCTTCAAGATCATTTGATAATTTTGCTTTAAATTCACTATCATCTTGAATTTGCTCCTTTTGGTTCCGATTCTCTTTCCTAAGATTCTTGATTTCACTCAGGGCATAAATCAGTTCTGCTTCCAAATCAACCACTCCATCATATTCTTCTCTTTTACTCACAAAGTTGTCTCCATCTGGCACGACATCATTGCAAGTTTCTATTGCCATGTTTGTTCTATTTGTCATCCCATCACGTTTGCTTGCATCTCTATCATTACTTGCATTTGGTATTGTTGGTGCTTGTTGACCTATGCTCTGCTTGGTATTTCCTTTTCCCTTGTTTCCTTCTTTTTGCCATATGTGCTCTTATGATCTACCTTCAAGCAGTTAAACTTTGTGAAGGAACCCACTCTGATACCAATTAAAGAACACACAATTATACTGAGAGGGGGGGGGGGGGGTGAATTAGTATAATACAAACTTTTACTTTTTCACAACTTAACAACCACAACAATATCAATCACACAAGATCTATCAATGATGCACCAAAAGAAGAACACAAGATTTACGTGGAAACCCATACGGGAGAAAATTACGGCAAAATATTGCTTATATATAAATCTCTTTTACAATCTTTGTAGGCTCCAACCTACAAGAGACATCAATCCCCTCTTATATGATTTGTGAGCATCAACCCACTGGAGACACCAATCCCCGTTTGTAGATTTCGTGAACACCAATCCGCAACTGAGCACCAACCCAGTAAGATACACCAATCTCTCGTTAAGACACCAACCTTCTACAGATCTGGATCACTATCTTCTACAAATCTGATCGCAACTCACACGATATCCTTTCTTCACAAATCTGATCCAAACGATACACAGTCTCTTCTCACAAAACTGATCCAAAATATGGCAATGTCTTCCTTTTATATCTGCCCAAAACTCTTCATCTATCTCTGCTAGATCTTCTTTTATATTTGTTCAAACTCTTCCTTTATCCCTGCAAGGTCTTCTTCATCTCAGCATAATCTTCTTCTAGATCAGCATTATCTTCCTCTTTATATCTGCATATATTTCTTCTTTATTTCTGCATATATTTCTCTTCTAATTCTTCTTATTGAATCTACACATGCAGATCGGAGCATGTTACCTTGATATTCACTTTGTTCTCTACACTCATCCACTCCATCTCATATCACAAGTGATATTATATATGTATATGAACAGCAATAACTCATATGAGAAGATGCAACCTCTTTAAAACCGTACTTAACAAGCTTGTTTGTCTTTATCTGCTGATCACTTCTTTTATCTTTGACCGCTCCACTTGTCTGTTATATTAATCACTGCATATTTAATATAAATCGCTGCTCACTTAATATATCAATCGCTACCTTTAATATATTAATCGCTGCCTCTTAATATAGCATGCACTTCTCTTTATATATTATAAGACTTATGTCTTATGTATTGGGCGCTCATAATGGTCGACCTTCATAAGCAATTTTGTTAACCACTGATTCTTTTCTTCCATTCGTATCATCCTTTTGTCTATCTTCTTCTTAATCACCAACTCGTTGCATATCATTGTTTGTCAACTGCTCCATGTTCTATATTGAATCACATGTCTTGTAGTGTATTGCATTCCTTCATGCAAGAAGTTCGCACCACTCTAATATATTGAGATCGCACTACATATCACATATTCATATGATACTTTTTACAAACGGCTTTATGAGAAGAATCGACCATATCTTGCATAACCTTATTTAGAGACTCTTTAGTTTACCACGAACCTTTAGATTGGATCGGCCACCATACCAATGATTGTTTAAATCTTTAATTTAAACAATACAATCAACCTCTTCAATCATGATGATAATCATTGCTCCTCTCTCAAGGTATTCGTCTTTGTCTTGTCTTGAGCGTCAACCCTTGTCTTGTACTCCTTGCATTCTTGGCATCAATGATAACCTTCGACAATGTCTTCAACCTTTGACATCAATGACATCGTTAATAGCTCCGTATCTTGCATTCAATCATATTGCTATGTTGACATCAATGACAACCATTTCTTATACTCTTGTCTATTCATTAATGATAACAATCATGACTACCTTCTTGACATCAATGACAACATGTCCAACAGTAAGAGGTGTTGATGTGGTGCTATAAACTTCTTCCATTTCCCCTTGGACTCCATTCCCATTTATCTCTAAACTTTGTAGCACAATCTTGTTTTCCTGAGATTTTTCAATACATTTCTTCCTTTGAGCCTCTTTTCTTATTGTCCGCTTTATTTTTGCACAAGAAAGCCTATGTTTTATTATCCCTATGTATTGCTTTGCGTTGACTAATACCCACTTTTCTATTTTTATCCTCTAGTGCAAGTTTTGCTTGCCCTAAACTATTTTCCCTGAGTGTTGAGAGCCTTGCCAACCTATATCCTTGTTTATGTTTATCACACGGGTTCCCTAATGTTTTGTTTTTGATACCATATTTTCCAATGAGTTGTCTTCCATTACCCACACATAAATGAATGCAGAAACAGACAAGTGTGTAATAAATAGGTGGACCACACTTGTTTAAGGTTGCATCTGGAGTCATGGACCACAGGCCCCTACTTGTCTAACTGCCTCCCTTGCTTACCCGATTCATGGCCAACAAAACCTTGAGAAACCATGTTTTTTCTTTGAAAAACCACATCGTTTGCAGCTTTCTCGTAGGCCCCTCACTAATGTTCAGAAGCTTTCCTTGTTTGACTGCCTCCCTACATGCCCTGTTCAAGGCCAACTAAACCTTCAGAAACCCCACTGTTTCTCTAAAAAACCATGTCATCCAATAACTTGGACTGTTAGCTAGGTCATAACCTATAATTGATAACTTGATACTTTTTTCTAGGTGATGCGCTCCAATGATGTCTCAACAACCAGTACCACTCGATATTTGGCAAAACTTTGACAATCAAAATATGGTGGCTTAGCACAAGAATAGAATGAATCTATAAGAGTTGTCATGAAAAAATGGCATGGATATTTTTATTCATAGGAAACCACAATATAGGAGCTGTAAAACTTCCCAAGTGCACTACTTCTTGAATTGCACTAAACACACAAATATTATGATTTTGTTCTGACAACCATCTCCAAAATATTTAGTTAAAGCATCCAGTATCCATCATCACTTAACATAAAGACTGACTGTAATTAGACATAGAGCAGACAAACGACATAAAAGATAAAAAATTGCCTTTCACCATTTTCCCTCTTGCAATTTCAATGAAGACAAATTCAATATAATTCCCAAGTGGCCGGAAAAAGAAAACAATATAAAGTTATGGACAATACCAGCAAACAATATAGTTCAAATTCTTATGTTTGTACAACAAATACTTGCTTACATAGTGAATGCTCTTTTCAAAAAGAGTATTTAGTACAACTAAAAGAAACTCCAGAAGTCATAATCTCGTGCTTGTACAAGAAGTATTTGGTTACAGAATGAACACTCTCTCAAAATGCTCGTAAAACAAAACCAATACTTAATAATATTATTTATGGTTTCCTCAACCATCCTTTCATTTTGGCTCAAATGTCACTGAATATATTTAGTATTGAAGCAACACAACAATAATCTTCCTCGGCATCAATTGTTTCCTCATACAATTTTATAAAATTCTGCAAAGTTTGTTGGTACAAGAGATTATTGCATGATTGTCATTTTTTTTATTGATAAAACAGTTCTCTTCAACATTAGCAGATTTTACCAATTTTCCATAAAACTGTTCTTGCAAGTAAAATCTTAAAAGAAGACTATAAATTTTGGCATAGTTTATCTGTTACACTCCACATACAAACAAGACTAAGCTATGAAGACTGGGTATGGATTCATAGCAGCCAGTGAAGTTTGCAGGTAGGCCTTCTAGGCCATAACCAGGAGAGATAGGATACAAGGAGTGAGACGAGGACATCATTTTGAAATTGGGTATCCGAGAAAATTAATAAGGTCACAGATGTGTTACATTTAAATATAGTCATAAAGATACATGGGTACAGGGCACAGAGAGAGGGTTCTCATCCCTGCATCTGAGTTTCCAGGTGACTATAACTTAATATTTGGATCCAGAAAAGGTTGTTTCTATAACCTGACTTGGTTGTGCACATGGGAAGTTCCTCTGGCAATCAGAATATTGAATAAACATCGTAGAATTATTGATCTTGAAGTCCTCATATTACCTTTTTAAACTGTTCTCTTTACAGGAGAAGACTGCCAAGCAAGCTCCACAGCCAGTATTCTATTTAGTATTACATCCAAATTTTCAGAGCATCTTATCGGCTGGAGTAACGGTCTACAAGAGCCTTTGCTTTTGGAGGTGCTAAATATTTTGCCTGATACAATTTATAAAATTCAAATGCTATGAATGTTTGTTTATATTCAGTAAAAAGGAGGAAATGCCTCTATTAGATAGGAAACCAATATTCAGGATAAATAAGAATTAACAATTCTATTTTAATTAATTTTTTTACAAAACACAGAATTATGGAAAAACGATGTGCACTCACTTGAATAAACATGCGCTCTGCATCACCACTTTTACCATTTTCCTTCAACAGTATTCCCTGTAAATAATGTACTTAATCATCAAATTTATCATGATTCCCTCTGGAACATTAGATGTACTCATCCACAACTCATAACTCTAAAAATGGGAAATACATTAAGTAATGTTTAGAAAGTGATTAAAAATCCACTTTATCCGAACAATTGAGACCACCAGTGCTGTTATGGCCCCACAAAATAAACTTACTTTCAACAAACAACAATGCCTATGCTACTACTCGTGAAGAAAGTCACAATCCAGTTTCGTGGGAGATAAAATCAATAGAAAGTAGGCACTTTAGTAGGAAGGAAAACCAAAACAAAGTAGGCACTTTAACCATTGTTGCATGCTAGCTTTACCAATTAAAATACCTTCATAGAAGGAGATCTAAGACAGTTCGAAACATCAAAAGATACTGAATACAATGGAGTTCTGTTTACTTTTGCAAAGAGTATTCACAAATGCAACACTTCAGGTAATTTTCTTGTCCCATGCATACCTTGTGAACAAGGGTGAGTATACTCTAGTTAAATCTCAGTCTTTTGTGGGGATAAGCATTAAGGAACAAGGGAATCCAGTCCTATAAGCGGATGGGCACACCCCACATACTACACGAGAAATCCCTACGGAATGATTTGATGAGCACACGGTTATACTTAGGAGGGGGGGTGAATCAATATAACACAGACTTTTACTTTTCAAACTTAATCAATCACATCAATAACACACATGCAAGATCTAGCAATTAAGAACACAGGAAGAACACACAATTTACATGGAAATGCTTGCGGGAGAAAACCACGGCAAAATATTGTTTATATATATATATATATATTGATCGTCTTCAGTAGGTACCAACCTACTTCTCTTACAATTCTTCTTTTGTGAGCACCAACCCACTAGAGACACTAATCCCCGCTTGTAGAATATGTAGGCACCAACCCACTAGAGACACCAATCCTCACAACTGAGCACCAACTCAGTAAGAGACACCAATCTCTAGGCACAAACCTACGAATTCTTCAATGGATGATATCGTGTTTCCTCTAGATCTATGTAGATACTCCTTTTCTCACAAATCTCATCTCACACTTTCTTCCCTCACAAATCTAATCACATACTTTCTTCCCTCACAAATCTGATCACACGCTTCCCTTCAAATCTGATCCAAATTATGCACAACTTCTTTACACAAAACTGATCATAATCATGGCATTAACTTCACATAAATTTCTGCCTCAAGATATGCTCTAACTTCCTTAACAATCTGCTCTTAATCTTCACATATATTCATTATATATATGCATTTATCCTCCATACATGGGCAGCATTTCCTCTTAAAAAAGATCTGAAATAATTTTCATTTCTGCCCCTTTATCTCTTCTAGATCTGCTCTTTAACTCAGAAAATAATTCCTTCAATTCCTTACATTCTATCCACACAATCTTCCACATTATATAACATCTCAAATGAGGCGTCCTCTATGAATTGATGTGTCTCTTTTCAAAGAAGATAACTCTTAATTTATTCACACTTCTACACAACCAATCGCTGCCTTAGTTAACAAAGTATTTTTCTCAAAAATAAATTGCTGCCTTTGATACCAATCGCACCACTTAAAACAGATCGCTGCCTTTTTAAACTTCAAATTCATTAATCACATCTCTTCATATATGCTAATCGCACCTTATGTCACATATGATCGCACCACATTTTCACTCTTAAATAAGACGTTTTTGTTTGAACAATGGCGCTCATAATGGGAGAGTTGGCCAAAAATGAGTTTAACAGAACATAAGTAATTCTTCCTTGGGCAGCGATACAATAGAATGCTAGAACATGGGTGCTAATGTGAGGAGGTCGGCTGTCATTAATTGGAGATGATTTAGTCGATCAGCATGAACTTGAAATCTCCCCTTTAATGCTTTCATCAATTAGCTATTAATGGCCTTTGGAGATGATTTAGTCGGCTGTCATTAAACACCATTATGTTTTAATTTAAACATCACTTAAGGCAGCGAACACATAAATAATGGTCGGCTTCTTTTCTTGAGCGCTACATAATCATTTTGTGGTTGGCCAGCATTTAAGACCATTATATATTTGTCTTTTGATCTCCAAACTCGTCTTCTTCCATGGGATTTTGTACTACAAGTCAAAATCTGAATTTGATACTTGTTACGATCAACATCAACTCACATAATCATAAATCTTCTCAAACTGTCCATTTTGTTCCTTGTGGCCATCTTTAATGGTCGGTAATAATAATGTAGACCCCAAATATTTTGTTAAGTAATTCTTAGCCTTTGCCAAGTTGGGGGCCGCGTATGCCTCTGGTACCATTTCTTTTGACTTAAAATTTATATTAGACAACCACTCATCTAGTTCACGTTTTCTCAAATCAATTATGTGACCTCTCTAACCGTCGAAAATACAACACTGTCAATAGCAAATGTCAATGACATGTCCATGCACCTTTGACATTAACGACAATATTTACACCTTGCATTCAATGATATTGCTATGTTGACATCAATGACAACCATTTCGTATACTCTCGTCTGTTCATTAATGGTATCAATCATGACTACCTTATTGACATCAATGACATGTCCAACACGATTTCTAGGGCAACAAATCGTGAGAAACTGATCATGAAGTACCAAATGATGGAACCAACTTGCCCATGCTATATTATAGATTCCACCCTCAAAACTCAAAATAAGTATACAATGACAGAAAAGAAACAGATTTATGGTTATTCTAAACACTATGAGATGCTAAAGATGTTTTGGGAGACTACTACATCTGATTAACAACATTTGACCCATGTTAACAATTCTAAACTTTATTATTGTCAATTGGGAGGAGCTTAAGTGGTCAATCAATGGTGGTTTTAAAGCAAAACCCCAAGTTGAAATCCCCAAAAGACTTCTTACTGTGCAATTGGAATAAATACAGCAGGTGCAAGTCCTACGCAAGTTTGATGGGATAGACATTATTGGCAACATAAGCATGATGATGAAGAGACTCATGAGCCTGACAATGTGTCATGTCCCCTTATCCAATTAAATCGATTATAGGTTTAATATATTAAAAATAATAAATACAAATATAAATATTATTAATAATCATAACATAATTTAAATTATTATTATATGATAATATAAATTATCATTATAAAATACTAAATCCAATATAAGTATTATGGTTGCGATTCTCATAGTAGAGATTAAATGACAATATAGACAGCAGATCAAATATAAATGTCAACGAATACGCTAATAATTAGCATTGACTATAAATCGTTTTGGAAAGACAAGGCAACTAGTGCCTATGGTGAGAAGAATCATAAACCAAAAACCCGATACTTAGTGATCTTTGTAATGAAGCCGTATATTCCTTTATGATGGCCGACATCTAATGGGTGTAGACTACATACCATCTATAAGCAAACTATTCCTAAACAGAAAAAGTCTAATATCCATACAAGGTGCGATAAACATTAAGATTGGCAACAATTCGTGGATCGACCATCATAATGGGCAGCACTGATAATAAGTCAAATAAAAGAAAGGACAAAACAGATAAGACAAGGCACAAAAGACAAGTAATAATTATATTAAAACATTAATGATAATATGGTGATTGAGCGCCGATCCAAGAGAGACATCCATGCAAGAAGTCACAACCCTTCAAAGGAAGGAAAGGTATTTAAGAAGGATTGATTGGTTCCAAAGGGGCATCTCATCTCATCCATTCGAACAACATTCCATAGCAATTATCAGCCAGTCATCATAGCAAACAATCATTTATCATCTGCAAATCAATCATTTGGGAGGACATTCAGTAATCAAGCAATCAATCAACAAAACCGATCAAGCATCAATCATCCTATCAAACAGCAGACTCCCATCGAGGAATTGAAGGAACATACAGTAAGAAATATAAAAGGTAATCATAATTGCTACAGGGGCATCGAAGATCACAGTCCACTGTAACACCATAGCACTCTTTCAGACAGCAAGCAACCAATACACAATCGGTGATATCAACGATAAGCATTTAATGTTCAATCATTGAAGCAGCGCCATTCCTCAGTACAATATGATACAATTTATCAGCAAATAAGATTTCTTAACAGATTTAAATATCCAGACAGCCATTGTGCATTCTAGCAGGCTCATCCACTAAGGTATGATTCTAACACGAGATCTCATGACTTAATCTGATGGTTTTCATATACAGATTTAATAATGGTTATACTAATACAAATTAAAAGTAAGAATGTATAAGAGTTAGATACTATTGTAAATGAATGCATAGAATATATTGTAATTGCTATCATAGATTGGATAAGCAACATATAGAATAAGTGCGTATTAGCATAGGATGCATAAATATATAATTGTATGGAAAGACCATCATAGAATGAGTAAATTGGTAATTGGGACATTGAATCAAAATGATCATGGTAAGTAAAAGAAGGAATAGCCTAAGAAACACTAAGTCATAAACATTGCTTATATAATGAATGTTATTCTTACAAGGTAGCAAGTTAGACAACTGTATCATTAATGACTAAGAACAAGTTCTTAAAAGATAATCATGAAAGATAGGGGATGAGAATTAGGGCTCATGGTTAATCTACCAACACCCATAAGAGCGAGACCAAGGGTAAAGGTGAGCAAATTGGCTTAATCATGGTTAACGCTCGAGTTGGTCAAGAGCACCTTCCGGGCTAAAACAAATAGACCCTTATCTCAAGTTGGTCTAGAGTACCCCTCTGAGATAAGTGGATAGCCCATTGTCTTGTGTTGGTCAAAGGACCCCTCTGGGACAAATGGATAGGCCCTTGTCTCGTGTTGGTCAAGAAGACCCCTCCGGGACAAGATGATAGGCCTTTGATTCGTGTTGGTCAAGAGTACCCCTCTGGATCAAAGGAATGGAATATTGGGATCCATGGCAATATTGCTCCCTTATAAGCCCTCTCTCGTTGGGTAAGTGGTTTGATGAACATGTAGACCCGAGTATATCTCACCCAAGTGGAATCATGAAACATGTATAATGGATATTATGAAAGATAGAATGCATTTAGATTATGATTATAAGGCTTGATTTAATATATCTTTATGGTTAATCTGATTAGATAAGAAGGATTGAGTACTAATGTTCTCTTTTACAAGTTGAAATTGTCTGCAAGGTTGTGAAAATTTTGGCTTGCTAGAAGGGAACATTACACAGTGAGTAGTGTTGTCATTGATGGCAACAAAGTATAAAGATACAGTTGGGATGGTCCGGAGAAGTTGCTAAGTGTGATTTGGAGGAGAATACACCTAAGCATGATATATCTAAGTGTATTGTGGAATCCCTGTATGACTACATTGATATCCTTCCATTTTGGTGTTCCGCACTCAGACACAAATTGCTGAAGTTTTTCCTAAGGCATTTGCAGTATAGAACCTAAGACAGGATCATAGTATTTTAGTCCGTATTGCTCCGCTATCAAGAATCTCGCTATGCGGTAGTAAGGTATTTTTGGTACATACTAAAGGAGTCTAAATCCAAAGTTTCAGGTCTTGAAGCCCTCCGCAGTGAAAGATAGAGTTGACAGAGTACCGAACTCTATAATGACAGTATTAGTGGTATATTGGAATGCTCTGCATTCCACCGCAGATGAATATTTTGCTATGTGGTTTTGAGGACAAGTTTACAGATGTCAGAGACATGTGCTCTCCAAGTAGTAAGCTTTTTGGTGGTCCACGCATTGAGTTGTGAACTAACAATTGGTTCATTCTATTGATTACTTCACCAATGGTGCTGACCCAAAGGTGTTGAGGTTGTGCGGAGTTAAGTCATGTATGGAACAAAGTTATGGGAGTAATTATAGGTTATGTCGACCTATCTGAATATGCTACATATTTTGGATCTCTCTGCAAAGCGTATAGGTACATCTATCATGCTGACCTGTTTGATGTTTTGCTTGATTGCGGTATAAAAACAAGATTGAATTCTTGTGTGGAGGTGCGTGTGCGAAAGAACTAAGTGTGTGTGTGTGAGCGAAATCTGATGTAGAGAAGGATAAGATAAGATTGTGGTGAAGATGAAGTGTGTTAATTCAGTATTCTGAGTTTCAATGGAACTGTATCTTCAGCATAAGGCAGATGCATTACTAGCAGTTCATATTTGGCAGTGAGCCACCCTTTCTTCTATCTCTTTCTATTTAGGACAGTGAGTCCTTTGGCAGTGAGCCACCTGCAGTGAGCACTTCTTTTTTGGATAGTGAGTCATTTTGGTAGTGAGCCTACTTGTATTCGGTATTGTTATTAATATATTGTGAGCTAATCCTCACCGTGGTTTTTCCCTTTTTGGGTTTTCCACATAAAAATCTGGTGTTCATGTGTTATGTGTTTTAATGGTTACTTTCATGCTTTCCTTTTTTATTGCAAATTAAATATACTATGTGGAATAAATGTTTAAATGCTTAAGTGGTTTCAGAGAATACTGATTCACCCCCCCCCCCCCCCTCTCAGTATTCCGGGTGTTCAACAATTGGTATCAAAGCCTAGTTCCTTGGAAGAAGATCTTGAAGTGTGAACACATGGTGACTAGGTGATATCTTATTCCTCCGGAAGAAATTCCTGTTGTTGGATTTACTGAAGAAGACTGCATAGTTGACATGAATGGAAAACTCAAATCAGCCCTTGAAGATCTAGAAAGAGTTCAATGTGAGAACAGAGATCTAGAAGAAAATATTAAGGAAGCAGATGAATGCATTAAGAAGTTGAGAGAGCAAAATAAGTTCAAGGAAAGATACAAGGAAGTAAATGAACAGGTTAATCAATCCAATGAAATAATCACCAGCCTAAAAATGCAAATTGAGGAAGGAAAAAGGATTGAAGAATGCCTAAATGAAAATCTGAAAGGCAAATCTGAAGAATGTTCAAGGCTTGAACAAGAAATCGTGGTCTTAAAAACAGAGCTAGAAAAAGCAAAGAATCAAGAAGACAAATTCAAGAAGAGCTCCAACCTACTTGATGAAATGATTGTAAATCAAAAGGCTCCTAAGGATCAAGAAGGATTAGGATTTGAAAAGGGTGAAAGTTCCAAGACAAATCAAACTCCAAACAATGTTGAAAAGAAGAACAATAACCAAAGGAAGATTCAAGATAAGAAGAGTAATAACAGACAGATCCATAACCAAAAGAAGAATTTCAAGAGGCCACTTATTAGACAACCGGCTGCACAAAGGTACTCTGGTTACTGTTACTCATGCAATAAATTTGGACATAAAGCTAGGGAATGTAGAAGCAGAATGAATTAGAATGTTCAATCATTTTCCGGTCAGTGTTTTACATGCCAAAGATTTGGTCATAGAGCTAGTGAATGCATAAGTCGGATGATGAACGGTTACAATAATGGTATGATGTTTTCATCTTTCAATGGTTACTGTTACACATGCAATGGATTTGGGCATAAGGCTAATCAATGCAGATCTAGAATGAATGGAAGTAAGCTTGTTCAAAATGTCAGATGATACGAATGCAACAAATTAGGTCACATTGCTAAATTTTGCAGAAGTAAGAATGTGAAAATTGATCCGGTAAAGAAGAGTGATCCAGTGAAGAATGTGGATCTGGAAGAGATGAAGAAAGAAATGGACAAGGTCTGGAAAAAGAAAGAAGAAAATAAAGTGAAGGATGAGGCTGTGCCAGTCTCTGGTGCAAATGTTTCCTTCGGAAACTAAGTAGGATGCTTTGGCTTAGGGGGAGTTTTAACAGACAATCTTTAAGCCCCAGCCAAAGATATGGTGTTGAAGCCATCAACACATCGATATGAGGTGTAAGTTAACACACTTGATCTATTGGAGAAAACACCGGTGAAAATGTCTTGTTGCGGAAGTTTGTGGAGCAGTTGAAGATGACTGTGCACTACAGTTAAAATTTTGATAGCTTTATCAATCTGAGCATTGAATGCAAATTAGGTTTTGCAAAAGGGGGTTATAAGCAATTTTACTTAACAAAAGATGTGATATCGCGATGTTAAGGCATTGTTTAAATTAAAGATTTAAACATCATGTAGGTTTTATCGTGTTCCCTCCATAGTCAACTTGAATAATAGAGTACTTCTGGTAATAATGGAGTATGTATTAATATTTAATAAACACATAATATTATTAATATATAATATTTAATAAATAATATTATATTATTAAATAATATTATTATATAAATATTTTAATATAATTAAAATATATTATATTTATTTTAATTAACGAGATATATTATTATATTTATAAACAACAAATATAAATATAAATATTAAATTAAATATTATTATAATTATGATTGGGCAGGGGGCCTGGCTCAATTAGTGAGAGCTTCCTGTGGTAGGCACGAGGTCACGAGGTCCAGTCCCCCCCCCCCCCCCCCGCCCACCTGATATTGTACCCGGTTCATGGCTCCGGTCAAAAGCGTTTACCCATGTTGAATAAAAAAAATTATTATAATTATGATCATTATAATATACTACTATAAATATATATGAAACTAATAAATATATTTACAAATATAAAAGTGACTTCATATTGAGCGATTCATATAATAATTTCATTGGCTTACCTTAAGGAGAAGCATTTAATATATAATATGATACGAATTGATGAAGGAAACAGTTTTGTAAAGGCAGCGACTGTTGTTAATATGAAGTGGCGCTTAAAAGAAACTATATTGTGATTGTAGCCGACCTCCTCCCACACAAAGCACCTTACATATAAGACAGAAATGTCCGACGTATATGATACGATTGGGAATTATAAAGCAAGCGATCACTAGATATAGCAGATTCATATCTGTTAAAGTACTTTACAAAAGGCTGCAATTGATTTAACTTATAGAATGCAAATGATTAAGAGTAGTTTTAATGAAAGGAATTAATTTTGAAGGCAGCGATTGATATCTATAAGGTGGATTGCTAAGTAGTGTGCCTGTTCAATGGAAAAGGTATGAAGAAGGTATAAGAGTAAGATGAGTTGAGAGTTAGAGAAAGGCAAGAAATAATATCCGATTTGGAATATGAAGATAAGAAGATATTTCTGAGTATATAAAAGAATATTTCTGAATTTAATTCTGATATATATATATATATATATATATATATATATATATATATATATATATATATATCAGCAAGAAGAGGTTAATGAATATTCTTCGGAGTAAAGGAGCAAAACTAGACAGCAGTGATATACATAAATATAGAGGTGACAGCAGAACAATAAGGGCCTAAACCAGGATTTATTTTGCTTACAGCATTTAATTGTACATTAGACTGCAGTCAACATTATAAGAAAGGAATACAATCCTTAGATTTCTAAAGGATACAAAGGCAAGAGTTATCTACTTGGTATGATGTATCTAACCCTACCTATCTATGTCTATTATGATGACCATACATATGAATTCCAATTGGTTTAAATCTTAAAGATCATGTATAATGTATATTCACAACACATCGAAGTAGAGCTATGTTCAAGCTTAACACTTAGTTATTTCTATTGCCTCCAACCTTAGGAGAGGCGAGGTGTTGTTAGGGAGAGGCGGAGTAAATCCATCCCAATGAGATGAGCCCCAAGGGTGAAGGACAAGATGTTCCGAAATCTAGGCCCAATTATGGAGGTGGTGTCATCGCACCCTAGACAAGTAAATCCCCATCCAAGGTTGAGGATTAGAAAGGAAGTAAGGATTGAGACTTGAACATAGCTAAGTCTCAATCCTTTAAATCCGAATGTGCTATGAATAAACATGATCATTTGGTTCAATTAATTAATTTAAGGTAGGATAATATTAGAGTAATAAGTAATGATTAATGGAAATGGATTACCTACTAATTGGGGACATTACAAAAGATCATTTGCAATCAAACATTCCAAGAGAGAAGAGCAGTGAAAGAGCAAGGAGAAGCAAATCAGAATTCTTGTGCATGAAACCCTAACCGGAAGCGATCGAAAGGTATTTACAGAGTTCTATCTTGCCCTAAGTTTTTTAGTAG
The DNA here is from genome assembly GCA_027924645.1 of Cunninghamia lanceolata. Classification (NCBI taxonomy): domain Eukaryota; kingdom Viridiplantae; phylum Streptophyta; class Pinopsida; order Cupressales; family Cupressaceae; genus Cunninghamia; species Cunninghamia lanceolata. The sequence goes on from BSBN01001533.1 coordinate 11,616,465, forward strand.
TTTTTTTTTTTTTTTTTAAGATGTTTACCCCACAAGTTGTAGAGGTAGTGGACCGACCCCGCCCTAAGTTCAAACGACATCCTTTCAAATCCATGGAGACGGATCTGGATGGTGCTTTTTCGAGTGTTCCATATGGTGTAATGCATACAGACGATGTGAGGATCTATATCCACTCAAAGATGGAAGAATACAATCATGCAAAATTGGGAGAAGTATGGGTAAATGAGCTAACCGATGACGATTTTGAGCTGAAACATGAACACAGGGCTTTGACGGAGAAGAAACTGGATGTGTGGAATGACTTTCCTATTTTTTGTTATGAGGATGCTTGGGTCAAGTATGTGTTGAGTCGCATCCATGACAAGTTTATATGGTTGGATTTGCCGCATATGATAAGCAAAGAGGCTATTAGGGTTGTAACAGGGTTATGCTCCACCGGAACAGTTTCGACACTGAAATCTGTGAAAAATGATGTGGTGATGAAGCTCACTGGAGCGAAGTTTGATAAGCGAGCCCTAATTGTAAATGATATTGAGGATCCTACAATGAAATATGCTTCAATGATGATTGGATTCAAAATTTTCTTCACAGACAGAGAGATCTCTATTTCTGCCACAGCAATACATACAGCATATCAAATGATGAAAGAAAACAAAGATAGACCTGTGTGAGCTCCTGAGACAACAGTTAATAGAGAACCTTCAGAAAACCAAAGAATCTCGGTACCCCTTCCGATATGGTACCCTAATCATATGCTTGCTATTTTAGTTTCTTAGAGAGATTCCTGGAACAAAGAATATAGTGTGGTTGAGAGATATTCCAATTGCAGTACAAATCAGAGATCATTTAAGGATGGGCAACTTAGAAATCCATAATACTGCATTATGGGGTTTCTTTAAGAATTTTCAGGAGAAAATGCATGCAAGGGAAAGAATTCCTAAAAAGGTTGTAGAGAAATATAAGAATGACATCATTTTTATGGTCAGCAAAGATGAGTGTATTATGGAAGCAATGGAACCCAGAACAGTCTGGATTCCGAAAATGGGCTATGAAGTTGCTGAAGGCTGTAGTATCCCTTGCCTAGTCTGGCCTTAAGATGCTGATTATAGGCTCAAGGAATATCGTCAAACACTTTGCACACAATGTCTGATCTTGCTGTTTTGAGTTTCTGTGTGTTTTGTTATGAGTTTGTATGCCGCAAATGATGCTCTGAATTGCTTCTAATATTGCAAGATTGATTGACAATGTAATAGAAATGATATACCAACTGCTCTTGACCTTTCTCATACATATAAGTGACTGAAATTGCTTTGTACATCTATTTGACATATTATCAAACACTTCCCATGTATCCTAAGATGACCAATATGCACCTGGTCATGAAGTTGCCTATGCTGGAGAAGGTGCAGCCTCAATGAAATGGAACCAAACGTCCTCTCCACAAGCCAAATCGAGCCCTTAATGGTGCCGCCCCTGTTTCAGACTTGAAGTTGCAGATAATAAAAATATTCACACCTTATCAACCTCCAAATATGCATCAAATATTATTGTCCCATCCTTAGGAAGGGAGCGCCCAAGGTCATAGGAGAAATCGATGAGTATTAAGCTCCCAATCTGCAAATATGTGAGGTCTGATATACCAATCGATGGCTGCCAATGTGCCTCTAAAACCCATGATTTTTCCCACAATAAATATGAATATTTTAAGCCACCAAATGCCTTCAAAGTGAACCTCAATAATCTGATTATTCCTTTCACATTGCTTCAATTACTATAGCGATCACTGTTCATGTGCACTATAGCATTTACTGTAGCGGGTACTGTAGTAGCCAGCAATAAATATATTCCACAATGAATCCTCAATGCCCTTATAATCTGCAAGTAGATATGCATCAAACCCTTGTATTCTTTGTATTTCTTCTCCAATTTAAGTATAGATTGGACTCCTGGATGAAGCCCGCCAGCAATAAATATATTCCACAATGAATCCTCAATGCCCTTATAATCTGCAAGTAGATATGCATCAAACCCTTGTATTCTTTGTATTTCTTCTCCAATTTAAGTACAAATTGGACTCCTGGATGAAGCCCACACTTTGGCAATAATCTCAGCTGATAGTTTCACAGCCTCAAAATTGCATAACCAATGAGAGTTTCGTTCCCAATGGCTGGATATGGCAAAAACTCTAGCTGGCTCCTTCACCAAACAATCACCTCAAAGCAAATATCAAATCTTGGGTGATATAAAGCTTGGCTTGAGCTTCTTTTATACTTTTTTCAATCCATCTCCAAGAAGCTTCTAGAAAAATAATAATATTATTTTAAAATGATATAATATTTGCACTTTAGAAATATTAAATAATCTCCTTGATATTGGCACCTCAACAATTAATTATAAATGGCCCCCTTTTAATGACTAAAGACCCCTCAAGTCATAAAGTGCAAATATAATGTTAAAATATAATATTAAAATATTAATTATTATTAAAGTCACCTTTAATAATAATTAAACGTTATAACTTAGGCAAACTCCTTATTTCACCAAACCAACGGAATACTGGATTCGACACTGCCCACATTTCACATTCAGGTGCCCTGCCATAAATAGTAACCTCGTTTGAATGACTTACTATAAATAGTAAGTATGAGAAACTGAGTTCTGAAACCTCTGCAAAGGCCAAGCCTGAACCTCATTGAACCCTGGAGAAGAAACCACACTGATATCCACCCAACAGGGCCCTCTAACCACCTGCGTTAGCCTACGAGGGCCAGGAATAGGCTAAACCACAACTGCCTAAAATGGGGACATTACAAAGACAGTCATTGGGCTTGCAGACCTAATGCTAAGCAAACCAAGAGACACCTCTGTAAAAAGATTTGGAACATATGAAGAAAAATCCACTAAAGTGCACTTGAAGCACAAAGAGAAAGAAATAAAGAAAATTGTTGAGAAAATGAGGACAAAATTAGAGATAGTATCACCAAATAACTCTGCAGAGAAATCAAAAGACATACCTACTCCACCAGAAGAGTCTCCTAGCATAAGAAGGTCAACTAAGACCTCTACCTCCTCTCCTGCTGCTCCAGAGCCAGGCCTACAACAAGTTTAGAGAAGAAAGCAACAACCAGTGCTTCTATACATCAATAGTGAAATATCCCCTACTATACTTAACCAAATTTTTTCCTTAGACAAAATTACTAGCACTTCTAACTATCAATCACACAATGAGCTCAATAACAAACATGAAAGATAATAACTCTTTGGAATCACTTGAAGTTGGTTCTAGTATTATGATTGTCACTTGATTAATACAACTTCTTATTACAAATAGATGTCGCCTTCAATGGCATGAACATTCAAGCTTATTACAACTTATTACAATGAGTGGCCTTGAAGCCTAGATATGATCAACGATTACAACACTTGAATGACTCTTCAACTAGTGCCTTTAGCTAGCTCCTATTTCACTTTTTGTGAGATGACTACTTTTGGAACAATGATGATAACTGAATGTTAACACCTCTTAGTTGACAAGGGAGCATCACCTTATTAGAGTTGAGGGAGCATCACCCCAACAAGCATCAAAACTCACAGATTTCATGAACTAAAGCATAAAGCTTCTGGAAGAGAAAATTCATCAAAGATATAAGATGTCAAAATGAAGGTGCTCTCCTCCTTTTATAGTGGGAATATTCCATTTGATGACTCACTCTGAGTTGGCAACCTTGTCCAAGGAGCCAGAACGGATCCCAACGCCATCACTTGAACCAATAGGAGGTCAGACACTCAGGGCGCTAGAATGATGCTCCACAAGTACAGAAGTGCGCCTAATGTCACAGTTGAATGCCCCTCAAGGCTAAGCGCTCAAACTGGGTTGTCAGAGGATAGATATGCGCCCAACTTTTCTAGTGACCTTAACATGCATGAAATCTCGTGAAAATGTTCATTGAAGGTTCTCCGACGGCGATTGATGCTATTTCCATGTCTAAGCGCCCATTTGAGATGGTTTCTTCATGAAACTACGCCTTACTATTGCTAGGCGCCAATTGAGGGTTGCAGAGCCTAGGAAGTGCGCCTCACTCTCCGAAAGATGTCTTCGACAACCAAACCTATCAAATCACCCCTTAGGCGCTATTTCAAGATCCCAGAGTGGATATCAATTCAAGGCGCACATTTGAGCCAGTTGAGATGTAAAAGTGCGCCTTCCCTTTCTAGGCACAAATTGTGAGTGGAACAGGAGGTAAAGTGCGCCCAAGCCTCTTGTCGTTATTCCTTGACAATTCATCATCCAAATCTCACAGATTATCCTCCTTTTGAGCAACTTTTAACTTAATCACTTGATGGAATCACAGACTCATTTGAGGTGCATTCTTTGAGGGTAGAATCTAGGCGCATATTTGGAGTGGTAGAGCATGAGATTTGCGCCTAGAGTTTTCTTGGCCAATTTTGCCGAGGATTTGCAATGCATGAGTCTTTTTTGAGAGCGAAATACCATCACCTATGAAAGTGCTACTAATTGGAGTTGGTTTGAAGCTCATTTCCCTCTTAGGCACACATTTAGGGTTGCACCTCATGATATTTGCGCCTAGACTGAATAGGCCTTCCTCCTTACTCAATTCACTTAGACAAATTCACCTTGAGGATCAATCAACATTCCTTAGCAAGGCGCCATGACTAATATGGTTGATGTGCTTGAAGCGCCACTCTGGAGACTCATGTGATGATGCTTCTTTGCTAGGCGCAAATTGTAGTCTGGAGGAGAGAGAAAGTGTGCCTAACCCTTCTTGGGCAACTTCTGGACTTCAAATCCCCTTGTTCGGTGTGGAGACATGCTCAAATGGTGTTGCTCTTAACATCTTTCACTTCCAAACCTTGATTGAAGACTCCATATCCTTGGGCGCACATTTGGCACCAGACAGATAGGAAAGTGCGCCTTAACTCTGAGAGTCAAGTTCTTGTCAGTTTTGGCCTCCAGACTTAACCATTTTGCCAGACTTGCCACAAATTGCTGGGATAGTTTTTGACTTTGTGCCTGCAAAACTACAACACTGAGTTAGTCAAAAACCAAATTCATTCCCTCATCATTGGTATTAGCCCACGGGAATGATAAAGGCTAATCCATGTTCAATGTTGATCAAGCTGGAAATGGGGACATGACAAACAGCCTCCCAAGAGGAGCAGAGTAAAGGAAAAAGCTACAAGGAAAAGATCATGATGATGAGGAAGAAGAGGAAAAAGGACCTTGGTCCAGAACAAGAAAAGAGCATCTCAAGCCTCTGGAGAAGATCCTTGTACCAAGAAAGCAAAAATTGATACTGTTGATACCGGAAGTGAAGAAGAAAGTGAGAAGGAAAAGGAAGGCTTCATCTTCAAAAGAAGAGAAGAGAAATTTGGTAAAGGAGTCGAGTCTCCTAAAGGCAAAGGAAAGACAAAAAAGTTAAAGAAATCAAGTCTTGCACCCCTACAACTTGAAGCTACTGTAAGTGCTATAACAGAATATGGAAATCTAAAAGAAGTAGCAGAACTTTATGATGAAAGATCCCTAAATGACAAATCAACCATTGAAAAAGCAATAATCAAGTAAATGGGTGCTTTCAATGTTGCTTTAATAGAGATTATTTATCAATTACCTGAAAATCTTTCTAGTGTGTTAACAAAGAAAAGAGATAAACTATTAATAATGATACTAAAATGAGAAATAAGGCAATTGAGAAAATTTGTCCTTCAATTTCTACTCAAGAAAAGACCAAGGCTATTCAAAGGTTAGCCAAAGAATTTAGAACAAAAAGGAGATTGAACACCTTAATGTCTGATGACGAAGAGGAAATAAAGAGGCTAGAAAAGATGACCTTGAAGATAATAGCAGATATCATTAAGGAAATGAAAATTGATGCAACCATCATTGAAGAATTGTCTTCTTCTGAGGAAAGAGAAAAGGGTGATGACAATTCTAAGAAAAATGAAAAGACTGGAGCAACGAGTACAGAACAAGATATTCAGACAGAGCAAAATATGTCATCTTCTCCGGTAAACACTGAAACAACCAATGCAGAGGATTAGAATGTTGGAAACTTATCTCCTCCAAAAAGCATCAGTACAAAACATATTAATCCTCCTCCGGAAAATGTAGAGAGTGTTGAAGAAGAGGAGAATCTAGAGGAAAAGAAAGATAAAGAAAAAGGAGAACAGAGTGAGATGGTATTTAAGGAAAATAAACAACTAGAAAGCACTATGGACAATGCTTCTGTTCCTCCGGAAACCTCTGGGTAACAAGCTGAGAACAAAGAAGGTGAAGAGATACATGAAGAAAATTGTCCTCTGGAGATCTCAAGTTCACACATGCTCACTGTTTCTAAAGAGGAGAAGAAAAATACAGAGGATGAGAGTTCTGCAGTCTCTCCAATTGACTCAATCAGACACTTCTTGGCTCAACAGAGACAAATTCAGTCTATTGCATCCCCACATCTATTTCAATTGCCATCTATGGATGGACAAATCGATTTGTCCAATATCTCTCCACTGAAGAAATTGCAACTAGGAACCATTTTTCAGGCTACTGCCCAAGAAGAAATATTGCAATCACAAGTAGAAGGAAATGAGCTTCTAGAGGAAGCAATTAAAGTTTTTTGAAAAGGTTTTACCGGACACCAGGAGGGATACCTCTCTGACTCCTGTACAACAACTGAAGCAACTACTGGAGTCCTTTAACAGTCATTCTACATCTTTAGAGAAGGAAGTTGAGAAGAAAGTAATGGAACAGATTAGCAATAAGAGACTAATAGATCTATCAGAAAAATGTTCCAAGGCACACAATCTACTGGGTATTAGTGTAAAGAGTATTCAAAATGCCCTAAGTGAAGCTAAGATAATGTATCAATTTTGCTTATCATGGCCTATAACCACAAAAGATATAAAAGACAAGATTGATGGCCTTGAAATGCAAATAGCTAATATCTCCGGAACATATGAGCCTTTAAAGGATAACAATGGAGATCTAAGGGTTGAAGTTGAAAAGACTCGTGCAATAATAAAGAAACTTCAGAATCAAAGAGAACTAATTAAGGATCAGATGAGGCAATTGAGGGAAATTGTCAGTTTCAAGATAGCAACGCTAACAAGGATGTTGAAAGAAGTTGATAAGATTGTTCAGATGACAACTGCACCTTCATTAGTTGAAGAAGCAGAATAATTGTTTTTGCAGATTATTGGGTAGATACAAATACTCAACTCTGCCAAGAAGCATTGGGACTCTGCAGTGTTACATCTGAAGAATATATACAAGGATATTCTTCCTACCAAATAATAATGTCCATATCCTGATGTCTTGTTCATATGCGGAAAGACAGAAGAAAACTATTTTTGTGATAATATAATAGCTTGATTTACATATTAAAGTACAGGAGTAAAATAGTAAGGGGGGTATGTACATAGAAAAACAAGATCAGTTTTGAGATAGGGCGAGAAGTTTTGATCTGTAGATATGCAAGTGCTCCCTTTGCCACCGATGACAAAGGGGGAGAAGTTTTGGCGTATGTAGAAGAAATTAAAATTCAAATCAAATTGTAGAAGAAACCCTAATCCAGCTTCTATCGCATTAAGTTATGGTTGCTTGCAAGAAAGAAATCTATGTTCATTATACAGTTAGTAGATTATTCGAGATGCAGAAAGAATTTTCCAGAAATCACATTCTAACTTAATGGTTCTTGGACATCAAATGCTGGCATAAGTTGCTTTGACATCCTCATAAATACTCGTTAAGATATATGAAACTTGGTTCATAATTGTTCCACTTTTATTTTAGGCCAGAGGCTCTATTTTAATGTCTGAAAGATTCCCAGAAGTTACCCATGAAAGCATTGTTTGAAGCTAAACATGATTCGCTAAAAATCTCAAAGTACCCTTAGGCCATACCATTCTACCAAAAAACTTTTGAGAATTATTTTGAATTCAATGTTCCAAGAAATTTGAGATACAGTACATACTGGAACTTGTTAAAAAACATATAGTTTGACCTCTTTGTAGAGATTGCTATTGATTGTAAAAGTACCATGCCCATCAAGCATCTCGTATCTCTTAGAAAAATGGAAATGAAAGACAAAATGGTAGCAAAAGAAAGTGCTACTTTTAGTTTAAAGGAAATACATTTTTTTCCATAGAATAATTCTTTTAATGTTTAATGTGCCGCTAAATAAACTTATGGGTAATATGATCTATAACCTTTGCTAAGTATCCTCGAAAATCATTTGGTCGGGTAGCTATCAACGAATCATATACTGCTGTAGCATCTCCTATGTGACCCCAATCTGAGTATGCCTTTGCCAGTAGCAAATCAACCTGCATTTCTAAACATAAGAATATGCTGCTACCAAAATATACCATATATGGTTATCATTCCATCAAATTACCCAAAGAGGAGAAAAGGAAAAAACTGAACTACAATAGCAAAATGCATAGAATTGTAATTAAGCCTAATGCTGCACCAAATCCAAGAAGACCTATTACAAGTGCCTGTCCAATTTCAAGTTCAAATGTGTCAACTTCATAAGAAATGAGATTATAAAATTAATAGAAACCACAAATATTTGAACAAAATCATACAGTGTCCTTCAAGTACTAGCTTCTTTTCTCTTAATCCTAATAATGGTTGGTGCTTTTTCTGCACTTGATACAGGCCAAGTATTTACAGTCAATTTGTGTGAAAAATGGGTAAGTCAATGAGGCATGTCAGTTGGACTAAGTTGTTCCCCAAACAGTTAGCAAAATTGGAACCCAACCACAACCATCCAACATAGGACTCATTTGACCACTGACTGCTCTTTCCTTCTTTTCATTACCACAGGGTATTAAGAACTTATACAGTAGGTACATTTTATGTTGTTATATAATGCATTAACCAAGGGTTTCAACAATAAGATTGTTATAGCTTTGTGCGTATGCGGAAAAATCAATGAAGGAAATCCACACTGCGCAACTTCTTGGGGTTGGGCTAGAGCAAGCCATAAAGAACTGATAAGAGATCCAAAAAGAAAATTCAACTCAAGGCTCAAGGATTTCATAAAAAGAAGTCCCTAACAAAGACCTCAAATGAGACCCTATATGGCCAAGAGGTTTGTTTGGTGACAAGGAAGTCTATTTGGTTGGAAGAAGGGTTCAGTAGGTGCAGTTATACGACTACACCACACCATGTGGCTAAGCAAAGTAAGTTGTAGTGGACTTGACCAAAGGTTGCACAAGGAGACTGATCAAGAAAGGCATAATGAGACGAGTCAGTGTTGTTTGTCAGGCCTCTGAATATCCTAAGGAGGCTCTAACTGAGGTCTAGGAAAGAGTAAGTGTAAAGGTCTTCTAGCACAAGTGGGCAAGTGCTATTGTGGTGCCTCGACAGGAGGCAGGAAGAGGTCAATGGGAGGCGTGGGCCAAAAGCGCTTGAATTTGCCCCTAGGCTGCAGAATAATTCTTAGAGTCGGCGAGGGAATGGCTAACCTTAGTTGATCTTCAAGCACGTCAAGCTGCTCAAGGACAATAGGAAAAGCAAGAGCAAGAAGGCCCTCTTCTTGCAACTCCTGTGTTATGTTTGGGCGTATCCCAAGGCACATCAGAGTGAGGGATGCAAGTGAAACTATTCCGTGTTTTTGTGTTTTTGCAATGTTTTGATGCTTTTGCAGCTGTTTTGATGCACAAAAATAATGACAACTAGTGTGTAAATCAAATCTGATCTAAGCATGCAAATGCATAAAGGAAATAGTGTTTTCGTATTTTGATGAATGCAAGTCTAGTATGTGTAATATACACCCCTGTTTGTGGAGATTTTTGATGCCAAATTTTTTGTTTGTTTTGTTTATGTTCACTGCTGATTGGTTTGTTTGCTTGTTTGCATATTCACATTCGATATTGCAAAATAATAAAGAAATACATAACATGCAATGATACCCAATAGTGTAGAGAACCTGAACAACTTAAACTATGAATTACCCAGATGAAGAAATAGCATAAACATTAATTTAGAGACATACCCATTATTAGTTCAACAATTTTGTAGGTCTGATATGCAATAACCAGCAAGGGGAATGCTACAAAACACCTTCAAACAATTCAGATTTCAAGTTCTCCCTTCTACAAATGATAGCACTCGATTTGGAAGCCCTAGACGCCCCTGTTACATGTGAAATAGACCTCCAAGGTGAGGCGTTTTGACCTCAGGAGCCTCACGTCCCAGGTAGGGTGTTGTACGGCCCTGTGAGGAACTTTACACAGCAAACAAAATACCGATTACCACTGAAATCTGCCTCGTACTCTGCCAAAATTCATAGTTTGCAGCTGAATGAACTAGGCGCCAACTGTGGGAGTAGAAACCAGCAGAAGAACTCTCAAAATCCACTATAATAGATGGCGGCCAGCACAAGGATGGTACGGCCCTGTTAGAACTCACTGCAACAACAAAAAATCACTCACAATCTTCAAATACCACTGCATTTAACCTTTATATCATTCTCAGAAAATCTGCATATTAAACTTGTATAAAACCACATAAATCTATCAATTGAAGACCAAGCGTAATCCCTATGTGAGATCACCATCAACCTCCCAGATTGTGTCTTTCAACAACGTAGGAAGTGTAGTTTGTAGAGGATTCTGTCTCCACAAACCTTACAAGGATACCCAACTCCTCCAAAAAGCCAAAGCTCAAGAAAATGAATGCACGACAATGAAAAATCAAATGAGCTCTATTTTTCACTTTTATTCCTCCTCTCATTTCCAACACCCAAGTTGGAGTCTTTTAATTTAATACTTAATTTAATATTCAAACTCCTTATGACTCCCCATGGGATGAGTTCCCCCCTTTCTCTAACACATCAAATAAAAACACCTTATACCCCCTTAAGTCACTTTTTAAAAATAAAGTAACTTATAACATTTAAATACCATAAGTTAAATATTTAATTTAACTTTGATATTTTCGACATTTAAAATAATATTCCATGGCCACTCCAAATGTCAAAAAACCAATACAAGTCGCTCCCGCCAATACTGCTAAGAATAGAAATATCGATACAAGCTCCACCGGTGACCCTACCCGACTTACTAAAAATAGTAAGTCCTAGAAAACTTGTCCAAAGACGCTCCGAAAAGGGAAGATGTGCTCAAAACTAATGTCGGAACTCAATCAAAGCATCCCACACATGTCACAACTGCTGGTAACCTCCACCAAAGTTCCGTAACCATCAAACATTAGCCTACGAGAACCCTAAAATAGGCTAATTGAGTCAACCCGTTGAACTGTCTAGGAACGGGGCATTACAGTCCGCCCTCCCCAAAATTGCTTGTCCTCAAGCAATCTCAACTCAGGATGTTGTAATATCTGCTCATTCTCCCACGTTGCATCCTCCACAGGTAAGTTCTTCCATTTGACCAAATACTCTTTGATAATCCTTCTCCAGAGAGTCCACGACCAAGAATCAATAATGGCCTCTGGAATCAATATTAACTTCCTCTCCTCATCCAATGGTGGCAACTCAGATGAGGGAACTACATTGTGTCCAAGTGCCTTCTTGAGCCTGGATACATGAAAAACATTATGCACTTGGCTGTTGGCTGGTAACTCAAGCTCATAGGCAACCTCTCCTACTCTCATGGACACCCTGAATGGACCATAAAATCTGGGTTTTAGCTTCTCTGCTCCACTCCTTTTGAAAGTAGATTGTCTGTATGGCTGAAGTCTCAAGTAAACCATGTCCCCAACCTCAAAACTGTGTTCCACTCGATGCTGATCTGCATACAATTTCTGTTGATTTTGTGCACGCTGCAGATTTTCCTTAAGTGCTTTCATGATGTCCTGACTTTCTTGTAACAAATCCTTTGCTTTAGGCACTCTACTATCACCAAGCAGTAAATCCATGAAGTTAGGGGCATCATACCCATATAAATCCATAAATGGAGACATCCTAATACACATATGATATGTAGTGTTATAACAATACTCCCCAAGATGCAACCATTTGATCCATGCTCTTTGCTGCCCAGAAACATAATTTCTAAGATATGCTTCCACCCATTTATTCACTATTTCTGTTTGCCCATCCGTTTGTGGGTGGTAACTGGTACTAGGAGTAAGTTCGTTGCCACACAAATGGAACAACTCCTACCAAAAGAGACTTAGGAACTTGTTGTCCCTATCGCTCACAATTCCCTTTGGATAAGGGCTGAAGTAGTCCAATTGGATAAGTGTGCTCATTCTTATTCTGCTGGCAAGTAGGGCACTCTCTAACATACTTAAGAACCTCATTCTTGAGTCCCTTCCACGTAAAATACTCCCGGATTTGCCTGTAAGTCTTAAAGAACCCAGGGTGACCAGCCATGTGTGTATCATAAAAAGTCCTCAGTATCTTGCCCTTAAACTGTGAAGTAGGCACCAGAAAAATCCTCTCCTTATAAATGATCAAGTCATTAACCACGGAGTACCTGTCATCATGCACTATGCCCTCTATGATTTTTGCTGCCCAAGAATCCTTAGCATACTCTGCTGAAATTAACTCCCTCCAATCAGCAGAAATCTCCCCTAACAAACACAAGTGGGGTCTCCTACAGAGTGCATCTGTTACTACGTTTTTCTTCCCTTTGACATATCCTATGTCAAAGTCATATGCCTGTAGTCTGCTCACCCACTTTTGGTGTCGGTCATTAAGATCCTTCTGATTCATGAAGTACTTAATGTTGTTGTGGCCTATTTTTATGATAAACTTGCTCCCAACCAGGTATGGTCTGAACTTGGCCAATGCATGCATTATGGCCAACATCTCCCTGTCATAAACTGAATAGCTCCTCTCCACACCTCTGAACTTCCTGCTCTCAAATGCTATGGGGTGTTTCTCCTACATTAGCACTGCCCCAATTCCCTCTCTTGAGGCATCACACTCCAACTCGAAAGGTTTAGAGAAATCTGGAATCACTAACATAGGACATGAGGACATCAACTGTTTGAAGTGTTCAAAACACTTCTGTGTTGAATCTGACCATATAAAAGCTCCTTTCCTAGTCAAGTATGTAAGTGGGGCTGCAGTCTATGAGAAGCCCTTGACGAACCTCCTGTAAAAAGCACACAACCCAAAGAACCCCTTGAGCTGAGAGAGATTCATGGGTGTAGGCCATTCTATAATAGCCCTTATCTTTTCTGGATCAACTCTTACCCCCTCTGCACTAATAATATGACCAAGGTAAAGAAGTTCAATCATGCCAAAGTCGCACTTGGAATCCTTAGCATACAAGGACTCACTCTCTAATATGCTTAACACCTCCTCAAGATGCCTCGTGCTCCTCCCAGGTTCTACTGAAGATCAAGATATCTTCAAAGAAGATCAACACAAATCTCCTCAACTGCTTCCTGAAGATCTGATTCATGCAACTCTAGAAAGTAGCTGGTGCGTTAATCAATCCAAACGGCATCACCAAAAACTCAAAATGACCATAGTGGCACCCGAAGGCGGTCTCCTCTATGTCCTCCCTCATCCTGATCTGATGGTAACCTGATCTCAAGTCAATTTTGGAAAAATAACAAGCTCCGTGTAGCTCATCGATCAACTCATCAATTCTAGGAATGGGGTATCTGTTTTTTATGGTCTTTTTATTCAGTGCACGGCAGTCAATACACATGCATATGGTCCCATCCTTTTTGACTAAAACAACTGCAGAAGCAAATGGCTCTTGTCGGGTCTAATATGCCCCATCTCTAGTAGCTCCTTAATGGTTTTCTCTATCTCATCCTTGAGCCTCTTAGGATGCCAATAGGGTGTGCTAATCACCGGTTTTGCACCATCCTCTAACTCTATCACGTGCTCTATTGCTCTGTCGGGTGGCACTCCAGGTGGTATACTCCCAAACACCTTGCTATGCTTCGTTAGCAATTTCTGAATATTTGGATGGTGGTTGTCCTTCTGCTGTTCTAGAATTGCAGGCATGATTAGGCACTCTGCTGCCCACTCCACCTGATCATGTCTAAGCATCATCTCCATCCTCTTGAGAGATACAACTCGGGGACCTCCATCTGATAATGCTCTAAGCACAATCTTTTTCCCATTGGAATCAAACTTCATTTCCATGTTATGCAAGTTCCTAGTAAACTCCCCAAGGGTCATCATCCAATGCATGCCTAAAACCACATCAGTGTCACCAATGCCAACTACATAAAAGTCATCCTTAAGCTCATATTCGCCCAGCCGAATACTCAAATCAGAAATCTTCCTAGTGCAAGTGAGTTCGAAACCATCTACAACCATCACCTTGAATCCTTCAAACTCCTCTATTTTGAGTCCTCTCTTGACAACAAGACCCTCATCAATGAAATTATGTGTAGCACCTGTGTCGATGAGAGTAACTATTCGCTGCCCACAAAGAACTCCTCTAACTCTGAAAGAACCAATTTTTTGGAAGCTAAAGAGTTGTGCCATCACTCCTTCACCATCACTTTCCCTTTTTGATGAGTTTTCCACTTCGATGTCCTCTATATTAGATTGTTGATCTGATTTTCTGAGTTAGTTTCTTCAGCTGAAAAATATTCTATCTGTTTGGCATTTGCCTTGTTAAGGCATCTATGAGATGGGTCCCAAGGTTCCCTACAATGGAAGCATAATTTCTTCTTCCGATACTCATTCAACTGCTCATTACTCGGCTGATTTGTTTCCCTCTTTGGCTGGTTAACATCACGTTGAAAATGTTTTTTATCCTTATCTTTCTTATGTAGAAATCCTTTAGATTGAAACTTGCTCCTAGAAGTAGAGGACTCCATATCTCTCGCCTTCTTCATTGCTTCCTGTAATGAAAGTGGATTAAGCCCCTTAATCCAACCCCTCAACAGGTCTGTAAGTCCATCTATGAAAAGAACTACCAATCTCTGCTCTGAAATATTAGTGACCATCACAGATAACTTTTGGAACTCTGAGATATAGCTGTCCACTGAACCCCATTGTTTCAGTTGTGCTAGCTCCTTGAACTGCAACTCTGGGTCTTTCTTATCAAACCTGTCAATCAATCTCTCAGTGAACTCTGCATATGAAGTAATCTAGTCATGACCAAGTGTAATCATACCATATTGCCACCACTCATGGGCACTACCATCAAGATGCAATGCAACATAGGTAATAGCCTCCTCCTCTGGCATAGGGCTAAGATGAAGATAGTTATCCATCCATTATACCCAAGCTCTCGTAGTAGTCTTTCTCGACCCATCGAAGTACGAAATGGACAATTTGCTTACTTTTTTCTGTAACTCATGATTATGGTATCTGTTACCCCTGTTGGGTCTATGCCTCATCCTCAGATCCACATAATCTCTTAAAGACATTTCAGCCTGGACCTCTGCCCTTGAAGCCCTCCAATCTGTCATAATCATGTCTTGTAGCTCATGCTGAGTCGGCTCCATAACCTCGGGTGGATTATCTCGTGGAGGAAAAGTAGGCATGTGTGGTCTAGTATTAGCTATCCCAGCCATTGTACGCTGGTTAACTGTCCTGTTATTAACAGATCCATCCCCATCATTTCTCTTATCGCCATTGCCTCCATTACTGTCTCCATTCCTATTATTGTTGTTGTTATTCCCCTTAATCTATCTAGCCAGTAGGGCACAATCATGTTTTGTTGTAACTCACGCTGTCCCCTAGCCAAATCATTTAATATTTCCCTGGGGTTCAGTTCACCATGCTCTCTGTCACCCATCTCTACCTCTACCCTGTCAACACCTGCAAAGGGGTCTATGTGCGGTGGTACTTCGAGGTTTGGTTGTGACCTATTTCTCCTCAAATAATATTGGTGTGTGTTGGGCTGCATTACTCACTGAAAACTCCGCATATTTTTTCCAAATAACCGCACAAGATGGCAAGAAAAGCTGAGCTCTAATACCACTGTAATATACACCCCTGTTTGTGAAGTTTTCTGATGCCAAATTTTTTGTTTGTTTTGTTTATGCTCACTGCTGATTGGTTTGTTTGCTTGTTTGCATATTCACATTCAATATTGCAAAATAATAAAGAAATACATAACATGCAATGATACCCAGTAGTGTAGAGAACATAAACAACTTAAACTATGAATTACCCAGATGGAGAAATAGCATAAACTTTAATTTAGAGACATACCCATTATTAGTTCAACAATTTTGTAGGTCTTATATGCAATAACCAGCAAGGGGAATGCTACAAAACACCTTCAAACAATTCAGATTTCAAGTTCTCTCTTCTACAAATGATAGCACTCGATTTGGAAGCCCTAGACACCCCTGTTACATGTGAAATAGACCTCCAAGGTGAGGCGTTCTGACCTCAGGAGCCTTACGTCCCAAGTAGGGTGTTGTACGGCCCTGTGAGGAACTTTACAGAACAAACAAAATACCGATTACCACTGAAATCTGCCTCGTACTCTGCCAAAATTCATAGTTTGCAGCTGAATGAACTAGGCGCCAACTGTGGGGGTAGAAACCAACAAAAGAACTCTCAAAATCCGCTATAATAGATGGCGGCCAGCACAAGGATGGTACGGCCCTATTAGAACTCACTGCAGCAACAAAAAATCACTCACAATCTTCAAATACCACTGCATTTAACCTTTATATCATTCTTAGAAAATCTGCATATTAAACTTGTATAAAACCACATAAATCTATCAATTGAAGACCAAGCGTGTAAGATACTATCCCCAAATTTTTTCATAATGATATACAAGGATATGACGATGTTAGCATAAATTGCATAAACCAACTAGTTGCCTCACACTTTTTGATCACCCAAATCCCAGTATGGGCAAGGTGAGAGCATACAGTGCTTAGCTTATACAAAACAATTATGCAACAATAAAATTATAATTCATCCGCTACGGCGGGCATCCACAAGTTGTGGGAATTCACCACTTTCAGTGGGTAAAGAACAAGAAAGGAAGATTACAAAGCCATCCACATGTTCAGTGGAAATACTCCACTTTTTCAGTGGGTGAGAGCAAATAAGGTAAGTTCTTTCTCCACACTGGCGGTTGAACCATCCAGGGGTACTTTAATGAGTTTGCAAGATAGAGAAATGATTACAATGCTTAGGAATATGCAACACAAAATTAGAAGCAAAGATAGAGTTATAATCAAGTGCCAAGAGGAAGATAAGGATCACCAAGTTCACTTGCAGCTCACACAAGACAATCCATTCTTGGTAATTCTGATATATCAATAAGAGCTGAAACATGAAATTGTTGATGCATTATAACTCTGAATTTTCTGCCTTTGTCTCTAGTATGGCTGACCCTTGCACAACATACATATTAGAGACACACATCAAACTCACGGATGCTGAAACACTGCAATTTTATTACTGTTCAGGTCTGAATATATAATCAGCTTCTATGCTTGTTGTACGGCACCCTGGACCTGCTAAGTCTTTCACACATGATCACAAACACAAGGATCCCCTTCAAACTGAACAGTAACTGTCTTAAGGCCTGCAATATCACATAAATATGAAAAGACAATTGATCTTACACCCCTGAAATCAGCTCAGAAGACTCAGTCACCCACATACAGAGATGTACGGCTCTAGTAATGTACGGCTTGCTGAAGCATTCTAAAATCTGCAGATTAAAATCTGAAATGGTTTGAAATGAATAATTAACTAAGACAATAACATTCCATTTTCATTCCAACATTACCAAAAATGCCCACATTAAAAATAAATGAAAACTCCAAGTCATAGTACGGCCCAGGCAAATGGTACGGCTACCTTGCTGTAGGCCCAAAACACTTTCAAAACACTGCAAATCAGACTAGAAAGATTCGCCTAGTCATCCCAATCAAATTACAATCAAATATTGATGCAATAGATGAAATATTAATTCCTGATGTGGATCGCTCAAGGACAGGATTGTACGGCCATTCCTGTATGGATTCTCTCATTACAATCTATAACATGCATTAAAACCTCTGAAAATGGTCTTGAAGGAAGCGGATTATGCATACAAAGACTCCATCATAAACAAAGATCAAACAAACTTCAATTTAAATTGCAATCTTCACAAGGTACTTTTCAGTTGGTATGGCTTGCATATGTATGGCCAGCAGGAAACACTCGTAACAATATAAAGATATAAATCCAAACTACACACTTTAATATCCAAATTGCATTCCAACTATACAAAATGGATTACAATGCAAATCACAACAAAATCTATCAATCTCTGATCAGCTCCATGGCAAACTCTGTATGAGCTTGCTCCCAATCTACCTTCAGCACAAAGGTGATTCCTGTATGAAATCACACCAAACCTCAATAGGGTTTTCGTCCTCAAGAGCATTCTACAAGAGGGGTTTCGTCCTCAAGAGAATATGGAAGAACTCTCTGGTTCAATCCCAACAGCATTTCATTACAAAATCCAAGCATGTCCAAACAATGAGCCCATCTCCTCCTTTTATAACTTTTTGAGGGAAATAAAATATTATTTCCTTTATCCCTTCATATTTCTCCTCAAACAATATAAAAATAATTCATTATGTGAGCACAACTTAAAGTCACCCTTTTAATTAAAAGCTCCTTTTAGCTCCAACGACCCCTTTTATCAAAATAATGGAAATATTTGATTTGTAAGGTCCCAAAATGATGCATCCATGATTTAAAGCTTTTCATCCCCTTTCCAACGAGCTATAACACTTAAGTGTTAAATGAACATTTCCCAACCATTTTAACTTAAGTGCAATAATTAATTGTTTAGCTCATTAAATCAACTGATTTTACGGAAAATCCCAAATATCATCAAACTGCAAAATTAAGCATACCAACATACTCCATGATGTTTGGGAAGATGAATGATGCCTTCCGGGTGACTTTCTAAAAATAGACGGCCTCTCCAAGAATCTTGGAGAGCAAATCGGGAACTCGATCAAACATCAGAAAGCATCACTGTGATGCTGAACACCATCTGAGCTCAAAGCCATAACCAATTGCTCTGTAAAACTGATCTGTGGCCACTCCAAGAACATTGGAGTTCTACCAACAAAGCCAGATAGCCACTAAGAGACTAAGAACAAGCCAAAATGCTCACAATAATCAATGCGCCAAAAATGGAACATTACAAAGCGTAATCCCTGTGTGAGATCACTAGCAACCTCCCAGATTGTGTCTTTCAACAATGTAGGAAGTGTAATCTGTAGAGGATTCCATCTCCACAAACCCTAGAAGGATAACCAACTCCTCCAAAAAGCCAAAGCTCAAGAAAATGAATGCACGACAATGAAAAATCAAATGAGATCTATTTTTCACTTTTATTCCTCCTCTCATTTCCAACACCCAAGTTGGAGTCTTTTAATTTAATATTCAAACTCCTTATGACTCCCCATGGGATGAGTTCCCCCCTTTCTCTAACACATCAAATAAAAACACCTTATACCCCCTTTAGTCACTTTTTAAAAATAAAGTAACTTATAACACTTAAATACCATAAGTTAAATATTTAATTTAACTTTGATATTTTCGACATTTAAAATAATATTCCATGGCCACTCCAAATGTCAAGAAACCAATACAAGTTGCTCCCACCGATGCTGCTAAGAATAGAAATATCGATACAAGCTCCACCGGTGACCCTGCCTGACTTACTAAAAATAGTAAGTCCTAGAAAACTTGTCCAAAGATGCTCCGGAAAGGGAAGATGTGCTCAAAACTAATGTCGGAACTCAATTAAGGCATCCCACACATGTCACAACTGCTGGTAACCTCCACCAAAGTTCCCTAACCATCAAACATTAGCCTACGGGAACCCTAAAATAGGCTAATTGATTCAACCTATTGAACTAGCTAGGAAGAGGACATTACAGTATGTATGCAAACTAAGATACAATTCTTCCTATATGATTGTTCCCTACTTGATCTTTCACTAATGCAACTATTTTACTTTCACACTTTCAATAAGATGATAAAAGTATGTTTACAAGCAAAAGAACAACAAGAATAGTTTGTAAGCAATAGCATGAGAATGCAAATTTTCAATATTTCTAGCATGCAAGCTATGTAATGTTCCTATGATGACAAAATTTGTTCTAAATGCTGGCTTGAATGCTCTAAATGTTTTATGGACAGCCTATGTTCATTTCCCATATTGAATTGTGATGATTGCCTAAAGCATTAACACTCCACAAAATTCAAATGAATGTAGCAGACTGCTGGCCTGATAATTCTGCATGTAAGTTTTAACACTGATTTAAGTTATTGTTTATGAACGAAAATGCTGATTTTTTTACTAGTTAGGGTTTCCTAAATTATAGTATAAAAAACATTATTTTGCTTCAATTATTAATGCTATTCATTTATGTTCAAAATGCAAACCATTTTATGTTGATTTTATTTTATGTTTTAGGCAAAAATGCTATTTGTTTTTACTAGTGTAGCCTATAGGATTTCTGTTTCAGGTTCAAAGAACTATTTTTAATTTTAAACCCTGGTTTTTTCACCCAAAAAACTACTGTAGGTAGAAGATGAGTGGAGGCATCAATCGCCTCAAGTACCACCTCGCACATACTCCTTGTCATGATATCGAAGCATGCCTAATGCCACAAATGAGGTAGAACAAAAGATGCAGGCAGCCTTGCATTGACAAATCAGAAGAAATTAGAGAGGATGACAAGAAATGTAGCCATGGCAACAGCCATTAATCCCAACTTGGCATGGAAAACAAAGGTGGATATAACAAAAATTGCAGGCTCTAGTCATGGTCCACACGTGCGCAACGCATCCACCTCGTCTAGCTCGAGGAGAGCCCAGTCACAAGATTTTTTTGTACCTCAAAACACACCTGGAGCACAACTTTCACTTCAAGGTACAATGTGATACAAGAATATGCACAGGGAAGCATATTTGGCTTGTGCTAATTTTTGCTTCTACAACAACCTTCCTTTCAACATAGTGAGGAGCCCATATTGGGAGTATTTGTTCATGGCATTGATAGTTGTAGGAAAGGGTCTAATGTAATGTCCCTTTCTGATCTATTCATAAAACCCTACAATTTTTTTGTATTTTCTGATTTGTGCAAACTGGAATAAATATGGAATGTAGATTAACAGCTACTACATACCAAAACAAAATATGGAATAGCTATAATTTGATGAGCACGTGGTGATATTAAAGGGGGGGGGCGTGAATCAGTATCAAACAAACTTTTACTTTTCAACTTAAACCATTCACAAATAATCACACATGTAAGATCTAGCAATTATGTACATAGAGATAACACACGATTTTACGTGGAAACCCTTGCCGGAGAAAACCACGGCAAAATATTGCTTATATATATATATATATATATATATATATATATATATATATATATATATATATATATATATATATATATATATATATATATATATATATATATATATATATATATATATATATATATATTCTTCTTCTGTAGGCACCAACCTACTTCTCTTACAATTCTTCTTTTGTGAGCACCAACCCACTAGAGACACCAATCCCCGCTTGTAGAATCTGTAAGCACCAACCTTTACAACTGAGCACCAACTCAGTAAGAGGCACCAATCTCTAGGCACAAACCTACAAATTCTTCAATGGATGATCTCGTTCTCTTTTACTCACAATATGATTTCTACTTCTGATTCTGTATGATGTAAATCTTTCCTTTTCAAATCAAGTTCACACACATATACTTTCTTCCCTTACAAATCTGATCACACACTTTCTTTCCTCACAAATCTGATCCAAATTATGCACAACTTTCTTACACAAAACTTATCATAACATGGCAATGTCTTCACATAAATTTCTGCTCATATCATCTTCATATTATCACACACTTTCTTTCAAAACAAGTCAGATTTGCACTTCATATTCCTTCCCCTTCTCTTCCTTTATTTCTGCTCTTGAACTCAGAAAATAATTCATTTTATTGCTTGCTTTTCATCCACACCATCTCTATGCATTTATATATTTCTCAAGAGATATGTCTTAATGAATAAATGTGACTTTTCATAAAGACACAACTCCTTCTAACAATTTTCAGCCTCTAAAGAAATCGTACCTCTTCACAATGATCGCTTTCTAGTCTCTTATGATATCATTCGCTCCTTGTCATCTTTTGTGTTATTCATAAATCATTGGATTTCTACTTAGCAACCACTCCATGTATCATATAAATATGATACTTTACCTTCATTTTGGAATACCTTTTGTGTGGTCGGCCACCTTAAGGAAATTAATTTAAATTTGAATTTTATTCTTGGCTCCAAGGTATATGGGTCAGCGCATATTTATTTATCTTGTTTTTAATTCTTCAACGTCTTTCGTATAATCTTTTATTATGTTTAAATCTTTAATTTAAACATGTACATATCTCTAAGTCGGCCTTCCAATTTCACTATCTCTTCAACGGGAAAGTATAACGGACTACTCTTATTTTACTTTGACATCAATGACTCTGTCAATGACTCCGTGCTTTTGACATCAATGGCATCCTTTGACAATCTTTACATTCGTCCTTTGACATCAACGACAATACTTACTTTGACATTCTCATCCATACATCTTGGACAACTAATCCAACAATCTCCACCACAAACTCTTTGACATTAACAATCTTGTTCATGCACCTTGACATCAATGACAACCATCTTGTCTATGTTCTTTTGACATCAATGACACCCAACTTGTCTATGCACTTGACATCAATGACAACATTTCCAACAATCTCCCCCTTTGTCATTGATGGCAACACAAACATAATTCTCTCCTTTTGCATTGCTCCCCCTTAATCTATCTCTCCCCCTTTGACATCAATGGCAAAGGGACACTTAGTATACCTATTTTCTTCATGATATGATTCTCTTTTCTATGATGCTCCCCCTGTCTGTAAGGCTCCTCCTTTCTATAACTCTTCATTTTCTATAGTTGTCTCTTTCTATACTACTCTCCCTGTTTGTCATGCTCTCTTTGTCTCACTGCTCCCCCTATCTCTAATTTTCCTCTTTTAATGGTAATGGGATGCTCATTACCCTCATCATAGTCATCAACTAAACTATCTTTGAATACCTTCTCTATGGAGTTAAAAGATGATGCTTTTGGATAGGTCCCCCTAAATCTTGTGCATGAAATGTAGTTTGCACAAACATAGATTCTCCATTTTCCTTATTATATTGATCTTGTTCCCTTCTCCATACTCTTGTATTTTCTTCCACTTGACTATCCATAGCTTCTACTCTCTTGTTCTGCCTAGGGGGTTCCACAAGACCACTTCTACAGAAGCGTGCTATATGTCCATAGTTGTTGCACTTGTAGCACACAACATTGTAATCCAACAAAGAAACAAAGGAATTATAGTTCCTTCTTGAAAATCCATAAGTACTTCTACTCTTGTTCCAATCAAATCTTCTTGTTTGTGTCCAACAATCTATTGCTTTATGACCAAAGTTATTGCAAGAATAGCAATAACCATGAAATGAATGTTGAAACTCGTTCATTTGCGCTTGCCTTGGAGGGAACGGTTTTCTGAAATTTTCTTTCTTGCCTTTATGAGTATTGATTTTCTGATGACAATAATTTCTCTCTTCTTGGACCTATCACCATTGATGGAGCTCTTAAGCACATTTACATATCCTTTGGACTTCTCCTCATTTGTTTTCTTTGGTAACTTCGTAGCTTTAGAACTTGAGCCTTCTTTAGTAGTCTTTTGATTTTCCTCCTTTGATTCCTTAGAACTTTGCCCTTCTTTGAAACCAATACCACTCTTGTCACATGTAGGTTTTTGAGAATTTATAATTTCATCCAATGTTTCCAAACTCCTTACATTTTTCAACTCCCCCTTTAGTTGAGCCATAATTATCTCTAACTCCTTCCTCAAAGAGACAATTTCGGACTCTAGTTTTTCACAATCTTCTTCCTTTGTCTTTAGGTGAAATCCCACTTCCTCTTCTACCTTCTTTGCTTCTTCATATTGAACCTTTAGATCCACGATCATTTTTTTTGCTTCATCAAGAGCTTGAGATACTTTGGCTTTTGATTCACTTTCCTCTTGAACTTTGGATTTTAGTTGCGAGTTTCTTCTCTGAATCTTTTCAACCTCATCATATGCGAATTGGAGTTCTTCCTCAAGATCCACTTGTCCTTCATCATCTTCGTTCTTCTTATATCTTGAATCTATCCCTTCTTTTTAGCTATCTTCATCACTCTTTGCTTCCACTGCCATGAATAGTTTTTCTTCTCTATCACTGAATAATTCTTCATCACTTTCCTCTGAAGAGCTATTATACTCCTTAGAGTAGAGACTCTTGTACCTTCGGAAGTTCTTCCTTCTCTCAAATTGATCTTGCTTGTAGCCCTTCTTATGGTGTTGATATCCTCTTTCTTTCTTCATTTTGTAGTCCTCTTCATCGTCGCTGCTCTCACTTTTTCCCTGCGGACACTTAGAAGCAAAATGACCTAATTTACCACAATTAAAACATTTAAACTTACCTTTATACTTACCTGATCCTATCATTTGTTTCCTCATGAAGTGGGCTTCTTTTGCATCCGAACCATCACTGGAGCAATCGCTTGATTCATACCTCTTATTCCTTATCTTCTTTGAAGCTTTGAACGCGGCCTTTCTTTCAAATGATTTGTTCTTTTCCGTCCTCATTTCATATGTTGTCAGGATCCCATGCAACTTGTCCTTTGTTAACTTGTTCAAGTCTTCTATTTCTTCAATTGCTGAAACCTTTGCATCAAACCTCATAGGAAGAGATCTTAGTACCTTTTGTACTATCATGGATTCTTTCATCTCTTCGCCAAGTCCTCTAATGGTACTGACGATTTCATTCACACGAAGGAGGTAGGCTGCAATATTTTTAGCATCTCCCATATTTAAGCTCTCAAATTGTCTTCTATGAGTTTGGAGCTTTGCCTTCTTAACTTCGTCATCGCCTTCATAAATATTCTTTAGTTTATCCCACATCTCTTTGGCAGATTTGCAACGCATTACCTTTACAAATTCTGATTCGGCCAAACCACATAAAATAGCATTTTTAGCCTTGGCATTATTTTCGCTTTCCCTCTTTCCATCCTTATCCGTTGGTGGTGATGCAGGAGCAGTGTATCCATTTACAACAGACTGCCATATGTCAAACCCTAGAGCATTCAAATAAGTCTCCATCCTTATACTCCAAAAGCCATAGTTGGTTCCATCAAACAATGGTGCCCTGCTTGAGGAAAATCCATATCCATCATGTCTGGCCATGTGTGCTTTTAAGATCTACCTTCAAGCGGTTAAGCTCTCTCTAAAGGAACCCGCTATGATACCGATTGATGAGCACACGGCGATACTAAGAGGGGGGTGAATAAGTATCAAACAAACTTTTCCTTTTCAACTTAAACCAATCACAATAAATCACACATGTAAGATCTAGCAATTATGTACACAGAGAGTGTCATGTCCCTGCATTATGTATTATTCATTCAAATCAAAGATATGAATGATATTATAAATTGAATATATTTAAATAATATTTATTTAAAACAATTAAAAGATATATTATTATTATATTTATAAATAACACATAAACAATAATAATATATTATAAATATATCTAATAATATAAATATAAATATTCTTATATTATCTTATATTATAATATAAATATAAATAATATAATATAAATCATATATCATTTACTATGATATAAATGATATAATAAATACAAAATAAATAATATATCATTTATTATAATGATATAACATAAATACAAATAATATAAATAAACTATATGTTAAGGGAGTTACACAGGTCATAGAAGGGAATAACATAAAGTAATAAAAATTATAAAAGGGTAAGTATGTCTTTTACCACCAGGCATAATAAATATCCCTTGAAAGGGAAATAAATAAAGAAAAGAAGATGGGCAATAAATAAATAATATCCCATAAATAAATATATTTAGATCCGCATTATATTTATATATATTTCTGAGTCATAACTAGAAAAGATATCATAAATATATATATAGGGAGGAATTATTCAAGTAAAAATAAATATAATAATAATAATAATAATAATATATAATAGTAAATATATATTTATTCATTGCATAATTTAAGGGCATTCATATATGGAATCGAGCTGTTGAGAAGATGCCGATCTCATAATAAGGAGCTCTTAACTAATACAAACAAATATCGAGTATCAAAGTTTAATAATATTTATTTATTAAGGGTGGTGACGGGTGGTGAATTGCACCCCTTCAAACTTATAAATATTAACGGGCCCATCTAACAAAAGGGGGGAAAGGAATAGAAAAAGGAACGAGGAGAATAAATATCTACCACATCCAAAAAGTACCTGCAGATCGTCTGAACAGCAGGTAAGTATTTTAATATATTTAATTATTAAGATGCAATATATCTATATATATGTGTGTAAATATATATATATATAAATATATATATATATATCGGAGTAATCCCATCCGTAAGAAGGCCCGTATGCTGGGACAAAGTCTCCCGTAGGCTGGGTCAAGAGATGGTTTCAGTGCCCCGATACATGTAAAGCCTAGTTCCATGGGGAAAAGTAATAAGGAAAATATGCATGATTGAATTATGGAATGTATTATAGAATAGTTATCAATAATAAGTTACAATTGTGAAATGAATAATCCGTCAACAAGGAATGATATAATTATATTATCATTGATCTTATTTGATCTTATCATCAAAAATTATTAATCTATAATGTTTCTAATGTCTTCTTGAGAAGCACTTTGAATGCAAATTTAGGTTTAAATGTTTCCTCTAGAAAGAGGGACATTACAGAGAGAACACACGATTTTATGTGGAAACCCTTGCGGGAGAAAACCACGGCAAAATATTGCTTATATATATATATTGATTTTTCTTCTGTAGGCACCAACCTACTTCTCTTACAATTCTTCTTTTGTGAGCACCAACCCACTGGAGACACCAATCCCCGCTTGTAGAATATGTAGGCACCAACCTTTACAACTGAGCACCTACTCATTAAGAGATACCAATCTCTAGGCACCAACCTACGAATTCTTCAATGGATGATCTTGTTCTCTTTTACTCACAATCTGATTTCTACTTCTGATTCTGTATGATGTAAGTCTTTTCTTTTCAAATCAGGTTCACACACATACTTTCTTCCCTTACAAATCTGATCACACACTTTCTTTCCTCACAAATCTGATCCAAATTATGCACAACTTTCTTACACAAAACTGATCATAACATGGCAATGTCTTCACATAAATTTTTGCTTATATCATCTTCATATTATCACACACACTTTCTTTCAAAACAAGTCAAATTTGCACTTCATATTCCTGCCCCTTTGTAACATACACCCCTGGTATATGTCTGCTCTGAATGTGTTTTTGTGTTTTTTCTGATGTTTTTGGTTTAGGTTTTCAATGCATGTTTTTGCATGTATGATTTTTGCAACATTGACAGAAAATGAAGCATATATGGTAAACCCAAAAAAACTAAAAAAGATATCAACAAACTAACAATGACCCAGTTCGTATTTAGCCAGAAAATGAATTATGAGTAGTGAGTACATACCCATATCACAGTTTGCAACTTCGCCCGGATGTTGTAGCCAGACCAGCAACAAGGCCATAGTAAAATGCTCACAACTCCGTGAAAGTAAGAGGAATGGTATTACAAAGAGTAGCAGCAAACAATATTGCTCAATACATCAAGATTAGAAGAGGTAATCACCACATAACAATGAAGAAATGCAATATCAAAGTACCCACGTCCCTGGCTAGAAAGTACGGCCTGCTGAAAATTTGTATCAATCACAAACTCACACAAAATGCCTCAAAACTCCTGATTTCTTCCTCTAATATGTCTGCAGCAATGAGGCGACCTCCATAAGGTGAGTAATCTCCAACAAAATACAAGAAATCTGCTGCAAATAAAGTGTACAACCTCCTAGGTGGTACGGCCAAACACCTAGAAGTACGGCCTACTTAATAAGTGTCTGCAACAGCAAATAAATATCATAGAAATCCTTAGAATCTGATTTCCAATGCCTTCTCTCAGCTGCAATAACAAACTCCTCCAAATATCCTCATTCCATGCTCAAATCAACTTCAAATGGATTTCCTGAATGCACAAATGAGACCTCTGGTTGAAGCCTCCAATAACCTCTCTTGATACGATCTTCCACGCACGAGGAAAGGGATCAATGAAGGGGTTTTCGTCCCAACACTGTCACAATCAAACCCTAGAGCCAAGCTCAAAATGCCAAAGCACAATAAACTCACAAGTGAGAGCAAAATCCAATATTCTCGCATAATGCAAATGAGCCTC
This sequence comes from Cunninghamia lanceolata, assembly GCA_027924645.1. Taxonomy (NCBI): domain Eukaryota; kingdom Viridiplantae; phylum Streptophyta; class Pinopsida; order Cupressales; family Cupressaceae; genus Cunninghamia; species Cunninghamia lanceolata. Next base: position 11,644,799 of record BSBN01001533.1, read on the forward strand.
ATTTTCCCTTTTTGTTGCTCTCAATCCCAATGCCCAAGAAGAGGGTTTTTTCATTATTTTTTAATTTATTAAACAACCCCTTGTCTCTCCATGAGGGGCGCCCACCTCCTAGTCACTTCACTTTAAGTTATAACTTGACTTTATAAAACAATATTATTTTATAACTTAAGGTAACTTTATTTTTGACTAGTATAAGTTAAATCTTTAATTTAACTTATATATCGACCTTTAATACCTTGGGCTCTGAGATAACATGAATTCCCTACACCATGACCATCCACACTGCCCTGCCAAAAATAGCAACTGCTCAGCTCTTGACTTACTATAAATAGTAAGTCCCTGGAATGACCTCCTAAACACCTCCATTAGCCTACGTAAGTCAAATTATAGGCTAATCCCGGTCCACTAGTGCAATGAGCTAGATGGGGGACATTACACCCATCTCTTCCTTTATTTCTGCTCTTAACTCAAAAAATATTTCATTTTATTGCTTGCTTTTCATCCACACCATCTCTATGCATTTATATATTTCTCAAGAGATATGTCTTAATGAATTCATATATGTGACTTTTCATAAAGACACAACTCCTTATAACAATTTTCAGCCTCTAAACAAATCGTACCTCTTCACAATGATCTCTTTAATCACTAGTCTCTTATGATATTATTCGCTCCTTGTCATCTTTTGTCTTATTCATAAATCCTTGGATTTATACTTAGCAACCGCTCCATGTATCATATAAATTTGATACTTTATCTTCATTTTGGAATACCTTTTGTGAGGTTGGCCACCTTAAGGAAATTAATTTAAATTTGAATTTTATTCTTTGCTCCAAAGTATATGGGTCGGCCCATATTTATTTATCTTGTTTTTAATTCTTCAATGTCTTTCTTATAATCTTTTCTTATGTTTAAATCTTTAATTTAAACATGTACATATCTCTAAGTCAGCCTTCCAATTTAACTATCTCTTCAACGAGAAAGTATAACGGACTACTCTTATTTTACTTTGACATCAATGACTCTGTCAATGACTCCGTGCTTTTGACATCAATGACATTACTTACTTTGTCATTCTTGTCCATACATCTTGGACAACTAATCCAACAATCTCCACAACAAACTCTTTGACATTAACAATCTTGTTCATGCACCTTGACATCAATGACAACCATCTTGTCTATGCTCTTTTGACATCAATGACACCCAACTTGTCTATGCACTTGACATCAATGACAACATTTCCAACATAATTAATATCAGAACTGATTATTTAGAACACTTTTGCAAATGTTGAACATAAGCCAAACCTGATAATTATAGAATGCTGGACAGCAATATTAAATATAAATATTAAACCATTTATATCAAGTAGATAGCCATGATTCAACATGAACCTTTATATATTATCCAATAGATATACAACAGAAATTCCCAAATATTATTAATAATGCTCAGTAGCGATAGAACTTACTATAAGCTATGATTGATATCACACGGTACAGAAAGATATGAGATGGTACAGCGACCTAGCAATATGTACAACAGCCCCTATAATTATTATGCTGCTGTGATAGCTTTTAAAAGGAGGTACAACAGTGTTAAAGGAGGTGTGATCTGGAGTTTAGGCTAGTACGACAGCTTCAGATTTGTATGGCAGAAATAAATTCTCCAACAATCGATTAAGATTTACTGTTAACAGAAAATGCCTTGAGATATTATAATATTAACATTGGAATCCACACTAAGTCTGGTACTTGATCTAAAATCTTCAACACAACTGGAAATCCTCAAATACCAAACTGAAACTGGAATAAACTTCAATCTTTCAGCACCAATGTGATTCTTGGATGAAACCACCTCAAAAAGACGAGGGTTTCATCCTCCAATCTCAACTGGAAACCAAGAGGATTTTCATCCTCCAGATTCCCACACACCAAAGGGTTTTCATCCTCGAGTGAGAAGATGAACACAAGTGCTCAAACTCTAAAAAAGGGTTTGATTTCAATAAACAATGGATGTCTTCTTCTGTGCCAATCTCTTCCTTTTATAATCACCTTTTAATTTGAATTTCCTTTTCCCTTCTAAAATTCCCTCCAAAAGTGTCCAAAAACACTTTTTTAATAGAATATTACATAAGACCCACTTTATTAAAATAATAATACATAAGTCATCATTTTACAATGTTATAGAAATAAAGTTGCTAGGACGACTTAAAATATTATTATCAAGTTATTTCCCTAACTCTATCCCTTAGCCTACGGGAAATAAGGAATAGGCTATGGGTCTCCCAATTAATTTAATTCTAAAAAGCGGACATTACAATCCACCATTCGCAAAATTGCTTTCCCTCAAGCAATTGCAGATTTGGATGCTCAAGTATCTTAGCACCTTCCCATGTAGAATCTTCAGTTGGGAGATTTTTCAAATGCACCCAACGTCCTGTTATGCTCCTCTTCCTCAATTTCTTCTCCCTAGTATCAATGATGGCTTCTAGAACCAAGATCAACTTGCCTTCATTATCCAAAGGAAGCAACTTAACTGAAGGAGTAAAATGTTGTCCAAGTGCCCTTTTGAGAAACGAAACATGAAAAACATTATGAATTCTACCATGCTCTAGCAACTCAAGCTCATAAGCAACCTCCCCAATCCTTCGACTAATCCTATAAGACCCATAGAAATGAGGCTTGAGCTTTTCAGCTCCACTTCTCTTGAGAGAAGATTGTCTATAAGACTGTAACCTCAAGAAAACCATGTCTCCAACCTCAAAAGTCCTCTAAATGTGATGTTGATCTACATACAACTTATGTTGATTTTGAGCTCGTTAGAGATTTTCTTTAAGTGATTCCAAAAAAATTTGGCTCTGCTTGACCAAGTCTTTGACCCCTAGCACTCTACTGTCTATGATGACCAAATCCATAAAAGTTATAGTGTCATTACCATATAAAGCCCTGAATGGAGTCATACCAATGGACATATGATGTGAAGTATTATAGCAATGCTCTCCCAAATAGAGCCATTTGATCCATGTTATCTGCTGCCCTGCTACATAATTCCTCAAATACCCCTCAATCCACTTATTCACAATCTTTGTTTGGCCATCCATTTGCGGGTGATAACTAGTACTAGGTGTCAACTTGGTTCCTTCCAAACGAAAAAGTTTTTGTCAAAATAAACTAAGGAACTTGTTGTCTCTGTCTCTCACTATGTTTTTAAACAACCCATGAAGCCTGAATACTTCTCTGAAAAATAAACCAGCCACTCATGGTGCCTTGAACTCAGAAAATATAGCAAAACAATGAGCATACTTAGTCAGTCTATCTACTACAACAAATATGCAATCCTTACCCTAAAATTTTGGAAGCCCGGTGATGAAGTCCATAGAGATGTTCTTCCATTTTTTATTGGGAATTGGTAAGGGATGCAATAGACCTAATGAAAAAACCTACTCTGTTTTGTTTTGTTCGCAGGTGACACACTCTCTAATGTGCTTAAGGACATTACCCTTGAGTCCTTTCTATGAAAATCTCTCCCTAATTTGCTTGTAAGTCTTTAAGTATCCTAGATAACCTGCAAAAGGTGTATCATGAACTGTTGTCAAGACTTTATTCATCTTTAATTCTGGGACGAGATAAACTCTATCATTGTAAAGGATGAGATCATTTGCTACCTTATACCTATCGTCTTGTAATTTGCCCTCAAGGACATCACTACAAAATGTGTTCTTTGCATACTCTACTCTTACAGTCACCTTCCAATCAGCAGAGATATCAGACACAGAACATAAAGTTGGTTTTCTATATAGGGCATCAGCGAAAACATTGTTCTTACCCTTAACATACTCTATATTAAAATCATAAGCCTAAAGCTTACTCACTCATTTTTGATGTCTATCATTCAAATCTTTCTGGTTGAAGAAGAATTTCAAGTTGTTGCGGTCAATCTTAACCACAAATTTGCCACAAACTAAATACTGTTTGAATTTGGCCAAGGCATGCATTATGACCAACATCTCCTTATCATAGATTGAAAATCTTTTTTTTGCCTCTAAGCTTCCAACTCTCAAAAGCTATGGGATACCCATTTTGCATCTAAACTAATCCAATCCCTTCTTCTGATGCATCACACTCTAATACAAAGGGAAGTGAGAAATACGAAACTGCTAACATAGGGTATGAACTCATTACCTCCTTGAGCTTGTCAAAAGCTCGCTATGTTGAATTTGTCCATGAGAAAGCTCCCTTCTTTGTTAAATCTAACAATGGAATTGCCGATTGTGAGAAGCCCTTAACAAGCCTCCTATAGCAACTGCAAAGTCCAAAGAAACCTCTCATCTGTGTCAAAGTCTTCGAATGAGGCCAATCTAGGATTGCATGTATCTTCTGTTGATCTACCTAAACACTTTGGGCACTGATGATATGCCCTAAGTACAAAATTGTAATGTCCCTTTTTGGGTTCATTCCAACATTCTTGGAAAGTTCCACGATTCTTGGAGAAATCCATCATCCTTGGAGAGCACCATTTTTTTTGTGAACAGGAGACATGTACTTAAAGGTGTTTGGTGGAATTTTCAAGAAAGTATAATTGGCCTATTTTAATATTTTCCGTAGACTTTGGATGATGAGCGGAAAATAATTAAATAATTAAATTAAATTGTCGAAAAGCTATGCTCCACAGGGACACGTCCCCTAGCCCAGCCCCCCCGTACCATACCCGAGACTTTCCAGGGATGCGGGAACGTGTAGGAAATGTCCCCTACCCGTCCCCCTTCCCTAGGACGTCCCTTAAAAAATTGGGGATGCAGGGGACGTTTAGCCGTCCATGAGACGGTCAGGACATCCCCTGACCGTCCCAGGGACAGCTGACCGTCCCCTACGGCCCAGCAAAAAGTTGGACATTTTTAAAAAAAAAACACATTGTTTTAAAAGAAAAAAAGGGATGGGGGACCCACAAGGACCCCCACATCCCTTCAAACACAACCTAAACCTAAAACATGCATCATATCACCCAAAAAGAAAAAAACACGACTCATTTTAACATTTTGCATTGGTGAACAACAACAGTTTAAAAGGAGAAAGAGGAGCAACAACAGTTTGAAGAGGTTAACAGCAGTCAAGAGAAGACATTAGGGCATCAAATCATCATCATTTGAGATCAGATTAGCATTCCTTATTTATTTGCTCACATTCCTTTGAATGTTTTTTAGTTTTTTTAAAATTTCAAACACTTAGAGTTTTTTTTGTTTATTTTTTGTTCTATGTTTGCTTGCAGCTGTGTTTTGTCATTTTTCAAACAAAAAAACAATGAGCAGCAGTGAGGGTAGTGAAAGTGAAGAGAATGAGATTGAAATTCAAGTTCAACCAAGAAGTAGAACTACTACTAGAGGTCATAGAGATGTTGCAACCACTGGGGGTTCTTCTAGTGGGAGTGGTACAGCCACAGGGAATGTGAGTTCATCTAATCCATTTGAATGCCCTTCCACTCTACTTGCACAATATGCAAAAGGCCCATTTAATCCTAAAAAACCTCTCATACAATTTGCAACCCGCATAGACAATCACAAGAAAAAGAATTATGGGGGGTCTAGAGTATGCCTTTGTCATATTTGCAAGGAAGACTATAGGGACAGCTATACAAAAGTTTATTCTCACCTTTTGCATTTGGGTGGAGTAGGGGTAAAAGGTTGTAAAAAAATTACCCTAGCTGAGAAGGTTGAGGCAACTAATTTGCACATGGAGGGGGAGGCAAGATCTAAGGGAATTCCAATGGAGAGTATGCCTAGTAGTAGTGTGTCATTGCCTACACAAAGTCAAACGGAAGAGGTTCCTAGTAAGGGAAAGAAAAGAACTACTACTGTTGCAAGGTTGTTTAATGCACAAACACGAGAGGTGGCCGAGTTTTCCATTGCTAGATTTTTCTATGCCCATGCCATACCATTTCATGTGGCACACTCTCCCTATTTCAAACAAATGTTCAAAGATGCAACAGTTGTTGGTCCTTCATTTGTCCCCCTGGAGAACATAAGCTACGCAGCACCTTACTTGTTAAGAAATATTCTCAAGTGAGTATGTTGATGGAAAACATGAGACAAACTTGGATTAGGGATGGCTACTCTATTGCCATGGATGGGTGGACCGACATCAAACGTCATCCACTCATCAATCACATGTCTAGCTGGCTCTTATTTTCTTAGAGCTATTGATTGTACAGGGAAGAGGAAGGATGCACACTTCCAATTACAGATTTTGAAGGATGCCATAGAAGAGGTTGGGGCATTTAATGTTGTCCAAGTGGTAACAGATTCGGTCTGTGTATGTAAGTCAACTGGCTTGATGGTGGAGGGTGCTTATAAGCACATTTTCTGGACTCCATGTTGTGTTCATGCATTGAACAACGCATTGAAAGACATTGGAAAGATTGCTTGGGTGAAGGAAGTGGTGGCAGAAGCTAGAGATATACAGATGTTCATTTGCAACATCAAACCTCACTTGCACTGTTCAGGACTTTTTCGAAAAAGGAATTCCTCAAGCCTGTGGTTACTAGATATGCCAGCTATTTCATTTTGTTAGAGAGGATGGTTGAGGTGAAGGAGCCTCTACAATTAATGGTGGTTAATACAGAATGGAGTAGATGACCAGAGTCAAACACAGTTGAAGGAAAAAGTATGAGGCAAAAGGTCTTAACAATGATTGGTGGTCCATAATAAGGTATGAAATTTCAAATTTGAAATTGCTGATTTTATTATCAATTTATTAAATTTTTAAATCTTATTCTTAAATTGCTGATTTTTGTAACTTGTTTGCACTTGCAACTATGTTTGCTCCTTCATTTCACCTGTTGTGGAAGTCATAAGATATGTTGATACAGACTCTCCTAGCCTTGGAGAGATTTATGAGACATTTGATAGCATGCTTCGGCAAATGAAGCAAGCCATTCAGGGCAAGGATCCTACTTTGGGATTTTATGAGGAGCATCTTAGGCCTATTGTGATGCGGAGGTGGGACACTATGAACACCCCACTTCATATGGCAACCTATGCTCTAAATCCTAAATGGTATGTAGCTAGGCCTGGAAGAGTGCCTCCATCTCATGATGATGAGGTGAAACGAGAGTTCAAGAAGGCCCTTACAAAAATGTATACCGAGGAGAAGGGTTCTATACTTCGCTCACAATGGATGGCCTTTGTCAATCTCCATGGTCCAACCTTTAGCAAACCAAAGGCGAAGATGGATAGAACTACATTAGCTCAAATCAATCCTATCGGATGGTGGATGTGGCATGGCATGGATGCACCAGAGTTGAGGACCCCTGCCACTCACCTCCTTTCACAGATTGCCAGTTCCTCTACTGTAGAGAGGAATTGGTCCACATATAGCTTCATTCAGTTGGTGAAGAGGAACAACCTTACCTCTAGAGAGTCAGAGAAATTGATGGCAGTACATAGTGCCTTGCGGCTACAGGATCAACAGAGACCTGAGTATCGTCAGACTCCAACTGCACGTTGGGATGTTGATCCCGAATATGTTATGTAGATTGATGAGGAGACACGAGAGGCATTGGTTGGGGTTCCACAAGATGAGGCAACCCCTCATGGTGGCAGTGATTCAAACTCAGATTCCAATTTTGATGCAGTCTTAGGAGAGGCTGATTAGGGACAGCCATATATTCTCTATGTTTTTGTCATTTTGTTGTAGAAACTTGCAGCCTTTGGGCATTTTGATATAATTTTGATATAATATATATGCAGACTGTCATTGAAAACAATTAAATTTTGTTTATTTGTTTGCCAATTCTCATGTGACAAGTTGAAAACTAAGTTCAAGTGTAATGTTATTGTTATGTACTCATTTTTTAAGGCTCTATAATGTCTATAATGAATGCCTTATCAATGTTATCATATAAGTATTTAAATTTTCCCTATATTAAAAAAAAATCTTTTTTTTAGTAGCCGTCCCCTATCGTCCCCTAAAAAATGGCTAAAAGAAAATGCCGTCCCCGCCCGTCCCCGTCCCCGTCCCCGAAACTTGGGGGAGCATAGTCGAAAAGTGATTCTAAGTTATATTCTAAAAGGCAACTTATATTTAATTATTTAAAAAGGTTGTTTTAAGTTGTGCAAATAAAGTGTCGCTAGCTCCAAGGTGCAAAAGGGTGGTCATTAGGACACTTTATTATATTTTTATAATTTTGAGATAAGTGAGCAAAAAGAAATAATAATATATTATTCCTTCAAAAAGTTATAAAATGAGGTTTTCTCTTCAAGAAAGGGTGGTTGCTTATTCATTTTATTTGCTCTAGAGAAGGAACATGAGTTCTTCCATTTGCCTGAGGACAAAAACCCTTTGGTGAATTCAATTTCGAAGACGAAAACCCTCCTAGCTAATTGAGTGGTTTCATTCAAAAACCATTTGTGTGCTAAAAGATTGTAGTTTTCCAGTTTCAGTATGATCAAGGAGAATTTGATATGTTTTAGTGCTAGATGAATTTGAATATTATGCATTTGCTGATATATGTTTTCAGTAACAATATTTCTGCAGTGTCTAAAGGGGCCGTACCATTTGGAAGCTTGTTGGGCCGTGCAATTGCAGTACATGGCCGTGCCTTTGCTGCTATTCAAATTACTTGTTGGTCATACATCATCAAATCTAGTCGTATTCCTTAGTGAATAGTCCGTATTAATTCCTTGGAGGTCGTACTATGTATCCCTGCTGGTTGTTCCATGAACAACAACCCGTACCAAATATGAGGAGGGCATGCAAAAGGCGTTGCTGCTGTTTGGGGTATGATTCTTGATGTTTATGACCAGCCGTACCATTGCAAAAGGCTGTCATACTATTTTGTGGTGATTTTCCAACAATTTGGTAATTCTGAGGCCGTACACGTGTACTTTCTAGGTCGTATAGGTCTGAATTTCTGAGTTGTGCAGAGTTCAATGTTGATCAGTCTTCGATCAGCCTTTTCATCAGTTTTCAGTCTTCTATTGCAGCCTTCATCAGCATTTAGTGTGATGTTTCAGATGGTTCCAGCTTGCTCAGTTCATGTGGGCTGAATATCACTTATTTTTCTAATTATCATGGACTAATCTTGTGTTCCAGCAGTGAAAATTTGTCATTTTGAGTTGGTTTCAGTAGTGTGTTGTAGATGTTTTTTGGATTATGTCATGTCCCCATTTCCGGAGTGGTCACATGAGGAGATGTTGATTAGCATATTCACCATTCCCCTAGGCTAATGCATGTGGTAAGGGAATGATTTTGGATTGAGCATGGTTTTAGAGGATGGAAATCTATAATGTTGGCTCAATACTTGTTTTATTGGGATTTTTCGCTAAGTGTTATCTTGTGACATTTTCTATCTAGCCAAAATATGATGTTTTCTAGCCAAGGATGGGAGAAATTGACGCCCCAGGGAGAAGAGGAAAGAATGAACAAGATAATAGTTTTTTAAATGTTGGCGGTTGATAGATGTATTTCATTTAAAATTATCAAGTTGGAAATTGGATTTTCATTGGTGGATTTGAAAATTGGCAAAATTGGGCTAACTTGGACACCTAGGGTGAGAGGAGGATAAATAGAGGTGTTGGACTTCATTTTGCAACTATTTATCTTTGGATAAAACTTTGCATTTTGTTATGTTCTTTGGCTGGAATTGCATTTTCAGTGATATCAAGGAGATGATCCCTTGATTATAGTGGCTTGGAGATGATCCCATTCTACATTGTGAGATGAATTCGTGTGGATTTCATCATCGAGTTTAGTTTGCAGGTTTTCATGGAGGTTATGATTCATATTTGGCCTGTGTATGGAATCATGTTCATCTATTGTTGATATTTGATGCATTTTGGGCTAATCGCTTGACAAAGAGAGGGTTTGTTGACCATTTTTAGTCATCTTCATATTCAGATTTTTGTGACATCAGGGTACAGCAGGGTGTAATTGGCAGATCTGAGTGTTAGCTGGCATTATTTGAAGGGTTTGAACATCAAAGAAGTATCTAAATCCCAATCGCTCTCTTCCTAGTGCCTAGTGCTAGCTTTTGGAGCTTGTTTTTGGCATTTGTTTGTCATTTTTGCAAAATCTGGGTTATGTTCGGTCACAACAGCAGGGTTATCAGTGATATCAGACCTTCATTGAGCCTCTACAGGGGCTGCAACAATGTTTCTTCATCAGCTATATCGTTGTACTTTGGTTCGGCATCGATGGACAACATTTGGTTAGAGTTTGGAGTTCCATTTGATCACTTTTGCAATTGTTTGAAGTCTGATTTGTAAATCAGTCATATCTGATGTAATAGACAGCCAATGACATTTGTCATCAGCTCTTTAAGTCAATAAAGAATTGAAGCAGTGTTTCCGGGTATGATATTCTCATGTTTCATTGTTATACTTTTGAGTCTAACTTGATCATTTGATGTTTGTTTGATGTGATTTTTGAACCTTTCCATCTTCTTGATATTCTAAATGCATTGAAAAAAGTGGGTATTGAAAATATTGAACAGTTTGCAAGAAAAACAAATCAGAAATTTTAGGACAGCAAAAGAAAAAATCAGAAAAAAATTTGAGTAGATAAGATAGGGTTCTTACAAATTAATACATCAATAGTTCATATTTCATGTCATTGTAATTCTGGATGGTACTACCCCCAGAAAGTATTTGCATTTCATATTGGTCATATCGTAAAATTAGATGGTATAACGCCAGTTATGTGCATTTCAAAATTGTAAGGTCTTGGTCGGTTCACCGCTAGACCCAGTTGCATTTACATTTTGCAAAGCCCGTTTTGGCATTGATCAAATCTGCATGCAATCAACCAATTTGGCTTGATCAAACTTGTTAGAATCTACCAGTGGCTTCTGCATTTCAAGCATACTTGTCTGCCGAAGAGGTGTAGATTTGGGTTGGCCTTGCTATCTGTATGCTTCTAGTCGGTTTGCCGCCTTTACTTTCCGGCAATGCATTCATACCATAGTTTCAAAACTCATGACTCGGCAAAAACTCAGAAAAACTTGGCAAATTTTTTGTACATTAAACCTAAAGCACAAAAAGTTGCCCCCAAGTTTTCTGCAAACAAGCACAGAAAACATCGATTCACATAATAATTTTTCTAACCTACAATTTATCTCTTACAATTAAACATCAATTACATACACAAAACAAATTACAGTAACACAACCCTAAATCACTGAAAATTTCCATCAAGCACAAAACCATGGTGGAGTCGTCAAACTTTTGCAGCAGATGCATGGTGGAGTCATGGGATTGCAGCCAAAATAAAGCTTTTTTTATTTGTAGTCGCCAAGGTTTCTTTATATGTAGTAGCAAGAGTTTTTTTAAGTTGTAATCACGAGGATTCTTTTAAGTTGCAGTCGTGAGGGTTTTTTAATTTGCGGTCGCGAGGGTTGTTTTATTTCCAGTCACAAGGGAATCTTATAGCCATAGTAAGGGCATTTGCATATACAGTCACAATTTCGGGCACAAACAAAATATCTAACACTTGAATGCCAAAACCAATCGTGTTTAGCATAGAAGCGATTGGCGGGTTTTTAGATCAGACTCACAATTTCTCGATAAGTTTTTCACTAAGAAATCGCCCCCATGTTTGGGCAAGCGACTCGGGAGTCAGTGAGTTTCTAGGCGATTTTTTAATCTACGATTTATACAGTTAGAGTGTGTTGTCCAAACACTGTATGCTCTCACCTTGCCCACCTCAAGATCTAGGTGATTAGAAAGTGCGAAGATTTGGATTTGCATTTCAATACTTGCAATTTTAAAAAAAAAATTAGTGTGGGTCTTTACAAGAAATTCTTTCATCCCAAACTCACACTTAGATGCCTTGGTGAACACAGACTACTGCTTAAGAATGCCAAGTACCTTATCTAGATGCCTCAAATGATCCTCCCAAGTCTTGTTGTAAATAAAAATGTCATCAAAGAATACTAGCACAATTTTCCTCAATTGTTTGATAAATACTTGATTCATGCAAGACTAAAAAGTGTCAGGTGGATTTGTCAAGCCAAAGGGCATGACTAATACCTGAGGGTGTCTTGTGAATATCCTCTCTTAGTCTTATCTAATGGTACCTCAATCTAAGATCAATTTTAGAGAAGTATACTACTCCATGTAGCTCATCTATCAACTCATTAATCCTGGGGATGGGGTACCGATTCTTGATTATCTTCTTGTTGAGAGCCTTGTAATCAATGCACATTCTCTTGTGTCATCTGTCTTCTTAACTAGGACTATAGAAGAAGCAAAGGGACTAGAGCTCGGTCTAATGTGACCCATATCCAAGAGCTCCTTAATTGCTTTCCTTATTTCCTCCTTGTGCTTCCTAGGATGGCAGTAAGGGGTAATAATGACAAGTTTGGAACCTATCTCAAGTTCTACTATTTGCCGAAATCCTCTATCAGGTGGCAATCCTGGAGGCGTATCATTAAACATCATCCTATGCTTATCCAGAATAGACTGTATATCCACATGATAGGATTTTTTAACCACGGATGAAGCTATGGTTATCACCAAGTACTGTGGTGCCCAAGCTACTTGCCCTCTCTGAAAAGATCTCTCCATCCTCTTCGCCGAGACAACTCTTAGGGCTCCATTTGCAATGCCACATAACACTACTTCCTTTCCCTCTAATTTGAATTTCAACTCCATGGTCTGATAGTTCTAAGTAAATTCCCCATGTGAGTGTAACCACTGCACACCTAAGACCGTGTCAATCTCTCCTAGACCCACCACATAGAAGTCATAACACACCTTGTGACTACCCAGTGTGATGTCTAGCTATTGTATCCTCATAGTATAGGGAATAGTGAAGCCATCTGCTACAATGACATTGAATCCTTTAAAGTCCTCTGCTCCTAATCCACTTTTGGCTACCAATCCCTCATCTATAAAGTTGTGGGTTATCCCACTATCAATCTTTGTAATTCTCTATCCTTATAGAACTCCACGAACTTTGAAAAGGTGATACTTGGGATGTAATGTCCCCATTTCCAGCGTGATCACCTAGCAAAGGAGGATTAGCCTATTCACCATTCCCGTAGGCTAATTCGTTTGGTAAGGGAATGAATTGTTGAGCCATTGTAGCTAAAGTGACTAGGAGAAAGGAAAGTCATTTAAGTGAAACTTGGAGAATGGAAAGTCACTTTATAAAAAGGAAAAATAAAATATAATAAAATGACAAAATAAAATATTATTTTATTTGACAAGTGGGCAGACCCATTTGAAGGAGGGAAAGTGAAATAAAAAAAAATATTTTATTCCCAAGTGTGGCGCACCTCTTGTGGACTTCAAAATAATGTCAAATTGAACAAAATAGGTCGATCCTCTTGGAGGCTTTATAAGGAGGTGTTTGGAGGTTCATTTCATCATATTGTATTTTGTCATTTGCATATTGGATATTTTCCTTTGAGCTACAACAACAGGTTCAGCCATTTTTGAGGACAAAAACCATTGGAAATTAGTGGATTGGATGAAAACCCAATGCCACTTGAGAGGTGAATCCATCCAAGATTTGCTATAGAGCTTATTTGCAGGTTTTGGCATAGTTTTGGAGCTTCAAAGACATTATTTCTGCAAGTTTGGACAGCTAGGGTTTGAAGACCAAATTGATGAAGATTTGATCCAAATATCAATTTGGATTGAGGTGATTTGGAGATAGGCACTAGGGTTTGATATGTCATTATCATTCATGCAAGGATGCTACAGCTGGCCCAAGGATTGATTTAGGCGTGTCATATTATGCAGATCGTGAGCATTTCATGGTGGTTTAACATATATTCGGCATCCTTTATCACATAGGGTTAGGCCCTTCACATTGAAGGTTCTAGCGCTACCTTATTGGAGAGATCGTGGGTATATTCATCATCACTTTTGCATATCATAATTCAGTTTGGTGTAGCTGCTGTCATATCAAATCTCCAGCACCCATATTCAGTCATCTTTCATTGCTATTCAAGTATATCATTGTATGTAATGTCCCCTTTTTTAGCAAGATTGGAAAAACGACTGTTGTTGAGGCTTGGAGAATGGAATGTTGCATTTTATGGCTTCAACTATTTTTCTTTGATGATATGAAGTTATATTTTGGCTTTTGGTATTTTTATATTATTTTTAGAAAAGCCAAAAATATTAAAATATTATGCCAAGAGGAAAAACAACGTAGGTGGGAAAATGGAAAATAAAGAAAAAGATGGAAAAATGAAATATTTGAAGTGAAGTTAAATTATAATATTTTATTATTTAAATATTATAATATTTCCCACAAAAATTGGCACTCATGTGGAAAAAGAGAAAAAATAAGAAAAAAATAAAAAGGATGGCAAAAGACAACAAATAATATTTTATTATTTAAAATATTATTTTATTAAGCCAAAGGTGGCCGCTCAAGGGAGGAAAAAGAAAAAAATAACAAAATAATATTATTCATGTGGGACGTCCAAATTGGAGAAAAAGAAAATAAAATTAAAAGAAAATCAATTAATAATATTTTCTTTTGGCGGGGGACTTGAAAACATATTATATTTTGTTGCAATTCAGCACCCAAGGTGAAGAGGTTAAAAGGAGGTCATTTGGAGTGATTTTTATATCATTGATCATTTGGCTTTTGCATTTTAGAGTTTTTCTCTTGGTTGTAACGAAGTTTCAACGGTGTTCAAGGACGAAAACCCTTGGATAAGAGTGATTTGGACAAAAACCTAATTCACTATGGGAGATGGATTCACTTAGAATTCATCATTGAGCTTATTTGCAGGTATTTGAGGAGATAATGGCTTCATTTCAGCTAGGGTTTGGATTGGAATGCATTACATCAGCTAGGGTTTGAAGCATTTTGCAAATTGAAGGATTGATATTCAGATTTGGCATTGTTTTTGGCACATATTTCATCAATAAATCAATTGGCAAGGGTTTGCATTTGTGGCGCTTGGAATTGGAGGGCGATTTTGAGCTTTGCATGAACCTAGGGTTTGCTGAGTTGTGTTTCAGACTTCTGATTTTCATATAACAGGTTCAGATCGAAGGGTTTTATGGCATGAATTGAAGGTTCAAAGACAAATCTTGCATCTAGGGTGTCATCGCTTCCCTTCTACACATAGGCGCTACACATTGGAAGAGTATTTTGGTGTTTTTGGCTAGGTTTTACAGGTCTGATTTTATAACAGCAGCTACAGATTTCATGATCGGACTTCTTCATTGGCATTTGGCTTGAGTTTCCATCAGCATTCATCATCTATGAGTTGGCATTTGATGTTACTTCATTGGAGAATCATTTGTATGACTATTTGGTCAATCTAGAGCATCATCTACATGTTTATACAAGTATGATTTTCATATCAGACCTCTACATTTTGTAATCAACCATCATTCAATAAGGAAGCCAATCTTTCCATCGGGGTATGTTTTTGTTATGTTTACATTGATTTTGGATGTATATGTGAGCTGATATAATTACATTTCAGTCATCTTTTGGTAGTATTTGTTTATCATATTGCAACCTTTCCATCTCCATTACATTGCAAACATATTGGTGAAAACAAAACATGAAAACCCTAAGTGAATTGAAAGAAAAACAAATCAGAAAATTCAGGACAGCGAGCTTAATTTTCATATCAGAATTAGACAGGGTTCTTACATTGTACAATTGAAGGAGACATAACACCAAGTATGCGGAGCAAGTTTAGCTATTCAAATCTTTAATTTGAATAGGTTTTGTAATTGCTGTCATAAGTATATCAGATCTGTCATACATTGTAATCAGACTTGTTATGATGAAAATAAAGATATGATTGGTGTGGTGTTTTGATGTTTTATGAGTGCAAAGTTATGTGTTATGTTTCTACTATATTGGCATATGTAATTCTCATGAAAATCATCACAAACAAGCATCAAAACAAACATCAAACTCAGAAATCAATACTCAATCCCATTGCATGACAAGTATTTGACAAAATGTCAAACCATTGAAATCAGAAAATTCAGGGCAGATTTGGTTGGGGTTCTTACATGGGAGCACCAGAAAGTGTGGCAAGGGTGCCTCTTGAATTTCTTCCTCTTCTTTTCTTTCAGGTTCTGGTTCTACCTGTTCAATCTCTAGCTCAGGTTCCTCTAATTTTGATTCTTCATCTGATATCACCTCTATGTAATGTACCTATCCTCAACCAAGACATCATTTGTGACCAGGCTTCCATGACTCCTTGCAAGAGAAGCACAATTTCTTTCTTCTAAGTTCATTCTTGATTAATTCTTCTTTACTTGTTCTTTGTGGCATATCTTTCTAATGTGATACTCCCTTTTAGAAACATTTCTTTTGCTGCCCCAAAGGTGGTGTCTTTGAGTAGAATTTGTTTATAGGTACTAAGGTTTCCAAAGTTAGAGCTCTCTTAATGGCTTCCTACAAAGATGGTATATCAAAAGCCTGCACCCAACCTTTGAGAGGTTCAGTTAAACCCTCCTTAAAAAGAATAGTAAGCCTCCTTTCGAAGACATCAAGAACCATCACCGATAACCTTTGAAACTCTGCCACATAATTATCCACCGTGTCGTATTGTTTCAACTAAGCCAACTCCCTAAAATGGATCTCAGGGTCTTTCCTATCAAACCTGTCAATTAACCTTTGGCTGAATTCATCATAGGTGCTAATGAGATTGTGCCCTTGGAACTAATCCATGGTACCACCACTCGTGTGATACACTTTCTAGATGCAGGGTACTAAATTTTATAGCTTCTTCTTCATACATAGGGTTTAGTGAAAAGTATATATCTAACTTTTGAACCCAAGCATGAGCTATACATTTGTTTGAACCACCAAAAGTAGGAATAATCAACATAACCAATTTGTGCTGCAAATCTTTGTGAGGCTGATTTGCATTTTGTCTTCTCTCATTCTTTTGTCCACTCTTCATCTTTAGGTTGCAGAAATTTATGAGAGACATTTCTACATGAAATTCAGATCCAAGAGCTCTCTATATCAAAATAAGTTGCAAAGTTATCTCCATTCTGATTTTCCTCTTCTTATTTTGGTTGTTCTTCTCTTTGTAATAACTTAGGCTAGAAAGGCCTAGATGTGGAACCCACAACAGTTATATTATTTGTAGCAGCAGTAACACTTCCTTCACCTCTAGGGGTTTGAACAAGCCTTGGAATATTTAGATTAAGCATTGTTTGTAATAACTGTGCCATGAGATTTGTCAGTTGCTGATGGCTTTAGCTCATACTAACAATGACATTATAGTGGATCTCTACCCTTTCTTCATCTATCGGACCCCTTTTTTTTATTTCCCCCATTTCTTCTATTTCTTCATCCCAATTTTGCAACTTTCTCCACTCTCTCTAATAAAATCTAACTTCTCTATGACTGGGCTGCATTAAAATGTTAGCTTTAACCTTGCAGGTTGGCAAGATCAAAGCTCTGGTACCATTGTAATGCTCCTTTCTGATATATTCATAAAACCCTACAATTTTTTTGTATTTTCTTATTTGTACAAAATTGAAATAAATATGGACTATAGAACAACAACTACTATATACCAAAAACAAATACTGAATAGCTATGATTAATATCAAGACTGATTATTTAAACTCCTTTTACAAATGTTGAACATAAGCCAAAACTGATAATTATGGAATGCTGGACAGCAATATTAAATATAAATATTAAACCCTTTATATAAGGTAGATAGCCATGATTCAGCATGAACCTTTCTATATATTATCTAACCGATATACAGCAAAAATTCCCAAATATTATTAATAATGCTAAGTAGCAATAGAACTTACCATAAGATGCAATTGATATCACATGGTGTGGCAGGATATGAGATGATATGGGGACCTAGCAACATGTACAGCAGCCCCAATAATTATTATACTGCTGTGATAACTTTTAGAAAGAGGTACAACCATGTTAAAAGGGGTGTGATCTACAGTTTAGACCAGTACAAAAACCTCAGATTTGTACGGCAGAAATTAATCCTCCAGCAATCAATTGAGATTTGCCTTGAGATATTATGATATTAACACTGGAATCCACACAAAGTCTGGAACTTGATCTGAAATCTTCAACACAACTGGAAATCTTCAAATACCAAACTGAAACTAGAATAAACTTCAATCTTTCAGCACCATTGTGATTTCTGGATGAAACCACCTCAAAAGGACGAGGGTTTTCATCCTCCAATCCCAACTGGAAACCAAGAGGGTTTTCGTCCTCAAAATTCCCACACACCAAAGAGTTTTCGTCCTCGGGTGAGAAAAATGAACACAAGTGCTCAAGCTCTAAAAAAAGGTTTGATTTCAATAAACAATGGATGTCTTCTTTTGTACCAATCTCTCCCTTTTATAATCACCTTTTAATTTGAATTTCTTTTTCCCTCCAAAAGTGTTCAAATACACTTTTTTAATAGAATAATACATAAGGCCTGCTTTATTAAAATAAGAATACATAAGTCCTCATTTTACAATGTTAAAAAAATAAAGTTATTAGGACAACTTAAAATATTATTATTAAATTATTTCATTAACTTTATCCCTTAGCCTATGGGAAATAAGGAATAGGCTACAGGTATCCCAATCAATTTAATTCTAAAAGGGGTCATAACATCTAAAGCACCATGTCCATATGACTTAAGTGAGTGGTTTCTCTAAAAAGTTGTCAAAGATTTAAAATCAATTTTAAAAGAATAAAGGAAGCAATGGTGCAAGTTTCCATGCACCATAATTTTAAATGGATGGACAAATGGAAGGAACTACACCCTTATCAACTTTCTAATGACTTCAAATAGTGAGATGGTGTTTTTGCAGTCCATAAATGCCTCTATTGTAAAGAGACAATTTAAGTCTTCTATTAGAGGAGATTATGTTGAAGGTGGGCATTGAAAATGTCGTGCAAGTTGTAATCAATAATGCAGGAAAATATTTGGCCACAAAGGGACTACTTCAAGAAAAGCGTCCATCACTTTTTTGGACCATTTGCATTGCCCATTGCCTTGACCTTCTCTTGGAAGACAGGCAAAATTGATTGGGCAAGACTAGTGGTGGAAGAAGCTAAAATGTCTACACACTAGAAAACAGAAATTTGTGAGTTTTTGAGCAAAAATCTATAAGGGGATAATAAAAAATTGGAGTCTTCACTTATATCTTACAATTATTGCTTACAAGTTACAATTATTGCTTGTTTACAAACTTGTGAATATCTTATTTGCAATTGCTTGATGGGAAGATTGGGGTAGAAATTCCCCAAATCTTCAAAAGCTAGCCCTCCATATTTTATCTCAACTTTTAACAATTCTAGATGTGAGCACAACTGGAGTTTGTTTGAGGCCATTCACACAAAGAAACACAACAAGTTCTCACAACAACGCCTCAATGACCATGCTTTTGTGCAATACAATCTTTGTCTTCCCACAAGAAAGGTGAAGGACATAGCTACTCAAGAGCCTATAGACTTGGATGAGATTGATCCGTATAGACACTAGATTGGGCAAGCTGAGGACACCCGCATGTTTACAGAAGATGAGATTGTTGATTTTGAGAGCCAAGTAGAAGAGAGTGCAGCTCTAGCAAAAAAAGGAGACATTGGATTGGATGACATCATTGTAGATGATGTTGAACTTGAAGTAGAGGAGTCATTGCTATCTCCTTCCAAGGTGGAGCTGGAGCCTTCTAGTACAAGAGTGGAACAGCAACCGGTTTCAAGGAGTAGGCCTCAATTTTTCACTAGAATTGGGAAGAGAAAATTGTAAATTGTTGTAACTTGAATGGATATTTAATTTTTAATGATGATTTTCAATGACAATCATCATAAGTTCATAATACATATCGTATTTATCAGCTGGCTATTGTTGTATTCACTTGACGATGGGATATTGTACTTTTTTTGTATTCAAACCTAATAGAAAACACTTCCCCAATGTTTTATAGACTCATTTGATACATTTTGTAACTGTATTTTGCATCACATCTATGATTTTTAAGGAATTTAAGTATTTTTTTTAAGTTGCCAAGTCCGAGTCAAATTTGAGTCTACCAAGTTTTTGATTTATGGTCCTAGAGACTGCTAAGACTGAGTGGCAAGTTTGACCTAGAGTAAGCGAGCTGGAAACAACCAAAGGAAGGTTGGAAATGATGAAATTAGGCCTAAAGGAGAATGCGTAAGGCCCTCCAATGTGTTGCAGACCTGGGACAACAAAGTCTGTGGTAGAAAGTGAAGCCAAGAGGTCCAAGATACTTGTAGGAAAATCACACATACACAAACAACAAAGAAATGGAACTTGCAATAAAGAAACAAGGCACAAGAAGACATAAACATACACAGGTATGCTAATTATTCACTAAAACAGCAATATAAACAATGAAATCTATTTTAAACACACACTAACAATCGAAAACAATTTGAGACATTAATTAACTTGCTGAACTAAGCACAAATAGAAAAAAAACATGAATCCAACCAGGAAACATTGCGTTGCAGGATTGGAGCTAGTTTGAAGAAGAAAAACATGGTGGTCCTCAAAGGAAGCACCAAACATGGTGGTCCTCAAAGGAAGGAACTTGACCTTCCCATGTGCAACTAGACATCTAGCCATTCCTATGTCTTGTGTAGGGGTGGTATGATACTAGTAAAAGCAGAATTGAGGCTTGTTGGAGATTAAAGAGGGTGAGTATTCAATCTAGTAGAGTTCCCTTGCAAAAGTAGAGTGAGGATCCTGAAAATGGATTGAAAATGCATATAAGGAAGGAGAAGGGGCAAGAATGAGGCGTTACCAAGGTCCAACAAGCAAGAGCAACCATTACATTAAAAGAAAACTCGAGAAGTAGCTATGGCGCTTGAAATGTCTTATTTTCCCATGTAAGGCAAAACTGCTGCTTCTAGCAAACAGGCAGTTGAAAAACTGTCGCGAACCATTGTGTCAAAATCAAAACCACCAAGGTAGTAGTGAATTTCACTGTGGTGGTTTCACCATACTAGGCGAAGCTATGATATTTCAAAGCAGGAAAAGCTAGGCTATGGGACATGAAGGCAAAAGAAACACAAGTACACACTAATGGAGGTCAACGAAGGGGTCTAGGGGCACAGGAAACTAAGGGAAGTAGACGTCCAATTGTTTTTCCCAATGTGCAACAAGGTGCATACATGGTGTTACATCATCATAGGACCAAAATGTTGACCCATGCAGTGACGTGCAAAAGTGGGTACTTATAAGGCTTAAGCTAGTTTATAGTACAAAGAAACTTACTCCTCTGCAAAACAGCACCCCATCTATGTCTATATGATTGATGGCATGTAAAATCACTCCCCCAAAATATATGTTTGCCTCAAATTTATCCCACCCTCTGGACAGCTCAAGAAAGAAGATAAAAAGTGAACCAGGTCTCCACTAGGATTTAAAACCCTCTGATGTTCTTTTTTTTTGAACTTTGTCTTCCTGACTTTAGGTTTGCATGCCTTGTGTGGGTTGGCTGCACCATGGCTGGAAACATACCTTGAGTAAGAGGGGGTTTAATATAGCATTGTATATACTTGTTTACATCATATACTTGGCCTACTCGAGAGTTGCCATGGTTTGTATACTCAAGTAAGAGAATAGATAATGATTATCATATGGGTGTTTTGGCTGTGTTGTATGACCATATTTTAATTTTAGTTAGTCAGGGTAAGCACTTATGACTGATAAGAAAGGTGGTTGCTTTCCATTGTTTAACTGACATACCTTCTTGGGATCCATCCTACTATGTTGCATTCAGGAACATAATGAGGGAGCTTTCTTGCATGTAATGCTCTTGATTGTACTGTTGTCATTCTGGAATATTCTATGTTTTATGAATAAAGCGTTGTGTTGATTCTATATTTCTGGTTAAGGATTATGGCTTTTATGTAAATGGCACTTTCTATATAAAATACATGTTTTTTTTAAACAACAATTATGAATGAAGTGCTAAGTATGTTTATTCTATTCTCTACATATTCTATATATTTCTTTTCTGATTGGTGTACATATTTGTTAAACGAATTTTTTTGAAAAAGAATTTGGTTAAGCTGACATCAATCACCCTTTGCAGATGAGTCTGAAAAGAGAGTCAAAGAAGAGAGAATCCGGAGCATGGTCAATGAGCAGAGACTTTGAAGCACCTTAAACAAATAAATAAAGAGAAGGATCATTGGCGGGAGACTTTTACCTATATAGCCTCAACTTTTCGTCCATCATTACATGTTGATACATGACTTGCACAATGAGCGTGAAAGAGATTTGTGGTATGTAGTCATTAAAAATGATATTTAAGACCTCCTTTAAAAGGAACAAGCACAATCAGAAAAATGTTGACAAGGACAAGACCAGGTGCATGAACATGACCAGCAAGGCTGTGAAGGTTTATTACCAACAGATCCAAACTTGTGCAAAGAAGGCAATGAATCTAGGAAGTGCAGATATTTAGAAAATCAGCATGGCCAATGGAAGAGAGGGCCCAAAAAGAGAGCCCACCTAAGACAGTCACAGAATAGGTCTGTAGTGTCTGCAGTGTGTCATGAATGAAGTTTTCGAATATGAAGTGGTTGAGATTTTAGAGGATCATTCTAGAACGCTTGAAGAATAGGAGATTTTGAGTACAAAAGGGCAGAGAAAGAGAAGATCAAGCCCTATAGAGGCAAAAAGCCAAGCTGCAACAATTGTTTGATGCTGGGTAGGAATGGGTGATGTGTTCCACAATGCTTAGGAGGGGGACTCCAGCACGGGAAGAAACGCTGTTCTAGCAGAAGAGGAGGATCATGCAACCTGAGGATTGAGAAGAAGAAGATATGAGTGCCTAAATTGTCATCTTACCAAATTGGAAAAAGATTTCATTGAGATTGCAAGTTTTGATTAGTGACCAGTAGAGAGAGTTCAACATGACGGGGCAACCAGTGCTAATGGGGAATTGCAGCCAAGACATGCACCTTTATGGTTCTGGAAAAAAAGGAGAGCATTGCAGGTTATAAGTGATATAATATTGGGTGAAAGCAATATAGTATCTTGGTATTTAGTAGACATGCCATTCAAGTTTAATAGCATAACAAAAAAATATTGATATGGAAAAGAGCAGGGTGTGAGAAAGAAAGATGCTCGTCTTGGAAACAACTTCAATAGATGCAAACACACATAAAAGTGCATACACACAAGCAAGCACTCTGTGAATAATAAGAAAGAAATGTTGTTGTTCATCTCGGAAGCAATATATAAGAAAGCAGGTTAAAGTTGCCCCAAATCCAGCCATAGGAGTTGAAGGTTTGCTCATGCACAAGACGCCACAATCTAGTCCAGATGTCAACATGATGTCACATCATGATGATCCAGATGAATGAGTTGAGCTGGAATAACAAGTACAAATTATAGATCATGGAATAGCAAAAGAAAACCAAATTCAACAATATTGACAAAGAGAAAGATTAGATTGTGTTGTTTGGTGAGACAAGTAGAATGAGAAATTTGTCTAGAGAAAGACTTTAAGAGGAAGTCGGTCTAGAGGAAGCTTTTACTATCTCCAGAAACTTGAAGAAAGCTCAAGTAAGGTCATCAATCTCAATGCTTATGTAGTAAAGGCACAAACTTTGAGAAATAGAAAACGAAGTGTTCAAGAAATCTTTTTAGCCGTTACAATCTACAATAACCCCCAAGAACAGAAAGACAACTTTTGAGAAGGGTTTCATGAAAGACAGAGGAGTTAGGGGGCCAAAAAGGCACATTCTTTGAGGTTGAACAAGTGCATAAACATAAGACTAAGCTTAAGTGAGATCTCAAGACTGACCAAGATATCACAAGACTAAGCCTCCTCCAAAAATGGGCATAATTTAATAGAATACTATTTTATTCCAAACCAAATATATTGATAAAGTCACTTTAACATGTAAATAATATCAGTATGTGAATGGGAGAATGTGAAGTCTATAACCGTCACAGATTTTCTGATGTTATTAACTGATTATAAGAATCAAGGGAATCTGCCTAGAAAACTTACTTGAACAGGATCGACTTGATCTAAATTATTTGACTGATTGGAACTTTCATCAACCTGTACATTTCCTCTATCCTGTCTGTTTACTTCTAGCCTTAGCCGATCTTTTGCAGATAAAAGTTCTTGTACGGCCTGAAAAAGAAAGATGAATTTAAGAAGAAAGAATGTAATCAACTTAACAATTTGAAAGAATTTTTGAACCAAAAATTAAATAACCAAAACAAGAATCGCTAAAGGTGTAAATGAAAGAAAATCTGTTAGCATAAACAACTAAATTTCTTCTCTTCTTTTCTCATCTGCTCTTCTTCGCGATGATGGATCATAGAGTGTGATCCAAAATGTTGATGCAAAAATCTTCCACACTGTCACAGCCAGAAGCATTCTTTCGCACTATTATGGACTGTGGAAGTCCTTCGTCTCTAACTAAATTTAGTACTAATGTACATGCTCAGAACTTGTGCCTCAAAGAGATAAAGTTACCAACAATAATGATTTCCTCTCAAAAAAAATTGTCATAGAATGCCAATGCAGCATGAATTTGGCGACATACAGGTAGGCAAGACATCTATTCAAGTTAGTAACAAGAAAATTAACTAACTAAATTCTTCTAATTGCTTAATATTTTAGCCCAATATGATGGGAATAACTTGGCAAAGAAATAAATTGTATGAGTGACATGATTTTATCTCAGAATCCAGCAAAATATAAAAAAATGTGTAGAATATGTGTAGTATTTATTTAATTTAAGAAAACGCTAACAAAGATTTTTGGGAAGGTGATTTCTCCTTTAAGTTTTCTGCAATGTAAAGGTGATTCCTCAGCTGATTAAACTATTGACCTTGCTTGTTTGTAATCAGGGCTTTGTCAATAACTTCTCATTTTCTACAAATTCAAGCACAGTGAAAGATAACACTATAATTCTATTTTCCAAGATAATCCAGTCATCCAATAAAAAGAATCTTGTATCATTTGCATAGAGTCAAACCTGAAAGAGGGTTTGATGTTATGTTCCCAGTTTTGGTACAGGTTCGAGGGTTGGGTTTGCCGATATTGCAAAAAAATATCTAGGTTCAGTACACACACACACACACACATATATATACTAAGTTGCCAGTTCTAGTACAGGAGCGGGGTTCTGGTACGTCAGTACGGCGATTTTTTTTTTGCCGTGGGTATGGCTGGGTACGGCTGTATTATATATATATATATATATATAATTTAATATTTATAATAATGTATAATATATAATATAATATAATATATTATATTATATATAAAAATACATATATAAAATTTAATATTTATAATAATGTATGATATAATATAATATAATATAATATATAATATATTATTATATAATAAATAATATATAATAATATAATATAAAATAGAATATATAATATTATTATATTATATATTCTATATTATATTATATAATATATAGTATTTAATAATTTATATAGTTATAATTTTTTGAAAGAAAATTTGTAATTTAAAAAAAAATCCCAAAAATGCGCTTGGGAGCGCCTGGGAGCGGCCTGGGAGCGCCCCTGCCACCTTAGGTTCGAAGAACCCACAAGGAACCCGGGGTGGCAGGGCCGCTCCCGCTCCCAACCGAACCGGTGCCTCTGGGCAAAGAACCCGGTAACAGTATATATATGATGAGCAATATGAAGATCATCAAAACTGTACAGCCCAGTAGATACAAAGAGATGACAATTAAGATTTGCCAAGGTAGATAATTATAAAAGATGATCTTTCCAAACATCAAATGCAATATTAACTCCTAGAAACATATCAAGGTTATTAAAATTCATATTGAGAATAAAATTCTTGAGCTCATTGTTGTGAGTAAAAATCTAATCATCTTACACATCCTAGGCACATGGATATTTAATCAGAATTCCTATAAGCTTACTATATAAGATTAAAATATAACCCCAAGGAAAGGCACAAGATGAAAAAAATTCATGATCATAGCTACGATAATTTAAAGACTCTAAGGGCATAGAAATATTGGTAACCCATCTTCTGAAATATTGAGTTTTTAAACATTGTTTGGGGATTTGGGTTTGGAAAATCAATCAAAAGACCTTGAATTGTGTCTTTAATTATATAAGGAAGACACAATTAGATGGTTGTGAGATCAATCAAGATGGAAAAGATGAAGAAAAATATTCAATTAACCTAATTACTTAAAGGAAATATTAGACTTAGTGTTTCTCTATGAATTACTTTATGATGGTAATAGTTGTTGATGTTTTGTTGCTTAAGTTGCCTTGTAAGATTGTTTTGTACCATCTTTGTTTTATTGTACTTTGTTATTAGACTTGATCAACCCAATAACCTTGTACATGTTTTGTATAGGACTAAGATCTAGGATAGGTATTATAAACACCCTGTTAACAGTAAACATTTGAATCCTTGTTAGATTTAGACTTGTACCCAAAAACTCTATTTGAGTGACTAGGAAATTATATAAACATTGATGTATTTGTTACTATTCAATTGTATTTAGTATATGAAAAGAGGATATTCATGTAGTCTGGAATGCATGACTATCATCTTTGAATGTATTTTGAGTATACGGTACTCAATGATGAGTGACTACATAGTATGGGATATGCATGTCATTCACTAGGTTAGTACTATGTGATTACATGATAATACTTTTGTATATTAGAGTGACACCTAAAAGATTGAAATATTTGTATTAAAGATAAAGTTACACATTAATGACCAAATTTAAAAGATTATTTGATAGGAGATTTATTGTATACACTTCTATTAGCTTCTCAAGTATAAGTTCATGATCTATTTCATGTGAAAATGTACTTATAGTTCTAATCATGTTATTGATTAACAAAGTATATCTATGGGATTTAATTGTGGTTTCAGTTAAAGCAGAAGAGTTATTGGAAAGATCTAAAATTTGAGAAATATGATTATAAATGAAGTAGATTCATTGTGATATCGATAATCTTACATCCACACTTACTTGACTAATTATTTTTGCTGAAATATGTTGTAGATTCAACTTGAGCTACTAAGGATAGTAGCTGATTTACAGAAGGAGAAATGTTATGTGACTTTTTTCCCAAAATGGAAAAAGAAAGCTATTTATGAATAACCCTCTAAAATTATAAGAGAATAAAGTTTATTTACCCTTTATAATTAAAAGTAAGATGGAAAATAAAGGATATTATAATCCTTTTGGTTAAAATGGAGATAAATAAAGAATAATTATGGAAACCCCCTTAAAATGGAGGAGTTATTATGTTTATTAAACCATTATTAATAACAACCTTTGTGAAAGGAAGTGATGGTTTATGTAAAGACCCTACTACAAGTGACTGAAAATTTTTCTCAAAATTCACATCAAAATGAAAACCAAAATGCCAAATAACATCATCAAGCATATAAGCAATTGAACACCCAAACACCTTATTTTATTGAAGCCTTCAAATGAAATACATATGATTGTTCAATGGCTGAAAATGATATCAGACTCTCTGTTTTACATCAGTCCTTATTTCAAATAAGAAATAGCATCAAAACCCTAACCAAACCCTAGTTTATTATTGCCAAATGATGGAATGATGTTCCCAGCTCAATAGAAATGGAATGTTAACTTCTAATAAGTCTGAAACCTCTTCTTTTATCTGCTGTTACAAATTATCAGACTGCTGTTACAACTCAGCCAACATAATGACATGAAATTACATCAAAATATCTTCATATAGCAAATCGGTAGAGCTGGAAATGTCTTCAAATGTCTTGGACTATCAAATGTATTCAATCTTGTATCAAATTTGGCTCTATATCAGACTGTATCAGACTGTTATCTTGCTGTATCGGACCTGAATCATGCTGGATTATGCCCAGATTTCACAAAATCATCCAATAGTCTTCTCCTATAGTAAACGGCGGGTCTCTAGATGTACCAAGAGCCTTGTAGTATTATCCAATGATGCAAATATGATCATAAAAACCCTGTATGACAATTTATCAGCTGGCTGGAATGAAAAATCAGTCAATACAACATGCCATAAACTCCACAAATCACTTCAAATTCCAAATCAACTACCTTGGTTAAACTCCATCAATACCAAGGGTTTCAAAATCAAGCAACTTCACTCCAAATCACTCAAATACAACCTGCAAATTAAGCACAAATGGTGAAATCTGAATGATAACACCTCATAAATGGATATGGGGCCATCACCATATCAAACAAGGGTCATCTCCTTGTAAACTAACTGAAAATCGGAATTCTCAGCAATAAACATAAGTCAGAAAAACATACCAGATTGATCAATAGTTGCAAATTGGAGTTGGAAGACTCTATTTATGCTCCTCATAGCTGGACGTCCATCCTCTTTGACAATTTTGAATGTATTTTGGATTCCACCAATAGAAGTCCTTCCTTTTGAACAATTTTAAATGCTTTTGAGCTGATTGAACAAACATTTAAAATCATATTTGTTTTTATCCAATGAGTTTCATCTTGAAACTACTCTTCAAGGATAGGATCGGCCTCATACAATATTAAATGAAATGCCTCTAGAATCGGTGGCTGGAACAAGTAGTTATTTATCATTTAAAAATCTCTTCATATTGCATTTAAAATCTTCTTCTACAAGGCTGGCCGATCCTTCTTGGCTAGGTGGACCCCTTGGTATTGGCGTTTGGCATTTAATTTCCTTCTTTTGCCTTGATCACTCCAACCAACTCATTAAGCAATTGGTGTTAGGCATTGAATTTGATATTTCTTTGCATTTAAAATCCTTCCTTGCTGACCGTTTGGCATTGAAACTCCCACTACAACATTTTAAATGCTTTGTTCTCTTTCTATATGGCATCGATCCTCTATACACATGCTCCAATGAAATATAATATTAATTCCATACCTTGGACCCATTTTCCTTGGGCGAATACTCCTCCTAGCCGTTGGCACAAAGAACCATTGCTATCAATAACTTAAATCGATCCATATGAAATTGTCCATTGCCTATGTCAAATGACACATCAAACAATGATAAGATCTCTTCATTCCATCGATTGGCACAATCCACAATGCAAACTCACAATGGCAAATAGATATTAGACAAATGTAATTAAAGATTTCATTTGTCATCATCCACTTGACAAAAATCGATCCATTAGAATGATTTTGTCATTTGGCTAAATAATAAAATAATATCACTTAGCAACACTTAGCCAAAAACACTAGTTGAGCCATCTTTCCGGTTTTCCATGTATAGAAATAATCCAACATTCCGGTTCTCCATGTTTGAAAACAAGCTCAAACTAGAAATCATTATTTAGCTCAAAATGGGGACATTACAGTTTAGAAACCACCCCTTAAAAGGTTATATAAGGCATTTGTGTGAGACTTAGAATAGGCATGAAGCATCACTCAACGAAAGAGGAAGGTGGAAAAAGGAGGAAATATGAGCATTGCAAGAAATCACGAAGGAAAAGGATTAGGGATTTGGTAGGCAATGGGAATTGGAGAAGGGGCACACAGAGTGTCCAACTCGAGGTACAGAGTACACTCGGGATTGTCCTAGCCAGGGCTTGTGTTGAGCATGTTTTGTTGAACATGGCTCTGGAGCACTTGTGTGTGTGCTTTCTGAAAAAGAGCTAAATGCGTAGGAAGCATATGGTTGGTTTTGAATAAGAACTGGGTTCCTCCTGGAAGTGCTCACTAGCTGAAAGGGGGCTAAATCTCTGATTCGTTTTCCGAAGCGATATTTGGCAAAACTTCCAGATCCAAAAGATATGTATTTATTCCTTTCTATGACGGAAATTAATTAAGCACTAAACTTAATGCTAATAAAAGATATTAGAATCACGATATATGTGGGTTTTGATGTTAATCTAATTATGGATTGTGTTATTCAATTGACCATGTTAATTATTTACTTTAGAATTCCTATTATATTATCATATGTTGCAATTTACATTGGAATTAATAACTTTATATACATTAAATTATTAAATTCGAGTATTTATTATATTTAAATCTGTTGCAATTAATTAAATAACTCTAGAGAAAAATAGCGTTACATGTGTTTTACAGTCTCTTGCTTTATGACCAAAGTTGTTGCATTTATAACATATGATATTGTAATTTCTATTTGGCAACTCATAAGAACTTCTATTCTTGGTCCAACCAAATCTTCTTGTGTGT
Organism: Cunninghamia lanceolata; assembly: GCA_027924645.1. Taxonomy (NCBI): domain Eukaryota; kingdom Viridiplantae; phylum Streptophyta; class Pinopsida; order Cupressales; family Cupressaceae; genus Cunninghamia; species Cunninghamia lanceolata. The sequence goes on from BSBN01001533.1 coordinate 11,674,978, forward strand.
GTCCAACAATCTATTGCTTTATGACCAAAGTTATTACAAGAATAGCAATAACCATAGAAAGAATGTTGAAACTTGGTCTTTTGTGCCTGCCTTGGAGGAAAGGACTTTCCGAACTTGTCCTTAATATATTTTGGAGGGATGTAGGTCTTCTATGGAAGTTAATTTTCCTCCTCCTTGTTGTCTTCATTTATGATGGGACTTTTGAGAGCATGTGCATAGCTTTTTGGTTTTTCCTCATTTTCCTTCTTTGATGGCTCTTTGGAATCTTCTTTGTTGGCCATTTGATTTTCTTCATAACCAAGACCTTTCTTATTGAATGTTGGCCTTTGTGAGTTGATAATATTGTCCAATATTTCGGTATTCTTCTCATTCATTAGGTCTTTGTTTGATTGAGCATTTGCTCTCTCTAATTCCTTTTTCAAGGAGACAATTTCAGACTTTAACCTTTCAAAATTTTCCTCCTTTTTCTCTAATTGGACTCTCACCTCCTCTTTCATTTTGTATCCTTGTTTGATCTGCAATTTTAGCTCGATGATTATCTTCTCAAATTCTTCAAGGCTTTGTACTAACTCTACATTAGATTCATTGTTCTCTTGAAGTTGTAGCTTTAGATTTTGGTTCTCCTCTCTAAGCCTCTTGATCTCATCTAGTTGAAGTCTCAACAAAATTAGGAGCTGAAGTCTTAGCTAAACTTGAGTGCAAGAAGTTGAAGTCCCACTAGCGTATTGCTGGAATTGGAACTAAGAGTGAACAGATTAGTTCATAGGCATAGTTGGCCCTCTAAAAAGGAGTTAGATTGTATTGCAAAGAATCTTTGCAAGTAGGCTTAACAGGCTAGGTAAAGTAGGTTGGTTGGGTTCCATACAATTTTGGAGTGGTCTATAGGATGTGCAAATCATGTGCAAATAATATAGGTTGTGTTTTTTTATTCTTCATTATGCTTCCTTGTTATTATGCTTTTATTGTGTAACTTACTATTAACCAATTATTTATTTGACCCGCTTGCAGTTTGTATCACTTATTCTCTCCTCCAACGTCTTCTCTTGCCCTCCCCATAGTTGTGTTTCTCCCATATCCTCCTTCCTATTACTTGTGATTCAATTGATTTAGGTTTCCAGTTTCCCTTTCAATAAGTTTCATTTCTATGTGTACATTTTTTAAGTTAGGTTTTACTTTTTTAGAATTTAATTTATTTATTAAGTTCATTATTTATTATTAAATTTTTTTATTACATATATAATGCATTTATTAAATATTTTTTTTTTTTGCTTGGTGAACTACTGACAAGGGGTCAACTCCCTTAACGCTTTTTGGCCGGAGCTATGAACTAGTGAGAACGCTTTTGACCGGAGCTATGAACCGGTGAGGCCACAATGGGGGGACCTCATCCCCAAACCCCTTTACTTGAACACTAAGGAATTTTTGCTTTCTGATTGCCACCTATGGGCCACCTCTCTTTTCTTGCCTTTTTCTCTCCACCTGCTCTACTGCCACCACTACCGCCACTTCCTCTAGGTTGAGTCTTCTCTATCTAGCGGCTGGCAGCAGACGTCCAACTATCCTCCTTCGTGGCAGCCACGAGCCACCATATTCTCCCCCGAAATCGCCCTTAGTTGTCACTACTTTCACCTGCGCTCATTACAACTTCATTGCTCTACTGTTGCCGAGATTAACCTCCACAGAGAGCGCCTTGCTCCTCCTCTAGCGCATCCTCTCCTCCATCTACCGATTTGTTCCCAACAGCCAAGCGCCTTTCTGCTACAACTCAATCGCTGATTAGATTAAGTGTTATCTTCCACCAAAGTCGCCACTGGGAACAACACTGCCTTTGTTGATGCATCACCAACGCCGCCTAATCCTCCTGTGACAGCCACCTCAACGAAGCCGCCACAGGGACCGCCAATACTACTACTAATGCATCACCTTCACCGTCTTATTCCTAACTTCGACCACCAACCCACACTACTTTGTGGGATTCGATCCTGTGGCAGTGCATCTACTGCCTTGCAACTTAACCATTGCATTGCGGGGTCAACCCCATTTATTAAATATTTATTATTTTTATTAAATAATATTAATTGCTAATAAGTTTATTATTTATTAATTTAAATTATTTATTATCGATTTTGTTTTTATGTTTATTATATATTATTAATATTTAAATCTTAATAAGATTAATGTTTTTTTTATGATTTTAATAAGTTTAATATTTATTATTAATACATTTAAAATTACGGTGTTGAAAGATCCCTGATGGATCCCTTTGCTGAAATGAAGTGCTGTTGCTGAAAAGAAGTGCTGTTTTTTTTTTTGTGATTTAATTTGTTTTATGATTTTTATTATTTTTTTTTTTGTTTTCTTTCAGACTAGAGAGGAGATGCAGAAGGGGTTTCAATTTTCTTGAGATGTGTATTTGCCAAGATGGCAAATAGAAATACATACAGCTGCAATCTCAAATAAAATGGACTAAAAATAAATAATAACTGATAGAAAGATAACACATGAGAAATTGAGGCACATACCCATCAGATCTGTATTTTAATATTCAATGGAAGCCTGGTTTGCAACCCTACTTGCATACAAAGGCAATATTGGCCTAGAAGAGGCTATACATGCAACTGAGAATGAAGGATCTGAAGAATAAAGCTGATTTAGCACTGCTGCAAGCTTAGATCTGCAATAACATGCCCTGGAATCTGTCCAATGATGCACAAATGAAGACCCAGAGTAGGCCTCCCACAAACAAGAACTGGGTTATCGTCCAATTCACCAAAATCCTTGAGAGTTTTCGTTCCCAAGAGTCTGAATGCTGCTGCCCCCTTCCACAGAGTTCAGAGCTGCCATGAAGCTTCAAAAGATATGCAAAAGATAGATCCAAATAGCACTTCAAAGTCACTTTATGCACTTCCCAAAGTGGGCGTCCACTTTAGGGTTCCAAAAGGGATCAAAATTAAGAATCTTTAAAAGATCCTTTTATTAATGAAGACTTCCCAAGTTGGGCGCCCAAGTTGAGGGCCCAACTTCATTATTAAAAGCCCACTTTTTAAACACAACGTTGTGTCAACTAGGTGGGGGACTTTTTAATAACTTATTAATATAAAGTGACATGTTATTCACTTTATTTTATTTATTTTTATTAAATATTAAAGCCACACTTTAATATTCAATAATTATTCCAAATCCATCACCTGGCCATCCTGAACTGAGAACTTCTGAAGCCCACGCTACTGGTGATGTCGCCACGTGTCATGCCAACTGACAGTGCCTCCCTAAAATGTAGGGATACCTCCTAAAAAATAGGAATTTGACCAAAACTCCAAAAATGCTCCTGGAGGTCCCCTGATGCCTCCTGGTCAACTCTCGGTCAAACCCTAAAAAATAGGAACCCTTCCTAAAAAATAGGAAACTGTCAAAAACTGACTGGAAAGGCCTGTAAAGCTCTGTGCCAAGCTACACTGCCTCTGGATAGGTCCCCTAACCACGCTGCTGACCTACGGGAACCCGGATGATAGGTCAACTCTCATGTCTCTGCTAGACAGCGCTAAAGAGGGGACATGACAGGTGTAAAATAATATATTATAATTTATATTTATATAATAATATATCATATTTTAATTTAATAAATTATATATTTTGAATTTGCATTTACTTTATATTTTCATATTCGAATTTTTTATTTTTAAATTCAAATTTAAATTTATTTTTTTAATTTTGTGACATTTAAATAACATAAATTATTAAATTTTAATTTAATTTATAATTATGTTTTAATTTATTTGTATTAAAATTTGAAGCCTCTGAATGTAGATCAAATGGTTAAGTCATTGAAACAGACAATGGTCGCGGGTTTCAAACCTGATAACAAGTTGCACCGAAGCATGGTCTCCAAGCACAGCCTAGAGTTATAGTAGCTCGCCTACCCCTTGCTTACACCTTGGTTGTTGATGGTGTCCTTAACCATTAAGCTACTAATTCTCCAAGTTACAAAAAAAAATTCTAGTAAAATTTTAATTTTTAAAGATTTGATCAATGTTTTAAATTATATTTTAAAGTTTGATTAAATAGAAAATTCTAGAAAAATAATTATAAATTTTATTCACAAATATTATATATTAGTAAATAATAAATATTGATTTATAATTTCCCAAAAAAAATTTAATTTTAAATTTACTTATAAGTTAATAGTTTTTGACTTATTTGTAAATTTGTAATATTTTGAATCTTGATATTTTTTAAGATATGTTTTTAAATGAATGTGAGTTATTCTATAATATTATTTAAATTTACATAATATTTATTTATTTATTTTTGTATTTTTAATAATATTAAATATTTATGTGTTTTAGTTGTATTTTTACAATATTTTGAATTTTAATTTAGTATTACATTCTATTGTATTTTCAATGTATTTTTACTTTTTATTAAATATCCTCAAAAAATAGCCTTATATGTATTTGTATACATGTCCATGCAACTCTGGTTCATATACTTTGCCTCGTCTCTACTTTTAGTGGGGTGTAGACCTTGTTTGGGCCATAATAGATACGACATGTTCAAGCCAACCATTTGCCACCTGTTTGAACATGGGATTTGTTTAAAATTTAAATCTTCTTGCATTGTCAATTTTACACTCTCGGTTATTGCTTATAAGGACATGACTTGACTTATAACAATCAGCCCACCAAATTGTTGAGTAATACATTGTCCCTTTCAACAAATTAATGATCAAGTTAGAAGCCACTGAGCCTAACAAGATTCTCAAGTTGAAGTCTTCTTTTCAAATATTGATATAGTACAAGATGGAACTGCTCAGTGTCACTTTATTAGAACAAGCTTTTCGATTTACATGAGAGATTGAAGCCAACTTAAGAATGGCCCTTCCAATCCTTGACCTTAGGTAACTCAAGAAACAGTCAAAGCTCAATAGTTGCAATGATAAAGTGTTTTATTAAAAATAGCAAGTTAGTTATAGAACTAAAAACAGTTCTAATAGCTAGTATTGAGAAGAAAACTTGAGGGCTAGTTTTACCCAAAAAAATTGCAAATTTAATTCATGATAAGAATGAGATTGATAACGAACTGCTCAGTCCTAGAAAAAGATACAATTCGATAACATGAATTACATACTGAAAGAGGTTAAAGAAATAGCCAATATAATTTTTATTTGTAATAAATGTGATTTGTTTTGAAAAATATGATTCTTTGCAACCAAATCTCCAACGAACGTGGACATTATTGCATAGCCACAAGATAACAGATACTTTGGAAATATGCAGATCTTTTAAGTTTTAGTAGTTTTTCGAGTGTATTTGTACTCAAGGTTTTAGGTAATGTCTGTCATTCCTACTCCTAGATAATTAACCTTTGATCAATTCCAAAGTCGTATAATCTGAGGACATAACCACTACATATAGATTTGTAACATTATTGGAAACATAAAATCAAGTGAATTATTACTATAGAATTTTAAAAACAAGCATAAAACAGGTCACCTCATTTGGTTTTTTTGCTGCTAACAAAGCATTTGTAAGGCCACGCAGAACCTCAAGGGAGCTTCTACTTGATTCCTGAGAGCACAGTTAAAGAACTGTAGCAGTTAAAGTACAATGAGTAAAAAGCACATGTGATAACTACGAGCTTACATTTCTATTATTTTGTATGTATATAATTTTCTTCAACAAGGCCCAAGTTATCAAATCCTATTTGAACTTTTTTATGGCTTCAGAACATGCGTTTTTTCTAAACTAAAATATTACATTGTTTCTAAATATTTCCTTATCACTTCAGTAACTTTATTGTTATCCTATTACTTTAAAATTTCAGTGCACACGCATACTTAGTTCTGAAGAGGCAAAACTGTCAACAAGGTGTACATTTCAAAGTTATGCCAGCAGAATGGCTACGTTAAAATATGATGCAATAAGCCCCCGCAGCAAATATGCCATTCTAACACTATTAAGCACATCACAAGTAAGCAATTACCATTATAGCACTTCGATAAGCAACAACACTCCCTTCATAATCTTCAAGTGCATATCGTACATCACCAAGCAAACGAAATGCATCTGGATTTTTCGTATTTTTCTGGAAAGAAATATAATAATCAAATAAAAAACAAAACACACTTAAATAATTCCAAAAGGCTATGATGCATCTAGTCGTTATGGACAAGATAACATTATCAAGAAAAATGTGAGATATACTAACTTGAGTAAGCTTCTCAAGCAGAACAGAAGCTTCTCTGTATTCTCCCAATTCTGCATGAGCAACAGCTGCCCCCTATCAAGTAAGAACATAGATCACAGAAAATCAACAAAACTAAAACAACCTGTTAATGTAACATGTCTCACAACTTCACATTGTTCTCTGAACAGAAAGGTTAGCAGATGATAGAAGAAAATAACAATTGAAAGCAAATTATAGCTTCCATACTCAAAAGATGGCTTTCAGTATAATAATTTGTGGCTATGTTTCTCAGTGCCAACATATTCAACTGTTTCACTGAACCATGTACTGACTCCACATTCTCAAAAGGAGTTTTTTTCATCTAAAATATAAGCCTAGCATTTGTTCAATAGCATTCCTGCAATAGCCTTAATTGTATGTTATAAAATAATGCTCACCTAGATAGTTCTAGAATCATTGTATAGTCATCTGGGATTATAATCACAAAATACTAATATAGGATCCTTTTTGGTTACAAATGTGCACCAAAAATTGCATAAGATAAGCTCCAGGATTCCGCTGCATATTAAAACTCAAAGCTCCCATGGATAGTTCTAGAATAATTGCAACTGTAGTGGACCTAATCAAGGATTAAAGAGCTCCACTTAGGTTAGTTCTAATTGGTAGTGACATAAAATACTTATGATTAAGGAATATAAGTTCATAACCCCTAATGAAATAGCTAGGGTTCTTACACCTTAATGAGCAGTCCCCCTATAATTCTTGGGCTAATGGCCTTCCCCTTGCCAATGGTGTGGCTAGCATTTGAACACAACCATTATTTGTGTCTTCCAACAACTTAACAGTTTGGTCTACACCCCGGGGCAATTCTAACCATTATGTTATAAATAAGTATAAATATACCTTGGGAGTTCAAACCGTATCTTCCATATAAATGGCATTGATCCACAATTTCTAGTGGCATCTTTTCTTTTCTATGAAAGAGAAAAGGTCTAACTTAAAATCAATTATATGAGTCTTCTTGCTTTTGCTTGTAATCCTTAATCTCTGTCAATGCTGTGAAATTTCAACAGTTTTCTTCATTCCTCTAATACCTCATCCACACTTATGTTTTGTAATTTTCACTGACTTTTACATATTTATATAGAAGAAAATTTAGGATATGCATCAAAATGGTTCTGCACATTATTATTCAAAGATACTTTGGATTGATTTGGGGTTTCTCTTCTCTACTTTCATCCTACCTCTTCTCAAACTAAATTTTAGTATATAATCTTACTCTTGCTTCCTCGTCAACTATTTCTTGATCTTTTATGCCAAAGTTAGAATGTTATCAAATCCATAACTCTTTTTTTGACATTTTTTAACTTTGTAAATCCCTTTCCAGTTTCCACTGACCTGCCTTTCATCCCAACATCTCCACCATCATTCCTATTTAGTCCTTACAACTACCCTTCATGCCACTCACTTCTATCACCGCATCCATCTTCCTATCGAGTGCCTCCAAACAGGCATGCTTCTACACCTGGTTTTATTGTGGACACCTATATGCCATTCTCTACATGGCGGTTCTACTCATTTCTTATGGACCTTGACAATCATTCTTAAACCCATCATATCTCTCAATTTGGGCTGCATTACCTGCAGCTGGAATTTGATTACCATATCCATTTTCAGTAATTATCCACACTCTTCCTATTTAATTCCCTAGATCTCTCAACTGAAAGCAGTCCGCCTCCCATTCAATAGGGGAATACCACCATTGCATCTTATTCCAAACTTTCAGTTTACACAATTTGTGGTAGGATTCTCATAATTTTGTCATTCATTTCCCCACATACCAAACTCTATCAATTTAGAATTTTTTGCAGTCATGTACTCAGGAGAAGTTTAAGAAGTCATTAGAATCCTATAAATCAATTACACACAAGAACTAAAGCCAAGCAAAAGGAAAATAAACTAAGTTGCCGGTACTGGTATGGGGTTCGGGTATGCCAATATGGCAATTTTTTCCCCTATGTACGAGTATGGGTATGGGGTTCGGGTACACCACTACGGCAATTTTTTCCTCCATGTGTGGTACAGGTACGTGTGTGTGCGTGTTCGTGTGCGCGTGTGCATGTGTGTGTGTGTGTGCGTGCGTGTGTGCGTGCATGCGTGTGTGTGAATTTCTAAAGAGCTAAAACAATAATACTCATAATTGCCAGTAAACAAAATATCTAAATACCTCATAACTTGCAATAAATAAAATACTCATGAATTGAAATTCATAATTCAATGATCTCTCAAATGTCAATACAAAATGAAATTTACAATCAATATTCAATAATCTTCATATGTCTCTTCATCGAGAGCATCAAAGTCAAACATTTGGTTCAATTTCATTTGAACCACAATTAGCTACAACACCACTCCCACTAGTCATGTCATATGTAGAAGTTGTCTCATTGACAAAGACTTCGGCAAGTTGTGCAACAATAGCATCTAAGTCGGCACACCCCAGAGTTAGATCCCAATTCCTTGTCACCCCCTCCTTGTAATCAGGTTTCTTATGTAACAAGAGACACAAGTGGGAGAGCACAAAGACCAAATCCTCAACTTTTTTTGCATCCAATCGGTTGCATTTAACTGAGTGGATAAAGGAGTATGTACTCCAATTCCACTCGGCTGAAGAACTTGCAACCTGTTCAATTTGCATACAACATTTACAATTATAAAACATAAATTATAATATATAGTAGTGAAAGAAAAATGAGGAAGTTAAAAAAAATTCAAAAAAGGATGCATACTTGAGATAGAATTTTTATTGCAAGAGGCTGCAAGTAAATAGAGTCTTGGCCATGTACATACCACCATTCATGAGCAACTTTAATGTACTTGTCTCAAAGAGCGCAAACATTATGATTCTTTAAAGATATGAAGTGGCAAAACTCACTCAAGACAACAACCCGTATATCTTCATCTAGGAATATTCCTCTAAATGGAGTCTTGTACCCAATAGCAACCTCTTTATCTCTATATGGTGCCACCCTCCTCGGCAAGGAAAGTATCTCTTTGCTATAAAACTTTGGGATAAAGCAAATGCTCGGAGATGCAAGGGTGTGGTCATCTTGTTCCAATGGCCATTAATGATCTTTTGCACTCTTTTGAAAAATGCTTCTATGGGATTGTACTCCTTGGCTTCTATCATTGTCCTTACTTTTCAACCATAGAGTCCATGCCATCATAAATTTCCCCAAACATGGTCAATCTATATTTGCATACTTAATCATACTCATGATGGGCTCAGTGAAACTCATAACATATTCCACACGAGCCCACCACTTATCATCTAGGATCAATGCTTTGAGTTTTGGGGCTCTCTGTATCTGTGATTGCCTCCATACACTTCAAAGAGTGTTGATGACCATGGCGCTCAATGCCTCTCACACCTTCACAAGTCATCTCAAGACGATTGTGTGTGATGTGAATCGAGTCTCGGCAACCTAACATGATGTAAAATAAAAATAAAAATAAAAATAACTTAGAAAAAATTTTAAACTAATTATGATAAAACTAAAGAATAAAAGTAAAATTACCTTCAACAACTCCAAGTTGGAGAAGGTCCTGAAGATGGCTTGTGACATATGATGATTTGTCACAAACATTTGAATCTTCTCGACCTCCATGTAAATTTCCTTGACCCACTCGATCTGTGTGCCAATCTTTTGCAATATCAAGTTGAGAGAATGGACAGCACATGGTGTCCAAAAAATATGCGCATATGTACCCTCCACTATTGAACCAACTACCCTACATTTTTTAGCATTGTCCGTTACGACTCGAACAACGTTTTCAGGGCCCACCATCTCAATGGCTTGTATGAGAATATTGGCAATGAAGCTTGCATCCTTCACTTGCCCCTCACAATCAAATGCCTTCAAAAACACTGCCCCTTAGGACACAATGCAATGACATTAATTAGTGGTTACTTTTTGGAATCCTTCCATCCATCAGAAATGGACACTCTTGTTTTGAGCCATGTATCATTGATTGCTCTCAATGATGCCTCTACAAAAGCTTTTTCCTTGCCCAATAAGGTGGTGCGCACCTTTTCATACCTAGGACTAATGTAATCAGCAAGTGCATTGGTAATTGTGATCACCATATCCCGCCAATATAATGATCTAACAAGGTTGAAAGGAAGCCCATTGCTATAAATGCAATGAGCAATGCTCTTATTTGCAACCTCCCTTGCCTCATTCTTGAAGGCCTTTTCCAATGGGCCTCTTTTACGAGATAGAAAGGGTGTATTCTCTTCTTAGGAAGATGATGGTGGCATGAAAGGATGTGGGCAGCCGGTTCTGTTGAGCCACTAGGAGGTTTCTGCAATCCTCTCTTGTAAATAGGATATACTCTTTCCCATAGTTGGAAAACTCGGCAAGCCAATTTTTGGAGAGTCAAAAAAAACTCGGAGAAATCTCGGCAAAAAACTCGGCAAATTAAAAAAATTGCTAAAATTTCATTAGAAACACATTTTTTTTGCAAAATTCAATGACAAGATGAATCCAATGAGTCCATAAATGAGTACAAAATTGTTTTCTATTAAATTTGATTGACTTCAATGCAAATTGATTACAAAATCACATTCTCATGCGGAATCCTGATGGCTAAAAGCCTGTTAGTCTGATACAAATTAGTAATTACAAATTACAATAGATAGCTGAAAATGAAAATAGTAAAACTAGTCTAGAAGTAACTACTAAAAGTAAACAGTAACACAACATATTACATCTTCCTCTTCCCTAATTTAGCCAAAGCTAGGGAAGAGGCAAATGCTCTAGTCCTGCGAGTGCGCGGTGCCAGTGGCTCTGGCTCTGGCTCTGGCTCTGGCTCCTCATGCTCATGAATGTCCTCCAACCCTACATCTCCTGTTGCACCCAGATCCTCCATTGCCTATCTCTCGAAATCAAGAATTTCGTTTGCGGTAAACAATGGAGCCTGCTCATCCTGCCCTGTCCAATCACTATAAGGATCTATCTCATCCAAATCAATAGGATCCAGTGATTTGTCCTCTACCTTTTTTGTGCGCAACCGAAGGTTGTATTGCACAAAGACAAGGTCATTGAGGCGCTTTTGGGCTAGTTTGTTCCTCTTCTTCGTGTGAATGGCCTCAAACAAGCTCCAATTCCGCTCACAACTGGATGCACTACAAGGCTGACATAGTATGCGGAGGGCAATTTTTTGGAGATGTGGGGTATTTCCACCCCAACTTTTCCACCAAGCCTCTGCAAAAAAAATACTGAAGAGTTAGAAAACAAAGTCAAGACTCAAAACACATTTTATCAAATTATAAATATAAGATATTAATAATCAAGATGCATGTATGATGTGACACAGTGACAGTGAAATAAACTTAAAGACTCTGAATTTTATACCTGGTGTCTGAGTGGTTCTTCCTCGAATAGCTAGATCTGAAGAAAAGAGTTTACCCCTCGTTTCACTGTAAAGATCCAACTCTTGGACAATGAGGTCTCTCACCTCAACCATGGGTTCCATCCTCTGAATGCATGTTGTGAGCCCCTCCATAACCTCTCCATTAGGATCGGAGAAGTTCTCTGAGAAGTGAAATTGAGGGTTGAGGAAGTACGCTGCAACATGGATGGGTTGGTGGAGTTGATTGTTCCACCTCCTATCAACAATCTCCCATATGGGATCAAATTTGAGGCTGTCCCCAATGTAATAATTTTTTATAGCCTCTTTGGCCCTATCCATGGCCTCATAAATATATCCCATGGGGTTTTGATCCCCATCTACCAAGCGAAGGACTCCAACCAGGGGCTCTGACACCTACATTACAAATACAAAAAGATTAAAAATTAAAAATTACAAATTTATAATGAAAGACTTAAATTAAGAAATAAAATACTCAATTTGAATTTAAAATCAAAGTTTTGAGGTTACCTTCACGATCTCTGTAGCTCTTTCCTCAGAGCTTATCAAACACTATGCTTGCAACTCTCTCTCCTTCAGGCTTTTTTTTATAAGATGATTCTAGCCATGCTGGACACACAAACATTTGTTTCAAAGCATTCAATGAACCAATAATGCTTTGCAATGTCAAGAAAATCGTTGCAAACCTTGTGGCACCCGATCTCACCAACTCTTTCCCTTTCGTATATTCCCTCATCAAACTAAGAACCCAAGGGTGATTGTAGATAAATTTTGTTATGCTCCTTGCATCATTTACAATTGGTGCCACCCAATCAAGTTTGCCTATGTCCTCCAAAAGAAGGTCAAGGCAATGTGCCGCACAAGGTGTCCAAAAAAGTGTAGGATGTCTATCCTCAAGCAATCTCCCAGCTGCCACATATGCTGCTGCATTATCCATGATGACTTGCACAATATTATCTATCCCCACCTCCATGACAACTTCCTCCAACAATGTACACAATGTTTCTGCATTTTTTATTTTGTTGGAGGCATCCACTGATTTCAAAAACACAACTTGACCTTTTGAAGAAATCAAAAAATTAAGGATGGTGCGGTTTCTCCAATCCGTCCACCCATCAGAAAGAATGGTGCAGCCATGTTTCTTCCATTCTTTCTCTTGATCTTCAACTACTTGCACCGCCCTTTCCATTGCATTTGTGAGCAACCTACAAAATTTTTTAAGTAAAAATTAAAATAAGTACAAAATTTTATTTTTTAAACAAAAAATAACTTGACATAAATTAACTAATCACATAAAATTTTAAATTTTAAATGATAAACTTAGCATAAAATTTAAATTGACTAATGACTAATCACTAACCTCCCACTCAAGTCTTTACGAGAAGGTGGCTTGTAGCCTTTTCCCGCAACTGTCAATGCGGTAACCAAATTGTGCCAATAGGGACTACTCGCCACATTGAATGCAATGTTATTGAAATACCAAAAGTCTGCACATGCCATGTCGGCATGTTGATGCACCTCCCTATTCCACCCTGTAGCCTCCAATGATGTCTGTGCTCCTGGTGTGTTTCTTGGCACAAAAAAACTATGTGGTGAGCGTGAAGATGTAGACCCCGGCGGTGGCATTCTACTCGAAGTAGAGGAAATGGGGGGCCTAGGGGCCGATGTGCCACGAATGCGTGGACCACGAAGAGAGCCCACAATGTTAACATCAGCTCCACTCGTCTCCTCATCTGATTCAGACTCTATGTCCACTTGCATTTGCTCATGACCATGTCCACCGGAACTAGCTATGCTTGCTGCTATGGCTGCCTTTGTCCTCTCCCTTTGCAATTTTCTTTCTTCGGCAGCTGCAAGTAAGGCAAGCATCTCCCTTTTTATCTCTTCTGTGGTCTTAAGACAACCCTTGGAATCATGACAAGCAATGCCTGCAAGATGGTATTTGAGGCGATTTATGCCTCCATGTAATACCCTCGTACATTTATCGCAAACAACCGTTCCAGGATTCGGTCCTCTCACAGCATACTTCCATGTTGGGTCTCTAGCTCCTGGAGGACGAGTGCCTGGAACCCATGACGATGTCTGTGCCATGGATGGGGTGCCGGTGGAGCCTGAGGCTGAACTTGAAGCCATTATAGTGCGAATTTAATCTACACATACAAAAAAAATGTACAACATATTAGGTTTTTAATAAAAAAAAATCTCTCTAAAATTGATTTAAATTGATACTCATACAAATTTGTTTCAATGATTAAATTAGTCAATAAATTAACTAATCTAAACAACAAAATAGATTTACAATAAAAAAAATGAACCTAGGTTTAAAAATTTCAAAAAACAGCGAAAATCATGAAAAAAATCAGAAAAAATCCACAAAAAATAGTGAAGAATCTTGTTTTTTTGGAATCTAAATGCAAAAATGAAGCTTCTTTTTGCTCTATGAAGATTTTGTTTTCAATTTGGATTCAATATTTTGCAACAAGAACCAAAAAAAATGATTAAACAAAAAGAAAAATGGAAAAACAAAAACTTACCTGGGATTCAAATTTGCCTTCAAAATCCGCAAAAAATGGCGTTTGAATCCGATCTTCTCAACGCCACAACGTTGCAAATGAACTATTTTTGCTTGAAGGGGGGTTTTTTGCTATGTAGAGCTCAAAAAACCTAAAATCTGATTAAGATTTACCTTTTCTGGCCGCGGAAATGACTTATACCTCTGCCCGCGAGTCTTTTGTACGGACTCGGTGAGTTTTTGTAAAAAACTCGCCAAAAACTCGGCGAAAACTCGGCTCTGACTCGAAAAAACTCGCCAAGAAGACTCTACGAGTAAAAGTCAAGTTGACTCGTTTGAAAAAAAAACTTGCGAGTTTTTAAAAACTCGGCGAGTTTTTGGCGAGTCTGCCAACTATGCTCTTTCCTTTGCTTTGTTACTTACCATGTCAGCATCCTCTTGTTCTTTGACATATCCCATTATTTGTTGCTTTGGCAACCCTTTTTTATTCAACCCAAGACAAAATTTTATTCCTAAGCCGGAAATAGCACACAAGTGAGCTTTCACTTGATTATACAAGCTCTTATACTCATTCCAATATTGGCTACAATGCCAATGATAACCCCCACCACCAGGAAGTTGTTCAATCATGGTTGTATGTCGCCAAAGAAGTGATGCTACATCAATTCTAAACAAGCTATCTACATGTGGGCCAACTGAACTAGAACTAAGTTATTGATTCTAGTATGGGATCGGGTACGAGTACAGGGTTTTGGTACGCCAGTACGGCAAATTTTTTTTCCTTAGATTCGGTATGGTTGGGTACAGTTGTGTATATATGTATGTATAATAATTAATATAATATAAATAATATATAATATGATATAATATAATATAATATAAATTATAATATATAAATTTATAATATATTATATATAATATAATAATATAATATATCACTCGTTCTATTTAGTATGAAAAAGGAGAATGACAACTAGCATGCAAACTATATCAAACCCTTTTCCATATAACATTCAAGGACAAGGCTGAGCCAAATCACTACCAAATGAAGGTGGACTCAGCTACTGGCCTTGTTCTCATGTATGCTATAGATGGATCAGATTTAACTTAGTCTTTTCCTTAAACCCTAGGTTAACAATGCATGAAACTCTAGTTCTACAATGATTTGCTTATAACAAAGGAAATACAACTAAAACCCAGAAACTAATTGCACAGGGATGATCAAAAGAATGATAGAACATGTCTCCAAAAAGCAGAGGTGTCAGAGGACCTCAGTGGGACCGCCCAGGTCCTGATTGGATGAATCTGCCGAAGGTGCAAACTGGAAAGATGTTCTAAATGATGTCCTGATGCCAGATCCAGATTCAGAAAAGGCAGAGGGACATGGACGGTACTGCCCAAGTCCTTGATGAGGGAAAACTTTGAAACTATCTCTGGATCCCGAAACCCTGATCTGCACTCAATCTTCCTGTAGCTCTGCATTTTCCAGATCCTGCTCTTATAACCTGCACACAAAAAGATAAGAAGGGGTTTGGGGGTTAGGGTGTTTAGGGACTTACCTATGTCAAACCCCGGGATAGCATTCAAGCTTCCCAACACCGTTGATTGATAAAGAATGTGTACCCTCATGGGGGCAGAGGCTGAAAACAACGATAATATGATGATTCAAATGATGATAAACAAACAATGGTATCACCTATGTGATGAACTCTTAGAATGATGAAGATTCTCCAACTCCTAAGGAAGGATAGATGATAGCTCCATATCTGCAATAACAAAAAAATAACAATGCACAAATCTGCTCTAGAATCACAATGAATGCTCTTGCTTGCTTCACTTCAAGATCTCAAGTTATGAATTTTTCGTCCTAGTTGATAATGAACTCAAAACACACTTATTTATGCTTTCCCACTCACAATCATAAATTCAAACCAAAACAGCCGACAAGGAGAAACCTCTAGAGAGGTGTTAGGCCAACACACTTGATTTAGCCCCAACCTAAAAGGAGGGACATGGGCGGTACCGCCCAGGTTCTTTAGCCCTATTTAGGTCCGGGGTAAGTTAAATCAAGGGGCCCATATTCCAATTCCATCTTGGTGTCAGGCAATTTTGCATCGGGAGAAACATTTTGAATGTATAAGGCAATTAAAGGGACTTAGGAGCTAAACAAGGAGGTAAAAAGACATGTGGACACTTTTACTCCATAACACGTTCAAGGGGCTCTAGGGGCTAATCCCTCGCAGAAAGGTCAAGTGGAGACCTCCTGAGGTTGACTGGATCAAGATGTAATGTCCCCTTTCCTAGGTGGTGTTAGTCTATACTTGGTTCCCATAGACTAACCGGTGTGGGTAGGGAACTCATGGAGTTTCGTTGGATGGTTTTGGACATTTTGGCTAGAACTTACTATTTTTAGTAAGTTAGAGTTTTGACCGTTTGGGGAAATTCAAGATTAGAGGTGGAGCGTTTCGGAGAGACCTTTCCAACGGTCTATAGCTCATTGGATTCTGAGTCCATTTGACCATTCATTTTAAAGTCCGTAAGTTAATATTACATAGTTAATATTTGGACTTTATAATGTAATCTCGGTGACTATGTAAAAAGTTAAAATGCAAATAAAAATCACTTTATTGGTCTTGGGCGCTCCTAGGGAAGTAAAGTGAATTTATAATATTAAACTCCTCTCTTATATGGGTCGACCCTCTTGTGGGAAATATAAAAGCAAAAAATAAAAAGGAAGACATTCATTCACTACATTCACTTTTGATGATATTTGCTTTGCAAGAGAATGAGTGTAAGAGTCCTTATTATATGACTGAAATATTTTGCAATTTTAGATAAGATTTCTTGAACAATATCATACCAAAATTCAATTTCAATCACACATATAAGAGACTATCAATCTCCTTTGCATATATTATTGATTGGAAATGAAATGACTCAAATTGCAAACTGCTGTTATCAAATATCAGTCACTATCTGATCATTATCAGACCTTATTACATATATATAGTGTCCAAATTTATCAATTATTGCATAGAGATAGTGTCCAGACTCCAAACACTATAAAATGATTCTAGCTATCAAACCAAGCTATAACAGCCCTGAACAATTGACTGATATAAGAATTATATAGACTGATATGACTGTATCAGACTTGTATCAGGTTGCAACATGCCCAAATTTCTCTCAAATTCCAATTAGGCTTCTCCTTAGGTCAGCGATGGATCATCCAAAGGCTCTAAAGTCTTCTTGTATCAATCCTTGAACAATATCTTATCATAAAACCCTGTATATCACCTATATCAGCTGACTGTTATAGAAATTCAGATTGCGCAAAGTTTCCCAATAATGCTTACAAACTCTATATTTACTACCTTGGCTTAGGAGCAATGAAACCAAGGGTTAATAATGATATCTTATCACTCCTAGTAGCTACAATAACCTGCAAATTCAAAACATGATGTAATTTGTCATGAAAACATCTCAGAATTCATTATGGGGTCATCACCATAATGCTCAAGGGGTCATCTCCTTGAAACCTATCCAAAAATCAGAATTCTCAGAAGTTAAGTACAGTTAGAAAAAACATACCAAATCATCAAACATGCCAAATTGATGTTCAAGTCCTCTATTTATCCTCTCCAAGGATAAGCGCTCCTCCTCTTTGGCAATTTGGATGAATTTTGGAATCCACCAATGATGAACAAGAAACTTGAACAAAATTAAATGATTGTTCATGGGAATTCAATCATTTAAAATCAATCTTCAATTGTTTTAAATGAATTATAACTACTCCATATGAATTGATCCCAATAGCAAAAGAATCCTTCTTGCATAGGCGGCTGGAAATGCTAAAGCATTTAAAATCATTCATTGATCATTTAAAATCGTTTCCTCATACCAACCGATCACTTCTTGGCTTGGGCGAATATCTTGAAGTTAGTGTTTGATATTGAATTTCCTTCACTTGCTTTGATCGCCCCAACTCAAACCTTGGACGATTTGCATTTAAAA
This sequence comes from Cunninghamia lanceolata, assembly GCA_027924645.1. Taxonomy (NCBI): domain Eukaryota; kingdom Viridiplantae; phylum Streptophyta; class Pinopsida; order Cupressales; family Cupressaceae; genus Cunninghamia; species Cunninghamia lanceolata. The sequence goes on from BSBN01001533.1 coordinate 11,693,123, forward strand.
CATTTGCTTGGCGAATGGATCCATGGCGTCGGCTTGATAGCTGGAACAAACAATATTAAATGTCTTCAATATAGCGAACCTCTTGTGATAGCCGTTGGGACTCTTGAAATGGATCGCACCTCTCTAATTAGGCCGTTGGCATCAAAACCCAATGTCATTTGCAATGTGAACAACTCATTGATAGCCTTGGCACAATGTGCAATGTGTTCTATTCATAGTTGGATCAAATTGGGCGAATGACACATCAACCCATGCATTAGAATAGGTATCACTTGAAACAATAACTGATTTGGCACAATGAACAAGTGTGATTCCATCATAGATGTTGGACAAATGCAATTAAAGATTCCATTTGTCATTATTCACAAAATAGAATTCAAATGCTAGTTGAGCCAACTTTTTGGTTCTCCATGCATAGACATATACCAACTTTCTGGTTCTCCATGTATAGAAGCAAACTTAACTAGCAAATATAACTTAGCTCAAAATGGGGACATTACAATGAGGGTTTGAGAAAACCATCTATGGCTTTTGGAGGCGAAATGCTCCATTAGTATCAGCATTCCACAGGTGTGAGAGACCACCCAAGGGTGCTTTTGAGCATCCATATCCAGTGGTTGTATTTGTGCTTCATTTGCATTTAATTTGGAGTTTGGAGTTCTGTTGCGGAAGGTTTTACCAAGAGATTCTCAGTTTCCTATCACCATAATTACAGGAGGGTATTGAGGAATTAAATGCAAGTTATAGCAGCAATTTTGATGGCCTTTTGATGTGCATTTAGCTCCATAACCTGGCCATACCTAGCCCTGCCTGGCCGTACAGCATTGAAGGGTTTCTTTGTGTTTGGAGTGTACTTTTCGGAGAGTTTCTTCACTCAGCAGGGGCGTATAGGGTCTGCAGGGATTTATCTCAGGTTTCAGCAGATATCAGAAGCATTCCTTGAAAGTTTATTGTTGTCTAGACTCACAGCAGGCCGTACCAATAAGTAGAGGACGTTGGCTGCATATAGTTGACAAACTGAGTTTTGGGGACTGTTCTTTCTCCAAAACAGCGGTGTACCTCCTTGTTGAAGCTGCTCATTGTGTGTTGACAATAGTTTTTTGAGTTTGCAAGGGTTCTTGAGAGATTTACTCTATCAAACTGCTGTGTCATCTCATTTCCCAGCACTATACTTGTAATCAGTCAAATGGGTATGTTAGAAAACTATTTATCTTGAATATCTTTAATGTGGGTATTGCATATTTGTGCTTTATAATGCATTTCAAATGAAATAGAGCAACTGCATATTTTCCATTTTGTGTATTTGCAAAAATATATGTATGCATGTGTGTTATGATATGGAAACAACATCAAAACGCAAGCAGGTTACAACTTAACTACAGAAAACCCTTCAAATAGTGAAAAAACTAGACCCAAATCAAAAAAAAAATAAAACACAGAACAGGGTGGGTTATTTCAGTGGTATCAAAGCTAGTGCATCTTGCCAGCCTGTGATTCAGTTTGATGAGTGAGTGGAAAGTTGTTTATACCCAAGACACTATAATTGTTTATGCCAGAGACACGCAACAGTGGCACCCACCTGAGATTCCAGAGGGTGAAACAGTTTCAGGCATTTTGGGTATGCATCGAAGTTCCTCTAGTGGCAGTGACAATATAACAGGTAAATGGGGGATAGAAACAAAGGATCAGAACAGCTGGAGAGCCCTAACACCAAAATTGAAAGGAAATTTGATATTATGCTTGATATGATGTCTCAGCTACTTGGGAAAATGAACCAAGGAAACCCAATAGCACAACCAGATACAGCACACACTGGTGAGGGTAGCGGTTCAAACAATGGCAATCACTGGCATGCAACTCAGGGTAGTGGTCAGGGCACTAGAGCTACCCCAGGATCAGTTCCGAGACCTCTCTAGCCTACCTTACCACGCAGGGAGGAGGTACCAATTAATCCAGAGCCAAAGGTACAGATCCCCATGGCAGATGATATTAGGATACAGCATGCAGAATACATGACCCTTCCTCCAGAGATCAGAGATATGTTGACATTTGAGCAGTTCATGAACCAGAGGAGGCAGAGGGGAGCTATAGGAGGTAGATGAGATTACAGAGCACCCAGAGCTAACCGGGACTACCAACATGCATTGAGCAAAGTCCCTATGGAATGCTTTGATGGGAGTGGCAAGGTTTCAGCCAGAGCTTGGGTACAAAAGTTGGACAATTATCTAACACTTAAGCCTATGCCAGAGAATGAGGCTCTCAACTTCACCACAATACATCTTGACGGAGTAGCTCATGAGTGGTGCTATCATGGGTTGGTCACTTTGGGCCATAATCTCATCACCACATATGATGAGTTCACAAATAGACTCATCGAGATATTCGACACCAAGGACCCAGAACTACAGTTTAGAGAGTTGGCACAGCTAAAGCAGTACGGGTCATTGGAGGTATACATTTCAGAGTTCCAAAGGATCAGTGTGATGGTTCCCAGCATATCAGATAGGAGACTCGGAGTCCTATTCACTGAAGGACTAACAGAACCACTCAGGGGATGGGTTAAGGCATTTGACCCACCGTCATTGTAGGAGACTATCAACAAGGCACAGAGTATGGAGTTTGCAGTGCCTAAGAACAAGTTCGTCTCCAAACCCTTCCCTTCATGGAAGGATAAGATGCCTTCACATCATCGAGACACTTTTCCACCGAAGAAACCAGCACCACGTCTAGATGATGATGCCTTAAATGAATACAAGAGAAAGAAGTTATGCTTCAAATGCAACGGTCCATGGTATCCTAATCATAAGTGCCCAATGAAGGGGCAAGTGAAGCAATTGGAATACTATTCTGCCGAGGAGACAACTTCAGAACATTCAAGACAACAAAGTGACCGGGAGGATAGTGATGTGGAGAGTGCAGCAGAGGAGGTGCAAGAGGTTCAGGATGATATACCCACAGCACATCTTTCTGCCATGCAGAAAGAGGGTTCCTTCAAGATACACGGAGTATTGGAGGGACAGAGAGTGACCACCTTGCTTGATACAGAGGCCACTCATAACTTCATCGATGAGGGGCTAGTAGCACGGAGGGGACTCAAGACTGAGGAGTTTGAGGGATTCAAGGTTCGAGTTGCAGATAGCTTTGTTATTACTTGCAAACGGAGGATCCCAAACTTAACCATTAGGTTAAGTAATTATGAGTTCCAAGCTGAGTATTGTGGTCAACATGGGGGACATGGATGTAGTCCTCGGTATGAAGTGTCTTCACTCCATTGGAGAGTTTACTCTGAATCTTCGCACTATGGAGATGAAGTTTGAGGCGGATGGCAAGAAACATATTTTGAGAGCTATATCAGATGGTTGATTGAGGACAGTCTCTTTGAGGAGGATGGAGAGGATACTACGGCATAATCAGGTTCAGTGGGCAGCAGAGATATTGGTGATGCCCAAGGTCCCCAAGCAGCAGAAGCAGGAGTATCCGATAGAGATCCAGTCTTTGTTGACTAAACACACCAAAGTGTTTAGTGACATACCACCAGGTAGACCTCATGACAGGCGTTTTGAGCACGTCATTGAGCTTGAGCAGGGTGCCAAGCCAGTTATCACGGTACCCTATAGGCATCCTAAATGGTACAAGGATGAGATTGAGAAGACCATTCAGGAGCTTCTCGAGATGCGACATATCAGACCGAGCAAGAGTCCCTTTGCTTCTTCTGTGGTTTTGGTCAAGAAGAAGGATGGCACACTTAGGATGTGCATAGATTACAGGGAGTTGAATAAGAAAACGATCAAGAACAGATATCCCATCTCTCGGATTGACGAGTTGCACGGTGCATGCTTCTTCTCGAAGATAGATTTGAGATCTGGGTACCATCAGATACGGGTACGAGAAGAGGATGTAGAGAAGACAACATTTAGGTGCCACTATGGGCACTTGAGTTTCTGGTTATGCCTTTTGGCTTAACCAGTGCGCCAGCCACATTCCAGTCTTGCGTCAATAAGGTATTCCGAGAGCAACTGAGGAAGTTTGTGCTTATTTTCTTCGATGATATACTTATATACAGCAGGACTTGGGAGGAGCACCTGAGGCACCTTGATATTGTGTTGGACATACTTGAGTAGCAGTCCTGTTGTGACCTAATCACACATCGCCCCATTGCAAATGGGGACCCCCTTTTTTTGAGGCTCCAGTGCTTTGCCTTGGTCTTGGATGATGTCTTTGATTTATTTCATGATGAAGTCCGTGGTGATTCTAGGAGGTTTTTATCATGACTAGTCCAATTTAGTATGAAACCGCGGCACCTTGATAGAAAATGATGTTTTGATACTTGAAATGCCTTAGACATTGGAAAGTTTACAAGGAAGTGACTCTAGAGTTTAGGCGCACTTTAGCCTCCCTGTACACCAAGATGTGCGCCTAGAGTTTGAACTGATGAAATCATTACTGATATTGGCAAATTTCCACTTAGAGACACCTTGAAGGTTTAAACTTAGCAAAAATTGCTTCAAGGATGCTAGGCGCCAATTTACACTTGTAGAACCTCACTTTTGCGCCTAAGAGGAAATGTGATTAAATCTAGGATTGTTGAGAGTGTTTGGCTTTGATAAAATCTTCAAGAGCAACAACAATGGTTTGAACACATGAGAAGTGAAGGAAACACTGATCTATACCTAGACGCCAATTCACATTCAAAGGATCATCAAGATGCGCCTAAGAGATAGGAGGCCAAGAACCTTGAGTATCATGATCTTTGAAGTAAGAGGTCTTTAAACAACAATGCCTTGGTAAAGGAGACTTGAGATCATCACAATGCATAGGAACAAGTCAAGAAGTCTAGGCGCATTTCAACCATTGAAGAGTTCATTTTGGGCGTCTAGGGAGAAACTATGTTGGAATCTATGAATCTTGAAGGTATTGGAGTTAGACAAGTTCACAAGAGCCTATACAAGTCATAAGTTCATGAAATTTTGAAGTAAAAGTTACATCAATGCAAGGCGCAATTCCACACCTTGAGCATCATCAGAGTGAACTTAGGCGCTTGTGAATACCATCTATGCTAGGCGCAATTTCTTGCTGCTCTAGTCATCTTGAGCGCCTGGGAAATAGATTGTTGGAGAGATGAGTTTGAGCGCCTAATAATCAAAGGGGCATTCATCAAGCAACTTGAAGGAGTTTGAGTCTCAAGATACCTTTGTTGAACCTCCACAAGTGTTTGAATACATGAGAAATGAAGCAAGTATCCTTCAAGTAACAAGACGCATTTCCTTATCTTTTTCACCCAATTCTAGCGCCTTGAATGATGAGAGCATTGAAACTTTGAAATCTAGTATATGAAGGATGAGAGAACCTCCTGGAAGTTTGAATAAGTAATTGAAGGTGTTAGAAAGTCAAGAAACTGAGTCAAGTATAGTTAGGCGCATATCTATCTCTATGCCATCTAGTTTTAGCACCTAGCTTAGAGAAGCATGATTCATGACCACTTGAATGAGTACCTTAATAAAGAGCATCCAAATTGGACATCATGAATTGGTGCCTAAGGTGAAGGAGGATCCCATAAACATTTGAGTGTGATATTGAAGTTAATGAGTGACAAGTAACTTGTTAAGGAGGTCTAGGCGCAATTATTGACTCATTAAGACTTAAATCAGCGCCTAAGACAAAGAGAACATGAATTCATATCAAGGCGTTAATCCATGATCATACAACCTTCAAGTTGCACCTTGATTGAGGGAGGCATTTGAGCATCAAAATCAGGTTATATTGAAACAAGGACTCCCTTAGATGATTTGCATTGGATTGAATTCTTTAAGGAGACTAGGCGCTGATTTCACCCCAAGAGATCATAAGGTGCACCCAAGCAATCAAGAAGTTTCATTAAGACTTAAATCAGCGGCTTATTTGGATGAGCATCAAATCTGATTGCAAGATGAAGAATTTACTAGATGTCTAAACATGAGCTAGAGATCATTGAAGGTCAAACAACAAACTAAGCAATTAAGGTGCAATTTTCAGTCCATTTTGCCTCAAATCAGCGCCTAAGATGAAGAGAATACTCATCCAACACAAGGCATCAATTCATGTTTGTTTCACTCTCAAATTGTGCCTAAAAACATAAAGATTTTTGGAGTTTAAAACGTGTTTAAAATTATTAGAAATAGACAAGTGTGCTAGGAACAATTTCATGCCTTCACCACTCATTTTGGTGCCTAGAAGACATGAGGCTTGAAAGCAAAGTCTTGAAACTTTGAGAGTAGGCGCCCTAATGAAGAAGTCTCTGGGAAGTCTAAACATGAGTTTGAAAGCGTTAAAATGCCAAGAAACAGGCTAAGTTCATCTAGGCGCATTTTCACCTCCATACAAACCTAGATTTGCGCCCTAGGAAAAATCATGTCAATCCACACTTTGAGATGGGCGCCTTAAGAAAGAGAGATGTTTTGAGTCACCTTCAAGTGTTTTGAAATCATAAAAATGCCAAGAAATAAGCTAAATAGGTTTAGGCGCACATTTCCCCCTGTGCAACTTGTTTCTAGCGCCTAGCCTTGATAGGCATAATTCGCGTTGAAAAGACTTTTTTTGTCCAAAATAAACAATTCTAAGCATCTACAAGGGTTAGAAACAATGAATTTGCACTAAATAGGTTTAGGTGCAATTTCACCTATTTGCTGACCTAAATCTGCGCCTTGGCTAGAAAGATGTCTAATGTGTTAGAAAGTATACAAAATGATTTCTATGTGCTATGAGATTCAATGTTTATCAATGGTTTAATAGGTGGTTCTCTTGTGTTGTAGGAACATCAACAAAGCTGAGAAGTCATTCAAGGAGCAAGAGCTTGGAGTCACCTTCAAGTGAGGAATGAGGTTAGAAGGCCATTACTAAGGAAGAGACATCATGTAGCTGCTCCAAGAGGTCACTTCAAGTCTAACATGCAAGTACTCTACATCAATGGCATCTAGAGAAGACATTCATCCATCAATCTTCAAGTTTCCGAGAGAAGTCTCCTACTTCATGTCATCATCATCTACACTACTCTCCATGAAGAAGCAAAGAAGAACAACATACATCCTACAAGAAGTACACAAAGTTAAGCAAATGAGCAACATGTATCATATACATTCAACTTACAATGAACAAGGCAAAGTCAACAAGGATACATTCCCAAGCATTCAAGTTCAAAGCAATCACATTCGAAGACATCACACAAATGATGCAATTTGGGAATATGCTGAGGTGGCACCTACGTAGCATATACATATTATTCATCAGTTACAGTTCGCCACATCATTCAACAAGAAAGAAGCCAAAGAGGACGTCCATGTGGAAGATGCTCTGAAGATTCTATTTCATCCTTATCTTCTTGGAAAACGTGCCTTCACTGCCTCTCTTATGTACTAAAAATAGCAAGTTGTTGTAACTAATTGTTGAGATGGCATGATCCTGGCCCTTGGCTACTTGAATTGATCCAGGTCATTCATTGTAATTCTGGACTCTATATAAAGGCCTTGTTGCCTCATTTGTAAAGTTAGAAGTTCGCTAGTAAGGTAGAGTAGAGTAGGAAGAGACTCTCAAAATTCTCTGAGAGTACTTGCAGATTGTTGTAAATATTTCTCAAGATTAATGCAATGACATTGGACCTTGCTTGGTGTTAAGTGTTGTCTTGTGGAATAACATGGTTTCTTGTACTTTGATGAAATGAAGAGATGTTTCTAAGTAGATTAGTAGCTCATTGATATGATGTATGTATGTATTGAATATTTGATCAACTCCTAGCTCATGCTTTTGACATTCATCGTTGGTGAAGTGTTGTGTAAAGCTAGTCTGAGCTTCATCATACTTTGCTTAAGTTTGATCGTGGATACTTGTTTGAGCTGCGCCGTCTAATGGGTGCTTATATAAGTTTTCATGATTTGAAAACCTTTCGCTATCCTTAAGAGATTGCACCAACTCCATGTAGTTGTAGGCACCCTTGGCGAAGTGGAGTTAGGTTGATTAAGGAGTTTGTCTATTCATGCATCATCATTGCTTCATTGACCTTAGATTAGTTCCTCTAAACCTTTATCTTTTTCCTTTTCTTTATTATTAAAGCATTGTACATATATCATCCACACTAAAAGGAGGAAGCAGCTGAATGGAGTAAGAAGTAGTCTGCGTAAGTCCCTTTGTGATTACCAACAAAATCACATCAAATCACTGAGTTTATCCACTGCAAATCATAAATAAGGAATCTTGAAGTTACCTCATTGGATCACATAGCTTAGCCTTCGGGGAACTTTACTCAAGAGAGAGTGGGATACTTAGTGTTTTACTCTATTGTTGTGTTGTCTAAAAACAATCATCAACAAGTCCCTTTATGCCAAAATGTCTAAGTGCGAGTTTGGCATGACAGAGTTACTATATCTGGGACACATCATTTGCAAAGAGGGTGTTCGCACGGATCCGGAGAAGATCCGGGCTATTATAGACTGGCAGCCACCAAAGACTCTCACTCAACTCAAGGGGTTCTTTGGCCTTTGTGGGTTCTACCGCCACTTTGTGAGGGGATTTTCTCATATCGCTGTCCCCCTTACAGATTTGACTCGGAAGGGTGCTTTTGAATGGTCTTCTAGTGCTCAGCAGTGCTTTGACAAATATAAGGAGGTGATGAGTACTTGTCCAGTCTTGGCCATTCCAGACTTCACGAAACCTTTCGAGCTTCAGTCTGATGCCTCAGGGGAAGGCATTGGAGCGGTGCCGATGCAGGACAAACACCCCATCGCATTTGAGAGCAAGAACTTGAGGGGTGCCGAGAGGAGCTACAACATTTATGATAAGGAGATGTTAGCCATAATGCATGAATTGGCTAAGTTCAGGCAATACCTAGTTGGAGGTAAATTTGTTGTCAAATCTGATCATAACAACCTAAAGCATTTCCTTAGTCAGAAGGATCTGAACGACCGGCAGCAAAAATGGGTCAATAAACTACAGGCATATGACTTCGACATAGTTTTTGTCAAGGGAAAGAAGAACGTAGTTGCTGATGCTTTATCCAGGAGACCTCACGCCTTGGGTGAGATTGCAAAGAATTGGAGAGATTTGATTTCTGCAGAGTATGTGAAGGATAAGTGGGCTTCCGGTATTGTTGATGGCACCATTAGTGATGATAGATATTCAGTGGTAAATGACTTGATCATTTACAAGAGCAGGATTTATTTAGTGCCAAGATATGCTATGAAGCAGAAGATCTTGAGGGCTTTTCACGACTTGCCTATGGCAAGACATCCAGGATTCTTCAAAACCTAGAAGCAAGTTAGGGTGCGGTTTACTTGGAAAGGCCTCAAGACCAAAGTTCAAAAGTATGTGAGGGAGTGTCTGGTGTGTCAGTAGAACAAGCATGAGCACTCTTTTTCAGGTGGTTTGTTGCAGCCCTTACCCATTCCCAAGAGGAAGTGGGATTGCATCTTGATGGATTTTATTACGGGCTTGCCCAAAGCCCAAGGCAGGGACTGCATCTTTGTGGTGGTTGACAAGCTAACTAAGTTTGCACACTTTTTTGCTATCTCAGCCACCTATACAGCAGCTCAGGTTGCTGAATTATTTTTCAGAGAGGTATTCCGATTACATGGTTTGCCACGGAGTATAGTGAGTGACAGGGACAACAAGTTCCTGAGTAACTTCTGGCAGGAGCTCTTCAGGTTGAGTAGAACAGAGCTCACCCCTAGCACGAGTTATCACCCCCAGACGGATGGGCAGACTGAGATAGTCAACAAATGGGTGGAAGGGTACCTCAAAAATTATATTGCAGGGCAGTAGAAGGCATGGGTGAAGTGGCTCCATTTGGGCGAGTATTGTTACAATACCACTTTCCACATGTCTATTCAGATGTCACCATTCATGGCATTCTACGGGTACGAGGCTCCGAGCTTCTTGGATTTGTTGTTTGGAGACAGCCGAGTACCCAAGGCCAGAGACCTCTTGCAGGAGAGTCAGGACATTATGAGGTCTTTGAGAGAGAACATCCAGAAGGTGCAAAACCAGCAGAAGCAGTATGCAAATCAGCATAGGGTTGAGCGTTCTTTTGAGGTTGGTGATATGGTATATCTTATACTACAACCTTATAGACAGTCCACTCTTAAGAAGAGTGGAGTAGAAAAGTTGAAGCCACGGTATTATGGACCATTCAGGATCTTCAAGAGGGTTGGAGAGGCAGCTTATGAGCTGGAGTTGCCGGCAGATAGCAGGGTTCACAATGTTTTTCATGTGTCTCGCCTTAAAAAGGCACTGGGCACAATATGATACCTTCTACAGAGTTGCCTCCTCTTGATGAAGAGGGGAAGTTGGTTTTGGTACCTGAGACCATCATTGACACTAGGGAGCGTACATTGAGGAAGAGGGTCATTAGGGAGTACTTGGTGAAATGGAAGAACCTGCCGGTAGAGGATGCTACTTGGGAGAGTGCGCAGATTTTGATGCATCCAAATCTGAGATTGCTTGAGGCAAGCAATCTTGGGGAGGGCGGATTGTAATGTCCCCTTTCCTAGGCGGTGTTAGTCTATACTTGCTTCCCATAGACTGACCAGTGTCGTTAGGGAACTCATGGAGTTTCGTTGGATGGTTTTGGACATTTTGGCTAGAACTTACTATTTTTAGTAAGTTAGGGTCTTACCGTTTGGGGAAATTCAAGATTGGAGGTGGAGCATTTCGAAGAGACCTTTCCAACGGTCTATAGCTCATTGGATTCCAAGTCCATTTGACCATTCATTTTAAAGTCCGTAAGTTAATATTACATATTTAATATTTGGACTTTATAATGTAATGTCGATGACTATGTAGCAAGTTAAAATGCAAATAAAAGTCACTTTATTGGACTTGGGCACTCCTAGGGATGTAAACTGAATTTATAATATTAAATTCCTCTCATATGGGTCGACCCTCTTGTCGAAAATATAAAAGCAAAAAATAAAAAGGAAGACATTCATTCACTACATTCACTTTTGATGATATTTGCTCTGCAAGAGAATGAGGGTTTGAGAAAACCATCTATGGCTTTTGGACACGAAATCCTCCATTAGTATCAGCATTCCGCAGGTGTGAGAGACCACCCAAGGCTGCTTTTGAGCAGCCATATCCAGTGGTTGTATTTGTGCTTCATTTGCATTTAGTTTGGAGTTTGGAGTTTTGTCGCAAAAGGTTTCACCAAGAGATATCCTCAATTTCTTGTCACCATAACTACGGGAGGGTACTGAGGAATTAAATGCAAGTTATAGCAGCGATTTTGATGGCCTTTTGATGTGCATTCAGCTCCATAACCTGGTCGTACCTATCCCTGCCTGGCCGTACAGCAATGAAGGGTTTCTTTGTGTTTGGAGTGTACTTTTCGGAGAGTTTCTTCACTCAGCAGGGGCGTATAGGGTCTGCAGGGATTTATCTCAGGTTTTCGCAGATATCAGAAGCATTCCTTGAAAGTTTATTGCTGTCTAGACTCACAGCAGGTCGTACCAGTAAGTAGAGGACGTTGGCTGCATATAGTTGACAAACTAAGTTTTGGGGACTGTTCTTTCTCCAGAACAGCGGTGTACCTCCTTGTCGAAGCTGCTCATTATGTGTTGACAATAGTTTTCTGAGTTTGCAAGGGTTCTTGAGAGATTTACTCTATCAAACTGCTGTGTCATCTCATTTCCCAGCACTGTACTTGTAATCAGTCAAATGGGTATGTTAGAAAACTATTTATCTTGAATATCTTTGATGTGGGTATTGCATATTTGTGCTTTATAATGCATTTCAAATGAAATAGAGCAACTGAGTATTTTCCCTTTTGTGTATTTGCAAGAATATATGTATGCATGTGTGTTATGATATGAAAACTGTCATGTCCCCATAATGATAATAAATATAAATAGTAATATTAATTATTATTATGATTATAATATAACAATACATGTTTATAAATATAAATATTAATAAATATTATTATAATATATATATTATTATATTATATAAGGATAAACATAAATACAATATTATAAGTTAATTATTATAAATATTATAAAGTCTATCATGTCCCGATATTAAGACATTGTTTAAATTAAAGATTTAAACAACATGATAAAAGTCGGTGAAATTGCTTGGGTAAAATATATGGTATTTAGTCAATTTAAATGATAGAGACAATTACCTAAATATATATTATTATTAATACTTATTATCTAATAAATAATATTACTATATTAATATTCTTTTTATAATTAAAATATAATATATCTATTTTAATTAACAAGAGTCATAAATGACAACGATAAATATAAATATTAATAATTGATATATTATTAAATTATATATATAATATAAATAATAAATAAAAATATTAATAACATATAATATTATTATATTATATATGGGAATAACATAAATATTGATATAAATATCAATATTGTTAATATAAATATAAATAATATTATTATTATCCTATACAATAATTATATAAACTAATACAAAGTGAGAGAAGTAGTTCCCATAGGATAAAGTCAGTGATCGGCAATCAAATATAAATAAAATATGTATGCGGTGATTATAATTACAACCATTATAAGACGAGTTTATTAATATGCAGCAAAATCACTAAAAGCCACGATCTTTGGTAAAAAACCCTTGGAAATATATAAAAGGGCATAAGGGGTGTGATGGGAAAAGGGTGTGAAATAAAAAAACCCTTGAAAATAAATAAAAGGGCATAAGGGGTATGATGGGAAAAATGTGTGAAAGTATATATTATAAAATATATAAACAGCAGCAGCAATACAATAAAAATTATATTAGTCATTCCATCCAGCCAGGAAAACATTGGAAAATAGAAAGAAGGCGGCAGTAATAGGTAAGGAATCCCAAGTAAAGCTACAACAGGTAAGTAAGTATTTATATTTACTTATTATTTGTAAGAATTTATTTTGTTCAATTTATAATTTGTAAGATATAAATTATAAGGTTACTAGGTAGGATCTAATATATGTGTTTATGAAATTCTCATAATGAAATGTTAGTTATTATATGAAATAAGACATATTACTTGTTGAATCATGTGAGATTTTAGAATAATAAAAAAGTATATCTCTACAAAGGGATTGATTATGAGATCACCTTTAATAAGTAATCAACATGACCATGGAGTACCGGGCTAGGATTAGTAGCCTTCCTCTTAATCCACCTACACACCTTATAAGTATGAGACTGGTGGTTAGAGGGGATCTAGTGTCTAGCACTCAAACTGGCAAGTCATTGCCCCTCTGAGCTAAGAGCGAAGTATTGCCGGGTGTAGCATAAAACTCTTAGACCTACGGTAAGAACGAAGTATTGCCGGGTGAAGCATGAAGTTCTTGACCCTATGGTTGCGAAGGACCTAGATAGTGTTAATGGCCTAACGGTAGGTGAAACTCGAGCTGGCTTTAAGCCCCTCCGAGCCAAGTGTGACGTACCTCAAGATATTGAGGCGAAACCTTGGGCCTACGGCCGTGGGTCTTGGAAACCTTAACACACCCTCTCATATTAAGTGAGTGGTCTGATTAATGGGTAGGATTACAAATGTCCTCCCCGAGGTATGTCCATGACTCGTGTGATTAATGATATAAGATAGATCATGAACATGGATATATGACTAGAAAGGATATGAAATAGATAGAGTTTATTATTGTTAAGCACTTTATGTGAACATGATGAAATGATTTGTATACTAATGTGCTCTTTTACAAGTTGAAATTGTTTGTAAGGTTGCGAAAATTTTGGCTTGCTAGAAGGGGACATTACATAAACAACATCGAAACGCAAGCAGGTTACAACTTGACTACAGAAAACCCTTGAAATAGTGAAAAAACTAGACCCAAATCAGAAAAATATAAAACACAGAACAGGGTGGGTTATTTCACAAGATGAATTTTGACGGCATTTCCAAGGGGAATCCTGGGGCCTCTGATGCCGACTGTATCCTCAGGAACTATGAAGGGAAGACCCTGATTGAAGCAGCGAAGAAACTCAAAGATGGCACCAACAACGAGGCCGAACCGCAAGCACTCCTTCTGGGCCTAAAGACTTGCAATAGACATGGCTTTCACAAGGTCCATATTGAGGGTGACTCCCAAATTATCATCAATGCCATCAAGCACAAGAGCACCCCAAATTGGAGGATTCACAATATTTTGGAATTATGTTGGGTTGAGCTTAGGGTATTGGAAGAATATAATTTTGTCATATCCTCCGCAAAGCGAATACCGATGCGGATCACCTCTCCAATGTGGCTATTGAGATGAAAGATCAATTCCACATCAGTGATGATCACGGCTAATCACTCCAAGTTTCTTCTAAGAGTGGCACGAGCGTCGTTTATCATTATGCAGAATGCCCATGGTCCGGAAGCGATTGGGAGCCTGGATCGATCTCGTTTTTTGTTTGGTGTCATTATGACTTGGAGAGGATTACATCATCCTGCGTCTTTTGACGACTTTTTACCCACAAGCGGCTTAAGTTCTCCTCGGGAGTTAGACAAGCTATTTTTCTTCCTTTCGACTTTGGTGACAGCCATGGACACAATAGTTTACTTGAGGGCAAAGAAGCAGCAAGCCGCTTTCTTGGGGCCAATAACTAATCTTAGGCTTAAGAAAATCCTCACAATCAGCTCGCCCTTTGGCTTGTAGGCAACGGAGATGGTCCTTGGTGAGGTTTTCATGGAATCCCACCACCGCTATCGTGTGATACCGACATATCCTCGATGGTGGTTTGTGTTTGTCTGGACTTAGGGGAGCCAATTGCAGTGGTGAAGGAGGTGGAGAGGCTGTGGATCAAACCCCAATGGCGTGGTGGCCTCTAGGAAGTTTTGGAGAATTCACTGGTTAGCATAGATTTCAAAACTGGTTGTGGTGTTTGGCCGGCAATCTTGCTCGTCTACAACAACCCTTGGGCCCCCTTCATTATAGAGGTCGTGGGCAAGGACAGGGAGGAGAGGCGTGCATTAACAAAGACTGGTGTAGGGATTATGAAGATGATCGTTGGCATCACTGACTCTATGGACTTCAATGCAGCCCCAGGTATGGTTTCGAAGGCGTCCAACGGCGAGGAAGCGAAGCTTGAGAAGGACAATCTGAAAGGTGCCACCCAGGGAACAGCGCCCCTAGCCCAAGTCCCCTAGGTTTTAACAGTCTCATGCTTTTATATAGACCTCTTTTATCTGTATAAATAGTATCTGTTATGTATCGGCATGTAAAGACTTCAGCAGCATTAATAAATTATCCCATATAGGGAAAATTTTGAAGTATGGCCCTCTTCTTCAACAGCGAATCTGGTTTTTTTCAAATTTCTATATTCAAAGGGAGTGACCCCCAAAAGGTCACAACTCATCTACCAAAAAAAAAGCATAATATATTATAATATATATTATATAATATATAATATATAATTATACAATAAATAATACAATATAATATATATTATATTATATAATATATATAATATAATATATATTATATAATATATATTATATATTATATAATATATAATATATATTATATATTATATAATATATAATATATAGTGACTTTCAAGAGCGATTTCTTTGCTTCTGCTCTGACAATAGAATCCACTCTCATATCTAGGAATTGCACGTCGGCTTTCAAGTACTATCTTTGGTCGGCTTTCAAGTACTATCTTTGGTCATTCACAGGGACCCGGGTGCACGCAAAGATGGCGGCAGAAGAGTACGACTAAATCCAGGAAGATCAAACGCAGGCAGCATTTCCAATTGGTCACCCTTTACAGGCATAACAGTTACTAAATTATGCTGTCTACATAATGGATACAACGCAAAGTATTGGAGCTATCCAAAATGGCCCAACTAATGTCCAGTGATTGTATCTGTGTGTGCAGCCACGAGCGAGACGAGCTTGATGAAGAAAGGGAAGAAGAGGAAGGGGAAACTAAGGAGGAGGAGGAAATTGTGAATGAGTAGATTGAGCGCCTCTTCAAGGCAGAAAAGGAAGGAGTTGTATCTGCAATCAAGAAAGTCATCGGTTCCCATTTGTTCTCCAATGTGCATATCCACGACGGTTCCCTCTATGAGGATTTTTTTATGAACATAGTGCTCATAATTGGAAGGAAGGCATGCGGCAAGATCATGGTGAATTCCTTCATCAGGGATGATATGAAGGAAGCGGCATATCCAGCCATTTCTGCATTCAACAAAAAACCAAAGCAGGGATCTCTGCAATGGTGTTTGACCCAGCAACGGTCAACAAGAATAAGGTGACTGCTCATGGTCTGTGCTTATTCAAAGAAGGCATAAGTAGGAACAATATGGAGACCTTTACCTTCTTTCTAAGCCAATACGGGGATTTACTTTCCCCTCCTCAGATCGAGAGAACTTCCGAGCTGGGGGAAGGCCTACACTTCCTGCGGCACCTTCCCACCCCAAGCGGCTGACTTCATAAGGCTTTTCTAAGCGAGTATATTATGTATCACGTCTGTTTTTCTTTAGGTAGTGGCATTGTTCCTTGGGATGGGATATGATCACCTACTGGCAATGTTTTTTCTCCATATGGCAATATAATGGGAGTTGCCCCCTATTAGTATTTTTTTATACTCATCTATGTCGGCCTGTTTATTAATGCTCATCTATGTCAGCAATTTTCTATTTTTAGAAAACTTGTTGTTTTGTATATTGTATATATTGAGCGTTCTTGCTCATTTGTAAATATCAATTCATAATCAATTCATCCAGTATCTGTTCGAATTCTTTATGGTAACAGAGCTATTCGATTTTGGGCGCCGAAAATTTTGAGTTCGAGTTTTTTGGTTCATGGTTTTGGAGACTTCTGCGACAGGCCGTGATTTCATGGTGGACGCGTGGCTCCTGGTCGCGTGTTCTACATCGGTTTTTTTGTTGAAGGCATCCTAGTCGCTGTTCGTGAGGATTCGGGCGGCATTTTTCTGAGAATCGCGACGGATTTCTGTGTTGTGTGGGCATCACAGTTGGAACGGAACCGTCATTGGATACACGCTTGGCACGATCTCTTTTCCAGTCACGGCTCCTGTTGGTTTGGCCGCGCGTGCCCTACCTTGCAAGTCGCATTCCCGTCGGGACTAGCACACCTCCCCTTCCGTGGGCTCATCCTCCTACGACCACGAACCTCCGGCGTCTGTGTTTTTTTTCGCGGGTCCTTCACTGTGTTTTTTTATCAGTTTTTCACTCCTGCACATCTCTGGTCGATTCATGGCCGCCTAGGGCACGGACAGTTTTCGTCTAGGGTTTTGAACCCTCAGCATTTGACGAAAAAAATTTTCGAACACATATTCCTTCTGGGTTTTTCGAGACCTTTCATGGGTACATGTCAAATTTTTTCCGTACCTCAAAGTTCATGCCTCGTTTTCCGTGCAGCCGTACCTGTCTCGGATCTTGTCCCTGATCCTGTTCTGCTCCTCAGTTAAACGCTGTTCAGTTTTTTTTTGTCGTTTTTCTGCATTGGGAGATGTGCAAATGGCGTCTTTGACCAACTTGATGTTGGAGGGCAGTCAGCGATTTAATGGCAGAAACTATAATATCTGGAAGCAGCGTATGCTGACTATTTTTGAGTATCGCCGCCTTGATGAATTGGTTTTGGACAAAGAAACTCGTCCTCCCACCGCTAGTGCTGATCAGGACAAGTTTGATGATCGTAGCAGAGAGGCTGTCATGTTTCTTAAGCTTTCTGTTATAGATGACCAGTTGCCGCAGATTCCTTCAGGCAAGACAGCTGCTGAGATTTGGAAGCACCTGAAGGAGCTTCATGAGACCTCCAATAAAAGCCGGGCTTTCTTTTTGAAGAATCAGTTGTTCTCCATCATGATGGACGAACGTATGTCCTTACAGGAGCATCTCACGAAGATTAAGGACATTCAAGATCAGCTTGAGGCTTTGGTTGAAAAATGGAGGAAGAGGATATGGTAGTCATCACCCTCAAAAGTCTACCTAAATCCTACGAGCACTTTGTCGAGACTCTCAACATTACGTCTACGAATGTTGATTTGAAGTTTCCTGAATTATGCAACAAACTCCTGCAGCAGGATCGCTGGAAACAGCAGTTTGGTAGCAGTGCTTCTTCGTCCTCTTCCGAATAGGGATTTACAGCTAATTCTTTTCAGAAGGATAACAGCAAATTTTAGTCATCTCAGTCATCACAGCCGAAAGGTTCAAATCAACCTTCGAGCAACCCTAAGAAGAAGAATGTGCAGTGTAATTACTGTCACAAATTCGGCCATATGAAGAAAGATTGCCGTCAGAGGATAGCTTTTGAACAGAAGAAGCAGGGAGGGTCACATCAGAAGGCGCATGTTGCTGAACTTTCTGAGCAGAAGGAGTCTGCCTTTTACGCTTTTATGGCTAAAAGGTCTTCAGATCCTGCCAAGACTTCTGCTTGGTACATCGATTCTAGTGCTTCACGTCACTTTACTCACAGGCGTGATTGGTTTACCGACTTTTCTCCCTTCAGTGATTCAGTTATCTTTGGCAGAGGTGAGGAGTACACAGTTGTTGGCAGAGGCACTGTTCAGATACAGTCTGGTGGAAGGAACCTTATCTTCCTAAATGTGTACTACGTTCCTGGTATGGAACTCAATTTGCTTTCAGTGAGTCAGATCATGAGGAATGCTCCTCAGTTGGATGTAGTGTTCAGTGCTCACAAGTGCTCTATTATTGATCGAGAGACCCGTCTTACTGTTGCTGTTGGTCTAGAGGATCATGGCCTTTATCGGCTCATTGACACTGGTGATTCTCCTAAAGTAGCTATGGCAGCCCGTGTTTCTTCTCTCAGCACTTTGTGGCATCAGCGATATGGACATCTCAACATCCATTATCTCTCTCAGCTGTCCCGGCAGGGACTTGTTTCTGGCCTACCTGATATTCAGACACAGCATCTTGGAGTATGTGGCGCCTGTCAAGCTGGCAAACAACATCGGACTCCCTTCAAGGATGGAGATTCTTGGCGTGCGTCTAAGGTACTTCAATTACTTCATGCTGATATTTGTGGTCCTATGAATACATCTTCAGTTACTAGTTGCAAATATTTCTTGCTTATTGTTGATGATTTTAGTAGAAAGATGTGGGTGTACTTTCTCAAACAAAAATCAGATGTATTTAGTATCTTTCAGAAGTTTAAGTCCTTGGTTGAAAAAGAGTCTGGCTGTAGCATCATCACTCTTAGGACAGATAATGGTGGGGAATTTTGTTCTGCTGCATTCTCCGACTTCTATGATACCCATGGCATCAAACGCCAGTTGACTACGCCCTACACTCCGCAACAAAACAGTGTTGTTGAGCGTCGCAATCGTACGGTTGTTGAGATGGCTCGTTCTATGTTACAGCACAGGAGTGTTCCTAATAAGTATTGGGCAGAAGCAGTTTTTACTGCCGTCTATCTCCTTAATCGCTCTCCTACTCAAGCTGTTAAGGGGAAGACTCCAGAAGAGGTTTGGTCTGGTGGCAAGCCCAGGATCAGCCACCTGAAGGTTTTTGGCTCTCTTGCATATGTTTGGGTTCCAAATGCTCAACGCTCGAAGTTGGAATCCAAGAGTCACAAGCTCATGATGACAGGGTACAGTGACAACCATAAGGCCTACAGACTGATAGATATTGACACTGATCGTCTTATCTTCAGTCGTGATGTTGTCTTTGATGAAGATAGAGGACCTTTTCAGTCTTCTTCTTCTGAGCAGTGTTCTGAGGATCAGCCTCAAAGTGTTCTTCTTCCACTAGGTCCACTTAATGGGAGGGATGATGCAGAATCTGTTTCTGATGATGCACTACCTGAGTTTCCTCCGGAAAATAATCTTCTTCCTGCTGCTCTTGTTGTTGATCCTGAACCTCTTCCAACTCCTCCAGATGTTAGCACTTCTACTCTCCGGCCTAAATGGTATGCTAAAACCATTAGTGATCTCCGGGATGGTGAGCTCATTGAGAGTAGATGTTCCAAAAATAAGAGCAAACCGCAGCCTACAGTCAATTTTGCTCTCATGGCTAACATTAATAGTGTTTTTGAGCCTCAGACATACTCAGAGGCTAAAGGTATACCTGAGTGGGAACAGGCTATGGAAGCGGAGTTCCAGAGTCTTCAGAAGCATCACACTTGGGCACTTTCTGATCTTCCTCCAGGGAAGAAACCCATTAGCTGCAAATGGGTGTACAAGGTGAAATACAAAGCTGACGGAACCCTCGACAAGTATAAGGCTCGTCTTGTTGCTCGTGGGTTCTCACAGAAAGAAGGCATTGACTATGAGGAGACCTTTGCTCCTACAGCCAAAATGAGTACCATCCGGCTTGTTCTTGCCTTAGCAGCCCAGTTTGGTTGGAAAGTCCATCAGATGGACGTTAAGAGTGCTTTTCTGAATGGTGACTTGCAGGAAGAAGTCTACATGACGCAACCTCCAGGCTTTAAGGTTGCTGGTCAAGAACACAAGGTCTGTAGACTCATCAAAGCTCTCTATGGTCTGAAACAAGCCCCTCGGGCTTGGTACATGAAAATAGATAAGTACTTGACAGATCATGGTTTTCAGCGCAGTCCATTTGATTCAAATCTGTATATCAAACTTTCTGGTGATGACATATTGTGTGGTTGTCTATGTGGATGACTTAATCATTACTGGCAGTTCCGCACATTTGATTGCTGCGATCAAACAGGATTTGTGCCGTACTTTTGATATTACAGATTTGGGCTTGTTGCATTATTGCCTAGGAGTTGAGGTTTGGCAGACTGAGCACAGTATCTTTCTTTCTCAGTCCAAGTATGCTCGCAGCCTCCTGGACAGGTTCAGAATGCAGGATTGCAAACCTGCCTCTACTCCTATGGAACCCGAGCTTAAATTGTCAGCTCAGTCCACCTCACCAGTGGTAGATGAATCTTTGTTCAGGCAACTAGTAGGCAGCCTCATTTATCTTACTGCTACTAGACCTGACATTAGTTTTGCAGTGAGCTACATATCATGCTTCATGACAGCCCCCAAGGCTGATCATTGGACAGCAGCGAAGCGTGTGCTGCGTTATGTGAGTGGCACTCCTGATTATGGACTTCTATACACTCGAAGTTCTGATCCTATACTCAGAGGTTACACTGATTCCAACTGGGCAGGTTCCGTTGATGACCATAAGTCTACAGCTGGGTATGTGTTTAATTTGGGATTTGGTGCTGTCACATGGACTAGTAAGAAGCAGCAGGCAGTGGCTCTCTCCTCGACCGAAGTAGAGTATCGGGGAGCAGTTAAAGCAGGTTGTGAGGCAGTTTGACTTCGACGGATGCTTGCGGATATGCATGTTCCTCAGGCAGGTCCGACTCCCTTGTTCTGTGATAATCAGGGAGTGCTCAAATTGGCCAAGAATCCGGTCTTCCATGAACGAACCAAGCATGTGGAAACTCATTGTCATTACATACGACAGCTGGTTGAAGACGAATCCATTCAGTTGCTATATGTTCCTACCTCGGAGCAGCCAGCAGATATCTTCACCAAGCCCCTCGGTTCTAATAAATTTGTAAACTTCAGGGGGTCTATCGGTGTTGTTGATAGATTGAGCATTAAGGGAGGGTATTAGTATTTTTCTATACTCATCTATGTCAGCCTGTTTATTAATGCTCATCTATGTCGGCAATTTTCTATTTTTAGAAAACTTGTTGTTTTGTATATTGTATATATTGAGCGTTCTTGCTCATTTGTAAATATCAATTCATAATCAATTCATCCAGTATCTGTTCGAATTCTTTACCCCCTTGGCAGTATTTACGCATTAAAAAATATATATAATATATAAATTTATAAGGCAGAAAAGAAAATATAAATAATATAACATAATATATAAATTATAGAAAGAAAATACAATATATATGTTAGATTCAACATATAATATATAAATTTATAATTTCTTAAAAGAAAATTTATAAAAAAAATCCCGAACGCCCCTGGGAGCGGCCAGGGCATGGCCCTGCCCACTCTCGTCGCCGCTCTGGGACCCACTCCCAGCCGGTGCAGGACTGGACCCCTAGACCCAGGAACCCGACAACTTAGAACTAGAACTACTAACCATTCTGTACGAACATAACAAAACAAAAGAAAAACATTACAAATTTACAACCCTACAACTTTTTTATAAAAAAATCGGCATTATAAACCCTATATTATGTATAAAAAGTCTATTAAAAAAATTCAAAGCATTTTTTTTAAAACTTGAAAAAAAACTAAAAAACCTCGAAAAAATTCTTCAAAACTTGAAAAAAATTACAAGATTCACTCGCCTTTGATAGATAAATCTGCCCCGTGCAGCTCTTTCTCTCCTATGGGTGTAGGTGTTTCTCTCCCATAGTTTTCACCTTCAAAGAAAATGCGGCAATCTTCAAAAATCAACAATAGCAGCTTGGAGGCAAAAATGTTGTTTTATTTACTTGTGTTTGTGAAATGAGGCAAAAGATGTTAAAATCTCTCACTTTAGGACGAAATTAGGAGTTTAAGATGTTTTTTTATTTTTAAAAATGTTAAAAAAATGTCTTTTTGTTTTTTTTGAACTTGATTGGCTACAGTTATGCCTAGGTTCTCCCAGGTTCAGCCCCAGTTCGCCCAGGGTCCACCCAGAGCACCCTGGGTCTCTATGGGTCCTTCACAGAAGGAACCGCAGATAACCCGAGGTGCCTGGGGCAGACCCTAGATGAACCCCAGGTTGTCTTAGCCTCGAACCCGACCCATACGAGCATGGGGGGGTAAATAGAAGAACCCAGTAACTTAGAAAATAAACTCCTTGAAGTAGGACTTCACAAGAGAAAAAAAAACAAGGAAAATGCAGCAATTCTACCAATCCTCACCTAGGAAGCAGCAGACTGGGCAGCAGATGTAGCAGTGCAAGCGGAGGCAGAAGCATCAAAAGGGGCTTCATTGGATGATCATGAAAAGTTTGAGGATGATATTGTTCTTCAGCATGAATCTTTCCAATCCAGTTCAAGGGCATCCACACGGCCACTAAGAAGCATTAATCAGAAAAGAAATTTGTAAAATAGTTGTACTGATTTGTAATTTATAATATGACACTATGATGTGCATTGCACTCCTTTTTAGATCTAGAAAATTATAAATGAAGGAAAAACTACTTATTACTTCTCCAATTTCAGTTTTTTGCATACTGTTTTAAGTTTATTTTCCAGATTTATGCATTTTTTCAGTGTACTGAGTTTTTGCTGAGTCCCAAGTCTGCATCAAATTTTAGGCTTGCCGAGTTTTTCCCGAGTCAGACTTTTTGAACTAAGCCTCACTGTGCTCAGAACACAAGGACACATGACCTATTATGGCCAGATTTGAAACTGTACCTCCAAGATGAGAACATAAGACCTTCACCATTAGGCCCAGTCAGAGAGCAAATAATTTACAAACCATGATCTTCTCTAACTCTTGATTGGGTGTGCATTGAAGAAGCTGATACAAGCAATAGAAGGATGAGTAGGGTGCAGCTAAATTAGACTGCCTCATCTAAAACTAGCCAAACAGCTATAAGTCAAGTACTCATATTCTATCACTTCTTAACTAAAACTACAGTGTTACCAACATCAAAATAATGTACTATATACAGAACTGGAAGCCAAAAGTATGTAGGAAAAAAGTATGTGTTTTAAAATTAAATAAGAAAGTACTCAGTAAAAAGGTAGCATGCTCACAATCACCTCTAGGGCTTCAAGATCTTCAGGAGAAGATTTAAGGGTCTCCTCAAAACGCTGAAGCTGAGCCTATGAGATTAGAACATTATATCAGTTTAACCGCAATTATAAAATTTTATAATGAATAGATTAAAAGTTTATTAAAAATAGATAAACATAACTCAAAGTCTCAAACTAATGCTCAATGGACTTCAAACAATCAAAGCATCTGTGATAATAGGAATGAAAAAATACAGCAGTATCCAAACAAGCATAAATACCCATGTTCAATAGAACTGTCCATGGTATATCATTAATAAATGCCCATTATTCATCTTGCAACCTAATTTTTTCAAAACTAAAAATTAACTTAACAAACTTTAGTACCTCAAAACTGGCCTTCTCATCTGCTGAAAGCTCGAACTGCTCTACCGGTTTCTCTCCACTTCAACCACATCACCAAATGATAAAACAAATTTACAAATCAAAGACAGTTTTTTCATGAAGGGCTTTTTTTTTCATAATTGTAGAACTACATATACTCTAGCTAAAGCAGAAGCATTTAAAAAAAAGCAATGAAATAATCCAAAATAAAAGCAACTGTCCCGAACGATTATGGACCAAATGACTATTCAATTTAAAATACCATATGATTTTTAGTTTGACCACCTAACTGATGAAAATTTTCTTCAGAAACGTAAGTTAAATATCTGCCATCTAAAAGAAAAATGAGTCAAAATAGAGTTGGGGGAAAGGCAATCCTTCCCCAATGTTCTTTCTCTCAGTAACATTCTGGCTAGAAATCATGCGTCGAGTCTAGAAAAAAACTAATTAGCTTTCTTCATGAAGGTTATAGGGAAGGTACAATCTGCCCAACCAACAATGAACCTGGAGAATGGATGGTATCAGCAAGACGATAACGTTCTAAAAGTTGATATAGATATTGTGGAAATTGAATAACAAAATTTGATATGTCAAAAGAACAGCCGTCAATCCATTGTTTTACTAAAGTATAGCCCTTACTAAGATTTTTGTTTTAAATGAAAAGTCAGTTACTTCAAAAAAAAAGATACATACAGCCTATCATACAAAAAAAGCAAGTGGAAAAAATCACACTTTGAACAGTCATCAAATTGGCATTAACATGGTGAAATAGACCTGTGATGTCAGCCAGTGTTGAACAGGTGGGCATTTAGTTACTATGCGTACTTGCATAGTTGTCCAAACAATTCTTTATGCCATTATTGTTGAGAGCACGATTACTTTCGAATGGATAGTTTGCAAGTTCTTTTGGTTTATATTCATTCATTTCTTTTCATTTCTCTATCGTACCTATTAATTTCTTTTCATTTCTCTCTGTCACACAAATCGTAATTAATGGATTCTTTAGTCAAACTAACTTGTAGGTGCAGAAGCTAAGTTACTGGTTCGGGTTTGGGTACAGGGATTCAAGTACGCCGATATGGCAAATTTTTTAGGGGTTGGGTTCACTTTGGGTATGGACATACGATAAAACATGTAAAAATCATAAATATATACATATTAACTTCAAATGACTCCAAAAATATAGCTGAAACCTAAAAAGCAAAATAAATAAATATATGTATGTTAATAAAACCACATACTGCTTACATTTATTTGATAAAGCATACATTTAAAGGCTAAATTTATATTAATTTAAAAAATGTTAATAGATATTAATTAACACTTTAAAATAAATAAATAATTAAATATAAAACATTGTAGATAATTAACTTTTAAGCAAGGATACCGAATTGGCAGGTTTTCAGGCTTATTCCGGCTACAATTCATCCCGGAATCAGATTCTGGTTTGAATTGTTTGTGGATTCGAACAAGATTCAGATTTTTGCCCTTTGAAACATTTGGAATCGTCATTCTGATGTGATTCTAGACTTCAGCAACGATTTGGAGGCATTTTTGTTTGATCTTTATGTGTCTTTAACCCCTGAAAAACCCTAAACAACAGCATTGTTTGCAATTTTGTGGGTGCTATGTGCCACAGAAGGAAAGAACGCTGACAAAAAAAATGCAAAGGATTTTTCAAAGGATGGCCATGAGATTTCTTCAATAGATAGCCTGATAGGTATTTATCATTTAAATTTATACTTCAAAGTTCAAGGATTTAAAATTTAAAATCTATTCTGCTCGATAACCTACAACTAAACTACAATAATATTAATAGCTACAGATAACTACAGCTAAAATATAATAATTACAATGCCCAATATAACATTTTTAAATTTTTAAATATTTTAGCTTTATATATTATCACATATGTTTTACTTTTGCTTTTATCCATAGATATTTATAATTTTATATTATATATTATAATATTTTAGCTTTTATATATAGATATTTTTGTAATATTTATGATAGTTTTGTTCAGCATATGCATTACATGTGGTAATTTGAATTTAATTCCTGATTTGAAGCTGCAAATATGTATATATTTATGATTTTTATGTGTTTTTTATAAGGAGGTATCTAGAATGTACCCAAAACCCCCCCCCCAAAAAAAAAAATTGTAGTACCAGCATAGTACCCACATACCCATACCCATCTCCAATTCCAATTCAATAACGTAGTATTTAACCAAGTAAATAAATGTAACCCGCATAGTAATCATATATATAGGTGTATAATTGTTGTCATACTTGTTTTAGACTTGCTATCACTACTTGTTGTGCTTCTGAGTCCGATTGACCTACTCCGGTCATTCCTGGAATTTAATATTTATTTCTCCCCCTTTCTTATACTTTGTCTGCTAACTAAGACTGACATTTTCTTTCAATGTCACCAAAGAGTTGAATGCTAGCCTGATAGCACGCATCCCCTATTTTTTTCACACATTTAGAAAGTTGGCAATCAGTGGTCAATATAATTCTTCTTTACCTACCACAAAAACTGAACATAAAAGAAGCTCATGGTGTTTGAAAGAAATGGTATCATTTTTTTTTGCATTAACTCTAGACATCTTAATTTCTTTTTCAACAGACACCTCAAAATCCATAGTACATTTCTAAACACCAATGTTTTGATCTAATGAAAAAGAAGTAACTCTATAATCTGGGGAGAGCATGAATGAAACATCCATAACAAATGTAAGCATCTGAATATTGTCACCCATTCTCAATTTAGTGATTCTGAAGGAATGTCTTGGCAGATGCTAGCATGCTCATACTGGCTCTAGAGAATGCCATACCTTTTCATTTGTGGCCCAAATATTATTCGTACTTTTAGCAATCTAAAGTTCAGCAAGACAAAACAACTCGAGCACTAACTTTGACTAGTAAGTATTGCAATACGAAGTCGGCAAATTTTTGCACATAGCATGTTACTTCTATGACAGAATGAAATTTCAGATCTACGATCATTTAATATAGCCTCAACAATGAATATTGATGAGGAATGCTTGTAAGCATGCTTTATATCATTTCCTTTCTGTATTTTAGCCAAGCATATCAATTACTCACTTATTGGCAGGTAAGAAAGGTGGTACAGTTCAAGATTGTCTTCACCTAAGTATTAGTGGCAACTCTTTTAGCTCATCTCCCACATGGCTGCCTAAGTGGTCACATAGATAAAAAAATGTGGCTATCTACATAGCTGCTTGTGTGGCTACTTTTGTAGCTTTTTTGGCCTTGACAGTCTTATCGTGTACAATCATAAAGACCAGTTGGTGTACATTGGACTTATCATGCAAATTATGACTTAATTTTGAGGTTCTAAGAGCTGTTTCAAGCAACAATAAGCATTGACCAATAAAATTTAACACGGCTCAATATCATACTAGTCAAATGGCATTTGACACATGGCAAGAACTTATAAAATGATCCACTTAAAAATGGCCCTA
This sequence comes from Cunninghamia lanceolata, assembly GCA_027924645.1. NCBI lineage: Eukaryota > Viridiplantae > Streptophyta > Pinopsida > Cupressales > Cupressaceae > Cunninghamia > Cunninghamia lanceolata. The sequence goes on from BSBN01001533.1 coordinate 11,720,642, forward strand.
AATGTTAAGGTTGGCACACAAGAAGAAAATTGCACCATTTTGCAAGTAAAATTTATTGGTTTCAACACATGTCAGATCAAGTGATGGTCCATATAGCCTATGATGGATGATGTTCCTTCATAGTAGAGTATAGAAGACAACTCTATCACTTCACTTGAGGAGATATCTACCGCTCTGGCACAATATAAGTATCATTGAAGCATATCAAAAGGAACAAATACTTACATTATTATTTACAAAAGATTGATTTGATTATTGAACCCAATTAAGCATCTTCCACAAGACTCCGAGAAGCTATTTCTTGTGTCATTCTCCAGAAGATTATGAGAAGCTATTTCTTATGTCATCTTCCATAAGACTCCAAAAAGCTAATTCTTGTGTCATCTTCCAACAATTATGGATTGAACTGTGAGATAGATAGTTGTGAAGTTGTCTTAACCCAATATCTAATTAGAAATTTTTACCATGTCATGTTTCACACATTTAAACCAAGCAACAAAGTGTTGTTCTCAGGTCACATTGTGTAATATGTATACACAAAATTATTGTTATGAGCAAATTGAATGATATCATTTAACTTAAAACCCTTGGATGAGTGTAACTTCTGAAGCCCCACATGCTGTCTACGCACATTCCTGTGCCACTGGCCATATTAAACGTCCAAACTTTGTTCAAACAAGCACGTGTATGTTGATGTCAACTTACCTAAAAGATGAAATTGAAATTATGTATACACAATTATTGTTATCAGCAAATTGAATGATATCATTTAACTTAAAACCCTTGGATGAGTGTAACTTCTGAAGCCCCACATGCTGTCTATGCACATTCCTGTGCCACTGGCCATATAAAATATCCAAACTCTGTTCAAACAAGCATGTGTATGTTGATGTCAATTTACCTAAAAGATGACATTGAAATTATTCTATCCTAAACCCAAAAATAATTTGAAGAAATTATACAATATGTCAGCAATTTTTTTCATTATGATCAGCTGGAACAAATCATTTGTTCTCTGGAATAAATATAAAAAATGCTGCTTCAAAAATCAAAATGACAACAAATTGCAATCAAAACATGTAAGGAATTTAGTTTCCTAGGGCCTTAACCATTTGTGTGCCACACACAGACATGAAAACCTTTTTAGACGAGAAAAAGGTATTTGTCCCAAAAGATTGAAGGATTTTTCAATTATATAATGATCTCATGCATACCTTCCAGATGGAATAAAATCACCAAATGCAAAGACCAAGGCAAAAGTCATTACGGCAACTCCAATTCCAACCTGCTTCACATAAAAAATACCATTATAGAGTTCATCTGCAATGTAAATCTGCTTCAGTTTCTTTTGAATACCATATGAAATATAAAACATTTTTTCCATCTTAAAAGAACAACCATGTATGCCACTGTTGTTGCAGAACTCACTTTAGCACCAAGCCCAAGTGATTTCTCCTCTGACTTGGAAATTGGAACATCATAATTGATTGGCTGATATTTCTTTCTCTCTTCTGATTCCTTTTTCTCAAGGGCAGCCCTATTAAATACTTCACATCCATCATCAGAAACACAGCTTCATAGCAATGGGCAAAAAAGATTTACAACATTGAGAAACCATCAATAAAGTAAATGATTTGAAACTATTTATCAGTCAAATCACATGCTCTCTGACACCCAAAACTCATCACAACTGGGACGAGAACAAAACAAAGAAAAACCAAATTTGGGCTTCTACATGATTCTACAAAAATGAAACTAGTTATAATATTTGAAGGAAGTAACAAAGAAAGTTTATTTCATGACATCTACTTGTGTCAATGCTTATGTTAACAGTTCCATCTATAATAGAAGCTATATATGGCAAAAAAGGTTGTTTGCTGAAACACATACAATCAGAACAAGTTTATCTCCTTACTGAATGATGAATTGTTCTAAAATCTCCTATTAGAGGGGGGAAAATATCTGAATTGTCTAATGTAGATGGTTAATTTTGGGGGATGAAAGGTACAAGATTGTGACAGAAGTTCATCCAATGGAAGAAAAAGCACAGAAAAAGGAAAAACAACTTATCAAGTTAGAAGATGTGGCTCAATTAGTTTTCACAATGGCGCGTAAGAGGACGAATTAGGAAAACAAAATCATCTTTTAATGGGAAATCCAAATAGAAAAACCAAGACATCCATGGGAGAGCCATAGACCTCAATAAACCAATAAGACCATAAAATAGAATTCAATCTGAGCATGACATAAATCTAGATTGAATGAAGGCTGACCTAGTTGTCTTTTACCCCATTTTGGTGTCATTTTTCACCAAGTAATAACATAAATAATTGATACGAACAATCCTACACACTTCCCATTATGTACTGTATCTGATTCCTCCTGTAAAGCAGCATTTTTATGAGGAATTAGATCTGTTTTGTGTAAGGTGAATTGATTTAGAAGGTGCAACTTAATTTCGGAAACATTTCTCATGTTGCTATAATGGTGGCATCTTGAATCTAAAGCTGTAATTTTTATATTTAAGGTGTGCTTGCACCTTCTGATGCTTCTCTAACAGATGCAGACCAGACTGATTTTTATATTAAAGGTTTAATTCAAACCAGACCGAGATGTCAAGCATCTTTACAACTAGAAGGTATGTCAAACATGTCAATAGGGATGGAGTCATGAGGTCAGTCTGAGAGAGGGACATGAGCAAGGAATTCGGAGAGAGTGAAACAAATCAAGAAGAAAAGCCAACTGGTTGAGGACATCAATTTCCTGTAGGACATTACAATTCAACAACACAATCATCAGGAAGCTTGTGAAACTCAGGTTACACTCAACACCGTCTTGGATAACCTAGGCTAGTACAAGCATGTTGACTTGTTGATGACCAACTTTCCCACGGTCTTGGGCCTTGATTATCTTTTGATGCATGATTTATGTCAAAGAAAAAAAGGCATACAACACAAAAGTATCCAATAAAGATACCATAACGAAATCCAAACAGAACAAAAGCAATAAGGAGAAGGATGTCAAAGCAATCATGTTTATGATTATGAGTCTGAAGCCAAAATATACAAGGAAATGAAAATGGATCAAAGAAGTGCACAAAATTTGAAGATTTAAACTTTCTGCAGATTGCGGAACAAAGAGCACGGAAAGAAAAGTTGCTGGATGAAGTCATGCGATTTCCTCTTTCAGATGAACTAAGTACAAACCCTTTTCAGGGCGAGGAGTTGGAAGAAATTGTTGAGACTATTGTTGAACCCAACTGTACCCATACAAAAAAATCCGTATTGTGTAAATTTATGAGTTTAAAATTTATCTTTTCGTTGAGTCAAGAATCACGTTTCCAAGTTTCATCAACGATCATCCTTGTGTTTTTGTGTTTTTTTGTCCATCTCTTTGCAGGGCCAATAGAAAAAGCTTTCAAAGATTCGTAATGGCTGAGAATGATGTTCGAATAATGAAGAGTTTCTGAAAACTCATCAAGACATTGAAAGTGTGTTCTTTGGTTGAGAAGAGAGTGCACCATTTTTGAAATGAAGAGTTATCTGCACCAGTGAAACAGAAGTGCACACCATTCGTAGTGTCAAGTTTGAAATCTTCAAAAACATCTAAGGACATTGACAGGTATGTGCCTGTATAAAGGGTAACACAAAAACGTTTTAAAAGTTCAAAAACCTGCAACTACAATTATGGGTGTGCACCACATAAAGTCAAAAACGAACTAAGCTTCAAGGTAAAATCTGCTGCTGCACAGAGAGGCACATGCCTTATATTAGATGTGCAATTTCAAGAACAAAAACATGCAGTTACAGAGTTGGGGGCACGCCAGAAAGAAAAGAAAACATATGTTTAAATTTGAAAAGTCTGCATTACAATATATTGACACATGCAAAACAATGTAAGAAGTGAAAATTCAAATCAAGGTTGCAAGACCACTATCAAGCGTGCGCCAAATAAAGAGAAGGGCAGATTTCAAAGACAAGATTGCAAGGATATGTCGTACCACATGCCTAGCACAAAGTAACCAATATTGAATGCAAGTTTGTGGATGAAACGAACTTATCAGCAGGTGTTTATTGGCATGCTTTTGAAAAAAAGAACGAATTTTCAAAAAAAAATTGCAATGGCACTATGTGGCACGCACCCATGAATATGGGAACAAAAGTTTCAAACAAAACATGAAAGGAAAATGTTTTGGCACTACCCTCAGAGTGTGTTAACAAATTTTGAAGAACAAAAAAGTGCTAAGCATGTATTCAGGGTATTAGGCGTGCATCATTGGTCTTAGAAGACAAATTTTGATCAAAGTAAAAATTACAAGTGCCTTGTGAGGCCTACGCCACCAAATGTAAAAAAAAACAGATTTCAAGTTTGAAAAGTCACCATGACATATATAGGCATGTGCCCGTGTGTGTAGTAACAAAATTTTGAAAATGCAAAAAATGCAATCCATATAGGGGCACACACCTTACAATAGAACAAAAGGGTTAGAGTTTATAAACAAACAGCCTATATAGGTGTGCACTCAGTAGAGGACCAATTGTCTTTCCATCAAAAGCAAAGCTCAAGCTATAAATAGAGGCGTGCCCTTATAAACAAACATGTCTTTTCAAGAAAAAGAAAGATCAGCTATATATAAGTATCCGCCCTAGTAAAAGAAAATCAAGTTTTAATTAGCAAGCCAAAGGCAGATTGTATATATAGAAGATCAAGCGCTGGAAATAGCACTGATCAGGGTATAAAATTTTAAATAAACTCTCAAAAGCTTAATTCTTTCAGCAGCAGTGTCTAAGCAACCTACAGTCAGTGTATTTGCATCATACCAGCAGCAAACGGATAAGCAGCAGGGGTTTCATTGACAACCAAAGTATACAACAGTCATATCAGCAGAGATCATAGCACCTCATTCTTCATTCTTCGTCCCTTTTTCACCAAATTCCTTATCAATCTTTGTCAGAAAGTGACTGAATATTAAAGTATTTTTATCATTATCAGCTAGTTTTCCATCAAATTCAGTGAATTTTCGACGTGTATTTGGCTGGGAGATTGCGTTTCAGAGGATTTTTCATGAAACATTGCCTGATTTTAGAGAGTCATCTACAAGGGTTTTATTCAAAAAATTCAAGGTTTTCAATAAGGAAAGCACCTAGGGTTTTTTGAGCTGATTTCCAAATTCCTATTTTGGTATCCTTAAACCCTAGTTGTCCTTCTTTGAAATTGAATTAACTTTCTTATCTTTTCAGTGAAGTTAATAAGCAGAAATCATTGGTGTAATGACAGATTTGTAAGGAGTTTGCAGACAATAACCAAGGTTGCATCTTGCTAGGGTTTGGTGTAGAGGTCAATAGAACGAAGGATTTATCAGATTCAAAGCACCAAAATTGTCAGAATTTCAAGGTGTCTTTAGAGGGTTTGCCATGATTAGGAAAAAAAATTTCATCAAAATTCACTCCAGAGCAGCCTATCAAGATTAACTATTTTTTGCCAAGCTATTTATAGCTTGCACTACTTTTAGTCATCACCATTTTCAAGGAGATGAGCATATTCTAGAAAATCTATTTTAGTCTTAATTTTAAATCGTCTCTTTTTAGACAACCTTCTAGAAGGTTTATTGTTAGTTTGTAGTTATCCTTATCAGGAGTCTAACTGAAGATTGCCTGAGTTAGGGTTTAGTATATGTGGACATAATCATGTAATAAGCCTGCTTTGGATGCAAGCAATCTATTGATAATGTTAAGAGTTGTAATGTTTTTTTGTTGTTTTTCATGCAACGCATTGTAAACGTTTATAAATAAGTGCTCTTGCCACTTAGTTTAGGGGGATTCAGTATCATTCATTCAATAGAATTTAGTAATGCGTATATTGTTTCTAAATTGCTATTGAGATGATCTATGTTATTGTGTTTTTATAAGTTGAATATTGCTTAACATTTACTGAAAACTTTGTATTGCAGTAGCTATTAAGTTGGTCATTGTAGCTTTGGATGCAACTATTGTGTTTAGCTTATAATGTCTTGTGTATGCGAGCTGAGATAAATTAAATTGTTTTTAGTGAGCTTGCAAGCTTTGTATTGCAAGTTTACTCGCAGTTGGAGATTGTGGCTTTGTACGTGATCCCTTAAAGTATACATGACATCCAAATTTAAGTTAAGACATTCATATAATGTATAGAATTCAATATTAAAATTAATTTAATTTAATCAAAGATTCAAAATGTGCTAGACATGGCTGAATCAATCAGTTATAGCAGTATACAGCAATAAAAAATTTAAAGCAAAAGAGAAATTTTGTCTTTTTGCAAAATATTTAAATATATCATGATTCATACTTCATAGTTTATATCGCTGACAGTAACAGTGGTACAGCAGCAATAAAAAATTAAGAGAGAAATTTCTGATTTCATTGTTCAAACTTCAAACTCAAAGTTTTTGATAGAAATGGCAGCAAAAAATATATAGTACTACTACTAAATACAATTATGCTTTATCTGAGCTATCATTATCAAAATAGCTCTCTAAATCTAGGTCACTCTGTGGCTCAAGTTGTGGCTCATCCAATAGATCCCCAACCGATCCCAGCTGCTGCTCCTTGTCAATTTGTCTAACATATTCAAGATCAACATCCCAATGTGCAGCTAGAATCTGTCAATACTTAGCAATCTGCCAATCCTGAAGTCTCAAGGCACTATGAACTACAACTAGCTTCTCTGTGTACAAACCCTTAGTAGTTCTGCCCTGAATTTTCAGTTTGAGTGGTTTGACATTTTGTCAAACACTTCTCATGCAAGGTGACTGAATTCTGATTTCTGAGTGTTTGTTTGTTTGTTTGAATGATTCTCAATTCGTTTACAACATACCCAATTGAATAGCACTTCTTCTAGGCACAAAATGACACCATACAAAGTAGATAGATGACTGATATTGAAAGGAATGGTGCTGCTGTTCACAAATGAAGTCTTATATGAAATCTGCTGATGTAAACAATGAAGTAGAGCTCCTCATAAGCCACGATTTCACCTTCAAATGGTAGCGCTAGATCCTCAATGGAAGCGCTCAAGCCCTAGGTAGGAATAGATGCCAAAAAGATGAGAAATATGCTTCCAAACCCTGTTATGCAGACCTGATATAAATTATGATTACCAATTGTTTATGATGGAAGCCCACAATCACTCCAAAATGTAGCGCCGACTCCTCCAAACCCTGGGTGATGGAAAATAGATAATAATTCACCATGACATACACACGATCTGCATACATACATCAAGCCCTAGCACCAATATCAAACCCTAGCTTGAATGATGATGCCATTTCAAACCCTAGAGCCAATATCTCTCCAAATCGCCTCAATCCAAATTGATATTTGGACAAATCTGTATCAATTTGGTCTTCAAACCCTAGCTGATATAAACCTGCAAATAATATGTTGATTGAAGCTCCAAATCCATGCCAAAAACCTGCAATAAACTCAATAGTAAACCTCGTATGGATTCACCTCTCAAGTGGCATTGGGTTTTCGTCCAATCCACTAATTTTCCAAGGTTTTTCGTCCTTAGAAAATGACTGAACCAATGTTGCAGCTCAAAGAAAAAATATCCAATATCAAATGACAAAATACACAATGATGATATGACCTTCCAAATGCCTTCTTTTATAACCCTCAAGTGGAGCGCCCAACTTTGCCATATTTTATTTTCATTTCATGTCCATCGTGTAATAAAATAATATTTTATTTTATTTTTCCCTTCTCCAAGTGGGACGTCCACCCTTGGAAATTATAATATTATTTTATTTTGTCATTTTATTTTAATTTCTTTTTTTTCCCTTTTTAAAGTGACTTTTCCAACTTTCCAAATCTCCATGTTTAAGTTATTTTCCAACTTTCCAAATATCTAAGTCACTTTAGTTACAAATAAGTTATTGTAACCAACTTTCCAAATGTCAAGGTCACTTATGCTGCAAAGGCTCAACAAATCATTCCCTACCAAAACGAATTAGCCTACGGGAATGGTGAATAGGCTAATTCGTGAATAGGCTAATCCTCCACCGCTAGGTGATCATGCCGAAAATGGAGACGTTACACTCTGCTCATCTAGAGGTAAGATTGTTCCCCTTAGTCAAATGGATGAAGTTGTAGATGGACCAATTCCTTTCTATAAGTGAGGAACCAACAACTTGTGAGAGTAGGCGGATGGCAAGTTGCCTCAACTCTGGTGTATCCTTCCCATGCCATGTCCACCATCCAATAGGGTTGTTCTATGCAAGAGTGGCCTTACTTGTCCTAGCCTCCAATTTGTCGAATGAGAGACCCTAAAGATTGACAAACTAAATCCACTATTCCCAAAGTCTAGTTCTATCCTTAGCACTATATATCTTCTCAAGGGCCTTCATAAACCCCTCCTTTACCTCATCATCATCAAAAGGAGGAGCTCTGCCAAGACTAGTTGCATACCACTTGGGATTAAATGCATAGGCAGCCATATGAAGAGTGGTGTTCATTGTATTCCATTTCTTCGTGACAATAGTCCTGATATGCTCGTCATAGAATTGTAATTCAGGATCCTTGGCATGAATTGTTTCCTTTATTTGATGAAGCATGTTGTCAAAAGTCTTATAGATCTCTCCAAGCCTAGGAGAGTCTGTATTGGCATACCTGATTACTCTCACTACATGTGATATGACAAAGCAAATATATTTGCAAGCAATATTTTAAAAATTAAAAACCATTAACAATATTAATTTTAAATAAATATTAAAAATTAAAAATTAAAACACAAACATATTAAATAAGAATTTCTTACCTAATAGTGGACCACCAAGCATCATCAAGCACCCTTTGCTCACCTTCCCTCCTGTCTTTGATTTAGCCAACTTCTTCCACTCTCCACAAACCACCATGGATTGTAGAGCCTCCTATGCCTCCAACAACCTCTCCCACAAAAATGAAATAGCTCGCATATCTAGTCTCAACTGGTGTGAGGAATTCTTTCTTCAAAAAAACTGGAATAATGCAAGTGACGTGTGGTGGTTACATACAAACATTTGTATGTCTCTAGCTTCAACCACTACTGTCTTCACCAAATCCATTTTTCCAATGTTTTTCAAAGCATTGTTCAAAGTACATACACAACATGGAATCCGAAAAATGTATTTGTAAGTGCTTTCAACCACCAAACCAGCTAACTTACAAACACAAGTTGAATCCATCACAACTTGCACAACACTAGAAGGCTCAACCTCCTCTATGGCCTCCCTCAAAAGGCCAAACTAGTAATCAACATCCTTACATTTCCTAGAAAATTCAACTCTAAGAAAGTATGAACCAATAGGACATGTAACAAGTTTATTAATGAATAGTTGATGTTGAATATCAATCCGCCCATCCATGACAATGGAACAACCTATCCTAAGACAAGTTTGCCTCATGTCCTCCATCAATACATTCAACTTAGAATATTGTTTATCGAGAAGGTACGCAATCTATGTTCTCCAAGGGTTGCATAAGAGGGTCCAATTACATTTGGTTTTCTCAATATTTCTTTGAAAGAAGGAGACGTTGCCACATGAAAGGGGATGGCATGGACATTAAAATTTGGCCACTGAATCATCAACTTCTTCACATTGTTACAAATTCAACAACCCCACTACTATATTTTTCCCACCTATAATAGATGTGGCCTTCCTAATCTCTCTATCATAACCCTCTCCAACTGATACATTCAAATACTCTTGAATAGATGGCAATGGTGTGGACGCATGTCTATTAATCATTTTTGCCTCACTCACCCCAACCAACTTTGCCATTTCAACTTCTGTTCCAATGTTATTTCTCCAAAAACCCTAATAGCATGTCCACTCTCACTAAATGGTGCCCAACTCTACTATAGCCGTCAAGAAAATCAGTTTTGCAAATATGACAACCATTACTTGCTGCCCCCTACATTTTTTGCCTAATTATTGCCTAAAATGGTGACAAATTGCATCAACAGTTATTAAGAGTTGAAAAGGCCTTTTGCAAATTCCTTGAGAGGGGGTGAAGCTCATGCAAAACAGGTTGTTGGTGTTGCCACAAAACTTGTGTTTGGATTTTCAGAACTATGGCAACCCCCAACACTCCCTTCAACTTCATTGTATCTTGGGTGTACATTTACTTCTTCACTATCCATCTCAAACTCATCACAACTGCCCAATTTTATAGGCAAAGATCACAGAAATGTTTGACAAGCTGCTGTAGGACTGTGGTTTTGTATGACTCATAGAAAAGAGCAAACTTTTTTTAAAAAAAAGCAAATACAATCCCTAAGTTTTATGACAAAACAACAAAAAAATGAAAGCAAAATTGGTTTACAGCCATGGTGATTGTAGAGCCTACCTTGCAATGGATGAAAATGGCCTTCAAAGAGTGGCTACAGCCTATAAATCATCTTCCTCTTTCCTTCTTTCCTCTTCTAAGCTTCTTTCCTTCCTCTTCTTTTGTCTTCAAGCTGCTGTTAAAACTTAAACTCAAATGTCACAATGGTGTGGCAGGCAAAAAGGATTTTAGGTTATGTTTTATGTTGGAGCTGTTTAGGGTTGCATAAGGAATGTGTGAGTGCCTGTGGCCCCCCACGCCCTTTTTAAATCTATTATATAAGTTTTTTTTAAACATGATGAAATTTTTTTCGACATCAGGGATGCCTAGACGTCCCTAAGATAGTCAAGGGACATCTCAAACGTCCCCTACTATCTCGAAGACAACCAAACATTCCCTTGACGTCCCACCTTTTTAGTAGATGTCCCAGGGACATTCCAACATTTTGGAGAAATTTGGGGACTGCCAAGGGGCGTCACCTGCCATCCCGCCATCCTGGAAACTCTATTGAGGACGAGGACGTAGGTTTTCGGGGGATGTGTCCCCTGTAGCATAGACAAAATCAGATCCTCTTCTATTGTTTTACACACATTTTTCTCTAATTGTACCTTGTTTGAGGGCATGATCTGCTCTAACAATCAAACCATCAAACAGATTGTGATCTCTGATGTTCAAGCAGAGACAATATTTCAAAGCTTTATATAAAATACAAAAGAGAGCAAACAAAAACAGTATTTTCTATTTTCTAAGAACAAAAGATTTTTTTTCAAATACCTTGTGACAGGGACATCAAGGGATGCCTAGGTGTCCCTAGGATGGCAAGGGAAATCCAAAAACATCCCTTGCCATCCCCCCATGTCTCCAAGCTGTTTCTAGAACATTTTTGGTCCAGCCAAGGGCCCAAAGATGGCCCCGAGGACGTTTCCAAGGCATCCCCTAAACGTGACAAGGATGGGGAGAACTGAAAAAGACCCAAGGACACATCCCCATGTATCAGTGGGAATTTCTTATCAATCAAGCCCAAAGGTAGAAAGATATTGTTGATCACAAAACACAAGTCAGACAAGCAACTGACATTGTTACTCTTTGGATTCTTAATAGAACTCAACCAAGAAGCCATCCACATGATGAAGGATAGTCTTGGAACTTCAAAAAAAATGGAGAACGAGACTAAGTCAAACATGATCACTTGCATTGGCAAGCGGAAACTTGCAAGATCTTTCCACTTGACTACTACTACCTCAATATAGAGTTCAATGCACCAATGGATGTTACAATGATGGTATCAAGCATTAATGCCACCACATCATATGCTTCGATTTTTGCACACGTGACATTCCCTTCATAGTTTATAGAGTATGAAGATGTCGATTGTAAAGAGATTGCATACAAGTTTTCCAATGTGAAAGACATTAGGTAAAAGAATGATATTATCTTGGAGCCAAGGATCTTTAGATAATCAACATAGATGATGACTAGAATCTTGTTCTAAAAGTTGCCTTGAAAATCTTATTTGACTATAAAGATGTATTTTGATGGACTGTAAAGATTTGAAGGAATCACCCCCAACTTGCGTGTACACAAGATTCCCTTGGTTTCAAGTAAGCAACCAATGCAATGAAGAGCGTATTAGATGAACCCAAAATATTTTGAACGATCGCAAGCAAAGATAAAGAAGATGCTCAATGTAGGGATCATCCTCAAAGTGAGAACCAATTAACGCCTTTCACCCATTGTGATATGTTTGAAGGAATCCAACAAGATCTACATCTGTGTTGAGTTTGGAAGCTAGAACGTTGTCACCATATTAAACCCATTTCAGGGGAATTTTGTGAACACATAGTTGTGGTGGTACTCCCTTCAACTCTTTGTATGTCCATGCAAAGACATCCTTGTAGTCCATGAATATCCTGAATGTTGTTGCTTTTAGTACTAGATTCCACTAATCATCGACCATGATCATTTGTGAACTTCCATATAACCCAAGATTCAACTTCACTATAGTGGGTTCTTGGTATTTCATGTCAGCTACAATTCCAAAGTGATGGTTTGGACTATCACCCAACTATGCATCCCCTATCTTGTATTTTCTAAATTCAAGACAAAATGTTGAGGTTGATGGTACAAAGGGGTCCAACCTTCCCCTCTTTTGTTTCTTGTCATCTGGTTGGACTATCACCTAACTTTGCATCCCCCATCTTGTATTTTCTAAATTCAAGACAAAAATGTTGAGGTTGATGGTACATAGGGGTCCAACCTTACCCTCTTTTGTTTCTTGTCATCTCCTTCCACTTGTTCTTCTTCATTAATGTCCACTATTTAAAAAAAATTGCAGTTAAGCTGGAATACAACATTATCTTCATTTTGCTAATGGAACAGACCATTGAGGGAATTTGTTTCATCATTAAAACATGGATGTAGTTCCAAGATCCCTTCGGCATTTAGCTCCATGGGCCATCGATCACTTTTCTCTAGCCACCCTTCTCCAAAGTTCAAATCCAGTGAATCCAAGTTGCTTCCTCACTCATTGCCTAATTCCTCAAGTCAATTAAATATCTCCTACCTCTATTTTCAATGAAGAGTAAACTCTTTTTCCAATTATAATCAGCTTTGGTTGCTATCAGCCAACCTCATCACAACAATGCACCATACGCCTTTTTACATAATGAGATGACTACGAGATTCAATAAAAATGGCTGAGTTCCAATAAATAACTTCTATGCCATTAGAACTCCTAGCACTTTTATCCCTTGTTGGTCCACTCCTATCAACTAGAAAGTTGCAAGCCAAGTAGTGCACTTTTCCAAGCTTCTCCAACTGTCTTTTGAAATGCTAAATGGGTCATAGCATGCTCCACCTAACGACTCTCGCTTATTGGTATAGTATTGACTATAGCATTCCTAAGTTCAAGAATGCTTTCCAATAAGTACATCACTTTGACTATTATGGTGGGTTGAAGTACTCCCCTTGCAATAGTTTTATCCAACTCTAATTGATTCATTACCATACTTGCAAATTCACTAGAGTGGTGGTACTCATTTGTCATGGCATGCTCTCGGTGGCTCTAGTTTCAAAGAGTCTTTCTTTCTCTATACATGGTTCTAGATGTGTGACCTTCTTTGCTTGGGCACGTGTAATGACCAATACTTCCTCATCCTCAGCTACATCGACCATGTCAATGTTCACACTAGATTTTTGTTTTGGAATTCCAGCATCACCATGAACTCTGGGCCCACACCATTTACAAAGTAGTCCCAAACTGCCCTAATTTCTTCAACAATTCCTCACAAAGTGGCCCCGGTCATTGCACCATGAGCATTGTATGATATGTCATCTATAATAAGCTACCCCAAAAAATTTTCAAACTTATACAAATGATCACATCAGGGTTAGCACAACATTGCAACCAACTAAACACCTCCACATTTTTTGACCACCAAGTTCCCAGTATGGGCGAGGTGAGAGCATACAGTGTTTTGCCTTACAATCAAAATGCCATGCAATGAGATGAAATACAGTCTTCTGCTAACAGCAGGCATCCACTTATGCAGTGGGGAGACTCCACTTATTCAGTGAGTGATGAAAGGAAAGTAAATAATGTTCATCCACTTATTCAGTGCGTGGAAATAAGAGAGATAAACAAAGTTCATTACTTCACACTGGCGGTAAACCATCCAAGGGTTACAATATGAGTTCATCAAATGCAAGTTACAATAAAAGAACAATTTTGCAATATTAAACCACTACCTGATATGAAAGTCTCAGCTGCAACTATTAGAGCATAACAAATCACTGTAAGTGTTCTTGAGTATACAAGATTGAACATAGAGTCATTATGTAAATACCATAGAAGGAATCCTGAAGAATGCTCTGTATGAAGTCTTTTTGTACTGCTGTTACCGTATACTGCACTGTAACACATGATTTCAGTCATGAATCAACCCTCAACACATGCTTAAAACCTACTCAAACCACCCCAAATCAAGTAAGACTAACTTCATCCATCCAAGGCACCAAAGAATGAAGACATTCCCATGCTCAAACTGCAGCAATTTCCAAGTCTGGGTCAAACTCCCAGTTTCAGCAAGTATGGCCCAAGTACAAGTACGGCCTGCTGAAACTTAACTTCAATCTGCCACAAAACTCAGTGAAGTTTGATCAGAACTAGGTGTCTACTTATGGCATATAAATTCAGAGCAATCAAACCTCATAACTCCATGATCATCCTACATCTCACCACCAAACAAGGGTACAGCCTGGTATAGTACGGCCTGCTCATAACCTCATTAAATCTGCATCAATATTCATATAGACTGGACTGCAATAGAAGATTAGGCATGGCAGAAATTATGCATAAAGAAATCAAACATAATATGCATTATACCCTTCACAAACAGAACCCCTGCATACCCATGGTATGGCCAGGTACACGGAACAACAACTTCAGAAAAAGCTTCAAACTTCAACTACAAAAATGCATCAAAAATCCCCACAATTGGAAATAACACTTCAATCCAACAAACTGTCAAAAAACATCGAACTCCATTCAGCTCTATGTGATTCCTGGGTGAAATCACCATGCACCAGCTAGAGTGGACCTTTCACCACCGAAACTGATCATCTTCAAGAGGGTTTTCATCCTCAAGAAGGAAAAATGGAAGAACTCACAAGTTCAATCCAGCAGAGTAACGATACCAAATCAAAAGCATCCCTCCAAATGAGCTCTCATCCCCTTTTTATAACTTTTTGAGAGGAATACAATATTATTTTCCTTTTAACTCTTCATATTTCTTCTCTCAAAAAGACCTTTTTTGAAATAATAATAATATATCATATGTGAGGCCCCCTTTTTAAGTGTCTATCATTTAAAACACTTAATTACCTTTCCAATGAGCTATAACACTTAGGTACTTTTTAATTATTTTCACCCTTAGGAGACTTAAGTGAAAATAATAATTAAATAGCTCATTAAACCACCCAACTTTGCAGAAAATCCCAAACTTAAGCGAACTACAAAATAAATCATACCATTGCCTTCTATGATGTTTGGGATGAAGAACGATGTCATCTGGGTGACTTTCTATAAATAGACAGCTTCTCCAAGAATCTTGGAGAGCAATCCGTGAACCCGATCAAACATCTGAAAGCATCTATGTAAACCTGAACAACCACTGAGCTCAATGCCATAGAGAATTAATCCACTTCTAGAAGGGAAACCATTTATAAATTAATATTACACTAAGTTGCTATAATTAATTCACAACCTTAGGCAACCTTAGTGAAATATTAATTAATTATCTGGATTCTAAATAATAGTTCCAAGCCATAGAAAGCACTAGAAATGCATTGATTAAACAACTTCGACCATCCCTTGATGAAATTGAAAACTTGAAACACAGCTATTCTGAAGACTGAACCACGACCACTCCAAGAACTTTGGAGTTCTCCCAAACATGCCGGATAGCCTCCGAGAGACTAGAAACAAGCATAATGCGCACAAAAATCTATTCGCCAAAAAAGGGACATTACATCATCCTTTAGAGTACTATTCAATCCGACTCCAACCTACCCCACCATTATTATTTTGACATCTATTAGCATTATCGTTACTCTAAATGCAATAGCCACCTGAATATGCACTTTATTATTTCCTGGCTTTGGAGATGTAGTATGTGGGGTTGACTTCTCTCCCTATGTTAGAAGCATAAATACAGGACTTGCCTAGACTCGGCGAGTTGCAAGTCAGGCGACCCTGGGCGAGTTGCGAGCCAGGCGACCCTGGGCGAGTCTGGCAGACTCAGCAGTCGGGTACTCGCCCAACTCGCCAAGCCTGTCAGACTCACCAATCTAGGCGAGCTCCGATGGGAAGACTCGGCCAAATCAATGAAAAATGGGGGAAAAAAACTATAATAAATGGAAAACGGTTAAATGTAAAAGCATGAAAGTCAAGCATTTTTTGAAGGGTTTGGAAGATTTTTGAAGGCTATTTAAAAGCAATAAAATTATGAAAAATGACATGCGCCATGAAGGTCTCAAAGGCTTTAATTTGGTCTCAAAGGCTGCCCCCAAACCCCCACGAGGAGCACTACCCCTCGACCTCGTTGGGGGCGTTGTCCCCAAACCCCCAAAAGGGGCACTGCCTTTGCTACAAACAGATTTTTGGCAGTGACTTATCACCCATCACACTAGAAGAGGTTGATCCACAATCAGGTTGGATCACTGAGGTGGAAGATCTTGTCTTCAGTGATGAGGACCTTGCATGGGTTGACCAGGTGGATAGAGAGGTAGAGGCAGTAGCCATGGCAGAGGAGAAAGATAGAGCATGAGTAGACACCTTGGATGTTGGTGTGAGTGTCACTAAGACACAGGCAGATATCATGGATGCATCATCATCTAGGACCTATCTTAGACGCCCACGCAGGACTTGCCATGATATTGAGCAGAGTGATGCAGGCTCCTCTGAGCCATAGACTTCTAGTTTTTATTTTGATATTTGTTTAGAACTTTTGATGCCATGGATTTCATATTCCATGAGTTTTGTATATATTTGACAATATTTATATATCTAAATGTGTTATTTCCTTTAGCTAAAATTTGCGTTTATACTTATGTGATCGATGTATACTTGTGTATGTGATCAAAGTAGCTTCTATTTGGTGATTTTATTGTGTCTTTAAGGCTTATCTATTAAAGGGTGCATGAAACAAGTCTTAAATCCTTTAAAATCTCTAAATTTCATGTGTTTTTCAAATTGTTGAGTCTTGGGCGAGTCTTGGTGGCGAGTCCGAGTACTCGCCAAAAATCACCTCGGCGAGTCTTTGGCGAGTCCAGGTCTTGTAACAGTGGTTAGAAGTAATTGTTTACATTTATTCTTCAAGTTGTATGAGCAATCCTTGACTGAGTGGCTTGTCATTTGAAAAATCTTGCATAACATCCTTTTTGGGCACCTATCCTTGGTGTGGCCTTCCATCTTGCAATCCATACACCATAAATCCTCAACTATTTGCTAGTATCCATTTTGTTCTTTCCTCATTCAAAGCATATCTCTTCGTAGAGTTTGAACTAATCTTGGTTCACTATCATTGCTCACATCTGAGTCGTCATCCTCTTCACTTTTTCGTCTAGAGTGTGAGGACGTTTTACTTTCATTTTCAATGTCTAACTGTAATGTCCCAAACTGGGATATTTGATAAACTTGACAATAACCAGTATTCATGCACAAATTCTAACACTTTCTAAACACTGAGATCCTGGGATGGGCAAGGTGAGAGCATACAGTGACTAGAATGTGAGTAATGATCAAATGTATTACTCACTGGCGGCAATCCACACAATTACAATGCATGCAATGACAGACTATAAAAAAATGCTTATACGGGTTTTGGCGGCATTACCTTCCAAACATTGTTATAGAGATCAAGATGAGAAATATTATCTGGCGAAGAATCGCACAGATTTCCATAACATCACTAATTCTGAAAAAATACAACTTCTGATATACTTCAGAAACTCTTTGATATTTAATTCAGCTGAAACCTCAAACAATAAATGATAGACTTACCAACACACAGCTGAGCATTCAAACGAATACAGCTACCTTATTGACAACAACCAATCTTCTATCAAACAGCATCTTTCCAAACTTTTCAGCAATTATTGGGTATTGTAACCCTTTTAGACATATACAACAGCCTCTAATCTGTGCACGACAGATAAAGACTTGGACGGCAACCTTTAAATAAATCGTCAGCATCCCTTTTTAGCTGTGAGTCATATCGACGACCCCTTTTAGCAATTCCTTTTGTTATGTTGGTTGACCCAAACAAAGCGTGGGTCCCTTTGATGCTCTTGGGAAGTATGGCTAGCAAGAGGCTAAGGTTGGAATAAACACAACAACATCTAAATTGCTGGTCAAAGCTTGTCTCCTCCAGAACTTGGTGAATTCCTTTGTGTAGTGTAAAGTGCCTTTTTGTCTATTCTGCGGCAGCCTTATTACCAATGCCTCCTTCAATATGGTGTAGCAGACCACCAAAACTGTGATAAGAAAATCTAATGATATGGCTATGTGATCAATAATAATAACCTTCAAAGCTTCAATTTACCATAGAGTTGGTATGGCAGCTTGCCAACAATATGAAAGGATTTGTTAATAGAAAAGACATAAATAGTGAAGACATATAAATCTGGTGTATAAAATTTTTCACAATTAATAATATTGATCACCTTCACAGTAATAATATGATATAACAAGGAAACCCATCACAGCAGGTGAAACATTATTGAAACCTAAAAAATAAATCTGAAAGCTTTACCAACTGGAAAAACACAAACAAAACTAGAATCTGGACATCTTCGACTCAACACTACAAACTGGAAATTTCTCCAATCTTTAACACACCGATGATCCCTGAATGAAATCACTCAATTGGACTAGAGGGTTTTTGTCCTCCAAATCTCAATGCCAAAAGGGTTTTCGTCCTCCAAATCTCAATGCCAAAAGGGTTTTCGTCCTTATGCAGAAAGATGAACATAGGGGTTCTATCTCAGAAACAGGTATTTGATCACAATACCATAGATGATTCCTCTTCTATACACAACTCCCTTTTATACTCTTTGAGGGAAAAATAATTGAATATTATTTTCTCTTTTCCCTTTTTCCCCACAGCTTATTTGAGAAGTGTCTAGAAAGACATTTTAATAAAACATTACTTTTGCCCCTCTGTCCTAGCGACAGTTTAAAACATTACATCAACCCATTTTTCATAATAACTTTAAGTCGTCTTTTTATAAAGTTGTAACATAAGAGACTTGAACAATTAAGTTATTATTTTTTTAAATATTTCCCTCATCATACCCTTTAGCCTATAGGAAATAAAATAAGAGGCTAAGGAGCTCTTGATTACCTTCGCCTAAAAAAGGGGACACGACACTAACACCCTATTGTGTGCATGTCTGTACAATAGAGGTGGCACAACATTTATCTTCCTCTGCAATGGGGATATCTTTCCCTCTGTGCAGCAACATTTCTTCAATTTATTTGTCAGTCCTTTTTCTATTTTTCCTAGAATTTATTTGACAACTCCTAGAATTTTTGTGTGACTATGATTGTATGCTTTTACATACTCATTTTTTCCTTGCCTAGTGTTGTATATTTCAAATTTCCTTGTCGTCTCAAAAAAATCTAAGTTCTTTCTCAAAGGTCTTTTGCAACTTCTTCCACAAACACATGTCTATTGGCAAAACAACTATGAACCAATCAATTACCACTCCTTTAAGTGCGATTCAAAATGATTACAACTAGTGGTGTTCATCAATCTACCCATTAGTTGTCCAAATGGTTACATATGTTTTGCAATGACATACTCGATCCTGAAACTTGTCGCTAGTGAATCATGGCAAATTTTGCCTTTTAAAGCTTGGGCTGGTTGGTGGAGTAACCAACATTGGTTGTTCTCGATACAACTACAATGATCAAAACCTTCTCAAAAAGTTTTGATCCAATCATTTCTTTGCTCTGCCAACACTGTCAAACACATCTAAATCCTCAACCCTTCCTATGGTCTCAATAATCTGTACGCCAATGTGGTCGCCTTCAAGCTGCCTTTGCTCTAGTTCAGTTCCATGTCCTAGCGTA
Organism: Cunninghamia lanceolata; assembly: GCA_027924645.1. Classification (NCBI taxonomy): domain Eukaryota; kingdom Viridiplantae; phylum Streptophyta; class Pinopsida; order Cupressales; family Cupressaceae; genus Cunninghamia; species Cunninghamia lanceolata. The sequence goes on from BSBN01001533.1 coordinate 11,740,619, forward strand.
TTTGGCCTCCTCAAGTGGCAATGCTTTGATGCCTCAAATATTGCTCTTATATGCCTCACTCTTTCCTTCTATAAAGGAATCTGACTCCATCTCAAAGTAAACACTTCCTTTAATTGGAGGTGCCTCCATCAACTCAATCAATTCGAGTAACTCTTCTAGTGGAGCTTTTGACCTGAATTGGTTGCTAAGATCAGCACTTCCTTCTTCAAGAAGAGGAAGTTGTCTAACAATTTCAACCTACTCTTCTTTCGTGAGTGGTGAACTATTCTCCAAAGTCAATTGGATTCTTATTTTTTTGTTCACAATGACGACTTCGGCTTACGCTTCTACTCCTGCTTTCACTTTGGCTCTGAAAGTGTTCTAATGGATTTCTAGAGTCAATTGCCTACCATGGCCTCCTCCTTCATTCTTGTTGTTCCACCAGTCTAAGGGATCACTTGATTTCATAGCCCGCCCCCTAGTCACATTGTGGTCTCCTCTTGCTATTGTTTGGGATTAGTGGCATTAATCTCTTGGGGTATGGCATCAGTCCTCACTTGACTCCTCTTCCTCCTGACGATACCTATCTTCGTATTGTTGTACTATTGGTTGTTTGTGTGCTTCAGGGTCTCCTTCAACATGAAGATCTTGTAAAATCATATAATGCCTTGCTACAAGTCTAGGCAAATCATCCAACAATCTATCAATTTCTTCAGTCACAGCCAAGTTACCCTAGATGGAACCTGTGACTTGCTCTTGAACCAAAAGTTCCCACAAGAGCCTGAGGTCTTGAGTGGGTTGATCCTCTCTGTCTTTGTGTGCCAAATGATTCTTGTATTGGCTGGCCCATTAACTCCTACTCTTCCAACTTATTGTGTTGTCAAGAGTTTTTACAAACAGTGATTCTCTTGAAGTCTAACCCAACTTTGCAAAGGCAATGGGGCCAGATCTAAACTAGTGTAATGCTACACTTCCAATGAAACACTATAAAAATTAAGGGAACAATTCATACCAGAATTGATCATATGTGAATATCACAATTGACGCTTTATTGAAGGCAGTGTTCAACTACAGAGAATGTAGTTCAAGGACTGTACATAAGATCAGTGCACTTGCCTGACTGCACATGTTCTTCTTGAAGAGACAGAGGTTGTCAATTAGACCACAACCATTGGGTTAACTTTTTATAACTATTTACTAAATTATTACATTTGGCTGACAATTGGATAATAAAACAAGTCTGCCACACAAGTCTTAACAAATATAAAGTTATGCTGATTACAACATCCAATCAATGATCCTTAATGGTATGATTATCAATTCAAATGTGTAGGTTTGAAGAGGTACATCTCTTAAATGCAAATTTCCCATAACTCAAAAATTGGTTATTAACATTAATAAGCCAAGAAATTGACGTCTAGCATTCTTATCGCCTCCTTGAATTGCAATAAAAATCCACATACCTTCGTATTGCCTCAAGGCGTTGACCAAAAGTTGGATCAGAATCAATGTCTACCTTCTTGTTCACCTCAGAATCTCCCAACATGTTTGGCACCTCTGGCTCTAATAAATCAAAAAAAAAGCAAATGACAAAGATTATAAAACTATCTGAGGAAAGCTTTAACTTATAATTTTTGCACCAACTCTTTCATCATTTATACAGATAGGAGAAATAAAGGGGCAACACATCTACATGGAAAGTAGGTGTTTGTGGCCTAATCCAAATCTTCAACTAATTGTAACAACTGAATGGCTTAAAAAATCAGAAATTCCTATTTCACAATACAAAATTAAAAAGTATATAAATCTTCTGAAATCTAATAAAAAAATAGATTAACCACAAATCAATGAAGAAGAATGTGATAGACTACAGATTTCTTTGATAATAGCAAATCGAACATGCCCTAGCACCTATTTATAATTAATAAAAAACAATGAGAACTATGAGAATCATCAGACATTCCCAGCTACTATAATCATAGAGTTCCAATTAGGTAAAAATTTAAAATTGAAACATGCAAGTTTCAAAGATTGGCATTACAACCAATTGAGTACCCAGAGTTCCTTTGAAATCAAAGCATGTACAAAAACTTGAGCAAATGCAATGAAAAACCTAACATTTTACATGTCCATAATTAAAATTCAAGCTGTTCATAGCATAAATTAAAATGAGCATCGATTGGAATGTAAATCCAGGTTGATGGACAATGGGAAGAGGTCAAAGATAATAACAAAAACAGGATCCACAATGGATACAATTTGATGAAACAAATAAAAATGGCAAGTAGACTACAAGAATTGAAGCAAAAGAGAGGCAATGCAAATGTCCAAATTAAGGTCTTCAAGACCACACAGACCTTCATGGCACATGCCATTTTCATAATTTTATCACCATGTTTTATCCAACACCAAGTCTTCACTATTTCTAACCAAATCTTCATTCTTCAGAGAACTCACAATGAAGTTGACGAATCTAACCAGCCTAAATGATGAGGGTTAGAGTTAGTGGGCCCAAATTTCAAAAAAAATGCTTGATTTTTTTAAAAATCAATTTTTTTTTCAATTGTTTCACACAGGGATGGTTGGACAATCATGGTGCATTCAAGAGACACCCACAAGTCCCTTGAGAATCCCAGGGACGTCCCGATGTTTACCTTATGTCTCCAAATTAGGGGGATGTTGTGAAAACATACCCTCTCTGAGGGAGATGTCCTGGCAACATCCCCTATCTATTGGTGATGGTGGCAGCACAATAGGGGGCATTTCCCTGGAGTCCCCACGTCTCAAGGATGTCCTTGTCCCAAAAATGGTAGGAATTTGGGGTGGGGGGCATGCATCCCCATGGAACATTGGTTTTATATGAAATATCTGATTAGATGATTACATATTAACTCCATGTTTTTTGGAACTGGGTTTTGATTGAATCTGCTAGATTGTTGAGTAAATATTATGCTTTTGTTAGTTGAACTATATGGAAGCTTTGAAATAAATGAATGCAAACCAATCTGTGTAACCTGAATAAAATTTTCTTGATGCAAAACATAGAGTAGAAAGTGTATGTACCTTGTATGTTGTGTGCGACTTGCAAGATTCTAAATATGCATATTGTTCCGTGTGTTTAACCCAATGGAAGAATTGTGATAAATTGGTTATGGAAACCCTAAAACTATGTCTAGACAAATGTGAAAGAGAACATGGAATGTTCTATTATAAATAGTGCTTTATTTGGACTAGTTACTCAGAACAGAATGACAGCATGACCCAATGAACTAATGTTTGAAATCATTAAGAGTATGACGAGGGTTGTCAAGAGTAACAACTTTTAGGCTCTAGGAACTAACAAGGTCAATCTACAAATTGATCTTTGCACACTAACTGTTACAGTTCAACATCAATTTGTAGTAAGTCTCTAGCCAGAGAACTAAAATTATAGATCTCACACCATAACTGGTGAGCATATATTAAGATATTCTTTTATACTTAGAATCTCCTATTTTTAGTTAATGGTCAGTTTCTTGTAACGGTATGTAATTATGACAAGATCGTGTGTCGATCTCTGGCAGTCTTTGGCAGTTTCTAAATATAGAAACTTGCTTTCTTTGTAATTACTTGTAACCTATTTAAGAGCCTTTGCTCTATGTGAATATCATCCAGCATTCTACCATTTACCTGTGTAATATGGTATCAGAGCTTGCTTCGACTTCAAAAACATAATTTCATTCGAAATTATTTAAGTTTTTTTCGAATCTCGAATTTGTTTTGGGCTCTTTGGTTGGTTCTTGTTTTTTTTTTCGGTGAGGCCGGATTTTTTTTCTGTAGACTTCTTGTTTTTCGAATTTGCTGAGTGCCTAGGGCACGGAATTTTTTCATCTAGGGTTTTGACCCTCAAAAATTTGACAAAAAAATTTTTCGAAGACATTCTTGGTGGGTTTTTCGAGCAGATTTCTGGGTCTTCGTCCGTTTTTTAGTGCATCGTTTTCCGTGCACCGTTTTTCGTGCAGTGTACCTATTCCAAAATTTGTGTCTGTTCAGTTCTGTTCGGCCTACCTGCAGTGTTCTGTCCGGAATTTCAGTTCGCATCCACTTCTATTCGTCGTTTTCCGTGCCTCAAAAAACGTGTGGAATGGCGAGCTTGTCCAATATTATGTTGGAAGGTAGTCAGCGGTTCAACGGCTGCAACTACAACACTTGGAAGCAACGAATGATGACCATCTTTGAATATCGCTGCCTCGCTCAGATCATTCTAGGCACTACCACTCGTCCAGCAATGACGGGTAAAGACCAGGATAAGTTTGACGAACAAACCCGTGAAGCAGTCATGCTCATTAAGCTATCAGTCACAGATGATCAGCTACCTCAGATTCCGGCTAGAAAGACAGCAAAGGAGATTTGGGACCATCTAAAGGGTTTGCATGAAACCTTCGACAAGAGCCGTGCATTCTTCCTGAAAAATATACTGTTTTCTATCATGATGGATGAGAAGACATCTTTGCAGACGCACCTGAACAAGATCCAGGAGATCAGAGATCAGCTGGAGGCTATTGGTCGAAAAATGGAGGAAGAAGACCTGGTTGTGATCACTTTGAAAAGTCTACCTAAGTCCTATGAACATTTCATTGAGACTCTCAACATTACATCAGCTAATGTTGATCTGAAGTTTCCAGAACTCTATACTATCCTCTTGCAGCAGGATTGCTGGAAACAACAGTTTGGTAGTAGTGCTTCTTCGTCCTCTTCAGAGCAGGCTTTTGCAGCCAAGTTTCAGGCTCAGAATAAAGGCAAAAGTCAGCCTCCACAGCAAAATCAGCCAGCGCCATCTTAGGACAGCGGTAAGAAGAAGAACATTCAATGTCACTACTGTCACAAGTTTGGACACATCAAGAAAGATTGTCGCGCACGTATCGCTTCTGAACAGAAGAAGCAGGGAGGGTCTCAGCAGAAGGCCAACAGTGCGGAGCACACTGAGCAGAAGGAGTCTGCGTTTTACGCCTTCATGGCTAAAAGACCTGCAGACCATGCAAAATCCTCTGCCTGGTACATTGATTCAGGTGCTTCGCGTCACTTCACTCATTGTCGTGACTGGTTTACAAAACTCTCCCCTTTCAGTGATTCAGTGGTCTTCGGTGGTGGAGAAGTGTACACAATTGCCGGTAAGGGCACTGTTCAGCTTCAGTCTGGTGGGAGGAAAATCATATTCCTCAACGTATATTATGTTCCTGGTATGGAACTTAACTTACTTTCAGTCAGCCAGATCATGAAACACTCTCCACAACTTGATGTGGTGTTCAGCGCTCACACGTGCTCGATCATCGACCGGGAGACCAAATGCACTGTAGCTGTTGGCATTGAGGACCATGGTCTTTATCGACTTGTGGATTCGGATGGTCCTCCTGAATCAGCCCTCGCAGCTCGACACTCTTCGGTTACCAGTCTCTGGCATCAGCGGTATGGGCACCTGAATGTGCACTACCTGTCTCAGCTCTCCCGACAGCACCTGGTAGATGGGCTCCCTGAGATTCAGGCTCAGAACTTCGGTGTCTGCGGATCGTGTCAAGCTAGGAAACAACACCGCACGCCATTCCCGACTGGTGACTCCTAGCGCGCATCCAAGGTACTTCAGTTGGTTCATGTTGATGTTTGTGGCCCTATGAATACTCTTTCAATTACTGGATGCAAATACTTTTTACTATTTGTTGATGATTTCAGTAGGAAAATGTGGGTTTACTTTCTTAGACAAAAATCAGATGTGTTTTCAGTTTTTCAGAAGTTTAAGGCCTTAGTAGAAAAAGAGTCTAGTTGTTCCATTGTAACTCTTAGGTCAGATAATGGGGGGGAATTTTGTTCAAATGCGTTCTCCAACTTCTATGATACACATGGCATCAAACACCAATTGACCACACCCTACACTCCTCAATAGAACAGTGTTGTAGAGCGGCGCAATCGCACTATAACTGAGTTAGCCCGTTCGATGATGGAGCACAGATGTGTTCTTAAGAAATTTTGGGCAGAAGCAGTTTTCACTGCAGTTTACCTTCTTAACCGGTCTCCGACCTATGCAGTTAAGGATAAAACTCCAGAAGAAGTCTGGACTGGCCGCAAGCCGCGGGTCAATCATCTAAAAATTTTTGGCTCTCTTGCCTATGTTTGGATTCCTGATGCCAAGCGTTCTAAACTAGACTCCAAGAGTCAAAAATTAATGTTCACAGGATACAGTGATAACCACAAAGCCTATCGGCTCATTGACATTGAGACAAACAGTCTCATCTTCAGTTGTGATGTGGTTTTTGATGAAGAGCGGGGACCCTTCTTCTCTCCCTCTTCTGTGCAGCAATCCGAAGATCAGCCTTTGAAGGCTCCTAACTTGGGTGTCCGTCTTCCATTAGGTCCACCTTATGGGAGGGATGCTGATAATTCTTCAGATTCCAATGATTCTCAGTTTGACATCCCTGAGGATGATCCTGAGTATCCTCCTGATGCACCTGTTCTACATGATGCACCTGTTGCACCTGTTCCAGAACCTCCTGCTGAACCTGACGTTGGCCCATCTACCTATCGCCCCAAATGGTGGTCTCAGATGATTGCCGATCTTCATGATGATGAACTTGTTGAGGGTAGATCCTCCCGGAATAAGAGCAAACAGCAGCATACAGTAAACTTTGCTCTCATGGCCAACCTGCACAGTGTCTATGAGCCTCAGACTTATTCAGAGGCTAAAGGTATTCCAGAGTGGGATACGGCGATGGAATCAGAACTCCAGAGCCTTTCGAAGAACCACACCGGGGTCCTTTCAGACCTTCCTCCAGGCAAGAAACCCATTAGCTGGCAATGGGTGTATAAAGTTAAGTAGAAGGCTGACGGAACCCTGGACAAGTACAAAGCAAGGCTTGTTGCTCGGGGTTTCTCACAGAAAGAAGGCATCGACTATAAGGAGACTTTTGCTCCTACAGCCAAGATGAGTACCATACGGCTCGTCCTTGCCTTAGCAGCCCAGTTTGGATGGAAAGTCCATCAGATGGACGTCAAAAGTGCCTTTCTCAACGGTGAGTTGCAGGAAGAAGTCTATATGACGCAGCCTCCTAGTTTCAAGGTTGCCAGACAAGAACAGAAAGTCTGTAGACTGGTCAAAGCATTTTATGGCTTGAAGTATGCTCCAAGAGTATGGTACATCAAAATCGACAAGTACCTCACAGATCATGGCTTTAAGCGGAGTCCATCTGACCCCAATTTGTACATCAAACATACTGGTAATGATATATTGTTGCTCGTTGTCTATGTGGATGACTTGCTCATTACTGGTAGCTCGGCACACCTGATCAATAAGATCAAATAGGACCTGTGCAAATCCTTTGATATGACAGATTTGGGACTTTCACACTATTGTCTAGGTGTTGAGGTTTGGCAAACTCAGAACAGCATCTTCATCTCTCAGTCGAAGTATGCTCGCAGTCTTCTGGATAGGTTCCGAATGCAGGACTGCAAACCAGCCTCCACCCCGATGGAAAAAGGACTTAAGTTGTCCACTAAGTCTGCCTCACCAGTGGTTGATGAGTCTCTGTTTAGACAGCTAGTAGGCAGTCTTATCTACCTGACTGCTACTCGACCCGACATTAGTTTTGCAGTCAACTACATTTCACGATTTTTGACAGCTCCTAAGGCTGTTCATTGGGTAGCGACTAAGCATGTGCTGCGGTACGTGAAAGGCACTTCTGACTTTGGAATTCTTTACACAAGGAATTCTGATCCCAGCCTTAGAGGCTTCACAGATTCAGATTGGGCAGGTTTAGTTGATGACAGGAAATCAACTTCTGGGTATGTGTTCAGTTTGGGATCCGGTGCCATCACATGGACCAGTAAGAAGCAGCAGGTTGTAGCACTCTCCTCCACAAAAGTTGAGTATCGAGGTGCAGTGAAGGCAGCTTGTGAGGCAGTTTGGCTTCGCCGGATGCTTACAGATATGCGACTATCTCAAGCAGGTCCGACTCCCCTGTTTTGTGACAATCAGGGAGTTCTCAAACTTGCCAAGAATCCGGTCTTCCATGAAAGAACCAAGCATGTAGAGACGCATTGTCACTTCATCAAATCATTGGTTGAAGACGGATCAGTTCAGTTGCTGTATGTTCCAACTGAGGATCAGACAGCTGATATTCTCACCAAGTCCCTTAGTCCTGACAAGTTTGTAAAATTCAAGGGGTCTCTTGGTGTAGTGAATAGGTTGACCATTAAGGGAGGGTATTAAGATATTCTTTTATACTTAGAATCTCCTATTTTTAGTTAATGGTCAATTTCTTGTAACGGTATGTAATTATGACAAGATCGTGTGTCGATCTCTGGCAGTCTTTGGCAGTTTCTAAATATAGAAACTTGCTTTCTTTGTAATTACTTGTAACCTATTTAAGAGCCTTTGCTCTATGTGAATATCATCCAGCATTCTGCCATTTACCTGTGTAATAGCATATACCTAGAGACTTCACTCACACCATACCTCTGGATCTATTGTAGATCTTTATTCGTTTAGTGGAACTGGCCCCTAAAATTATATATCTTACACCATAACTGGTGAACATATCCCTGGAGACTTCACTCACACTATACCTCTAGATCTATTGTAGATCTTTATTTGTTTAGTGGAACTGGTCCATAGTAGTCAGAGATGCGTTTGAAAAACTGAGTAATCAAAATGGCAAAGATGAAGTGGCATTGACATCATTGGCATAGGTGGGGTGGGCCCACCATTATAGGTGTGGTTAAGGAGGAGAAAGATGATCGTGTAGTACAAGATGCATGATCAACGACTTCGAGTGCACCATTCAACTAGAAATATATAGCATTGAAGAGTGTGGTTGCATAGTATGGGATGCGTGTACCATCCACATATAAGGGACTACATATTTTCAGATGTTTGCTTTGTGCCAAATGCATGTTGCTGCTTGTTATTGCATTTGATGATTTTTGGATGGATATAAAGCATCATCTATTGATACTTGTGATGTGGATACCACTCAAAGGACTACTTTTCTTGAAAACTCATGAGTAGGAATAATGAAAGGATTGATTTGGTTTATCTATGAATTTTGAATGTGATTAATGTGCACATTGCAATGGGGATGATGTTTATCAATTTGTTGTTGTTGTGTTTATTGCTTCATGATCTTGATTATACTTAGTGACATGTGGATACAATCAATGATGTGTATTGTAACTAATATTGGCCACATGCCATACATTATACATCTCATTTTTTTTAAGATGTCATTGAATTATGATTAATTGAGGATTAATTAGAGATCTATTGGTATGGGTCTCTAAAAAACAAGTAAATCTTAGACAAGTCAATAGAGAGAAAGCCATGTAATCCAAATACAAATAGCCATGTCAAAGGGAGATCCTACAATTGAACTTGATGACATAGTCAATGGAAACTAAAGTTAGCAACTAATGTTGGAGTTCAAAGCAAGCACTAGTCCCAGTCAAAGTCCAACATACAAGGACAAACAATTCCATTATCCATAGCTACGAAGGGACCAATACCAAATCTGACGATGTCCACAAAAGAATGACAAGAGCTAAAAGGCCACATCAAGAGAATCCTAGGATGAGTCAAGGAACTCCACCTATGATATCTACCAAAATCCAAGGCAAATGAACCTCTAGAGGAAATGAGAAAACTAATCATGCATCTTTGTTTCTAGAGCCTAGATTATGTGAAAGGGGAACTTAACAACCCTTGACATCAAAGAGTAGATGACCCTCTGATTCAAATGATCATGACTTTGTGACCATAGCTCAAAACAACATCGATCAAAAAGAGTTGGTTTGGTTTGTCTTAATATCTTATAAATAGCTTGGAAATTAGACTAATGGAAGCATTGGTATGCTTAGACAGACTGATCTAGACCATAAAAAAGTGGCTGCAATTTAATGAATTGATAGTCATAACCAATAACAGGGTAGTATGAATAGCTGAAGAGTCAAGACATCAACAAAACAATAACGGCTTTCTATAGGGAAGTGATCATGCTAATAGGCTAATAGATATTGCAATAGCTCTCACACCAATTTTTCACATCAAAGAAAAACCTCTTCAAGAAGGAGAATGGATTTTTTATCCAACTCAAGGAAAGAATTTAAGTATAGCATGTAGACTCTTGATTGTACATAGCACTTTATAATAATAAAATAAAAGTATGAGAAATAATATGATTTGTTAGTCTTTTGATTAATCCTGGGGGAGGAATAATATGATTTGATGGTCTTTTGATTAATCCAGGGGGGATTAATTAACACTTAGCATATGGGGAGGTTTCAACAACTGTACCCGTATCTGTTCTGCTCCTCTTGGGCCTTATATATTGTGCATTGCTCCTAGGCACTACGAATCTCATTTCATCTCATTGCATATTGTGTAGATAAATCAATATATCATTGTGTAAATTTTATTGCATATTCAGACCAGTTATAAATCATTGAATATAATGACCTTTCTAGCAAAATCTTGTGTTTTGTATTCTTAACGTGAGGAACTCCCTCTATGTTTTGTGTAATGTTCTATGCTACATGTTTTGTGTACGACCCTCATGTAGATGGTTAGTGTGTGGTAATTTTCCCTCGACAAAGCGGGAATTTGCTTGATTAAGCCATGTCAGAGCAATAGAATGTATTTTTCCTTCTAAAATAGGTTACTCTTTGTTGAATAGTAATTTTTTTTTGGCCTTCAAATTGTTTCTTGGTTGGCATTGAAGTACTCGAGAGAAGATTGCACTCATTGCAGAAATTGTGCGAAGTTATCAATCATTTCGACCTTATCCCATTCAAAGTGTTTTGCCATATTATCTTGTTGTCCTTGCAAAGAATCTTCCATCACCTTCTGGTACCATGTCAGATCTAGCATCTTAAGTGTCAATTTTCTTTCCATTATGACAAGGAAGGTGAGATGAAGGGTCATGGATTTCAAGACCAACCATACTCTGACCAAATCTTGTATGAGTGCTCATATACAGATAAAGAGTGACCGGGAATGACGAAACATGAGAGATTTTTGCTTTGATACCACTGATTCAATGCTATGGATGATCTAGAAGAAAACAATCTAAAACAATAATTTTAATCTATTAGAACTGAAAACAATTTATATTGCTTCTTGGGAGCAATAACAAGGATGCCATGAGAACAAGAACAAACACATACACATGGAAAACTATAAAACAACATATGGGAACTATAATGACAAATTATACTGATTCATATATCTACAAGTTCTATACGGAATCTAACAAGTTGGATGCATGGCTAAACAAGTTGGAAACTAAAATGCAAAACTAGAGGCATTAACCTCAATGAATAACTATATTACACGTTATGCAAAGAATGAAGATAAAATTAGGCAATTACAAGATGAGAAACCATTCGTCTTCTATCACTTGGTCTTCCAAGCTTTGTCATTTTTTGTTAGCAATGTAGGATAAGTGTCCAAGTCATTGTTGGGAAAGTTGGCACTTGGCATCAAAAAGAAACGTGAATTTTGTTGAATATGTGAAGCAAGTGGTTGGACCAAATCATCAAGTTAAGCAATGGATTCGCACGCAACGATAAAACTCCTCAATCCTCCTAGATCAAGGGTTGAAGGAAAAATGGGTCAACCCAAAACAAGCCAATAAAGAGAAAGACTATGATCCAAATACAAATAGCCATGTGAAAGGAAGGTCCCTTATTGAACATGCTAAGGGAATTGATGGAAATCAAACTAGAGACTAGGGTTGGAGGTCAAAGTAAGTCATAGTCTCAATCAAAGACCAATCCAGAATGACTAACAATCTCATCATCCATAGTCATGAAAGGACCAATACAAAATCTAGTGACATCCGTAGGAAAATGGCCCAAGCTAAGAGACCAAATCTAAAGAATCCTAGGATAAAGTGAGTTATTCCACCTAGAATATTTCCCAATGTTCAAGGCAAAGATAAAATTAATGATGCTTGTTTATTGCCATAGCCTAGATTATGCACAAGGGGAACTAAATAGCGCTCAACACTGAAGAATAGTTGACCCCTAAGTTATCAGTTTGTTGGTAAATAGGCCCGGATCTAGGTCCAATTTGAACCTAGTCTAGATCTAGGTCCAGTTTGAACCTAGTCTAGATCTAGGTTGGGTACTCCTACGGGACCATCTAGGATCTTGATTAAAAGACTTGGATTCGACCTGTGCAAATCTGGGTAGACCTGCCATTTTTCATTTTTTTCCTCTGTTTTTGACTTTTAGTTTGACTAAAAAGCAAAAGGATGTGAGCCCTAACCCTAAAAGTGTCATCTAAACCATCTGAAATGTTAAACAAACTTGCTATACCTCATTTTGAAAGCAAAAGACAAAAACCATTCATTCTTGCTGAATTTTCAATCTTGTTTGTCATTACAGAAATAGAGCTAAAGATTGAAGTTTCCAAAGCGGTTGGATTGCTATTCCTACACATGTGCAAGAGCCCATTTGTTGTCGAGGAGATCATAGAGTAAGAGTTTTGGAAAAGAGGTAAGTTTTTTTAATTTGTTTTCCTTCATCTTTCTTTTACAAGTGAACTCTCTTGTTTCATTTTCTCGTTTTGATTTCGTTCTTCTATGTTTAATTAGATGAGTTAGGATATATAATTTACATTTGTTTGAAATGTGTTGTTTTCCAAACTTTTTGACATAAGGATTACAATGGAAGCCAATTCTAGCTTTGTGGGCTGAACCCATTTCAAAATAGACCCAAATTCACCGTTGTAGAAAATTGTTGACATAAGACAAAAGGTTCCAAGTAGTGGAGGATATGTTAGGGTTTGCAATGAGTGTGACATGAGGTATACAAGCTCATACAATTGGTTGAAAGATCATCTTTGTGGCATATGGGCATTAAAGTTTGCCCGGGCAAGAATGGTGCACCCATGCCAACATCTCAAGTGACAATATATTAAAGAGCAAGAACAAGTAAATGAAGCAATAGCTTGTAGAACAAGTCATCCTTTGGCAAAAAAAGGATCTCAAGCAATGAGGACCCCTCTTCACCCATCTATTACTAAAGTTATGGTAGAGAGCCACCCATTTTCAGCCACACCTCAAGAACTTGCTTCACATAAGAGAACCAAGGAACCATTGGAACTAGCATTTCAAAATGAATCCAAAGAGATTGTCGATCAACACATTACAACATGCATCTATGTAAATGATTTGTCTTTCAATGTTGTTTGCTCACCATATTGGCAAGAAATGGTGAGAAAAATTAATAAGGCTTCAAAAGGTACAAGGGCCCGGATTATGAGAAGATGTGTAGCACTTTATTGGCAAAGGAGGTGAAACTTGTAAAAGATTCATTGAAGCCTATTATGGATTCATGGAAATAAACAAGGGTGTCCATCATTTCCAATGGATGGAAGGAACCCAAAAATCGACCTTTGATCAATGTGCTTGCAGTATCCCCTAAAGGGGCAATGCTTTTGAAACCTATGGATTGTGAGGAGCGGGTAAAGGATGCACAATTTATTGTTGGCATCCTCATAGGGGCCATTGAGCAAGTGGGGCCTAGTAACATTGTCCAAGTCATAACGAACAACGCAAAAATTTGTAGATCTACTAGAACATTGGTTGAGACATGTTATTCACACATCTTTCGGACACCTCATCTTGTCCACTTGCTCAGCCTTATGTTACAAAAGATGGGAAACAAAATTGATTGGATCAAACAAATGTATGTCGAAGCCAAGAGATCCAAATATTCATCACCAACCACCACATATCACAAGGGATATTCAGAACATTTTCAAAATTGAGGCTATTGAAAGTAAGTGAAACAATATAGAATTCTATGTTTCACTTCAATAATTTATTTACTTTAACTTAAATATGTTTTTTTTTTTGTTTTAAACTTTTACATTTTTATTTTTGAATAGGTTGCTAAGACCTGATTTGTCTTTAACACAATTGTCTTGAGACAACTTCTGAAGGTTCGAGAGGCACTTTCTAGCATGGTCATCAGCCAATTTTGGTCCATATGGAGGCCATCAAACATTGGGCAGGCAGCAAATATTGAACAGATGATCCTGGATGACACTTGATGGGATAATGTGGAATATCTTCTTAGTTTCACCAAGCACATTTTGAGTATGATCTGTTATACTGACATGGATAAGCCATGTTTAGGAGAGGTATATGATGGCATCAACTCAATGATTGAGAAAATGAAGACCATCATAAATGAGAAAGAGCAAGATCTTTAAAAAACTTTCTTCAAACAAGTGTAAACAATTCTTGTTGAGCAATGGAACAAAATGACCACCCTACTGCATTTTGCCTTTGCATTCACTCCAAAATATTAAAGTGTTGAGATCCTTTCTTTGTTGACGAGGGTTGCACCATACAAAGATTTGGAAGTCAACAAAGGCAACAAGCAAACATTTGCTACACTCTTCACTCATCCTAAGTTGGAGGATGTAGTCACAAATTAATTTGTTGATTTTGTACTCCAATGGTCAAAGTATTTCTGCTCTTCGCAACAAGTTTAAGAAGAATGCTCACAATTGGTAGTATCTCCATGGCCAAGCATGCCAACACCTACAACCTCTTGCAATCAAAATTTTATCGCAAGTATGTTTTTATTTCTTATTTTTTATCTAAAAGACAAACATTTTCAAGTTTGAAGTTTCATTTATAAATTTATAACTCTTAACTCTCTAACTTTGCCTCAATAGGTTGCCAGCACATCTTAATTTGAACAAAATTGGAGCACATACTCCTTCATCCACTCAATAAAGCACAACCAATTGAAATCAATAGAGGCAAAGGATTTAGTGTATGTGCATTCAAACTTGCCCCTTCTTTCACACAAACAAAATGACTACAAGGTAGGGGAAACGAAGTTGTGGGATATAGAGCCAAAGCATACTAACTTGGATGCTTCCACTTCACAACATTCTTCATTTGTGAAGTCAACTGGCCAACACATATTTTTAGTGCAAGTTCCAGTGGCACTCATTGTGGTTCTTCTAATCTACCTACATCATCTAATGTCAATGATGATGATGATGATCTTTTTGAAGACCCCTATGATGCTGATTGCTGATTTTATTAGTTTAATATTGAACAATGAATATCTATTATGACATTCAAGTTTGAGAAATTGATATTGAACTAGTCCTTTTAATTTTTATGGTGGTTTTTTTATTATATGATGCTATGTGGTATTCTAAACTTAATTACTGATTTTTGGCTGCAAATATGTATATATTTATGATTTTTATATTTTTTGTACAAATGAACCCAAAACAAACCCACCGCCACCCTCTCCCCTCCCCCCAAAAGAAAAGTTGTATCCATGTACCAAACCCCTATACCTGAAACCAAATCAGTAGCTTAAGTTGACCCCATAACAAATTATATTTCAGGTCAAAATTAACACCAAAAAACTAGTGGGTCACTTAGCTCAAATCAACCCCATTCAAAAAACATTGGAAAACTTAGGGCTTATACAACATGAAAGAAGGATATATAAATCCTTTAGCAAAGTTTGACCCCCATAACCCACTCTAAAGGGCCTAAAAATTGCAAAATAAAATTTTGACCATAACTCCATTAGCACTCCTAAGGTTGTTTGTCCTTTGTGCCAAACCTATTTGTCCTTACCCATGCATAATGGATGATTTATTTGATTCCTAAGGAGTAATGCTTCACCTTCCTTTGAGTCTTTTTATCTCTTGAAATTCTTGGTTATATATACTAAGTTGCTTCATACAAAGGGGGCACGTTGTAGTTTCATACAAAAACATCTCTTCACAGAGATTGCCATCTTTCATTAAATAACTCCCGTTTTCAAGGTTGCATGGACAAAGATATGGGTACAGATATGGATATGGCTATTTTTCAAGACCTTGTCACATAGATACGGTCAAATAAGACAATTCCATATATATATATATATATATATATATATATATATATATATATAGTTTAATATATATAGACTCTAACTATTATTTATTAGTATTATTTAAATTTTAATATATTTTTAAATTAGTTTTAGTTTATTTTATTTTATTTTTTATTTGAGATTTAAATGTGAAACTATTTGAAAAGAAAATATAAAGATGGCAAATCATGCTCGCACTCGAAAAAAGCAGTTTCGAAACCCCAACTCCATGGCTAGGGCTCAGAATCAGAAGGAAGAGAATGAAACCGAGCAAAAGGAGGTCGATCTTACATCGGAAACCGCATTGGATGCTGCCATGCTAGCAGAAACAACACTCATTGGTAGATTCGTCAGACCAAACAAGACAAGGCAGGAAATTGAAGCATGGGCAAAACAAAACTGGAGCTTCTGCTTCGTGTTAAAATTTATGCCAACGGGTTTCTTCCCTGCAATCTCCCTGAAAGAAGCAGAACGTGATGAGATTTTGAATCAATGTCGCAGCAATAAGCACAATTCGAAAAGAAATTATCTTAAATACGAAGGTAGGGAAATGGTCTCCACAAATAGAAATTGAGGAAACGAAACTATATTGTTTGAAATGCAACAGGCATGACCATGCTACCAAACATTGTATTTATAATCCATCCACTCCCATGAAACGATGAGTCACAATCAAACAACCACAAGATATTGCTCAAGAAACAAACAAGCCCTCTGATGAGCGAATTCCACAACAAGATTTGAGCAAAACATCTCCAACCTCATCCAAAGCCTTGGAGATAGTTTCGCATTGACTTGAAGCCCCCTTCTACTATTGAAGTCTTGGCAAATCCGCAATCGCTCCCGATGGTGGAGATACCTAACCCCAATGTGGGAGAAAAGCAAGAGGAATCCGATTGGTATGATGAGGAATCTATGGAAGAGGATGAGATTGGAACCATTCAAGACCGATTTATTAATCAAACAACATCGAAAATCTCCAAACCAAATCTAATGTATGGGAAAAAAAGAGGAAGCAAAACAAATAAACAACGAAGGGAATTGGATGCATTCATCAACGGACAAGCTTCAATCAATAGATTTTTTATGAACACTATGGGAGGAAGCCCCTCCCTTAGGGAGACATGAAGATCACTACTTGGAATGTTAGGGGCTTGAATGCCCCTAACAAACAGCGCTTAGTTAAGCACCAATTACAACTCCTAAGCACAGATATATTATTACTGCAAGAAACTAAGTCGAATTCAGGGGAAGCTAAGAATTTCATTTCACACTATAAAGATTGGTGCAGTTCCTTTGTTCAATAAAACGGAGCATCTGGCGGAATCAGCTTACTATGGCGTCCTACCCGAGTTCGGATTGATGTATGCCATGAATCTCCCAATTGAATGGTTGTGACAGTACATTGCCTATCCTCCAAACTATCCTTCCACCTATTCAATATTTATGGCCCTATCAAAACCAAGGAGAAAGTTAAGGTATGGTCTGATCTCACTGCTTTGTAATTTCATCCAATATACAGCAATTTATATTAGGTGGAGTGCAATATCCCAAATGGGGATCTACCCTAAAATTCTAATTTTTAATTTCTGATTTCTGCCCTAATTTTTTGAATTTCAGAATTCTGCTCAAACCCTAATTTCTGATTTCTGATTTTTAATTTCAGACTGAACAAAACACTTATAACAGCCAATATATGATATCAAAATACAACAAATTATTATGCCAAATGGTTCGCCCAATATCAGAGATGAAATACAACATGAATTACACAATATATGAGCAATAAATGCACACCACAAGTCTGAATTTCTGAAGACAACTCTGCTGTTAGAAATCAGATTATAGAAGTCTGAAAGTACATCCAATCACAAGCAAAAACATGACAAACTTGCCCAGAAATGCTGCTGTCCAAAATCAGATTACACCCTAGGGTTTATACATACCAAATCATGGCAAAATGAACAACAAATGGTGAAATCGCCCTCCTAGGATGTGGTGCCAAGTTTAGGGCTTGAAACCCTAATGCAAGTGAACACAAAACACCAACTTTGCTGCTCCAAAAATGGCGATCAGGTCTGCTCCAATGCTGAAGTGAAAATGAAACCCTAACCTCTTCCAAATGCCAAATTCGCCCTCCTGGATCAAGTCACCCTTCTTCCAAATGGTGGCGCTCCACTCTAGGATGAAATCCTACGTCAATGCAATCACAAACTCGCCAAATATCCGCTGCTCCAAATTTGATCTACAAATCTGATTGTGAATTTCTGCTCTTCTCCTTAACAAATCACCAATGAAGCACAAATAGGTTCCCATCACGAAACATCCACAAGATGAGCTAGGTTTTCGTCCAACTCACCAAGAATTGCAAGGGTTTTTGTCCTTGGATTCAAAGTCCAACTTTTCTTGCAGCCACATGTGAAAATATGAAGGATAGATATAGTCAAATGCCTCCAATTGATCTCTTATATATGCATGATTCTTACTCCTCCTAGGCCGACCTAGGCAAGATATTATTTTTATTGCCTTTTGCCCTCCACTTTGGCCGACCATCTTCATATAATTTGGGCGCTCAAAATACAAATTAAAGATTTGTATTTGTTTCTCCTTATGCCGACTTCTCCTTGGGCGCCCAAACAAAATTAATATTATTTTATTATTTTCATCTTCCTTCTCCAAGGTGAATCCCTTAGACATATAATTACATCATGAATTGCCCTCAAATCATGTCATCTTTTCCAATGAAAAATATTATCAATTATCCCTTATTCTTTATAGGCAATTTCCACACTTTCCATCCTCCAAGATGGTTCGCTCCACACTAAGACAATTTATTTTATTGATGATGACTACATCAAAATTATTGTAAAAATATGCCAAGTCACCTCCCATACTCAAATTGCCCTACAAAATTAGCCAAGTGTGAGAATTCGCCATGTGGGACACTCTCTAAGCCCTCTAGTTTAGCCTACGGGAATGTGAATAGGCTAGCCAACTCTGCTAAGTGATCACTCCGAAAAAGAGGACATTGCATGGAGACTTTAATACAATTCTTTCTCGATCTGAGAAGAGACGGAGCCTCTCCCAAATTAGCAAAGCTCAAAAAGACTTTCAAGATTTTGTAGGCAATCTTGGCCTTCTAGACTCAACTCCTAAAAATGGAGAGTATACTTGGACAAATAGGCACCAAGGGTTCACTCATATTGCAGAGCGATTGGACAAATTCCTATACAATTCAAATTGGCTTAATTTAACTTGTCTTTTGGACTCTCTAATTATAATTATGCCACTGTCAGGTTTAGATCACTTCCTAGTCACCCTCTCCATTGAGAGTGATTGTACCCCTGCAAGATGCCCCTTCAAACTTGAGAAAATGCAACTCCGCAGTGAATCTCTCCAAATCTAATTAAGACGTGGTGGGCTTCAACACAAGTTCCGAAAGCAACAAAAATGTTCATGATGGCTAAGAGGTTGATAACAACTAAGAATCGTCTAAGAGAATGGAATAAAAGCACCTTCAAAAACATTTTTAAGGAAAAAGAGCGAATTGAAATGGAACAAGAAGCTCTTAATCAATGTATTATGGAGAATGGTATGACTCAAAAAGAATATCAAATGGACAAAGAGCTACTGAAGGAATATGATGAAGTGTTGGCTTGAGAAGAAATCTTCTGGAAATCCAAATCTTGAGAACTTTGGTTAAAATAAGGCGACTTGAACACAAAGTTCTTCCATAACTCAACAAAAATCAGAAGAATGCAAAACAGAATTACTTCTTTGAAGAGTGTTGATGGATCCCTTATTAATGATCCAACTAAGATTCAGAATGAAGGGGTTCGTTTTTTTTAAACTTGTTGGCTTGCACAGAAGCTTCCTTTGTACAAAGCCAAAATCACTTCTTAAGTCTAATACCCAAGATATTGACAGATACTGATAATCAGATGTTTTCAGCCCCAATCACCAAGGAGGAAGTCAAGGAGGCAGTTTTCCAAATGCACCCAGACAAAGCCCCTGGGCCAGATGGGTTCCCTACTGGATTTTTTCAGAAATTTTGGCATATCATTGGTGAGGATGTTTGGGAAATGGTAGAAGACTCAAGAAAATCCAAATGCGTTGTAGAAGACATTAACACGACCTTCATCTCACTCATACCTAAGAAACATGATCCAGAATCCTTCTCAGACTTTCGCCCGATATCCCTTTGCAATACAATACATAAAATCATTTCAAAGGTAATCGCCAATCGCCTCAAACTGCTTCTACCAAGCATCATATCTAAAGACCAAAGCAGCTTCAGTCCTGGGCGACCATAACGGATAGGATCATAATTGCACATGAGGCAATTCATTCCATCAATTCAACAAATCAAAGCTGCATGGTGGTAAAACTTGACATAAGTAAAGCCTACGATCGGGTGAATTGGCTCTTCTAAGCAAATTTGGTTTTTGTCCAAGTTGGCTAGATTAGATTTTCAGCTGTATTTCCACGATATGCTCCACTATCCTAATCAATGGTAGTCTGATTGGCTTTTTCGAGCCCACTAGGGGCCTGAGGCAACGTGACCCCATCTCTTCCTTCTTATTTGTCATAATGGTCAAGGTTGTAGGGAGAGCAATCAAGAAGCATGCAGTGATGGGAGCTTGGACAAGAGTTCACTGTTGTGACCTAATCACACATCGCCCCATTGCAAATGGGGACCCCCCCCTTTTTTTTTTGAGTTTTGATGCTTTGCATGAAGTTTTGGTGATGTCTTAGAGCTATTCCATGATGAAGTCAGTGGTGTTTGAGTCCTGTAGTCCCTTGATGACCTGATCCTGATGTTTGAGATCCTGAAAATGACTAAGTCTGGTATCCTGATCCTAAAGATCCTGAAAATTGGCTAAGTCTGAAATCTAGTGGATCCTCAAAAATCTAGAATCTGCATGTTAAATCTGGGGGATCTGAGACCTATCTCAAACATCCTGAAAGGTATATTGAAAAATATTTAAAGTATAAGAAATTCACTATATTGAAAAATATTTAAATCTCTAAACTTATACTTAAATATATTTTTCAATATACCTTACCCTCTGCGACTTCCAAATCTAGGCGCAAATTCACTCTAGGAACTTAGGAGCATTTTGTCCACTTGCAGAAGCCCAAATGTGCGCCTTGAGCAAGGAGAGAGTAAACTAGGGCACCTTGATTGAAATTGATATTGGGAAGCCTACAACATTGAAAATCTGACAAGGAAACCCCCTATAAGTCTAGGCGCCATTTCATTCTTAAATGATACCATTTGGGCGCCTTGAGTTAGAAAGCATTTTAATTTGTCCATTTTGAGCGCCCTAAGGAGTTAGAACTCCAAGATTGTTTCTAAGTGCATTTCCACTTCTAGGCGCATTTTTCATCAAGATCACTTCATTCTGGCGCCTTGAGGATAGAGTTTAGGCGCCTTCAAGGAGGCAGTCTATTTGATTTCCAAAGTTGATCTAACATGCCAAGTTAAGCCCTATCAATCCAAATAATGAACACTGAGACCAAGCCTGATGTATGTTTGAGATCCTGAAAATGACTAAGTCTGGTAGCCTGAAATCCTGAAACACTGAAAAATTGACTAAGTCTGAAATCTGGTGGATCCTCCAAATTCTATAATCTACATGTTAAATCTGGTGGATTCGAGACCTATCTCAAACATCCTAAAAGGTATATTGAAAAATATTTAAAGTATAAGAAATTCTTATACTTAAATATATTTTTTAATATACCTTACGCCCTGAGACTTCCACTTCTAGGCGCGAATTTACTCCACGAAGTTGAGCGCATTTTCCCACTTGCAGAGACCCCAAAAGTGCGCCTTAGGTGTAGACTTCAAAGTGCGCCTAGAGGACAATCAACCTTCAACCTTTCCTAGATAGGCGCCTTGATTGAAAATTTCCTAAAAGACCTCATGAATTGAAAATTTCGCAAAAATGAGACAACTTGAGTAAGGCGCCAATTCACCCTTCAAGTTTAGGCGCCTTCTACATCT
This sequence comes from Cunninghamia lanceolata, assembly GCA_027924645.1. Classification (NCBI taxonomy): domain Eukaryota; kingdom Viridiplantae; phylum Streptophyta; class Pinopsida; order Cupressales; family Cupressaceae; genus Cunninghamia; species Cunninghamia lanceolata. The sequence goes on from BSBN01001533.1 coordinate 11,762,535, forward strand.
TTGGGCGCCTTGGTGTGGGATGAAGTTTAAATAGATGATATATAGCGCCTCAAATGAGGAATGCGAAGGTGAAGGAGAAGAAGTATCAAGTTGCAAGTTAAGGCGCCCTTTTGAAAGAGATGTTCAAACTAATATAGCGCCTAGAAGATAAGAGGATAGCAAATGAAGTCTAAAGCCAACCAAATTGGCGCCTAGAGGTGAGAATGAAATCTTTGTAAAGTAAAGGCATAAGTGGAAATCATCTGAAGTTTGATGAACCTTAGGCGCCACTTCTAGTAGTCTTGATCATCACAATCCTTGAAGACATGAGTTAGGGCGCCATTTCCTACTCAGAGCATCATCTATTGGCGCCTAGGCATGATGAAGCCTAAGGTTATGTAATTTGATGTTATATTAATCCAAATCTTGGAAAAATCAACTATCTCAAGCTAGGCGCCTTATTATGCCCCTATTGGCGCCTCAAGGAAACATCACTACACCATCAAATCAGCGCCTCTTGTATGAAATTTAGAAGATTGAGAAGTAACAAAACAAGGAGTTAAGGGCGCCAATTTCCACTTGGATGATCATCAACTCGCACCTCAAAGAGTCAAGGCGCCCTCTCTAGTCTATATTACCTCATTATGGCGCCCTGGGAAGAGTCACATTGACTTACCTCTAAATTGGCGCCTTGAAAGGGGAAGTCATCATTGAAGGCGCCTAGGATGTAAATCAAGTTGAAATCATCTAAAAGGCCAAGCAACAAGCATGAAGTATGCTAGGCGCCTTTTCCTTTCTTTCCATACCTCAATTAGCGCCAAGATTGAAATTGCATTCCAACACCTCTTGAAGTTGGCGCCTACTGAAGGAGGGTCCTCCCGAAACATTCACTTGTTTGATAGTATGAAAATGACAAATTTGAAACTCAAATTTGTATTAGGCGCTTTTTCACTCCTCTGTAAACTCATATTGGCGCCTTGAAGAGAATAACTCAATCCATATCAAATGGTTGGGCGCTTGAAGTCTAAATCATTCCAAGACATGATTGATCACCTAGAATTGCAAAATTGCAAGTGTAAAAACATTGAAGTTGGGCGCTACTTTCTCCAAAATCACATCATTTTGGCGCCTTGGAGAAATTGACATGAAGCAACTCTAAGAGTGGGCGCCTAGGTGAGGGGAGTCATCCTGAGACCCACACAATTGTTTAAAGCTTAAAAAATGACAAGGATAAAGCTTGAAAGCTAGGCACCCATTCCTACCTCTGCCACCTCAATTGGTGCCTAAGGAAGAAATTGCATTTAAGGGCACCTTTTGGATTAACCTTATAGGGGATTGACCTTTTTTTTAAACCATTACAATTGCTAGAAATCATTTGAAATTATGAATGTGGGACTAAATTGATGTTAGGCGTATTTTTGCTCCTCTTTTCACATGTATAAGCGCCTAGAGCTTGAAGAAGGATTATTGCATGTTTAGGGTGTTTCCTTTGTTATGAAGTGATTGATATATTGTTCATCTTGTCTTGTAGGATCATCAATCAAGGCTAAGGAGTTATACAAGGAGTCACCTTCAAGCGAGAAGTCTAGAGTCACCTTCATCCAAGGAGTGAAGTCAAGAAATTGTCATTGCAAGAAGAAGCATCATGCTAGCCACCTTGGAAGATCACTTCAAGATCATCATTAAGTTGCATCATTGAGAGGAGTGTTGATGAAGACAAGGAATCATTTGAAGGACAAGCACCCAAGTCACCTTCAAATTGTAGAGGAAACATCAATGACATCATGTTAGATCACATCAAGTTCAAGTATACTTCATCAATGGCATCATGTTCGAATACATTCATCCATCCAAGCTTCAAGTCAAGTTCTCCCAATCTTCAAGATTCATCAAGCTTCAAAGTATCCTTGAGAGGTCATCTACTCCACATCCAAAGAAGGTGTTATCATCTACACTCCAAAGGGCTACTTCAAGGTCAACATGCTAAGTGCACTACTTCATCTTCATCATATCATCAAGCAAGGCACTTCATCCATTTAACTTCAAGTTCCATTCAACCTTCAAGTCCAAGAGAGATCTCTACTTCATGTCATCATCATCTACTCTTACATGAAGGAAGCATCATCATCATCTCCTACTACTCTATATGAAGAAACATCAAAGAAGATCATCATGTACCCTGCAAAAGGAAGAAATACGGTGTTAGTCAAATGAGCGACAAGTATCATATATCATACTTCAAACAATGAACAAGGCAAGATCAATAAGATACATCTCAAGTGTTCATCATCAAAGCAATCACATTGAAAATATCATACAGATGATACAATTTGGGGGATGTGCCCAAAAGCATATTGAATAAACAGTTGAAATCCACAAGATATGTTGAGGTGGCACCTATGTGGCGAGTACCTATCATCATCCAATCATATCAGCCGCATTATTTTAAATGCATTCAATGTATCATTTAATAAAGAAGCCAAAGGGACGCCTATGTGGAATATGTTTTAAATGATTCCATCTTATCTTATCACATTGGAAAGTGTGCCTTCATTGCCTCTCTTTTGTACTAAAAATAGCAGTTTGTTGTAACTACCTGTGAGGTGGCATGATCTAAGCCCTTGGCTACATGAATTGATCTAAGCCATTCATTGTAATCCTAGACCTCTGTATAAAGGCTTTGTTGCCTCATTTGTAAAATCGGTAGTCAGTAGGCAAGTAGGAGTAGAGTAGAAAAGACTCTCGAAATTTCCTGAGAGGACTTGAAGTTGTTGTAAATATTTCTCAAGAGTAATGCAAAGACATTAGAGTTCGCTTGGTGTTTAAGTCTTGTCTTGTGGAATGACATGATTTCTTGTACTTTGATGAAGTGGAGAGATGTTTCAAATAGATTAGAAGTAAATTAGAAGCTCTTTGATGTTATGTATGTTGTACTGAATATTTGATCAACTCCTAGCTCATGCTTTTAACATTCATCGCCGGTGAAGTGTTGTGTAAAGCTAGTCTGAGCCTTATTTGCTTAAGTTCGATTGTGAATGCTTGTTTGAGCTACACCGTTTAATGGGTGCTTGTATAAGCCTTCATGATTTGAAAACCTTTCGTTTACCTTAGGAGATTGCACCAACTCCATGTAGTTGTAGGCATCCTTGGCGAAGTGGAGTTAGGTTTATCAAAGAGTTTGTCTGTTCATACATCATCATTGCTTCATTGACCTTAGATTAACTTTCTGAACTTTTATCTTTTTACTTTTCTTTATCATTGATACATCATCTGCACTGAAAGGAGAAATAAGCTAAGTGTATGAAGAAGTCTGCGTAAGTCCCTTTGTGATTACCAGCAAGATCACATGTAATCACTAAGTTAACCCATCACGAATCATAAAAAGGAACCTTGGAGTTACTTCACTGGATCACATAGTTCAACCTTTGAAGAGCTTTATTCAAGAGAGAGTGGGATACTCTAGTGTTTTACTCTATTGTTGACTTGTCTAAAAACAATCATCAACATTGACCTTGCAAACAATATTCCACCCATCACCCACCAACAATTTTCCGATGACACTATCCTCTATTGAGTGTCAAGTATGAACAAAGCGGCCACTATAAAACATACACTTGATAGGTATGCCATTGCTTCTAACCAAGAAATAAACAAAAATAAATCATGCATTTATTTTTCAATACAAACCAAAGTGTGTGTTGCAGGATTGTAGCCCTATTAGGATTTAACCTTGCAAATCTCCCTGGAAAATATGTGGGAGTGCCACTATTCAAGGGAGCGATGAGAACAAATTTATGGGAGGAAACAATTGCCAAATGCCGCCATAAAGTTGCTTCGTGGAAAGGAAAATGGTTAACCCTCTCTAGAAAAATCATGATGATTAAGGCAGTTCTTTCGGTAATTCCTATTTACCTTCTATCAAGTACACAGATTACAAGTAAGGCCAACAATCTACTGGAAGGAATCATGAAAAAAATTCTATGGGGAGGCTTAGATGATACGAAGCGCATCCCTTTGATCACATGGGATACAACTTGCAAGGAAAAGAAAGATAGTGGTCTGGGATTGTAAGATCCCTTGCCAAAACTGATCTTATTTTCTGAATTCTGATCTGATTTTCTGATTTGTTTCTTGTTTGATTTTGATTGGTTTTTGTGTGTTTTCAATGCATAAATGTTTTTGCCATGACATAACAATATAGAAGCATTCTTGCATGAAATCAAAATTAAATAGATGCCTGAAAAGTAAAATCAGATCACTGATATAGATAGAAACAGCAATTAGATTGTTTCAAATTGAAGATTTGAAGAGTGTTTCATTACAACAACATACCCGGATGAAAATAGGATGCTATGATGCCAATTCATACAACATATGAGAGTTGTTACATATCTCAGATGTAGGATAAAGTCTGATTATAAATTCAGATCTGATAATACCTTCAAATAATGTCTTCAATGGCCACGAACCTCCCACAACAATGAAGCAATTACACCAATGGCAGCCGCCTATGTTGGGTTGATGACAAATACCAATTGGATGATGAGAATGTTGTTCCAACCTCTGATTTTCAATCTGTTATGACTGCAGAAACTGGTATGAAATCTGATTACAAAATAATGCTCACAAATCCTCCAAAATGAAGCGCTAGCCTTCACAAGTTGAGGCGATCAATCTTAGACCTGAATTTCATTCATAAATGCCTCTGATCTGCATTAAACACCTTCAAAACCTCGTTGTTCAGATCTCATATGATTTTGTTGAAGACTGAAATACAAATCTGAGTGCAAATGAGTGATATCTATCACCAATAAACCCTCCAAAACATGGCACTTCACCTCCAAACCCTAGCAATGGATATGATGATGAAAATATGTCAAGAAAACCTCAAGATCTGAATCAATTCGTCCTTAACCTGCGTAGGAAACTTCAAACCCTAGCGCCAATATGAAGCCCTATCTGATATGATCAATTTCTCATCAAACCATAGCTTCAATCCACACCAAAAACCTGCCAACAAATCCAATGATGAACCCTGGATGGATCCACCTCACAAAGTGGAGTGGGTTTTTGTCCAAACCACCAAATTCTAAGGGTTTTCGTCCTTAGAAGCTTGCTAAAACAAAGTTACAGCCAAAGAGAAATTCTCCAAGTATCAAATGACAAATTCACAATATGATGAAAATGACTCCCAAACACTTTTTTATAATCCTCAACTTGGGCGCCTAATTCCAATATGATTTAATTTGCTTTTAAGTCCACCTCCAAAGCATATTATTATTTTATTTTTATTTTCTTTATTTTTCCTCTATTTGGGTGGCCAAATTGGAGGAATAAAATAATAATATTTTGTTATTTTCCCACTTTACTTGGGCGGTCACCTTTTGGGCAAATATTATAATATTTTAATAAACAAAATATTATTTCTCATTTATCATTTGCTTAATTCCCAATTTCTCCTTATTTTCCTCACTTTCCATCCTCCAAGTGGGTCGTGTTGGTTCCCAAAAATGCAGGTTGCTAACCCTAAGAGGATGCCAGACTCTATGTTTGGATTTGCAACGTTTTTGGACCAATTGACGGAGCTATTAGCTCCCTACACTTCAGGTCCTGCAAACCTAGGTGGGTGTACCTTTGTAACTAAAGCAGACTTAACACTATATGACTTGATTGGATTAGTAAATCTATCACAATGGCATAAAATGTAAAAGATACAAGCTTCTAAACTACTCCTACTCCTAATACTAAGATCTGAGATGTAATTGTTTGAATGAGATTTTATGGAATCCTAAAATGGAATTGGTATGACCAGTGCCTGTTTCTGTTGGGCTAATGGAGTCAAGGTGTATGTGATATATGATTTACTTATTGGTTACAATCCTAATGGTTTGGCACTTGTGTTTGTTTATATCTTGTATAAACGTGCAAGAATGTGATTGACAAACTCTACTTAGTGATCCACTCAAATCTTACCAGGTTACTGTGACTTATTGAAAGGATTTTTTTAATCCTTGCTTGAAGGAACCGATCAAAAGAATCACACAATGACAGCAAATGTGTATCGACAGATGGAGTTGATGCTCAATTTGAATAACAAGACAATATCGAGTTGGAGACAGTATGGCAATCTTGATAATTATAGGGCTGCTCTTACCTATCCAAATGCTACCTCCAGGTTACTGTAATCAATCAAAAGGATTTTATATCTGTAATAGAAACCAATTAATTTGATTACACGAAAACAACAAGTGTGCTTTGATGAAACTGAAGTATCAACTTGGAAACTCAGGTTCAAATAACAAAGAAATAACAGTATGGAGACAACCAAATAATTACTCAGCTCAACAAACAATAGACACCAATATTAAATCATTAATTTATGCGTTTTCTCCACTATACAGTTTTGAAAGATTTTACAATGTACAACATAATATTTATTTTGGCAACTGGTCAATCCATCCAGTTATCTGACTGATGTTTTTCCTAATCTACTCTTGATCCTAATCTACTCCTCTTCCCTTCTTGATTTTTCTTCTCTGGTAAATATCCTTTGGACTCTAGGGTTACAACCCTTTATTTCTTCCATTGCAACCTTTGGTATACCTTTTCATTTACTTAATTGTGTTTGGCAATGATTAAATATTTAATCTGGCTTTTTTGATCTTCCCATAATACTTTAATCTCTATTTGATTCTATCTCCCGGCGTGTTTTTCCACAAATTATCATTTGCTTCTCATTTTGCAAATATTTGTTTTAACTTTCTTTTGCCTTGAGATCTCGTGAAAATAATTCTTCAAGTAACTATTGTTATTTCCTTTAATATATATTTTCACTCAGTTGGTAAGAAATAACTACTCGCTTGTCAGTTGCTCGGTGAAAACGTTTTCTCTCCTTTCCTCAAAAATATTTTTTAGGTAAAATAATTACCCATCGGGTGAAGTCCTTGAAAAATATTTTGCCTCTATCTTTATAACTCCTTTGGCAAGATATTCAGGTGAACAATATTTATTTTATATTTAAAGATGATCTTGTAAAATCTTCAACATATCTCCTCGTGAATATATTTACCCATAAACATATTTATGCTACATATTTGTTTAATATTTCATACTTTTCAGCTACACTTATTCACCTTTTATTTTCCATAATGTAATTATATCATTTTTCATATTCGGTGAAAGCAGGTATGTTCCTCGAAAAAGGTATCTATCGGCAAGACACATGATCTCGGTGTGATTTAAAAATCTCACACCGATTAGTTTGGTTTTGCCGATGCTCAATGTGATTTAAATAACCTCTCCCGATATTTAATATTTCCCCGAATCTATCTTTAGTTTGATTAGATTAATTTCAACCTTGCTAAGCTTTGTATTCCTGTGCAAGATAATTTAATAATAATTATTTCCATCTTTGGCTGGCAATCTTCACGCTTTCATTTATTCGTGTGCTTTTTCACCTTCACTGGGCTAGAATAATCATTTGTGTGAAAATAATTACTCCTTATGGTTTTACTGGCCATCTTATGCATTCTCACATAAAAATATTATTTAGGTAAAATAATTACCTATTTGATTAACTCTTCAGAAAGCTTTTCTCTTCCGGAACAAAAACATTTAATAATTTTTTACCTTATAACCCCTTCCACAGAATATGATATTTGATTCACTATAACCTCATGTTATTTAATTTTTTATTCACACCCTCTGCCGATATTCATTTCCCTTTTGAAATAAATTCTCACTTTTAATGATTCTTTTACCTCACGGTTTCTAGCATACGGTATCGGCAAAATGTATAATATCGGTGTGGTATAAATAATCTCCGCCGAAAGCAATTGTCTCCCCGAAAAGGTGTCCATCGGTAAGAAACCTAAGATCGGTGTGAATTAAAATTTTTGCTCCGACTTCAAATGTCATGCCGATACGTGAGTTTAGGGTTTCTTACATGTCTTTATTTTGCCCTATTCACTTGGCTTGAGCACGGAGGATGCTGGCAACCATCATGGAACCTGGTTTTATACTTGTAATTTTGGCATTCAAAAATTCTCATTTTGCTCAGCAATGTCATCTGAGGGCAGTGAATGTTCTCCCAGCCCTCGCCATATTAATATTCGCTCATCTACATTCCCTTCGGCAACAATTGTATCAGATGGATGAAAAGCTTGTGTAGAACACATTTGTGTATGGTGTCGCCGGATCTTCTTCACCTCTTTTTCATTTGTAATTTCTTCATCTTCTGGAGCTTGTCCTGCAATTTTAATTTCCCTCTGAGCTTACTGTTCTCTCCTTTGCCCCACACAAACCCATAAAACTACAAAATATTCTTCTTAAAAAGATAAGCCTTTCCACGCCTTCCATAAAGAAGAGTGTGAATGGTTTCCAACATTTCTTCACCTCTCGTGAGCTTGGATAATTTATATGCCACATTGCGAATATCTTTAAGCTATGCGCCTTATCCATGTTCAATGATGAATTCTTTGGGGCTATCCCTTATGACGGAAGGGTCAAAGGCTTTTACAACCTTCCTTTCTCTCACAGGCCGATCAAGCAGAGTAGTAGGTGTTGAGGGTAAATCCTTGGTTTTCTCTTTCCTGAATTCTTCGGCCATATCAAGATTCGAACTGGTGACTGAAACCTGTGACTCATATCCCAACTGCACGTCTATATGCTGACCCATATTAAATAGTGAAAGATCGTGTTGATGTTTCTCTATGTTTGATTGATAACCGTCCTTCTCTACTAGTTGACAATCTTTATCAGTAAACTCATAATGAATTTGTTGGAGTCTCATAATCTGGTGGCAATGTATAAATGGATGAAGCCACATCAACAATGGATCTTTGTTCAGCCAGTCTTTGAATAGAGTGTAGAATGGATGCTGAGGTTGCACTATTCCCCATCAACAATAATCATGTGACACAAGTCGGGTCCCCTTGTGGGCCCGACTAAAAATTTTTCATTTTGAAACAAGTTTCATCTTGAATTGTCTTTGACACTACCTCTAAATGCTCCTAAGGTGAAAAAATGAACTGGGTAGATAGCAAAATCCATTTTCAGGCACCTTGCATAGTAGTCAAAACAGGCCAAGTAGCCTTCGGAATCAGTCTAGAAAACTGATCAAAACTTCTCTCAGAGCCACGAAAATGTGCAAACTTGTAGATTTTTGACCCGAGAATTCAACGCAACAAACGGTTTGGCATGAAATTATTATGATTAAAAGCTGCTCCCAATCAAAGTAGCCCATTCTGCATGTTTTTGTGCCTGTTAAAACTCAATTGAAACCTGTCATCTTGCCTCTTTGGAAAAATATCAAATCTGATATTGAGACGCTGCCATCCTAGGGATTAGTTCATTTAGGTCACGTGAACATGTAGGCAAAAGGGTTTTTCATCATTCCTCTTCCTTCATAAGATATCGGGTGTCAAAGTTGACCTTTCTGAAGCTGCCTGGGAATGCAGTCACAGAACTGTGTAAAATCCATTTGGATTTGCTTTTGAAAAAATATCAAACGAAGTGCTGGGACCATGAGAATTGGCATGTGAGCACATTAACATGGGAAGAATTTGAGACATCAATTGGTTTTTTATTAACACTACCCGATTGCTAGATATTACCTTCCAAATTAACCTCCTTGAAAACTGCCCTTGTCAAAACCTGATTCGAACTTACCAACTTGCAATTTTAAAAACCCATTAAATCTCTTCCTGGTAAGTTGTAACTGGAAAGTTGATTTCATTTAGGCTTGATGAGTGCGTGTGTAAGAGGATTCTTCGCCATCCATCTTCTGTCATGAAATGTTAAGGGCCAAAGTTGACCTCTCCGCAACTTTCTAGAAACGCAGATATGGCAACTGAACTTTTTACATTTGCTTTTGATTTTGAAAAAATAGCAAACGAGATGTTGAGGTCCCAAAAACTGGTATGAAAGTACATTATCATGAGAGGAATACGAACACTGATTAGTTTGTCAGGATCATCATTTAGCTGCTAGATATCAACTTCCAAAGTTGGCTTCTTGGGCTGATTTCACATTGTGCAGGTAACAAACCTTACCAGAACCCTCCAACTTGGTTCTTCAAAACCTAGTCAAAATTGATCGTAGGAAGCTGAAATCAGGTATGGTCACTTACATATGGCAGAGAAAACATGTTTGTAAAGTGATTTTGCATGAAGACAAACCAGCTCCGAATTATAATGCTTTAAATTAGGCCACTTGAGCACATTGTGCAGGTGCATTTCTGAGTGTTGAAATTGATTTTTCACATATGGGAACCTAAAATTTTGCAAAAATTGGTATGAAATTTTAGGTTCCAACAGGTCGCTCTAGTCCAAGGCAAATTATTTTATTATTTTTGACTTCGCTATAATTATCACAAAAATACTCCAAGTCATAATCCATCTCCATTTTGCCAAGGAAAAATAGTTAAATATATAATTTAACTATCCAAGGTATTCCTTTGCCTCTTCGACTTAGCCTACGGGAACAAAATAGGCTAGCCGTGATATTATAGGTGATCATGCCCGAAATGGGAACATTACAGGGATTCAAGAAAATATCTGGAGTCCAATGAACCTTCATAGATTCTGACCAATCCAAACCGTCCAAATGGTTCTCACATTTGGAATTTTATGATGCAATGCCACCACATCATAACCGATCATCTTTCATGGACAATCAATAGCGGTTGGAATGCTCTCTTTTGGCTGGACTCTTGGAATGGGCATCCCCCCTTGGCCAATGATCGTAGGCTACATTCCTACATAGAGTCTCTATCTAATTTATGGGGGATGCGGGTAATTGATTATCTAACACCAGTAGAGGCCTCAGAAGGAGCAATCTGGAAATGGAAAAATCTGGATGAAACAATGGTGTCACAGGAACAAAAGGATATTCTGAAGCAGGAATTGGACCGTAGGAATATCTTCATTAATAACAAAGAAGATAGGATCATCTCGTCAGGAGCTAAGTTTGGGAATTATTCAGTAAAAATGGGATACAAACTGCAAAATATTTTATGTAAGAACCCTGTCTAAATCTGTCCTGAAAATAACCCTGCTGACCTAGATTTTCTGATTTGCTTTTCTTGAATTTTACTTAGGGTTTTCAATTTTCGTTTTCACCAATGTAATTGAAATGTATTGAAGATGGAAAGGTTGCAATATGACAATGAAATAACACCAAATGATGATAGAAAATGAAATTACCAGCTCACTTATACAACCAAATATCAACACAAAACATAATTGAACATACCCGGATAGAGAATTTGGCTTCTTTATTGAATAGTAGTTGGCTGATTACAAAACAAAGGTCTGATCTAAAAATCAGACTTGCATATGAATGCAAATTGAGTCCAAAGATGACCAAAAACATGTACAAACGATGCTCCAATGATATCACCACATGTGCCAACTAGTTGAAGATGAATACCAATGATGATCAAAGTCAAATGAAGTCTGATTTACAACCTGTAGCTGCTGATATAAAATCAGATGTCAAAACCCTAGCTGAAACATGCCAAAAATGCCTCCAAAGTGTAGCCGCTATGTCTAGGAGTGAAGCGATTATGCCAAATATGCAAAACATCATCATACACCATCAAAATATGCCATAATATCATCAGATCTGCAACTGATATGAACTTGTAGAAGTCTGAAACACAAAATCAGCTTGCTAAATGATGATGCCCAACACAAATTTGCCCTGCAAAGCCAAGCACTTCAATGCCAAACCCTTGTATATCAACTTATCAATGAAATAGCATCAAAACACCTTCAAAACCTAGCTGATTGTAATCATCCTCGTCAAACCCTAGCTGATGGAAGCTTGAATTCATCCAATAACCTGCAAATAAGCTCAATGATGAATTCTATGTGAATCCATTTCCCATAGTGAATTGGGTTTTCGTCCAAATCACTTTTATCCAAAGGGTTTTCGTCCTTAGATACCGCTGAAACTCTATTACAGCCAAGAGAAACTCTCAAAAACATGCAAATGCCAAATGATCAATGATATGAAAATGATATCAATTGATGTCCTTTTATCCCCCTCAAGTTGGGCGACCCAATAAACCAATATTTTATTATTTTTCAAGTCCGCCGCCATAATAAAATATTATTTATTGATTTTCATTTAATTTATTTTACTTATTCCTCCAAGGGTGGCTGCTAGGAGAGAGAAAATAATATTTTATTATATTTTTTCTTTATTTTTTTATTTCTATGTTGGGCGGTAATTTCCATGGAAAATAATATAATATTTAAAAATAAAACATTATACTTTATTTTCACCTTCCAACTTTTCCGTTTTTCATCTTTAAGTCATTTTTCGTTTCTCCAATTTGGCCGCTCCAATACTTGGCTAATTATTTTATTATTTTTGGCTATCTTAAAAATAATATAAAAATACCAATAGCCAAAATACTACTTTATTTCAGCTTGCAAAATTAGTTGAAGCCATAAAATTTAATATTCCATTCTCCAAGCCTCAACAACATTCGTTTTTCCAACCTTGCTCAAAAAGGGGACATTACATTTTAGAATAGAACTTGGATTGGCTCACCAAACTATGTTGGAGCCAATGGTGCCTTCCAAAGGCAGGTGCATTCACTTGGACTGCCCTTCATACAAGAATTCTTACCAGAGACAGACTGAAAACAATTGGAATCAATGGTCCATCCAAATGCATCTTATGCAAATCTGACGAAGAAACAATAAACCACTTGCTCTTGAACTTCTCCTTTGCGAGCCAATGCTGGAGATGGTTTACTAATTGCAACGAGTGGTAAGGAACCTTCCCGAATGAGCTTATGAATCACTTCCAACATGGCCTAAGTTAAGAAATACTCTTTGGGAAGGAATTTGGGTCACAGGGCCTTCAATGATCCTGTGACACATTTGAAGTGAGAGGAATAGCCGTATCTTCATGGAAAAGGAATCCACAGTGGAGGAAGTAATTAAAAAAATTGAATTAGGTATTTGTGAAATAATATTGGCAAAATAGAAATCAAGTTCCAACCAGCCTAGACCATTCACCAATTGGGATGGAATGATCATGAAGAAATGGAACCTCCTTAAAGTCACTCTTGCATATAGTGCTAGGGCACCTTACCCATCAAAAAAGATGAAACGGGCAGCAATCGAATGCAATCCACCTCCTAGGGGCCGTTTGAAACTAAACTTCGACAGTGCGACTCATGGAAACCCTAGGATTTCTGGCACGGGGTGTATCACAAGGGATGAAAATGGAGAACTCCGATGGGCAATCTCAAAAATGTTGCCCAACGGAACAAACAAAGGTTGAGTTTCAAGCACTACTAGCTGGACTGATCTTATGTAAACAAAAAATCTAACAAGCATCGATGTGGAGGGAAATTCCCAAATTTGTATAAATGCAATATGCTCACACAGGGTTACAAATTGGAAGCTCGACAACATTGTGGAATCCATTTGGAAGGTCTTGGACAGCTTAGATGATATCACCGTCCAGCACTGCTATCGAGAGGCAAATGGAATGACCGATCAACTTGCTAACATAGTGTGTGATCAATTGGAGGATGTCATTAAGAGTGATATGCACAGCTGGGTAAATCTTCAAGTATGAGTCGAGGTTGATAGCGAACCATTGGAAATGGCAATGATTTCCCTCGACAGGATTTGATAGTACGAAACGATCAGTCCTTCTCTGTGAAGGGAACTAGCCTTAGATCTCCCATAAGATTGCTTTGATCCTCATTGACAACTACACAAGGCTATCTCTCGTCTATAAATAACAATGGTGTTTGGAAGGCAGACAAAATATGGCAAGAATCAGCATTTTTGGTTATCAGTGTCCTTGCGACACAGATGACAATAGCATCCAACTACGACGCGTCTTCCTGGTACAAACAGAGGAGATAGAAAAGGTTATCCGATATGTTATTGATATGCGCACTCTACAAGGGGACCATGTCCATGATCACAATCTCATAGAGCGGTTTCTGATCAACTACACTATGGTATTGGGACAGAAAGGATGGGCAAAGCAGGCTGCGAAGGTGCTCGTTGTTCCACATCTTCAAAAGGAAGCAATTCAGGCAATCTCTGCGTTCAATAAACGACCACCGATCAACAGTTTGGGAGGTGCATTCAACATAGCAAAGGCCCTCAAAGATGAAGACATCAAGCAGGCTATAACTTTGTTCACAGATGGTCTCACATTATCAACAAAGTCATCATCCAGGATGACCAAGGAGGCAACCTCCTCAGAATAACAAGGGGCTAAAATATTGCTTGGATCTTATAGTTTGACGTTTGACCACTTTTGGCTTATTCCCATTTACTTTGTTTTTTTTTGCTTTATCTCTTAGTGCTTACTTACTTTCATAACCTAGAGTCATTTTACCCTAGTACTTCTCTTTTTGTAACTGAAACTACTTTTGAGTCATTGATCTACTTCGGACATTTGTGAATATTAATATAGTTTCTTTCTTTCTTTTGCCTGTGAAAGGCTAAGTAACTCAAGGACATGAGAAAATAAGAAAATGTTTGGGCATTGTTCTTTGGAGTATTGGAATTTGGGATAAGAATAAGTGTGTAGTGAGTAAAGGAATTGGTCCCCGCTATTGTAAGGTTACCTAAAGATGGTAACATCCCACATGTATGTAATATGTTATTTAATCTGAGTGTCTGTTTACACTAATTGCAGTCTGAGATTGCTCTCTAATGGTTATTTATGATACTGCTAGGTTCATTTTTCAAATAATTGATTAGATCCATAAGAATTGCATTGAAATTCTATGGGTTTCGTTACTATTTTTTAAAAAAAACGAATGAGAAGAATTAAAACATACTATAATTGCATTTTTAGGTTCACCCAGGTAGACTGGTGACATAGAGAGAAAAATTATTGTCACAGAACAAAATCCATGAACTATAAACAAATAATCAATGGACAATCAATAACATAAAAAACACCCCAAAAAGTCAATTGTTAAGAGATAATACAAAGAATGGAACTGTTACTAGCTGCTGACTTACCATTCATTGATTCATTTGGCTTTCTTGACAGCAACCACCTGCAAGTTTAAACATTATGATCAAGTTAAGAAAGAAGAAGAAGCTCAAAACTTGATGGTCAAGATATCAGTTGATGGTAAAACTGAGAACATGAACAGAAGCAACATTCAATCTTTCCATTAGAAGATGAGCAGGACAGGAACTCAAGACGATGTATCCATCAATTTTCATCTTTAAGTGTTTACCAAAATAGTTGACTTCTTCATGCCCTGAAACTGTATATTGAAATTTATTTTTAAGAGTTCATCATACCTAGTAGCTGCTAATCGGGGAGAAATAAAAGGGAGTCAATCTATAATCAATATTAGTGACACCGTCAAAAATTTGTTAGTCAGTTTCTCATCGGCAAGTTGTTTGCTAATGTAATAGGTAGACAAGATGAGAGGTGGATACTGGCCATGACTATTAACTAGATTTCTGACTTCATTGATGTTTTCTCTTAATTCAGTGCCAAACGTATTTCCATCAATTCAATTGAATAGCAACCTAAACAAGTCATTGGAGTATATTTCAAAGACATGACATGTTTGTTTGACATCCTACAATGCCAATAGCCTGAAACCCAAGGAGATAAAACCCATATGGACCTGGTGTGGAATGTATGTCAAATTTGTAGTTACCGAGCAGTAACATTAAAGGCAATATGTGAATTAAAAAAATATGATTCTGTTATGGTTAATATTTTGATGAAAATACTAATTATAAACATCAAAAGTTTACCTTTTCATTGAAGACAAGAAGATCCAATCACACCAGTTGCTTTGCTGATAGGAAGAAGTGGTTTGGGAAAGAATTAATAGTTTAATATATCAATGGATTTGGCTAGCAAGAAAATAAAAAGGTTCCACCACATTATTTTTTGCCAAGTACCATTTGGTAGAGTCAGCTGCATGTTTTTCATTTTTGTATTTCTGTAGCTGCTTGGAAGATAAGGAATGAGTTAACTCCATAATGAGATTGACCGGGGGTCGGGATGGAATCCCCAAAGTAGTTGACACTCTCATTTAACTTCTACACTGTTAGGAGCAGTAATAGATCGTCAAGCAGCAAAACATAAGGAAAAGCATGATTATTTTATTAAATCAAACTGGCTTCCTGAACATTGGTCCACCTAACATAGTGACATAACAAGTATAGTAGCATTACACTCCAAAACCTTTCAATTAACCAAGTAATCACCATCCACCTCATTTGTCGTGCCATTTCCCGAGTTTTTCAAAAAGTGGTTCTGAATTTGTTTAGTTTAGCTCATTTTTACACTTAGCAGAAGACAAATTAATGCACAAGAAAATTGAAAAATTTTAATTTGCTGTTAAGGCTATGGCATTCTAACTTTTCAAGATTAACTTTGAATAGATTAATTTTTTAAGTTAAAATTTGAAATACTAATGAGGTTTTTTCTTTTAATTATATCCTAATGAGGGTCCCATATAAAACATTGAGTTGCCCCTAAAATAGTAGGTTGTGTTCAATAACAGTAGCACGCACTTACTATTTTAGGACCAACCGTATATTTTTTATATGTCAAAGTAATATAATTGTTTTTAAAGATCCTGTTTTTTAATAATTGGAATTTTTTTAATGTATTATATTTATTTCTAATCTCTATGCACTATATTTGACATGAAAACAAAATCAATTTTTTCTTTATTTTAAACCCAGATAATAGAATTCCATTTATACTTTTGCCACACCATGTCAATCTCATGTAAATGGAATGCCACTTGATAACAAGTACCAAAGATGCAAGCCAGGTGGAGAAGAGAACAGTGACTGCAAATCATCACTAGACACAATTTAATTGAAGCCAATGCCTTGTCTCATTACACCATCCTGTGATTTGAATCACCTCCAATCTGTCTGAAGGCCTGAGCAAAGAACTACAGGACGCAATTCTTATTCAATTAAGTTGGAATTTCACCAAACCCTCTAATCAAATGTTTCAAAAGGAAAACATTAAAACATTTCCTTTTAAATTTATAAGTTTTGTTCTCAATTAAAAGAATCCACAATAAAAATGGAATTATGCTGTGTATCGAGATCCTTGAATTCATAACAGGAAACCTTCAAACCAGATTGAATTGGACAAATGCTCTGTTAAAGTTTAAATAAATGATCCTGCCAACAATCAAAGATAGACTTCATCAGTTTCTAATTATTAAAACCTTACAAATGCTGAATGTTAAGGATCTAATCCATTTGAACATAACTGAACCCAGTACTGCACATCAATAAATCTAAAACCTCCCCTTGGAATTTTCTCCAAAATACACGTAAGGTTCTGCTAGATCAAAAAAGATAAGAATGATAGATTTACCTGCAAGAATAGGGGCTCGCATTAAGTCTCTAAGTCAAACTGAACAGGAAATAAATGGAGATGTAAAGGAAATGAAGATGGTGAAGAAAGAATAGGGTAGAGAGAACAAATTTGCAATGATTAAGATTTGATCAAAAGAAGGAAACATAAAGCATTGGGAAGGTTGTAAACAAGTTGAATTTAATGACAGAAAAGATGCATCATAACAGATTGGGCAACAGGAAGGCAATCAGAAAGAATATTCAAAAGAGAAATAACAGCAAAGTGCAAACAGATGTGTTACAAATAATGAGGAGAATAATATCTAACCCTGAATATGAGTATATTAATAGCATTACAATTCTGGCACACATACATCGAATATATACCTATAAATGGAAGAATTCAAAATATATTTGTTTTGCATGACAACGAATATACACCTATAAATGGAAGAATTCAAGATATAATTGTTTTGCATGGCAAGATCCCACCTCTTTACTAGAGGAAATAAGCATATAAATTGATCTGAGGAAACAAGTCCCAAAACGTTCTACTTCTAACAGAATGCCTTCTCTTTTAATCTTGACCTGTCTAAGATACATAGCTACAGTATGTTCCTCTGATTAAAGCCATACCCAGAGATATTACAAGTTTTTTTCCTGACGCAACAGACAGGAAGCAAAGAGTTGCAACTTGCAGCTCATCGCAGTGCCAATTCGACATAAAAAAATCAATAGTTCTGATGTTAAACATGTTAAATATGTTAAACAGATCCATCAGATTCCTCTAAATCCCAATATGGAAAAAGTCAAACCATCAGTGCCAATATCTTGGGGTTTATCATTTGCTGCACGATAGAGCAAGGTAATAAATCATCGTCTGGTTTTCCATCAGAACTCCATTTTCCCTTCCCTTGATGCCCATGCCTAGTGTTGGATATGCTGATGGTGCCTCCTGTCAGCTTATCTCCAGTACATGTTGGTCATGCTAGGAGAAGCTCCAGATGCTGATATTGGAAAGCATGGAAACATGAACAGTGAACAAGAAGAGTCATTTGACTTGCCAAGTTTACACCAAGTATTGGTGGTCTGTTGTCCAAAAACACCTTTCTAGCAAAGGATTGATTGCAGTTTGGCGATTGTCTTGGTTATAAAAATTAAAGGCAATTACAAACCTGTGACAGTTGGGCAATCATATTGTTGATGGAGGTGACTGGTTCTTGAAGGAATATAGTTTGTTCAGGGGTCTGATGTGTGAGTATAGTCATTAAGTTGGTATTTGAACAGAAATTATCCTTGTAGCAAATCTACATGGTTTTCATGTTGTTATGACTCTTGAGTATAGAGGAAGGAAAGGGTCGTTTTCAAATAGTGAGAGGATTCAGGATAGATAAGGAAAAAAGGAACTTAGCAGCCTGGACAAATGGATGTGAGTGGTTGTGTGGGAAAGTGAAGGTATCATCATGGTCATTCAGTGATGAGAGTAATGTAGGAGCGGCAAGAAAATAAGCTCCAAAGATAGGCTTTTTTACATTTTTTGCTTCTGCTTGTTGTTGGGCCATCCTCACATGGGAAGCATCCAGAGTTTATACTATTTTATATGGTTCCACAATTGAGTTCAAAACCCAATTAAAAAGTTATTAACTTGCTGCATGCCTTCTCATAAAACCCTAGTGTACTCCGCAATCCCTCTCCATATGCCTTGATGATTTATCCAGTGTGCTATATCCAGATTTCCTTACAAAATCTATCCATTCAATATGGCCCTTCCTTTAGAATGATATGACCATTCTATCTAATAAGTTATAATTTCCACATGGAGATTTCATATCCTTCTATATAATATCTTATTCGCCATGAATCTTACTTCAAATCCTAACCAAAGTCATACCACTCAAATTTGTTAGAAGTCGCCAAGCCATAGAGTGAGAGTCAACCTGCTGCTAGTCAGAAACATGGCATTAAAAAGATTGCATAATACATAATTCTAAAAAAATTATTCTATGTTTGACATGCAGATTTTTTGCTACAGTTTTCCAAGTTTCTGTAGATACTATCACTTTTAGCAGAGTTAGGCCAAGTCTTTGGAAGTTCAACATAGTCTCACCGGTTGACTCATTTTGAAAGCAAGTCATGGCTAACAAGAACTCAGAAATCTTTGGTGAGTCTTGTTACAAGGTTTCTAACTTGTTCTATATCTAGATAGTGTCATCTACAAAAACTAGCATTAAGAACAGGAAAATAAATTTTATACGTATCTTATAATTACAACCAATACATTAAAGCAGTAATTTCTAACAACAAGAGTGCCTCCAAATATGTGACAACTAAACACTGAGGAAATTATTTAGCACATCTGATAGACGAGAAATATCAGTCTTCACACTTCAGTATACTATTAACCTTAAATATCCTCATATCGCATTCAATCCTGCCCTAGGATAGAATTGCCAACCATCCCTAACAAGTTTTACAGATTATGAGTAACTGCTTTACAAATATTACAGGTTCAGTTAACAGCTGCTCTTTTCACATGTACATATCAGCACAACAGTCTGACAGCAAGTTAAAGGATATTACAGGCAAGCAAAGGCACATACAGTTATCTTTGCTTATGAATACTCATCGTACTGCAACAAAAGTACAAAAATCAGAGTGGCAGAAAAGTAGAGCAACCCATTGGATTGTTGAATGGTTTAAGGGTCAGAGAATTTAATAGCACAGTGAATATAAACCCTTGGAACCACATACAAATAATGCATAGTGTTTCCAGCATCAGAGCATATGAAAGGGAAAATATTATTGATTAACTATATGACATGGCTTATACTCTTTTCAAATATTCTAGAATGGTAGTGATTTACACGGCTTACCATTCTGTTGAAATGGAAACTCTGTGTATTAAGCTCTTCCTTCCTTTCCTCTATGCAATTTAGCATTTTATTTCAGTGGCATAAGACTAACTAAAACTGATAACTATCCTTGACACTAGAAGTGATAGGGACCTTTCCTTGTGGTGAGAAACTTCAAATAGCTAATGTAGATCTACTAACAAGGGAGAATCCAGATGACGAGACAAAAAAAAAGTTAAAAACAAAATCCAAAGCCAATATGCAAGCAGCAAAATTATAATTCTCTGAAATACAAAATGAGAAAGAATTGCTTCCTGAGATGTAAATCAACCATGTAAACTAAATACTTCCGCAAAGAACTTCGTGTAGAGCAGCATAAGGCCAGATCTTGTACCGTGCCTTTGATACAGCATCATTCTCGCCTCTGGAAGGCCTGCCACCATTTTTCTGTGTAAGCATATCAACACAAAATGTCACAAGGACCAAAGCCAAAGTTATAGTAAAGTAAAATTCATCAAATAATGAATTATTCATCCTAATCTATTCAAAGGACCATTGCCCTTCAAATTACAACAAATAGAGAGGAAATGAAAACAATATATGTTGCAACCCCAACTTGCAGCCTAAATCAAAAATGACTTTGCTGCACCCTCACTCAACATGTTTTGTTTTTTTTTAACTTATAGACTAATTCCTAATTAACAAAAAGAAGGATCCGATTCAAAATTATATTTGACTATGTGATACCATCCTGTGTATTAAATGCATATGTGCAAGATAAAAAGCACAGAGCACACAAACAAATCTTCATTCATCATTGTTTTGAAAAGAGAATGAAGACAATTTTTATCAAAATATAATCAAATTCTTTTTCAAAATGTGCAAAAAGCTTTCAAAGTGACCCTTTTCTAAGAGATCTACGATAAAATAAGCATCAACCACTAGTTATTCAAGGAGTGGCAGGATAATACACTAGCCATTATTCAAAAGTGCAATTTTTAAGAGACGATGCATGTGACACCACAGGACTATGAGAGGAAAGCATTGAAAAAAGCTCTCTATCTTCCCCTTCCCTCAGTTACTCCACCCTTCCCCTTCTTCCTAGGTTGTTTGGTCCTCAATTTTCTATCCTCCCCCTCCTTTTCCCTACCTACATTATTTATATTTTATAATTTTTCTATTAATACTAATGTTAATGACGATAATTATAATAATATATATTTGATATTAACAATTCTAGCAGTAATAATATAATGTCATAAATTATTAGAATAATAATATCAATATAATAATGATGTTATTGTGTATAATAAGGGTATTAATATAATAATATTAAATTTTGCATCATTGCATAATTCGCTATGCCTCCCAACTCCAACACACAGTTTTGAGCCCTAACAGGGCTTCTATCCAAACTTTCTATGCAGCCAAGCAAACGCAGGCATCAGCGAAAGTGGTGGGGTATTTACAACTGCCTCACCTGAGACAAAGGTTGCATTTTCGTCATCAACCAGCACAGACAGAAAGGATTTTTTCTCAAGCGATGATATGCACAAACAATCTGCAGCTCAGTCTTCTCCACCATTCATCAATGGCAGCACTTCTTGGAAAGATCAAATCTCTCCCAAGATTCCAAAGGATAGCAATGTAACAGGGTCAGGCAACACTGCACACAGTGGCAACATTTTAGGCAGGGTTCTCTCTATATCATTTGGTAAATCTAATTTAATCCCAGAAATTAGCATGGACGTTAAGGTCGTTGAGCAGGAAGAGTATTTGATGGAGCATACTATCATTTGTAAATTCACAATTTTTATGGCCCAAATTATTGCAGTTACCTAAGTGGATTATAGAGCAATGGATAGAGGATGAAATTTACATTTACCCTTGCACTTTGGGAGTTTTTTATTCTTGAATTCGAACCTTTTAGTAATAAGGAGCTTGTCTCAAAAGTTGGACCATGGGATTTAAATGATAATTTTCTCTGCATTAAACCTTGATCACCAACCTTTGATCCCCAAACAGACTCCATCACATCTGCTTATATTTAGGTAAAATTGCATTACTTACCTTTACAATATTGGGAGACCAGTGGTCTTGACGCAATCGGAAATGGGCTTGGAAAGTTTTATTGTATCTCAAATGCAACCGCTCAAATAACCTACACCACCTTTGCCCGCATATGTGTGGAGATGGATAGCACCAAGGGGTTGCCTGCTGAAATTTCAATTAAGGTTGGTGATAGAAGGTGGAAACATACACTTGATTACGAAAATTGCCTTCAGGTGGAGAAGATGTTTTTCTGATGAGCATCAAACCTCCCAACTCCACAAAAAGAATTTCAACGAGGCTGAATCTGAGTAAGGTAGACAAAATTTGGTTGTGCCTTTGAAATGCATTGGGTGGGTTGGTGCTAAACATCATCACCATTTGATTGTTCCAAATGAATTGATTAAGGATGACTCTTACAAGGCTCTTTGAGAGGGATCTCCTTTCCCAGTTGCTCCCCCTCTTCCCCAAGATGGGAAGGAAGCTTCTTCTGAAGCTTCAATCATGGTTTTGACTCCAAATCTTGAGAAAGATAGGAAGGGCCCAGAATGGATCTAGGATCCGATACTCAACCCTAAAAAGAAAGAATCTTCTATGGAAAACAAAGTTGTGAAGGTTCCTGCCTCTCCAACTCCAGAGGTAGAGCAAGCAGGTGTAGAGACTCCCAAGAAGTGAGATCTTGATACAGAAATGTGGTTGGCAACATCCTCTAATAAGGACTGGACTGAAGTGAAAATCAGAAGAGGAACCCCAAGAAGAATAAAACTCCATTACTGATGACTCTTAGATCCACTAAGAACAAAAGGTAGGTTCCCCCTATAGGTCAAGAATTTGAAGCTAGACAGGGGGGTGGTTAAAATTTTGTTCAAGTCTGACATTTTCCCTACTTGTTAAGCAGGGTTGTCGGTGTTTAGATGTTTAGGGTAGTTCTCTTTTTTGTCACTGTTAGATGGTGACTTCACACTTGAAATGTAATCTATTTTTTGAATGGTTAATATAAATGGGCAAGGGACCCTACTTCCTCAATTTAATTAGCAAAAAGATATATAATGACACTATTCTCATTATTATTATATTATTTTATAATAAAATTCAATTTAATAATATAAAAAATGATACTATTATAATAATTTTCTAACAATGATCTTTCGAGATAATATTATATTGTTAACATTTTTAACGTGAGTATTAATTTTATTATTATCGGTGATATTATTGTTATGATTACTATTTTTCTTGAATTCTTCTTTGCCTACCCTTGTTTTTCTCATTTCCTGCACTCTTCATGCCTCCCCTTGACCTTACCAACTATTTAGAGAGCTTGATCTACAATCCAACACATATTTTTTCCTCATCTTGATGATTGACCACAGAGTGTGATCCAAAACGTTAATGCAAAAATATTGACACAGTTATTACCAAAAACATACTAAATCATTTACATGGACGGTGGACACATCATGTCTACTAAAAAATTATCAGACAATATGCAGAAGCATGTATTAATTGGCATGAGATCTTTTCATTACCTTCACTTTCTTTATAGCTTGAAGTGCAAAACCACGATAGTTTTCACCCGAAGAAATCCATACATAACTATGTAATTTACTTTTACGCATACATATGTGGCTCCCCAAGGTATTTTGTTCTGAAATTCGTGTGGTCAAAAGCCATCTGCCCCTAGAAAAATTTAACTCTGCCTGCAAAATGGATTCACCATTTTTTATTAGAAATGAAACCACGCAAGAAAAGATAAACCTAGCAAGAGCTTACCGAAACAATAGTAATATAAAGGGCAAAAATCAACCCTCTTACAACTCAAGTTGTGGTAAATGCAATGCTTACAATAAAGCAGGATATTCCTTGGAAAGAATGTCATAACACAAACTCAAAGATACACCAAGAACATAATGATAGCAACACAAAGGGTCTAGCATATATCATATATTAATAAACTCAACCTATAACAATGAAAAATTGTATTTCTAGAAGGCTAGAAGACCATAGATAACATCAATATCATTCATGGAGTATGACATTTGGGGCAATTGAAGAAACTTCTAGTACTTACATTTTCAGATACTATCACAAGGGAAGTAAAAGGTCGCATTTAACTTTTATAATTGCCAAATGACCATCAAAGAAAATGAATTTTCTTTCCTAAAATCGACAAAAGGGTGATGTGTCTCAATTGGAATGGCAGTTGCAGGACAAGCTACAACCTACAATCCATTGCTTTCCAAATTTGAGGTTCTCAATGTAGATATCTTTCACTTACAATTCTAACTGCTCTTAATAAAGAATAATAGAATTGAATGGAGTGACTTTCATAGTTACAACTCTAACCATATAAACATGTAGAGAAAATATATACAATGGAATGGAGATAAAATATGTTTAATAATTCATGAACTTCAATGTACATTGACCATTCTATGAGTAAAATACGGGCTTTATAAAGTGAAGAGAACAAAAGATGGTTTCCCGTGAGGAAAACCATCATTCAACCATGGAATGAGGGTGAAGCTGAGGTAAAATCAACTTGTGGCAATGGAACCACTACCAATTTTTCAAGAGAGCAAAATTCCATGCACTTCAAATAAAGGGATAGCTTGTATAGAAAATCAGTTTTCCTGAGTTTGATGGAAACATGGATGTAGGAGGTTGGTTTTGGAGAGGAAGCTTCCAGGATTTACTACTTTGTTGTTTTTTTGGTGATCATATGCCATGCCAACTTTGTCAGTACGAGAAAATCATACAATACCTTGAGGCAATTTAAGAGGATTCCCTAGCCAAAGCTGATGCAATACTTAAAAATCTAACATGTGGCCCGATCCCTCTGCCAAATCAGAGAACCTGAAGAAGGTAAACAGCTACAAAGCACACAATGATAACAAACCACTTTCATCCTTGAGTCTATCGGAGAGGAAAATGTTTACTTCAAATATTATGATTTTATCTGCAAATTTAATGATATCCAAACAATGTTTCATTTTGTAGACAACTGGAAAGAAATTTTGTGTGACAGGCCAACATACTTGTTGATCGCCAGAAAACTGCTATTGAATTGTCTAACAATATCCTCCAGAGAATGGACTTGGTTAAACAATCATAGGAATAAGGAGGGTACTCCTCCCAATGCCTTCCTAAGATCTAAGGTCAGTGATCCTTTAAACTTTTGGCTGCTTATAAACATCTTTATGCATCAGTTGTGAAATTTTGTAAGAATCTATTAATGATACTTACGTACCTATGAAATTTTTATTATGAAATTATCTTAGAAATCAATGATATCATCCCATGCTATTCTATACTACTCGTGTCTTCTGTTAATTTGTGTCCCATTCTAGATTAGCAGTGTTGTATGCAATGTGACATTAAGCTCTGATGCTTTTCTAGATTAGAAGCTGGAGAAATTGAAGATATTACAAGTAAACTGATCCAAATGGTAGTTCAAAATACACCATCAACAGTACCATCAAACCCATTCTCACAAATTGTTGTGACACCATACCCATACCATCTTTTATATTATGTGGAAATGTAAAACCACTTCCACTAATTCACGGTTCCTCCATGCTCAACATTCCATTGTCACCTGATACTGTACCAACAATTCCAGTGGCTCAGGGCAATCTGGAAGCTTGATTACATCGAGTTATCTCAAGAGTAAACTAAACATCATGCAATCTACATCAGAGGATCTACCATGGCCTCAGCAACCTAAAGTCCAAACAGTAACGCTTAACTCTCAGTATAGGATATCGCAAGTACCCAGAGTGTCTTTGTTCCCATCCTTAGTAAGGCAGAGCACCCCCTATGACTCAAGGTCCAGATTTAACCATTACAGTTTTTATGCATCTGAATTCATAACCAACGAAAGGCAACTTCATTCACTCACTTAAGAGCAACTGTTTCATCATCCATAAGGGTTATTTCCCTTCTGCAGCAGTATAAAATCATTGTATACATATCTGGATATATGGTTTAAAAATAGATAGATAAGATAGAAGAGATGGAAAAAAAATAGAGGAAGATAGACAATCATTCATGTACATATGAGAATACCATGTACACGTTCGAATTAATATAATGTCTGTTACAATTCTATATCAGACCTTGGATTATTTCTTCATGTTATTTCTATTTGACTATTTCTAAATTCTTGTTTCATTATTTGCTTCCATATTATAACTCATCTGAGTTCTGGCCATTTAGAGTGTTATCCATCCGATATCTTTTGGGATCCAGTTAATAAACACCCTAAAGAGATACAGCAGCCAGTAAAATTTGAATTGTCCTTTAAAAATAGAGCAGCAGTTTGTTTAGGGCCTTGGCAGTGAAGGCATCTTTTATTGAACAGAGCCTAAAGAACTAAAAAGTTGCAGGCAGGGATTGGAAGACAAAGATAACCCTCCAATTCAAGTTATTTTATTCTATCGCTGGTGCCAACAAGGACCTAGAGACTATGTTTTTGGCGAGAAATTAATATCACTCCCACCTCCACCTTGAGAGCTTCTTATAATTTGAACAACCATTAAGCTACCGTCTTCTTGTTTTCTTTCTTCTAATATAATAATGATAGACGAACACAAATAAAGTTAGATACACCATTTTGTGCAGTTGTTTTAATTATTTTTTTGAGCTGTTGAGGCTCAGGTTTCAAACGCTAAACCAAGCTTGTTTGAACACCCAATTTTAAAACTCAGCGGCAAAGCTGTTCTCCGGCAAGAATTGCACATTGGCCAACAAGCAAAGGTAATTCGGATAAACTGGAGATTACACCCATTTACAGGAGGAATCGCCCCAGCCTTGCAAACAGTGAAGCAAAATAGTCTCAACTAATAGTATCTGACAATCCATATCAATGTAATGTCATTTGTCAGCTTTGATCTGCTGCACATTTTAGGCAATTCAATCAAAGCATCAATGTAATCTAATTTGTCGGTTTCCACCATGTTTCAACTTTTCTGTGAGTAAACAACTGTGCAAGTTAAAACTGCATTGGCTCGTTTGTGGAGTACTAAGCAATGGCTATAGGAGCTCATAGTTTTAAACATTTAAGTACTAGTTGGCATATGCCTGGTTATTAAGATGTTCAGTTAATTATTTTATTTTAGCTCTGGCATTCCTGTGGTGTAATGGCAGTGGGAAACATTGGTACAAGAGTGTAATGTGGGTTCAAATTCTCCCCCAAAATCAGGAAGCCTAGAACTCCAGTGGACATACAGTGAGGTTTTGGTATAACCATTGTCCATGTAGTATATTCTGACATTTTTGAAGAGCCTAACTCGTGTTCTTTTATTAAACCATGTTAGATTGTCTTCGTTACAAATATTCATTACATTAAAATCTAACTCATATTTACAAATCTAAAAAATGTGACCGAAGCTCATTCCACCCATTGTTACAGGTCGCCTGTAACCTCAACTAATTTTGTAAAATAATTGTGACTCATTTCAACTTTCCAAATACAATTGTGATCCATTAAACTTTGTAAGAACAATTCTAGCCCATTTAAACTTTTGAAAAAACAATTCCAACCCATTTAAGGTTCAGGCAATTGGAGTACAATACCATGAGTTGGGTTCCCTGGCACTAAAAACTGCAGCACAATCAAAAAATGCTGACGAAAAAATGAAATCATATTAAGAATTACAGAAGACATATACATACGCGGGTCGGAATGGCGAGGCAGGCCATCTGCAAAGAAAGAAGTAACATACAATGTGAATCGACAAATTGAAATATGCGTCTATATCAATCCGCCAAATCGTAGATGTAAAGGATAAATGGCGGCTAATGGGCTGTTTTTTGTTTGAAGTTAACTTTGTTTCTATGGACAGAGTTCGTTATTAAGTTTCAAATAACAAATGATAGTTTTTTTAAGGTTTTTTCAATTTTTTATTTCTGTTTATTAGCCTAATTAGGAAGGCTTAATGGTTATGCCCATAGGTAAATTTGAAGTCAAAATAGTTAGGTACTCTGTAATTCACAATAAATGTAAAATATAGCTTTTAAAATATAAATTTATTTTTCTCATTTATTTGTAAAATACAAACTCAATTACCATTCCAAATTATATTTTTTAAATGAGTAAAAAGAAAATTGAAAAGAAAAAAGGTTTTCATGTGTGAAACAAAGAAAAGTCTTTTCTGTCATTTTGTTATTGGAGTTAAGAATTGACAAAAAGAAAATTGTTGGTAATTGCCACTATCATCCAATGCAATCTTTACAATTTTGGCTCATTCTCGCAATACATAGTTACTTTGAAAATAGACACTTCAAAAACAAAATTTACCATCAAACATCTATATGAATATCAAATGCATCACAAGGTAAGAATTGGAAATCAACATATACATTGAAACAACCAAGTTTGTTTTTTTTATAATATTAAAAGACATAACAAGGATCCCTACCCTTACAAAGGCCAAACAGCAAAAGCATAACGGATTCCAATATAGGAATCAACATGAATAGTCTAAGTTAAACAACTAGATATACAACAAGACACAACAAAATAGGAAACAAAATATAAACATAGATAGCAACAACACAACTAAGTCTTGGGAGATTGGGCTAGGCTTTGAAGAATTGACACCATGTTCGTCTCTTTAGAAATCAGATGTAACTTGGCATTCAGAGAATCAGTATCTTCACTAGAATCTTTCACAAAAAACTTCCCTTTCTTTGATCTAGCTTTGTCTTTCTCTTTCTGTGAAATCTTCAAACTAAGTTGATCATCTCACTCACTGAATCCTCTAGCATTTTTAATTTCCTTTTCGTAGCAACTATACCTTGTTGGAGAACATCAACCTTTTTTCGTTAATATAACATATAGTGCATGGAGCACTACAATTTTTGTTCACATCCCTCACCTCCTTATTGTCTTTTGTTTTAGGGTTGTTCATAGGGTTCTTAGCATTTTTTGTTTTGACCCTTTCAATCTTTTCGGGAGGCTCATATTCCACTTTCTTCTTATTGTTTTGCGAGTGCCTTGCCAATGGTTTGTCTCTTTTAGTCAGTGTTTTCTTTGTGCGCCCTTAAAGGATTCAAGGGAATCCTGAATCAAATTAGCAGCTAAATCCTAGGAAGGTAAAGGCTTAGAGCTCCCCTCTCTATGATTCTCAGTAAATTCACCGTCGTCAAAATCTGAAATCTCCTCCTTAGAAGCACTTGGTTCCTAGAGATTGCCCTCTTCCTCACTGGACACCACGATGTTCCCTTCATCAACTAAGGGCACAACCTTAACATTTTCTTCCAACTAGAGAGTCGTGTAGACCTTCTAGCCCCTTTAGAGCTAACACTAATAGTGTTCTTGCCTTTTTTCTTTATCCCAACCATCTTCTTGTCCCATCCCCCAAAAAAAGGGTTAGAAACATGAATAAGCAACTTCTCAACCTCCCTAGGTTATAGGAAAATCTTCTTTTTAATATTGTCTTTCACATGCAACTACAAGGTAGGCTTGATGGTAGAAGTCTTCTTCTTCGTATCGTTGGGGTTAGGGTTATCCTCTTCATTAAGATGACAGATAGCAGTGCTCAAGGAATTGCTTAGGTAAAATTGATATAAGTAGAAGACAAGCCCATGATGCATTGGACACTAGCTTTGTTGCATAAAACTTCTTTCACAAAGTTATCAAGTGAGGATAGTAGGTAGTAGGGGAAACTATATGGTGATTGTGGCATAGATGGTTTAGAAGAGGGAAATGGTAGGTGAAAGTGCACTAAATCTGCCTTCAAGAGTAAAATAGTTTATCAAATACAAACTAACCTCATTCCAAGGTCTTGGGAGTTCCTCTCTCTTACACCCATTCTGGTGCTTAACGAGCTACGCCTCGTTCACAAGGAAGGCATTTATAAATCATTTGTCCATGTTGTGAACCATACACTTAATCTTCTTAAATTCCACACACATGCCAGTAGCAACTCCTATCAACTCTTATGTCACCTCAAATTTAAGTCCCCAATATCAACCTTGCTACCATTCCATGACTATAAATTTGATCGAAAGGGCAAAGATCAAACCCTCTCATAGAATCAAAATATGAATCAATTCCTCTTTTACTAAATATCTCCCATAACTCCTTGTTTTCTACAACTCTTAACAAGACAAGGATTCAAAACTCTCTCTATCACCTCCCATTCTCCAAAAAATAGTTTGAAAATGATGAAACAACCAAAAAATGACTTATGGGAAAGGATTAACAAAAATCACTTTAAAGCATGGATTAGTCAAAATGCCACAACCATAACTCCAAACATCCAAGTCATGATTAATGTTCAAATCTCTCATAGGGTTATTACAAATCATTAATTGAAAACCCCTTCTACCCCCTTTCATGTGATGATGACCCATGTGTGAGGGATATCACTCATCCATCTGCACAAA
Organism: Cunninghamia lanceolata; assembly: GCA_027924645.1. Classification (NCBI taxonomy): domain Eukaryota; kingdom Viridiplantae; phylum Streptophyta; class Pinopsida; order Cupressales; family Cupressaceae; genus Cunninghamia; species Cunninghamia lanceolata. The sequence continues at coordinate 11,793,163 of BSBN01001533.1, forward strand.
ATAACACTTTTGTGCATCATCATAACAAAATTAAAAGATAAATCATTTAAACAGAGATTAGACATATAACTAGGAATGCAAGATATTTATCTCCAGCATTTCCAACCTTCAAGCTTAAGACCTCATTAGCCATCTGATCAGCAACTTTTTCCCTTACCTAAACACATGAACGACAAAGAACGGTGAAATTTTCATTATCATCTACTTTATGTCAAAGGCATAAATTTCCAACTTCAACCCTAGTTCTGATCTCCCATTTATTAGGTCAATGATGACTTTAGAGTCCCTCTCGATTTGAATTTTTCCTTTTCCCATCGAACTAGCAAGATGAACGCCCCAACAAGAAGCAGTCACTTCAACTTTATTATTACTTTTAACCCCAATATTACCCACATAAGCAATAATGAACTCACCCTTATCACTCCTTATGACCCCTCCTCCACTAGCCATTCCTAGGTTACCTTTTGAAGCCCTATCAAAATCAAGTTTAACTTATATGGCTAACAAAGTCTTCCACTTTAATGCCTTTCTCGATCTTTTCTTGTTGAATTCTACATTATGCAAATCATGACTAATCCCCCATCATCTAATTATTCTGACTTCTTCAGCTATAGGGGTACATAGGAGTTTTTTTAAATAGCAAGCTACACATTCTCAACAATGGCCCGACAAATCAATTAGAATATGAACTTTTCTTTTTGAGTTTTATCCTTGAAAAATCTATTATTTATTTCTTGCCATACTCCCTGGACAAGATGTGGATGGGAGATGTTCCAAATACTAAAGATGGGGACTAGCTACCATGTAAAGCATCCAAAGAGTTTGGCATCACCCAATTAATCTCAAAATTCTTAAATAATGCTTCCCAAATTTTTCTAGTAAACTCATAATTGAAGAAGAGATGATCCACCATTTCATCATTGATAGGTACAATATACATCTATTGAGGAAAGAGAACCCCTTTCTCTGCAAATTATCCTGAGTAAGAATTTTTTCATGCGTAGCAATCCACCGGAAGTAATTAACTTTTGGGATAAGCTTACTATTCCATATTCTTCTCCAATTATTCTTAGAGGATAGGTTGTCAATCTATAGATATACAAAAGTGAAAAAAATAAAGACCTGTAGCGTTTGAATCCTAGTAAGTATCATCCTCGTGTTGGAACATAGGCAACCTGTAAGAATTTAATCTATTTTGAAGATTAGTCACTGCAACAACAAGACCATAATTAGCAAACTCTTGCAAATCTTTCCACCTAGCTCTAAATCCTTCCCTAACATATACTCTTCCATAAAGCAACCAACTCTATCAGTGAGAATCATCTGAAGCCGCTATGGTTGAGGCAAGAAAGAGAGGGGAGCTTCCTCTAACCAATTGTGCCCCAAAAAATAGATTTGGTTACCCCTTCCCAATATCTAATGGATACCTTTAACTAAAAGACTTTTATGTTTGTTGATATTATTCCAGATATGGGAGCCTTTAAGAACCCTATCAGTACAGAAGAACAACTTGGAATCCCCTCCCTGTATATACTTGGCTTTCATTATATCTACCCAATCTTTATTGTCCTTCATAAACCCCCATCTATAATGTCCCCTTTTTTGAAATGGGATTAATAATAATAATAATTAATTAAGGGAGTCATAATAAAAGGGTCACTTAAGTAATATTATGAAATTATAATAAAGTTAAAATATTAAATAAAAGCCTCTTATAATTAAAGATTATTTTAAATAATTCCTCTCAAGGGTCATGGAGCAGAGTTATGTCTTTTGGAGGAAAACTTTATTTAAGAGAGACCAAGCAAGGAGCAAGAGGCATACATTGATGAACAATTTTATTTCTGATTTCCACTCCTTGATGGAGCGTGAACTGTGGTTTAGCAACTTGAGGTTGAAACCCCTCAAGGTCTAAAATTAGAGGATGAAACCCTCCTAATTTCCATTGATGAATTAGTGGATGAAAGCCCCTAATTTAGGCAGATTTGGAGACAATTCAAAGATATTTTAATGAAGATATATCACTACAGATTTGGGATAATTAATAGCAAATATAAAGGATAAGTTCCCTCTTTTTTGAAATATATTCTAAATATTATATTTGAATTAAAATAAACTGTTAAACTACAATTTTTGAAGTTGATATCATATTTATAATTTATTGTGATGTTATAATTGTGAGATAGATTTTATTATACTTAAAGAAAAATATAAAAATTTAAATGAGACATTACAGTGGTATCAGAGCTAGATCTTGCCAGCCTATGAAGGAGAATTCAGAGGTTATATAAATTATTTGAGAAGAGTTACTGACAAAAACTAAGGATTGTTCTCGTGTTAGGAATTATTAATGTATACACCTAAAAGTGATGCGACTCTAGCTAAATAAATATTTTAAATATTTATTTCATTTTAATTCCTCTATCAATAAATAAATAAATCAATTTATTTATTTGATTCATATTCCTCCACCAAAATTAAATAAAATCATCTAAATTCTTCTAAAGTCATTCTAAATTAAATAATACCAAATTATTTAATTAATTCTTCTCTCTCAATATTTAAATAAATCCAAATATTTATTTAAATTGTCTACTTCCTCCAAAATTGAATTAATACCAAAAATAATTCAATTAATCCACGTGCACACGTAATTAAATATTTTTAATATTTAATTAGCTAATATTCCCTCACCCACATGTGCTATTTCTCCTCCAGTCAAAATTAGTTAACTCATCAATCAAAACAATTAACTAATTGGTCATCTGAGTTCACTGTTCAATCATCTCAGTCAACTCCCCAATCAACCCACTTATCTCCCCAATCAATTCTGTTAACTAGTCAATCATCTCAATTAACTCTTCAATCTATTATGTTAACTCCCCTGATGCATGAAAGAGTAAGACACTTGTCCTCTCCCTATTCACGCACATCCTCTCAAATTTCTTCAACCGTTGATCTTCTAATTCTTTCTACACCATTAATCTTCTTTCTCACAAATCTATAAATACAACCCCTATTCCTCCATTTGAAGGATTCAAGTTTTTTTATAAACTTACTCTGCAAGAATCACAGCGCGCCTTTGGCACCAAATCACTCCATAGCTTGAGATCAATTGTTACTATTATCACCATTTTCATTGCATTGTGAAGATCCTCTTCATTGCAAACCTATCAACAACCATTCTCCATTGTCATCTTGGAAAAAAGCAAGGAAGTGCACCTTCTAAGGGCTCTATTCATAACGAGATCAATTCGAGATAGGTGACCAATGGAAGCCATGAAATAGAAAGGTTTGCAAGGTATTGTGTTCTTTGTGTTTGAATCTTATTTGTTTCATTTTATATTGAGTTATTGGATTATATTGATATATTGATATTGTTCCACAATTTTCTGATAACAATTAATAATAGGAGATGGATGCTAATAAAGAAAAAAGATTAATACAATGATAGCATGTTGGGTCAGATGCTCCATATGATGCAGGTTGATATGAATGCTTCCAAAAGGTGGAATAGTGAGGCAAGCACTTTAAGAACCAATAACAATAATCAGAGCAATCACACACAAAGAACAGTTGTTGGGTTTGTTGATAGACCTCTACATCCCACTTTCATTTGTAGAGAAGAAGTTCCTGTGGAGAAATTTCAAATTTTCATAAAGAAGATATCAGTGCCAATTATGTAGATTATAGAAATCTTCCTACAGAGATCTAAAAGGCAATGTTTTTCACAAATTTCATGAATATGAAGAGAACCAGAAACAAATCAAATTTCCTGAGCCTTGAGCTCACAAGGATGTCCAAAATTTTAGTAAAGAATTGATGGAGTAGAAGAAAATAGAACAATTAGAACCAAAACCCCAAGAAGTTATCAAAAGGGTTACAACACTAGAGTAGTCAATGTCTTGGAACCAATCCCATTCTAAGGCACCTTCTCCTAACCAACAAAAGAAGATTTCAACTATTGCAAGAAAAATTGATGATAGCCAAAACAAACTTAGAAGAGAAAATCTTTGCTTCTTAGGAGCCAATCCATAAGTGTTCGAAGCAAAGAAGTGATGACATCATAAAAAAGAGTTAGGGAAACCTAATGAAGAAGTAGAAAATAAGGTGGAGTGTGAGGAAGTAAACATATTAGAGCCACAAACTGAAGAAAAGGTTTCAATAGTTACTATAGTTGGTTTTGAGTTTACTAAAATTGTTAGATCAATAACCAATGATAGGCAATTTTGGAATATTGATGTTGACTGGGAATCAAAAATAATGGACTTAGAAGATCTAATTATTCATAACTAGGCCAATATGAATGGACTAAACAAGAAATTGATTCTCCATTTGATAACAGGAATAATTTTTAGTTTTTCCATTGGGTTGTAGATAAGCCACTTTTTGAGAGGGATGCAAAGAGATTTATCCACTGGGATAACCCATTTTTTGAAATGGAGGTAGAGGCATCTCAAGGTTCAAGTTCTACAACTTGTGATAATATCATAGTAGTGCATTAGAAGTTGAATGGTGAAATGGTTCTTCATAAAGAATAGCCCCTAGGAAAGTTAGACGTTACAAAGATAGAACAATTAGTAGAGTTAAGTATGACTTAGAAAGCTTTGTAACCTGGTAATATGGATTGTCAAGCAAAGTTGTTTGAAGACAAGAAAGACAAAGTTGTTAAGAAACCATATCAACAGGACTTAGCAATAGATAGGCAGTTAATGAAATACACTACATCATTAGAGAGATTCATAGTATTTCCAAGATTGATTTGGGATCTCGGTATCTTCAAGAAAGACTCAGTCAAATGAAGAAGAAAATTTGGAGCATCCTAGTTTTCGATTGCTTAAGGACAAGCAATCTTGGGAAGGGCAGACTGTAATATCCTTTTTTTTGAAATGAGATTAAAAATAAAAAGTAATAATTAATTAAGAGAGGCGTAATAAAAGGGTCACATAAGTAATATTATGTAATTATAATAAAGTAAAGTTAAAATATTAAATAAAAGTCTCTTATAATTAAACATTATTTTAAATAATTCCTCTCAAGGGTCATGGAGAAGAGTTATGTCTTTTGGAGGAAAACTTTATTTAAGAGAGACCAAGCAAGGAGAAGGAGGCATGCATTGATGAATAATTTTATTTATGATTTCTACTTCTTGATGAAGCATGAACTGTGGTTCAACAACCTGAGGACAAAACTCCTTAAGGTCTAAAAATAGAGGACAAAACCCCCTAATTTCTATTGCTAAGTTAATCGACGAAAACCCCTAATTAGGCAGATTTGGAGATAATTCAAATACATTTTAGTGAAGATAGATCACCATAGGTTTGGGATAATTAACAACAGATATAAAGGACAAATTACCTCTTTTCTGAAATATATTCTAAATATTATATCTGAATTAAAGTAAACTATTAAAACTACAATTTTTTATGTTGATATTATATTTATAATTAATTGTGTTGTTATAATTGTGAGTCAGGTTTTATTATACTTAAAGAAAAATATAAAAATTTAAATAGGAAATTACACCGTCCCACTTTCACAACCAGTGCTTTATTTATCTTTTGGATTTTTCTGAGTCCAAGCCCTCCACTTCCTTTAGGTTTGCAAACAATATCCTAGTGGACTAACACTATCCTTTTCTTCTCCTCCATACTAGTCCAAGGGAACTTTTTTGGGATTTGCTCTTTTTTATCATCCATGATCTTCAAAATCTTGAAAAGTGATAGAAAGTAGACTGGGATGCTCTGCAAGGAAGACTTCAAAAGATGGAACTTCTCAACTTGACCAAGGAGTTTTCCTTTTGAACCAATCAAGTTCTTCTAGATTCTTTCCACCACCACATTCCAATATAAGGGGTTCATATTCTCAATAGCAAGAGGGAGGCCCAAATAGGTGGTAGGTAGCATGACAATGTTACACTCTAGAGAACAACAATCTAATGTTGCCACACATCAAGGGTATTGAAGAAATACAAAGTACTCTTGGTATAATTGATTTGGTGTCTTGAAACAACATCATATTCCTTTAACAAATTCTTCCACATATAAGCTTCTCACACGAGTGACTTACCAAAAAGGATAGTGTCTTCAAAAAATTGTTGGTGGGAGGAAGGAGGAGCTAAAGGATCATGTCTACCTAAGACCTTTGCCAAAATGATGAATAACTATGGAGAGATTGGATTTCCTTGTCTGAGCCCTTTAATGCTATTAAAAAACCCCTTAAGTCAATCATTTACAAGAACAGAGAATTTAGGGGTAGTTACATGTTGTACCAAATCTGAAACCAGATTGTCTTACATGAAATCTCTCTCATCTTCAAACTATTATGGGCTGCGTCATCCAATTTCACTATTTGTTACCCTATATTCATGTTCAAATTTATTTGTTTGTTGTCAAAAAAGTAAAAAAATCATCTTCGTCAAAGTTCGTGTACCAAAAGTCATTAATCTGTGATGTCGAATCGTCGATGGTCCTTTTCGCTCAAGTAATCGTATTGGTCAATCATGTTTGAGTCATCATAAATTTCTCAAGTTATCCAGTATCTTCGTCATGTCCAAATCCAGTGTTCATATTTTATTGTAATTGTAATTTTAATTGATAATTATTAATCGATAATTATTTTATTATTAATTACTAGTCAAAATTAAAACTCTTTTTGTTAAAAATCCTAAAAAAATTAAAAATCTAAAATTAAAATTTATTATTTTAATGATTATTAAAAATAATAAAAAACCAAAAATTAAAATCAAGAAAATAGCACCTTAGTATATGCACGCACCTATACTAAGGAATGCATAAATTTTTTAAAAAATAAGACTCAAAATTAAAAAATAAAAACAAAATAATAAGCGCTCCAATATTAAACTCAATGCGCCTTATGAAAATTAAAAATCAGAAAGAAGTTAAGCACTTTGATTCAAAACTCACGCACACATATAGAATATAATAGAATAGCTTTTAACATCCAAAAGGCCAAAAATAGCCTATGAGACAGCCAACCCAGTCAAATTTTCTTCTGCCTTTCCGTTCTACTTTTGTTCAAAGATAAAATGAGCTCTCCAACCTTATCCAGAGACCCCTCGATAAAAAGACCATGTCAAGAAGCCACTATCAGGATATCTGCGTACTTTACTTTGATGTTAGTGTAAGTGTCACATTCTAAAATAAAGTGTTTTTCTGATTCCACTGCCCTAGAAGTGCAGAAAACACACACTCTCTCTTCCCACGTTTCTTTAGGTCTCTTCCACCTTCCCGTTTCACAACAGAGTTGATGAGAGTTAGTCCTCAGCTGACCAATTAAAATCTTAGCTTTCTCCAAGAGATATCCACCCCAATGTACACTTTTTGTAGATGATCACAGGTGGGATTAAACATCTACCATCCCACATAGATTTGCAGAATTTCTCTATGACAAAAGCTTTAATTTCTTTGTTGTCAGTAGGGCAAGCATGCAAATATATATTCCATTTTTCCATCCACTTGCTATTTTGTTTCATCCATGATTTCTTTATTTCCCTTATAACCTCGCTAAAGACTACCTTAGACCACCTACTTGTATCCATCTGCTCAATTCTTTTGAGATATCTTAAGGGACGCACCATAGTCGTGGCTTCCATCGGAACAACCTTTGTTTCAGCTAGTAAAATTTCATATGGAGTTGAAGCTTTCAACTTGAACTTTCTAATGATCACGTGCTTTTGGATTCTCTCTATTTGCTTCCATTTGGACTCAAACATGTTGCTAGCCCAAATCTCACACCCATAAAGTGCCACTAGACTTACCAATAGCCCAAAAAGGGTCAGAGTAGTTTTCCAATCCCATAATTCTACCTCTCTACACCTGTTTTGGAGGGCATACCATGCTTTCCAACCTCCCAAAGTTCTCTTCTTTCTACAAGTCTCCCAACTAAGCCTGTTGTTAAAGTCGATCCCAAGATATTTGTACTCATTTACCTCTTTAAGAATACCTCCCTCAAAGAAAAAAATGTGTTGGATCTTTTTCTTTTTGTTGGAGAAAATCATGATTTTGGTCTTGCTAGTATTAACTTGCATACCAATAGCTCTACAAAAGTGCTCAAGAGCATATAGGTGCTCTTGTAACCCATGGGGGCACCTAGCAATCAAAATAAGGTCATCAGCATATAAAATGAGCCTTATCACATAACCCCCTGGTTGCACACCATCCCCACCCTGTAAGTTCAGCCACTCTTCAAGCTTGTCAATGTATAAGCCAACAAGAGTGGGGGATAAAGGGCACCCTTGTTTAACTCCGATGTCGCTCCTAAAATTTTTTGAGATGCCTGCTGAAGTTTTAATTTTGACTTGAACCTCTTCATAAAGCCTATGGACAACCACTCTTAGATGCACTAGAATGTCAAGTTCATCCTGCCCCACAACTTATCTCTAGGGACCATGTCAAACACCTTTTTAAAGTCAACAAAACGACAATAAGCTTCTTCCTTTTCATCCCAAACTTTTTCAATGATGTGTCTCAATGTAACTCCATGATCTAAGGTAGAATTCTTAGGCCTAAAGCCTCCCTGCCCTTTTGCTCTCTTACCCTTCTCTTCTGCCCACTTGCTAATTCTACTTTCAACCATGCTACCAAACAATTTTTCAAACAAAGGATTGATCATGATGGTCCTATAATTGGAAGGATTGTTAGCATCACCACTCTTAAAAAGGGGTATCACTAGACTAGTGATCCAATCTCTCGGGAAGCCATGCTAGATAATTTTGTTGAAAATTCTGGTAATGTGAGGCGTGAGAGTCTTCACCCCCCCACTTAATAAATTGTACCTAAAGTTCAACCAAATCCTTAGCTTTCCCAACACCCAACTTTCCAATACCAAACTTGACCTCTTGCACAATGAAAAGCTTAATTGTTGTGTTGATCGAGGGAGGAGGCTCAATCTCTACTTCCTGCTCATAAAGGTACTTTGCATAATCAAACCATTGACTAGCCATGATGTTTTTTTTTTTTTTCAGTAGGTTTCTTCTTTAGTTAAAGTTCCTTCCAAAATAACTTAGGGTTATTCTTACCTAGGTACATTAACTCCTCACACCTAGTGCTCATTAATTCTGCTTTTTTCACTTTTATGATTTGCTTGTAACACTTTAAATGCAACTTCTCTTTGCCTAGTTTCTTCAAAGTTCTCCTTGCAATTTTACAATCTTCATCAAACCAAACATTTGTCGGAAAACATTTTGTTACCGACTTCTTATTTTTGCTCTTTTACACTTCTCAAGTGCACTATGGATTATAGTGGTTAACTCATAACTATTGAGACCCTGTGAACTAGCTTTCCCCTTACTGCATGATTGCTCTAGTGCTGCCTTGAAAATATTATAGTTTTCTTTAGTTAAAAGAATTCTACCCTTTACAAGTGGTTGTTGAGTGGGCTGCATTTTTGTGGTTGCTACCTATTTCCAGCCAAGAAAACCTTAAGTAAATTGGCCTATGATATGATTTTAACTCCAAACAATGATCACCGATCATGATATCCTCAATCTTATCAACTGTGGTTTTTAAACAAATTGCATAGTCCACAACACTTGCCCCATTGTAGGTGTTGCAAGTAAAATTTTTGGACTTCTTCCATCTACCCATACCATTACAGATGATTAGATCAAAGGTGCCACAAAGATTAAGTAACTCTTCGCCATAATGATTGATGTGTTTATTGTCTTCTAAACATCTCGCCCACTGTTGATTCCCTTCCTCCAAAAGCCAAATAGGATTGTGGAACATTAGCTTATCGCATAGAACATTAACTTGAACACTTGTTGTCCTAGCATTGAAATCTCCCAAAAGAAGAACTTCACCTTGTTAGGCATATACATAGATATCTTTTTTTATGGCTGCATATGGATCTTTGCTGTCTAAACCATGTCTTTTGTAGGATTTTGAGATCTGAGGAGTAAAATAATATGTTGCAATGTCTATGTGGTTCCCATTTTCTGAAATTTTGACCCAAATGTATTGCTTATTGATGTCTTTTCTTTCCAACTGAATTGTACGACCTTCCACTTTTTTCACTAAAACCATTATGCCACTGTACCCTTTGCCATTGCCCACTGCTTTGTTCCAAACCGTAAACTTAGTGTATCCTTCAAAGATGGGAGTTTTGCAGCCTTCTTTTTCATGCATTTCAGCGAGACAAATTATATCTCTTCCTTCAACAATAGGCCCTAACCCAGGTCCCCTCCTCTACAATTCCAGCACACTAAGTTTAGGTGTGCCTGAGGGGGCCTTAATTGCTATTTATTTTGATGCAAAAAACTGATAACTGAGTTCTTGCCCCTTTCCACCCATTCTTGCTAACCTACATTCCCAACTATCCTAGGAACATCTACTCTCCCTTTGTTGTCTTCTTGATTCTCTAATTTATCACGTGACCCTAAATTGGCAATGATTGCTTTTCCTTTGTATAACCACACCCTTTTTTCCTTCATCCCTTGCTGTCCTAATTTTAGCTATTTTTACCCTTCTGTCCTCTCGTTGTTTTGCAGTCAAATCATCATCTAAAAAGAATTGGGAGCCTCTCAAAAGTCTCTTTTTGCTAAAGATTTGGAGCTTGTCTTTCCTATTTACCATGACAACTTTATAGGCCTAACATGTTCTTCACATATCTTGTCAATCCTCCTTGCTTGGCAGATTTGACCTTGCCATTACAACTTTTCTCACAAGAAATCCTTTGTAAGATTGAAGGTGCTTTCATTTCTGTCGTAATCCCTTACTCCTCTTATAATGACATTTTTTAACCTGTCTTGCCTTTCTTTGTACTCTCTTTCTTGCATGGTAGCAGCCTTCGAATTTGCCTCCCCTTCTATAACCAATGATGTGTGCCCAAGTTTTATCTTCTTTTGTTTCACAAAAGAGAAAAATGCGCTTGTTAAAGGTAAAGTGCGACCATGAGGAAATCCACACTCTCGAGGAAGGAAAATCGTGCTTGGAGATTTTTAGCACCTGGAGTAGTCATCACAAACAAACATCCAAAATAAAAGCACCTCCCTAAGGCAAAAGTGCCTTTCACAGAGAAGTCACGTGCTGCAATGAAGCAAAGGTGCCTATGAAGAGGGTTCAACGTGCCTTCAAAAGAAAAGAGTGCCTCCAGAGCATTCAAAATACGTCCATCTTTATTCTAACACACCTCATCTGCTTCAAATGTACCTGCAGGAAAACAAGGCACCTATCTTTCACCTCCACACGCCTCTGCATCCATTCAACAAGGGAAGGCACGACCAAAAGGAAATTAGTGCGCCTCTTTGGAGGAAACTATGCCTCCATTCAGTAAAAGAAGTTGTACTTCAGAGAAGGGCTTAACGCCTTGCAAAGCAAAGCACAAATCGCCACCATTCAGGAAGAGTCACGCCCAACATCAAAGGGTAAAAGTGCTCAAGAGGAAGAAATCCGCGCCTTAGGGTGATACCAAGCACCTGAAGGGGATCAAAGGAGTTTCATATGCTTCTAATATCAAAGACTAAACGCCCAGCCAAGGAGCATCTATTCCAAAGACAATCCACCCACTGCATCTAAAGCCAAAATGAGTTCATTTTTGCCCAAACGTGCCTCAAGTCAAGAAAAGAAAACAAAGGAAGGATTCAATCAATAACGCCATGTCACAAAGAAAGCGTGCCATCAACTCAAAATCTAACAACTGGGATTTGTAAGGCAAAATTCATTCATTCATGAAGTAGTATGCATAGTTAGGACCTCGGAAAAACAATACCAAGTAGCAAGAATCAACATTTGAAAAACTAAAAGGAAGATTCAACTTACCTATCAATAGTGGGAAAGATAAAATATGATTCAGTTAATGAAGTCATTCTTAGCAATTAATATGATGCCTCATACTAAGACTCTCATGCCAACAGTTTAGCTAACACCAACAACAAGCAAATCAACTGCCAAAGATTGAAGACTATTCAGATGCTCAATCAGTTTCAGATTCAAGTCACTAAAAACCATAAATTGCCGAGATTTTCAACGCTTTGTGCAAATATTTTTGCCAGACTTCATCGAAATGAAGAATTCGCCATCAAAGCACCGTCATGATCAGAAAGGTTTTCAGATTTTGCCAAGTCAGAGTCCCCTGAAGAAATTGTATTTTTAGCGCGGGCTAAAAATAGATCGTCATCAAAGAGAAAAGCATATTCCAAAATTTACTATTATTGGCATTGACCATAGTTAACTTCAGTTTGATCGTCACGCAGAGGATGTGAGCACGAAGTCGCTGTTACATGTTTTAAATCATGAGTTGAGCTGGCAGTTGCATGTTTCTATTTTCAATTTTAGTAGAGCAGATACTTTGTAATAAGTTTGCATGTTGGGAAAATAGTAGTCAGTTATATTAGACTTCAATTAATTATTCTCATGCATTTGCTTTGTAAGGGTATAAACAAGTGTTTTTTGCACATAGACAGGTGATTCATTATTAGTTAGTTTTTTCCAAAGTTTTTTAAGAGTTAGCTTTTTAGCAATTCATTATTCAATATTCAATATTAGAGTTAGAGAGAAATCAGTTATATCATGAATGAACATCAATGAAAATGGCAATTATCATACCTTCATTATGCTAGAGTTTTTAGTCACCTAGTGTTCAAATTGTAATTTTTGTGTCTCGTCCATGAACATTTATTATGCTTGTTTTTGCTAATGCATTCTATTGCAATGTGTTGTTGTCTATGTTGAAGTTAAGTCACTTTAATGAATCTATGAACTTTGTGTCACAACGAAGTTCAAGGTATAAGTCATGTGTTGTACCGTCATATGCGATTTAATCACAACATTTGTGATCATATGTTCTTATGTTATTTGTTCAATCTATCCAATTCAATCTATGGTAATTGCCCTGCTTAGCCTCTGAATTTAGCTGAATAGTGTAAGTGTGAAGTCCAGGTTCTGATTCCAGTAAAAAAAAGTACAAAATCCTTGCTTCGTTGTTGAAAGTGCATCTCTGCCTTTCACACATCGCAAAACTAAAAAAGATTACAAATTTCATGTTTTACTCAACATTAGTGAGAAAACCCCTGAAAACATTGCACATTTTGTGTAGTTTTAGATTAGTTTTAATTTATAGGGAGATTCCCCTTCTAATTCGAAGAGCGGTCTTACCACACATCTATCTGTTTTACATTCGCATTGAAAGGTGTGAAATAAAATGCTAACATTACACATGCTTGTATCATTTGCAACAATTTCCCTGTAAACATAAATTTTCTCATCACAACAAATAGGAAATCCTAAGAAACCTTATCATAAGCTTTAGAAATATCAAGCTTGAAAACCATACCTTCCTTTTTATTCTTCTCTAAAGATTGTAACACCTCGTGAGTGGCTATAACAACATCAAAGATTTGACAACCAGGAACAAACCCATTTTTATTTCAAGATATCAAACTAGATAAAAATGTTTTTTTTATGACCAAAAGCTTAGAGAGAATCTTGTACACCGTATTATAAAGTTTGATTGAAAGGTAATCAACCATAGAAGTAACCTCCTTACGTTGGGGAATAAGCACTAAGATGGTATTATTCAACTACTTTAAAAGCCTTCTTGTTTTGAATAATTCACTAAACAACAACCAAGTTTGTTAAAAGAGCATATGAAAGTTGAAAACATTTGACCATTGTAATATTTGAAAAAACCAATCACCAGACACAACCTAGGAGGAAATGCAAAATCTAGGTGTAAGTTGGGAGTAACTTGAAACATGACAACAAATTGTTATCAAAAGTAGCCTTCACCAATAACTACAAATTATTGATCCTCTTGCATCTCCCTACCCATCCAAGCTAATACTGCAAAATTATGACAAAAATTAATGCTTGTGTTAGCAAATTTCCAATATAAAACATAATAGATTTCAACCTTAATTGAACCTGACTGAATAACTAGTGAAGCCTGAACTAATAACATACTATTGTTCAACTTTGAGTAAAACAAATAGAAAAGAAGACATACTGATTGCACACCTAGAGGTGAATTGTGGTTCATCTTTCGCTATAAAATTGCTTGGAGTGACTAAATGCTTGGAGATGAATTCAAGTTCATCTTTCACTATAAATCTATGATTGTAGGGATGACATTGTATATTTAACTTGGTGTTGGAAGAGAAATTAATATTGTTAATTTCTCATCGATTAAAGTTATAGACATGCTTATGTTTTATTAAGCCCTAGGTGTGGAATCAGATTTTGAAAAATGATACATAATGCATTCAATAACTCTGCGATGAGCATGGAGAGTCAATTTGGGAATATACTAATAACCAGCTAAAGGTAATAATTTTGTTTTTCTTTTCTTGTGCATTACATGGGATCTCAAGTCAATGGATATTAATATTGATGCTTCAATCATCAAAATAGTCTTCAAAGAGCATTCTCTATAGGAAATTGGTAATTATCTTCACAAATTTTCATTACCTATGATCTTACATTTTAATCATATAAATAAATTTTTTTAATTATTAAATAGTATTAATGTTAAATAATAAGAAATATCAAATTGAATGGTGCTGCCAAAATTCCCCGCAGTTAGGGTTTCAAAAAACCCATTCACATGTCTGGGTGAACAGGAGTTTCCTGCTACTGACAATCCAGTTAAAGGATTTAAGTGACATCTTTAGGGAGTTAATCATCCTTTGAAGGCCAAATATTCAAGCCCTTCTGCCATCAAATACTCACATTCCATATAAAATCTATGATCCTGGGGTGCGGGTCGAAGCATGCGTGGATACATAAGGTTAAATAAACAAATTGAAAAGTATTGTAAAGGGCGCAACAACGATTTTGGGCCGCACGACGCCTCCTCTAGATCTAGGCACCCTAGTCGGGGTAGGGCAAAGACCATTTCAGGATACTACTAAAGCTTCATGAGATTCAACAAAACCCTTGGCACTTTGCGGCAAAACCACGGAATGTGGAAGGTTTCTACACACGGGTAAGCCCATTGAGCTAAAATTAGGTAATGATGTAAAGAAGGAAATATTAGAAGATGAATAATTATTTGCAAAGCACGGTTTGATTGAAAGGTTTTGTTAGGGTTAATGTGCCATCAACCTTGTAAATCCTATGTAATTTAATATTCCTATTATTGCTTGTAAATCACCCATAAGGGATGAAAGGTTTCACCAAGTAGTGATGTTGTTTCAACTGCATGTTTGATCTCGGTACCTAACAGATGTTGGTTATGGAACACATTTCATTCCAAGGGGGTGCACCCCCTGTGGGGTCCAAGGGCCACACACCTCGGTGGGGATTCGGGGGTAGCGCGCCCGAAAGGCACATTTTATATATATTTTTTCATTGTAAATCTAGACCGTTCATTATTAGGTCACAGATTTTATGGTAGAGATTATGTTGGCTTTTCTTTCCCTATAAGGCAACCCCTTTATGATATTATATTATGGTTGTGATGGAGTAGAGTAGAAGAGTTGAGACTGAAAAAATAGTGTTGCTGGATTGAAGACTGAGGAGGAGATTGATAGTGTTGTATTGTAAACTCTATTGAAGTTAATGCAGATTGGTGCATCTCTTCTTGTGTGGAGTTTTTTCCTAAAAGGGTTTCGCCATGTAAACACTATGTTAGGTGTTTTATCTTATGTTCTGTTATTTCTTTGTATTGATTTCATACTATCTCCATTTTGGTTCTGCACAGTTAAATATCTATATTACAATTGTAATCAGATTTCCATTGATAGTTTTTTACCTTCATTTCTAACAGGTTCCACCATTTCTGGCCCCTGCCTCCCTAAGCTTCATCAATGGATCACTCATTGCTGGTAGCTTGTCATGGAAGATAAACTTGAAATTTACCCATGTGCCTTTGGTTTCTTTATTGTGGTTTTTAACAGTGTGGAGGATCAAAACACTATTTTCAGCAAGCTCTTGGCATGGGATCAACATCTTCTTCTGTTAAAACCTTGGCACCCTAAGTTTAATTCATCCACTGAATCTTTTATTATTATGCATGTTTGGGTTTGCCTCCCCAATCTCCCACTTCACTTTTGGGTTGATTCATGCTTCAAAGCTATTGGCGATTCACTAGGTTGCTTCTTGGCTACTGATAATGACTCTTCTAATTTTATGCACATGACTTTTGCATGCATATTGATGGATTTGGACACTACAAAAGAACTTCCAGCATAAAGAATTTTAAAATTAGATGGTCGTTGTTGGACTCAACCCCTGGATTATGAGGGCTTACCTTTTCATTGTCAAAAATGCTTCGATATTGACCACCTTGCTACAAACTGCCCCAATTCCAAATCTACATCAAACCGCCCTACCACATGGTGGAAAGATGTTGCTCCCCACCATTACACTGTTTACAGTTCATCAAGAGATCTGGAGCCTTCAGTTGAGCCTCCTCAGGTGGTGCCTATGGTTCTTGCAAAACAAGATTCATCTCAAGTCAAGGAAACATCAAAAAAGAAAATAACATTAATGCCAAACAATGGCCTTCGGATATCTAAGGATGGGGGTGGTAAAGCAACACCTTTACCTCCTCTTTCCTTAGAGACACAACAAGGAGGAATCAATGAAGCATGGGAAGTGGTGCAAAAGAAAAAGAAGATTTGTAAAGAGAATGATGCCCACCACAAAATGCATCTACGGTCTCATTCATAAAATGGTGTTAATACTCCAAAATTGAATTAAGTATATAATAAGATCTTGATTTTCATAACCATTCTATTAAGCACCCATATTTTAGGGTCTGATGCACTTTTATGGCCCTCCACTAGGAGCAACCCAAATCATTTATTTTTACTTTTTATGGGTATGCCCCACTAAAGCCATTTATTTCGGGGTATGGCTCCCTTAAGCCCAATTCAAGGATAAAAAAAAGTAACATCAAATTAAAATATTGTTGAGGAAAAATATATTCAAAGAAATGTCAATTATTTAAAATCATAAGTTGAAAGTAGCATTGAGTCAATAGAGAAGCCTAACATTTAATAAGATATTTTATGTTTTAGTCATAATTAATCATAAAAATTTAACACAACATCAGAAGTAGTTGCTAATTAGTCTTTAAAAAAGTTTATTAACTTGCTAATTTGAGATAAAGTCTCAAAATTAAATATTTATATTCAAAAATTATTGTAAAGGGCACTTAGTGGAGCATAAATGGCATGTATCATTCAACAATTAGATAATTAATAAGTAATTCTTCTTGTATTTTTATGGCTAGGGGTTTGGATTTTTGGGGGTCCACTCATAAGGGTGGTTGTTTTAATAGCCAAGTGGCTTTGTACAGCTAAGCTTTTGATTGTGAATGCAGGTGTTTATCAAGTGCCACATAGCAAGAAATAAGTTTAATATAGACATTAAAACAATCTCATTTAATGTGCTCAAAGAATACTAAAGCTGAGAATGAAACTAATATAGGTGAGAATGAAATTAATATAGGTAACATTAATGGAAATATTGACAATAACACGGAGACAGAGATCATCAACTCCAAGTGCAACACAAATGTTGACCATAGTGGAGAAGGAATACAAGGAAAAGAGCTAGAGCCTTAATGATTATCCTCACTCCTAGCACAAGGATATATAAATAAAGAGAAAGAGTGCAAGGAAGCTGAGTAATGTGTGGAGGGTTCAAATAACTGGCAGGGCATGTTGGAGCCCATGTACCATCTACTCTACAATGAGTGCAAAAAATATGGAGAGATTCCTGTAGTGCCCCTCCATTCTCATCTTGGATGTGCAGATAATTTGGCTAAGGAGCATGAAGATGAAGGTAAAATAATAGGAATGTTTAGGGTATGTTAGACAGTTGATGTTGTGCATTATATGATGTTGGTAGATGCTACATTCATGTTGGTGACATTCCTGATTATCCTCATGTGTGGTTTTATATGACAGTTAGCATGTTTTATTGATAATCCTTGTTGCGACACTGATAATTCATATGCTCTGACATTGTTTTACATTTAGGTGATTATGATGTTGATCTTACTATGATTGTCATATGTTAGAATTGATTTTTATGTGACTAATTCTATATTATAGGATGATCTGATTATTGTGTGGTGTGAAAATGATGCAGGAGCACCTATTTGATCACATGCCTCCATGAGGCAATATTGAGTCTTGTGTTCAATTTTGATGTTTTAATGTTGTAATAAGGCCCAAGAGGCCACATTGATGATGTTATAGGTCACTAGGGAGTCAAAGGTCAAGTTTTGTGTTAATTTTGAAAAGATGTCAAAAGTTGTCACAATGTAAAATTGTAAAATTGAAAAACAAGTGCAAAGTTGGGAAGGTGAAGAGTCATATTGGTCTAGTTTGTTGGGAATCAATTGGGAAAGTGTTTGGTCATATTTGTAATGCCTTTAAAAGGCCTGGAAAACATTTGAAGAGGGGGGATGATCCAGATTTTGAATTTGAATATGGAAAAGCACTGTTTTCTTGCACTTTTCTATAGGAATTTGTTGTTCTGACATGTTGTAGGGCCCAGTACAGGCAGATAAGTTGTTGAAAGATCTTTGAATCTAGTTTAATTTGGTTCAAGTCTCATGAATTTGCATGCTATAATGTGAAAGATATTGCAAGTTTATTAAAAACTACTTGAAACCCTCTGTTAGGGTAACAGTAAGCATTCAAAATTATATTTCTCCAAATTTATCCTATGGAAGGTGCTAAAAACTGGTGACATGATAATTCTATTTGTTTTTTCTCACATACCAAAGGTGCAGAGTTATTTGATGAATATTGGTCATATTTATGTGATGCCCTAGGACTGTTCTGACCCTGTTTCAGATTGGTAAAGGGCAGAAACTTGAGGTTTTGATGTTTTTATTGTGGATTGAACATCCATTTTGATGGTTTTAAGTTGTGAAAGGTTGCAATTGAAGTCTTTGTACATTTTTCAAGTTAAAATTGACAAAGAACTAAAGGTTTATACCCTAAAATAAGTCTGTCTTGCCAAGACTGGGTATGACAGTCATAGACTTGACTGAGTTTGGGGCAATTTTGTATTCCTATCATGGTTGTAAACCCTAGAAAAGTAATGAGTAAGGTGTTTTGACTTGGTTTCAATCCAAAGCAAAGTTTCTAAGATCCCTTCACTGGAGTAATACTAAGAATGTCAAGGATTGACAGTTTGGAATGCATAAATCAGGGTTAAGGGGCAGTGTATTAGTCTTTATTTGGGATTCTTGTTATAATACAACACATGCTAGTTTTTGCATATATGTTGAATGGTTCAAAGGAAGATTGAAATGTGTATTTACTTCATGGGTTTAGTGCTTAGATTCAAAGGTATGGACTGACTGTCCTGAGTAAAGGGCTAGTAGTTTGTGAAGGCAAATTGTGAAGGCACTTAACCAAAGTTGCCAAGTCCAAGTTCCTAATGACCATGTATGGTTTTGTCATGTCAAATACATCATTTCAAAGGTATTATATGTATTTGTAGACAGAGGTTGAGGAGTTAATGCAAGTTTTGAGTTTGTAGTCCTTGAAGAGTTCATGTCAAGTTGAAGAAGAGATGGACATCTTAGCCCATTGTTGTGAAATATGTTTCCATGGTTTTGAGTCCTCCTTGTATTGCATCAGAAAAGAGACAATGTCGTAACACTCATTCGTGAGCGTCCAGCGATGTTGCAATTCTCTTTCACTCTGTGATTGTTTTATATTTATTATACTTGTGCATAGACCGTGTTGTGTGCTATAGGTTGCAGGTATCAGGCATCGACTCCACCTGAATTGACATGTTTGAGCATGCCTCCAACCCAATGGAAACTATTGAATGGAGATAACATATGGTCCCCTAGCTTATCCATCCTCCTTGAAGAGGATGAGTATCCAGTTTTGCACCCAATCAGTGTCGTCGGTTTGGTCATGATAGCCAATCACTATTGTTGAGGTCATGCCTTGCAATCACGCTTAAAGGTTAGGTATTGTTCGACATTTGAATTTATCTAGTTAGAATTGTTTGATCAATACTTTGATAAACTAAGGATCATTAAGTTAAGAAGGCACTTTTGATAAATAAATAAATAAATATAGATGCTTTTATGTAAATTTAAGTTTATACGAAATTATATTATATTGTATTTTACAGTCAATAAATAATAATAATTATAATGAGGAAAAATAAAGTGTTATTAAAATGGGAATATAATTGATAAAATTAAAATGAAAATATTTTATAAACAAGTAAATATTTTGTTAAGTGACTTTGATAAATAAATAATAATTATGACTTGTCATAAAACATATATAAAGAAAATACTAAAATAGATAAAATTAGAAAGTAATTGTCTGGTTGTAAATGATATATTTAGCAAATTGTAAGAAAGTAATAAAGGCGGTATTTATTACCTTTAAGAGGAAGAATCTTCTGGAAGTGATGGGCAGATTTCTCTTTCTAAAAATAAAGATAGGATTTACTGTCATAAGGGGATAAAAAATGGAATTTCAGGAGGAAGTTATTTTCATCGACACCAGATGGAGTTCCACTCTTGGGGGGGCACAACTATGGTGATATTATTGAAGCCAGTAGAAAAGAGAGATATGCTTAGATGAGGAAGGATGCTCACATGAGAGGAAATGAGGTAACCTCATCCATTCACACGTAAGTCTTTAAGACTATTTTTCTACTAAGTCATATTGCATATATTCTGTAAATCCATATGTGCATATTTTGCAATCATTGCATGAAATGATATCTCCTTGAGGTATTCTGGCAACATTTCATATGCCTTATCTGCGCATTCACCGTCTGCATACAAGTCTACCAGAGCATTCAAATAAGGCCATTAGTTAAGTTTGCACTTATCAAATTGCTTTTGTTCGAAAGTTTTAAAGGTCTTGTTGTCATTTACAATCATGTAGAATCTGCAACCATTGTAGTCCATTCTTTTAACATAATTCAATGAGACACTATGACCTACTAGTTGCATGCTATCTATACTTTCAACTATAGTAATTCCTCTATAGCCATTAAAAGTTGATGCATAGAACATCATGCAAGAACATTAGTGCTATCACCTCCATTTTTCCTAAAAGGTCAATTTATTCAGGTAGAAGCATATTAATGTTATACCTATGTTGACCCTTTGCACTCAATCAGAACCAAACCAATATCCATTTTGTGCATATCCTGTGATCATTGCATCTCATGAGATACTTTTCTTTGAGAAATTATGTTAAACCGTTGATATGCCTTGCCAACCTTCCACACTTTGCATATATGTTTACCAGAGGATTTTTCCCAACTTTATTATCTGGCTGAATTCCCCTTTCGTTCTGCTTTGACGGATGACCACACCCTGTTTCAATGTTCCAATCTAGAAAGTTTCTAGAGACTTATCAATGATTCCTTAATATATTTAAACCTGCCGATTGCGTTTGCTTAAAATTTTTAAGGCCTTCTCAACAAATCCATTTTGTTCATTCCCTGCAATCATTGGAATCCATGAGATGATATCTCTTGTCGCATTCTCTAAAAATATTCAAGTGCCTTGTGTATGCTTCCACTTTTTGCATACATATCTACTAAAACCTTCTCAATCCATTTTTGTGTGAACCTGCAATCATTGTGTTCTATCATGAGACATCTCTTTGAGGTATTCTGCCAAATGGTTCGCCTGTCTATTTTGCTTTTCCTTTTGCATGCATAGCTATTAGAGTATTTATTTTTGCCAATAGCCTTCTATATGTGAGTATTATAGTTTTTAGAATTGTGTCACTCTAGAAAAAATTTCTAAACTCGTCGGTCGTTTCTATCAGCGTATTCCTCGACCTCCTGATACGCAAACCACTGAAATTGCATCCATTAATACTTGTTTACTATTCCTGATATTGAATACATGTTTACTAGAGCATTTTGAATTATAAAATCAAGCCAAATCCACTTTCATTATGCCTTCCTCATGTGTTTGCCTGAAAGTTTCTAAAGTATCTTTTTACTAAACCATTCCGTGTAATATGGTATTTATTGCATTCCATGAGGTGACATTTCTTTGAGGGTTTTTGTCAAACAGTTAACGTACATTGTATATGTTTTCCCATTTCACACGCATGTCTGCCAGTTCTCTTGCAATTACAATATCTAATAAAAATTCCCCTTCTATTATGCTTTGATAGATATCCTTACCCTGTTCCAAAACTCTCGTGTGTGCAGGCAAGGAGGACGCCATCAAAGGTTGTGGTATTTGACTGTATGACTGCCCATTTGCATTGGCATTGAAAGTTTCAAAAGCCTTATCTACAAATCCATTTTATGCTTATCCTACAATCGTTGTATCCTGTTTGAAGACTTTTCTTTGAGGTTTTCTATCAAACAGTCCATGTGCCTTGTCTATGCTTCCACATTGTTCATGCATGTCCACCAGAATAATTACTCCTTATTTAATTTAAACCTGCATATAGAAACTTATTGAAATCACATTCTTTTTGAGTCACTTTGGTCACCAAGTTTTATGGTCTCTCTTGTCGTTTTAAACTCTCTCTCTCTCTCTAAACTTCGTATGTATTTCGGATACTTGTCATTAATAAGTTTCTTTCCACCATAAGAAATTCATTTCTTCTATTTTTGTTTAAGATTAACTTAAGTTAGAAATCCTAATCTTCTCTTAAGTTACAATAAATTCTAAATTTTTTTAGAAAGTAAATATAATGATAAGAATATAAGATAATGGTAGTAATGTTCATTAGCTATAGAAAATTATAATTGTACTCTAGGATTAATGATGTTCAAAGATGTTTTATTAAGTTGTTAGGTCTTCTTCATAAATACAACGAAGTAATGTGGATTAAATGTTTAGATTAAGAATGAAATCCATGTAGTTAGTTTAATAAAGGTTGGTGATATTATCTCATGGCATTAACATAGTAGTTGTAGTAATAGTACTAGTTTATGCGTAATGCTTATGATTGTTTGTTATGTATATCAACGAATGAAGTTATTTTAAAACTAAGTGTGTATATATTTTTGGGTTGGAGATGGTGTTAAATGCTTTGATAAGGAATCAAATCCTTAGACCTCTTTTGGGTTAAATAATGTTACTTGAGGGCACTTATATATATCATATGATCATAGTAGTTAGAATATTATTGTTCTGCATTATAGAGATAGATTCACTTTGTGTTTGGTAGATGATTGATTATGGTTGGATTAATGTTACATTCTTTAAGACCCATAACTAGTGCACCATATCATAAGTTGCATTAGTGGTATTGTTATTGAAATATTGATGAAGGATCTTAGTTTATGATGTGCATTTGAGAATGAATGTGATGTGAAACCATTGTGTTTTAATGGTGTCAAGTGTTGTGTCATTTGGGGAAGTTATTTCCAGAGGCCTACGAGGTTGTGATTGTGTGGGGGTTGGCTATGTGTGCATCATGTGAGTTGAATGAAATGCATTCTTGAAATATTGCCTCTTATTCATGTTGGTATGATACATGTGCAAGATGGTTTGTGCCTTGCTCAATGTACTTATTCATGTGATTATGTTGACTATGCAAGATGAGTAATGCCTTGCTCTGTGTGATGTGAAACAATGTATATTTTGTGTTGTAAATGCATCATGATGAGAAATGTGATAGTTCATGCTTGGTTTATATTATGGGCTTCAAGAATCTAGATGCAGTGAAGGGGGAGTGGCTTCCAATGTGGGGTCGGTGCCCAAAGTGGCTAGCCAGGGTAACCCATTGGGAGTTTGTAATCAAGTGATAACCTAATAATAAATCTAGGGGTTGGGTAGTTTTCACACTAATTAAGATAATTAGATGCCTCACCCATGCCTGTATTGCTTGTTCAAGCTAAGGATGGGATGAGAAGGCCATGGTTAGCAAAATCAACTTCCTTGTCCTCACGAAAGGAATGTTGGTTCCACATGTGTCACCCTATGGGGTCGGCGTCTAGTGAGAGACTGTCAAGGTAACCATAGATGGGGGCCGACGTCTAGTGAGAGACTGTCAGGGTAACCCATGTCAGGGCCATGCGATGACATTCTTCCCTACTGTATCCTAGCATTCCCTAATTGTGTTTTCCCCTTTCATGTGTGTTTGCCTCTGGAAGTGATATTTAAGTTTCTTGTGATATCTT
This sequence comes from Cunninghamia lanceolata, assembly GCA_027924645.1. Taxonomy (NCBI): domain Eukaryota; kingdom Viridiplantae; phylum Streptophyta; class Pinopsida; order Cupressales; family Cupressaceae; genus Cunninghamia; species Cunninghamia lanceolata. The sequence goes on from BSBN01001533.1 coordinate 11,817,231, forward strand.
TTTTGACCAATGTTGTATTTGAGTCATGTGTAGTCCTTGCACCTGTTAGCCTATTGTCTTCTTGGTTGTTTGCTTAGTGGGACCTTATTGTTATCTCCTAGCACGGGGGGTGGACCTTAGGGTTCCACATGGTCGAGTGGTTGTGCTTTTATCTCCATTGGTTCCCCTTGCTGTTGTTCGTGTGCGAGAAGGATGTACCTTATGTGGCAGATTTCAGATCTTGTTCTAGCTTGAGGAGACAGAAACTTATGTTCATATTCTAGTTTTGTATATTAGTAGAATCGTGTACTGTTATCTTGATGTATATGTACTCTAATGTAATTAGGAAAGCGATATTGTAAGTAATGTAATGATGTACCCTCATGTAAAGGGAATTGTATATGTACTTGTAATCCTTTATACATGACCTTAATGATTACTTATGTAATGTTATAATATGGAAATGTATGTGTCTAATCAATTGATGCAATTAGATTTAGAATGACCTATGGTTGTTAGTTAATTCATAATGTTGGTTAGATCTTGTTAATAGTTTGTTAGTAATGCAACCGTGGAACACTAGAGGATAAGCTTAACTTGATGTTATGAATAAATATGATTTACATTTCTTTGTTATTTATTTTCTAAAAAAAAACTTGTCCTTTTTGTATAGCATAGTTGAGCTGTTCTCTACGGTTTCCTAGCGGGGCGTTACAATTCCCAAAGCATACTATGATGTCTTTGAGGTTGTGGCAGAGCACAAACAAGAAACAAAGAGACTTAGGCAACACAACATCATCATTGCATGGAGAGGCATTGTCACTTGTCTCAACTGGCTGGCAAAAGCCAGGCTGAATACATAATAAAAACATCTCTACCCACCATCATCCCTGCGTAGTTGCACTTGCATTTCACCTGCACAAAAATATTTTCACTAAAAGATAAAAAAACATTATTAAAAGGATAATATATAGATGGGATTGCAAATATTAGAATTAATCTTCCAACATGTGTAGGTGCAAAGATGAGTGAGGGGCTATTTCATGAATATTAGCTGACGCCTTTAGAGTTCCATGCAAACCATAAATAATGATCTATGGGAAACAACCTTCCAGACTATCAAAGAATGACACACTTTGGGCCAACTTATAACCATAAATGAATTTAAGTATTTCCAACTAAAAGTCAATTTTGGTGAAACTTATGTTCTATCTAGATTTATTCTAGCTAAATTAGATCTAGGCCACAACTTTTCCAATTGGAACCATCCACTAAAAACATGCGTAGCATCACTTTGGGGCTCATTTACCAAAAAAATGAAATTATTTGAAAAACTTGATGTTCTAACAACTCCTATTCTTGCAAATAATCATTTTAAAAGAATCTAAAAATACCCTTTTGTAAATCTATAAGTCTACTTTGTAAAAATATATATTTTTAAACATTTCAATTAATCTTTATATTTTATTTTTTATTTCTACTAAAAGTGGTCATCAGCACCAAAATATGGTGTTGATTGTCCTCTCAAGAAAAAATAGTAAAGTTTATCAAAACAATTGAAAAAAATGATGCATTAGGGGAGAGATTCCTTGTCAAGATCATATTTTTTTTTCCTATTTTAGATCAATAATCATGACAAAAGTTGACGTCTCATCGAAACAGTTGTGTTTTTATTACACGCAACTTCCAATATTTATTTAAAAATATATATATTTATCAAATTGAGGAAAAAAATAATCCATGCACTAAAGTTTTGAGTTATGAATATATAAAAAAATATAGAAGGAAAATATATGAAATTTACTATATAAAGTGCGATGTCCCATTCAACCTTATTTTTCAACATTTTATCAGCAACTAAATTATAGTGTCAATTTTATAAAATACTACATTTAAATATTTTTTTAATTTTTTTGAAAAAATACAAACATAAAATACACTAAAAAATCTACATTTTATTAGTTTACATCATTTTTAAATTCAAAACATATACGTCACTTTGTAGTGATTCAAGATAAAAAGTTAGATTAGTGTTGGCCATTTCCTTTATAAAAGTGTGACACAGCTTAAACTTTCACCCCAACAAAAAATATTCTCTAGTAGTTGTTCTCCCAGCAATAAGCCTATCGGCTAATTATTGTTTGAATTTCAAAGGGCTAAGGTAATATGATTAAGTCTACATGGTTGTAATGGTGAAATTAAGTATATCTATGTCATTTCTTATTAGTTTTATGCTCACTTTGATGGGAAGGTTTCAAGTCAATAACATATTTATAAGTGATATACTCTTGTATTAGGTTTGGTTTATGGTTCAATTATTGTCTATCTTTATTTTAATTTGTTTTGGACTAATCTTTTATATTCACTACCTATTCATCTCTATCTCACCTTTGTTGTCATTGATTCCATAACATCCGTCATTTTTGGTTCCTTTGTGATTTTATGATGTTCCATTTTGTGGCAAATTAGAGGTGAATTATTGTTCTATATCGAGGATGATTGTCAATTTGATGTATTTGTGTATAATGTATCCTCACAGTGCCATTGGTTATTTAACATGCTTGATTGTTTAAATGGTGATTTTATTATTATAATTATTGTTGTTGCCTAACAATGTTGTTACAACTAAATTTATGTAGTTAAAAGACATGCGACTTACATATTTTCTTTTTAAACTAAAACTAAGCAACTAATTATGTTCAATAAGCATAAACTGGTACAAAAGAGCAGATTTTTTTTTTAAGAATAAGTCAAGAATTATAAACTACTTCTTTTGTCATGCATAAAAAATAACTGAAAGAAATAATTTATTAAAATAAATACCATTTCATTGTCATAAAGGGATTGGAATTACAATGTCCTATGGAATCTGTTTAGTCCATCTGGAACTCAAATCTTCCTTTACAGCTAAATGGAGAAGGAGGAAAAATATCATCAGAGCGTTTATCCACCCATCCACCGACTTACTAATACCCAACCCTCTGCAGAGAAGTAATAGGAGGAAAATCTAATGCCATCTGAGACTGGTGTTTGACCCTACACAATCACTAGTCGGTCATACACTATAGGCAGCTCCTAACTAGTATGAACTCTAACTGGACATGTATCTGGGACAAGAAACTGACTGACACTATTAGGTAGTAGCATCACCTTGGCCAAGGTTTTTATTTAGGCGCAACATGACACGGTGAAGTCATGTAGTCAAGTCTATCACCCTACTTAGCAACAAGTATTATAATGGACTTTCTTTTCTGCATGGTAGTCTCTTATGCTACTGCATACGGACCCACAACATTGTCCATTTTCTCTTATTTAACTTTTAGACATAGAGTCATTGTAATAATTTTGTTGGAGAAGGTACGTTTTGATTTCATTCTATTCGTAGATTGTGCCTATCTTTAATTTTTCTGACAAGGCAAAATTTCTTCTCAATATGAAATATTAAAGTCTCACGGTTATACAATTTCTTTTCCTAAGCTTTCGACATGCAAGAGACAACAAGAAGACACAATATTTGACATGCACAAGCTATCTTGATTTCAGAGGAAAAATCTTTCTACAGAACCTTCAGCGCACAGGTGTTTGCTAAAGATTATCACATTTTTTTTAAGGTTTATAAATCAAGAAACAACTTAATATAAGACTATTTTCCTACGCTGGGTCATTGTTTTCAAATTACCTCATTCACAGAATAGACTACATTTCAAGGACAACTGATAATTATGCATAGGGTTCAAATCTTTCACCAACATTCTATCTAAGATTTTCTTCTGTTGCTTCTAAACATTTATTCATGATTGCAATCCCATACGATTCCTAGTTCTATTAAAATTATCTTACATTACACATGCTACCATTCAAGGTGATGTGGGTTCAGGCAACTAATTCAAACATTTCTAATACATAAAAAGTTCTCATGGAGAGTTTGAACCTGTCTATGATGAGACTGCAACTCCGGTGAGGTGTTAGTTGAAGCTCCAAGGTATTCTTGAAACTAGTGATTTCTTGATGCTCCAGGTGACTCCAATATTGACGTAGCACTCTCTCCTACTTCTCTCTCCCTATGAAGGCTCTCTCTCTTTCTTTCCTTTAAAGATTGATTTCTTTTCTTTTTGCTCCACTATTTAACACCTTAGATATAGATATCCTCATTGTAAGACCAACGTACTCCCATCTCTAAAACTTTCTTAGTATCTTCACTGCAAATATTGCTCTCTTTTTTTAGAACTCCCTGTGTATCTCCTTACAAAATGACACTCCTCTTTTTCCCAAAAACTTTCTGCGTATCCTCATGGTAAGACCCAGGTTCTCCTTCTTCTAAGACTCTCTGCGTATATCCTTAATGAGCTTTCCTTTTGTCTTATCTACGACGGGGCAAGAAATAGTTTTAAAAATATAATCTCATTCCAAGTTAATCTCCTCCAATCCTCGTGGAGTTCGCCACCTCAACATGACACCCCTTCCACGATCACTAACACTTCCAATTATTAAGTTTTCCTCTCGATTTCATTGCTAAGGTTAGAATGTTTTTCATTTTAGATCGTTGATCGGTTAAGAACATATCTTCAATATTTATAAGGTCATACACATAAATATTTGCACTCCATTTCCAGAGAGGCCAAAAGACTCTTAAGTTATTATTCTTAAATTGAGAAGAAGGCCGATAGCCATGACCATCCCTCATTTAATAAGTCTCTCAACTTAAAATATAAACCCCACGTTTAAGGTGAAATATTCCATAAGGTAAGCCGAGGGTCAGAGTAATATAATGCAATGGTAAATAAGTTGATTTGCTCAACAAGCTAAAGTGCATATTAGAGTTAATATGATTTGAGTGTCGGTGTATTACCAAGACTATGATATTAAATTAGTAAGCATAGAATATCTTTTATAAGGAGTCAGTAAATAATATTTTGGTGCTCATTCTAAGTAGTCGATATCTGAGAGTGGTCTCAAGGACAATGGTCAAGAACTATATGTATCAATTTAAAATGAACATAGTTTGAATTCTTCTATTTCTATGCATAAGTTCGAGTTCAAAATTATCGACAACTAATTAAATGCACAAGGTTCAAAATAGATTCAAGAGAAGATAATAGGTGATGCTTCACGACAAATAACATGAGTTAGGTGATCCTAACACCTAATGTCGACTTGGTGGTTTACCTGAGGACTCTGGACTTGTAGTTCTAACCCTTACTTAACCGACAGTCTCAACTTACAGGCTAGGTTTCAGATGGCATTAGACTTTTCTTCCTTTACCTCTCGTACCTGATGATACTTTTCCTCCCCTCCTCGGAGGTGATATTTCCTGCAATCACTAGGTCAAACACAAGTAGTTAGTCTGATATCTCAATACATCTTTGTATCCGCATTCAGGTAAACATGAAAACATCTATCAAATGAACTTAATTGAACCAATTATATATGCATTGTATATCTCTATTCAACAAGCTAATTAATGATTGATATATATATAAGCTTGAGAAACAACATGAAATATCCAGGGCACACATCAAATATCTAGGGCACACATCAAAATATCTAGGGTACACATCAAAATATCTAGGGCACAAGTGGGATGTAACAAATGTTACTAAGGATTTTGTGGCGAGATTATGTTGTGCGATGGGTAAAGGTATTGAGGAAGGTGAACCAGGTCTCGGTGTTGGAGTATCTTGATATAACCCAATTGTGTGGGCAATAAATAAATAATAAATAAAATTAAGTAGTTAATTAATAATAATTAATAATTATGGTGTTGTGTTATTTATTTGATGTTTGAGAATTTACATTTATTTAATTATTTAATTCTCGATATTTTAATATCTTAAAAAAAGAAATAAAGAATATTTATCAATTTTGGTTGCTTTAATTGATTTGAATGAGCAAGTTTATAATTAGAACTTGGAAAAAAATTATTATATTTATTCATTTTGGGAAAAAAATCTTATATAAAGTTGTGGAGTTTTCAATATTAGAAATTTAGAAAAAAATATTTGATTTTCTAATATTTTATTATTAGATATGTGCACAAGTTGAAGATAATATTAATTTAAGATTTATTGGAATAAATTATTAATTTATGAGTTTTATTCCTATACTTAGAGAATTCATAAGAAAGGAAAACTATTATTAGGATTGTTCTTTGAAGAAAAAGATTCACACTTTCATAATTCATTATTGCAATCAAGAAGGAAAATTATACAAAGAAATATAAGTTGAAGATTTGAGTTTGGGGTCTTGTTTTTTTTTTTTAAATTCATTCAAGACTTATGTTTTAATTGTGTGTAGTTCTTCATCAAAATTATCAAGTATTGCAAAGGATTAAAGGTAGGATTCTTGTTCATGGAATAGATTTAGAAAACACTTCGAATTTGGTTAATCAAAGAATTAGATCAATGCTTGTGAAAGAGGTGTTATTGATTTGAATAAATTATATTTTATTTCAAATGAAACAATAGGAAATATGGATATCATTGGATTCAAAGATACTTTTTGGTTAGTGTATGCCATGGGAAAATCAAATGAATTCATGTTGGTATGAAACTAGTTGTGGAAATCTTGAAAAGCTAGGGTTGCTTGTAGGATAAGAAACCTAGTATGTCTTAGAAAAAACAAGAGATTTATGGTTTTTGGGTTTAGAATTGGATTAGGAATGTAATTTGAATCAAATGGGAATTTAAATTACTAATTTAATGATAAATATTTTGGTGTTTGAAACTCTATGAATTTAGGGAAATTGTGAACTAGAGAACTAAGAACTAGTTGTGTTGAAAAGCAACAACCTACATTAGTTTGGTCATATCTCTTAAATGGTGATCTCAATATTATTAATTTTTAGATATGTGGGTTCAAACTAGGGGGCAAATGTTACCTCCAATTTTAAGAATTTTATCTTGTATGGTTTGTCTTTAGTAATTAAAACAAGTTGACTATTTTTCTATAAGCTAGTAAAACTATCGTAAGAATAACCGATCTGTTCGGTCCTGAATAAATTTATCTTATGAACTAGGTTCCTCTAAAAATTTTATGTAAGGTTCATAGTCAAGGTTGTTCAATCCTCACAAAGTATTAGTCATACCTAGTTTGTTTATTATGAGATATGATTGAATTAGTGAATGTTTATTTGTGTTGATAATTGTAAGAATTGTGTCTTATTAGAGATTCTACTAACACCAGCAAGTTAGATTGAAGAAAGAACATGATAAATTTAATGGGTTTTTGGCACTTAATTTCCTTTTCCCCTATTTTTCCAAGCTTAAATCTAATATTGGGTTTATAATGTTTGTTGGTCAGTACTTTGAATATAAAAAAGGACATAAATTAGTAAATGTTACTAAGTGTGTTATCCCTGTTTGGATGAGTTAGGATGGTTGTCCTAATGTTTACATGTGATTCCAACCTGGGTTGGTATTTTAATATATTTTTCGTGAGTTATACCTAATATTTTTGTGGTGTTACCTAAGTAGGTGTAAATGGAAGTGTATTCCATGCTTCACTACACCTAGTGGTCTTGTTACTAGATTATGAGTACCTTGGATACAATGTAGGTACCTGGATTATATTTCATTAAGAGGAATTAGGTGTCTTATGTTTGATTCCATTTGACATCACTTTCTCTACTCCATTGTCCAACATATTTGAAGACCATCTCATCATAAGTTAAGACTGCATGAGATTAGAGGTTGCTCTTCTCACTATAGACTTGCATCACATAGGTTATAATGTTCTGGATGGGCGATGGATTCATAGGTTGTGTGGACACACAAGTTATATTTCCCCATTGAATCATTGAATTAGGAGACCTTTGATGAAATCCCATGGCCTTACTTGGCATATCATTATCACCAAATAGTGGCATGCTCTATGTATTATTATGGTTAGTTTTGCTTACTTGTGCTTGATTTTGTTACAGTTGTATGCTACTATTAGGAGATGAGTATCTTGGTGTAGTATGGGACATTATGATTTTTTGGTATGTTTATCTTGTGTACCTAATTTATTAGTGTTGTTTTGTGTATTTATTGTGTGTGTTTGCCTTGTGCATTTGATTTATGTGTGTTGCTTTATGAACTTGAGTTATGTATATATGGATCATATGTTTGTTGTATGCTTGGTTTTGTATGTTCGTGTACTTTTGTTGTTGATATATATGTATGATGCGTTGTGCTAAGGCAAGGATACATGTAGTATGGGATGAATGTTATCAAACCTTGAGCATGTATTTCTTAACAAGACATATGGCATCACTTGGCAAGAGCTTTTGTAGTATGGGATACTAGTAGTAGTTTATTTGGATGTTGCATATGATCTTGAATGTGTTGTACTAATTCAATCATATTAAGGTTGCAAGATCTTATGAAATCTAAGGATTGTCATAGTTGGCATGTTTCATGTATTTGTATGCATGTGTATTTTATGCTAGAAACAATGCGTTGTGAAGCATTGTGCAATCTTGGATGTCCTAGAATGATTTTTTGGCATGTGTATGTTGTTGTAAATATGTATTTTGAATTTGATTCCATGTGTTTGAGATGTTTGGATGTATGGTTCCTTATGTATGCTATGAGTTAATTAAAGGAATGAATTAATCAAGTTAATCACCAATGTTGTAATGAACCACACCTTTGGATTATAGATAGATACTTCTTTGCCTTGACTAATGGATGGGGAGGAAAAGGAATTCCTCTAATGGTGGCTTTATTTCCTTCCCCGATCAATAGTAAAATCTTGGAAGCTTGGAGGGATTAGCTTGTGGAGTTGAGCTTGGAGCTCTTCATATATGTTTATGATGTATATTATATATGTTTGCTTTGTATATGTGGCACTTAGGCTAAGGGCCTATTGCATCCTTGTATACTATATTGAGGGGTTCTAGTTCTTGATCCATTGTATAACTGATCATTGAGATGTGCTTGATCAACTTCTATGTATTTTATTATTGTACTTGATGAATGATAATATAATGTCTAGTCATGATGTTCTCATATTACTTGCATAGTTTTACATATTGATGTGATATTTGTATAAATGAACAAAAAATTTCAAGTCACATTTTGGGGTTGTTACAAATTTCCATGCATTCACTCCTTACCTCAAAATCTCCACATTATCCCTTCAAATCACTTCTACATGGCATGAGATTAATTTAGCCAAACCCTAGGGGCATGAAAATTGATCCCTTAATCCCAAGGCATTAAATTTAAATTCAAAATTTCCCTCCCCTTTCTAATAACCATGTGAATTGACTTAGCCCACATTTCACGTGACATGTTATGCCATAATATTAAAAGTCATTCATTGTGCACTTAATTTCACATGCTAGATTATTAGAGCACACTTAGATTATAAAGGGTAATAAAAGAATTGAATCTACATCATCATCATATAGGCCATCTACATGTTTATAAATGTTGTCTATGATGTTTCTCATCATAGTTAATTCACTCCACAAATAAATTTGACTTAAGATGACCCATTCACCTATTGAGTCAACAGACTCCTCAACAATGTATCTAGACACCACCTTGACAATTTCAAATATCTAGAAGCTGAAGGTGAACAAGTCCTCAAGCACATTTTATGCTACATCAATCCTATGTGTCTAAGATCATTCCTACACATAAAGATCAATCTCATAGGATGAAAGTTTGACCTACTTAAATCATGAGAGTAACCTAAAATTTTAGATTTTTTGTTCTACTTTGAATTTATATAAGTTGTGACTCTAAGTTCATAGGTAAAAACTTATGATCAAAATAGTGGACAACTATCTATCGGCCACTAAAATCAGCTAAGTTCCTTCATTTATATTATTTCTAGATTTCAATTTTTTGTTGGATGACCTATCATAGCTCTTAATCATGTTAGTTGTTTGTCATATTCATTAAAACTAATTTTAGTAAACTAATCCACATATTTCTTTAACTTTTTGGTGACCCCAATATTTTCTTACATGGCCTACAATTTCTTCTCCTTCATTAGGGTTTTAGATTTGATTTTTCTAATTACTTTCATATTGGATTTGCCTAGGGTTTGATTGTGCTCCTAAATATTCATGCATTGCTCTACTCATTTTAGGATATTACTTGTCCTTGCTTGATCTTATCACATCCTACCCACCTTTAATTTGGCATTTAGGGATGCATTTCACACTTGTTTCGTATCTAATTATTGATTGATTTTTCTAGTATATATAAACCCTTAGTTCATTCTTATATCAGTCCTTTTATCCTTTAGGGCTTTTCCTACTTTATTCTCTTCCACCCACCATTGATTGTGCACCATTAATACATTTTAAATCATGGACTCTCATAATCCATTGTCCTTGGTCTCTTTCCATGCCTATATTACACATTTAAATATGTTTCCATGCTTTAAAGCATCCAATCTTTCCATCCTTCATGTTCTCTTGTATTTTTATCCTATGGATGGGATTTATTTCTTGTGGAGGTTTTGTTCTATCACATATGTGATTTTTACTCCTTCATAGAGTTGATCATTCATTCTCCTTTCCTCTTACATACACTTGCTTCACTTGTCCACGAGCCTCGTGTTGCTTCTACTTTTCCCATGTCTAGTGATAATGATATACATGATTATGACATTTGTACTACCCCAACCAATTAATTATTTAATAATTGACATAATTATGACATTTTAATATATATTTAAAACATTTAAAGGATTTTGGGTTTATGTATTTTGTTTATGTTTAGAATAATATTCAAAATAAATGAATTCATGTTTTGATTTAGCCTTTAATTTTGTATTTGATAAATTTGATTTATACTACATCTTGGTTGATTAGAAATGGTTTATGTACTAGTCATTTATAATAATTTATTATTAGCATACATTTATGGGTGTTTTAAGCGATTTAGTATGATATGTTAACCATGTTTTGTGTTTGAGCTTTGATGTGAAGTATCGTGTCCCAAATTGGAGGAATAATATAGCAAGGGAAGATGTCACCATGTCGAAGCAACACATAGAACATAAATGAGGTAAACCAATACTTAGTTATTCATATTGGTAAGTGTTGTGTTATGTAATCATTGGTTGTCAAGTGGTTTTTACCATTCTAGTGGCATGAGTTGCATGTTGTCATTGTTCCTTGTGTTGGTTGTGCTATGTTGATAAAAAAAATTATCTTGGTCTTGATGTCACACTTGTGCATAGATTTTGTCTCTATTCTCATCGTTATAATTCATTTTTTGCTTAGAAAACTTAAGTCTATGAAATTTTGACCCATTAATTACTTGCAAATCATGGATAGGATGAACCATTCTAACTTGGCATTAATAACTATGTTATTATAGTGTTATTTATTTAACCTACAGGTCTCTAGTGCACTAGGTCACCAATGAAGGAGGCACATGTGCGTTGACTTAGCCTTACATATTTACATACATGAAATCATTTGGTATAGTCTTGCTAATGTGATAAAGTGATGTTGGAGGGAATATATGTTATAATGTTTGGAAAGTTCTATTTCAATTCATAAAACCTTAATATTCAAGGTCAAGTGCTTTGGTTGCTCTATAGAGAAGGAAGGCGTGACCACCACCGCACCATAATGGTGTTGGTATGGTATTGGCAGTGATCTTAATCTATGACCAAGTCCTCCATTTTAAGCTTCCAAGGCTCAAAATTCATGTCATTAAATATTTAGATCTCTAATCTAGATGTACTTGTCATCTTCCCTAAACCAAAGATCTTTGTTATGCACAACATCCACTCAAACCAAGATTAGTTCAAAAAACCTTTTTCCCAACACCTTGGACCCAAGTTGATCAAACTTTGACACTAAATAAAAGGAAGCAATATGTTGGAAACACTTCCTACACCAATTTATGAGGAGAGATAATCCAAAGAGACTCGGATCTCACAATTTCTAATAGCAAAATAACACATGCATTAACAAGCATAAACATTCAAAGACATGCAATAACATGCAACTCAAAAAAAAATAGTTGACTTAGTATTACTATGGGAAAACCCTTTTGGGAAAAAACATAGACTTAAAATCTCAAACCTATTGTATTATCAAAAACTATAATGGTTACAATATAATGATGAGCTCAAGAATTCACAAGAGATCATATAAATCAATATAGTTATAGAGATATTCTAACAACATAATGGTACATCTAAATCATTATTATAATACCTCCAACACGAGCACTCAATATGTAGGCAAGAACAAAACCACAAACCATGAATGGTTTCTAAAACCATGTGGTGATAACCATTGGCCAATTTAATCATCCATGTCTATGAATAAAATCAAATGCCCAATCCAAAATGAGTTAACTGATAGCAAATTATAAAGTTCCACACCAAACTTGGGCACTCAAAATAGTTTTTATCTTCTTTTGCTAAAGATGCTTTATGATTTTATACAAGTCCACAACTAGCTCCCTCTCATCATGCTCTTTCCTTTTTGGCAACTCTTACACACCTTACATGTTATCATGGTTGCATTTAGCAACTTTCATGACACTAAGCGAGTCTAAAAATGGTCATATTACAAACTTCAAGTGACACATAATGCCACTTCAAGTAGGGCACTCCAAATATATGGATATAGTAATAAATAAATAAATACAAAATCTAATGCATAATTTTGAACATTAGCATTACAAGGTGTATGATGCCTATTCCAACAGTCCTTCCCATTTTTATGCTTGATCACTAGATTAAACTGCTACAAGTATGTCATTCACTTCATGTGGCATGCATTCTCTAGTTTGCTTTGTGTGTATAGAAAGTGAATTGGCTTATGATTAGAATGAATGATCATTTCCTTACCTAGAATGTAGTGTCACCGCTACTTCATAGCTTGAACACTCGTATACAAATCTTTCTCATAGTAGATTAGTGTTGCACTATTTTTATAAATGTCTCTAAATAGTAGGTGACTAAATGCCTCTATTGAATTAGTATTTTGCTAAGTTCATGTTCAAACACATCGGTTTAAATCTCAAAGTGGTGTACAATGTTACACATTGTCAGAACAAACACTTCATAGGTTATTTCTTGAGATTCTCAAAATCTCGTTGCACAAGTGTCCAAACCAATGTTGTCCTGGTGCACATGATTTAACTAAACAATTAAGTGATGTGTGAGAATTTAAGGAAAAACATATGGTGAAAGTTAGCGAGTCTAAGAAAGCTACACAATTTAGTGATGTTATGCGGAGTCAGTCAATATCAAATCACTTTGATCTTCTATGGACATACTTCATTGATGTAGGCCAAATATTAAACTTATGTTGTGTCAAAGGTGCATTTACTAAAGTTGGCTTGCAACTTGTGTTAGCATAGAGTGTTTAGGACATACGAGATGTTTTCCACATGCTCCTCCTAAGTCTTGTTGAAGATGAGGATGTCATCCAAGTAGATGATGATGAAAGAGTTGGTGAAGGGTCATAGGATGTCATTCATCTAGGAAATTATTGTAATTGGTGCATTGGTCAAGCTAAAAGGCATAACCATCCTTTCATATAGTCCCTTTTTCATTTTAAAATATGTCTTCTGGAAACATATTTGAGATCAACTAGTACCTGGTGATATCCTCACTTGATGTCAATCTTTTTGAAGAATATTACATTACAAAGTTGGTTCAATAGGCCATAAATGAGCAAAAAAAGGATACATATTCTTTATTGTGATCTTGTTAAGTATGTGATTGTCAATGTATGAGTTCCATGTGCTATCTTTCTTTAGTGGAAGGAATATCAATGATCTAATTGAAAAAAAAAATCAAAGGACAAATTCACATGTAGGTAAAGTTATATAGTTGTGCCAATGGAGATAGATGTATTTCTAGAGGTAAGCTTGTAATGTAGAAGCATTCTTATAGTGACATGGACAAGGTGAAACAAAGAGATGACAAAAATGTGATGAATGTTGTCCTTTATTCATTAATGGTGTGAAATACATAATATGGTAGGGAGAGTAGGTTCCCATGACCAAGCAAGAAAAGCATCTACCTAATTTTGCCAAGGAGACTTTCAAGTACAATCATACTTTGCCAACTAGTCTAGCTAGGATAACTAGTGGGATGACTAGTTTATAAGATATGTAATGTGTTCTATTTATATAATTGGTCATTAGCCAAGTCATCCATAATATGAGAGCAATGGTTGTGCATGTACGGTGCATTTTCTATGTGGCAAGAGGTGCGCCACATGTCAGACCCATATGGTACTAGTTGAATGGCATGATCATGTAAAGCAGACATGCCTATGTGGTGAATGCATATGGAGATAAACTAATTGTATCTATATAAATGCATGTACGCCCATGTACAAGGTCACACACAATATGGAAGGTGTGAGGAGTTGGTAAAGTTGTTGTAGAAGCTAGTACATGAACTCCTGAAATGGCGCATAGCGAGGAGTTTGTGTAATGCAACTGAGAAGTGTGTAGGTGTTGTTGGCTTGTGTTAAGCATGGATATATTGGAGCTTATGTTTACATAGTTGTACATGAAGTCACATTTCTAGTCACAACATGAGATGGTGTATGTTGAGCCAATAAATTGAAAATCATGATGTGTGGACCTGCACTCAAATCATTTGCCCTTTCTTATAGAGCAATAGTCTCCATTACATTCTGGTAAATGATAAAGAAGCTTGTTGGAAAGTTGATGATGACCTAAAGTTGGTGGATAGAAAGAACCATTACATGGCTATATGCAAATCACCTACTCTTTCTTCTAGGGATAAAGTCCCCATTGCATTGGAACATACTTGAAGGTGGCAACACAAGATTGGGATGAGGTGCACATGGTGCATGGTTTACTAATGTGAGTGTCTATGGATGAATTACAGATGTGACGTATCGTAGATCTTTAACTTCTACTTAGGAATCAATGAAAATCTAGACTAGTTGTATCCCTACCAGGAACTATTGAAGGTCCAAAGTAAACTAGCATGATTATAGTTTAACTCACAACCTTGACTATGCATGCTTGTAGAACCCAAGGGAAGACTGGTCCCTATACTCTAGTGTTGATGAGAGGGTATTGATAAACTCATGTTTCCTTGTTGAGGGATGTTGATCCTTGTATATAAGAGCTAGAATGTATAATAGTGCATAGGTGTGGAGCACATGATCCAAGAGAATGTTACTAGCGAAGAAGTGGTTGAATAGTGTAGAATATTGAAGTGCATTATGCAGGATTACTGAAATCTATTTGTGTTGTTGAGAAATGTGTTTTTTCTTTTAGATTTTTTAGTCCAATCCCATACTAGGGAATCCTAGACAATAACAGATACCCTATATCCTTTTCCTTGGTGATGGATTGTTGATCAACATTGATGGTTGTCAATTGTTATTGTTAAGCATGGAACAAGTTTGGCATTATCAAATAGAGAGCTCAACCATATCAAAGTTAAGATTGGAGGCATTATATTCTCATAGTCATGAGGAGAGATGTAAGATTTTGATGGGAACATAGACATGGCCTGCTACAAGTGCATACATACAGAAGTGAGCTTGACTCAGTCCAATGTTAGATATTGATGCATAGATATGTGTATATGGCACATTACTAGTAAAGGAGGATGTTACACTTAGAAATGGCCGATGTTCTTATGTATTGGTGTAAACATCATGGTTTGTGTATATTGACATGCTAAGATGATTGAGGCTCTATTTAAGGTTGCATGGATGTGAGACTTGATGCATGACTAAGTATAGAGGTCCTAGTTTTTAGGCACATGGTAGGATGTGTATTACCTCTAGCTAGTTAATAACACTACTTTTAAGGCTCAATGTATCAAGGTTATTAATGTGTGCATTGATATTTATAGTATTTATAGCTATAGGAGTAGTCTCATAGATAATGTAGCTATTATACCATTCTACACTATGTAAAAGATAAAAGAGGGTGTGTAACTAAAAGATAACAAAATAGTGTGTGAGGTAAACTTGTTTAGGCCTATTTAGTTGTCTAACTTACATGTTGCAAAAGGTAAGATGGAAACCAAATTGTGGTTAGCTCTACAATGGGTGCATGTGGTCTAGATGAGTATACTTCCCTAGGCATTTCCTAGCATATAGTTGGAAAGTATGTACATTGGATTGTTGTACATGCAACCATTGGCTAGGGAGTCTTGGAACTCCTAAAAGATCTTGTTGGGATAAGGTTCCATTAACCTTGTAAATCCCATTATTGTATTATTCCATTTATTATTTGTAATTACCCATAAGGGATGTACAAGTTTCATCGATAGAAGTAAAAATTATTTACTGTCCACAGTAATTACGGAGTTACTGCATGGTAAGTCCCGGAGTTACCGTCAGTAGTTACGAGATGTCATTTACTATGGTAAATAGTAATTTGTCAAAGTGGGGTGCACATGTGGAGGAATAATCTATATTTAGTGTTATGACGCATGTTATAGATGTTGTAAGAAGGTGTAAGAGATTCTATGACACTTATAATAGCATATGATGTGTCATAATATGATGTAAGTGGCTATTTTTGGCCCCAAGGCATTTAATCTTGCATGGTCACATTTTTCCAAGTGTAGGATGCATGTATGACAACATTTATGACCCTGTAAGAGCCTATTCTTAGCCATGGACGCTCAAGGTTGTATTGTTGACTTTTGATAAGTGTTATGGGCTTGTAAGAAGTCATTTAATGTCTTGAGTTTGTGTAAATTCTATATAAACCATAGTATAGTAGATGAGAGGCATATAACAGTTTACAGGTACCCAGGTTCTGCCGGAGTGAAGGTTGGAGGACAGAGGAAGTGAATGTATTTGTAATCTCCTTTTGTGAAGATAATACAACTTGACCTCTTTTCTTGGTGGAGATTTTACCCGAAAAGGTTTTCTCCACGTTAAACACCTATGTTATGTGCTTCATTATGCTTCTGGTATATTTCTATATTGTGGGTTTATGTTTTGTTACAATCTCCATTGTTAATAGCACACAGTTAAAGATTGCTGAAATTTATCTCGAATCATATTTCCATTAAAGTAGTGTTGCTTTCATTTCGATCATTTGGTATTAGAGCCTGGCCAGATTTGACTCTTGGGTGGTAGCGTGGATGCTGTAGCTGCATTGGGAGATTTGGTTGTGTTTGTTTTGCAGATCTTGTGTTGTTATTATGGCTGCATCCACCGTTGCATCAACCTCTCGATTGGACATTGAGAAGTTCAACAGAACGGGGTATGAGTTGTGAAAGCTGAAAATGGAAGATTTGTTGGAAGAAAGAAACCAATGGTTGGTTGTTCAAAAAGAGAAGAAACTTGATGATGTCTCTCCAGATGAGTGGGCTAGACTGGATAAGAAGGCACGGAGAACCATTTGTTTGTGTCTTTCAGATTCTGTGCTACTAAATGTCTCAAAGGAAGAGACCGCATACAAATTGTGGAATTGATTGGGTGAGATCTACCAAGCCAAGATTGTGGTAAATAAACTTTATTTAAAAAGGAAGTTGTTTTCTTTGAAAATGAAAGAGGGTGAGTCAGTTGCAAAGCATTTAAATTTTTTTAATTTGTTAGTGAGTCAGCTTGATTCAGTAGATGTTGAGGTTAGTGAGGAAGATATATCTATCTTACTTCTTTGTTCTTTACATGAGTCTTGGGAGAATGTTATCCTTGCTATCACTACTAACCTTGTGGATCCGAAGTTGGATGCTCTTGTTTCAGTGCTACTGTCACAAGAATTGAGGAAGAAGAATTCAGATAGTTTAGGGGATGCTCTCAGTGTCAGGGGAAGGTCTAAGGAAAGAGGACCTAAAGGAGATCAGAAAGGGGCTAAGGACAAGTCCAAGGGCTGGTCTAAGACTCCTGGTAAAAAGAACAGAGTTAAGTGTTGGAACTGCGGTAAAAGGGGACATGTGAAGGAGTGTAGAAATCCCAAGAAACAGTGGGAGAGTGCTTCGAATAAGTCCTCGAATGGAGGTGAAGAAATTTTACTTTTTGCATGTAATCTTGTTTCTAATGATCACTGGTTGGTTAACTGGGGATGCTCGTTTCATATGACCCCGCATAAGGAATGGTTCTCCACATATGAAGAATATGATGGAGGTAATATCTACCTTGGTGACAACTCTTCATATCCGATTGTCAGGAAATGAAAGGTATTGTTGTATTTCAGTTATGGGAGGATTAAAACCCTCCCTGGTGTTTTGCATTTTCCTAGATTAGCTAGAAATTTGATTTTCAATTTTGAAGTTGAATGATTTGGGAATGCATGTGACATTTGACAAGCATGGCTACAGATTGGTGAGAGGGAACTTGGTGGTAGTGAAAGGGAAGAGATTCAAGAACTTGTTTAAGTTTGAAGCCACTACAGTTTGTAATGCCTCTTATGTATCTGAGGCCACTACTGAAAATAGATGTATGTTGTGGCACCGTAGATTGGGCCACATAAGTAATAATGTATTAAAAACTATTAAGAATAAAGAATTGTTGGACAGTTTCTCTTATTCTGCTGAGCACTTTGATTTCTGTGAGCATTGTGTGTTTGGTAAACAAAATAGAAAATCATTTCCTTCAGGAAGTAATAGAGCAAAAGAGAAGTTAGAAATTATTCATACTGATGTGTTTGGACCTGTGGATAATGAATCTATCAGAAAATCTTGTTATTTTGTAACCTTCATTGATGATGTATCTAGATTTACATGGATTTATTTTATGAAGCATAAATCTAAAGTTTTCACTAAGTTTAAGGAATTCAAAGTCTTAGTAGAGAACCAATCAGGTTTAAAGATAAAAATATTAAGATCTAACAATGAAGGGGAATATTGCTCTAAGGAATTTGATGAGTTTTGCAAACATGCAGGTATAATCAAATAAAATACAACTCCGTATGCACCATAACAGAATGGTGTTGCAGAAAGGATGAACCGAACAATTATGGAAAGGGCCAGAAGTATGCTTAGTGATGCACAGTTGGATAAATGCTTTTGGGTAGAGGTTGTGTGTACTGCTTGCTACTTGATAAATAGATCTCCTTGTAAAGCTCTTGATTCGACACCTTATGAAGTGTGGATAGGTAAGAAACCTTTTGTTTCACATTTAAGGGTTTTTGGCTATGAGGCTTTTGTTTATGTGCCTAAGGAAAAGCAATCTAAGTTGGATCCAAAGCCTGAAAAGTGTACATTCATTGGATATGATGATAATGTCAAAGGTTATAAGCTTTGGAATCCACTAACCTGCAAGATTATCTTTTCTAGAGATGTTATTTTCAGGGAACTTAGAGCTATTTCTGAACCTGAGCAGACAAAAGAAAAAGAAGAAAAGGTAAAGAAGGTGCACTTTGATTTAAAGCAGCAAGATGCACCTCAAGAAGAACAAAATGATGGATTGGGGGGTGAAGAAGAAGAAGAGAATTCAAGTAGTTATGATGAAGATGAGTCTATTGTTACAGAAGAAGTTGGTGTAGATGATCATGCAAAAGAATGAGTAGAGTCTCTTATTCCACCCTTGAGGAGATCCACAAGACAATGGAATCTAGTTGACATGTGTAGCCCACCATATTTCTATTGTGTATATGCTTTATTGAGTACTAACGATGAACCTAGATCCTACAGGGAAGCTATTTCTGTAGATGACAGTGAGTCTTGGCAATTAGCCATGCAGAAGGAGATGATGGCTTTAGACTCTTGTAACACTTGGGGTTTTGTTCGTTTGCCCAAATGAAGAAAGGCCATAGGATGTAAGTGGGTCTTCAAGAAGAAGTTTGGAGCAGATGGGTCATTGGAGAAGTATAAGGCTAGACTAGTAGCCAAGGGCTACTCCCAGAGAGAGGGAGTTGATTTTGGCGAGATATTCTCTCCTGTTGTTAAATTGACTTCTATTAGATTTCTCTTATCCATTTCTGCAGCTTATGATTGGGAGATTGAGCAAATGGATGTTAAGACTACGTTCTTGTATGGAGATCTTGAAGAAGAAATTTATATGCAACAGCCTACGGGTTTTGAGGTAAAAGGAAAAGAACATTGGGTTTGCAGGGTAAAGAGCTCTCTTTATAGTCTTAAACAGTCCCCCAGAATGTGGTATCAAAAGTTTGACTCATTTGTTTTGAAATTGGGTTTTGTTAGAAGCAAGGAGGATCACTATGTTTACATTTATTGTGTTGATGATTCTATACAGGTTATTGCTTTGTATGTTGATGACATGTTGTTTTTCAACAATACTAAGGGTATGATTAGTGAGCTTAAAGCCCAACTTTCAGGTGCATTTGAGATGAAAGATCTTGGTGCTGCAAGGTATATTTTAGGAATGGGGATTAGGAGGGACAGAGTTAATAGAAAGCTTTGGTTGTCACAAAGTAAGTATGTGAATACTATTTTGCAAAGGTTTAGTTTGCAGGACTGTAACCTAATTAGAGTTCCTTTACCCATTGGTACTAAGCTTTCATTAGATATGTGTCCAAAGACTGAGGATGATCTTGAGGATATGTCTAATGTGCCATATGCTAGTGCTATAGGGAGTTTGATGTATGCAATGGTTTGCACTAGACCAGATATTGCCCAAGCAATGGGAGTTTTGAGTAGATTTATGTCTAACCCTGGTAGACAGCATTGGAACTATGCAAAGATGGTATTTAAATATCTTGCAGGTACTCCTGATCATTGTTTGGTTTATTCTGGTACTAATAGTGCTGATAAATCTTTAGACATACAGGGTTTTCTTGATGCAGATTGGGCAGGTGACTTGGATAGTCAAAGGTCCACTAGTGGCTATGTGTTTACTTTGTTTGGAGGTGCAGTGAGTTGGATGAATAGGAGGCAGCCCATAGTTGCTTTGTCCACCACAGAAGCAGAGTATATGGCTGCTACTCATGTCTCTAAGGAGGCAGTTTGGTTGAGGAGACTATGTACAGGTATTGGTTTTGATTGCAGGATCATTCAGATTGGTTGTGATAGCCAGAGTGCTATCTGTTTGGCCAAAAATCTCATATATCATGCTCAGACTAAGCATGTTGATGTTCACTATTACTTTGTTCAAGAGTTGGTTGCAAATGGAGAAATTAAACTAAAGAAGATAGACACTTAGGAGAATGTTGCAGATTCATTGATTAAGCCTGTGAGCACAGAGAAGTTTGTATGGTACAGAGAGGCCATGGGCCTTGTTTCTAGTGCCTAATTATTTTTCATTTGATTTCCTATGGGTTGATTTACAATGTATAATGTCAAGTGGGAGAATGTTGGGATAAGGTGCCATTAACCTTGTAAATCCCATTATTGTATTATTTCAATTATTATTTGTAATTACCCATAAGGGATGTACAAGTTTTACCGGCAGAAGTAAAAATTATTTACTGTCAACGGTAATTACGGAGTTACTGCATGGTAAGTCCCGGAGTTACCGGCAGTAGTTACAAGACGTCATTTACTATGGTAAATGGTAATTGGTCAAAGTGGGGTGCACATGTGGAGGAATAATCTATTTTTAGTGTTATGATGCATGTCATAGATGCTGTAAGAAGGTGTAAGAGATTCTATGACAACTATAAGTTGTCATAAGAATCTGACACTTATAATAGCATATGACGCATCATAAGATGTTGTAAGTGGCTATTTTTGGCCCCAAGGCATTCAAGCTTGCATGGGCACATTTTTCCAAGTGTAAGATGCATGTATGATAGCATTTACGACCCCGTAAGAGCCTATTCTTGGCCATGGATGCCCAAGGTTGTATTGTTGACTCTTGATAAGTGTTATGGGCTTGTAAGAAGTCATTTAATGTCTTGAGGTTGTGTAAATTCTATATAAACCATAGTATAGTAGATGAGAGGCATATAATAGTTTACAGGTACCCAGGTTCTGCCCGAGTGAAGGTTGGAGGACAGAGGAAGTGAATGTATTTGTAATCTCCTTTTGTGAAGATAATACAACTTGACCTCTTTTCTTGGTGGAGTTTTTTACCTGAAATGGTTTTCTCCACATTAAACACTTGTGTTATGTGCTTCATTATGCTTCTGGTATATTTCTATATTGTGGGTTTATGTTTTGTTACAATCTCCATTGTTAATAGCACACAATTAAAGATTGCTAAAATTTATCTCGAATCAGATTTCCATTAAAGTAGTGTTGCTTTCATTTCTAACAAGTTTTTTTCAATATCAACCAACCCATTATTGTATAAGGCATTATTTAGTAGCACACGAGATCCTCCTTCATAGAGTGTTTGAGGTAGTCCCTATGGTTAATCAAATCTCTTAGGATAGGTATTAACTAAGCGCTATGTGATCTATGAGTAGTTTTAGGATGATGCCTTGTGACTCTATAACATGTTGAAGCTATAGAGTGTTTTCATCTAAAGAGGTTGATGATGATTCATTTTCATAATAGTTATTGATGAATAACCTTTACTTTGTGATATTTTGGCTTTACTTTTTCCCTCTCCATGACTCGATGTAAAGAAAATAAAAGTGCTAAAATGTTAAGAACCTAACTAGGTGTGGCTCACGATAGGTGACAAGGAAAATAAGTCTTAGCTTTAATACCAATGATTTCATTCATGGTGGGAATAAGAAGATAACTTTGTATGTGGAAAAAGTTATGAATCAATACCAATGGAGATAGATGTATTGCTAGTGGTAAGCTTGTAATGCAAAACTATTCCTGGTGCCATGGCCAGAGTGAAATAAGCATATGACAAAAGTGTGTTGAATGACACCTTTGTTCATAAATGGTGTATGATACATATTTACAAAGAATATAGCAGAAATGTAAGTTCCTATGACTACACAAAAAAGCATCTGCTTAATTTTGTCAAGGAGACTTTAGAGTACAATTGTACTATGCCAGCAAGTTTGGCTAGGCTAACTAGTAGGATGATAGGTTAATAACACATATAATGTCTTATATTTATACAATTAGCTATCAGTTAAGCTATTTGTATTATCCTAACAAGTGTCATGTACATATGGTTCACATTCCTTGTGGTTATGGGCATGCCATATGTTAGACCCATATGATGGTAGTTGAATGGCATGATAAAATGGTGTAGACATGACCATGTGTTAAATGTGTATGGAGTCAAATTGATTGTATCTATATAGATGCTTGTGCACCCATGTGCAAGGTCATGCACAATTAAAAGAAGTGTGAGGTGTTGATGAATCTATTGTAGAAGATAGCACGTGAAATCCTAAATGGGTGTGTAGCCTGATGAGGTCGTTAATTCATCATCATTTAATTATCAATCTGGAGGTGTCTGGAGCAATCTGTGACAAGACTCTTAGTGTGGGGGGTTTGGAGTGGAATCTAAATCTGGTGAATGGATGGTTTTGGATGTGTGGAGTAAGGTTTAGTCTACTTAGCTTGCTAGAATTAACACACATGTGGGAAATACAAACTATTTTAAATTGCTTTTAAATGAAACACACATGTTGAAATAAAAGTTATGCTATTTGCTTGGAAATAAGCAGTCATGCTTTGAAGGAAACTATTCTACTTGGTTTGACAGAAACACATGTGCTTGAAAGGAAATATTCATTGTGCTAAAATGGAACTTAAAGGTAATTGCATCAATTATTAAACTACAACAATGAAATGCTCTAAATATGACATTCTTGTTTGAATAACAAATCTCTTTTTCATATCTTCAAAATTTAAAAGACAAACCTGCAGGTGACATTATCTCAATAGTTGTATAGAAAAGGAAAACACAACATAAGATTAACATGCAGAGATGGCAATGATGAACAGAAAGACACAACAGAACAACATAGAAATGAAATACCGAGAGATCTCCTCCAAGTTGGGGAAGCAGGCCCTACTTTCCTAGTTGGAGATGATCCTCTTGAACTCAAACTATCTTCAAAAGAAATTATAATTCATTTGCATTCAAAACAACCCCAAAATGGGCATGCATACACGAGTGAAAACAAAGTGTTTTCCTCCAGCTAAAAAGTAATACAATCTAAATAATGATCTGACTAAAAATGGAACTAACTAAGAGAGACTAACTGGCTCCTATTTATACATTGGAGCATTTATTGAAATGAATAACAAAACATAATCCTAACTGCAACGAACTGAGGTTAAACTAGTTACTTTATTTAATACATCAACAGTTCCTTCTGTGATTTACTTCAGATCAGAGATCAGTATCAAATTAATCATTACCGACTGAGTAATTCCTGGAATGGCACGGGCATTGATGTACAATTACTTCAGTGACCTGGATGTTGATTGATAGCTACTTCAGTTGTCACTAAGCAAAGTGACATGTGGATCAAACCTTGGAGTTACTACTAGGTTGCTTTTGTTAGGAATTTACAAGTAAAATAAAACCAATTCCACATAACCTAATAGGAGAATAAGATGCATCAAATAACCATAATGCAAAGATCAAATGACAAACACAAGATAACACGAGACATACCCTAGGAAAACCCTCAAGAGGGAAAAACCCAACCTCCAAAAGCATCCACACTCATATGTATTATTCAACAATAAAGATATTACAATACATGCCATGAGTCTCCATGAATACCTTTGAACCATCAAGCACCTCCAATGCATCCACCATGTGTCCAAGCATGAATCCACACATCACCTGCCATGCTTCACAATATGCACTTATAGGAGAGAGCTCAATACAATGACAACCTCTCACAAACTTCAATCCACCTACAATGAAATAGCCAACCCTTACCCAAACCACTAACCATGTGCTTGCTTTTATAGACCAAGCTCATACAAATACAACTTGTGGTATTGGATAAAACCATGTTTTCCAAAACCATGGATACACAAAACCATTAGCCTATAAAACCACTGACCCGCACATTTGATTATTCGTATTACGTTTTCCCAATTAATTAAATAATGCAAATAAATAATTAATCACTCTATGTGTCCCACACACATAAAATAATTAATCCAATGTTACATACAACTTATACAAGTGGTAACTGAATAAAATAATACAATATTATGCAAGGTGTACAATATCTATTTCCCAACATTCTCCCACTTGTTGTATACATTTCATAAGGGTCAATCAATGAAATACATCATCATAGGCAAACATGAAATCACATGAATCTCCAACATGCTCTCGTGCTCCATCAAGATACTTGCAATAAAATCAAAGTGACCACCATCTCAAGCAAGAACTCATGTCATCCTCCAATGTACCACTTATGGAAGAAAAGGAACATGCCAAGGTGAAGATGCACCAATCCAAAGAACACAAGCATCAAATCCAAGTGATAACAAAAGGCTCCAAGCTGTTGTCAAAGGTAAAAACCTAAATGACTGGAAATAGCACCCACAACATATGCTAATACATCCAACCATCCATACCTCATAGGTATCAATAAAATCAATAAACTCATGCCAACAACATATCCAACCCATATACCGCAATCACAATCTCCATGTATAAAACCTGTCAATGAAGAACACATACATCTAGGAACTCCCACTGCATGGGTAATGTCAAATCTGAAAAATAGATCCAAGGCATATAAAGTATATCAATTAACATTCAAACCAAGGTGTGGCTAACCAACAAGACAATGTAGTATCAAGAACAATCACAATGATCCACACATGCAAGATAAATCGCTGCATACTCTCTCACAACATGTCACCATAACTCTCCCAAGTCCAACCATATCAACATGATCCTCTAGCAAGAAGCCATAAGACAAAGAGAGAAAACCTGTAAATTGTAACGTCCTTCTACAAACACCTCAAAGTGCTAAGTTTTGTCAAGTATGATCTCCTCTACAACCCCAAATGAAAAGCCTCAACCATACCCAACCATTCAATCTCATAAGATCAAATGAACATATGTAACATGTAACCAACATGGATGTAAGCCTCTCTAATCAAGGTAGATCAAACTCATAACCATTCCATAACCAGGAATAAGCCCAATCACATCTCCTAAACTCCTCATAATGAACATCATAAATCAAACCATATGAACAAGGAGATAACCATGCGAACATCCCTCAAATGAACCCTCCATAACCAATAACTGTAGCTCAAGATCCATATCTATGAGAAGACAAAGCATAAAGCAAAATGCATCTAAAAGGATGGGAAATACCTCATAGATGACAAATCATCAAGTAGACCAAGAGTGGGGAATGTGAATGCTCCTCCAGGATACACCAAGCCACAATTACTCTCTCCGAGAACAATCTTCTCTAGGTCCATAATGAACTCACGTCCATATCCAGGTGTAAGGCTCCTTAGTCTATCTGCTGAAACCTCTAATGAGTAACTGTCTCAACAAGTGTCTCTAATCTCAAGAGAACTACAACCTTGCCTAAGTCTCCAAGTATCCATGAGCACCTCATGATCAATCCATGCCAAACTCCAAATGCAACACTGCACTAACATGAAGCTCTCAAGCAAATGACCAAAGTACTCAATACTAAGAGAACCAACAAGACCACTGTTAATGTTCCAACTGCACATCTGCATAATCAAGAAGCCCATCATGACATCATGATCTAACCATCTCCTCCAAGGAAGATCACATGCAATAGTGCACACATCCTATCTTAGAACCTGTACCGTGTCAAAACTCTAATCTAGAATCAAGAGTCCATCAAGACACAATATCAACATCTCTAAATCAAGGATAACGTGTCAAACTGACAAATCACAAACTAACACCTCAACCAAAGACTCAAATAAGTCTTCCATGGTAAACCAAGATGTCAACATCTCCAATCGTATGAAGATAACCATCTCCTGTCAACTGAACTCAAAAATGTCAAAGAACTCTCACTACCAAGAGCTCCTCCATGAAACCAACATCCACTGCAAAAGAACATCCATCACAACTGATGAATCCACATCGCTGCCAAAGCTCCCACTGAATCGTGATACCGAGGTATCCATGACAACAAAGTAACCATCTCCTAAATGAAGATTATCCATGGCCCCAACACAATCAAGGAATCCCATTGTAACATCAACAACCAAAAGGTCGAGTAAACCAAAATCTCCAAACCATGAAGATAAAACCATCACTGTCAAAAGCTCACATAAGAACATGTATCCAAGCTATCCATGACATTGTGATAAACATGCTACAAGTCCCAACAGCTGACTATCCAGGCACTCTAATCATCCATCCTCTTATCCCAATGCAACATACCAATTTACAAATGACCACAGACTAGGCCAACTAACAAAGTCTACATAAACACTGAATCAATCTCATGGATAGATACAGTCCACATCTGAGTCATCCCACTGTAGCTAAATAGGTGATCAGCCCACAAAACTACATAACTCATAGATCCCAAACAAATGTAATGTTAGCACTCATTTTGACCTGGGGGTTGTTTTTTCATGTTTAGGGGGTTTCTTCATTTGAACCCTATATCTTCTTGCCCATTTTCCTAAGTGTTGGACCTCCTCGGCATTTTTCAGCTGCAGCATCATATTTTCTTCGAGGAGGAAGTCATCATCATCATGTTTGCTTCGATGGTGGTCAGCATCTCATGTTTTCTGTCGACTTGTTTTTCATCAGGATCATCATATTTCAATATCGGGTGATGTTTGGATATCATCCTGATCCTGCTGATGAGCTACAGTGTGCCCTGATTTGCTTGCGGGGGTGTTTTTTTTCAAGTATCCGGTGATCTTCCAATTATCACCTTGCCCTTTTAGGATGATGATGTCACCCCGATCTTCTGAAGGGGTTATTCTCTGAGTTGTTCGACCTGACTTGTTTTTTCTTAAGGGTCGTCATCATCATCATCATATTTCCAGTTATCGCCGTGTTGCTTGCGAGGGTCATCATATCTTCTGCCTGCATGATATTTCGCCGGGGTGATATTTTTATCATCGGGTGATCTTGGTTATGATCATCCTGATGATGTTGTTGAAGAGTTCGAAGTATGACCCGATATTCACTGGGGTCATCATATTTTGAACGTCAGGATGATCTTAGTCAATATCATCCTGATGTTGTTGTATCACTTCATGTTCGTTGTTTTATCATCCTGATGATGCTGACGTCATTCTTATGTCAGGGTGATATCTATTTCTCTGCCTATCTGCATCATGATATTTCCGAAGGGAGATATCCGCCTGTCGGCTTCGTGCATTATCTAGTGGGGGTGATCTTTTCAAATATCTGGCATATTCATCTATCACCCTGATCTTATAGTGGAGCTACAGTGCAGCATGATATTTGTGCATCAGGATGATATTTCCAAATATCCAGTTATCTTCCGAATATCATCCTGATGTCGATATGATGATGACGTCATCAAGGTCCGGGGGGGTCATATTTCTAACACTGATCATCTTGTGGAGATCCCCTGATATTTGCAAACATGATGATGACGTCATCCGGATATGAGGAGGTGCGCAGTAGGCAGATATGCTGATGACGTCAGCAGGATATGACGGTGACGTCATCAGGATGTTCATCGGCCAGACTTTTGGTATCGGCTAAGCAGGAGGATGTTCCTCCGATGGATCAGGTTGTGCCGATGAAGGCGATTATCATGCAGGTTATATTGCGATATGATGCTGACATCAAGGTGATATTTCAAGCGACAGGATATCATGCTGTTAGAGGATGATGATGAAGTCTTATACTAGTGTCGTCAGGAGCAAAAGCACCGACATTATATATGCTCGTGGCCTAGTATATAAAGTGTTGAAAAGGTCGCCGCGGGGTGCATGTGGGATAATTGATATCCTGCATATTTGAAATATCATGACGATGAGGTATCTTGGCAGGAAATGGTTGCGATGCACAGTTTGACGTTTTCCTGAGGCCGCGGGTTGGTGCGCCATTAATGGCGAAGGTTGCAGAGGTATGGACGGATCTGGTACCCGGTTGAAGGTGTACATCAACGGACAGTGGCGCAGGGCTCGAGATTTCTTCCTGTCTCCTCCCCTACCTGCTGCATTCATGTTTGGGCGCCAATCTGGTAATGCGTTGAGCGCCATTTTTCTGATACTGTGTATCTGGCGGGATTTTTGGTCAACCATGTAATTAATTGCTGTGGTACACTACCTGGCTGTTATAAGCAGGAAGTGTTACTCATTTTTGGTTGTTGAAAGTTGAAGATTTTTGGCTCTGTAATTCAAAACAAGCTGATCTGGTTGCTCTGTACAGCTGAACCTGTGAGTCTATGTATCTCTTGTTGTATGTTTTGGCACGAACCCATTGATTTCATGATTAATCTTATATGAGAAATGCTATCTTAGCATGTGTTTTGTTGATTCTGTCTCCAGTATTGCATGTATTCTTCTTCTGAATCTGGATATTTGGGTAATGTTTAGATTCTAGAGCATAGAATTCCTATGTTGAATGTCTGATCTTTTAACTTCTGCTCAAGGGGTAGATTAAACTGTTTTCAGGTTGAACATTGGGAAGGGTATACTGCAGTAGGGATGCCATAAGTAGAGATAACTTAACACTCTATATTGGGAGATATCTGTAAGGCAGGTATCACATATATCCCCCTGAAATCCAGTTTTAGCTGTTCATGCTGATCATTCACAGGTGTATGTCTACTGACTCCAGGCCCTGGATAGGCACCAATCTTGCTTTGTGTTTGTGTTACAACCATGTCCAGCTTTGCATCCAAACTTAAAATCAAAATCTAAATCTAAAACAATCTTTAGGACATTAGAATTAGTTTTAGGATCCTCAGTCCTCTGTCTACAACTGCAAATAGGCCCAAAGCTAGCCCCTTTGCTCTTATCTTTCAGTTTTGGTCTACTCACAGGAGGACTTATCTGCTTTCTGTCAGCATCCCAGCCTTTGTATGCATATCTTCATGGATGTTGAGTAGGGAATACCCCCCTAGGTCTTGCAAAGCCTAAAGAAGAAGAGGAGATAAAATATAGAGTCTATCTCCTACACTGTTGGCCCCTGGTCCAGAGATCCTGTTGATCACTGATGGCTACCTTGTAGGGAAATCTGGGAATAAGCATCCAGTCTGGGAAAAAACCAACAGAAATTGGTGACTCTACTGGGGAGAAAATTGATGAAAAAGTGTTATATCTTGTGGCCCATCTGAGTCACCAACAAAATGATGCTCTGCTGGTGGAATGAACCTGGAAAAGTAGCTTTCAGCTATTGAAAATTTTGTCCTCTCTGGAGAGGTGGCGACTCTGCAAAAAAGATCTGAATGCACATGAAAGATGGATGTATGTGATGTGACAAAAATGTGTTGTTCATTTTTCTGCATCTGTATGAGAAAAGGTACCTTGTTCCTTCCCCTTTATATTTGTTGTTTTGCTGCATAAGTTAGATGCCAGGGGAAGCCTTAGGTCTTAGATAGACAAAGGATGTCTAAGAGTAAGATTTTTATGAATCCAAGTATGAATTATCCCATACTCAGTGGTGAAATGTCGAATAAAAGAATAGAAGAGATAAGAAATAGGTCGATATTCTTAGAGGCTGAGCAGGCCCAGTTAAAAAGCAGTAACCCTGTTGTGTCTGCCAGTCAGAAGGCTAAACCTCTTCTCAGCCCTTTTGATCCTTTGTATGACCAACTGGATTTGTCATGGGTGGATTATAAAGTAGAAACTATGCCTGCTAGGATATATTGTCAGATGCCTAGATTTAGTGGTCACAATGTATGTGATGGGAATGCACATATCCAAACTTTTCACAGTTTTATGGGAAAATATTCATTCAGAGATGAGGATATGTGGATGAGGTTTTTTGTTAGGTCCTTTGATGCAAAAGCAAAAGACTGGTATTTGAGCTTTCCAAAGAAATCCTTTGCCTGTTGGGATGAGCTTGCTGACTGTTTCAAGGAAGAGTTTGCAAAAGAACCGGCTGATCTTGTTGCAGAATTGATGAGAATCAGAAAACAAGATGAAGAGCCATGTGTTGATTTCAGTCATAGGTTTGCAATAGCCCTTTCACAGATCCCAGAAGTCTTCAGACCTGATATTTCAGCCTGTGTTGGCATATTCTTTGAAGCTTTTGAGGAGGGCTTTAGTGCAATACTGAGGGATTTCAAGGTGACAAGTATGCAGATGGCATACAGGTTCATAGAAAAGATAGAAAAAATCAGAAATGTGTACCTGCTGAAACCCCTGTCCCCAGGCCTTGGTGTGAGAAATGGTTATGAAGCTGCAAATGACCAAATGATTATGGCATCATGTGCAGGTAAAAATGAAAATAAAAGCATAGAGGTTGAGACTGCTGTGTTTGAACATAATGCTAACAATACTGCTCAACTGGATTGTTCACCAGTTGAGGATGCCAGTGAAAGGACTAATGAGGATTCCCATTGCAATGATGAGGCAGCTGACCATGAAAACAATAACGAGGTTGTGGACAGCAATGAGCAATTTTTGGAATGGACCTGTGGAGACAATTGTGAGTATTGTACTCAAGACAGAGAAGATATAAGCAAACAGAGAAGCAGTCCTATGTGTGACCCATTGCCTACCTTTCAAACACATGGAGATCATGAAGAGCAGTCAGAAATTGAAATAAGTGCTAGTTCAGAGCATGATTGTTTTTCATTTGATGGCTGTTTTGCTTATGACACACAGGCTGATACTCCTCCACAGAGTGAATCCATTGGTGATGAAGATGTGTGCTCTGCTGCCCATGAACAAATGGCATACTATGATGAAACTGATGCACCTGGGTCACCCATCTTTGACACATATGGTGATGAGGATTTATTTGAGTATGGTGAGGATCTAGACATTATTTTTGGCTTGGATTCTGTTTCTCATCCTGATGAAAGAGGAAACAACATACATCAGGTAAGTGACTGTGAAAATGTGCCTGATTTGAAAGAGATGCCAGAGCCTGATCTTTTCCAGCCTGGTGCTGCTGATTGTTGTGTACATGATGTGCACAATTGTGATTTTGAAAGCTTTTCTTTTGATGTGCCAGCATATAATACAATGAGCCCTGATCTTCCTAGTTGTGTGGTGGACTCTGAGTGTTTCCTATTTGCAGTCCAGCTAGGAGATCATGTTGCAATGCATGATGATGATACAGATGATAACCTGTGTTCTATACCATTTGAGTATGCATTGCCTGATATATTCTACACCCACATGTCACATGATGTTGAAAGTTATCTGCACAGGGGTGATAATGACAAGCCAAATCAGAGGGTTGAATATGCAGATGACAAGATTTGTTTGTGGGTGGATCTTTGTAGTATCTCCAAGGTTGACCCAGTGTATGCAGATGAAAACGAAGTGTTTGACAAAGGGAGATACATGTTTTTCTTTTCTTGATGGCCTTAGGCCATCAAGTGTGTTTGGTGATGCAGGTCGGAGCAGTATTTGACTCTGTGCCCAATGGATAAGGGACTGGTCTGCATCCCAGAGATCTGGTTCTCGCTGCAGGTTTTCACCTGCACGTCCCCATTCGGAGCCAGTGTTAGCACTCATTTTGACCTGGGGGTTGTTTTTTCATGTTTAGGGGGTTTCTTCATTTGAACCCTATATCTTCTTGCCCATTTTCCTAAGTGTTGGACCTCCTCGGCATTTTTCAGCTGCAGCATCATATTTTCTTCGAGGAGGAAGTCATCATCATCATGTTTGCTTCGATGGTGGTCAGCATCTCATGTTTTCTGTCGACTTGTTTTTCATCAGGATCATCATATTTCAATATCGGGTGATGTTTAGATATCATCCTGATCCTGCTGATGAGCTACAGTGTGCCCTGATTTGCTTGCGGGGGTGTTTTTTTTCAAGTATCCGGTGATCTTCCAATTATCACCTTGCCCTTTTAGGATGATGATGTCACCCCGATCTTCTGAAGGGGTTATTCTCTGAGTTGTTCGACCTGACTTGTTTTTTCTTAAGGGTCGTCATCATCATCATCATATTTCCAGTTATCGCCGTGTTGCTTGCGAGGGTCATCATATCTTCTGCCTGCATGATATTTCGCCGGGGTGATATTTTTATCATCGGGTGATCTTGGTTATGATCATCCTGATGATGTTGTTGAAGAGTTCGAAGTATGACCCGATATTCACTGGGGTCATCATATTTTGAACGTCAGGATGATCTTAGTCAATATCATCCTGATGTTGTTGTATCACTTCATGTTCGTTGTTTTATCATCCTGATGATGCTGACGTCATTCTTATGTCAGGGTGATATCTATTTCTCTGCCTATCTGCATCATGATATTTCCGAAGGGAGATATCCGCCTGTCGGCTTCGTGCATTATCTAGTGGGGGTGATCTTTTCAAATATCTGGCATATTCATCTATCACCCCGATCTTATAGTGGAGCTACAGTGCAGCATGATATTTGTGCATCAGGATGATATTTCCAAATATCCGGTTATCTTCCGAATATCATCCTGATGTCGATATGATGATGACATCATCAAGGTCCGGGGGGGTCATATTTTCTAACACTGATCATCTTGTGGAGATCCCCCGATATTTGCAAACATGATGATGACGTCATCCGGATATGAGGAGGTGCGCAGTAGGCAGATATGCTGATGACGTCAGCAGGATATGACGGTGACGTCATCAGGATGTTCATCGGCCAGACTTTTGGTATCGGCTAAGCAGGAGGATGTTCCTCCGATGGATCAGGTTGTGCCGATGAAGGCGATTATCATGCAGGTTATATTGCGATATGATGCTGATGTCAGGGTGATATTTCAAGCGACAGGATATCATGCTATTAGAGGATGATGATGAAGTCTTATACTAGTGTCGTCAGGAGCAAAAGCACCGACATTATATATGCTCGTGGCCTAGTATATAAAGTGTTGAAAAGGTCGCCGCGGGGTGCATGTGGGATAATTGATATCCTGCATATTTGAAATATCATGACGATGAGGTATCTTGGCGGGAAATGGTTGCGATGCACAGTTTGACGTTTTCCCGAGGCCGCGGGTTGGTGCGCCATTAATGGCGAAGGTTGCAGAGGTATGGATGGATCTGGTACCCGGTTGAAGGTGTACATCAACGGACAGTGGCGCAGGGCTCGAGATTTCTTCCTGTCTCCTCCCCTACCTGCTGCATTCATGTTTGGGCGCCAATCTGGTAATGCGTTGAGCACCATTTTTCTGATACTATGTATCTGGCAGGATTTTTGGTCAACCATGTAATTAATTGCTGTGGTACACTACCTGGCTGTTATAAGCAGGAAGTGTTACTCATTTTTGGTTGTTGAAAGTTGAAGATTTTTGGCTCTGTAATTCAAAACAAGCTGATCTGGTTGCTTTGTACAGCTGAACCTGTGAGTCTATGTATCTCTTGTTGTATGTTTTGGCACGAACCCACTGATTTCATGATTAATCTTATATGAGAAATGCTATCTTAGCATGTGTTTTGTTGATTCTGTCTCCAGTATTGCATATATTCTTCTTCTGAATCTAGATATTTGGGTAATGTTTAGATTCTAGAGCATAGAATTCCTATGTTGAATGTCTGATCTTTTAACTTCTGCTCAAGGGGTAGATTAAACTATTTTCAGGTTGAACATTGGGAAGGGTATACTGCAGTAGGGATGCCATAAGTAGAGATAACTTAACACTCTATATTGGGAGATATCTGTAAGGCAGGTATCACATATATCCCCCTGAAATCCAGTTTTAGCTGTTCATGCTGATCATTCACAGGTGTATGTCTACTGACTCCAGGCCCTGGATAGGCACCAATCTTGCTTTGTGTTTGTGTTACAACCATGCCCAGCTTTGCATCCAAACTTAAAATCAAAATCTAAATCTAAAACAATCTTTAGGACATTAGAATTAGTTTTAGGATCCTCAGTCCTCTGTCTACAACTGCAAATAGGCCCAAAGCTAGCCCCTTTGCTCTTATCTTTCAGTTTTGGTCTACTCACAGGAGGACTTATCTGCTTTCTGTCAGCATCCCAGCCTTTGTATGCATATCTTCATGGATGTTGAGTAGGGAATACCCCCCTAGGTCTTGCAAAGCCTAAAGAAGAAGAGGAGATAAAATATAGAGTCTATCTCCTACACTGTTGGCCCCTGGTCCAGAGATCCTGTTGATCACTGATGGCTACCTTGTAGGGAAATCTGGGAATAAGCATCCAGTCTAGGAAAAAACCAACATGTAACACACAAACTCATTATCACACCAGTAATATGCAAACTGAGATATCAAAGAAGACAATCTGTAGACTCCAAGACTCAAATACCAAATCAACGCTAGATTCAATTTACCAGCAAGTCCTCAAACAAATAACCATAGTCAAGGAACTAATCAAGCATCCACGAGATAAGAACAATCCCCTTAAAAAAACACCACAACACCACCTGTAATCATGAATCGAACATTATAGCCCATACCTATTAATCGCATACATGATCATGTCGTGCTGCTGCAAAAGTGTACCTGCATATCCATGACACCATAATCATCGTCATCGATGTACCTGTACTCAACTCCCACTGAAATGAGACTCCAAGTCTCACACGTGTATCAACCATGTCCTCAAACTAGAAGACAACCTATGTACTTGTCTCCATCAAAGTCCAAACTTTGAAAACACCTGTAAACCTGTATCAAGAAGCACCGAATCTAAAAACCTGCTAAACCATGTTGATGGTCTCATAACAACATGCACTCCCACAAGTTTGTGCCCAAACATCCATCTGAATGCACTCATTAACGCACTCTAAATCTCAAGCTCCTACAAGTGATCAAACAAGTACCAATCTCTCTATGCACACCAAACTAAAAATCTACACAATCCAAACTGTAGCACACTACAATAGCTCTCCAATGCCTGTCCGAAATAAAAAAATCTGATTTTGTATGCAAAAGTTATGAGCATAAAACTGTCCAGGAGTAATGCCTGGCTTCAGGCACCAAATTTTGATACAAATAGCAAAATCTAATGACCAAATCTATACCACTACATAGTTCTCAGAGAGACCTTTCCGATGGCTATAAGAAGTTGAAAAATTGATACTGTATGTGAAAGTTATGCCCCTCAGAAGAAAATGCCCTCCTAAGGCTAAAATGGGACCCCTGGCGGGACCTTGTACCTTGTTGACATCATCGCTGATGTGGCAGTGACTATGTGCTGACTGGGCAAGGTGAGGTGTTGATGTGGCGTATAGTTTGCATCATCATCTCTTTGATCGGGTGGATTTAAAAAGTTTTCAAAAATGGTTTTATTTCCACCAAAAACACAGACCTCAAAGGCATTAATGGAGGTTTAAATATTTTATAAGGTCTAGATAAAAAATTTAAACGCTGTCATATTTATTTCATCCACCACCATTTAAAAAAAAATTGTTTTAAAATAAGAATCCCCACATGGTGGGGGGGGCGTCGGTGGTGACCATTGGCCGGGCTATGCCCTGCCGGATAGGTGTCGGACTGGCGGCCTAAGGGCCTGTAGGCCACGGCAAGCCTACCGGCCAGGGCTTGCACAGGCCCGATAGGCTGTGTAGGTCTGCCAGGCCTGCAAGTCATGCCTGGGTCTACGGACCCCCCAAAAACTTTATTTATTTTTTATTTTTTTCAATCAATTTTGATTTATTTTTCAATTCTATAATCTAATCAATTTTTAATTTGTTTTCACAGACTATAGGAAAAATTAAATCACTGTGCAGGACAATAATTTTTTTTCAACTAAGCGTACCTGCAGTACGTACGACTGTATGATCGAACCAAGGGGAGGGTAAAATTTCTGCCTAAAGCTCTGGTGACCAAAATATTCGAAGTGATATGTTTTCTTCACCTCTCAGGCCTCCTGGACTCAATGGCGAGGTTTGTTTTGTCCCAGGAGGTCATCTATAGAAACTCCTCCTCAAAACCCTCATGAAGACAAACCAAGAAAGCCCTCTTCAACCATGATTTTTCAATCATCAGATCTACAACATACACAAAAAAATCTCCAATACCTAGAACCCCCAATTTGCAATACAACATGCACAAACCTTGTAGTGTCCCAAATCCTTACATGCATTGCCATGGCTTCCATTTTGCACCTAATCTACACACACAAGGGTTATACACATCCATGGAGCTCACACCTCCCTCAACCATAAACATGGCTCTGATACCACATGTTAGGAATTTGCAGGTCAAATAATTCCACATAACCTAATAGGAGAATAAGATGCAACAAATAACCATAATGCAAAGATTACATGACAAACACAAGATATACCCCAGGAAAACCCTCAAGAGGGAAAAACCCAGCCTCCAAAAGCATCCACACTCATATGTATTATTCAACAATAAAGATATTATAATACATGCCATGAGTCTCCATGAATACCTCTGAACCATCAAGCACCTCCAATGCATCCACCATGTGTCTAAGCATGAATCCACACATCACTTGCCATGCTTCACAATATGCACTTACAGGAGAGAGATTAATACCATGACAACCTCTCACAACTCCAATCCACCTACAATGAAATAGCCAACCCTTACCCAAACCACTAACCATGTGCTTGCTTTTATAGACCAAGCTCACACAAATACAACTTGTGGTATTGGATAAAAACATGTGTTCCAAAACCATGGATACACAAAACCATTGACCCCCACATTTGATTATTGGTACTATGTTTTCCCAATTAATCAAATAATACAAATAAATAATTAATCACTCTGTGTGTCCCACACACATAAAATAATTAACCCAATGTTACATACAACTTATACAAGTGGTAACTAAATAAAATAATACAATATTATGCAAGGTGTACAATACTTATTTCCCAACAGATTTAATTGGGGCATCGGTTATATTTGCATCGCTGGATTCTTAAGTAGCCCTAGGGTTAGCTTCAGTGGTCATCAACTCAAGGGGAGAATGACTCTCTTAAAGTGTTGTGGAATTTGGAGCTCTCTAGGGTTTAGGTTCTTCACGAAGAAGGGGGCTCTGGAGGGGTCCGAAGGCCACCGGGAAGTTCATTGTTGTACTTCTCATGCAATCACGCAAATTGTACAATAATTTCATAAGATATGCATTTGAAAAGTATAATTCAAGTAATTAGTCAAGAGGTTTCATCAAAAAGAAATAAGCACTATATATATATATATACATATATATATACATATATATATATACATATATATATATATACATATCTATATATACATCTATATATATACATATATGTATATACATATATGTATATATATACATATATATACATATATATACATATATGTATATACATATATATACATACATATATATATATATACATACATACATATATATATATATATACACATATATAATCTAACCAAAAGAAAAGTATAATCACAGTAATATATATATGCGATAGAATTATATCAAAGTCTTTTGAAACAGAAAACATATAGAAATAGATGAGTCATATATTTGACTCATCATAGCCATGAGGTTGCATTATGTAACTAATAAGTGCACAAGTGCAACTAACTTATGCCTAAGCATGGATCAATTAGAGTCGATGCATACATAAATGTACACAAAGTTGTATCTGTAGAGAACTCATCTATTTGTGATACATCTTAGTGTCGTGTGAGTGTACAAGGGAAAGTCATGGCATGAGATAGTCTATGTTGAGATGATGCACATAAATGTATGATACAAGAGATTGCACTTAGATCAATCAAACTTCCACATGGAGAAGATATTAGCACCAAACATCATCATTGTTCCAAAATGAAATGTGATATAGAAGTTAATTTGGAAGAGGGGATCCAAGTGTTGAAAACTAGGTAAATAACACAATGAAATCATTAACCAAAGTGATCAAATACAATTAACAATATAGTGATAAATCATGAAATAAAAAGAATAAGAGTAACAATAAAACAATGTAGCAAAAAGATAACACTAGATATATGTGGGAAAACCCTTTCAAGAAAAAACCTCACCACCAAAGAGAGTACAAGTTTGTATTAGTCGAGCAAATATGTGAGTGCATTAAAACATCAAACTCTTTTATTCTCGTAGTATTCCGGTAGAATAACCTTCTTGGGAATTACAAACAAACTTATAACCTCTATCTCATGCCTCCAATATATAGAAATTTGGAAAAAAACAAACCACGAGTGATATCCAAAAGTAAGTGGTAAAAACCATACACCTAAAACTAGGTGCCCAAGTCCACAAGTAAATATCCAACACCCGTATGCCACGAATGTTACTCCTCAGGAATATAATGTAACTCCCACAAGCATCTTTGACCAAGACACTCCATAATGGATGAAAGTAACTCCCAGGCACTGCAACTTGAGCAACTAATTACTCCACCCACCCACTAAATAGGGAAGATGCTTCACCACCTCACTAGTTAACCTTTCCAATGCAACCCCCTATTTTATGCCCTCTTGCAATAGTATTTCCAAGTCACTTGAGAATAAATAAATAAATAATTATGTCCCCACCCTCACATGGGCGTCGCAATTTTCCCACTCCATGATAATTGGAGATACATAAATTATTTACCATCTAAAATCAATTAAGTTACAGTAGACCTTAGGATACAAAAAGGGAACAACAAACCAAATCCTAACATTCTCCCACTTGATATTTAAATTGGAAATACATAATAGGGAAACATAAAAGAATTTTAAGTGTTAGAGGGTGAAAGACCCATAATTTCCTTGCATCAACATAATTTTATGTGCTCACTGGTTTAGTAAGTGAATCAACAATGTTCTCCAAATTAGCAGCCTTCTTTATTTGGACCCTCCCATCCTCAACCATCTCACAAATAAATTAGTACTAACCGTCAATATACTTAGTACAAATATGGTATATTAGATTTCCACCAAACAAATAACACTCTAGTTGTCACATATGATCCTCAATTTTCTCCACTCAAAGTTAATACCCGAACACAATATCTATAATAAAATTGCCTCTTTACAAGCATGTGTTGTAGCCACGTACTATGCTTTTATAGTGGAAAGAATAATTGTGGGTTGCCTCTTACTTGTCCAACTAGACACACCTCCAAACAAAGAAAATATATAGTTGTTTGTAGACCTCTTGCTATCAAAATCATCATCCTAATTTGCATCAACAAAGCCCTATATATCCAACAACTTGCCAACATCATTGGTTG
The DNA here is from genome assembly GCA_027924645.1 of Cunninghamia lanceolata. Taxonomy (NCBI): domain Eukaryota; kingdom Viridiplantae; phylum Streptophyta; class Pinopsida; order Cupressales; family Cupressaceae; genus Cunninghamia; species Cunninghamia lanceolata. The sequence continues at coordinate 11,857,213 of BSBN01001533.1, forward strand.
CATGATAACAAATGCAATAATTATAAGTCCCATGTAAATACGTAAACATCCTCTTTACACATGTCTAATGTTTCCTACCAAGGTTAGACATAAACCTGCTAAGAACTCCCACTACTAGGGTAATGTCTGGTCTAGTGTAAACCATAGCATACATCAAGTTTCCTACAATACTAGCATAAGGAACGTGATACATATCTTCAAAATTATCATCAAATTTAAGACATTATTCCAAACAAGACCAAGTGTCAATATGTAAAGGAATACTCACTGGTTTACAACCTTTCTACCAAATCTCTAAAAAACAGTGTTAATATACATAATTTGGTTAAGCCAAAGCTTTATGTTAACTTGATCCCTTTTGATTTCCATACCCAAATTATATTTTTCAGTCATTAAATCCTTCATATCAAATCTACCTAAAAGATTATTTTTAAGTTCCCTAATCATTTCCTTGTTAACATCTATTCTAAATTTCCTTTTACCACCAAAATCTATTCCCTCAACCTAGGAATAACCTTATGCCACCAATCTAACCTTGTACCTTTCCAACCTACCAGCCATTCTAATTTTTTTTTAAACACCCACTTTCATCCAATAGGTTTTCTTCCCTCAAGTAGTTCCACTACATCCTAAGTCTCACATTTATCCAAAGCCAACATATCCTCCTTCATGGCCTCCTTCCAAGAATTGCATTCTTTTAAAGAAAGATCCCCCTTCATTAATCTAGGTTCATCATTAATACAAGTTAAAGAAAATACACAATGGAAATATGGTACGCTATATCTTTTACCTAGTTTCTATTATTGTGGGGACCTCCTATAGAGTGGCGTAAGTGACTCTTGTTGCTCTTCTTCGGAATTGTCCTTTGAATCTTCTTTTACATCTCCATCCTCTTGTCTAACTTATTTTTCCACATGCGCATCTTCTTGCTTCTATTTTTTTTCTTAGAATGCACTATTTTCTTTTATGCTTCCTTTGGCTATTCAACATTAGAAATAACTCTAATATCCCTTAAAACCACATTCTTAAATAGACCATTTTCTGTGTTAGAGGATTCCAAAGCTTATAACCTTTAACATTCTCATATAACCAACAAAAATATACTTTTCAGCCTTAAAAATCCAACTTAGATCATTTTTCTTTAGGCACGTGAACATAATCCTCATAACCAAAATCTCTAGTGTGTGAAAGAGATGGATTTTTACCTATACACATTCATATGGTGTCTTATCAACTAGAGCATAAGTAGGATAATTGTTTACCAAGTAACAAGCAATATTTATAGCCTCAACCCCCAAAAGTTGTTGAAGCCTGACACTATTCAACATACTTCTAGCTCTATCCATCAATGCCTTATTCATCCTTTCTGTAACTCCATTTTGTTGTGGTGTAATTGGAGTAATTTTTTGTTGCACAATACCTATATGTCTACAGAAACCATCAAATTTCATAGAGAAATATTTACCTCCATTTTCTAACTTCACTACTCTAATCTTCCTATCCATCTATTTCTCTATAATAACCTTAAAATTCTTAAACTTGGAGAAAGCAACAAATTTATGTTAAAGATAATGAATCCAAGTAAATCTCAAGAAGTCATCAATAAATAAAACATAAAACTAATATTTACCAATAGAGAACATCTATGGGACCAAAAACATCAATTTAAATAACCTTTTAAATTCTCCTAGCCCTCTAGTACTACTAGAATGAAACTTCACTCTATTATGTTTACCAAACACAAAAAGCTCACATAAATCAAAATCCACAAAACAACTCAACAAACCATCCACCATATTGTTATTAATAAATGTTTTTGAACCTTTCTCACCAATGTGGCCCAATCTGGGGTGCCACAACATATATGGATAAAAAATAGAACTATATTTGTTGAGTTATAGAATATAGATTATTCCAACTTAAACAAGGTTCCACACCATGTGCCCTTAGCCGACACCATGTTTCCTCTATCCAACCTGGAACCATTATTATAAAAAGTGAAATGCACATTGATATCATTCATTTTAGATATTGGACTAAAATTTCTAGAAAGCCCCAGAATATGCAACACATCAGAAAGAGTTTTCACTCTTCCATCATTGAATATCAATTTTACCTTTCCACACCCAACAATCTTGTGAGATCTATTGTGAGCAAGAAACATACAACACCATATTATATTTTTTAAGATGAGGATCACTCCTTATGAAGAGTCATGTTATATAATCAATCAGACATGGGTCATCACTATATATGTTAGTAGATATAAACAATTCACCACTAGCATCAATATTAGAGGATTTTTTAGTAGAGGAGTCATCAAGATCCTTTTTCTTATTTCTACACTCATTCTTCAAGTGGCCCTTTTTAACACAATTGTAACATTTTAGTTTGCACTTACCAGGGTTTTAGATCTACCCTTAGATTTTGATCTTTCGTATCCCCCTTTTCCTTACCACCTTTTTCTTGAGGTCTACCCTGAACATGCAGTGCATCCCTGGAACCTTTGTCCATGGATTGCTTTCTCAGTTCTTCTTGTAACAAAGCAACAACAAGAACATCCAACTTAGGTTTTGAAACATCACCACTAATTGCAACAATCAAATTTTCCCATGGTTCAAACAAAGAGCAAAATAAAATAATGCATTTATCCTCTCCATCCAACCTAACATCAATTAAACTTGGTTGACTCAAAATCAAATTAAAAGCATTAAAATGTTCAATAATAAACTCCCATTCCTTATTTTTTTATAAATAAAGTTTTATTTTCAAATATAACTTATTAACAAGACATAGTTTGATAAATCTTACATGTTCTTTTCTAGAAATTAAATGTAGTAGTTTCTTTAAAACATTCAAAAGAAAAAAAATTGGAGAGACAAAACATAATGGTACTGTTGTCACTTGGATTTGCACCCTATGTTGAAGCACCTATGCTACAACAATCCAGTGAAACATTGGAGTGATTTTCAAGTGTGGGACCCTGCGAAGGAAATCAAACCTCCAGAGAAGGCTGGTTCCTTTTTTGAATATGAGATTCAGAGTGTGCTAAGACTAAACCTAATCTAATCATCGTTGTGTAAAGGGGAAGAAGGGGAAACTGAAAAAATTAAAGATGATTCACCAGGTTTGAATATAGAACACCCACAAAGCTAAAATGCATAGAATAATGGAATACAACTGATAAACTCACACAAATCCTACAAACCTTAACAGAGGTAAAGGTAAGAAAAGGATTGCAGTGAAATAAGCATTCACAAACAATAACTAGTTCTAATTCTACACAGAGTTAAAGAATAGCATGAAAAGGTAAATACACAGTATTGTATTGATTAAAAAAGCACAATTATAGGAGAGGAGCCCGTTCTGTTTGAACACAAAAATAAGTCTCTGTATCCAACCCTCATTACATTGAATTTTCATCTATTTATACCATTTCATTCACTGACCTAAGTCACCTGCTACAATAAATTCGCCCCATGGGCCTGTCAGAAGATATTTCTGTCAAAAGGAATGTATGTCTGCAAAACATAAATGCAAAAAATATCCTGAGGATGAAGTAGCTGGGAGAAAATATCTGCATTGAATGAAAGCACAACAACTACTTCCAGCTGGTGCTGATCCGATTCTGCATTAATGGCTGAAGAAGATATCTCGAATATTTTTTCCCCGCCAAAATTCCTGTATAAATCTTTTACAACACTTTAAAATATTTAATTTCAAATATTTTAAACCTTACATTATATCACAAGCCCTAACTTCACTGATTTTCATTTTACTTAAAATTCTAACTTTTATTTTGCCTTATTGGTAAAATCTCTCTTTCTCAAACTTTGCCTGTTTCTATTTTCGTCTTTTTCTCTTTAGTCCACAAAACCACCATTTTGTGAACTATCTAACTCTTCTCCGTATCTCTCTTTTATCGGTAAAATTTGACTTTCTCAAACTTTGGCTTGTTCTTACCTTTTTTGCCCTTTGTCGGCAAAAATCCACCTTTTCAAACTTTGCCTTCATCGGCAAAAGTCCGCTTTTCCAAACTTTGCCTGTCTTCTCCCTTTGTTCCTTTTCATTTACTGCCAAATCACTGTATCAATGATTTTGGGAAATTTTGAAATTTTCAATAGGTTTTGCTTTTTACTGATTCACCGACAGGGCCTCTTCTTTTCTTTTTGCCTTAGCCAATTTTGAATAAAGCCCTTGGCTTTCCTTTTGCTTTTTAAAAGAAGCTTCCCTACCTGACCCTTTAGTCGGTGATTTGCCTGATTGGTGAACTTGTGAAAAATCAAACCATTGAATGAGTTCACAAAATTTGAAAATTGCTAATAAAGGAAAATTTGTTTTTGCCTTAGTCATTTTTGGAGTCCTCCTTTCCTTAGTCGGCAAACCGGCGGGTTCGCAAACCCAACTTTTTGCCGACTAAGGCAAAAGACTTGAAATTTCTAGGTTTTTTGGGGTTTTTTCAAAGGATTTCCCTTAAAGAATTTTGCGGATTTTTACAAGGAAAACACCCTGGAATCTAAAGAATACTAGGCACTTAAAGGATTTCAACAAGATTTTCAATATTTTCAAGTTGGGCTATTTTTTTGCGACGGGTAAAATAGGTCAACATTTTGGCAACCTCTCAGGGATGTTTGCTTGCTAAACAAAGAACCAATGGCCTTAAGCATCCATTGGGCATTGAGTTAACAGGGACCACAATAGGCCAAAAACAACTAAAACCTTTCCTTCAAAACAACACCAAAAAGGGAAACAAGGCCTGCATTCTCCTAATAAGAGTGCAGCCTGTGCAACAACACTTAGGAAAAAGGAAAACTAAAGCAGAAATAAATGAAACAGTATATACAAAATCTCAGACCAACCTTAGAAGTAAGGTTTGAGATGGATCCTGTTCACTGAGATCAGTAGAACTTCACCATCGAACCTTGAAAGATTGAAAGCATTGAATTGCTTACAATTGGTGATGATATACGGGCCAGTCCAGATTGCATCAAATTTAGTATGGCCTCCACGTTTGGCTCTATCAACATCCCATTTTAGAACAAGATCACCTTCCTTGAAAAACTGATCTTTGGCCTTTTTGTCAAAGTATTTCTTGGTCTGTTTTTGATGTCCTTCCAAGGTAGCCATGGTTGACTTTCTATGTTCTTCTAATTTAGCTAATTCAACCATCCTTACGGACCTAGCATCTTCACCTTCTAATTCCAATTGTTGGGCCAATTCCAATGAAGTTCCAAAGGTATAGGCAATCTAGCCTCTCTTCCATATACAAAAACAAAAGGGGAGTTACCAATGGCTCTTTTATAGGTGATCCTATCAGCCCAAAGAGCCAGTCTGATTTTATTGTGCCATTGTCTCAGATTTGTTTTCATGGTCCTCTTCAGAATTTTGATCAGGTTCTTGTTGGTAGATTCAGCTAAACCATTACCTTGGGGATAATAGTTAGATGAAGTCTTCAAGAACACATTATATTTGAAAGCCCAATCAGCTATCCTAAAACTAGTAAAAGCTCTGGCATTATCAGAGATGATAGTGTGAGGAACTCCAAACCTTGTCATGATTTCCTCCAAGAAATCCATGATTACTGATTTTTTATCCTCTTTAAGTGGGATAGCTTCAACCCATCTGGTGAAGTAGTCTGATGTAGTTAAAACCCATTTGTGGCTAGCACTAGATGTAGGGTTGATCATGCAAATAAAATCTAGGCCCCACTGTGAGAAAGATTGATCTACCTAAATAGGATGAAGTGGATGGGCTGCTAATCTTTTCTACCTAGTAAAGAGAGCACACTCTTTGCATTTTCTTACCCACACATGGGCATCATTGAATGATGTGGGCCAAAAGTAACCTACCCTCATTATTATCATTATTGTAGCTCTTGTGGAGAAGTGGCCTCCAGCTGGACCAGCATGAAACTCACTGAGCAATCTGTCAACATGATCTTTTTCAATGCATCTCAGCAAGACTCCATCCAGGTTTTTCTTAAAGATAACCCCATCCACCAAAGCATAAGGAATGGATTGCAATCTAAAATGTCTTCTCTTATTCCTATCCAATCCATAAGGATACTCGTTAGTGGATAGGAACCTGCCCATGTCCCCTGTCCAAGAATTCATAGTTGTTGGGTCAGTTATAGGTTCTACCTCATTCAAGTGATAGGATGATTTCACTTCGTCCACAGTAGTTTGAGCCAACTGTTCACATAATCCTCTGCCTCTAACCAGCTTAGTGGCTTTGATAATAACATCATATTCTAGGATCTTAATGACCCAGCTTGCTCTCTTTTCACTAATTTCAATTCTCATTATGTAGTCTCTCACACTAGGATGAGAAACTGATACCTTGATATGGTTGTTTGCCATCATATATCTAAATTTTTTCAATGCTCTTACAATGGTAAAAACCTGTTTGTCCATGGGACTATACCTGACCTCATAATATTCAATGTTTGACTAAAAAAGGTCAGGGGTTGCTCCATACCTTGGTCATTTTACTGCATTAGGATAGCTGCAATGTTGCTTTCTCCTCCATGGGCATAAAGGACAAATTCCTTCTCATAATTAGGATTCACGAGAGTAGCAGCCTGGGCAATTTCTTCCTTTATCTTCTCAAAACCATCCTTCCCCTCCTTTGTCCACCTAAAAACAACATCCTTTTTAAGCATAAGGGTTAGTGGTTTGACCAAACTAGCATAGTTAGGAATGAATTTTCTAACAAAATTGATCTGTCCCATAAATTATTGTAAATCTTTTTTATGAGTAGGTAGAGGAAGAACAAGGAGAGCTGAAGTCCTTTCTAGATCTATGGAGATCCCATCTTTTGACACCCAGTGGCCCAGAAGCTTGCCTTGAGCAACAACAAACCAGAGACACCTCAAACTCCCGACATCTTTCAAAAACCTTCTCCAAATGCAACATATGATTTTCTCCTCTCTTGGAGAAGACTATGATATCATCCAAATAGATTAGGATGAACTTGTTAATAAAGCCCTTGAAAGTAATGTCTATTACCCTCTGAAAAGTGGCACCAATATTGGAGAGCCCAAATAGCATTTTTGCATACGCCATGGTTCCTCACTTAGTGGTGAATGTTGTCTTGAATCTATCCTCCTCTTTCACAAATATTTGGTTATAACTAAAAAACCCATCAAGCAATAAAAACCTTTCTGCCCTTGCAACAGTCTACAAGATTTGGTCCATGGATGGCAGAGGATAGTGGTCCTACAAGGAGGCACGATTTAGATCCCAAAAATCCATGCACAACCTTATCTCACTATTTTTCTTCCTCACTGGCACTAAATTAGCTACCCACGTGGAATACTTGATGGGGAAAATAATTCTGGCCTGAATGAGCTTGGCAAGCTCCTTCCTCATTAGAGGCTTGATTTTGGGATTTATAGGCCATTATTTTTGGTAAACGGGTTTGGCACATGGGTCGAGATCTATGGCATGCTGGGCAACATTAGGGTCGAAGCCCTTCAGATCCTCATAACTCCATGCAAAATATCACTATATTTATGAGAAAGGTGAATAAAATCATGTTGTTCATCATTATGAGATACCTTTCCCAGCAATAGATCTTTAGCTTGGGCGATAGAAATATTCTGATAATCCTCCTTTTTGCATGTGATGTTGCTCTCTTTGCCCTTGAATTCATCATCATGACTGAAAATCACCTCACGAGTGACCAATCCTTTTGGAAGATTGTTTGTTTTCAGTTGCATAATCTAGTCACCATATCCTTCTTGTAGCCTGGACTGCGCCATTGATGAGAACTCAGCTTCATTTTGGATGAAGTTTATAATTTGCTCATTGTTGTCAAAAATCTGCCAGTTCACATCATTGTCAAGGACTGAGGACCTAACCACTATCTTGACATGTTGATCAAGGCCTTGAAAGAAGTCTGTAGGAGGAGAAAACTAGGCACCAATGGTTGCCACTTGATTTGCCTCAAAATTTAATTTCCTTAGGATCACCTATAGGTTGAGAGCATCAAAACTCTCAAATAGGCCCCAAACTCTATGTCTATAAGCTCTTAGGAGCTGATTCTTGATTGTACATCTTTATCTAACCTGGTGGACCACTAGCTCAATATCTTTGAAAATCTCCAAATGTCTGATTTTCTTCTTTTCCGCTAGTAGCAAGCCATGGACCAATGCCTCATACTCTACAACATTATTTTGCACATGAAAATTGCAGTCTGTGAGCAAAATGTAGTTTCTTACCAGTCAGAGAGATTAGTAAGACCCCTGCACCAAATCCATTTCTACTCTTTGCACCATCAAAGAACATTTTCCATGGGCCATCATAATCATCATTTGGTTTAAGTATAGAGGGGGCAAAGGAATTCCCCTCGTGAATCATGTAGGTGCCTAGTCCAGTTGTTTCATTGTCATAGGGATCAAAATCGAAGTGCTCCTTTGCCCACTCATCAAGAAACATATCTGGAGTGGGAAGGGGTGAAGATACTATCTCAAGAGACCCCGGATCATGCACTTCCTCACCCTGAATCATGCAATGAGGGTTCACTAGGTTATGATCATGGTTTTCTACATGATAGTTTGAAACTGGTTTAGCCTCAATGGTGAACCTTGTGCCATATCTTATCCTCAAAAGCATGTGGGACTAGTCAAAGGAGAGGTAGCCACCTACCTTAGCTGTGAAGTCTCTTGACAAGCAACTAGAAAAGAATGGAGGAAGATTGATGACCAAAATATCTTGACTAATAGTCAAGTTTGGACAGGCATGTAAGGTCAGATCCAGTACTTTGATCACCCCAATAGTGTTGATAAACGTACCATCCAACTGAAATATACCGTATGAAACAGGGGTATATTTGATGCCTAATGCATCTGCCATCTTCTTTGACATAACTGACAGGTTGGCCCCTAAGTCTATCATGCAATTGTGTACTAGGAATTTCCCAATAATTATGGACAAATATAAAGGAGATGGCTTCTTTATTGAACCTACTTGTTCTTCACTTGGTCACAAAAGATTGACTTGGCCTTTTCCCTCATGGATGGTTGATTTAGCTGCTGGGAATTTCTCCAAGGCCTCTTGCAACAATTGCCTTTGAGAGGGAATTAATAATACATCCCACATGGAAACATTCATATTTGTCTTTTCCATTTGTTCTACAATATTCATGGGAAAAGTTGTTTTATGCATGGAAGGAATCCATTTTCCCCTCTTTGACTACTCCGTAGCTTGTTCAAGTACTTTTGGTGTTGATGGAACCTCTTTTGCACAAGCAGGCCTATTGCTCTGACTTTTGCCTTTGGGATAGGTTCCTTTTGTAATACAGTAGGCATGGGGTTATCCTCTAACTGCCTCTTCTTGGATCTTGTGTTGTCTGCAGTACTGGTAACGGGCATGATCACACTATCCATAGGCTAATTAACAACACATAAATCCAAGTAGGAGTCCAAAGCATTAGATTGGAATCAGAAGCAGACTCATTTGGTACCTCAGGGTTGTTGTTGGTTGCTTCCACCATTTATGCTTGCTAAGTGTAAAAATTTTGCACCATTAGGGCTCACTCTTGTGCTCCAAAAGCACAAGTGGACTGATTGTGAGGTTGGTTGCAAGGATAACACCAATCTGCCTCTTGGGCCAGATTGTTTTGAGTAGGAACCAAGGACCTAACTAGACTAACAGTTGGTATTTGCTAGATGGGTCTAACCATTTACAATGGTTGAGCATGGTTATTATTTTGGTACCTATTTGGATGGTAACCTTGATTCAAGCTCTGATTTCTATTGGAATTATAAGCCGAATTCCAATTCTAATTTGAAGACTGCCCCTGGTTATAATTTTGATGGGGTTTAGGGGCAGTTTGAATGACTATAGTACTAATGTTGTTAGCCATGTTGGCCATTAAGGTTTTAAAGTCATTGTCTTCTTATGGAAGAGTAGATGTAGAGGCTTTAGGCTCTGGTATGGGAGCAATAGTGGGTTATTGAACCTGGGAAGGCAATTTTGGGAAAATAGGTACAGGCGGTCTAGGAGCAATTTTCCCAGCCTGTATTAAGCAATTTTCAGCTCTCAAAGCTATTTCATATGTGTCTGGCAAGGTAACAACACCCATAGATTGCTTCATAACAACGATATCAGAATTTAAAGCTCTCAAAAAATATAAAAAGGCACCTTGTGGAGATGGCCTGAGGAGAGACAGGATTCTTTCCCACGTCCTTTTAAATATGAAGTTGAAATCAACCATCATCTCACTAGGAGCCCTCTTTATTGTTGTCAGTTGTTCTAGAAGAGAAACATTATCTACCCTTTCTGCAAACTGCTTGTAGAGTGCTTCTCCTAGCTCATCCCAATCATGTATTGAAGCAGGGGTTAAACTCCTAAACCAATGAAGAGCTCTCCCTTTAAAGCATGAAACCATAAGTCTAACAACCACATCTTCATGTTGAATATGGTGGACTGAACATACATTTGATGTCTTTTATATGTTCAGTGGGTGTAGTAGAACCATCACCCAAAAAGAATGAGATACTCTTTAGGGCAGATGTAGGTATATCATTATGTGCAACCAAGTCTAAAGGGTTGCCTCCATTAAAGGTCACAAAGGGTAGGTTTCTTGGTAGAGCCATGTTTAGGGTATTCAAATTTATTCTAGGCATGTGCAAACCCTTTCTTGAGTATTAAAACCTAATAGGAGGAGGTGTGGACTGAGCTCTTAGGTGAGATGGAACAACACTGTTATTTCTTCTTGCACGAGACCTAGATAACCTAGTTCTCCTCCTTGAAGTAGCGATAAACAATTCAACAAACTGATAATTATCACCTCTTGAAGAAGCTCGCATCTACACTGACATATAACGTTGGATTGATCTGAAACAGGAGCCTATAGAGTCGCCAGGTGCATGAAATTTGTCTGTCGAACTGTAGAATACTAAGAACAACACCAATTTCTCAGGCTAATTCTTAACTCAGATTAAAATGGTCCCACCGGGCATGCCAGAAACTGTTGTCACTTGGATTTGCACCCTGTGTTGAAGTGCCTATGCTGCAACAATAAAGTGAAACATTGGAGTGATTCCCAGGTGTGGGACCCTGCGAAGGCAATCAAACCTCCAGAGAAGGCTAGTTCCTTTTCTGAATATGAGATTCAGAGTATGCTAAGACTAAACTTAATCTAATCACTGGTGTGTAAAGGGGAAGAAGGAGAAACTAAAAATTAAAGGTGATTCACCATGTTTGAAAATAGAACACCCACAAAACTAAAATGCACAGAATAATGGAATACAACTGATAAATTCACACAAATCCTATAGACCTTAACAGAGGTAAAGGTAAGAAAAAGATTGCAGGGAAATAAGCATTCACAAACAATAACCAGTTCTAATTCTACACAGAGTTAAAGAACAACATGAAAAACTAAAAACATAGTATTGTATTGATTAAAAAGGCACGGTTATAGTAGAGGAGGGTTCTATTTGAACACAAAAATAAGTCTTCATATCCAACCCTCATTACATTGAATTTTCATCTATTTATACCATTTTATTCACTGACCTAAGTCACCTACTACAATAAATTCACCCCATAGGCTTGTAAGAAGATATTTCTACGAAAAGGAATGTATGTCTGCAAAACATAAATGTAGAAAATATCCTAAGGATGAAGTAGCTAGGAGAAAATATCTGCAGTGAATGAAGGCACAACAATTACTTCCAGCTGGTGCTAATCTGATTATGCATTACTGACTGAAGAAGATATTTCAAATATATTTTCCTGCCAAAATTCCTATATAAAGCTTTTACAACACTTTAAAATATTTAATTTCAAACATTTTAAAGCTTACATTATATCACAAGCTCTAACTTCACTGATTTTCATTTTACTTAAAATTTTGAATTTTATTTTGCCTTATCAGCAAAATCTCTCGTTCTCGAACTTTGCCTGTTTCTATTTTCATCTTTTTCTCTTTAGTTGGCAAAACCACTATTTTGTGAACTATCTAACTCTTCTCTGTATTTCTCTCTTTTATCGGCAAAATCTAACTTTCCTGAACTTTGGCTTGTTCTTACCTTTTATGCCCTTTGTCGGAAAAAAATCCACCTTTTCAAACTTTTCTTTCATCGGCAAAATTCCTCTTTTCTGAACTTTGCCTATCTTCTCCCTTTGTTCCTTTTCTTTTACTGTCGAATCGCCCTATCGGGGATTTTGGGAAATTTCAAACTTTTCGGTAGGTTTTGCTTTTTATCGATTCTCTAACAGGGCCTCTTCTTTTCTTTTTGCCTCAGCCAATTTTGAAGAAAGCCCCCAACTTTCCTTTTGCTTTTTAAAAGAAGCTTTCCCGCCTAACCCTTTAGTCAGCGATTCACCTAATCGGTGAACTTTGGAAAAATCAAACCATTGAATGAGTTTGCAAAATTTGAAAATTATTGATAAAGGGAAACTTGTTTTTGCCTTAGTCATTTTTGGAGTCCTCCTTTCCTTAGTCGGCGAACCGGCAGGTTTGCAAACCCGACTTTTTGCCGACAAAGGTAGAAAAACTAAGGCAAAAGACTTGAAATTTTTGGGTTTTCTTGGTTTTTTCAGAGGATTTTCCTTAGAGAATTTTGGGGATTTTTACAAGGAAAATACCCTGAAATTTAAAGAATACTAGGCACTTAAAGGATTTCAACAAGATTTTCAATATTTTCAAGCTAGGCTATTTTTCTGGGAAGGGGAAAATAGGTCAACAGGTACCTTGTGCTTTTTATCAAGCTTTATGTAGTTTTCCTCTAATATTTCCATGGGCTTCTCTTTCAATTTTAGAGCTCTCCATTGATATCTATCTTTTAAGAGAACTTCCATTTCCAACTTCCAAAGTTTAAATTAAAGTCTTTAACTTCTTAATATCCATACGAGATTTGCTTTCCATGGTCACTATCAGGTAGACCTATTTTCTACTAATTCTCCAAATGCTTTCACTATAACCACAAAAAACCCACAACATCCAAATAAAGGCATCCCTCTCTTCCAATCAAGCCATTAAGGTTCTGATACCAAATAGATCAAAAGTTACACCCTCTAGATGGTATTTGGAGAAAATAACATTAGGCATAGGATTAGAAGTCAATAACACACTAATCCTAACAAGTTCTTTATCAGAACTCTTGATAAAAGGTGTTTGCCAGTTAAAATTTTGTATATTTCTCATTAGATTTCAACAATATTTTCATCTAACTTTGTTACAATAGTCATATAAGCAACAAGGTTTCCATATTAGTGAATTTCCAAGTCATCATACTTGATTTTAGCAATTTTTCATCTATTTCACAATAGTTTTGCACCAAACTCATTGAACTTGTAAGGAATAATTGGTTGGAAGTATATATCATCATTTATGGTTTCATCTTCTACAAAGTCAAATTTTCATATAAATCTTCTACTTAGGGTTTTTAAATTGATTTCCAAAATCTTACATTTAAACCCTAGTTATCTTTTATTTCAACTTGAATTAACCTAAGTTTCATCTTTAAACATAGTATTCTAGTGTAAATCAATCTTGTAATGGCGAGTTTGAAGAGGCGTTTCTTCAAGATATTTGGTTGATTTTGTAGGGTCATGAGTGTTGCACTATGTCATATCAATTTTGAGAACTATGGTAGTTGTTCATAATTTAGAGGGTTTCAAGGTTCATTTCCTTTGTTCATTAAAGGGAACTATCATGGAAGTTTAGTATCACAAAGGTTGAAGAGATGGAAGAAGATAGATAATAATGTTTCATAATTATGAAGGTCACATATTTTTAGGTTTAATACAAAATCAATAGAGAAGAGATTTTAGATTCATAAACATCAAAACGTCAAGGTTTTAGAGTGTCTTTAGAGAAATTTCCATGAATAAGGTAAATTAACTTTGTTAGAATCATTGTCTAGAGTTACTTGTCATGATTGTCTATCTTTAGTTCACACAAAAATAGTTTGTGTTATTTTTATTCATTACCATTTTTAGTAGAGGAGCTTATTTTGATAAGGCATTTTTATCACCACAGACTAACTATTTTTAAATGACATTCTAGGAAGTATATTGCTAGTTTGTGGTTATCTTTAACAGAAACCTAACTAAAGATTGCATGAGTTAGGGTTTAGTATATGTGGATGGAAATATGTAATAATTCTTGCATTGCATGCAAGCATATTTTTATCGGGGTAGGAGTGTGTGCTATATTTTCTATTTTTTTCTTGTAAACATTATAAATAAGTGTTCTTGGAACTTAATTTATGGATTCACCATTCAATAGAATTTAGGATGCATATTTTTCTCCTCAAACTATTGTTGAAGTGTTGTGTCCTATGTGTTATTGTGCTTAATGAGTTGAATATTGCTTTACATCTACTAAAAGCTTTATATTCCAAAGGGTTTTAAGTTAGTCATTGTAGCTTTGAATGCAATTAAAATGTTTAGCTTAATACATTTGATGTATGTGTTGATGATATAAATTAAAGTGTTTTTACTATTAATTATCTGCAAGTGCCAAATAGTCTTGTGCCCTAGCTTGAGAACCAAAATGATAGGTTTTATTTTAAGTTTGTTTGTATTGCATACTCAAACTTACCTAGAAAACACAACTATACAAAGTTATAAGTACATATTATTTAGATTGGTGTTTTAGGTTTTATTTTTGTTTACAAGGATCTTCCCCTTCTAATTTGAAGAGTAATTCTACTGCACATCTATTACATTTTGTGTTGCATTTAAAGGTACGAGTTAAAATGCTCACATACATTCCCTCTATGTTCAATAGAGTTCCTCGCACTCCCCCTATGGATGATACAAACTCACTAGTTGGGTTACTAACCTACAAAAGGGGACATCTAACCTTAAACAACACTCATGTTTGTTAGGTTTATCAGGATGCTATGATGGAAATTAAGTTTGAGTATAGTGGAAGTAATGTTTATAAAGGCTCTACAACTTCCATTGATCTTGCTCTTGCTTCAAATGTGGAGCTCCCTCAATATATTGTGGTGGCTAAGGAGCCATAATTCTCTCTCCATGTTTCAATGCTAGAAACTCTTCTCTTGATACCAATAGTGATGCAAAAGATGAGCATTAACAATGTTTTGCACTTCTTATTGGTCCTTTGGTTTATGTGATGTTTGCATGTCAAGTCTTTTAGTTGATAATTTCCTATGTAGATGGTTCATGACTATTTTGTAATTGGTTAAGTCAAACTTGGTCAACATGAATCTTTTTTGAATGCGGTTCTTTAGGAATAAAAGTACATCTACTCAATGATCTGGTATGTTTAAATATGGCTTATGTTTAGGAGCTCTTATCAACATGTTAATGTTTGGTCTTTAAACTAAACTAATCTTTAGTGTGATGTAATCTAAATATAAAAATTAATATAATTTAATCGAAACAATGATAGGGTAGAAGACCCATGAAATATCCTTTATGATACCAAAAAATATATGAAAATGAACTTACGCATTTCATGCAAGCAACAAATATTAAATATCTAAGGCAAACTAATCCACTCATTACTATCTACCCTTTTCTAAGATGTCATTAAATAAAATATCAAACACCATTACACAATTATTTTGTCTTGCTCAACACAATAACAATATTGTTAGTTATTCCCTTGGCTTGGGATAAAGTACCGATGAAGAATGCAAGTATCACTGTGTGGATAGATATGTATTTGTTACCAAAAAGAATCCCTACTACCTTATTTTTGTTTGATAATTAGGTTGTTCTATTTTGTTAGGTCAAGTCTCTCACATATCTTTGTATGTATGTTTGCTTTTCCATATTGATTCCCCTCCTGCCAATTATGGCTATCACTTTTCATTTGCAACTAGTAATTGTTGTCTCTTGGATTTGCACCCTGTGTTGAAGCCTAATTGCTACAACACTCTAGTAAAACATGGGAGTGATCTCAAGGTGTGGGACCCTGCAAATGAGATCAAACCTCCAGAGAACGCTGGTTCCTCTTTTTGAATATAAGATTTAGAGAAAACTATAAGACTAAACCTAATCTAACACCACTCGAAAAAGGGAAGAACTAGGTTTAATGAAGAACACTCACAAATCTAAAATACACAAAAATAATTTCACACAGCTAATAGGATCACACAAATCCTACAAATCTTAACAAAGGTAAATAAAAGAATAGAATTGCAAGGAATATACATTCACATGCAATAACCAATTCTAGTTTGATTCATCTTCCTGCAACAATAAAGGCACAACAACTACTTCCAGCTAGGAGTTGACCTGATCCTGCAATCATGGTGACTGGAGAGAAGATGGACATTTCAAAATATAATGTCTGCCAAAATTTCCTGTATAAAACCTTTACAACACTTTAAAATACTTTAAAGCATTACATTATATATTACATGCTTTATATTCACGTTGATTTTCACTTTACTTTATTTCTGACCTTTATTTTGCCTTATCGGCAAAACCTGTTCATCACAAACCTTGCTAACTTTCTGTCCTTCCTTCTTTTCCTCCTTTTACTCTTCCTTAGTCACTTTCTACCTTTAGTTGGTGAAAATCTCCTTTTGCAAACTATTTATGTTTTTCCTTTTCCTTTAGTCGATGAAAATCTCCTTTTGCAAACTATCGCCTTAGCTGATTCTCTTCTTTTCTTTTCTTTCTTCTTTCTTTCTTTGTCGCTTTTCTCTTTAGTCAGTGAAATCTCCATTTCGCTAACCATTTCCTTTTCCTTTGTTCTTCATTCTCTCCTTCTTTCTTGCTTTGTCGCTTTTCTCTTTAGTCGGCAAAATCTCCATTTCGCGAACCATTTCCTTTACCTTTGTCTTTGTTCTTTCCTTCATTCAGCAAACCATCTGGTTCACCAAATTTTCTCTTTACCGACAACTCTTCCTTTCCTCATCCCTTTGAATTCTTTCTTTCCTTAGTCAGTGATTTCGTCGATCGGTGAACTTTAAGTTTGCCAAACATAAAATTTTCTAACTAAGGCTAACCTTTTCCTTACCTTTTCCTTCGAAGAAAACCTTCCCGCCTTAGATCTTTAGTCGGCGATTTAGCCAATCAGTGAACTTTAAGTTCACCAAATTCAAAATTTGTCAATAAAGGCAAAAGACATAAGGAAAAGACTTAGATTTTTTTTGGGATTTTGGGGATTTTTTACAAGAAAAACACTTCAAACCTAAAGAATATTATAGGAATTTAACCAATTTGACGATATTTTCAACCTTTTAAAGTTGGGCTATTTGACTCTGGGAAGGGGAAAATAGGTCAACATTTTGGCGACCTCTTAAGGATGTTTGTCTGCTAAATAAAAAAAACTAGTGGCCTGAAGCATCCATTGGTCATAGAGTCAAAAGGGACTGCAATATGTTGGGAATGACTAAAACTTTGCCTTGAAAAATCAATGTAACAAGGGTTGGACGTAGAGGCTTATTTTGTGCTCCAAACAGAACCCTATCTTGTTGTAACCGTGCCTTTTAATCAATACAATACTAGTTATTTTTGTCTTTTCATGCTATTTTTTAACTCTGTGTAATCTGGTACTGGTTATTGCATGTGAATGTTTATTCCTTGCAATTCTATTTTGTTCTTTACCTTTGTTAAGATCTATAGGATTTGTGTGATCCTATCAGTTGTGAACTTATTCTGTGCATTTTAGCTTTGTGAGTGCTCTTCATTAAACCTGTTGTATCACCTTTCCCTTTTCACTTTTCTCCTTCTTCCCTTTTCCCAGTGGTGTTATATTAGGTTTATTCTTATAGTTTTCTCTTAATCTTATATTCAGAAAGAGGAACTAGCCTTCTCTACAGGTTTGATCTCATTTGCAGGATCCCACACCTTGAGATCACTCCCATGTTTCACTGGATTGTTGCACTAAATTCAAGGGCGAGAAGAACATCACATTCAAAAAAGAGGACTGCCAAAATGTTGCTATCGCCCAAGACAAAGATTTATTGCTAGGAAAGGTATGTCGTGATGATGAACAACAAAATTTTATTCACCTTTTTCATAAATACAGCGATGTTTTTGCATGGAATTATGAGGATTTGAAGGGTTTTGACCCAAATTTTGCCCAACACATCATAAATCTTGATCCAAACGCCAAACTTGTTCACCAAAGACAACAACCTGTAAACCCCAAAAATGAGCCTTTAATGAGGAAGGAGCTTGCAAAGTTCATTCATGCCTGAATAATTCTTCCCATTGAGTATTCCACTTGGGTGGCTAATTTAGTGCCAATGAGGAAGTAAAATGGTGAGATAAGGCTGTGTGTAGACTTTCGTGATCTAAATTGAGCTTCCTTGAAAGACCATTACCCTCTATCATCCATGGACCAAATCTCGCAGACTGTGGCAGGAACAAAAAGATTCTCATTGCTTGATGGTTTTTCTAGTTATAACCAGATTTTTGTAAGAGAAGAGGACAAATTCAAGACAACTTTCACCACTAAGTGGTGAACCATGGCATATGTGAAAATGCCATTTGGGCTCTCTAATGCTGGCACCACTTTTTAGAGGACAATGGACATTGCATTTAAGGGCTTCATCAACAAATTCATTCTAATCTATTTGGATGATATTAATGTCTTCTCTATGAGAGGAGAAAATCACATGGAGAATCTGGAGAAAGTTTTTGAAAGGTGCAGGGAGTTTGGGGTGTCATTGAACCCCAAAAAATGTATTTTTGTTATTTCTCAGGGCAAATTTTTGGGCCATTTGGTGTCCAAGGATGGAATCTCCATAGATCCAGAAAGAACTTTAGCTCTTCTTTCTCTTCCTCTACTTGTTCATAAAAAATCTCTACATCATTTTTGGGGTAGATTAATTTTGTTAGAAAATTCATCCCTGACTATGCTAGTTTGGTCAAACCACTGACCCTAATGCTAAAAAAAGATGTTTTTAGGTGGACCAAGGAGGGGAAGGATGGTTTTGAGAAGATAAAAGAAGAAATCGTTCAAGCTCCTACCCTCATGAATCCTAACTATGAGAAGGATTTTGTCCTTTATGCTCATGGAGGAGAAAGCAACATTATTGTTCTAATGCAGCAAAATGACCAAGGTATGGAGCAACCACTAGCCTTTTTCAGTCAAATATTGAAGGATTATGAAGTCAGGTATAGTCCCATGGACAAACAAGTTTTTGCCATTGTAAGAGCATTAAAAAAATTTAGATATATGCTAGCAAATAACCACATTAAAGTATTGGTTTCTCATCCTAGTGTGAGAGACTACATAATGGGAATAAAAATTAGTGAAAAGAGAGCGAGCTGGGTTACAAGGATCTTGGAATATGATGTTACTATCAAATCCACTAAGTTGATTAGAGGTAGAGGATTATGTGAGAAGTTATCTCAAACTACAGTGGGTGAGGCAAACTCATCCTATCTCTTTAATGAGGTGAAACTAAGTTCTTGGACAACATACATGGCTAGGTTCCTATCCTCTGGTGAGTATCCTTATGGATTGGAAAGAACTAAGAGAAGACACTTCAGGTTGTAGTCCATCCCGTATGCTCTGGTGGATGGAATTCTATTTAAAAGGAATTTGGATGGAGTTTTGCTAAGATGCCTTGAAGAAAATTAGATTGACAGATTACTCAGTGAGTTACATGCAGGCCCAGCTGGAGGTGACTTCTCTCTAAGAGCTAAAACAATAAAGATAATGAGGGTAGGTTATTTTTGGCCCACATTGTTTAATGATGCCCATGTATGGGTAAGAAAATGCAAAGAGTGTGCTCTCTTTGCTGGAAAGAAGAGATTGGTAGCCCTTCCACTTCACCCCATCCAAGCAGATCAACCTTTTTCACAGTGGGGCTTGGATTTGATTGACATGATCAACCCTACATCTAGTGCTGGCCACAAGTGGGTTCTAACTGCAACAGACTACTTCACTAGGTGGGTTGAAGTTATCCCACTCAAAGAGGCTACATAGTCAGTAATCATGGATTTCTTAGAAGAAATCATGACAAAGTTTGGAGCTTCCTACACTATCATCTCTGATAATGCAAGAGATTTCACTAGTTTTAGGATAGTTGATTAGGCTTTGAAGTATAATGTGTTTTTGAAGACTTCTAACTATTACCCCCAAGGTAATGGTTTAACTGAATCTACTAACAAGAACCTGATCAGAATCTTGAAGAGAACCATGGAAACAAATCAGAGGCAGTGACATAATAAAATTAGATTGGCTCTTTGGGCTGATAGGATCACCTATAAAAGAGCCATTGGTAATTCTCCTTTTGTTCTTGTGTATGGAAAAGAGGCTAGGCTACCCTTATTTTTAGAACTTCCTTGATTAGAGTTGGCCCAACCGTTGGAATTAGAAGGTGAAGATGCTAGATCTGTAATGATGGTTGAGTTAACTGAATTAGAAGAACTTAGACAATCAACCATGGTTACATTAGAAGAACACCAAAGACAGACCAATAAATACTTTGACAAGAAGGCCAAAGATAAAATTTTCAAAGAGGGAGATCTTGTTTTGAAATGGGATGCTAACAAAGCCAAGCCTGGAGGCCACACTAGGTTTGATGCAATCTAGAGTGGCTCGTATATCATCACTAGTTGCAAGCAAGCCAATGCTTTCAATATTTCAAAGCTCTGGATGGTGAAGTTCTATCGATCTCAGTCAATGGGATCCATCTCAAACCTTACTTCTAAGGTTGGTCTAAGTTTTTGTATATACTATTTTGTTTCTATTTTAGTTTTCCTTTTCCCTATGTGTTGTTGCACAAGCTATACTCTCATTAGGAGAATGCAGGGCTCGTTTTCCTTTTGTTTGATATTGTTTTTTGTTGAGGCAAGGTTTCATTCGTTCCCATCATACTGTAGTCCCTTTTGACTCTATGCCCAATGGATGTTTCAGGCATATGGTTTCTTTTGTTTCATAGGCAAACACCCCTGAGAGGTCGCCAAAATCTTGACCTATTTTCCCCTTCCCATAGTCAAATAGCCTAGTTTTAAAATGTTGAAAATCTTGTCAAATTGGTTAAATGACTATCATATCCTTAAGTTTTGAAGTGTTTTCCTTGTAAAAAATCCCCAAAATCCCTAAGGTTAAATCCCTGAAAAATCCAAAATTTCTGAGTCTTTTGCCTTGGTCTTTTGCGTTAGTCAGCAAATTCTTAGTTCGTTGATTGACAAGTTTGTCGATCAGCGAAATCACTGACTAAAGGAACCAATGAGGGAAAGATTTCTTTAAAAATCCAAGGAAAAAGAAACATTTATTAGCAAATTTTAAGTTTGGCGAACTTAAGGTTCGTTGATCGACAAGTTCGCTGATCAGTGAAATCGCAGACTAAAAGGGCAAAAGAACAAGGCGAAAGGGAGACAGAAGAAAAGGTCATCGGCCATGAGAAGAGTTGGCGAACCAAATGGTTCACTAATTGGTGAAGTCGTCGACAAAGATAAAGAAACAAATGACAAAGAAAGGGAAAGAGGAAGACAAAATGGTTTGCAAAATGAAAATTTCGCCGATAAGGGAGAGAAGCGATAAGGAAGAAAAAGAGAAGAAAGGGAGGATCAAGTAAGGTGATGGTTCGTGAAATGGAAGTTTCATCGACTAAAGGAAAAGCAAAGACAAAAATAGTTGGCAAAAGGAGATTTTTGTCAACTAAAAGCAGAAAGTGACTAAGGAAGAGTAAAAGGATGAAAGGAAGGAAAGACAAAAAGTTAGCAAAGTTTGTGATGAACAGATTTTGCTGATAAGGCAAAATAAAGGTCAGAAATAAAGTAAAGTGAAAATCAATGTGAATATAAAGCATGTAGTATATAATGTAATGTTTTAAAACATTTTAAAGTGAATTTAAAATATTTTAAAGTGTTGTAAAAACTTTATATAGGAAATCTTGGTGGGAATTATATTTTGAAGTGTCCATCTTCTCTCTAGTTGCCATGATTGCAGGATCAGGTCAACTCCTAGTTGGAAGTAGTTGTTGTGCCTTTATTGCTGCAGGAAGATGAATTAGACTGGAACTAGTTATTGCATGTGAATGTTTATTCCTTGCAATTCTATTATGTTCTTTACCTTTGTTAAGATCTGCAGGATTTGTGTGATCCTCTCAGCTATGTGAAATTATTCTGTGCATTTTAGCTTTGTGAGTGTTCTTCATTAAACATGGTGTATCACCTTTCCCTTTTCAGTTTTCTCCTTCTTCCCTTTTCCTAGTGGTGCTAGATTAGGTTTAGTCTTAAAGTTTTCTCATAACCAGTATTGTATTGATTAAAAGGCATGATTACAACAAGATAGGATTATGTTTGGAGCATAAAATAAGCCTTTTCGTCCAACCCTTTTACATTGATTTTTCATATATATATAGCATTCTATTACATTGACCAAAGTCACCCACTGACCTAAATTCACCCATGGGCATGTCAAAACATATTTTGTAAAAGGAATGTCTGTATACATCTGTTCTTCAAAACATAAATGCATAAAATATCTTGATATGATATGCAACAATAAATGTAACGCCCCGCCAAGGAACCCAGAGGATAATACAACTAAGCTTACAAAAAGGTCAAATATTTTTTTTAAAGAAAGAAACAATAAGAAATGTAAATCATATTTAATCATACATCAAGTTAAGTTATGTCCGCTAGGGATTCCACGGCTGCATTACTAATGAACTAAAACAAGATCTAACCAACATTATGAATTGACTAACAAACACAATTCATTCTAAGTCTAATTGCATCAAATAAATAAACACATACAAATCCATATTATATCATCAGATAAGTAACATCAGGATCCTGCACATAGGATCACAAGTACATGGACAAGTTCTTTTACAAGAGACTACAACATTACATTGTTTACAATATTGCTATCCAGATTACATTGGAGTACACACATCAAGATAACAGCACATGATTCAACTGATATACAAGACTAGAACATGAACATAAGTATCTATCTCCTCAAGCTAGAACAAGATCTGTAATCTGATATAAGAGGTACATCCTTCTCGTGCACGAACAATAGCAAGGGAAACCAATGGAGATAAAAGCACAACCACCTGACCATGTGGAACCTTAAGGTCCACCCCCGTGCTAGGAGATAATAATAAGGTCCCACTAAAAAAACAATCAAGAAAGACAGTGGACTAACAGGTGCAAGGAATGCACAAGACTTCAATACAACATGGGTCAATAAGAACATCACAAGCAACACAAACAAAACTTCCAGAGGCAATCACACAATGAAAGGGAAAAACACACATTAGGGAGTGCTAGGCTGCAGTAGGGAAGAGAGTCATCACATGGTCCTAACATGGGTTATCTTGGTAGTCTCTCACCGAACGTTAACCCCCATCCATGGGTTATCCTGATAGTCCAAATGTCAGCCTCCATCTATGGTTATCCTAGTAGTCTCTCACTAGATGCCGGCCCCATAGGGTGACACATGCGGAACCAACATTCCTTTTGTGAGGACAAGGAAGTTGATCTTGCCAACCACGGCCTTCTCATCCCATCCTTAGCCTGAACAAACACTACAGGCATGGGTGAGGCATCCAATTATCTTATTTAGTGTGGAAATTATCCAACCCTCTAAATTTATTATTAAGTTATCACTGGATTAAAAACTTCCAATGGGTTATCCTAGCAGCCTCTTTGGGCACCGGCCCCACATTGAAAGCCACTCCCCTACCTGCATCTAGAAGACCCTATCCATCAAGCAAGATAATTACGATCACAATAACAAGTAACATATACAATGCAATGCATTTACCTTCTTGCATACAAATCATAATCACAGTCATCTTTCATTTACAACATAGAATACACATCATTTCACATCACACAGAGCAAGGCATTATCCATCTTGCATAGTCATCATAACCACATGAATAGGTACATTGAGCAAGGCATTATCCATCTTGCACATGTATCATACTAACATGAATATAAGACAACATTTCAAGAATGCATTTCTTTCAACTCACATGATGCACATAGAGCCAACCCCCACATAATCATACCCTCATAGGCCTCTCGAAGTAACTTCCCTAAATGACACAACACTTGACACCATTAAAAACACAATGGTTTCACATCACATTCACTCTGAGTGAATGTATCTCAACAATATAGAACTGTAACTTTCTAATCACCAGTAGCAGTTATAATATGATCATAAGATATAAGTGTCCACGAGCAACAATATTTTAACTAATAATTCTCAAGACTTATGTTAATTTTATTTAATGAAAATGATTGCGAACAAACTGCAAATAACTCTAAGGCATACGAATTAAACACAACAATTATTTACACTATTTACACTGATGTAGATTTCATTAATAATCTAGATAATTTTGTAAATACTATCAAATATAGCTGTATAAGTAAGGCTAAAAGCCTATAATATTATAATGCTATAAATATCTTACACTAGTTAGAATCACAAGATACAAAACCCGAAGCTACAATGAAAAAACCTTGTTCTAAGGTTAGTTTGAGAGGAAAGGAATATAGAACAACAAAACATTCCTATAGATCTAACATCTTCATCAAATCTACCACACTTTTAACCACATGCATATGATAGGATTAGCACAAAATGAATTTGTTGAGAAGTCTTTAGAAGCTACCAACAATGCAAAATGTGAAAGCATAGATAGGGCACACAGACTGATTGGTAGAATGCCTCAAAAAGAGTCATATGATGGAAATCAATGATCGTAGGATATGCACAAAATGAATTTGTTGAAAAATTTCAGAGAAACCTAGTTCAAAAATATAGAGTTATTGGTGACGCAACTAACTGTTTTAACAGAGACGAAACAGGTGAGAGGTAAACAGTCACAAAATATTCATATCTCAAAAATGACGAACTGGGTATGGCTAATTTTTAGATATGATTTAGCTATCTAGATCGTGCACCATATATAAAAAAATTAGAGAAACCCAATTTGTAAAAATAAAGTTATGGCTAACGCACTAGACTGCTAAAACATAGACGAAATGGGTGAGAGGTAGATAGTCAAAAAATATTCATATCTCAAAAATGACAAACTGGGTATGGCTGATTTTCGGATATAATTTAGATATCCAGGCCGTGCACCATATATAAAAATTAGAGGAACCTAGTTCGTAAAAATAAAGTTATGGCTAATGCAACAGACTGCTAAAATAGAGACAAAATGAGTGAGAGGTAGACAGTCACAAAATATTCATATCTTAAAAATGACAAATTGGGTATGGCTGATTTTTGGATATGATTTAGATATCCAGGCCGTACACCATATATAAAAAAATTAGAGAAACCCAATTCGTAAACATAAAGTTATGGCTAACACAACAGACTGCTAAAATAGAGATGAAATGAGTTGGAGGTAGACAGTTACAAAATATTCATATCTCAAAAATGACAAACTGGGTATGGCTGATTTTCAAATATGATTTAGATATCCAGACCGTGCACCATATATAAAAAAATAAAAGAACCCAGTTCGTAAAAATAAAGTTATGATTAATGCAATAGACTAGGTTCAGAAAATATATAAGAGAATTCACAAACTATTTTACTAAATCTAATGCAACAATAAATCATATTCATATCTCAGTCCATACCTGGAATACTACTTCTATCACATCTTCACAAAATTCCTAGCTCGCATCCATTTTCTCTCAAGTCTTTTTTTCTGGAAACTATGGTTTATGGTGCCAAAAGAAAAATAAAAATTTCCTGAGAGAAAGAGATCCCCAAAACATAAAACATATTCTCCATTTGAAATGCACACTCCCCCCAAATTATGTCTTGAGATTTCAAAAATAAAGTTGAGCATGCATAATTTCTTCTAGAAGATTCTCCTTTATTACTTTCTTACAATTTGTTATTTTTAACCAAATAATAATTCCTCTATGATTTTATTTATTTTAGAATTTGCTATTTATTTCATTTACAACGAAACAAAATAGTTTCTTTCTACTTTTCTAAAATTAGTCTCTTACACAAAAGAAATAATTATTTCTAAGATTCCCTCTTGAGGTGCGTAATTGCCACTTCTTCCAAGTGGCCAAAATGAAAAATAATTAGTCAAGGCAATAATAATAAGGAAAGAGAATCTTTTTCAAACATAATAATACATATTTCCACACAACTATAATTTATATAAAAGCATCTATATTTATTTATCAAAGTGCCCTCTTGACTTAATAATTTTATAATGAAACAATTAACTAAAATATTAATCAAACAATTCCAAACAAAATAACCCAAATGCCAGACCATACCTAACACAATGCATGATCGAAAGCATGACCACAATGACAATGACTGACCATTACACCCATACAGACAACACTGACTGGGTGTAAAACTGGATACTCATCCTTTTCAAAGATGATGGCTAACTAGGGGACCACATGTTATCTCCGTTCAACAGTTTCCATTGGGTTTAAGGCACGTTCAGACCTGTTAATTCAGGTGGAGTCAATGCCTGGTACCTGCATCTTGCAGCAACCAAACAATCGAACAAATAGACACACACACACATATATATATAGTCAAATACAATGTGAAAGGGAATCCTAGCGTAGTAGGGTACTCACGCATGAGTAATGTGACATTGTCCCTTTCACCATCACATCAAACACGTAATCACAACACACATAGCAATCAGTTACTGAATGACTAAATAAGAACCATCATCAGATAATTGCATGATACACATAATAAGATTAATCCACACAAAACATCACAACAAAACATCTTATGATACAGAATTAGTCGCATAAAAATCAATTCTAACATATGACAATCATAGTAAGATTATCATCATAATCACCTGAGTGTAAAACAATGTCAGAGCATATAAATTATCAGTGTCGCAACAAAGATTATCGATAAAACATACTAACTATCATATGAAACCACACATGAGCATAATCAGGAATATCATCAACATGAATGTAGCATCTACCAACATCATATAATGTACAACATCAACAATCTAACATACCCTAAATATTTCTATTATTTTACCTTCATCTTCATGCTCCTTAGCCAGACCATCTACACATCCAAGATGAGAATGGAGGGGCATTACAATAAATATGAAAATATCTAAAAGATGAAGTAGTTGAAGAAAAATACCCACATTAACTGTTAGCATCTGATTCATCTTCTTGCAGCAATAAGGGCACAACTACTTCCAGTTGGGAGTTGACCTGATCCTGCAATCATGGCGACTGGAGAGAAGATGAACATTTCAAAATATAATGCCCACCAAAATTTCCTATATAAAACCTTTACAACACTTTAAAATATTTTAAAACATTACATTATATATTACATGCTTTATATTCATGTTTATTTTCACTTTACTTTATTTCTAACCTTTATCTTGCCTTATCAGCAAAATCTCTTCTTCGCAAACTATTTTTGACTTTTTGTCCTTCCTTCCTTTCCTCCTTTTACTCTTCCTTAGTCACTTTCTGCCTTTAGTCGGCAAAAATCCCCTTTTGCAAACTATTTTCGTCTTTGCTTTTCCTTTAGTCAGCAAAACCTCTATTTTTCAAACTATCGCCTTAGTTGATTCCCTCCTTTTCTTTTCTTTCTTCTTTCTTGCTTTGCTCTTTAGTTGGTGAAATGTCCATTTTGCGAACCATTTCCTTTGCCTTTGTCTTCGTTCTTTCCTTCTTCAATCGGTGAACTTGCCAATCATCAAAGTTTAAGTTCACCAAACATAAAATTTGTCGACTAAGGCTAACCTTTTCCTTACCTTTACCTTAGAAGAAAACCTTCCCGCCTTGGCTTTCAAAATATAATTCCCACCAAAATTTCCTGTATACAGTCTTTACAACACTTTAAAATATTTTAAAGCATTACATTATATATTACATGCTTTATATTCACGTTGATTTTCACTTTACTTTATAAATTCTGATCTTTATTTTGCCTTATCGGCAAAACCTGTTCATCAGGAACCTTGCTAACTTTTCATCCTTCATTCCTTTCCTCCTTTCACTCTTCCTTAGTCACATTCTGCCTTTAGTAAGTGAAAATCTCCTTTTGCGAACTATTTTAGTCTTTGCTTTTCCTTTAGTCGGCAAAACCTCCATTTCGTAAACTATTGCCTTAGCCAATTCTCTCCTTTTCTTTTCTTTCTTCTTTCTTGCTTTGCTCTTTAGTTGGTGAAATCTCCTGTTAATTTCCCACAAGTATGTGAAGTATTGTAAATTGTTGAAAAAGGACAATTATTTTGGAAAACCAGTTAATGGCTTTGTTTAAGTCAGTTTCTTGGTTGGTTAGTTTAGGTTTAGGATAGGTTTGTTTTTGTTTTAGTTTTCTTTTCCCTAAGTGTTGTTACACAAGCCGCACTCTCATTAGGAGAATGCAGGCCTCGTTTTCCTTTTGTTTGGTGTTATTTTTTGTTAAGGTGAGGTTTCAGTCATTCCCAGCATACTGCAGTCCCTTTTGACTCTATGCCTGATGGATGCTTCAGGCCATTGGTTTCTTTTGTTTAGCAGGCAAACATCCCTGAGAGGTTACCAAAATGTTGACCTATTTTCCCCTTCCCGGAGTCAAACAACCCATCTTTAAAATCTTGTCAAATTGGTTAAAATTCCTTTGTATTCTTCAGGTCTAAAATATTTTTTTCCTTATGAAAATCCCCAAAATCTTGAAAAGGTCCCCTTTCAAAACCCAACATTTCCTAAGTCTTCTTTGTCTTTTTCCTTAGTCGACAAAATTTAATTTTGGTGAACCTAAAGTTCGCTGATTGACAAGTTTGTCAATTAGCTAAATCGTTGACTAAAGAGCCAAGGCAAGAAGGTTTTCTTCTAAAGCAACGGTAAGGAAAAAGGTTAGCCTTAGTCAGAAAATTTTATGTTTAAGTTCGCTAATCAACGAAATCACCGACTAAGGAAAGAAAGAAGTCAAAGGGATGAGGAAAGGAAGAGTTGTTCACAAAAAGGAAGGTTGGCAAACCAAATGGTTTGCCGATTGGTGAATTCATTGACTGAAGAAGGAAAGAACAAAGACAAAGGTAAAGGAAATGGTTCACAAAATGGAGATTTCATTGACTAAAGAGTAAAGTATTAAAGAAGAAATAAAAGAAACGAAGATAATCGACTAAGGAGATAGTTTACGAAATGGAGCTTTCGCCCATCAAAAGAAAAACAAACATAGAAATAGTTTGCAAAAGGAGATTTTTGCCGACTAAAGGTAGAAAGTGACTAAGGAAGAGTAAAACGAGGAAAGGAAGGAAGGACGAAAAGTCAGAAATAGTTCACAAAAGAGAGATTTTGATATAATATATAATGTAATGCTTTAAAATATTTTAAAGTAAATTTAAATTTTTTTAAAGTGTTGTAAAGGCTTTATACAGGAAATTTTGGTAGGCGTTATATTTTGAAATGTCCATCTTCTCTCCAGTCATCATGATTGCAGGATTAGGTCAACTCCTAGCTGGAAGCAGTTGTTATGCCTTTATTGCTGCAGGAAGATGAATCAGATGCTAACATTCAATGCATAAATTTTTCTTCAGCTACTTCATCCTTTAGATATTTTCATAGTTATTGTTGTTGATTAGATCAAGATATTTTTTGCATTTATGTTTTGCAGAACATATGTATACAGACATTCCTTTTGCAAAATATCTTCTAACAGGTCTATTGGGACCCAAAATAATGGCAACACAAAACTCTAAAACATTCCTAAATCACCTAGGGTAGGGATTGTTGTCAGGGTGATAGGAAGAGGCTTATCAACAAGTTTTGGGTGATTTTGGCCAACTAACAGGAGTGGGGAAACTCCTCTGCTCTTCGGGATCAGCTAGACCTAGGAGGGATATTCTTAGAGGCATGAAATGGAATACAAATAAACATACACAACCATACCTAATGTACACTTGACCATAAAGTTGTCACTAAGTCAAGACAAACTAGCTGCACAGGTCTCTCATTAAGCTGATTCAACTGTGCGAATGTACATGCACAAGAGAGATGGTTTTTATCCCTAAACCATAGGTGAAAGATTTGTTTGTTTTTAAAAGATTGTTTGGTCCCTCTCAAATATGGACCGGTGCCTATTCCATTGGGCAACATAGGCATAGAATGCAAGGAGGAAAAGAAATACATAGCAAAGGATCAACATAACTAGACATACATTTACATATATGACTTCCTAATAGATTTTCATACAATAAACATACTTAATAATCCAAAAGAGGATTGCAGTGATTCATGTATAATAAAATGATGGCAAATACAAAGCCTTATATTTATTTAGATGTTGTCACACATCTCCAAACACCTGTTACACACGTACCAACAAATGTGGCAAAGGAAAATATATAACTGTGATTACATATTTACTGAAATCATTACAAACTCCCGTGGAGACATTCACTACATTCAAATCTGCAATATAAAACCTTTTTACACAATACTAAATATATACCTTCACTAACAAACTAGACCAAATCGTGTGTTGATGCCAGAGAAACTCCTTAGGCTCTCCTAAACCAGACAATTGGCTCAGAGACCAACCCTGAGAATATCATTCAAACATGTATATATAGTCATTCTGCCCATCATGCAACTTCTAGATGTTTGAAAGAATCGGTTAACAAGCAATAGCATAGGAAAGAGGCACATGGCCATGTCAGGAGGATCAATGGATTAGAAGGAAAGCCCATCCCTTGCATACATATTTTAGTCCTTGAGGGTACCACAGAAGATATGGGTACTGAGAAACACCATCCACCGCTAAAAATGAGTACCCGCACATTTACAACATCCACTGTATCAACCACCAACAAAGTACCCACAATGACTGCAACAAACTCACGCCATACATTTTGACTTTAATTCTAATTTTGCCCTATTTGTGACTTTTTTCTAGTGTGGACTCGCCTCTATTTCTACACTTTGTCGGCGAATTTGCTTATTTCAGAACTGGGTCATTTTTCCCCTTTTATCGGCAAATATGCTATTTGCCAAACTATCTTCATTTTTCCCTTTTTGTCAACAAATCTTTAATTTGTTGAATTCTATCTTTATAGCTTCCTTTTCTTCCTTATCAATCTCTACCTTTGTCAGAAAAAATAAATTTTGCCGAACCTCTACTTTTCCATCTTCTTTGCCTTATCGGCAAAACTTGAAATTCTTGAACATGCTCCTTATTCCTCGTTATTGGCAAAAATGTCGAATCATGAACTTTGACTTCCCCCTTTGACCCTATCGGTAAAATGTCATATCGGTGAATCTTAACAATTCAGAACCTAGCCCCTTGGTGCCTTTTTCTATGCTTTATCGGCAAAATCCAACATTTGCGAACTAAGCCTCCTTTGCCTTCTTTACCTTTATCAACAACTTTCACCTTTGTCGAACCTTTATCCTTTGTCTCCTTCTCCAACCTTATTGGCAATTATGAAATTTGTCGAACCTTTCTTTTGCTTTATGTTTTGCCCATTATCAGCAAAATAACCCTTTACAGAACCAAGCCCTTGTAATCCCCTCCTGCCCTATATTGGCAAAGTGACCTTTTGTCGAACTCTCCATCTTTTCCTTATTGTTGGCGAAAATGCCTATCGATGAATTCTCAAAAAATTGAATTATTACATCAATTCACCCGTTAGCCAATTCCCTGACAAAGCACCTATCTTCCTTTTATGCCTTAGTCAATTTCATGCCTTTGCAGCCTCCTACATTGTCGATGATTTCCGCCATCTGCAAGCCTCACGAACCTTGAACTTATGCATTTCGATGATAAAAGGCTTCATTGTCTTCATTTTTCCACTGATGAACCACATGCCTCCCTTTGACCCACACTCTTCCCTGTCGACAAATCTCATTATCGGTTAACCGACAAAAAAATGAGCTCGAGAACAAGTTTGAAAGTTAGAAGCTTCACCGATTTGCTGATAATAAGGCAAAAATTAAAAATGTTCTAAGGGACAAAAAGGGAGCAAGACAACCACTTGACCAAGGCAAAATATACAAAGACCAGACTCTAACCAAGGATAACTTTTTTATTTCAAGGAATTTTGAGATGGTTCAAAAGACAAAGTTGCTCAGAATGGAATTCTTTATCCAATGGTGACATTTGCTAAGGAATTTTGCACATGATTTTTGGATTTTTTAGGGGCATAAAGGGCACCTTAGAACTGGTTTTCTGGGCACCAACAAGGCCCATGTGTGAATTTATTGCAATGGGTGACTTCGGTTAATGTAATAGAATGCTACATATAGATGAAAAATCAATGTAACAAGGGTTGGACATAGAGGCTTATTTTGTGCTCCAAAAGAACCCTATCTTGTTGTTACCGTGCCTTTTAATCAATATAATACTAGTTATTTTTACCTTTTCATGCTATTTTTTAACTCTGTGTAAATCTGGAACTAGTTATTGCTTGTGAATGTTTATTCCTTGCAATTCTATTCTATTCTTTACCTTTGTTAAAATCTATAGGATTTGTGTGATCCTATCAGCTGTGTGAAATTGTTCTGTGCATTTTAGCTTTGTGGGTCTTCTTCATTAAACCTGGTGTATCACATTTCCTTTTTTAGTTTTCTCCTTCTTCCCTTTTCCTAGTGGTGTTAGATTAGGTTTAGTCTTATAGTTTTCTCTAAATCTTATATTCAGAAAGAGGAACCATCCTTCTCTGGAGGTTTGATCTCATTTGTAGGGTCCCACACCTTGAGATCACTCCCATATTTCATTGTATTGTTGCAGCAAACAGACTTCAACAGAGGGTGCAAATCCAAGTGACAACAGTTTCTGGCATGTCTGGTGGGACTCTCTGCTCTGAGTAAGAGTTGAACTAAGAAGATTTGGTGTTGTTCTTAGTTCATGTGTAGCTATGAAAGCATTCAACAAGTACCATGGCGACTCTGCTGAACAAATTTGCTGGTGAAAGCAACCCAAGTGCTTAAAGCTTTATTAAGGGTCAAATTTCAATGATGCTCTTGGTCTTTTCCAACCTTCAAGGTTCTCAAATCACGTGGCGACTCTTCTTGGTATGTACCCAATTTTCTTTAGATGTAGACCTGTTTTGCTCCGTTTCAGACATTTTCTACGATTATCTAGAATTTTAATACTCTAGTATGTCAAGCTATTATGGAAGTCATGGCCCTTCCCCTGTATCAAGGATAGGCTTCCATATACCCATCATAACGTTCACACCACTGTCATGGCTCTGCCAAGAAATAGAACCTTTGTGGCCTTCAATGGTGGAGGTCTTCTAGACCTTGCACAATACGATGATATCCTAGTTTTAGCTCTAAAGGCTTTTTCCCTTTCCACTGGTGAAACTTCCACTATCCCTGTCGAGCACATCCAAGACCTTGCCAATATATGCTCTGTTCACAATGTTATCCAAAACAATGTTGCAGTAAGGCTCCTTGCCTCTTCCTTGAAAGGAAAGGATCTCTAGTGGTATAGGGGGTTTCTTGCAAATTCAATTCATGATTAGGACAATTTAGGAGGTAGGCTCTGTCAACGTTTTGAATATAACAGTGATCATTTGTCCCTGATAGAGCAACTGGCCACTATTAAAGGGCTCCTTATGAATTCATGGTGGATTTTAGTTTTAGGTTTTAAAAGACTTGGTATAGAATCCCACCATTGGTGAGACCTTCCCCTAATGCTACCTTCTCATAATATTTGAGATCCCTAAACAATGATATCATTGTCATGATCCAATCTTTAGGAGGGGATGTGCTACCTGATGCTTACGAGGTAGCTATTAGGACAAAAAATTATCTGATACTAGCTGGAAAGATTGCTTGCAGGCCTCCAATGCCATTTTTTTCTAGAAGCCCCAGGCATTCAACCAATTATGGCACCAATTCCTACAACTAATGTGACATACCAAGCTCTCAATCAACCCTATCGGCCTAGCAGACAACCTTGTTAGGGGAACAATTAAAGACAAAATCAACTGAGCTATGTTAGGCCCCTAAACTCCATAAACTCAACTGCTACAAGTACATCAAGAGTACTTGTTCCAATTCAGAATAACTTGTCTTAGGGTTATGAGTGGCAATGTCCATGGAATCAACCTTGTAGCCAAAACACAGGCTGAAATGGAGAGTTTAATCAAGCCTCGATGGTCCAGAATCTGTCAGTAGTTTCAAAACAATAGATTGGACCTTGTCAGCAAGCTATGGGAGGACAAAGGAAAATGCAAGCTGAATTTGTGTGTTTGAATTGGCAAGAGCATGAAGGCAATCCTATCTTGGGGGGGAAGTATCTGAAGCAAAGGATTTACAGCAACATGAGGCCAGTGAGAATGATGGCAAGTTGCAAGTTGATAGGGAGGTTCCAGCTCATGAAGACGAGCATATAAGCAGCCCCATACTAAAGAGTGCATAGGACTTGGAGGAGGCTCATTTTTGGGATGAACTTGATATTTTTTGCTCAAATCTAGATAGTAAGTCAACTCCTCTTAGTGAGGCGCATCGTGAGTAGTTTGAGCAAGTTGGGGAGGCAGTCATTCCTCCAATTGATATAAAAGAGTCAGAGCATTCAGACCAACAGGAGGAGAAGGAAACATAGCAGAGGCATGAGATCAACTATGTTGTTTTGCATGTCATCTCAAAGGGATGTCCTATAAGGAATTTGGCCCAACTAGAAACATATGAGAAAAAGTCCCCACCTGTCATGCTTACTTCAAAGCATGAGGTTGAGCATCAAAGATGGCTAGATCATCCCATTTATCCACTTCTAGGCAGCTATATTTCCAATAAGTGCAGGTAGATAGGTGAGTTTTTCTTTGTCCTTGGGGAAGTAATTCACCACTTTGTTGTATGCCCATCCCTTCCCCACCTCCTTTTAACCACCCACAAACATGTGAAGCATTGTAAAGTCTTAAGAAAGGGCAGTTATTTTGATGAACTAGTTAATGGATTTGTTTAGGTTAGTTTTCTGGTTGGTTGGTTTAGGTTTAGGATAGGTTTGTTTATGTTTTAGTTTTCATTTTCCCTAAGTGTTGTTGCACAGGCTGCACTCTCATTAGGAGAATGCAGGCCTCATTTTTTTCCTTTGTTTGGTGTTTTTTTTGTCAACACAAGGTTTCAGTCATTCCCAACATACTAAAATCCATTTTGACTCTATGCCCAATGGATTCTTCAGGCCACTCATTTCTTTTGTTTAATAAGCAAACATCCCTGAGAGGTCACCAAAATGTTGACCTATTTTCCCCTTTCCAAAGTCAAATAGCCGAACTTTAAAATGTTGAAAATCTCATCAAATTGGTTAAATGCCTATAATATTCTTCAGGTTTGAAGTGTTTTCCTTGTAAAAAATCCTCAAAATCCCTAAGGTTATACCCCCGAAAATCCCAAAAAAATTTAAAGTCTTTTGCCTTTATCGACAAATTTTGAATTTGGTGACTTAAAGTTTGTTGATCGACTAAATTGATGACTAAAAAGCCAAGGTGGGAAGGTTTTCTTCTAAGGCAAAGGTAAGGAAAAAGTTAGCCTTAGTCAGCAAATTTTATGTTTGGCGAACTTAAAGTAAGCCAATCAGCAGGTTTGTCGATCGGTGAAATCGCTGACTAAGGAAATAAAGAATTCAAAGGGATGAGGAAAGGAAGAGTTGTTGGCAAAGAGAAAAGTTGGTGAACTAGATGGTTCGTCGATCAACAAACTCGCTGACTGAAGAAGGAAAGAATGAAGACAAAGGCAAAGGAAATGGTTCGCGAAAGGGAGATTTTGTTGACTAAAGAGAAAAGCGACAAAGCAAGAAAGAAGGAAAGAACAAAGGCAAAGGAAATGGTTCGTGAAATGGAGATTTCACCGACTAAAGAGAAAAGCGACAAAGCAAGAAAGAAGAAAGAAAAGAAAAGGAGAGAATTGACTAAGGCGATAGTTCGCAAAAGGAGATTTTTGCCGACTAAAGGCAGAAAGTGACTAAAGAAGAGTAAAAGAAGGAAAGGAAGGAAGGATGGAAATTTAGCAATGTTAGTGATGAACATGTTTTGTTGATAAGGCAAAATAAAGGTCAGTAATAAAGTAAAGTGAAAATCAATGTGAATATAAAGCATGTAATATATAATGTAATACTTTAAAATATTTTAAAGGAAATTTAAAATATTTTAAAGTGTTGTAAAGTCTTTATACATGAAATTTTGGTGGGCATTATATTTTAAAATGTCCATCTTCTCTCCAGTCACCATGATTGCAGGATCAAGTCAACTCCTAGTTGGAAGTAGTTGTTGTGCCTTTACTGCTGCATGAAGATGAATAAGATGCTAACATTCAATGCAGATATTTTTCTTCAGCTACTTAATCCTTCAGATATTTTCATATTTATTGCAGCTAATCAGATCAAGATATTTTTTGCATTTATGTTTTGTAGAACAAATGTATACATACATTCCTTTTGTAAAATATCTTCTGACAGGCCCATGGTTAAATTTATTGCAGTGGGTGACTTCGGTTAATGTAATAGAATGTTATATATAGATGAAAAATCAATGTAACAAGGGTTGGACGTAGAGGCTTATTTTGTGCTCCAAATAGAACCCTATCTTGCTGTAAACATGCCTTTTAATCAATACAGTACTGGTTATTCTTGCCTTTTCATGCTATTTTTTAATCTATGTAATCTGAAATTGGTTATTGCATGTGAATGTTTATTCCTTGCAATTCTATTATGTTCTTTACCTTTGTTAAGATATGCAGGATTTGTGTGATCCAATCAGCTATGTGAAATTATTCTCTGCATTTTAGTTTTGTGAGTGTTCTTCATCAAACCTAGTGTTGGGATGAAATATTGGCCTCCTTTTATATTGTTTTCATATGCTTTAAGACCTTTTCTATATGGTTCTGCAAAGACTTCACAGACATTATCTCTATTTTATGTTGTTTCATATATCCTTTCCAAAGACTTTAACCCTATGCTGATAAATGAAATAAGGTTATTATATTATCAAATAGATGATTTAAATTGTTGATATGCATGTAATATAGATAGGATTTCATAAGTTTAATATGAGGGGTTGTTTTGTACATATATATATATATATATATATATATATATATATATATATATATATATATATATATATATATATATATATATATATATATATATATATATATATATATATATATATGTCAGGATGATTAACCCTATGTAGCTAGATAAAGAATCCATGGAGGAGTAATTGCAACAAAATGTAGAACAAAGGAATTAATGAGAATGCAGTCCAAATGCCAGACATGACGATCGGTGGAGATAAACGTGGTCATCATGGGAGAATAAACGCAGGGGAGAAAGAAGACTTACTCTAGAAGTCTCACCGAAGTTTATGAATTTTATTTATGAACTGTTATGGTTATAATTTTTGTTTGGATAGGACTCTGTTTCCTTTGTTCCAGTTAATAAGTTGATCTCAAAACAATATCTTGATGTCCAGGGATGAATTGATGATCGCAATTAGTTAGAAGGTTGCATAAGACTCTCCCATCTTTATATAAGTTAGGGGATGAGTTCGTTGATTAGTTAGTTGTTATGTTTTACTTTCCATATAGACGTTACTTTGTTACAATTATCAGTTATTCAAGACATGTTCTAATTTTGAATAAAATTTGAAGAAGATTTTGTCTTTGATATGAATTGAATTCAACTGTATGTTATGGGATTGTGAAGATCTGAAGTAGATTTAATCTCCAGAAAAAGTGAGATAGTTCCCTGAGCTGGCCACTCAAGGTACTAACTCTCACTTTGTGTATTCTCTTATTTATTCATGCATTTTTAGTTAAATTGTTTCATTCCATCTCATGTGCGATATTGTGAAGCAAGTGAGAAATCTTGATTGATATTTCCAGTAATTGTGATTCATGAGCAGAGTGCCTGTTTTTAATCCTCCGGAGATTAGTGTTAGCCTTTTCATCATTTTGAGTTGTTTAGATTAAAACTGTAATTTTCTGTTGAATACAATTATCTTCAGCTTCTGCTGAGGGTACCTATAGCAACTGGAAGTTTAGACTATTTTTGTTGTTTTACATTTCTATTTACTGTTTTACATTCTTGTGCATTCTAGTAAGTAGAACTGGACAAAATAAGAATTGTATAAGGTTAACTTAGAATAGAAATGAGTCTTGAAGGCATAGACAATGCAACATCATCATAAGCTTATGCTCCTTGGTCGATAATTCAATGTAGGAATGCAATGATAGTGGACTGTTCAGTTAGGTTTAACCCTAAATTTTATTTAAGTCTACAACACATTAGTTTTCCTCTACACCTAATGTATCACCTTTCCCTTTTCAGTTTTCTCCTTCTTCCCTTTTCCCAGTGGTGTTAGATTAGGTTTAGTCTTATAGTTTTCTCTGAATCTCATATTCAGAAAGAGGAACCAGCCTTCTCTAAAGGTTTGATCTCATTTGCAGGGTCCCACACCTTGAGATCACTCCCATGTTTCACTGGTTTATTACAGCAAACAGGCTTCAACATAGGGTGCAAATCCAAGTGGCAACAATAACTATGAGTCGGTTTTACACAAACAAATAAACATGTGTCTTAGGTCATCAACAATATGTGAACTAAGTTGGTTCAATTGTTAACAATTGTATTTTAGTTTACCTATTAAGATTGGCTAGCACAAAACTTGTAACACCTATTTCACTTCCTCCATTAATATACTACTAACATGTCTACCCTTTATAAGGCATTGTCACTCATAAATCTATTTCGAGAATGTATCTAATATAATAAAACCTAAAGTTTCCCCATCGTATATACATTGTTAAGGTGGTTGTTAATGAGTTGGTAACTTTGTTTGTTTTGTGATGAATTAGTTTTTATATGATTGCCATGGATATACTAGGAATCATATCTAATGGAAAGGGGTGGAAACATTGTTTTCCTTGATCTTGATGAAGTTAATGTCTTTATAATATATTGATAGACTAAAGCAAATGTTTCATTTAAACATCATCAGTCTCAACACTCTTAACTGCTTTTTAACTATTAGGGCATATGATAAGAAGTTTGCTTGGAGAATTGAAAAAAAGTTCTTACTCAAATAATTTAGGTTGCTTGTTTAAGTGGAAAAAGGGTTGTAGAATATATATTTGCAGAGAAATGGTAAAGTAACATGCATCTATAATATTTAAATTTGTAAGATAATTGACAAAAGGGTAGGGAAATTAGAGGTCATACCATAATACTAAGTTTGAAATAGACAATCTTCCCCACTCCACCTCTACCTATCCTCTATCCCCCACTAAAAAAAGAAAAGACCAAAAAGTAAAAAACTTTGTGATTAGTCATTGGTTATATAAGAAATTCCAATGTGTTTACATCAATTATGTTGATGCTTTATTTAATATTTTTTAGTATGCTCTTTAATAGACACTTTGAAAGTAGGTGCGATAAATGTGTCTTTACCAATTAAATATGATTTATTTTGAATAGAATTTTATAATGTTCTATTTCATTGTCTATACACTAAACAATGTAATGTAATTTGACTGTTATACACTAACAATGTAATGTAATTTGCCTATGTGATTTAGTACAATGTTAGTTTAGAGACTTCAAGCTTCCACAATACCTAATGTTAAGAAGGAAGCTTTAAGATAAATTTTGAAAATAAAGATATAAAATAAATAATGTTTTTGATCGTGCATGATGCGGTCCATCAACAAAATTGAAGATAAATTAACAAAAGAGGATTTGATTATATAAACAGTTCCTGTTAAAACGAAGACTAAAGTTAATCAATGCTAACTATACTAATGTTTAATGTCTTCTAATAGTTAATGTCTCTAAACAAAATT
The DNA here is from genome assembly GCA_027924645.1 of Cunninghamia lanceolata. NCBI lineage: Eukaryota > Viridiplantae > Streptophyta > Pinopsida > Cupressales > Cupressaceae > Cunninghamia > Cunninghamia lanceolata. The sequence continues at coordinate 11,896,911 of BSBN01001533.1, forward strand.
AAATAGATATTTATTATTATTGGGTACATACACGATTAACTTCCATGGATAATCAAGCTCCAAATCTTCATATGAATTTAGGTTATTGATATTTTTACAAATATGAATGGCTTCCATGGTTTTTCATTTTTTTATAACACTTATCTACCAAAGTCATTGCTTTCTCTAGGAAAATGTCACACAAAGCCTCATGAGCATGCTCCATTGAAGCTACACATATTATAACATCGATGGATATTTGTACTATGTCCCTCAAACCCTATTAAGATGATCGTGGCCTCCTATATATAAGGATTCCACTCAATACAAACAATTTGATATACAACACAACTTAATGTTGGTTTAAGAAGGTCTTTCATGGATTTCAATATACGTATAGTCTTATTTTGTGTTAAAAAGATGGATTTAACCCTATGCCTCATAATTTTGTCCACCTTAAATGGAATACCTCAAAAATGTGAGAAAAATGTTAGATATGTCATCAATATCATTCTTATGATGACCACATTCTAATATCTCAATTTCATATTCAATTAACACTTTATTCACAAAATAACTCCATATATCCATTTTAAGAGTGGATTTCTAGGCACATCAATAGAATACAAAAACTTTACATAACACATAAGTGTAATTGTAGTCTATATTATAATCTTGACAACCATTCTTAGTTACAACATTACCCTCTTTCACCTATTATAGGTGCTTTCCTCTCTATGTCATTTTATGAGTTATCATCTCAACTTGTATACTAATGTCCACAAGACAATAAAGGAAACACTACATTATAAATAAGTTTGAAGTGTGCAAAGAAAAATACCAAAGATAAATCTATGATGTTAAGAATTTTCAACGAAGACTCCACCTTCAATAGTCAATTTCAATTAGAATATTTTATGCACTTGGAGGTCTAGTATCTTTTTAAAAATGTATGCATGGAATTAAGCCTTTAAGATATTGACACATTCAACATCTTTAAAAAGGAAATATGTAGAATTAACCCTCAAGCCATGAACACATTTACATCTTCAAAAAGCAAATGAATAGAATCAACCCTTGAGATATTGATGCACTTGCTGAATATGTTATTATAAGTATAGAAGTCATTGATATAGAAGTCATTGACAAGTACATAGATAGAAAATCAAGGTCACCTAGGTAAAATTATTTATATTTATTTCAATTAGAAATCCCCATGCTTTTTTAGGTCCAACCTTTTCAATAAAGAGTAAATATAAGGAACCAAGGTTAAACTTTTAATGTTGCACCTCCTTAAAGAGGGTTGACCTAATTTAAGTTTTGATAAGCAATTCCTTTTCATTTTCAAGTCTCGTAGATCTTAAAAAAGGGTATATATCGAATTAACCCTCAACACAACACATTCGACTTCTTCAAAAAGATTGGGCATGCAATCCAACCTTAATGTATTGACGTATATTAACTGATTGTATTGATAAGTAGAGCTTTGTTATGAAATTTCATTATTTTCTATTACCCTCAAAGAACAAAACAAACATATTCTCTTCTCAAATAACTTTCTTATGTGTTGTTAATTGAAATTGTATTCTTGTGTCCTTCCATATTTCCTTATCTATTTTTTAATATTGGTTTTTGATCTTTAACGTGGCCTAACCCACTCATAAAATGTATTTTGCAATGTTTTGGATATTTTAATGTGCCTTGACCCACTCGCAAGCAAGCAAATAATATGACATTCCTACACTTGAATCTTCTTTAAGCAATCAATGTGCTTTACTAATAAAGTTGCAAGTTGCTCACCCTTTAGTTGTTTTATATATAGCTAGACCAAATTTATCTTTTGCACACTCCTTGTCCACATTTAAAGCTTTGTCACCCTTAAGAGAAGTCAAGCTCATATAATTTCTCTATTTAGTAGGGAGTTACAAATAGTTCGACAAAGAACAACCTTTCTAAAACTATATGCTAGAATACCCTTGATTGAGTAAAACCACAAAACATAAGATAAGGATCACTTTCAACATGCTTCCCACTTATATTTTACTATGAATGGCACTATCTACAACTCTTAGCAAAAATATTGCGAAAATATAATAATTGTATTACAAATTGCATCGATAAGATTACCTTGTGCTTGGATAATCAAATTAAAGTGACCACGTCTCAAATTATATACCTTAGTCAACATATGTATATGATCAAAGCATGCTCAAAATAAATTTTCCCAAGTATCTACCATGTGGAGGAGAAATTTACAAACTTCAATGTGTAGTCACTCACCATCCTAAAGTGAGAGGAGCATAAATAAGCTAGAAAGCTTTTAATCACTGAAATCAACAAAGTCACTAGAGATATTTGTGATACATTGAATAACCATGTAATTTGATCACACTAAATCCCAATAATTTACCACAAAGTGTGATCTAAAATGTTGATACAACTTTTTTGACACATGTTTAAATTCAATTGTCTTATTTTCTTAACCATGTAGTGGGTGTTAAGCTCGTTTGAAATACAAATTTGTTCAACCACCAAATGGATAAATGAACTTCTTACATTCTATCTATTATAACTCAATCCACTAATAACAAAATGATGGAAGAATAAATATGGGTCATTGGCTCTTTTAGGAAAATAACTTATGCTTTGCAAAGTTTTTATCAGTTTACTTGTTTTCTTTCTATACTCTAGTTTATAAGACTAGCTATTATTTATATAGGACTTTAGGTCTCATGTGTTCCTTAATACCTAGTCTCCCTGTCAAGCAATTATATAGACAAGGCCTTTACTACATGTATTTCTATTGATTAAAAAGATTGTCAAAGTAAATAGTTGTTTGTAAAGTTTGACGAGTGTGATTGACTTGTAAAGATCTAAAGCATTACTATAATGTAGACTTACATTCAATTCATCCATAAGCTATTGGTCAAGCACTTGTAACTTTATTATGCATTGAAAAGCATACACATTTATTCTTAAGCTTTTGTTGTTATATTAATGTATTAATAAAAGGTTCACATTATGCTTATGCTATAATGTTAATGCATTGAAAATAGTGCACATTATGCACATTTGAAGATGGGGTACTGGTGCAGGAGCACCTAACACAAGGTGGCCTCCATGAGGCATTTGAATCATGTTTTGTTTAGAAAATCATGTTTTGTGTTGTAATAAGTTCTATTTGACCAATGCATGTCGTTTCAGTTTATGTCTAGGTTTATTTTGTAAGTCCCAAGTGACTTAGGGGACATTTGTCAAATTGTAACCGCATAATGCCAAAAATAGGCAGTAGGGTAGTTGGAGGCTATTTAAAAACGGTGGTCTCCCAGCCACTTGGAGTCAGTTCGGCACTACTCTGGGTGAGTTTATAAACCCAGAGGATTGAACCAAATATATATATATATATATATATATCATTTTTAATTGTAATCAGATCGAAGAGGAGAAATTGAATGTAACCGAGCGTTGTGAAGGAGAAATCAATCTTTTCTGTGTTGTCCATTTGTTTCCATTCTCTGTAAATACGAAATTGCATAACTATAGATTTCTTTTCCCTTCTGTATTTCCGTTGTCGCGAAATGTCGATGTGAAGCATTCCACTGGTGAGATTTCTATCGAAATCAGTGGAATGGCTTCGTTGTACAATATGTGTTTTTTCCTTTCCTGTTATGTTTCATGGTTTGGCAATGCAAATGTTCCAGATCACGGGTTGCGCATAGTAGATCACCTAGCATCTCCATGTGCTAGGGTTTGAGTGAAGGAGTTGGAGATCCATCGGGAGGAAACGGCTGGCGGCGAGAGATCTGAGGGTTTGGCCGAAGGCATTCGTCACATCGACGAGGGCAAGGTCCATCAGCGCATCAGCCTAAATGTATGAGCATTCACCGATGACAAGAGTCCCACCGAAGACACTAGCATCGGCGTAAGTTTTGAATGTATATTGCGAATGTATATCGCAAATGCATGTGGGGGAATGTACATTGAGAATGTATCTTTCATCGGATACAAATGTTGATCGGGTGTAACAGTGAATCAGAGTATTGCCACCGGTATTAGCAAGTCACGCCAAGCATATACTAAGTTAGTGTATGAGGCTCCCTGTCATATTGGTATCAAAGCTAGCGAGAGATCTAGGCAGTTGTGTATTTGATTTTTTGAAGGCAGATGAATCCTATTCCTGTAGTGTGTGGGTAGATGATGATGAGGTCTATCGTGACCATTCACCAATAGAGATTTGGTTGGAAGAGGGTGCAGAGTGAGGCCACTGCAAGAGAGAGTGTTAGTGCATCTCTAGGATTTGTTGTTGGATGAGAGGAATGGGTCTGTGAAGCAGAGTGTAGGAGGGACAACTGATTGAGCATTGTGTTGTAGTCGAATTGAGAATTTGCAGAAGTGTTGGCGTTATCTATGAATGTTTATGTTAGACAGAGAGAGCGACAGAGAGGCTAGTAATATGCCTCCAAAGGGAATGACCACCGAAGTGGTCAAGAAATTTCAAGAGATGGAAGAGATGATCAAAACTGGGGTCAAGGAAGCACTCCAAGTAGAATTGAAGGCAATGAAGATAGGAAAAAGGATAGAGGAAGATTCAGATGAAGAAGAAGAGGAAGAAGAAATAGAAGAGGAACAATAAGAGGCAAAGATACCAGCTGAACAAAAGCAATTTCTGGAAGCCATTAAGGCTATTGGCAAGGATAGATGTCCCCATGTTCAGTGGGAAGATGAATGCTGACGAAGTTATGGAGTGGCTTGAGGCTCTGAACAACTACTTTGAATACAAGGAAGTTCCTGACAGTAAGAGGGTTAAGTTTGCAAAAACTAAACTCAAAGGTGTTGCCCTTACATGGTGGAATTACACCCAAGGAGAAAGGGTAAAGAATGGGAAAAATATGATCTCTTCATGGAGCTGAATGCTGGAGAAGATCAAGTCCCAGTTCCTTCTATCTGACTACGAGGTGTAGATTTACAAAAAAATGCAGAACCTTAAACAAAAGGATATGTATGTGGCTACTTACACCGAGGAGTTTCACAAATACACTCTTCGTTGTGGGTACATGGAGGATGAAAAAGCCAAGGTAGCAAGGTATCTAAATGGTCTGAGGATTAATATTCAAGATGAGATAAGTTTGTTTACCCTTGAAACTGTGGAAAAATGCTTTCAAGTAGCATTAAGAGTTGAAGAGAAGCTGAAGAGGAAAGGTGAGCAGCAGAGTAGAGGAAGAGGTGACATTCGAGGCAGTTTTGGAGGAAGAAGTCCTAACCAGAGGCCTAGTGGTGAGTCTAACCAAGAAGAGCAAGTTGGGGACTCAAGTAGCAGAGGAGGCTACTGAGGAAGAAGGCCAAATGAAAGAGGTGGGACAAATGGATCAGGTGGAGAATCCAAGTTCTCTAACATGAGATGTTATAATTGTGATCAGATAGGGCATCTGACTTATAAGTGTCCAGAGAAGGCCTCAACTTCTCATGGCAATGAGAGAAGAACCACATTGACTCAAGAGGATGCAGTGAGTGTGACATCTCCTGAAGTGCAATTCGCATCAAAAGTGGGAGAAAGTCTGATGATCAAGAGGATGTTGCTCAAAGAATCAGTGAAGACTGAACCATCACAAAGGAGAGCTCTTTTCAGGATCAATTGCAAAAGCAAAGGTAAAATATGCAAGGTAGTCATAGATTCAGGTTCAACAGATAATATGGTGTCTAGGGAAATGGTGGATAAATTGAACATAGAAAGGATTCCTCATCAAACTCCTTACAGGGCATCTTGGGTAAGTGACAATCAATCACTTTTGGTAAGTGAGCAGGCATATGTTGATTTTCAGATTGGAGAATATAAGGAGAGAATTTTTTGTGACATTTTGCCCATGGAGTGTTGTCACCTACTTTTAGGTAGGCCATGGCAATTTGATAGGCAAGCATTGTATGATGGATATGCTAACACATACACTATCAAGAAGGATGGAAAGACTTTTGTGATGACACCATTGCAAGAAGGTGCTGCAACACAGCAGGCAACCAAGATCATTTTGGTGGGTAAGAAAGAGTTTGTGAAGATGCATGAAGAAGAGACAAGGACAGTTGAAGATACCTCAAGGAGTGGGGTTGCCAAAGGTCACAGTTTGAAGGTGATTTCAGTTTTGAATGATGGAGATCTGATGGTAATGTCTGAGATGGATCAGATGACGGTCACAAAGCAGGTTTGCAGGCAGCCACAAGTTGATTGGAAAGAAGAGGATGCTATCCTTGTAGGGACTATTGTTTGTCCTCTAGAGCCAACAAGAGTTGAAAGGCAAATATATCCTACCATAGCAGCAATACAAGAAGCATCAAACAAGGTTTTGCATGCAGGTGTTCAGGCAGAGATGACAGTAAGCAATTATGGCCTGCAACATCCAAGTTTGGTTGCAAGCACTCACTCATGGCAAGGTGTGAGTAGAGCCTATAATGCTAGGCATGAGTTTTTGGTTCCATGGATGCAAGTTGTAGCCCAAAGATCATGGGGAAGGCATGATGTAGCAAAGGTTACAGGTGGAGCAAGACACAGACTCAACTCATGGGACATGAGTTCTTTTCTAGGTGGGGTGTATGGTGCAGGAGCACCTAACACAAGGTGGATTCCATGAGGCATTTGAATCATGTTTTGTTTAGAAAATCGTGTTTTGTGTTGTAATAAGGTCTATTTGACTAATGCATGTCGTTTCAGTTTATGTCTAGGTTTATTTTGTAAGTCCCAAGTGACTTAGGGGACATTTGTCAAATTGTAACCGCATAATGCCAAAAATAGCATAATGCCAAAAATAGGCAGTAGGGCAGTTGGAGGCTATTTAAAAACGGTGGTCTCCTAGCCGCTTGGAATTGATCTCCCAGCTGCTTGGAGTCAGTTCGGTACTACTCTGGGTGAGTTTATAAACCCAGAGGATTGAACCAAATATATATATATCATTTTTCATTGTAATTAGATCAAAGAGGAGAAATTGAATGTAACCGAGCGTTGTGAAGGAGAAATCAATCTTTTCTGTGTTGTCTATTTGTTTCCATTCTTTGTAAATACGAAATTGCATAACTGTAGATTTCTTTTCCCTTCTGTATTTCCGTTGTCGCGAAATGTCGATGTGAAGCATTCCACTGGTGAGATTTCTGTCAAAATCAGTGGAATGGCTTCGATGTACAATATGTGTTTTTCGTTTCCTGTTATGTTTCATGGTTTGGTGATGTAGATGTTCCAGATCGTGGGTTGCGCACAGTAGATCGCCTAGCATCTCCATGTGCTAGGGTTTGAGTGAAGGAGTTGGAGATCCATCGGGAGGAAACGACTGGCGGCGAGAGATCTGAGGGTTTGGCCGAAGGCATTCGTCACACCGACGAGGGCAGGGTCCATTGGCGCATCAGCCTAAATGTATGAGTGTTCACCGATGACAAGAGTCCTGCCGAAGACACTAGCATCATCGTAAGTTTCAAATGTATATTGCGAATGTATATCGCAAATGCATGTGGGGGAATGTACATTGAGAATGTATCTTTCGTCATATACAAATGTTGACTGGGCGTAACGGTGAATCAGAGTATTGCCACTAGTATTAGCAAGTCACGCCAAGCATATACTAAGTTAGTGTATGAGGCTCCCCGTCAGGTACTCATACCACTATTATGTTAATGCATAAAAAAGCACACATTATGTGTGCTTGAAGACGAGGCCCCATTTATAGTCCATAAGTATGTTAATGCACGAAAAAACATGCATATTTATTGTTGATAAATAGGGTAAACTACTACACTACAATCTTGTTTATTTAGTATGCAAATCTGAATTCTTGATTAAAGTATCATGTGATTAACCATTAGATTAATGTGAAGAAGTTTAAATCAACACATTAGAAATCAACAAATACACGATGAACACATAACACTAGAATTTACGTGGAGAAACCCTTAAGAAAAAAACTCCACCACCAAAGAGAGCACAAGTCTATAAATTAATCCAATAACAAGTGTCACAATAATACATCCAACTTTTCCCTTCAATCTGACAACATCGTCAACATAACCTTGCTTCACCTACAAAAGACCCATAAAACAACTACCCAAGGCATACAATTTATAGAGAACAGAGAGGGAAAACCATGAATGATTTCCCAAAACCAAAACTACCAAAATCCATGGTATGACAAAAATTCAATGCTCCCATGACCAATTAGTCAATGTTCCACGAATAACAATGATAACCATCATCATCTTTGACCCATTGAATAGTGGGCACACATTCCCAAGTATGGTGCTCCAAAATGGAGTGGCCAACTAATATGCACCCCATTCAACATGCAAAAGTTACTCCACTCTTTCTCCTAGCACCTAAGATTGAGGAAGTGTTGTAAATGAGGTCAAATCAATTTGTAACTAACATCGTCATAAGTAACCTCCCTCATGAATGTCACTACAACTGATATTCTAAGTTACAAGGCAAATAATAATTAATAAAATCTCTAAACGACCTACATGGGTGCCCAAGTACCCATTCCTAAGGTGTTGGAAATTCGACATTAGACATAGGATTGTAAAACTAATATCACCTTAATCCTAACATTTATGTGTAAGCTCTTTTTGTTGTGTTAACTAATATAAATAATTGCACATTATGCTCTTGGTTACATTAATAAAAAAAAATGCACATTATGTGTGCTTAAAGAGAAGGCCTCGTTTGTATCTTTTAGTTAGTTAATGCATAAAAAAAAGTATGCATTTATGCTTAAGCTCTTGCTATTACTTCAATGCATTGAAAAAAGTACATTAATACATTAAAAAAAGTGGGAACCCATTACTATTTTTTTCATGGAGAATCAACAACCATTAGGATTGATCCTATAACTCTGTGGTCGTGTCTTGACTGCCCTCTCAACTTATGACCAATATGTCTAATCTATTGAAAAAATAATGATGAAGTATACATAATATTATTAATTAATACATAAAAAAATATTTAAAATTGAAATCATTTATTATATATATTTTATTTTTCCTTGAGATATACCCATATAATCCTATAAATCAATTTTAATGTTATAAACATTACTTAATAAATTAAATTAAAAAAATAATAATTGAAAATGCTGGGTGAGAGACAAAGAATGCTTTAAAACAAAAATTCAAATCATTAAAATAAAATTCCAAACAAAACATATCTTATCCCAAACGTTTTAAATGTAGTTCAAACTTCTTCCCTTGGACAGGATCTCATGCTCTCACCGTTTCAACCAATATTTGCCAGAAGTCCAAATATCCAGACACATTTCTGGAAGGGGCCAACGCCTCGACCGCACGATGGCCTTCTGCATTAAAACTCTGATGCCCCTGGTCACATGTAGCAGCGTAGACGGTGGTCACATGCTAAGAGCCGCAGAAATTGCAGACAAATCAGCTGGCTACACTGCCCCACATCCAAATGCGGGGTGTGTGATTGCGCGGGGTTCCAAGGTTGTTGCAGAGGGGTTTCTGTATGGCCAGGGAACCAGGGCCGCGGAAATAAAGGCGCTAGAACAGGCCAGAGAGCTTGCCAAGGGGAGCACGGCTTATGTAAACTTAGAGCCTGGTGATTGCCATGGCGATGACACCTCTGTTAGTGCTCTTATACAGGCATGTTTTCTTTTCTTTTTCTTTTTGTCTTTTCAAAATTGTTGTTAACTGCAAGAAATCTAGTATAGAAATGGTTCTAGAATTCTAACTTAACAACCTTGTATAAATCGAGATAAAAACATGCTGCATATTTTAAATAAAGGAACTAACAATTTTACTGATTTGAGGGTATTGTTAGGAAAGTTGGGAAAAATAAGCAGTGGAGAATTTAAATAATAGTGAATTAGCAATAAAAAAATACAAAATAGACAACATAGATTTACGTGAAAACCTAGTAATATACCAGGAAAAAACCACGGGCAAAGATCTCTCAATTAAGCTCGACTCACTTAAATAATCACGAAAAATCACATGCAAAACAAATCAAATCTAAAGATAGATTTTCGTGCATAAAAGCGCAAGTGGCACTTCCGCATGCAATTTTGCATGATGTACATGTGGCACATGGCCAAAAATTTTTTCCGGCTTGGCCGACCTCGTGTCCAACAATCTTTGGTTTCATTTCCTTGGCCTTTGGCCCCGCCAGGCAGGTAGCTGAGGCACTAGCTAGGTACTCGTTGTCGACTGCTCGTCACTACTGGAATAAGTAAAACCGACTTCACATTTCAACATATATGAACAACTATCTATGAGAAGAGATCTAATATATTACTTTTTCATTGTTGCAAAAAGAGGTAACAATCTTTAAGAAGAGATGCAAATGAAAGATTCCATAGTTGCAGGTTCAGAGTACAGAGGACCCGGCTCATCTGCAATATTATGTTTATTGGCTTGATATGCAGGCAGATGTGGTGTGGGGAATGCAGAATTTACAGTGCCAGTAAACCAGGCAATCAGAAGTTGGGATTGTACGTGCCCTCTCCAGTCCCTAGCTGGCCTTGGGAAAGCATCTCTATGGATTTCATTGGGAGTTTACCTACCCCCAAAAGAGGCCATTACTTTCTTTTTGAATTATCTATATTTGTGGACTCCCTATATCTATAGTTGGGCATTCTCATTCCCTACAAGAAGACAATCACAACTGAAGAGACAACAAAGGTGTTTTTTGAACATGTCTGGGTTCATTTTGGACTTCCGAAGACCATCATCAGTGATAGTTGTACAAGGACTTGGGATGAGAGTTTGCCATATGTGTTACATTGCTATAATCGGGCAATGCATAGCTCCACTCAGCTTTTGCCAGTGTGTTATGGGTATATACCCCAATCTTTATTTGATGGTTGAGAAGATGACAGTGACATTTTCTAAGGAAATAGCACTTCCAAGGAGGACAAAGATTTACAATTCACCTAGCAGATACTTCAAATCCATCAAGGAATTGAGGAGAGACTGTAGAAGACTCAGCAGAAGTACGAGGAGTGCCATGACCAGCATAGGACAACTCATACATGTTTCAGATCGGGGATATGGTGTGGCTGTACCTTAGTGAGGAGGGAATGTAGGGCCAAACCAAGAAGTAGATATGGAGGTAGGATCTGCTTTTTGAATTGTTGAACAGTATGGTCCCAATGCCTTTCAGTTGACTATATTTTGCCGGCCTATATTCTCTTCTATTCAGTAGTGAATGTTTAAAATTTGCCCTATCCACCTACCCACTTGAACTTTCTCTGCTTGATGAGGAAGAAAGTTAGGTTCTACTCTCACTATACTATCTGGCTCCCAATATCCAAGTTGAGATGAAGGAGGATGTTGTTTTGGATAAGAGGGTGAGCACTACACGCGGGGGAGATCAGTAGTATTGGCTGTTCGTCAGGAAGAATAGGAACTCAACAGAGCCAAGTGGTTTCCCAAAGATTGTGTGAAGGATTTTAGAACATGATCTGGTGGATCGAAAGAAATCAATGCAACTCGACTTGAGAGGGAAACTCCGGGATGCAACAACAACCAAAGACTCTCATCGAATCAACCACATAATTATAGTTAGCAGTCCAACACCAAACCCAAAGACTCTAACTGGCTCAAGCACATCAAAGGCCCTATAATTCCCTCCCACCCAGGTTTATTGGCAAACGGTTTGGGATTGGCACTCACATCAATGAACTAGAAGCAACAACACCATTCCATACGTAACAAACCTACCTTCTTATGTAACTCAAATACATCTTTGACTTGTAATTGCGAAGAAAGAAAAGTAAAACTTCAGAAATAACTGTATGATGCTAGATCTAAAACCAAATGCAAGAGTTAAAGCCATATTAAACCCTTATTCTAAATCAAGCAACATACCTTTGGATTAAGCATAAAGAAGATTGAATCAAATTCTTACTTTCACTTACCAATTGTAATGTCCCCATTTTTGGAGTGATCACCTAGTGATGACCTAATTGGCAAGTTTTCACACTTGGCCAATTTTGTGGGGCAAATCGATCATGGATTATGACTTGGCATAATTTTGTGGCAATTTTGATGAAGTCAACACTAGTCAAATAATTTGCCCTAATGTAGAGCGACCCATTTGGAGGATGGAAAAATGGAGAAAATAGAGGAAATGACCTTGGATAATTTATAATGCCATAGAAAATATAAAATAAGGCAAATTAATTCTTTTTGATGGAGGACGACCTAGGAGAGGTCAAAGGAGGATTTTATTTGGTTCCCAAAGAGGTCGCCCAAGTGGGAAAAATAATATAAATTAAAATAAGAATATTTCCTTGCCTTGGGCGCCTAACATGAGGTCGACCTCATGAGGAAGGGCAAAAAGAAAATAAAAGGAAGACAAGTCTTTAATTTGAGTGCCTAACTTATCTTAGGAGGGTCGGCCCAACTTCGAGATAAAAAAATAATAAAAGAAAAAAAAGAATTTCTTGCCTAGGTCGGCCTAGAAGAAGGAGGAAAGATCATGTATAAATAAGAGATCTTTTGGAGGCATTTCATCATATCATTCAATCACATTTTCTCTTGAAGTTTTACTCTTTGGCTGCAATGAAAGTTGGACTTGAATCCAAGGATGAAAACCCTTGTGATTCTAGGTGAATTGGACGAAAACCTAATTCATCTTGTGAAGGTTTCATAATGGAGATCTACTTGCACTTCATTGGAGATCTACGAAGGTTTTGGGCAGATTGCATACTCAGATTTTTAGATCAGATTGGAGCAGCAGATTGGTGGCTTTTTGGTGTGGATTGCATTAGGGTTTAACCCTAACTTGGAGCGCCACTATTTGAGGAGGTTTGCTAGGCTTCTTGTGGAGTATTTTGCATGTGGAGCAGCAAACCCTAGCTGTCCTTGCAGCAGCATTTTCAGACCTGATTTGAGAAGGGTGAATTCATCTTTGGAGGACAATTGGTGATCATTCATTGCATATCACTAGGGCAGATTGGAGCGCCGCAATTTGAGGGTTTGTTTGAGCATCTTTCACCATCATTTGGTATGTACAAACCTAGGGTTTGATCTGATTTGGGACAACAGAATTTCTAGGCTTGTTTGTCATGTTTTAGCCCATGTTTGGATGTAATTCTGATTTATAACAGCAGATTGGTCTTCAGATATTCAGACATGTTATATGCATTTAATGTTTACACATTGTGTATTTCATGGTGTATTTCACTTATAATATTGGGCGAATCATTTGTCATAATATTTTGATGTTTTGGATATTATATGTTGGCTGTTGTAAGTATTTATCATTCTGAAAATAAAATCAGAATTCAGTCCTAGGGTTTAGAGCAGAAAACTAAATCAGAAAAGTGCAGAAAAATAAATCAGAATTTAGGGTTTCAAGCAGAAATCTAAAGTGCAGAAAGTTAGGGCAGAATTCAGAATTAGAAATCAGAAATTTTAGGGCAGATCCTGTTTGGGATATTACACCAAGCAAGAGATCTCCTTTGTTGAGTGGATTTGCTCATGGAGATGAGTGATGTAGTTGTTCTTGGAGTCTTCAAGATCTTGTAGCATGTACCTTGCCAAATGATGTAGTTGTCGCAGACTCGCATAAGCATATGAAGATGTTTGTAGGATTGTGGAGGCATGCAATGTCATTATGTCGGATCATGTAGGTATCGTGCATTTTGAGGAGAGATGAATGATAGAGGGTTGCATTTATAGGTGCTTGCATAAGGATGTGGATAGTTGAAATTAAATGATGGATAGATGGTGGAAATGCACTTGGGGTATTGGATCATGTGCAAGGGCCCTTTAATTTAATAATGTTTAATTTATGTGAATGGTGGAGATTTTATTAGTGAAAGTGAATGGCGAGGATTAAATGATATATTTTTATTTAATTATTGTGGAGGGAATGATGTGGACCTATTTATTTGAATTTTGGAGGGATAACTTTATTTAAATTTTATTTATTTATTTTAGGTTAGTGGGAGTGGATTTAATTTAATTTTAATTTAATAATGGGATGGAAATGGACTTAATTTATTTTTATTTAATGATCAGGTGGGAAAGTGGATTTAATTTATTTAAATTAATAATTAGGTGGAAGTGGTATTATTTAGCAAGGTGGATAAATGGATTTAATTTATCTTAATTAATTAATGGGATGAAAATGGATTAAATAATTTTAATTTAGTAATTAATGATGTGGACTAATGGTGTGAATGGATGGAATTAATTAATTATTTTAGTTGAGGTGAATTTTAGGTGTCTACATACTCATTTCTTGAACTAAGGGCTCAATCAATGTGTTAGGCTGGAAACCAAGACTTGTAACCACTTTGATTCCCGTGGCTACTCATTGATGTCGCAATACAACTCCACTTGTCGTCCTTTGCTCTACTCCTTGATGGAATACAATGCTATGGGCAGGAGTCTCCACTCACTCTCATTGATGTCGGGCAAAAATACAACAATGCTATGAATGAGGAACAATATTGGCCTTCCCCTCTACTCATTGATGTCGGAACTTCTCTTCCATGCCATGCCATTAAATGCCTTCTCCTCTACTGAACTCCTCTATTGGCTTCAATATGAAATGCCATTAAATGCCTTCGACCAAGAATCATTTTACATATGTAATATCCTCATTCTCTTCCACTAGGTTGGGATAGTCCATCCCAAAATTATTTGTATTGTTTGTGAAGATTCCTAACTTGGAGTCAATACCAACAAGTAGAACTATTGTGATTCCACTTGTTGCATAATTTACAAGGACAAATTTTACATCATCTTATGGATCCATGTCCCTTTTGCCACAATAAACTACAAGCAATATGGTGAAACATATGCCTTCTATTTCTATGGGCAGAATGCCTACATTGATGTTGGACAAGTTCTGTTTTTATTGAGGCATGGGATCTATATCTATTACAGTTACATGAATCTTCTTTAATGTTAGTAGAACCCCATGGGTATTAGAAAATATTCTCGAGTGTACTTGTGACTAAAATTATTGGGTTTACTAAAGGGTTGTAGTTTAATTGGCTGAGTACAATTGGAGAGGGTGATGGCATGTTCCTTGATTATGCCATTCACCCAGGTTCAAATCATCCAGAGGTGTAATAAATAAGGAATGAGACTGGGATTGTGCCCCAAGTGACTTTGTCATGTCCCTATATTACTAATTTATAATTGAATCCAATATGTATTATTCATTCAAATTAAAGATATGAATAATATTATAAATGGAATATATTTAATATATTTAAATAATATTTATTTAAAACAATTAACGAGATATATTATTATTGTATTTATAAATAACACATATAAATAATATAATATAAATCATATATCATTTATTATAATTATATAATATAAATACAAATAATATAAATAAATAATATATTATAAATATATCTAATAATATAAATACAAATATTATTATTATTATCTTATATTGTAATATAAATATAAATAATATAATATAAATCATATATCATTTATTATGATATAAATGATATAATATAAATAATATAAAATAAATAATATATCATTTATTATAATGATATAATATAAATACAAATAATATAAATAAACATCTTTTAACCTATCCTCTTATGATAAGGGAGTTATGTATGGTTAGAACTAGTTTTACCACAAAAGAGAATTAATATAAAGTAATAAAAATTATAAGAAGGTAAGTATGTCTTTTACCACCAAGCATAATAAGAGACGTGCCTCTTTGAACATATCCCTTGAAAGGGAAATAAATAAAGGTTGTGAGATAGAAGGAAAACATCATGGGAAGAAAATATAAAAGGAAAGACAATATAAATTAATATATAGAGATATGTACATCTGCAGCAAATGGGAGGAATGATTCCAGTAAAAATAAATAAATAAAGGGATAGGAATGGAAATGGATGATAACTAGTAATGAAATCTTCACGACCTTCATGAACTTAGGATTTCTTCTTTTAATTTTGGTTCGTGGGATGAAGTAATGGATGGAATGGAAAATAGAATGGAATGAATGGATGGATTGGATGCGGTAGCCTCTTTGGATTCGGCTACAAGTACCCAGAGCTTCATTCTTTAAGCATTTCTTTATTTGGAAGTATAGAATGAAATAGCTTTTGAACATGCCTGGCTTAGATTTCCGGCATTTGTACCATGAAGCATAAAGATTTATAGAATTATCAGGAATTTCTTTGCTCGATGGGTAAAAGCATCCAAATATTTATTTTACGGAAATATGGGGAATGGGCGGATGGATTGCAAGCTTCTAGTTCAAAAGACACTCACATTCATTGACCATGACGAGAAACGAGTGAATGGATGAGGAAAATAAGGTAATGTAATTTGGGAAATGGAGGATGGAATAGGAGGTGTGGATAGTTACATGCCTTCATACTTTACAAGATAACGAAGGCGAAGTGAACATATATATAATGGGTGGATAATGGAAAATAATGGGTTTTAGACGGAGCGGATAGCAACACCAACATCTTGACCTTGACTTGTATGCAGTGGCTAAGGTCATTTGGAAAGAATATTGACATGGAAATACTCCAAATGCTTTATTCATAAGGACTTCAACTTATCTTTGGGAGCATGCAACGAACGGCAGGACTATTCAAATAATGTAGATATCAGACTTGAATTCATTATTGGATGAAGAATGCAACGTGGATGGGGACTTTATTGCTTTCAAGTGGGTGATGATAAGCGGAATGACAGATGGAGGTATGTAAAGATGCTTATAATGGAGCAAAGCGGAAACATGAATTACCTTGAGACATTCACTTGATCCTAGCAACTTCAGAATCATTAAGATGTGTAAAGTATAAAACCTCAAAATACTTCAATCAATATCGAACAATTGATTCGTCTCCCAAGATCAAGCAGTCATGCTATCTGACACTCATGATGGGATCCACGGGAAATCCATCAATCATGACCCAAGTTTCTCAAAGGAACACATAAGAATTCATAAAATTTAGATTTAGCATTTTAAAACATTATAATCAGAAGATAATAGTGTCAAGACACAATATATGATTAGCTTTTGAGTCAAGTCCAAAGTCTAACAAGATGATAAATTAAAAGAAAAACGTCTTCGGACTTTAAAACTTTCATGGATAGATGTCTAAGAAATGAACTAACATGTTATCCTGAATTGAAACTAGAGTGTAAGATAACATCACCTTCTTACAAATAAAAAACCCGACACGACAAACTAACTAAAAACAACAGACAACTAATCTATGAAAGCAAACAACAACAACTAAGCTAAGGAAAGCAAACAACAAACAAGCGACAGGAAAGCAAAACTAAACTAAAAACAAACAACACTTGAGTCAAATGACATCAAGTAAGCAAATCTACTCTAAGACTCAACATGAAATGAAAATCCTATTCTAACCTAGCTATGTATAAGCAACAGAGATGCAACCCAAAACACTGAGTATACACATGCCCTAGCATGGTTTTCCAGTATGAACAGCAACAATAATGCAACAGTGATGGTTCTTAATTTGGCAAACTCATCCTTAAACTCAGACCATTGACTCTTCAGGCGACAAACCTCAAATGTAGGAAAAATTTCTGGCGGTATTATGATCAATGAGGATTCTCATCGGGACCATGATTTATCCAAATGCAGGTTGTTCTACCCAAACCTCCATAATCAAATTCATATTCAATGTGTTCAATATGTTCAAGATCATTATTATCAGTACTATCAATGCTATCAATTAGAAGTTCATGATGTTCAAATTCAAAGTTCTTCCAATCAATAGAAGGGAAAGATACAACCTGATGTTCGTTGTTTTCAATGAGACGTGGCCTACCAAGCATTTGATCATATTCTATGCATTCGTTAGGAGGTCGCCATTGATGGTTGATGAACTTCTCATCCTCTTCATATTGCATGATCTCATCGTCCAGCTCTTTAGTGATCTCCAGTAGTGGTGTCAACAACTTCTTAATCTTAGCATCCATAATTGCAGCATGTTCTTCAATTGACATTCTCTTTTTTGGCTTGATATCTTCTGGTATAATGATGGAAGCGTCGAGCGTCGACCCGAATTGCTCTTGTCTATTCCCAGGCTCATCATCGGCATATTCTTGAATGATAACATCTTCTAAATTCCTTTGCAAAGCTTCTAACTTATGATCTTCTAACAACGTTCTCTGTACTTCTTGTAGCTCATTCTCAAGGATCTCTTGATGTAAAGTAGATGCATACTCCTCAAGAAACTTATCTCCGTCAAATTCAGGTTCCAACCACAAACTCGAACTTCTTTCTTTCTCAATTGCCATTTCAAGTGCTCTAATATCTTGTAAACCTTGTTCACAATCCTCTAATGCTTTTGTTAACCTTTGTCCGAATGCTTCTATCTCTTCAGGTTTGATAAATTCCTATGTTCCCCCAAGTACTGGGGACAGGGACGGGCGGGGACGGGGGGACGAGTTTCGGGGATGACAATTTTTTTTGGCCATTTTTTAGGGGACGACAGGGGACGGCTACTAAAAAAATAAGGTTTTTTTTTTAAATATAAGGAAATTTCAAATATTTAGATGATAACATTGATAAGGCATTCATTCTAGACATCATAGAACATTAAAACATGCATACATAACCATAACATTACACTTGAACTTAGTTTTCAACTTGTCACATGAGAATTGGCAAACAAATAAACCAAATTTAATTGTTTTCAATGACAATCTGCATATATATTATATCAAAATGCTCAAAGGCTGCAAGTTTCAAGTTTCAACAACAAAATGTTTCAACAACAAAATGACAAAAACATAGAGTATATGGCTGTCCCTAATCAGCCTCTCCTAATACTGCATCAAAATCAGAATTTGAATCCGAATCACTGCCACCATGAGGGTCTAGTAGACCCTCATCCAATGGAACCCCAACCAATCCGTCCTGTGCCTCCTCCTCATCAATCTGCATAACATCCTCTGGATCAACATCCCAATGTGCAGCTGGAGTCTGACGATACTCAGGTCTCTGTCGATCTTGTAGCCGCAAGGCACTATGCACTGCCACCAACTTCTCTGATCGTCTAGAGGTAAGTTTGTTCCTCTTCACTGACTGAATGAAGCTATATGTGGACCAATTCCTCTTTGCAGCAGAAGAACTGGCAATCTGTCCAAGCAAGCGAGTGGCAAGTGTCCTCAATTCTGGTGCATCCATGCCATGCCACATCCACCATCCAATAGGGTCAGTTTGAGCTAATGTAGCTCTATCCATCCTTGCCTCTTTTTTGCTGAAGTTTGGACCACGTAGATTGACAAAGGCCATCCATTGTGAGCGAAGTAAAGAAGCCTCCTCCTCGGTATACATTTTTTCAAGGGCCCTCATGAACCCTTGTTTCACCTCATCATCATGAGATGGAGGCACTCTTCCAGGTCTAGAAACATACCATTTGGGATTTAGGGCATATGTTGCCATATGAAGTGGGGTGTTCATAGTGTCCCACCTCCACGTCACAATGGGCCTAAGATGCTCATCATAAAATCCCAAAGTAGGATCCTTGCTCTGAATAGCTTGCTTCATTTTCCCAAGCATGCTATCAAATGTCTCATAAATCTCTCCAAGACTAGGAGAGTCTGTGTCAACATATCTTATGACATCCACAACAGGTGCAATGAAGGAGCAAACATAGCTACAAGTGAACACAAGTTACAAAAATCAGCAATTTAAGAACAAAAATTAAATTTTTAATAAAATGATAATATCATAATATAAATAAAAAGAAAATCAGCAATTTGAAATTTCAATTTCATACCTTATTGTGGACCACCAATCATTGTCAAGGATCTTTTGCCTCACACTTTTTCCTTCAGCTGAATTTGACTCTGGCCATCTATTCCATTCTGCATTAACCACCAATAATTGTAGAGGCTCCTTCACCTCAACCATCTTATCTAGCAAAATGAAATAGCTGCATATCAAGTTTCCACAGGCTTGAGGAATTCCTTCTTCAAAAAAGTCCTGAAAAGTGCAAATGAGGTTTGATGGTTGCAAATGAACATCTGTATATCTCTAGCTTCTGCCACCACTTCCTTCACCCAAGCAATCTTCCCAAAGTCTTTCAATGCGTTGTTCAATGCATGAACACAACATGGAGTCCAGAAAATGTGCTTATAAGCACCCTCCACCATCAAACCAGCTGACTTACATACACGGGCTGAATCTGTTACCACTTGGACAACATTAGATGCCCCAATCTCTTCAATGGCATCCTTTAAAATCTGAAATTGGAAGTGAGCATCCTTCCTCCTCCCTGTACAATCAATAGCTCTAAGAAAATAAGAGCTAGCTGAACATGTGACAATGATATTGATGAGTGGCCGATGTTTGATGTCGGTCCACCCATCCATGACAATAGAGCAACCATCCCTAATCCAAGTTTGCCTCATGTCCTCCATCAAGATACTCACTTGAGAATATTCCTTGTCAAGTAAGGTGGTGCGTAGCTTATGTTCTCCAGGGGGGACATATGAAGGACCAACAGCTGTAACATCTCTTAACATTTGTTTGAAATAGGGAGAGCGTGCCACATGAAATGGTACGGCATGAGCAAAGAAAAATTTGGCAATGGAAGAGTCAGCCACCTCTCGTGTTTGTGCATTAAACAACCCTGCAACAGTAGTAGCTCTTTTCTTTCCCCTACTAGATACCTCTTCCACTTGGCTTTGTGAAGGCAATGACTCAGGCATACTAGGCATATTCTCCATTGACAATCCCTTAGATCTTGCCCCCCCCTCCATGTGCAACCTAGTTGCCTCGGCCTTCTCAGCTAGGGTAATTTTTTTACAACCTTTTACCCCCACTCCACCCAAATGCAAAAGGTGAGAATAAATTCTCGTAAAGCTGCCCCTATAGGTTTCATTGCAAATGTGACAAAGCCATATTCTAGACCCCCTAGTATTCTTTTGTTTGTCAGTGTCTATGCGGGTTGCAAATTGTAAGAGAGATTTTTTAGGATTATATGGGCCTTTTGCATAAGTGGCAAGTGTTTTGGAGGGGCATTCAAATGGATTGGATTTGGATGAACTGACATTCTCTGCTGTACCACTGCCACTAGCAGAACCCCCACTCTTTTTACGGCCTCTAGTTCTACTTGATTGCCGTTGCACTTGAATTTCAATGTCATTTTCAGAACTTTCACTATTGTCACTGCTGCTCATTGTTTTTTGTTTGAAAAAATGCTGATAGACAGCTGCAAGCAAACATAAAAAATAAAAAAAAAAAAAAATAAAAAAAAAAAAAACCCTCCACATGTGTTTGAAATTGAAAAAAAAAAACTAAAAAAAATGCAAAGGAATATGAAAACAAAACAAAGAATGTCGATCTTACCTTAAATGATGATGATTTGATGCCCTCTTGCCTTCTCTTCACCGCTGTTACCCTCCTCCAACTGCTATTTCTCCTCTTCAAGCTGCTGTTCAAGAGTGCCAAAATGAGGTAATGAATGTATGTTTTTTGTTTTTGCATCATATAAGGTCTTTTTTAGGTTTAGGTAAGTTTATGAGGGGTGTGGGGGTCCTTGTGGGCCCCCCCATCCCTTTTTTTTTTTATTTAAGTGAGTTTTTTTTTTTTAATTTTTTAAATGTCAAAGTTGCTGGGCCGTAGGGGACGGCTAGCCGTACCTGGTACGGTCGGGGGATGTCCCAGCCGTACTGGGTACGGCTAGCCATCCCCTACGTCCCCTAAAAAAAAGGGGACGTCCTCGGGAAACGGGGACGGCCAGGGGACGTTTCCTGGCCGTCCCCGCATCCTCGGGACGTCCCCAGGATGGGTACGGGTTGAAAAATATAGGGGACGCGTCCCCGGGGAACATAGATAAATTCGTATTCATTCTCACTGGTACATTGCTTATCCAGGTCCTTTGTAGTGAAGACTTCTTCTTCAATAGGTACACCAGCTTCTACTTCTTGCATGGCTTGATGAATTACTTCCCAACATTTCTCACAAGTATACTCCAAATGATCTATATCATGCACCCTACACCAATTTCCAGAAAGCAATATGTTGTCCACACCTAATCTCTATCATTCTTAAATTCCTTCTTAACTTTCTCTTTCAACTTCTTGAATGCTTCACCATCGACAGGTATATTAGGATCTATCTTTGAAAACACTACTGGCTCATGTAGTTGTAAGAATGAAATTTTCTTCTGCACCGCTAAATCCATCCTTGATAAGAATGTTATACAATCTGCTTCTCTATGCTCGCTTGTATTGTGAATACGACATCCATATTTGCACTCAAAGTCTTTCAAACTCTTGCCACCAAGACGCTCATTCAATGACCACCATAGTTGGAGAACAATTGGAGTTGAATTTGCAGGATCATACCCAACAACTCGCCGCATATTCAAACCTGAATCCATGGTTGAGAAATCCATCTTCTTATTTTTTGTATTTTTTACTTTTTTGCTTCTTTTGGATTTTTGAACTTTCTACTTTTTTTGTATTTTCTAAAAAATCAATCTACCACTTTGGAGTATCTTGTTGCTCTACTTGAAATGAAGAATATCACATTTAAACCCTCCTTCTAGCGCCAAAAATGTTGACGATTGTTTTTAGACAAGTCAACAATAGAGTAAAACACTAGAGTATCCCACTCTCTCTTGAATAAAGCCTCTCGAATGCTAAACTGTGTGATCAATCAAGACAACTCCAAGGTTCCTTATTTATGATTCATGATGGGTTAACTCAGTGATTACATGTGATCTTGCTGGTAATCACAAAGGGACTTACATTGGGTTCTTCTTCTTTCATTCAGTTTATTTCTCCTTTCAGTGTGGATGATGTATCAATAGTAAAAAAAATCAAAAGATAAGGGTTCAAAAACTAATTTAAGGTCAATGAAGCAATGATGATGCTTGAATAGACAAACTCCTTGATAAACCTAACTCCACTTCACCAAGGATGCCTACAACTACATGGAGTTGGTGCAATCTCCCAAGGTACGCGAGTGGTTTTCAAATCATGAAGGCTTATACAAGCACCCATCGGATGGCGCAACTCAAACAAACATCCACAATCGAACTTATGCAAATGAGGCTCAGACTAGCTTTACATAACACTTCACCAGCGATGAATGTCAAAAGCATGAGCTAGGAGTTGATCAAATATTCAATACAACATACATTACATCAATGAGCTCTAATCTACTTCTAATTTACTTTGAAACATCTCTTTATTTCATCAAGATACAAGAAACCATGTTACTCCACAAGACAACACTTGAACACCAAATGAATTCCAATGTCTTTGCATTAATCTTGAGAAATATTTACAACAACTTCAAGCACTCTCAGAGAATTTCGAGAGTCTCTTCTATTCTACTTCTAAAAAACTAATGACTACTGACCGCTACTTTACAAATGAGGCAACAAGGCTTTTATATAGAGCTCCAGGAATACAATGAATGACTTAGATCAATCCAAATAGCCAAGGGCTCAGATCATGCCACTTCAATAGGTAGTTACAACAAATTGCTATTTTTAGTACATGAGAGAGGCAATAAAGGCACGCTTTCCAAGAAGATAAGGATAAGATGGAATCTTTGGAGCATCTTCCACATGGACGTCCTCTCTGTCTTCTTGCTTGTCGAATGATATGACGACTTGTGATTGTCTTGATGCCACATAGGTGCCACCTTAGCTTATTCCCAAATTGTATCATCTGTATGATGTCTTCAATGTGATTGCTTTGAACTTGTATGTTTGGGAATGCTTGGTTGATCTTGCCTTGTTCATTTTCTTGTAAACTGGATGTATGATATTTGTTACTCATTTGCATGACTTTGACTTAACACTGTGATGTTTCTTCTCCTCTTGTAGGTAGGATACATTGATCTTCTTTGGATACATCTTCTTGAAGAGAGTAGAGAGTAGATGATGATACTTGATTCCTTCATGTAAGAGTAAGTGATGATGATAACATAAAGTAGAATAGATGACGATGCTTCATTCATGACTTAACGAAGGAGATCTCTCTTTAGACTTGAAGATTAAAGAGTCTTGAAGTTGAATGGATGAAGTGTCCTTGGAATGTTTGATGAAGTGCTCCGACATGATGCCATTGATGAAGAGTTCCAACACAATGATGATGAAAGGTTCCTTTGCAACAGCTATATGACGTTTCTTCGCAGCGATGATTGATGAAGAAGCTAGTTGATATTTGAAGTGATCCAATATGATATCATTGAAGTAACTTCTTAGAGCAGCTACATGCTGCCTTCTCCAACATAGCAACTTGTTGACTTCCTTGAATGAATAATCAGCTCCTCCTCTTAGCATCTGCAACACAAACGAGGAAGCAACATCAAACCTTTTTGATAAACAATTGATTTCATAATACATAAGAATCATTCAATACTTTATCATCAAATTGACTTCACTTTTGTCTCAATGATCAAACAATAAAAAATGATGATACTTCCCAAAAAATCCACTCAAAAAGACTAACTTAAACCACTTTAACATCAGGCGCAGCAGATAGGGATTTTGGATCCTCATTAAAAATTGCCTAAAACTTCAATCAACACCTCTTGTTATCAACTTCCAAAGTGGCGCAGCAGATGGGAATTTTAATCTCTTCTCACTTCAACCTCATATTAGAATGGCGTTTTGGTTGAAGATTTCGCTGTTTGATTATTATGATCACTTAGAACTTGAAACAAGTCACTTCATGTTTCGGCGCAATGGATCAACATCTTGATTACTTCTTGAAAAGCCTTTAAAACTCCATCTTAATGTGGCGCAGCAGATCAATAACTTGGAGACTTCTTAAAAAGTGTTTAAAACTTGATTTCATGCTACATCTATTCCAACCTTAAGGGGTGCAGCACTTGAGGTATTTGGATCCTCTATGAAACTCTTAAAACATTCTTAACCTTTCCCATTGAGGTGGCGCACTAGATCAAGAATTCGATCTCTCCTGATTTTAACATGATCTTTCATCATGGCGCATGAGATATGCATTTTGATCCTTGGTTGATATCCCTCTAGTAACGGCGCTGTGGTTGGAGATTTTGAATCCTCATTCCATCCATCACAAACTTAACCTTCTCAAACTTAATCCTCATTCCATCCATTGCAAAGCATCAGAGCGAATTCTAGGGCAAGTCGGGTAAGGGACATTACAGACTTTGGTGGACTGGATAGCCCTCAGTTCTTTGCAATTAGCCAAATAGGTATCAACTTAGACTCGTGTCCCATGCCAAATTGCAAAAACAATCTAGATTTGCCATAAAATCCTTAAACAAAAGAAATTATTAGACTTATCTTTGCCTCAAGAGGTTATCAAATTTTGATTATTTTTGACAAGACTTTGACTAGTGTATCCAATTTTCTTCAATAGCTTGAAACCAATTCTTTTGATGTGTTTTTCAAAATTGCAAAATGAATTTGATGGATAAACAAGGTGTTCATAGTTTTTCAAATTCTACAAGTATCTTTGACAAGACTTTACCTAGCGTGTTCAATTTTCTTTAATAGCTTGATGTTAGGTGTTATCCTAGTGGGGTGTCATGTCCCCATTTTCGGCGTGATCACCAAACAGGGGACTGAGTTAGCCTATCATCATTCCCGTAGGCTAATTCATTAAAAACAAGGGATTATTTTGGTTGAGCTAAGGCTTGGAAAAGATAATGTTGATCAGAGGCTTGGAGAGAGGAATGTTGTTTTACAAGCTCAAACCAATTTCTAGTGAAAAAATGAATTAATGCAATTTTGCATTAATTATCAAAAGAAAATGATTAAATAATAATATTTTATTATTATTTAATTCTAGCGCCCCAGAAAGGAGAAAATATAAAAAAATAAATTAAATAATATTATTTAATTTGAGCGCTTATTTTGGAGGAATAAATTCAAAATAATAAAATAATATTTGTCTAATTGGGCGCCCTTCTTGGAGAAATAAAATAATAAAATATTGAGCGCTAGCCGACAAGGAGGGAAAAGTGAAATTCAAATCTTTAATTTGAATTGTCGGCCTCATCAAAGATTCAAGTATAAAAGAAGGCTTTGGAGCCTCATTTCAACATTACGAACATTTTGGCAACTTTTGCATTTATGCTTGGCAATTGTATTGCTTCATCTTCCAAGGACGAAAACCCTTGTGGAGTTGGTGTGTTGGACGAAAACCCAATCACATCTTTGAGGTGGATTCATACGGAGTTCACATTTGCACTTCATTGGAGATTCAAAGAGTTGTTTGAACTTCATGGATTTATCATTCGAATATTTGGTCGGAGACCATTGTTGAAGCTTTCATTGAAGATTTTTGTGGAGAAATTGTTGATAGATTGAAGTCCATTTGCATATCATCGAAGACTTGATTGAAGATCCTTGCATATTGATTGAAGAATTGAAGATTTACATCATCCCTTGAGCACTGATTTTGAAGGAAGCCAACTTGCATTTGAGCACTGATTTTATAGAGACCATTACTTGTTTGGAGCGTCGAATTGTTAGAGACTGATCACAGATCTGATATTCTTTCCTAGCTGCCGCCATTCTGAGGAACAATCATCATTGTGATATTAGCGATTTTGAGAAAGGAATCTGTTTTGAGTTTGTGCTAGAAATTAAAGAGTGGAATCATCCTTGATTGGCCGATCTGCATCTCTGAGGGGAGCGTCAATCATTAGAGGATCAGCGCTCTGCTTGAAGACTGATTTGAAGATCATAACAGTGGCAGTTTGCAATCCCAGTGACAGTGATCAGCATTGAAGACCAGCAATCATCTTGTGATTGGTGCGATCAGCACTAGAAGGTGGTCGATCTGCTACAGCAGGCCATTCATCAGCATTGCATTGTATTTGGACAACAATTTTGGTATGTAGAAACAATTATCTATCACTGATTTGCAACTCATACCTTTGAATTTGGGCTGCCATAAGCCATGAAGTTGATGTAATAGAATCTATGAGCAATCTGATTTCTATAACAGCAGAGTTGTTTGATTTGATCATCATTTGCAATCAGCCTAGTGTGTATTTCATGGTGTAATCCAACTATGGTTTTGATTGTATAATTTGCATTGATGTAATTGCCATGAAAATTGGATGATATAAGTGTGTATTTAGATCCAAAAGAATAAATTCAGATTTCAGTCCTAGGATTTCATTGTGAAATTGCAAGATTCAGAAATTTGCTTCAAAAACCTAGAATGGGACATGACATGGGGGTACCCCTCCCGGCCCTCAACACTTCCCAATGGACATTATTAGATCTTGTATCAGTCCCTTCACAGTGATCGACGATGGCACTGGCGATTTTGCCGTTTCTAGTTCAGATAGTGATACTTGATGATCTTCAATTTTCCTCTATGGCTGCTCTATGCTCTTTGGGGTTTTTGTTCCCCTTTCTTGGCTATTTGTACCTATTTCCTGACCACTTGTTTTGGTGGTCCTCTGTTGTTTTCTATTTTGTATTTTGTTCTTCCCCTTGGTGGAACCTTTCTAGGTTTCTCTTCCTAGAACTCTCTATTGTATACTGTTGTTCTCATGAGTCCCATTGACCTACTTTTGGTCATGCATGGACAGTAATATAATTTCGTTCTTTTCTTTCTTTCTTGAAACTGATTCTTTTGGTGTGTTTTGCAAAATTGCAAAATGAATTCGATGGATAAACATGGTGTTGATAGTTGTAAATAACAAGAGCTTACTATGCTCGGATACGTTTTTTTAAATCTTTTGTCGAAGTTTAATTTCATTGTAGCTCTTTGCATTCTATTTGCGAGTTGATCAAGACTTCTTCCTTAGCAGGTAGTTCTTCATGAAGCTTGTACGTAGCTTGTTGCATCTTTTCTACACGTGACTTAATCCTTTGACAAGAAGGTTTTTGAAATTGGAAAGATTCTTTAGCATTTCTATAATTTGCTCCATGATGAGACTAAGCTTGTTCCACACAATTCATCCTCATCTTTTAAATATCGATTTTCTTTCAGGAGTGGTTGTTGCAGGTTTTGGGCTGCTAAAAGGAGATATGCATCTTGGTCTTGATCAAATATATTTTGTTAGAAGGGGCCATCTGTAGGAGCTTGTAGAGCTAATCACTTAGGCTGATGATGACACTATAGGTTCTATTGATAGACAGTGTCGTTCCCATATAAATGTCAATCGAGTTGAACATCCTAGACTTCTTGTTCTTATGGACATGAGACCACTTGTCAATATGGTTTTGTGGATTTTTTTTGGGCATACCATGTTGAAGGAGCTTACGAGTGGGAGTTTTTAATGTGATGTTTTCTACCATTTTGATACCATTATTGCTAGGAGTAGTTTCTTTTCTCGCCTTTACACTAAAACTCCTTAATCTTGATTGCATATTGGTAGGCTGCTTCTATTCTTTTGACCAACAAGAGTTCCATTTCTTCTTCCTTGTAGAACCTAAGCCAGTGCAACATTTGAGACTTTGTATTTCTCAAGGTCATATTCCAACTTTTGTTGACAGGGCATTAAAGGCATGGGTGTAATCTTGCTCCATTTGTTCTCGTCCTTGGTGCAATTGATGTGATCTTTTGTACTTATCACCATAGTTTTTCACAGGGTAGTACTCTTCTTTAATGAACTCTAAAAAGTTTGTCCAAGGTTTAATTGGAGTGTCGTCTTGTTAAGGGTTATCACATCTTTGCTTTTATCCTCCTCTTGGCTGTTTTGTGAAGACAATATAATTTTTAGTTTTGTTTGATATGGAAAACAAGTTTTAGAAGTAGGTATGAGTTTTCTACAGTCTATAAAAATGATTTCTAGCTTTTGAATTTAATTGTGTTTTTTTCTTTACATCAACATTTTGGATCACCCTTGGTGATCCATTATTAAGATGAGAAAAGAATAGTGAGTAGGATTGCAAACTTAATTATCTAAATAGAATAGATGAGAAGGAATGGAGTACGAAAAGAAAGGTCCAACAGGAGCAAAGAAAAGAGAAAAGTATTCACCCACTAAATATTAAATAGAACAAGAATGATTGTAATATAGGAAATTAAAAATTACAAAGTTGGCTATCAATAATTGATTCATTATTTTTTTATATAAAAAGGAGAAATATTGAGATGGAATGATTGTGATAAAGGAAATTAAAAATTACAAAGTTGTCTATCAATAATTGGTTTATATTTTTTTTATATTAAAAGGAGAAATATTGAGATGGAAAGAAAATGATGCATGTTAACAAAAGAATGAGGGAGTAGTAGTAAATTTAGTAGAATGTGAAGAAAGACAAGGTATAAATTCTAAAAAATTTAGGACAGTGTTGATGATGTTTTCTTGACAACAACAACATTAGAATAAAACACCAAGTGCTCTATCCTCTCTTGAACAAAGCGTCTCGAATGCTAAACTATGTGATCAAACAAGAACGCTCCAAGGTTCCTTGTACGTAATTTGCAACGGATAGCCTCGGTGGTGTGATGTGATTTGCTGGTAATCACAAAGGGACTTACGCTGAATATGCTCCTTACTTCATTCAACTATGTACTCTTTCCTTGTGAAATGGAACTTCTGATCAACAATGAAAAGAAAAGGCAAAAGGCAAGAGTTTAAGAAGCTAATCTAAGGACAATGACATGATGAACAATGCTATGATAGACAAATTCCCTTAGAAAGCCAAATTTCACTTCGCCATGACGAGCAACAACTACATGAAATAGGTGCAATCTCCAAGGGATAAACCAAGGATTTTCATATCGTTGACACACTCCAAAGTACCCACAGCTGGCGCAACTCAAAGGAGCATCAACAATCGAACTATTTGCAAGATGTGGTTCAAGCTAACTTTACACGATGACTTGCTAGCGACAAACCATCAAAAGTATGAACCAACGGGAATTTATCAAACATCATTGCATATATCCATTTCATCAATGACCTCTATCTACTTTATTATCTACGCTACTTGGAACCACATCTTCATCATATTCAAGAACTTGAAACCATGCTAACATTTCAAAGCCACAAAATCACCATGCCAAACAACAACAATGAGCTTGTATTACTTTGAAGTGTGTCATTACAACAATCTCATGTCTCTCTTCATGACTTTGAAGAGTTCCCCCTCTACTCTACTTGCTATTCTACTCTCCTACAACAACTCTACTCCTAATCTCCTCTCTATCTCTCCTATGTATCCCCCTTTTACAAATGAGAGAAGTGAGCCTTATATAGAACTCAAGAATTACAATGAACGGCTCAAATTGATTTAGCAATCAACGGCCAAGATTGAGACAACAAGGCAGTTTGTTACAAAATTTGCTATTTTTAGAACATGAAAGAGGCAATGAAGGCACGTTTTCCAATGTGATAAGCATCTTTGGAGTGGGCACTCTTGAATAAATGACATGGTAGAATTCGATTGCCCTGATGATGTGTACGTGCCACCTCAGCATCTTCAAACGAACTAGTGATTCACTTCATGTTCACTTCACTTAGAATATTTTCTTCTTGTTGTCTTGATGTAACTCATGGATCGCTTTGATGATCATGCTCATCTCTCATCTTGTCATGTTGTTGTGCTTGTGCAGGATCATGCCTCTGGACAGTTGCATGGGCTCATGGAGTAGACTAGTGCCTGATGAGAGTTCTTGTAGTAGACTTGCATATGATGGGTGTACATGAAGTAGACAACTCTGGATGATGACTCCTCATGCGTGGCGTTGATGTCTATGAAGTCTTCAAAGTAAGATGAACTTGATGCAGGAGCTCTCCTCTATGTGGTGATGATGACAAACTTGAGCAACTTTCCTCCATCTTCCAAACTTCTCATGTATGAGCTCTCGCTATTCTCCTCCTTGGATCCTCCATCACCTACAAGAAGAAACACATCAAATTAAGACTCAACATAAAGGATTTTCAATAACAAATTACATTCAACTTATGCATGTGGGATTAAAAAATGACATTTCAAAATATATCCTTTCGCATGAAATCCATACCTAAGTGCCTAGGCGGGTTTAGAGGGACAGTATGGATTATTTGATATGAATTCCATGTCAAGGTGTGAAATCCGCCCAGGCTGGGCGGGTTTAGGGGTGTCATCCAGAGAGTGTCTTGTGAATGACATGACATTGTCCAGGTAAAGTGCTCAAGACCGCCTAGCATGGGCGGGTTTGGAGGGTGTGTGTGGACAAATTCATGTGGAAGGTAACATTGTCCATGTGAGGAGTCTAAAGCCGCCTAGGAAGGGCGGGTTTCAAGGGTAGGCTTGGATTTTAGTACTTAGAAACTTTTCACTCATCTCAACCTGATCATCTCATCTCCCAGGTGTTCATCTTCATCATTTCCATTGATTTTACTTGTAAATTGTATTATCTACATACCTAGGCGGTTCTGGAGGTGTTGTCTGGAGAGTGCATTGTGTTAGGTGATACAGTCCACAAGGACCTCTTGAGGCCGCCTAGGTAGGGCGGGTTTAGAGGTGACCCTTGGATTTTTCCTCAAAAACTCACTCAATGCCTTCAAACCTTCATGTTTTCCATTCAAACTTCATCATCTTTTATGTTTTGTGTCGAAACACTTGAAAATTTGCACAATCTCTCCTAGGGCGGGTTTGGAAGTACTGTCTGGAGTGTTTCATGTGTTAGGCAACGTCATCCACAAAGGCCTCTTGAGGCCGCCCAGGTAGGGCGGCTTGACGAGTGTGATGTGAATTTCATCTTGAAACTTAGAATTTCACCACCTTCTAGTGCTTTGTGCATGCAAAAACTTCAACACTTAGACATTTTCCTTGCAGGGCGGTTTTGAGAGCAGTGTGTGGAGAGTTTCATGTGGGAGGAGACAGAGTCCATGAGTACCTCTTGAGGCCGCCTAGGCTGGGGGGGTTTGAGAGTGACCCATGGAATTTGACTTAAAATGCATTTAACTCCTTCAAACTTACAATTTTTCATTGGAATTTCATCATCTTCTTATGCTTTATGCTAGAAAATCTTATAAACTTAGCCACTTTTCTCCTTGGGCGGGTTTGGAACTGTTGTCTGGAGAGTGTCATGTGTTAGGCAACATCATCCACAAAGGCCTCTTGAAGCCGCCCAAGCTGGGCGGGTTGGGATACCACCCTTGGATTTTGTCATGAACTCACTCAAAATCTCTTCTAAAGTTTGAAAATTCTCTCCCTAAGGCGGATTTGGAGGCAGTGTATGGAGAAAGTGTGTGATCACAACCTTGAATCCAAGACCCCATGCCAAGGCGGCCCAGGTAGGGCGGGTTTAGAAGGTGTGCTTGGAATGCAAGTATCGTCGCCATATCAGAAATGTCCTGAATGGAAGTATATTGAAAATATGTTTAAGTATAAGTCAGATATTGAATTTCTTAGACTTTAAATATTTATCAATATACTTCCAGGATGTTTGAGATGGGTCTAGGATCCATAGGATTTAACATGCAAATTCTAGATTTTGGAGGATCCACCAGATTTCAGACTTAGCCAATTTTCAGGATTTCAGGACATCAGGACATTAGGCTTAGTGATCTTTTATCATTCTTTCCAATTATTTCATCCTTGTTGTGAGGAGTTTAAGTAATGCTTGGTTTGGAGATGATGCATGGAATGTTGCTTGTAAACTACTTAACTTCTCTCCAACTTGCAAACCTTGCTTGAAATTCATCATTTCTCAGTGCCTTGTGCTTGAAAACCTTCTAAACTTAACCATTTTCTCCTAGGGCGGATTTGATGGTTCTGTTTGGACAAATGCATGTGCAAGAGGCTGAGTCCATGACCTCATGCCAAGGCCGCCCAGTCTGGGCGGGTTTGGAGGTGAGGCATGGAGTTTTCATCAAAATCTTAGTTTTTGACTCCGTCATCACTTCCTAACTCCCTTTAATCAGCAAAAACTCGTGAAAACATCCTAACTTTCCTTGGGCGGTTTTGAGGGTGTTGTCTGGACAAGCTCTCCTGACGGTGAAGACACTGTCCAAGAGGACCTTGTGAGGCCGCCCAGTCTGGTCGGGTTTGGACAGTACCCTTGGATTTCTTGCCTTAGTCAAATTTTGTATTTCCTGAATGGAAGTATATTGAAAATATGTTTAAGTATAAGTCAGATATTGAGTTTCTTATACTTTAAATATTTATCAATATACTTCCAGGATGTTTGAGATAGGTCCTGGATCCATAGGACTTAGCATGCAGATTCTAGATTTCTGAGGATCCACCAGATTTCAGACTTAGTCATTTTTTTAGGATTTTCAGGATATCAGACTTAGTCATTTTCAGGGTCTCAGTGACATGCATCAGGATGAAGGCATATAGACCTTTAGCAAGAAACTGTTGAGACTTGGATACACAACACTATCAAAATCCTACAAGCTCAGAGGAAAACTAAACCTAAAGCAAAACAAGGACAGAAAGCAAGAAAAAAAAAGGGGGTCCCCATTTGCAATGGGGCGATGTGTGATTACATCACAACAGACAGGAATCAAGAGTACATAGATACAAATATCCATAACATTAATACACATAAAGATAAAAGGAGAAATTAATATAATAAACAAATTATAAAAGGAGTTGCACTATAAAAGATATTGTAAGAGTTGTATGTAAATATTAACAATATTGAGAAAAATAGATAAAGTGAAAAATAAAGAAATTATTACAATTATTAGAAGTATTGAGAGAATAAGATTAGATAATTAATAATTTTTTTGTGTGATATTATTGGTGAAGGTGGGTTTCTGAAAGGGCCCAAACCCTTTTACAATGGGGAAACAAGGAAGACATGAAAGCCCCAACAACAGAACAAAAAGAAACGGAACCCCATGAAGAATGGAGTTCACCTAGCAAAATCAGCAGCCAAAAGCTGCAACCACAGTGGGCCAACACCAAACAAACAATAGCAACAAACTACTTAGAAGACAACTCCTTTAAAAAACTGACCACGTCCCATTCTTCCCTGAGAAATTCCAGGTGATCTTCAGTAGCTTCATTGTCTAGGTCCATGACCTTTGACTCTTTCTGCATTTGTTGAAAGCGAGTTATTTTACTCGGACCACCACCAACAGCTTGTCCTTCCCTCTTAAAAAAACTTTCGTGAAGCAGGGCAATATTTGCAGCAGAGTTCTTTATACTAGTCCTACTAAGGTGGTTGACCTTATCTGGGGATGCCATCAGGGAATCCTGTTTTTTTCTCAATCCCCTTCATTCTTTCTTTAAGATCAGTAATATTAGAAAACGTAATACTGAGGTTACTGGTAATGTCCCACTCCCTTTTAGAAAATTTCACCTTAACCTCGGCATTAGGAGCATCACCATGAACCTGTTTGTAGAGGTCATCTATTCTCAATTTCATCCTTTCATTTTTTTTTTTAACCACTTAAGGATGCTATGCTATAAATTGAAGTTATCTTCAAGAGCTTTCAGTTTAGAGTCCAACACTTGACAAGCCGAGGAAGCACCAATATCGATAGATATATCGACAACTTTAACACTCGCCGCCTCTGCAAATTATTAAACAAAATAATATTAATATATAAAATTAATATGGAAATTGTAAGGATACTAATAAATAAAAAGGAAAAGAAAATAAAGTTAGGTAATTATTTATAATAAGGACATTGAAGAAGGAATAAATTACTAATTGAAATACAAGATAGAATTAGAAGAAAAAGGGAAATGATAAGTTATAAAAAGAATCATCAGACTAGTATAGTTCATTTGCATGATGTAACCAAATAAACTATATAATCAGAAGATTCTTTTTATAACTTATCATTTCCGTTTTTCTTCTATTCTTTTATTTTAATTAGTAATTATTCCTTCTTAGTATTCTTATTGTAAATAATTACCTAACTTCATTTTATTTTTCTTTTTATTTATTGGTATCCTTACGATTTCCATATTAATTTCATACATTAATATTATTTTGTTTAATAATTTTATTAATTATCTAATCTTATTTCTCTCAATACTTCCCATAATTGTAGTGATTTCTTTCTTTTTTGTTTTATCTATTTTTCTCAATATTAATATTTACATATAACTCTTGCAATATCTTTTATATTATTACTCCTTTTTTAATTTGTCTATTACATTAATTCCTCTTCTTATCTTTTTGTGTATGAATGTTATGGACCTTTGCATCTATGTACTCTTGCTTTCCGTCCTATTTTTTTAAAAATTTATATCTTATCTCTCTTTACATTCTATTAAATTTACTACTTCATCCAAATTCTTTTGTTAACATACATCATTTTCTTTATATCTCAATATTTCTCCTTTTTATATAGAAAAATATGAACCAATTATTAATAGCCAACTTTGTAGTTTTTAGTTTTTTATTTTATTTAATTATAATCATTCTTGTTCTATTTAATATTTAGTGGGTGAATATTTCTCATTTCTTTGCTTCTTGTTGTACCTTTCTTCTCGTACTCCTATTCCCGTCCTTCTATTCTATTTAGATAACTAAGTTTGCAATCCTACTCGCTATTCCTTTTTATTTGATGATGGATTATTAAATGTGATCCGAAACGTTGATACAAAAAACAAACATAGTTGAATCCAAAAGTTAGAAAGCAACTCTTAAAAGTACTGGTCAATTTATTTATTTAGTTCATTTGCATTTTTTTTCTTTAAAAAGAGGATGTCAAAATTCAGTTTTAACTTAAAAGGGTGTTGTAGCTCAAAGGATCTGTTTTTCAACACATTACTCTTTAGTATTCTGAGCAACAATAAACAAATTGTGACTTCAATAAGGTGCTTGTATTAAGGAGAGATGTCTTAAGAGGAGATGCTTGTCTTAAGGGGAGGTATTTCCCTTAAAGGGATACCGTCTTGAACTACAACTTGGATCACTATCTTTGAAATGATATATTTTGATTTAAGGTGCAATGTTTTAGTTGTATGGTAGTTTCTTGACAGGGAAAATGACAAAGCTAAAGTTAGCTCACACAAACTCCTTAGTTGACGAATCCATCCAATAACTCCTTTTAAAAAAATGTCTATTGAACTGTGTTATATAAATAAAAGAAAAGATGAAAGACACTTATTATAACTTGCTCGCCATTCAATTATACTAGGCACATTTCATAAATATATGCAGTCATGTATATGAAACAGACTTTTAAACTTGTAATATATGTTAATAGGTCGAACAACCTATTTTGCCTTAAAAGTCATTAAAGTCTATCTCATCCCTCATCTCATTGATTTAGAGAAATTAATTTCAATGTAGATTGGCTTTTTATTTTTGATTTTACCCTATTCCAATTTCTTATAGGTTTAGTTTTAAAGGAAAAATTGTAGCAGTTTTTTGGTAAGGAAAAAGATAGGGTTAATGATGATAAGTTTTTGATTAAAGGGGTAAAAAACAAGTTTTGAAGGGACCCTGGAACCCTATACAAAAGGCAAAACATCAGTGTATATACAACTGACCCACAACAAAACAACAACCAAAAAGCAACATAAAACAAAACACAACCAAAAGGAAGGACCACTAGACTACATTTTTTTAGGGTATCAACAACTTCTAATTCTTCCATGATGAAACTCTCATGGAGGTCTTGATAATCTTGAAGCTCTTTCTTTTCTCCCTCATCATTCTTCTTTCTGATGCTCTTGGTTCTAGTGTTGGGACCTGCAATATCATCTTTTGTTGTCATCTTAGGACTAGTACTTGCAGTCATCTTTTTCATCTTGTCATTGAGGCTCTTAATCTCAAGGGCACTATTCTTAACTACGCTGCTTATGTTTTCTTTCATCTTGGCCATGTCCTACTCCAAAGCCATCAGTCTAACATCTTGGTTGTCCTATCCTTTCTGAAATTCCTCCTCCAAGACAGTAACCTTATCCTTTTGATTAGAGAGGTCGTCCACTATCTTGTTCACTTGGGGTATAGCCTCCCAGTTCTGAAATATCCTATGTTCCCCGGGGACGCGTCCCCTGCCTTTTTCTGGCCGTACCTGTACCAGGGACGTATCGGGGACGGCCAGGAAACGTCCCTTGGCCGTCCCCTTTTTCCCGGGGACGTCCCCTTTTTTTAGGGGACGGCTAGCCGTCCCTGGTACGGCCGGGACATCCCCTGACTGTACCGGGGACAGCTAGCCGTCCCCAATGGCCCAGGAAACTCCCAACTCAAAAAATTAAAAAAAAAAACACACTTTTGGCAGGAAACAAAGAAATAGTTAGCAAGGCTGCACTGAATTGTTTTTGTATTCATTGATCATTGCCATATTTTATTTTTTCCTACTACAAATTTGTCAAATACTTGATGTACTGATCATTCCATCTCCTTCACTGTTAGTGATGTAATCTACATGGGAACCATTGCATCTACATTTCCTTCCTACGCAGCAATTTCTTGTCTAAGTTCTTTAGCTTGGATACACACAGTTCATCCATATGTTGTTCGTATGTGATTGATTAACTTGCGATTCTATTTTGCTGAAGCTCATATACTTTGAACTGGTCCAAGTCAATTCTCATGTGACAAGTTGAAAAAGTGTAATGTTATGGTTATGTATGCATGTTTTAATGTTATATAATGTCTATAATGAATGCCTTATCAATGTTATCATCTAAATATTTGAAATTTCCTTATTTTTTTTAAAAAACCTTATTTTAGTAGCCGTCCCCTGCCGTACCCTAAAAACTGGCCAAAAAAAAATGCTGTCCCCGAAACTCGTCCCCCCGTCCCCACCCGTCCCCGTCCTCGGTACTTGGGGGAACATAGGAAATATCCTTGTATCCTCCAATGTAGGAACCTAGGTCTCCCTCCTCTGCTTCTTAATCATGATCTCCATCTTGACATTGAGCTTGTTAATCTCAACATAAAACCATTTTATAAGATTATGTTGAGCCTCAAAGGTCTAGTGGAGAGTCTCAATGTTTTGGCTTACCAAATTCAGGTCATCAGACAACTCCTGTAGGGAGGTGGGATTAGGGCGGGGAAGTGTGTAATGTCCCCATTTTCGGTTTCTCTTGCAGCACAATTGGAGTTGACTTTTTGGGTTGGTGATAGCCTGATCAGAGGAGTATTTCGATGTCACCAATGTGTTCAGGTGATCCAGTGGAGCTGTATGACATTTTTCGGAGATATTTCGGACAACTTGTCCGTACTTACTATTTATAGTAAGTGATTGCATGGCGGCAATCTTTCTGGGTTTGTTCTCGTTGGTCCTCAGAGAACACTGCTATTTATAGTGTCAATCTGGCGTTGTTTTGGTGACTTGGCAGTCAGTTGTTGGCTATCTCAGTTGTTGCATTGAGCTCAATTATTAGATAGATGGTGTGATTAGCATGTTCCAGGGTTCCCGTAGGCTAGTAGATATGGTTAGGAAACCTTTGTGGTTGTTATTTCAGGGCTTACTATTAATAGTAAGTTAGGCAGGAGGGATCAGGTGGTGTTGGCCTACTTTCTATTTTTAGTCTGCCAGTTGGAGCACCTAACACTTCACAGTTGGTTTCGAAATGGCTAAGGGAAATGGTTGATAAGTAAATTAAATTAATTATTTAATTTACACTTGTGAGCCTGTCTTTTATTTATAAAGTGACTCAACTTAAAAAAAGACTTAAGTTATGACTTAAAATTCATATGCTAGGAAATCGGCGCTCATGTGGGAGATAAAGGGGTTTAAAATATTAAAAAGAAATTCAAATAAAAGTATTTCCCTCCTTTTTGGGCGTTGGAAGCCAAGGGGATATAAAGAGCTTTTGTGAGCTCATATTATTATTATTGACTCTCACTATTGGAAAAGGATGTTTGTCTGAGCAAATTTCTGAGCATTGGCTTAGGGTTTGAACTGGAGTTTTGTAGGGATGTAGCCCTTTGTGAGACTGCCTTCTTCGTGCTTGAGAGATAGCATCGAGAAGGGTTTGCTGGGAGCTTCACTCAAGGCTTCTCTTGTGCTTTCATGAACTTTTGATGGAGTTTTTGAACATGACTTTATCTGATTTTTGGTATCAGCTGGTATAGGGTTTCAGTGGACAATTTTCAGTGACTTTTGTGGAGTTTGAGTGATGAATATTGCCTTTCATGACTGGCCGTACCATTTCTACTTGAGCCGTACATCTTATGACAGATTTTAGTGGGTTTATTGATGAGTTCTCTGATTGGATTTGGGCGTTGAAGGTCCTTGTTTTGCTGCAGATCAGAACAGATAGATTTGGAAGAGATTCAAGGCAGTTTCAAATTGTTTTTTCCCTTAAACCTGGCCGTACACCTCATACATGGGCGTGGGTTTACTGCTGATGAAACGCCTAGGATTTGGGATTTAAAATATGCTCTTCATTGGCGCCTAGGGTTAGGTATAATAGTGCAGCGATTTGTTGAAGGAGATTAGTCATGTGTTAGGTTATTTGGAGTGATTTTATGATGCATATAATGCTGTTGCAGCTACAACCAACTTATGAAGTTGAAGTTTGTCATCTGGGTATGTGTTTATGATTCATTATGCAATTCTATGATCTGGATCAGTGGTATTTTGTTCATATCTATTCTATTTTTTTCTGGGTATTCAATGCATGTCTTATATTCCATTGTATTTGTGTAAAAACAAAACATGCAAAACCAAAAAACCCCTTCTGCAACTTCTGTCTAGTTCTGAAAGACCACAATCTAATAAAAATAAACACAAATAAGAATATTAAAAAATATTACAAACAGGGCAGCTCATTATAGTGGTATCAGAGCACATTATTTCCTGCCATCTAGTGGGTTAATGAACTTCTATGAGCATTAGTGACAGAGAAAAAGGAAGGAGAACTTTGGGAACATTGGCCTTCTGATATAGAGGTACAACAGTCAGCACACTCAGGAAATATGGGTGACAGAGATTATAAAGATCAAAAACCAGATCGTATAGCACTTCTGTTGGATGCCTTGGTTAGAAGTTAGGAGCAATCAAATCAGTGCATGGCTCAGTTGGCTTATGCGATTGCCTTATTGGCAGTCAACAATAGGGGTAATGAGGACCAGAGGAATGGTCAAAATCCACACTGGGTAAAAGACCCATATCTACGGGCAGCAGTAGCGAGACCTCTTAGGCCAGTTATCCCACCCAGATTTGAACCACCAGTAGGGTAGGAACTCACTTGTTGAAATGCAAGATCAAATTCGATAGGATTGGAGAGATGCAGGACCTGATTTTCAGCATGACATATCTCTACGTGACTATATGGATGTTTGGATGAGGCATATGCCTAATAGAAGCAACAGAGTGTTCATACAATGTGAGGGAAATCTGAAACCTTTCTTGGACTTTGAGGAGACTGATGCAACAAAAAATGGAGAGTTTGCCTTGGAGCATGAGGAATATGTTCCTGAGGCTCCAGATGATTCTATGATTGTGCATGCATCTATTCATGTTGAGGATGTGTGCAATACAACAGAGCTATCACGTGAAGAATGTATATCAGGAACCCAGGATGATCTTTTTGACATGCATGTGGCTACCATTGATGAGACAGTGCATGTGGAAGAGGACATAACAACAGCCCTGAATGCATCTCTTGAGCTATCCAATGAAGTTGTTGACACTAGTAGCAATGTTGACAGAGTTGAGATCAGCAATATACCTTTAGATGATGGGCTTGTGGTAGGCAAAAAGGATGAAGTTTTCGAAACAACAAACAGTGAAGATTACAGTTATGAAAACATAGGTGGTTTTGGTTTGGACTTCCAAACCCAGCTTGTGGAGAGAGATACTTATGTTGACATCAGTATTGGTGAGTTGGGAAGTGACTTATTCAGAGAGACAACACTCCAAGAGGAGTACAGTGAGCACAATTTTTCTGAATAGGGCAATCAACCTTTTAGCATTAGGGATCTAGGTGTGATGGCACCTAGGTACGACAAGGATCCTGTTTGGGATGAATCACCTTTTGACTATAATGCTGTTCTAACTTCATCTCCATAGTTACGCAAGGGTGATGACATTGATGGCATTGACAATTTTGTTCTTGATCTTGAGAACAAACCTGATTTCACATTGCATGTAGTTGATCTTGAGCAAAGAAATAGCAGCCTTGTTGATTTGGATTCTCAATCCACTATTGAGGATTGTCAGGGAGAAGCACAAGTGACTTTGGACAGCCTACAAGACTTTGATGATAGGTATGAAAGTTTTGTTTGTAGCATGCAACGTAACAGCAATGTACTATCCTTGCTTGAACAAGATTGGAAAAATCAGTTTTTGGTGTCTATGGAAAAAGAAGTGCACACTTTATCTAGGTTGGATGACATTAGGAGCCTTGTTGAAAAATTCATTTTCATGACACCAAGAAACCAACATGAGCAAAATGTTCCCATTGCTGATTTACACGTGATCAAAAGTTCTATGGAGGAAATAAAAACAATTTTCTTACACATGATGCATGATAGAGATGTTGCTTTCAAGTTTGCAGATGGAACTTTGGCCATGATTAAGCAGTTAAGGGAAGAGGTTAGTGAGCTCACCATTGATCTTAATTCCACCAAGCTTGCTTTGGAAGAGGACCAAGAGGCACTTCTTGAGGCAGGCAAATGATCAGCTCTATGAGGCTCATCAGTTTAGGGAGAAGGAGAACAGAGAAAGGGCAAAGGAGATCGAACAGGTAATGGAGAAGCTTGATGACATTCAAGAAGAGTATGATCTTGCCCATTGCCCCAAGAAATCAAAAAAGGGGAGTCTAGATCAGCAAGAGGATAATCTTCAATTTATTGATAATCCGTTGTTTGAGGTCGATGCTGATGAGACTTATGATAATCCACTCTTCGAGTTGGTTGATGGAGCTCTTTTTGATTCTAGTGTGGAGATTTGTGATAACCACAGGATCGGAGAACACTGCTATTTATAGTAAGTGTCAGTCTGACGTTGTTGTGGTGACTTGGTAGTCAGCTGTTGGCTATCTCAGTTGTTGCATTGAGCTCAGTTATCAGATAGATGGTGTGATTAGCCTATTCCAGGGTTCCCATAGGCTAGTAGATATGGTTAGGGAACCTTTGTGGTCGTTATTCCAGGACTTACTATTAATAGTAAGTCAGGTAGGAGAGATTAGGTGGCGTTGGCCTACTTTCTATTTTTACTCTGCCAATTGGAGCACCTAGCACTTCATAGTTGGTTTGAAAATGGC
This sequence comes from Cunninghamia lanceolata, assembly GCA_027924645.1. NCBI lineage: Eukaryota > Viridiplantae > Streptophyta > Pinopsida > Cupressales > Cupressaceae > Cunninghamia > Cunninghamia lanceolata. Next base: position 11,938,928 of record BSBN01001533.1, read on the forward strand.
TAAGGAAAATGGTTGATAGTAAATTAAATTAATTATTTAATTTACACTTGTGAGCCTAAGTCTTTTATTTATAAAGTGACTCAACTTAAAAAAAGACTTAAGTTATGACTTAAAAGTCATATGCTAGGAAATGAGCGCTCATGTGGGAGATAGGTCATAGCCTATTCCAGGGTTCTTGTAGGCTAGTAGATATGGTTAGGGAACCTTTGTGGTCGTTATTCCAGGACTTACTATTAATAGTAAGTTAGGCGGGAGGGATTAGGTGGCGTTGGCCTACTTTCTATTTTTAGTCTGCCAATTGGAGCACCTAGCACTTCATAGTTGGTTTGAAAATGGCTAAGGGAAATGGTTGATAAGTAAATTAAATTAATTATTTAATTTACACTTGTGAGCCTAAGTCTTTTATTTATAAAGTGACTCAACTTAAAAAAAGAATTAAGTTATGATTTAAAAGTCATATGCTAGGAAATGAGCGCTCATGTGGGAGATAAGGGGGTTTAAAATATTAAAAAGAAATTCAAATAAAAGTATTTCCCTCTTTTTTGGGCGTTGGAAGCCAAGGGGATATAAAGAGCTTTTGTGAGCTCATATTATTATTATTGACTCTCTCACTTTTGGAAAAGGATATTTGTCTGAGCAAATTTCTGAGCATTGGCTTAGGGTTTGAACTGGAGTTTTGTAGGGACATAGCCCTCTATGAGACTGCCTTCTTCGTGCTTGAGAGACAGCATCAAGAAGGGTTTGCTGGGAGCTTCACTCAGAGGCTTCGCTTGTGCTTTCATGAACTTTTGATGGAGTTTTTGAACATGACTTTATCTGATTTTTGGTATCAGCTGATATAGAGTTTCAGTGGACAATTTTCAGTGACTTTTGTGGAGTTTGAGTGATGAATATTGCCTTTCATGAGTGGCTGTACCATTTCTACCTGAGCTGTACATCCTATGACAGATTTTAGTGGGTTTATTGATGAGTTCTCTGATTGGATTTGGGCGTTGAATGTCCTTGTTTGTTGCAGATCAGAACAGACAGATTTGGAAGAGATTCAAGGCAGTTTCAAACTGTTTTCCCTTAAACCTGGCCGTACACCTCATACATGGGCATGGGTTTACTGCTGATGAAACACCTAGGGTTTGGGCTTTAAAATATGCTCTTCATTGGTGCCTAGGGTTAGGTATAATAGTGCAGCGATTTGTTGAAGGAGATCAGTCACATGTTAGGTTATTTGGAGTGATTTTATGATGCATATAATGCTGGTGCAGCTACAACCAACTTATGAAGTTGAAGTTTGTCATCTGGGTATGTGTTTATAAGTCATATTATGCAATTCTATGATTTGGGTCAGTGGTATTTTAATCATATCTATTCTATTTTTTTCTGGGTATTCAATGCATGTCTTATATTCCATTGTATTTGTGCAAAAACAAAACATGCAAAACCAAAAAAACCCTTCTGCAACTTCTGTCTAGTTCTAAAAGACCACAATATAATAAAAAATAACGCAAATAAGAATATTAAACAAAATTACAAACAGGGCAGCTCATTACAAAGTGTGAAGTCCTTGGGGATCGAGGGACAAGGGTTCTGTATTCCAGAGAAGGGCTCCTCAACAACAGCTTTAGGGAAGGGTAAGACTTGACCTTTCCCCTTATCTTGGGCTATAGGGTTCTCGCTTTTCTTCTGAGTTTCATGGGTCTTACCCTCACTCTTCTCAGCAGGCTCCTTCTTCCTTATCAAGTGGGTCTGCCTTGGAATCCACACTTTTCCTCATATTCTCCCTACTTCCACCAGCACCACTAAGCCCAACTTTCACCTGAGGCTCACTCTCGTTGCCCAAAGACTGCGACTTCTCTAACTCAAGACTTTGAACTAGTACCATTACTAGACCCTTCCCAATTGCTATCCTCCTTATCCTTTGAGTTCTTAGAGCTCGAATTCTTATATTCCTTGGCAACAACCAATTCCATTACTATTCTAGGGTCATAAACCCATACCAACCACCCATGCATGGGATGAGGGCCTAGAACACCCTAGAAACCAAAGAAGAGCTCCAAAAGACAAGCAGAAGAACTAGTTATTTGTTGTAACTTGTTACCAAATTACCAACACATAAATTCTTGAATTTGGGGCCACTTATTTTTCCTAGCAAAATTTAAGTGTTTGTCCCAACATCTATAGCATAGGTGAGAGTTGGCTGGCTAGCTAAAGGCATAATGGTAGACTCCACCACAACATGTTGGACTCGGGTTTCTTGTAGTAGCATAATCAAGGTTCAATTTCATAGCTCCTAAAGGAAGGGAATTTTCTTACAATGAGGAATTTCTAACCAAACTAGTTTTAGACCCATTATGGTGTGAGGGCTTAACTACGGGACATTGCATATTCTTCCAATTAAGGCATAAAAGCCCTTCCTAACTCTCAATCTTGGTCTTTGGCTTCATCTATGTATTCATTAGGTCATATAGAGCAGCTTTTGTTTTAATTTAGACTCTTTTTGGATGGAAGCTCAGACTATTGTTAACTCCATTGTTTCTATCCAACCATTTGTTCCACATGGCTATCAAGGGCCGTAATCTCAAGGAAGGACTTTGGTAAGGTGGATCCTAACTTTGTATGTTATCTAGAATTGAAATTTTGTGGCCCAATTGAGTCTGAGCTTACCAAGTAAATACCCCAAATTTTAGAGGCAAATGGAAGTGTAGGAGTAGGTGATTTGTAATGTCCCCCACTTAGCTTATCATTTTGAGAGGTCAGGGTTAGCCTATCATAGGACTCCCGTAGGCTAATGGTAGTGTTTAGGGAGTCAGTTTGAGGACTCACTATTTATAGTAAGTCGTGACAAAGCCAATTTCCATTTTTAGCAGGGTAGTTGCGGGGCAGGGCACAAGATTGAAGGCTGAATCCTCCTGAGCATTATTCAATTAAGTTAAATTAAAGATTTAACTTAAGGACTTATGTAATATAATATAACTTTAAGTTATAAAGTCACTTTATAATTGTAAGTTATAATTTAAAAAGTGACCTCTCTAGAGATGGCCGCCCATGGTCCTCCAAGGTGTTATTTTAAATGAAAATAGAATTATTTTCCCTCTCAATCTTCGGCGTTGGGTTTGGAGGAGGTTAAAAGAGCAAAAAGAAACTTCATTTGTTTATGCTTGCTTTATGTGACTTTGCTCTGATATTGAGTTTTGCTCCAGCATTGGGGTTTGAGTTTTGGCTCTTGGATTTGATCATCGAATTGCAGAGACGAAAACCTTTGCATTTCTCTTTTCCGTGTATGAGAGAGTGCATTAGGAGAGGGTTTGAGGAGGCTTCACATAGGGGCTTCATTTGTGCATTCAGGAAACATATTTTGGAGTTGTTTTGGACATAAAATGTTGATTTCTTGTAGAGTTAATGTTCGCAGCTGAGAATAAGTTCATTGAGGATAGATTGAAGGCATTTTGGAGAGATTTATTGCTGTTTTGGATTGCTTGAGGGAGGCCGTACCCTCTACAACAAGGCCGTACGTCTGCAAGCTGGCCGTACATCAGATATTAGTGTTTATTCTGCTGTTTACTGAGTCTGCATCACTTTACCTTAGGCGTTCAGGTCTGAATAGGAGTTGTAGGGTGTTTGGAGTGAATTTCTGATTGGTATTGAGGTGATTTGCTGTTGTATTTGTCTTCCCAAGTGGCAGTACTACCCAGCCAAGGACGTGGGTCTGCAACAGTGCTATTTCCTTCATTCTTGTGGCTCATATCTCTTGCAATTAGGGCGTTTGGGGGTCTTATCACAGCTGCACTAGACTATAATGCAATATCTTCCAATATATTGAGATTGTAAGCATTTCCTATGGTGATATGTTGCTAATCCAGCACAGGTCCGTCATGAAGTCTTGAACTGTGATATGGGTATGTACTCATAATTCATATTTTGGCTAAATAGGATTTGGGTTGGCATTATTTTATTGATATCTTTTCTAGTTTTTCCGAGTTTTCTTTATGTGTTGTATTTTCTATGATATTGTTGCAAAAACCCTACATGCAAACACATGCAATAAAAAACTTACTACAAATCGGCAAAAAACACAAAAAAATCAGTTAGTGCAAACATATGCCGTGGGGTCCATGTTACAGTGGTATGAGAGCGGAAAATCTTGCCATCTTGTTGGGTTAATATGACATGCAGTTGAAAAATATGAGACATGTGACCGACAAACAGATATCCTTTTAGAAATACCAGGGCAAGGCAAGGAACATAGGAAAGAAAAATACCACAGTTTGTAGAACCTGAGCAACCAGTGCCCTTAGTAGATCCATTTGAGGAACAGATAGTGGTTGCAACTACTCACGAAGATTCCTTAGTTTCACGCATAGACCCATTTTCAGGAGAGTTGCCACATCATTCAGCGTCTTCAGAGGAGATGGGTGATAGGGAAGTTGAGGAGCTGAACCTACGAGGGATTATGAATATGCTCACCAGTAGCTCAGTAGCCCTAGAGAGGGAGTTGAGGGATTCCCGACAGGAGTTGAGGGACTCACAGGCAGAGATAGCACATGTCCTCGTGCAACTGAGAGATGGAATGAATAATAGAGATAATCACCGTGACAGGAACAGGTACAATGGTGATAGAAACAGAAACAATGACGGTGATAGACAGAAATAATGATGGTGACAGGAACAAGAACAATGACGGAGACAGGAACAGGAATAATGTGGGTGATAGGCAAAATGGTGACAGGAACCAGGGGGACAAAAATAATGGAGATAGGAACCATGGCGATAGATACAGGGTCAAGGATGATGAGAATGAGGCCTCAGTGACTCATAGGAGGGCTTCACAGCTTATAGCAGGAGAGCAACCTGGTATCCCTATATTTCCTCCCAGGAACCAAGTTCCTGAACAGGATCCCACACAGGCCGAGTTTCAGGAGGAGATTCTGAGGGATTGGAGAGCCTCTAGTGCAGAGTTAAGAGCAGAAATGACTTTTGCAGAGTACTCTGACATTAGGATAAAAATCATACCTCGCAAAGGAGGTAGACCTCAAAACCAGGAATTACAGAAAAAAGTAAGCAAAATGACACTTCCCTATTTTGACGGCTCAGGAAAAACCACTGCTAGGGCTTGGGTGCAAAGGTAGATAGTTACTTGCAGATCAGTCCTATGCCTGAGGAGGATGCCATCACTTATGCTGCATTACATTTGGAGGAAGTAGCACACAAGTGGTGGAGTAATGGGAAGGTTACATTGGGGCATGATTAGATCACTTCGTATGTGGAGTTTACAGCCCGTCTGATCGACAGATTTGACAAGGATCCAGAACTTTAGTTTAAGGAGTTAGCACAGCTAAGGCAGAGTGGATCATTAGACTCCTACATCTCTGAGTTTTAGGACCTGTCTGTTATGGTCCCAGACTTATCCGAGCGTAGATTAGTGATTTTCTTCATTGATGGATTATCAGACCCACTTCGTGGTTGGGTTAAGGGTTTTGACCCTGCTACACTCCAGGAGGCCATGAAAAAGGCCTGAGACATGGAGTCATCAGTGTGGAGGAGTAAATTCCAATCTAAGGGATTTTCTCACAAGAGGGACAAGGAGAAGGAAAAGAAACCATTCCATAGAGATGTTGATCAGCACAAGGATAGATCCAACAGGTTAACAGATGATCAATTGAATGAGTACAGAAGGAAGAAATTGTGCTTTCATTGCAAAGAACCATGGGATCCTTCGCATAAGTGCTCACATAAGGCTAAGGCTAAACTAACTGAGTACTATTCAGCTGAGGAGTCACAGTCGGAGGCATCAGACACAGAGTCAAATCAACATTCAGAGCATAGTGACAGTGGGGACGAGAGAGCTTCACATCACAGTGCTGACAGTGGAGGTGTTATTGCCCAGTTGTTGAGTTTTCAGAAGGTTGGCTCTTTCAGGGTGCGTGGTGTACTAGGTGGGCAGCGTATTATCACCCTTATCGATATAGGAGCCACTCACAATTTCATTGATGAGGGGTTAGTTGCTTGCAGGGGGCTGAAAACTGAAGAATTCGAAGGCTTTAAGGTGATGGTGGCCGACGGATTTAAAATGCATTGCACTAGGAAGATTTCAGGGCTGAAAATCATTATGGGTGATTATGAGCTAGTTGATAACTTCTATGTGGTTGGTATAGGGGAAATAGATGTAGTGCTTGGCATGCATTGGATGAGCTAGTTGAAGTTCACCATAAATCTTAAGAAAATGGAGATGAGATTTGAGTATAATGGGAGGAAAATATGCCTTAGGGGAATTTCAGATGGTGGATCTCGAGTTGTATCACTGAAGAGAATGGAGAGGCTCTTGAGACATGACCAGGTTGAGTGGGCAGCAGACTGCCTCATTATGATAGAGTCCCCACCACGACAGAAGGATAGTTATCATCTAGATATCCAGAAGTTGTTGACCAAACATAGTAAGGTGTTTGGGGATATACCACTTGGAGTGCCTCCTGATAGAGGCATAGAGCATGTCATTAAGTTGGAGGATGGGACTAAGCCCTTTATGATTACACCATATCGCCATCCGAAGAGGCTTAAGGATGAGATTGAGAAAACAATTAAGGAGCTTTTGGAGATGGGACATATTAGGCCCAACAAAAGCCCATTAGCTTCTGCAGTTGTGTTAGTCAAAAAGAAAGATGGGACAATAAGAATGTGTATAGACTATAGGGCCCTGAACAAGAAAACTATAAAAAATAGGTATCCAATCCCTAGGATAGATGAGGTACATGGTGCCTAATATTTTTCTAAGATTGATTTGAGATCTGGATACCATCAGATCAAGATGCGGTTAGAGGACATTGAGAAGACTGCTTTTAGATGCCACTATGGTCATTTTGAGTTTTTAGTCATGCCTTTCGGTTTGACTAATGCCCCTGCTACTTTTCAGAGCTGTATGAATCAAATTTTTAGGCAGTAGCTCAGGAAATTTGTTTTGATTTTCTTTGATGATATTCTGATATTTAGCAGGACTTGTGAGGACCACTTGAGACATCTAGAGGAGGTTCTAAGCATCTTGGAGAGTAATTCACTCTATGCCAAGGAATCTAAGTGTGATTTTGGTTTGACAAAATTGCTTTACCTTGGCCACATTATTAGCGCAGGTGGAGTCAGAGTGGATCCAGAGAAAATTAAGGCGATACTTGATTGGCCTCCACCCACAAACCTTACATAGCTTAAGGGTTTTTTTGGGCTTTGTGGGTTTTACAGACGGTTTGTTAAGGGGTTCTTACATATAGCAGCACCATTGACTGATCTGACGAAGAAGGGAGCCTTTGAATGGAGTGACACAACCCAGCAGTGCTTCGACAAGTTCAAGCACTTGATGTCTACATGTCCAGTATTAGTTATCCCTGACTTTGCTAAACCGTTTGAGTTACAGTGTGATGCTTCTGGAGAGTGGATCGGGGCTGTGCTTATGCAGGAGAAGCACCTGATAGCTTTTGAGAGCAGAAAACTTCAGGGTGTGGAGAGGAGCTACTCAGTATATGATCGAGAGATGTTTGGCCATTATGCATGCATTGGCCAAATTCAGGCAGTATCTGGTTGGGGGTAGATTCATAATCAGGATAGATCATAACAACATCAAATACTTCATGAACCAGAAAGACTTGAATGATAGACAACAAAAGTGGGTCAGCAGATTGTAGGCATATGATTTTGACATCGAGTATGTCAAGGGAAAGAAAAATGTAGTTGCAGATGACTTGTTCAGACGACCTCACTTGTGTTTGGTTGGAGAGATCTCTGCTGATTGGAAAGAGGAGATCATGGTAGAGTATGTTAAGGACTCTTGGGCTGCGAGAGTCATTGATGGCACAATCAGAGATGAGAGATATTCTGTGGTGAGTGATTTGATTATGTACAAAGACAGGATATTTTTGGTGCCCAATTCACAGTTTAAGCAGATGATTATCAAAACTTTCCATGACACACCAATGGCTGGCCATCCTGGATTCTTCAAGACATACAAACAGATTCGGGAGAGGTTCACATGGAAGGGATTGAAAGATGAAGTGCAGAAGTATGTTCGTGAATGTCCGATTTGCCAACAGAATAAGCATGAACATACCTTTCCTGCAGGTTTACTACAGCCATTACCCATTCCCAATCAGAAGTGGGAATGTATCTCCATGGACTTCATTACAGGGTTGCCTAAAGTGCAGGGTATGTAATGTCCCCTTCTAGTAAGCTGAAATTTTTCACTTTTTAACACAACTCCAACTTAGTAAAAGAGAACATTAGTAATCTTTAATCATTTCTTTCAACATATAATCATTAAGACTGAAACATATTAGATTATATTCACATTAAGTTTCATATAATTCATTTCATCATTACGCATTAGTACACATTCACATATATGTTATTCATTTTTATCATTGGTTCATGATCTATCTTATATCATTAATCACATGAGTCATGGAAATACCTCAGGGAGGACGTTCGTAATCCTATCCATTAATCAGACCACTCACCTAATATGAGAGGGTGGGTTAAGGATTCCAAGACCCACGGCCGTAGGCCCAAGGCTTCACCTCACACCCGGAGGTACTTCACTCTTGGCTCGGAGGGGCTTATAGCCAGCTCGAGGTTCACCTACCGTTAGGCTATTAATATTATCTAGGTCCTACGCAACCATAAGGTCAAGAACTTCATGCTACACCCAGCAATACTTCGTTCTTACCCTAGGTCTAAGAGCTTCATGCTACACCCAGCAATACTTCGCTCTTAGCTCGGAGGGGCAATGACTTGCCAGCTTGAGTGCTAGACACTAGATTCCTTCTGACCACCAGTCTCGTACTAATAAGGTGTGTAGGTGGATTAAGGGGAAGGCTACTAGTCCTAGCCCGGTACTCCAGGGTCATGTTGATTGCTTCTTAAAGGTGATCTCATAATCAATCCCTTTGTAGAGATATACTTATTATTCTATCATTTATATACATATCTAACATTATATATATATTTTTTTATCTTAGGTTAGATGACGTACTGGATTCTATTATCTTTTGCCTATTCTTTAATACTTATATATTATAATATTTGTTATAATAATATTCATAATATCTCTATATTGTATTATTATATATGTTATTAATATTATTGTATATATATATATATATATATTTATTTATTTATATAAATATATATATTTACACACACATATACATAGATATATCACATCTGAATAATTAAATATTTAAAATACTTACCTGTTGTTTAGATGATCTGCAGGTACTGCCGTAAATATTTATTCCCTTCCTTTTTCTATTCCTTCCCTTTCTTTGTTAGATGGGCCCGTTAATATTTATAAGTTTGAAGGGGTGCAATTCACCACCCGTCACCACCCTTAATAAATAAATATTATTAAACTTTGATACTCGATATTAGTTAAGGGCTCCTTATTATGCGATCGGCATCTTCTCAACAGCCCGATTCCATATATGAATGCCCTTATATTATGCAATGAATAAATATATATTTACTATTATTATTATTATTATTATTTTTACTTGAATAATTCCTCCCTATATATATTTATGATATCTTTTCTAGTTATGACTCATAAATATATATAAATATAATGCGGATCTAAATATATTTATTTATGGGATATTATTTATTTATTGCCCATCTTCTTTTCTTTATTTATTTCCCTAGGGATATTTATTATGCCTGGTGGTAAAAGACATACTTACCCTTTTATAATTTTTATTACTTTATGTTATTCCCTTCTATGACTTGTGGTAACCATACATAACTCCCTTAACATAGTTTATTTATATTATTTGTATTTATGTTATATCATTATAATAAATGATATATTATTTATTTTGTATTATTTATATTATATCATTTATATCATAATAAATGATATATGATTTATATTATATTATTTATATTTATATTATAATATAAGATAAATATAAGAATATTTATATTTATATTATTAGATATATTTATAACATATTATTATTGTTTATGTGTTATTTATAAATATAATAATAATATATCTTTTAATTGTTTTAAATAAATATTATTTAAATATATTCAATTTATAATATCATTCATATCTTTGATTTGAATGAATAATACATAATGGAGGGACATGACAGGGTAAGGACTGCATTTATGTGGTGGTCGACAGACTCACTAAATTTGCACACTTCTTTGCCTTTTCAGCAACCTATACAGTTGCTCAAGTGGCTGATTTATTTTTTAGGGAGATATTTAGATTGCATGGGGTACCCAGGAGTATAGTCAGTGACAGGGACAACAAGTTCTTGAGTATATTCTGGCAGGAGTTGTTTAGGTTGTGCGGTACAGAGTTGACTCCTAGCACAAGCTACCACCCACAGACGGATGGACAAACAAAGGTGGTAAATAAATGGTTAGAAGGGTACATACGTAACTATGTTTCGGGGCAACAAAAGGTCTGGATCAGATGGTTGCACCTAGGGGAGTATTGTTATAATACTACACATCACATGTCTATCCAAATGACTCCTTTTAGGGCACTATACGGTTATGATGCCCCATGCTTCATAGATCTCTTGCTTAGCGACAGTCGGGTGCCTAAGGCTAAGGATCTTTTGCAGGATAGCTAGGACATTCTCAGGGAGCTTAAGGAGATTATACAACAGGCACAAAATCAGCATAAAATGTATGCTGATCAACACCGAGTGGAGAGGAGTTTCGAGGTTGGAGACATGGTGTATTTGAGACTCCAACCCTACAGGCAGTCCACTCTCAAGAAGAGTGGAGCAAAGAAGTTAAAACCCAGGTTTTATGGTCCTTTTAAGATTGTCAGATGAGTGGGTGAGGTGGCTTATGAGATTGAACTTCCATCAGACAATAGAGTACATAATGTGTTCCATGTTTCTAGACTGAAGAAAGCTCTTGGCCACAATATAGTTCCTTCTGCAGAGCTTCCACCATTGGATGAGGAGGGTAAGTTGATCCTAGTACCTGAGGCTATTATTGATACACGGGAGAGACATTTGAGGAAACAGGTGATCAGAGAGTACTTGGTTAAGTGGAAGAATCTACCAGTTGAGGATGCCACATGGGAGGGTGAGCAGATATTACAACATCCAGAATTGAGGTTGCTTGAGGACAAGCAATCTTGGGGAGGGCGGACTGTAATGTTCCACTTAGCTCATCACTCAGGGAGGTCAGGGTTAGCCTATCACAAGACTCCCGTAGGCTAATGGTAGTGTTCAGGGAGTCAGTTTGAAGACATACTATTTATAGTAAGTCGTGACAGAGCCAGTTTCCATTTTTAGTAGGGCAGTTGCAGAGCAGGGCACAAGATTGAAGGTCGAATCCTCCTGAGCATTATTCGATTAAGTTAAATTAAAGATTTAACTTAAGGACTTATGTAATATAATATAACTTTAAGTTATAAAGTCACTTTATAATTGTAAGTTATAACTTAAAAAGTGACCTCTCTAGGGATGGGCACCCATGGTCCTCCAAGGTGTTATTTTAAATGAAAATAAAACTATTTTCCCTCTCATTCTTGGGCGTTGGGTTTGGAAGAGGTTAAAAGAGCAAAAAGAAAGTTCATTTGTTTATGGTTGCTTTATGTGACTTTGCTTTGGTATTGAGTTTTGCTCTAGCATTGGGGTTTGAGTTTTGGCTCTTGGATTTGATCATCGAATTGTAGAGACGAAAACCTTTGCATTTCACCTTTCCTCGTGTATGAGAGAGTGCATCAGGAGAGGGTTTGAGGAGGCTTCACACAGGGGCTTCATTTGTGCATTCAGGAAACATATTTTGGAGTTGTTTTGGACATAAAATGTTGATTTCTTGCAGAGTTAATGTTTGCAGCTGAGAATAAGTTCATTGAGGACAGATTGAAGGCATTTTGGAGAGATTTATTGCTGTTTTGGAGTGCTTGAGGGAGGTCGTACCCTCTACAGCAGGGCCGTACTTCTGCAAGCTGGCCGTACATCAAATATTAGTGTTTATTCTGCTGTTTACTGAGTCTGCATCACTTTACCTTAGGTGTTCAGGTCTGAATAGGAGTTGCAGGGTGTTTGGAGTGAATTTCTGATTGGTATTGAGGTGATTTGCTGCTGTATTTGTCTTCCCAAGTGGCCATACCACCCAGCCAAGGACGTGGGTTTGCAACAGTGCTATTTCCTTCATTCTTGTGGCTCACATCTCTTGCAATCAGGGTATTTGGGGGTCTTATCATAGCTGCACAAGACTAATGCAATATCTTCCAATATATTGAGATTGTAAGCATTTCCTATGGTGATATGTTGCTGATCCGGCACAAGTCCGTCATGAAGTCTTGAATTGTGATATGGGTATGTACTCATAATTCATATTTTGGCTAAATACAATCTGGGTTGGCATTATTTTATTGATATCTTTTCTAGTTTTTCTTTATATGTTGCATTTTCTATGATATTGTTGCAAAAACCCTACATGCAAACACATGCAATAAAAAACTTGAACTACAGCAAAAAACACAAAAAAATCAGTCAGTGCAAACATATACCGTGGGGTCCATGTTACATGATTCCCAAATTCCTCATTCTTCATACCATGGTTTAAAAACATGTGAAGTACTTGCACAAATCATGAGCTGAATATGCTCTGTGAGTTACTCACCCGAAACTCGGGAATTGAGTTTTTGATTACTTGCCAACTTTATCACCCAAAAATTTGTACCGATTGATTCAGTTCATCCGCCAACTGTGGGAGTTATCAATGGACCTAACGGTGATTGATTGGCTCAAAGTCATCCACTAATTATGAGCATCATGAAGCAACCTAAGTGTATATCATGTCCCCGTTTCCGGCCTGATCATCAAGTGTATAATGGATTAGCCTATTCCTCATTCCCGGAGGCTAATTCTAAGTAATGAGGGAATGAACTAGTTTTTGACTAACTTACCTTTTGTTTTGCAGGAGCAATGTCAGAAACTTGTAAATTGACTAAGTCTGGGAGTAGTTTCATCAACTCCAGTGGTCATCATTGCCAGGCGCACTCCTTGACAGATCAGGTTCACTTTGGCGCCCAACTTCCAAAGCTCATTTTAGCTCTCAGTATAGCATTCTACTGAAGGCGCTCCTTGTGGTTAACTTCCTCCAACTCAGTGCCCAGTTCTGAGACAAGCGAAGATGTTAGGACATGAAATTTCAAGCTTAGGCGCCAATAGCAGGTTGAACTCACCTAAATAAGCGCCCTAGGGTTTTGAAGCATCAAAAGGGGGCGCCTAGCATTAAGTAGCAGGTTAGTAAGTGCATTCAAAAAGGGCGCCTTGGTAAAAGAGTTGTTTGATCTTCAGGATGAAGTTTCCTAAGCAAATTGAATAAGGAAAAAGGCCTATTTTACTTTAGGCGCTAGAAACATGTTGCACTGTCCTAAATAGGCGCCTAGAACAACAAGGCGCCAAATCATGAATCCAGGACCTTGAATGAGCGCCCAAGCATGAAGGAGGAACCTTTGTGGAGTCATCTGAATTGCATAGTGTTTGAGATAATTTGCACTTAGAAGATTAGGCGCTGTTTCATGTTCCATCAATCAGTCAAGTGTGCCTAATTGACATCCACTCAAACATGCGCCTAGTTCAGGAAATAGCCTCTCACCCAGTCAAGGCGCTGATGTAGAATGATATCCTAACTCACTCTGATGGCTTCAAGTGTGAGTATTTGCAGGTAAGATGATCATTTCAAGTATAGGCGCCAATTCCTTCTTGTGCAAACCTAAAAGTGCGCCTAACCTAGATGACAGGGGTTTATGAAAGCAGAGAAGAGATTCTGACTTAAGGAAACAAGGTTAGGTAGTGAAGAAAGTAAAAGTCTTCTAGGCGCCAAGTTGAGGTTAAACACCATTCAATGAGCGCCTAGGCATTTCAAGGCGCCAAAACAGGATTCCAGTAGGTGATTCCCAAACTCCTCAAGAAGCCAAGGCGCTTGATAAGACAAGTGTTTTATTTCATTTCAAAGTCTTCAAGAATGAGCGCTCTCAAGGAAGATTTGAGCAATTCAAGATTGGGCGCCAAACTTACTTCAATGCCTCCAGAAGTGAACACTTGCATGGAGATGAACCATTCAAGAGGGGGGGGGCGCCAATTCACCTTTCCACAGACACCATGATGCACCTAAGCATGAAAAGATCTTTCAATTCACTCAACATGAAGGGCGCTTGGTAGAAGTTGGTATTTTTGACTTAGATATGGTTTGAGATGAAGATTGTTGCAAGAAAAGGTCACATCCTTCCTAAGGCGCCAATCTGCATCCTGTCCTACCCACAAATGCGCCTCAATGAAGAGGAGGACTAAAAAGCAAGTTTTTAACACTCTGATATGAGCGCTCTCTTCAAGGAATCAATCCATACTCAACGGGTTCATCTGTTTGTTGAAGATGCCTAATCCTTCTTCAGGCGCCAAAACCTCTGCAGAACTCCAAATCTAGCGCCCAAGTCAAGAAAACACTAGACTTGCGACTAAGTAAGTTGGATGTCAAATTCCCATCTTTCCAACCTCTAGATGGCATCCAGAATGATTGAAGGGCATATGGAGTCATCAAACTCCACCAGGCGCATATCCATGCCTCTGCAACCTCAGTTGGGCGCCTAGGACTTAGTGGGCACCATTCCATGTTTAAATTGCTTCCACTTGGCGCTTGATCAGAAGATGAGGTAGCTGCAACTACCTAAGCTCTCATTGGTCGACAGAATGTCTTCGGGATCCGTGTCAAGGTCTCTAGATGAGCTTGCCAACTCAGAATGAGTCATAAGATGGAATATTCCCTTGGATATGCTTCTTGGGAAACGTCCCTTGGTTCCTCTTTATACATTGAGAAACGTGCCTTCATTGCCTTTGGAAGGCCTATAATAGGAGGAGCTCTCTCATTCATTTGGCATTTGTTCATTTGACAAAATTCTCTTTGCAAAGCTATTGAGCTTGTAATCTTGAGGCCTGCGAGTTTCAAGTGTTGGGGTGATGCTCCCTCAACAAGCAAAGTGATGCTCCCTTGTGATATTGTGAGGTGTTGACATTCAGTTGACATCATTGAGTTCAATTGAGTTGATCAAGTAAAGAAGACATTGTAAACATCAAGGCTTCAAGGCCTTCCTTTGTATTTCCATTTGAATGAGTTGTACATCATGCTATTGAAAGCATTACCCATGTAATAAGACATTGCAAGTTGATTGAATCAAGTAACAAGACAAGATATCAATCAATCAAGTAGTTATCTTTGATGTATATCTTTATGTTGTTGAAGTAGTTGATGAATTGATAGCAAGTAAAATTGTTTAAGTGAGGAAAAATTTTAGTAGAACTAGTTGGGTATCTTACAGTGTAATTCGTCAACTTGAAGTCATTCACTAATTTTGGGCATCATCAAGCATCTTAATTGTGATTGGTTGGATCAAACTCATCCATCAATTGTGAGCATCATCAACTACCCTACATAAATTGGTTGGTTCAAACTTCAAAGCCATCCACTAAACGCAGGCATTATCAACCAACTTAACTTGGACTAGCTGGCTTAGTGTTACCCAGTAACTGTGGGTGTCATCATCCACCCTAACAAGGTTTTGTTGGATAATGGATTGACTATGTAATAAATATTTTAGACAAAATCAACCCTGCAAGTAACAATATGAACCATATTAACTTTAAGAATCAATATTCAATCAAAATAAAGTCAATGGGTTTCTCATACCTCTAAAACATCAAGTGATCAATCAAAATGCCTTGCTTAAAGCCAGAAATTTGAATCTGCCCTTGGTCAACTTGCCACTGCTGAAAATCGTCTCTGATACACAAGGGTCAACAATTAGACGCAACATGAATTTGGTTAATCTTCTGTAAAGTGTTAGATATAAAACAAATTTGCCCTCTTAGTTAATTAACATAGTCAAAGATAGATTTATGTGTTGGAATTATTACATTTTTAGATAAGAAAATAATAAATAAAACTATTGTTAGGTTAGTTAATAGTTTTAAATAAATAAATAAGTTAGAATAATTAGTTGGGAGTTTCCTGTAGGGTAGTTGAAGGTAGTTTGGAGAAGTTACGGGAAAATACTAAGTAGCCAAATCTTCCTCTTGCCCTGGCGATTCCGGGTATGGGTCCGTACTAGAATTAGGTTCGCCCTAGAATCCCTGTGGGATTGACCAGGGTTCTGCTCTTTGTGTGATGAACCGTTTCTGGGTGACTCCATCAGATCCCTCCCGATTCGATTGCTGACGTGGCAATTCGTGAAAGATTCCAGAGATTTTTTTAAAGTTTTTTGATCAGATTTTGATTTTTGACTATCATTTTAAAAAAATGAAATGTTTTTAAAATCTGTAGAGCTTTTAACCTAAAAGTTAAAACTAAAAAGCAATAGTGAATTGAAACCTAAATTTTAAACATCTCCAGAAAACACGATGCCAAGAACTCACCGCTCAAAAAATTAAGTCGACACTCAAAAGATGCGTTGCCTCCAGAAGTCGTCGCCCGCCTGCAATACATCTTGCCACCCGCCTGTAACACATCCTGCTGCTTGCACATCAACTGGTCAGGGAGAAAATTGGTGAAGCGAGGGGACGCAACTGGCCAGGGATGAAGTAGAAGTTTTTTATTTTTTAAAATTCTAATGGATGTATAAGTATATAGTAATATACAAATACTATAGTATATATTGATTATTAATTTATTAATTATTAGTATTACTATAGATTAATAATTATAATAATAGATTAAAATTTAATTTAAAAAGTAATATGTATATTATATACTTAGAAATATTTATATATTTTGAAGTTAAATTTTTTTATTTAAAATTTAAAGTTCAAATTTAAGCCAGTTTATATAAATAATAAAAGTAAAACAAAATGTCAGAAAACTATTAAAGTTTTAAACCATTTTTATTTCAACTTTAAACTTGTTTTTTAAATATTTGAATAAAAAACTGTTAAACTTAAATTTAAAACACACTAAAACTTAAAAGTTGACATTTTTAATTTAAACTTTAAAGCTAAGTTTAAACTTGTTTTTTTTTAATTATAATTTATTTAATATTTATTATATTTATAAATTACATACTAATAACTATATAGTATATAGTAAACTGTAATAATATAATATTATATAATATATATACATTTAGTCTTAGTTTTTTGTTTTATTTTTATTATATATACATTTGTTATTTAATATTTATTGTTCAATATTTGTTTTTTGAATTTATTGTAGCTAGGAAACAATGGCAGCTAGTACTAGTTCTATTGGTTGACCCACCTTCAAAACTGACCCTAGTTCACCTTTATGGAAGCATGTAGAAATGATACAGAATATTCGAGGTGGTGGGACATATGTTTGGATATGCAGTATCTATAAGATGAAGTATACTAGCTCGTACAGCTGTGTGAAAGCTCATTTATGTGCCATTTCAAACTTGGGAATCAAAGTATGTCTAGGACCAGATGGTCATGGTTTGCCACCTCATCAAATAACAAAATATATTAGAGAGCAGGAGGAAGCAGATGCAAGAATTTCCCGTAGCGCAAACCATCCTTTGAGGAGAGGAAGGGGATCACAAAGGCCCCTTCTCTCCTAGTTCCTTCCCTGATGTTGTAGTAGAGAGCCACCCATTTTTGGGTAGGAATGAAGAAGAGCCTGTTAATGTGAAGAGAACGAGGGGTCCACTGGAGGGGGCATTTCAGAGTGATGCTAGAGAGACTGCAGATCAAAGTGTTGCAAGATGCCTCTATGCAAACGGTTTGTCCTTCAATGTTGTTCGATCACCATATTGGCAAGATATGTTGAGAAAGGTAAATGAGGCTCCAAAAGGGTACACATGCCCAGGTTATGAGAAGATGCATAGCACACTACTGGCAAAAGAGGTAAAATCTATACACACTACATTGGCTCCCATTAGGAATTCATGGAAACAAACAGGGGTGTCCATTGTTTTTGATGGATGGAAGGATACAAGAAATCGACCACTAATCAATGTGATTGCAATATGCCCTAAAGGGGCAATGTTTTTGAAAGCCGTGGATTGTGAGGGGCAAATGAAGGATGCACAATTTATTGCTGACATCCTTATACAGTGCATTCAAGAAGTTGGTCTTGAAAATGTTGTCCAAGTCATAACAGACAATGCAAAGAATTGTAGAGCAACTGGTATGTTGGTTGAGACACGGTTTTCACACATATTTTGGACACCATGTGCTATCCACTCGCTTAACCTCATGCTACAAAAGTTGGGTAGGAAAACGGATTGGATCAAACAAGTCTGTGCTGAGGCTGAAGAGATCCAAATGGTCATCACAAACCATCACACGTCTCAAGCCATTTTTAGATCATTATCGCAATTGGAGCTGTTGAAGGTAATTGAAACACTAAATTTTTAATTTTTACATTTAAATTTAGTAATTAGTAATTTGAAATTTCTAATTTATTTTTTAAAATTTATTATTTAAGTATGCTTTTGCTCTTTGTTTTAATTTTTTTTAATAGGTTGTTGAGACCCAATTTGCATCCAACATAATTGTTTTGAGACGACTTGTGAAGGTGAAGGTGCCACTTTCTAGCATGGTCATTAGCCAAAGTTGGTCCCTATGGAGCCAATCCAATAGTGACAGGGCAACAAATGTAAAGTGGATGATCCTAGATGACAATTGGTGGGACCGTGTGAAATATCTTCTTAGTTTCGCCAAGCCCATCATGAGTATGATCTATTTTATTGACATGGATAAGCCATGTTTGGGAGAGGTGTATGATGGCATCGACTCAATGATTGAGAAGAAGAGGTCCATCATAAATGAAAAAGAGCAAGATCCTGAAGAAACTTTCTTTAGAGAGGTGCAAACAGTTTGTGTTGAGCGGTGGAACAAAATGACCACCCCACTACATTTATTGCCTTTGCATTGACTCCCAAGTTTTATAGTGATGAGATTCTTGTTATGCCATCAAGGGCGCCACCATACAGAGATCCAAAAGCCAACGAACGGTAGAGGAAGGCACTTACTAAACTCTTCCCCGATCCTGAAATGGAGGATATAGTTACAAATGAGTTTGCTGAATTCGTAGCCTGCAATAATCAAAGTGTTTTTGCTCTTCGTGAAAAGTATAGGAAGGATGCTCATGCTTGATGGTACCTCAATGACCATACATCACCACAATTGCAGACTCTCGCGATCAAAATTTTATCGCAAGTAAGTTTCTTAATTTTTATTGCACTCTAAATTTAAAATTTGAATTGTTTTTCATTTTTAAAATAATAAACTTATTAGTTTAAAAATTTGAAACAAATTTGATGTTTGATTTACAGTTTTATAACCGTAACTCTCTCACTTTGCCTTCAAAGGTTGCTAGTTCCTCTTCATCTAAGCAGAATTGGAGTACATACTCCATCCATTTAGTGAAACGCAACTGATTGGCATCAAGTAAGGCAGAGGAGTTAGTTTATGTGCATTCCAACTTGCGCCTTCTTATTCACAGACAAAATGAGTACAAGGAAGGGGGCAGAAAGTTGTGGGATGTACATCCAAAGCGAACTGACTTGGATTTTTCAGCTGCCACAAAATCTTCATTTTTTATGGACTCAGATAGCCAACATACTTTTAGTGATAGTGTCAATACTGCATGTGGTTCTTCTCATCTACTTGGATTATCTATTGACAATGTCAATGATGATGCTGATGTTGGTCTTCATGATGGCCCATATGATGCTGATTAGTGGTTACTACTTGTATTATTTTAATATTGAACCAATGAACAATGAATATCTATCATGACATTCAAGTTTTGACAAGTTATCATTGATATCGAATTTGGAATAGTATATTGTCTTTCAAATGTGTAACATTTATGGTAGTTTTGTTTAGCATATGCATGATATGTCATTCTGAATATAATTCTTGGTTCTAGGTTGTAAATACATATATATTTATGATTTTTTCTATTTTTTGCTCGGACGTACCCAAACGTACCCAACCCCCCCCAAAAAATTTGCCGTACTGGCATATCGTACCCACATACCCGTACTCATACCCAATTCGGCAACTTAGGGAAAATAAAGGCTTTATAAAGCCACATTGTAATGTATTTTTGATCTCCCGAATCAATTATTTCGTATTACAATTATTATTATTCCATATTTGTTATTGTTGCTGTCATGGTTTAGATTTTCAGAAATATCTACGCTCTTTCATTTTCCAATATGGTATCAGAGCGTTGTTGGATCTTGTGTTGTGCGATGAAATTCCTGTTTTGTATTGTGTGAAGAATATGTCATGTCCCCATATTAAAGCCTTGTTTAAATTGAAGATTTAAACAATACATTTAATTACACATAAATATTAATAATTAAATATTAATAAGTTATATAACATATTATCATATTACATGAATATAAATATCAAATATTATTATTATTATACTCATAAGATATTAATAGATATAAATATTATTATAATATATATTATTAATATGAATTAATTAATTAAATAATATATATATATATATTATATATTAATATTATAAGTGACTAGATATTAAATATAAGAGGGACCAATGTATGTGACTCTTTGAAGAGTCACTGTTCTTCGTAAGAGGCATAATGGAACATATATAATATAAATAGCAGCACCAAGGAATGAAGGGGATGAGATTTGGGATATAAGAAAATAAGGAAGTCTAAAGTAAGCAAACAGAAGTCTTCAAATATGAAAGTCAGAAAGTATGGAATAACAGCGATGAGTCAGCAAGGATAAAACAGTCAGCAATTATGGGTATAATTAAATCTGCATTATATTTTTATATATATTCCTGAGTCATAAGTAGGAAAGATATCATAAATACATATAGGGACGAATTATTCAATAAAAAATAAATATATATATATACAATAATATTAATAACATATATAATAATATAATATAGAGATATTATTAATATTATAACAAATACTATAATATATAAATATTAAAGAATAGGTGAAAGAGAATAAAATCAAGTGAGCAAATTCAACAAGACAAGCATCATAAAGAGGTAAGTACACTTTCCTTATTAATAGGTTAGATGATATAAATGTTGTAGAAGAATCATATGAATATCAATAAATGAATATTGCTCATATCAGCATAATAATAATTGGAATATATTACTATCAATGATGTATATACATTCATTCTCTATAAGTATGCATATAAAATAGGTATAATAATATGAGAATAAATAGGAGTGTAGAAATGACGTAAATCTGCATGCATATATGAATGGAATATGGATATAGATGTGAACATTGTTAAATTGAATACAATGAAATGAATGTTGTAATTCAATGAATGTGATGTCATGTCCCTCCATTATGTATTATTCATTCAAATCAAAGATATGAATGATATTATAAATTGAATATATTTAAATAATATTTATTTAAAACAATTAAAAGATATATTATTATTATATTTATAAATAACACATAAACAATAATAATATGTTATAAATATATCTAATAATATAAATATAAATATTCTTATATTTATCTTATATTATAATATAAATATAAATAATATAATATAAATCATATATCATTTATTATAATATAAATGATATAATATAAATAATACAAAATAAATAATATATCATTTATTATAATGATATAACATAAATACAAATAATATAAATAAACTATGTTAAGGGAGTTATGTATGGTTACCACAGTCATAGAAGGGAATAACATAAAGTAATAAAAATTATAAAAGGGTAAGTATGTCTTTTACCACCAGGCATAATAAATATCCCTAGGGAAATAAATAAAGAAAAAATTTGGACTCACTAGAAGGGGACATTACAGTGGTATCAGAGCAATGATCCTGCCATCCTGTAAAAATAAATAAATAAATAAATAAATAAATAAAATTAAATTAAAAAAAAATCAATGAAAATGGTAGGTATGAATTTCGTGAATTGTAGGAATAATGTTGTTTATACATTGCTAAAATATATATTTTTTTAAAAAAAATATATATTTATGATGTAACATTTAAAAATTAAAATTTACTTACAAATATGTAAAAAATAATGAGTAAATGAGGTAAAAAAATAAATAAAAAATAAAATAACTCTTTAATAACAATAAAATTACATTAAGTAAATACTCTAAATGAAATAGTAAAATAAAGTAACTCTATTGAATTCTTATAAAGTAATATATTTGACAAAATTATTTTCATTTATTTTATAACTATAAGATTATATCATAATATATAATATTATAACTATTATGTGTTGTATAAATACATCATATATAGTTTATATATAGATGTATTTTCAAGAAACACATAAATTAATTAAGGATGAATATAAATATAAAATTTGTGATCATAATAACCATGTGATTAGACCCACAATCCTACTAAACATAACTATAACTTTTAAAATAAATAAATAAATAAATAATAAAAAAAAATATTATATACTTTAATATTAAATTTATTATTACCATTTTTAATGCATACTTCAATATTAAATTACTGATACTTTGGCCTAATCTTTTAACCATAATAATTGTGATTGCTTGAGGACAAGCAATCTTGAGTGGGGAGGGTTGTCATGTCCCTCCATTATGTATTATTCATTCAAATCAAAGATATGAATGATATTATAAATTGAATATATTTAAATAATATTTATTTAAAACAATTAAAAGATATATTATTATTATATTTATAAATAACACATAAACAATAATAATATGTTATAAATATATCTAATAATATAAATATAAATATTCTTATATTTATCTTATATTATAATATAAATATAAATAATATAATATAAATCATATATCATTTATTATGATATAAATGATATAATATAAATAATACAAAATAAATAATATATCATTTATTATAATGATATAACATAAATACAAATAATATAAATAAACTATGTTAAGGGAGTTATGTATGGTTACCACAAGTCATAGAAGGGAATAACATAAAGTAATAAAAATTATAAAAGGGTAAGTATGTCTTTTACCACCAGGCATAATAAATATCCCTAGGGAAATAAATAAAGAAAAAATTTGGACTCACTAGAAGGGGACATTACATGTGATAGCTAAAATCCTTAGACAATTAATTGTATGAACAAATGATAAGTTGGAAACATTATATAAGGACATGAATATACAACTTAAATATGGATGAATAATGATTATATTGTTAATATGATGAAGTGAAAAGAAAATGAAACTCTAATGTTCTCTTTTGTGAGTTGAATTGTGCAAGGTCAAAGGAAAAAATTGGGACTCACTAGAAGGGGACATTACAAGTGGTATCAGAGCATTCGACTTGCCATCCTGTGAGGAAATTTGATGCAAGGTTACTCAAGAAGGTACAACACATGTAACAACAACAACCAAATGGCCGAGGAACTCACATGAGCCAAAGGGGTTCTGCCTTCTAATGAAGGGTTCTGCCTTTGGGTCTAGAGAGAGGTGTGCTCTTCTAGATATGGCACTCATGATGAGAAACAATTAGTCCACATAAGCCAAAGGGGTCCTGCCTTCTAATGAAGGGTTCTGCCTTTGGGTCTAGAGAGAGATGTGCTCTTCTAGACACGCCACTTATGATGGAAGTAATAAGTTCACATGAGCCGAAGGGGTTCTGCCTTTTAATTAAAGGGTTCTGCCTTTGGGTCTAGAGAGATGTGCTCTCTAGATATGTCACTCATGATGAGAAACAATTAGTCCACATAAGCCAAAGGGTTCTACCTTCTAACGAAGGGTTCTGCCTTTGGGTCTAGAGAGAAATGTGCTCTTCTAGACATGCCACTTATGATGGAAGTAATAAGTCACATGGGCCGAAGGGGTTCTGCCTTCTAACGAAGGGTTCTGCCTTTGGGTCTAGGAGAGACGTGCTCTTCTAGATATGCCACTCATGATGAAGAAATGATAAGTCCACATAAGCCAAAGGGGTTCTACCTTCTAACGAAGGGTTCTGCCTTTGGGTCCAGAGAGAGATTTGCTCTTCTAGACACGCCACTTATGATGGAAGTAATAAGTTCACATGAGCCGAAGGGGTTCTGCCTTTTAATTAAAGGGTTCTACCTTTGGGTCTAGAGAGATGTGCTCTCTAGATATGTCACTCATGATGAGAAACAATTAGTCCACATAAGCAAAAGGGGTTCTACCTTCTAACGAAGGGTTCCGCCTTTGGGTCTAGAGAGAAATGTGCTCTTCTAGACACGCCACTTATGATGGAAGTAATAAGTCACATGGGCCGAAGGGGTTCTACCTTCTAACGAAGGGTTCTGCCTTTGGGTCTAGAGAGATGTGCTCTCTAGATATGTCACTCATGATGAGAAATAATTAGTCCACATAAGCCAAAGGAGTTCTGCCTTTTGATTAAAGGGTTTTGCCTTTGGGTCTAGAGAGATGTGCTTTTCTAGACACGCCACTTATGATGGAATTAATAAGATCACATGGGCCGAAGGGGTTCTGCGTTTTAATTAAAGGGTTCTGCCTTTGGGTCTAGGAGAGATGTGCTCTTCTAGATACGCCAAGCATGATGAGAAATAATAAGTCCACATGAGCCAGAGGGGTTCTGCCTTTTAGTGAAGGGGTCCACCTTTGGATCTAGAGAGAAATGTGTTCATCTAGATATGCCACTCATGATGGAAATCAAATGTTCACTTGGGCCAAAAGGGGTTTTTCCTTTTAGTTGAAGGGTTCTGCCTTTGGGCCTAGAAGAATTGGATCACTAAGATACACCTAAAGATTAGTGAAGGCCTTAGGGTAAAACCTAAGGAGAAGGCTTTAAGGGGGGGACATTATCTCATCATCAACCCCCAGGGTCATGCTATACATCAACTTGCTTAAGCAATTCAAGTCTTAATTACAACATCATTATCTTCTGGGATATTCATCAATATTATTTCATTCTAAATCTCCAATCTCAGATTTTCAATACTACCAAAGTTTTCTTTAACATTGAAAAATTCTTCCTTTTTGCATTCATTTGATTAACTACATTACCTCAATCATATTTCTATTCAAAATCAAATCAAATCTTCTTTGATCACGACATCATATGATCAATTACTCCTCAAAGAACATAACTCTTCTCGATTTTGAAGTCAATAACATATAAGACCGAATCTTGTGACCAAAGATCAAGATGCATCTTGGAATCACAATACTCTCATTTCTTCTTAATCTATGATACTTGCATCCCTTCGCTATTATTCAAACATCAAACAAAAGCTCTTTTAATTGCAAATTCTCTTTCATGGAATCACAATCAATCTCTCTTCACTAAAGCATGTTCAATCTAAACCACGATTTCGTATCAACAAGTAAACATTAAAAGGTGCAAGGTAATGAAAGAAATCATTGTGATTGCTTGAGGACAAGCAATCTCGAGAGGGGAGGCCTGTCATGTCCCCATATTAAAGCCTTGTTTAAATTGAAGATTTAAACAATACATTTAATTACACATAAATATTAATAATTAAATATTAATAAGTTATATAACATATTATCATATTACATGAATATAAATATCAAATATTATTATTATTATACTCATAAGATATTAATAGATATAAATATTATTATAATATATATTATTAATATGAATTAATTAATTAAATTATATATATATATATATTATATATTAATATTATAAGTGACTAGATATTAAATATAAGAGGGACCAATGTATGTGACTCTTTGAAGAGTCACTATTCTTCGTAAGAGGCATAATGGAACATATATAATATAAATAGCAGCACCAAGGAATGAAGGGGATGAGATTTGGGATATAAGAAAATAAGGAAGTCTAAAGTAAGCAAACAAAAGTCTTCAAATATGAAAGTTAGAAAGTATGGAATAACAGCGATGAGTCAGCAAGGATAAAACAGTTAGCAATTATGGGTATAATTAAATCTGCATATATTTATATATATATTCCTGAGTCATAAGTAGGAAAGATATCATAAATACATATAGGGACGAATTATTCAATAAAAAATAAATATATATATACAATAATATTAATAACATATATAATAATATAATATAGAGATATTATTAATATTATAACAAATACTATAATATATAAATATTAAAGAATAGGTGAAAGAGAATAAAATCAAGTGAGCAAATTCAACAAGACAAGCAGCATAAAGAGGTAAGTACACTTTCCTTATTAATAGGTTAGATGATATAAATGTTGTAGAAGAATAATATGAATATAAATAAATGAATATTGCTCATATCAGCATAATAATAATTGGAATATATTACCATCAATGATGTATATACATTCATTCTCTATAAGTATGCATATAAAATGGGTATAATAATATGAGAATAAAATTATAAATAGAAGTGTAGAAATGACGTAAATCTGCATACATATATGAATGGAATATGGATATAGATGTGAACATTGTTAAATTGAATACAATGAAATGAATGTTGTAATTCAATGAATGTGATAGCTAAAATCCTTAGACAATTAAGTGTATGAACAAATGATAAGTTGGAAACATTATATAAGGACATGAATATACAACTTAAATATGGATGAATAATGATTATATTGTTAATATGATGAAGTGAAAAGAAAATGAAACTCTAATGTTCTCTTTTGTGAGTTGAATTGTGCAAGGTCAAAGGAAAAAATTGGGACTCACCAGAAGGGGACATTACAGAATATGAGATAATTGTTTGTAACAGTGCTGTGCGTGGGAAGTGGCAGCGTGGAAAGTAGAACAAACCAACGCATGAAAAGAAGAAAAGATTAGTGTGAGGAGGTGTAAAGATTGACGTGTCTCCTTGTATAAGGTGGATGCCCCACATTGCCAGTAATCTTTCCTGAATCGTTGCAGAATTCGGACCAAGATCAACGTGAGGGCTTTTCAAAAGAGGAATTTGAAAGTCTTTGGTAGAGGCGTAAAGGCGTAGAGCATTCAAATATATATGTGCGTATGTGTGAGAACATTGCAAGGCGAGCCATTATTGCAGACCCATCAATCTTCTCACCTTGTGATTAGCGCTTGGCATCCAAACTAAAACAGAGATGAAGCATCAAAGTGTTGTATACTCATTAGACGCGTGCAAATTCCAAAATTGAAGTGCCGAAGTGTAGGCAGTAAGTTCAACCACCAATCAAAAGGAGAAGTGCGGCCCACTCCATTCCATGGAGCATTGTTTAATCTGTGTAGAAGTTTCGGTACAATTCGAAAAATTTTAATAGAATTCTATCACATTTTTTTGTTTGGCATTCATAAGTATTTGCTGGCAATGTGCATTGTGAATGGTGTGTAGAAAACAACAATGGGAGGAGAGAGAAATATAAAGTTGGAGGTGTTTGTTTTGCAAAGTCTCACGAAACGGAAAAAGGATTGTAAAGTAATATTTGCCTCGTTCACAATCACCTTAGTAGGTAGCTTGATTGGTAAGGGTGTTTGGTACAAACCTATAGATTCAAGTTTATAAAAAATTTACACATTCTAAGGACATATTTGTATGTCTAGTTAAATTTAGTGTGTTTGGTTGATCACGGTTTCGAGTCTCATAGATAAAGTTGATTTATATGGCAAGAGTATGTTTAGAGCAATTGGAGATAAGGAAAATGAAGATGTTGATATGACTTTGAAGGTTGCTAGTTCAAAGTCCACCAAGTATTTTCCA
This sequence comes from Cunninghamia lanceolata, assembly GCA_027924645.1. Lineage (NCBI taxonomy): Eukaryota > Viridiplantae > Streptophyta > Pinopsida > Cupressales > Cupressaceae > Cunninghamia > Cunninghamia lanceolata. Next base: position 11,966,610 of record BSBN01001533.1, read on the forward strand.
AGTATTTTGTGTTTCGAAGCAAACAAGTTGTGCTATTAGAGAGTTATTGTTTGGAGCTTAGAGGTGTATGGTTTGAACCTTTAAGGTGTATAAGGAGTTACAAGATTTTATTTGTGTTTACATTATATTGTAAAAGGTGCATTTTCGGTGCAAATTGACACCTGATGTCTACCTATGGTTTCTATTTTGTGTTGCGTGCGATTCTTAAAGAAATAGGGCCTTTGAATTTTGACTACCTTGTGGCACATGCTGTGCTTGATTACATTTTATTTGATGCTCATTGTTGCACACGACATGAAAAGCAAAAGCTTAAAAATGGTTATGAAGAAGAAATTGAAGACAATGGAGAAAGCAAAAAGCGAAGAATTTATTAGGCACCTTCACATTGGAGGCTGGAGGCACTGGAGGATGGAGGTATATTATCATCTCGAGCTAGCTTCTCGCTCAAAGATGATACCTTGCATTTGCATGAGAAGCACTAGTTGTTATTTTGAATCCCTTCATGGAGCAAGGGGGCGCATATCAATTGTTTTCTGGTTTGTGGATAGTTGAGTATGTCTTGATTCATAGACTTGGTGAATTGTACCTATGGATAGTTGAGTATGTCTCAATCCATAGATTTACAGGTTTGCATTTGTGGATAATTGAGTTTGTCTCGATTCACAAGAGGAGTGGTGTACTTGTGAATAATTGAGTATGTTTCAATTCATAGGTATTTGAGAATTTGCAGGTTTGACAGTTAGGACATCTGCTGATTGGTTCAGTTTGGTGTGTCTTGGGTGAGCAAGGAGATTTGATGGAGATGCTTTGTTAAGTTTCCAGATGGGCCGTTGTGTTCAGTCTATGTAGTGTTCCGTCCTTTGTTTAGATTGATGTAATAAGGGGGGGAATGTTGGAATTATTACATCTTTAGATAAGAAATAATAAATAAAACTATTGTTAGGTTAGTTAATAGTTATAAATAAATAAATAAGTTAGAATAATTAGTTGGGAGTTTCCTGTAGGGTAGTTGAAGGTAGTTTGGAGAAGTTACGGGAAAATAAAGGCTTTATAAAGCCGCATTGTACTGTATTTTTGATATCCCGAATCAACTATTTCATGTTACAATTATTATTATTCCATATTTGTTATTGTTGCAGTCATGGTTTAGATTTTCCAGAAACATGTATACTCTTTCATTTTCCAATATTATGAAGGCTAAAATGCCACAAAGTCAATCTGTGGTAAAAATTAATGCTGGAAAAGATATGGTCAGCATTGTTGCTTATGTCAGTTGGCTGCCATCTGTCTTCTGCCCTAAAATATCATTGGGGACTTAGGGATTCCCATTCAACTGACCTTGAAAGTCATTGACTGTAAGTCAAATGGGTTGATGTCATGTGGGTTGGATCAGTCTACCCTATTTTAATTCAATAACTGAAAAATTATAGTAGCCATAGAAGGGAGTGGTTGTGGAAAATGTGGGATGGCATAGATGCAACTGCAAAAAAGAAGTTGAGAAAGAGCTAAGTGAGCCTTCTATTTGAAGAAGATAGAATGTGGACTAAAGACAAATACATATCATGGTGTAAAATAAGGCAATGGCAAAAATCTCTAGCAAGGGACATCAGTTAAAGGTGATGTTGGTGTGCAAGGGTGGAAGATGAGGTCGACCAGGTGAAGGGCTCAGAGAAAATGATGAGACTAGAAAGGCAAGACTAAAATTCATAGTAAGATGGTAACGAAAAATCACGAGCAAAGGTGGCATTATGTGTGGTGGAAGGTTTGAAATAGACTTTATTGAGGGCAAATTGTAGAAAGAAAAATTCGATGATGGGAAAATGAAAGGGAAAACAGAAGGAGAGAACAAAGCTAGAATTCGAAAAATAAGGAGTGGTTAATTGTAATGTTCCCATTTTCGGGTTCTCTTGTAGCAGAGTTGGAGTTGACCTTCTGGGTTTGTGACAACTTGATCAGAAGAATATTTCGATGTCGCCAGTGTGCTCAGATGATTCAGTGGAGTTGTATGACTCTTTTTGGAGTGATTTCAAACAATTTGTCTGTACTTACTATTTATAGTAAGTGCTTGCATGGTGTCAATCTTTTTGGGTTTTTTTGAGCTTGTTCTCTTTGGTCCTCGGAGAACACTTCTATTTTTAGTAAGTGTGAGTTTGGACACTGTTTTGTTGACCTGGCAGTATCAGATGTGTTTTTGAGCTCCGATGGTTATGATGTGCACAATGCCTTTTTCTGAGGGGATTTTGGTTGAGTTCTCCAATACTATTTTTAGTAAGTCAGTTTCGGGCATCGATAGGGTCAGTTGTTAGCTTTACTATTTTTTAGCTATGTTAGTGGAGGCATTGAATGTCGATATCCAAATATTTCATATAGTCCAAGCATTTTAATTTAAATAACGATACTTTATAAAGTTAAATTAAATATTTAACTTTATCGTTATTTAATATCGTAAAGTGACTTTATGAAGGGGTACTTTTGGGAGACAAGAAGTCATTTAAATTTAATAAAGTATTCCCTAAGTTGGACGCCTCATGTGGGAGATATAAGGGGTTATGCTTTATTTATTAAAATTTATTGTTATAACCCTATCTTGGACGCAGGAGCTTGAGGGGAGATAAAAGGAAGTTTGAAGTTCATTTTTCTCTTCTTATGTTATTTTGGATATCTGATATTGTTGTGCTTTTGGAGGAGCTTGTTCTTCTCAGGTTTGTGAGGACGAAATCCCTTACAGGCAACATTCTCTATGTTGTTGAAAGACACAATCTGGAGGATTTCTTGGTGTTTTCACTACGGAGATCACAGCTGGGCATATTTGTGGTGTTTTTATTTCAATTTGGAGGAGGATTGCATATCTGATTTTTATTGTGACAGATTGAATGAGAAACAACAGAAAATTATTGTATTTTTGACTTCAAAGGCTGGCCGTACCTCTCCATAGCTAGCCGTACCAACTTGGTAAGGGCGTGTGGATTTGGGGAGCTAGATGTCTGGGGTTTTGGGCAGTATTTTACTGTGTTGAGGGCACCTAGGGTTGGAGGATATTATTCTATCATTTGTGAGCATTTCTAGTTAGTCCGGGAGGTGTGACACTCAATTTCAAGGAGCTTGCAGGAGCTGGTTGCAAATGCAGAAAATTATCAAAGTCGATTAAATTTTCTGGGTTTGTTTGATTTAGATATGTAATGCTATTTAATGAACTGGGTTGCTCTTACATTTGAGGAAATTTGTACTTTCAAATCAGAAGTTAAATCTAGAATTTTCAGCTACATGTATTTCTGAATATTGTCATATTTTTGGATTATTTAATGGCTGCAAGTTACTTTATTTCTGCTATCTTTTGCAAACAAAGAAACACCTTCTGCATTTCCGTCTTCTTCTATTAAACACATCAAACAAACAAAACAAAAAAAATCAAGGCAGAACAAGGGTGCATATTACATTAATACAAGCTTTTGGTTAAAAGCGTGTAGAAGATTTTGAATCAACATTTCGTATCACACTCCATGATCCCTCATCAAGATGAAAAAAGATTTGATGAGGGATCCGGATCACAGAGTGCAATATGAAATGTTGATTCAAAATCTTACACAATCTTATTCAAAAGTTTGTATCAATCATTTTCATGGACTGTGAAAATCTCATGTGTTTAAAAGTTTAAAATAAGTAGTAAACTATGGGAAAAGATTACTGTCTTAAAAGAAGAGGAGACAAAATATAGATCCATAAGAAAAGAAATAAATTATTCTATTGTCCATGAGTGATCAAAGTTGATAAGTGGAACTGCAAAATACAACCTGTTATGTCATAAATGAGGTTGTGCCAAGGATAAAATCGGAATCATAAAAAAAATTAAGAACTGCTAGAAGATAAAAGAAGCAGAGTCATTACCCAAAAATTGGCAAACCCAAAACCTCCTAAAAGCTAAGAGCCATGAATTACCACCAGACTACAAAAACATCCCAGAGGGTACAAAAGGGCCACGATCAATTGTACTTATGGTAGCAAGAGAGTTTTTAGCTTGTTCGTTCAACCACTAAATGGGTCCCTATGCAAGAGTTTTTAATATCATCAAAGGGCTGGTATGTGTTGGGAGGAATTGATGAAGATATCTTCTAAATTCATAGGTTATCTTCATTCAACCACTCAATAGGTCTCTATGCAATAGTTGATAATATCATCAAAGGACTGGTATGTCTTGGGAGGAATTGATGAAGATATCTTCCAAGTTCATAGGTTACCCTGCCTACTCCTACTAAGGCTGAAGATCTCTTGGAAGAGGTCACCAAAGTGGTGATAGTGGGTTGTCTACGAGATTCAGACTTGACCATTGTTGTTTTTCTAATAAAAGAGATTACTCTTCAAGACCCTTGTAGCATGGCTTAGCCACTCTCTAAGATTTCTCTTTCTTCTTCTTCTAGCTCTGGCCATTATTTGTGTCCAATCCCGTAAAATTTTTATGGTGCACTGAATGGTAGCTTCTCATCATAATATCTAATTTGAACCAACAACTGGCCTGGGGATTAAGTCTTAGATTCTTCTGATTGCCTTTGTAGAATCCTTTAGTTCCATGTTAGAGGTATTTTGCTTACAGGGTAGCTTGTTGTCCACATTTGGGTCACCTTTTATAACTTATAAAGAGGCATGTTGAAATAGAAAGATTGGGAATACAACTATAGGATGTGATGCCTACGCTGCAGTGAGAGTCAGGTAGAGAAGAAACTATTCATTGGCCTCTTTGAGGTTGGGCAGGTTGTTACTGGCTGTAGACCCGTTCTTGTAGAATATCAAGCTTATATTTACATTTTGTTGCAAATATTAAAAAATCTTGGAGTAGATAATCATGGTGCATGGTAATAAGCAATCTTTCCTAGCTCTTTTGATTTATTTAGCACAGGACATATGGGCAGCTTATCATTGGGTAAAGTTTGTTAACTGGGTGTTTTTTTGAGTAGATATATTTTGGTGCAGTGCGCTACTTGTTTTCTTGACTTGGGGCAGATTAGGTCACGTGGCAGGAAGATTGGATATGTGCTAATCATAGTTGAAAAACTTGGACTCTGCAATTACTCAGCAGACCCAAAATTTCTAAAAACTCGGGACTCGCAAAAAACTTGGGGAAAAACAGCAAATTTATCGAAAATTTAAAAAACATAATTTTTAAAAAATATTCTTCAAAAACACACACATTTATGAATTTGTAGAATGTATTACTGATTTTCTTCATATATAAATCAAATTTAAAGTTTAGTACATATCATAGACCAAAAAACGAGTTGAACCGTTGAATACATATGAACTTCAAGTTTCACACAAGATACAATAATCAATTAGGTAACGGTTTTATGGCCTTTGCATAGGAAAACTTAGAAGATTAATTCAACTCTTACCTATAAGAGGCAATTTTAAAAATTTTACATTATCTACTTTTTAAAATTGTAGTTATATTTTAAAAATTTAAATTACCTACTTTTTAAAATTTTACATTATTTGCTTTTTAAAATTAAAATTATTTTGTAGTTATACACAAACTAATTTTAATTTTACATTATTTGCTTAAGTTTAGGCAATGATTCTATGGAACGGCAATTTCTCAAAAATACTTGATGACCACTTGACCAATTTGCAAGGCCTAAGCCTCACTCTTCCTAAATGAAGAATTAACAATATCTTCAAATCAAAATAAGGTGTTCACTTTATTGAACAAGCAATTAAAAATGACAATGTGTCGACTAGAATAATGGTGCAAAATTGCAAATGATTTACACCTTTCTCATGCAATTAATTAATTTTAGTATGGGGAAGGTTTTACTCAAATATATCTTCCTTGTGTATTTAAACTAGTGTTTACTTGCCTTGTTCAAAGCTTTCAAATATTTGCAAAAATGAAAGGAATTTACTAGTTGCCGATCCCGTGCTTGCCGTGTTGTCTGTTCGAGAAAATGAAATTCGACTAAATTTTTTAACTTCAGGTTTTTAAAAAAACTCTATATTCATCTGGGCGAATTTTTATGGAAAAATCTTAGGGTTTTGGTGATTTTTTGGCGAGTTCTAAGGAAAAAACGTTGAGAGTTTTTACGAAAAATCGGCAACAAGTTATTGGACGAGTCACTCGGCCTAGGATCTAATGCGAGAGTACTCATGAGTTTCGCAAGTTTTTCGCAATTTTTGCAACTATGGTGCTAATTATTTTCTATGTAAGATAAATAGTTTGTGTTTATTTCTCTGATGGTAAACCATCTATATTTGTTTCTCTTGTAGGGTTGATATTTAATTCAATGCTACCAAAATCGTGAATGGCAATTAAATTTTAAGGGCTTCAAAAGATTAATTTGGAAAAAATAAAAAAGGAAAAATATAATGTCCCCTTTGTAATAATTTAATTCGAGGACCCAAAAACCCATTCTATATTTCCTGTGGGCTTAGGGAAAGTGATAGAGAAATAATTTCAAATTTTCGGTATTTTTTACATTTTTGTAAATTACATTTTCAAAGGTCTTTGGAGCATTTCTAGGGCCCAATTTGTTTGAAAATCTTTTAAGGTTCTTGTTTTTCAGCATATGTCTTCTCAAGATCTTTTCAACGCACTAAAGAAGTTTGATTTTTGCCCATCGGTCTAGGAGTCAGAACCTCACCAAGTTGGGGTATCTAAAATAAATATTTTTGTACATCTTATTTAATTTTGTAGCTAGTATGTCCTCGTCTAGCTGTCCATTTCAACTTACAATGAAGCATGGGATTCTTCACGGGCCTTGTGTAACTCCCACTATTTTTAGCATATTTATTATTCTATGACAAGCTTTTATGGAGAAGTTACTATCAATTTTTAGCCAGGAATCAAATGGAGATTATGATTTATCTTTTGGTGGACATTTTTGGAGGGAGAATATTAAAAATAATATTTATTATTATTTGCTGGAAATGAGGGGCATTGGAATTTGGGCACCCAAGTTGGGCCTTTAGCATATATAAAATGCAAGCAGTTTCTTCATTTCAGCATCTCTTCTTATCTTATCAACGCTTTGTCAAAATTGTTTGAGCACTTGTGTTCATTCATCAATCTGAGGACAAAACCCCTTGGATTCTTGGAGATTGGAGGATGAAAACCCTCTATTGTTTTTAAGGCAATTTCACCCAGAAGTTGCATCTGTGCTGAAAAGATTGCAGTTGTTTCAGTTTTGCAGAAGTTTGTAGAAGGGAGCTCCATCATACAATGTTTGTTTGTAGATTTGTTTATCTTCTGTATTGCTGTTATATCTATTGTATTTCAGCTTATTGCCGCATATTTTATCAATATAGATCAGCTCCAACATATTTGGGAAGTCACTCTTTATTTATGCAAAAAAAATGTCAAATTGTGTTGATTATTCTTGAGCAAATTTGGTACATGAAATTTCAGTATATGTTCAATATATATTGAGATATTTCAGTTCTGATATTATTTGCAAAATATTTTGGTTGGGGACATTACAAGAAAAATGACAAAAACTGGGAAAAACCTTTTAAAAAACCAATTATGAATTCCCTTTTTGTAAAAATTTAAATTGGGAAAAATTTGGGATAACATAAAAATGTAACTAATTGGAGAATATGGCAACACGGGTTATAATTTATGACGTAAACATAGCTTTCTAATATCGATTCTTTATTTTCAAATATAAAACTGGAGAGTTTCATATTAAAAAATGAGCATTTTGAGTTTCTACCTTACCTGAACAGTTTCTTGGAACTGAGGCGATCATATCAGTTTCAATATTTTCTTTGGAGTCTAATTTTGATTTTTAGAAAAGACTAGTTACAAATAAAATTGGCCTGCTATTTGGTTCAATTTGAAGACATGTTGATGAGAATCAATATGCTAGCTCTAGTGACTAATTCTGTAAAGGAGGTCTAATTTTAAGTTTTTAACTTTTACTTAATATACTGAATACTGTTCTATTTCATCTGTGGTTCTTTAGGACTGAGTAGTTTGTTTTCAGGCAGGAGTTTCGAAAGTAGTTGTTGGCCTTAGACATCCCTTGAAACATTTCAGAGGAAAGGCAATCAAAGCTCTAAGAGACGCAAGACTAGAAGTGAATGTACTTGGAGAAGATTTGCAAAACAGAAATTATGAGGTAAAGAAAATCTGTAATTTTGATGTAACTCTGAGTCTCAATTTATTTTCTTTTTCCATGTTTCTTGAGTTTTTCTGTATCTTTATGTTCTTACAGTAGTTTGTCAATAACTTGTACATATGCAAGGTGCTACAATAAAGTGCAATTTGCAACATTACTATGACTTTAAAATAAGCCAAAAGGCCAAAGCATGAGAAAGTATGTAACAGAGTTAATATTTTAATAGTAAAAACCTCAAAGCAACAACGGATTGCATCTTAAAAATGTGTTATTATATGCACACATGTTTGTATAGAGTAATGAATGAAAGAGTACACGGGACTTCAAAATAAATTTTAAAAAGTAAAGCTTTGTTTTTAGGCCATGGCTAAAGCAAACATGAATTTGGCAAATGAGACTCCCCTTTGAAAGCCTACAGGTGGATTTCTTTCCATTTACGTTTTACATTGTTCAATTTTATATTTCTACATTTCGATCTTATGATCAAGCTCAGAAGTAAACCTAACCTTGCCAATCCACCTACACTTGAACTAAAATAATTCATTTTAATTTTGATGTCTCAGAAATTTTGCTTTTGGGAAATTTCAATATTAGACATGTTTTACTTTATATTTACTTGAATTTGGACTGAAGCAGTGTTATTTATATTCATGTTTGACATTTGTTGAAAATAGATACAAAATGTAGACCTTGCGTTATCAGGTGGAGCCCAAAGGCTACAAGAAGTTGTGGAGAATATTATCACTGTAAACTGTAAAGATGTAAATTACTGTTTAAAATGTGAGATTAAAACCAGTCTTCTAGCAGAATCAAAACTTCAGTATATTATCCTAATATTTTGATTTAGAGATGAGATTGGTTCAATATACATATAAGAACGAAATTGAGGCAATTCACATGTTTCTGAAATGTAAGCTCAACAAAACTAAAAGATAGCTTATACCATATAAAAATCCTTTGAAAATCACTTCTTTGGGTTTTCTTCACCTTTGTTGACCTCCTCTTGCTTCAAAGGATAACTTATATGAAGGAATTGATGAATGAAACTATTAAAAAGTGTCTTGTATCAGTGAGTATGCCAAGTATACTCAGTCAATACTTATTAACCAATTATGCATTGCATTTGACCAAGTATTCGCCTGCGAACAATACTCAACATTCTCATAGTATTTTGAGTTGTATTCACAAAAGTGGCATGCCTGTAATTGAACCAATGCTTTTCTTTGCAAAGAGGACTGCAGCAATCAATGTCATAACAAGGTTTCTAAGCATAACATATTATAGAAATTGTCGAACAGATGTCTGCATAGATTCTAGAACATATAGCTAGTTTAGTTTGTTTGTATAAGTAACTAGGAAAACATTGTTAGCTACAAATTTGGTTTATATTCTTAACATATTAAACTATAATTTTCAATTTATGTATTGACATCTAACTCTAGTTAATATATAATGAGGTTATCAATTGTCTCTTATTATTATGTAACTAACCTAATATGGTATTGGTTGTATAAATTGTCAGTTAGAAGTAGTTATTCTTGCCATTAGTTGCATTAGATCTCACACACATTTACACAGCAAAAGGACAATTCCAATTTCTAACTGCTTGATGGCTTAACCAACTTAATACCTATCAGTAAACTTATTGACACATAGGTGTCAAACAAGAAGATTGTTGACAAGGTATTCAGTGACAAGTAATCACCTGTATGTTATTTTTACCTCTTGATAGATGTTTCATATCCATCTTAACATGGCACTGACAATTGTTCATGCATAATATGTATTATGATCTAACAATTTTACAAAATTTCAATCTTGTGTATAAACCAAACCATAATATGCACAAAGGAACCAATCAATATTCACCATAAATAAAATTAGTACAAATCACATAATAAAATAAGCGCTTGGTATTTATTCATATAAGTGCAATGTACAATTCCCCAATATGGTCAGCAATACAATCGGGAATTTGCATCAACATGGATCTTGGCAAGCCGCTCTCTTCTAGATTGATTCTAGAAGTTGGAGCTATAGAGTGGGAAGAGCCCTCAGATAATGAAAATATACCTTTCAGCTGTAGGGTGTGTCATGAGCATTGCCATTTGGCCAATGTATGTCCACAACAAGAAGACACCTTGCTTATCTTCAAATGTCAAGAACATACAACAAAGAATCTGTAAGAACCCTGCTGGTTCTAACTCTGAATGCTGCTGAAAGATGAATTTTTTTTTGTATTTTTGATTGTTTTATGATTTTTTTATTTTTTTGTGATCTTATAGACTAGATAGAAGATGCAGAAGGGGTTTTAGTTTTCTTGAGATGTGTAGTTTTTGCGAAGGATGGCAAAAAGATGTAACATGCAAATAAGATCCAAGAACATACAAGGAATTGAAAGCAAACTAATAACTACCCAAATCAGCAAATCACCAATTCTGAAATTTAATCATATACCCATCAAATTTGCACATTATATTCATGTAGGAGTTGGATCTGCAAAGATAAATGCATACATGTGCTGGTATTGGCCTGGGAGAGGCTCTACATGCAAATGAGTGTGGTTGATCTGAAAGATATTGCTGATATAACATTGCTGCAAACTCAGATCTACAATTTCATCACCTAAAACTCGTCCAATGAATCCCAAACGAAGACTTAGAGTAGGTCCTCCACAAAGGTGAATTGGGTTGTCGTTCAATCCACAATATTCCTTGAGAGTTTTCGTTCCCAAAGGATTGAATATTGCTGCAACTCTTCCTCAGAGCCCAGATCTGTAAAAGTTGATTGTAAAAATGCCAAGAGATAATCCAAATTGTGACTCCAAACTCACTTTATGCTTTTCCCAAGAGGTGGCGTTCACTTTTAGGGCAAAAAGGCATCTCTAAAGAATCATTTAATGATTTCTTTATTTAATTCAAAACTCCCCAAGTTGGGTGCCCAAGTTGAGGGTCCAAAAATGCATTAATAAAAGGTTCACCTTTTTAAAACAACTTCATGTCAACTAGAAGGGGGTCCCTTATGATTTTATTATTATAAAGTGACATTATTAATCACTTTATTTTGTTCTTATTAAATATTAAAGCCAACACTTTAATATTTAATATTTTTTCCATTCCCATCACCTGGCCATCCTGAACGCTCTTCTAATCATTATCAATGTTTCTATGAAAGTCTTTAAGGCGACCTCCCTTATAATCAACTAGATTTAATGTGTATATATATATATATAGACACACACACACACACTTTCCTTTATTTAAATTAGCCAAACTCTGTCAATGTTGTAAGCGATCAACATAAGATACAATAAATTCATATGGTTGCGTAAATTTTTATTTGAATATCTATTGTTAAAAAATATCTATAAGATGTTCACTATAAGTTTTGAATTGCTTAATGATGTTGAGTTGATTTAATGACGTTATATAATTCAAAAATCACCACTCACCATCTAGGGGTTGAAGATGCTTCCTTATAATGAATAAGAGAGGACAAGGTTTTCATAGAATTATTTGCATTTTCTAAAGGAAAAGAAAATGATTTAAAGCTTGAAGTTGCACATTAATATACTCAAGGATATCATGGTTATTCATTATGTAATTCTTTGACAAAGACATATCTCCACTCATACTACATTTCTCTACTGTTTCAGAAATGCAATCCGGTTTTGAATCAAGATTACTGAGAAAATGTCATTTGTCATCCATTAAGAATTCTACTACTAAGATCATTAGCATTATCTACTTATATAATTGTTTTCCTTTCCACATTTAACCTTTTTCTGTGAATATCACAAATTATCTCATAGTTAAGACTAGTCGCATTATTATCAATTGAGTTCCACTCATAGTCAAATGCAAACCAAGACTCCAACACCGCATGAATACCAATAAATAGTACCCGAAGCACACTTTTCAAGTGTCCAAATCATGATATACCTCACCATGTTTCACATTACAGTAGTCTACATGTGGTATCACGTAATAAGTATCAACCCCTAGATATCCACCATGGTTATTACTTAACCATGATACATAATAACAGAAAAAATCTTACCAACAAATATACTACTCAATCATCAACATAACATAATACGGGTCTCAGTATCATGAGATTAAATAAACATCCTAGTTTCACATTTCTAAGACAACAATTAGTGTCCAAATTTTCTTAACACATATCCACAAGATCAGTATGTTTATCCAAAGGCATATCAATCATATAATAACATACAAAGGGCTCAAATAGCTTACTGAGAATATGCAATACCATTTGTATGTTAGTCCACATATTCTGGATTTACATGTTCACCCATACTCCTCTACTCTATACATTCAATAGATTTATATAAACCTAAGTATCGACTAGAATACTTATCTTAGGTAAATCTATGTAAAAGATGTTGAGAGATATCCTTCTTGAGGCACCTATTTTATTCCACTTGTATATGGTTAATCCTCAAATTAGTCTGCTAATTCAAGTCAATTGTTGTCCTCCCAATCAGTTTGCAAGGTTTATCTTGTCTTTGGTCCTTTCAACTAACAATTTTGCAAGGTACAAATAGTTGTCGCAAGTCTGATAAGAAGCAGCAAATGATAAAAACAATGGAGCAGAACAAGGACAAAGTAAGGGCAGATCCAGTAGCTTTTCTGTCATATAAGCAAAGGCTGTCATGGAGGGAAAGTTGGAATGAGATAGCAAAGGTTAGGTGGCACACTTTTGAGAGGGTAGAACCGTGACAAACTTCTGCCCAAAATCAGCAAAATTGGCAATGTGGTTAGTAATCCATGTCCAAGCTCAAGAAATGAATAAGAGTTTCAAGTGAGGCACACATTATGTGTGGCAATGCCATGGGAAATCATTCCAAAATGTTGGCAAAGAGCTAAGGAAAGTGTGCCTAAGGGAAAGAAGAAGAAATCAGTCAAGATGGGTGCTATTTGGTGATTGCAATGCCAAAATCAAACTCTGCCTAAGTTCAAAAAGTGGCAACAACATTATGAATCTCCACCCAAGAAAGAGAGTTAAAGTGTGAATGAGGCTAACTTTTCAAGTGGCAATGCCAAGTAAAATCTGCACCCAAGGTGGTAGAGAGACAAGTGATTAGTGCCTAGCATTGAAGGAGATATAAGTCATTGAAGTCCAAGTGCTGTTTTGTAATGACAATGCCCAGGGAAAGTTCTGCTATAAGTTTAAAATATGGCAATTCCTTTATGAAATTGTGCCCGAAAGTGAAATAGCATTAAACATAGCACAGATGTGCTTTTGTTAAGTCATTGCCACTCCTTATCTCCAGGTGTGTTTTGTAAGGGGCATAACCATCATAGAATGGCGCCCAAAGGCACTTTAAATGGGACACTTTAAATCATTAACAAGTGGTGCTTGTTTTGCTTGGCATAGCGAGCCCAAAAGTCTGCCACATTAGTCTAGTCAGTCAGCAGTAATTTCAAACACTTATGTTAAGGGTTGTAGGGAAAAATCAGTTTGAAAAGATGAAATTCAGCGCCTACAAAGGAATGCTGTTTAGATTTTGTTATTAGTAGTAGAAACAAGGTTTTCCTTTCCTCCATTGTTGTAGGTATATCAACCAAATTCAATCTCCTACGACAAGGTTTCAGCCTCTTCGAACAGCATATAGAGCAAGGCATCTTCAATGCCAACATTCATGATAGTTTGGCAATGCTTTTGTTTTCCACTGGTTCTAATTCGTGGTTAGGGTTTCTAGTATATCAAGAAAGCATTAGATTTAGGCACCCAGTTGGGTTGGTAAATTTACAGTGATAAGAGATGTTTATGCTGCAGACTTCATCAAAACCCTGAGAGAAACAAGCTCACATGCTATCTTCTAAGTGTTCAAATTGCTAGGATGTTCATGAGGTCCTTGAATTTAAAGAATCAATCAAAGTATTGCTGAAGTAGGGTTGCAAATTCAGTGAATTCATCATGGTCAATTTTCTAGTTTCAAGTCATCAAGTTGGTACTGGGAAGGTACTCATTAGTTTCACATTCATAAGATTTCAACAATTTTCTAGAGGCTTCATAAAAATTTTGCTAGAAGATTTAATAGTTTCAAGTTGAAAGATTGCTTCAAGTTTTCGGAATGTCACTTGTGCCAAATTTCTATTTATCAGTAATTACTGCATGTGGCAGCTGTCATCATCATCAGTGGTTATTTTTGGGTAATGGAAAAGAGCCTATTATTAGACCTCTTATTTTATTAAATGTTTTAGTATTAGATTGCTTTAAAGATGTTTTATTTTTGCTTTTTTTTCCAGATAAGGATAGGATTGCTTTAAAGTGGTACGTTTTGGGATATTTTATTAATAGTTTTAAATCCCTAAAAGCTACCCTTTGAAAGCTTATAAATAAGTGCTTTGGGCACAAGTTGTAGTTAATGATAGTGGAAGTTAGGCTTATGTTGCAAAAGTTGTCATTCAAGCATTGAAGTTGAGTTATTATGTTTTTCTGTAAGAATTTTTACAAGTGAGTTATGGTAAAGGTTGGCATTGAACTTTGCATTAATACTTATCGTTCTTCTTGGAAATCACTTTGCATGCTTCTAAGTGGTTTGCTTCTCTTAAATCTTGCACTATGTTTCCTGTTGTTAGTCAATTAGTTTCTTTGTTTAATCATCTCCTATTGTGGAGGTGAATTTGTTGGTCTTTGTTTTAACCAATAGTAAACATTTGTTTTTAAATCATATTATTGTTTAGTTGCAAATACAGAAAACCTCATTGTGAGATAAGTACTTTCAGGTCTTGTAATGTCCCTTACCTAAATTGCCCTAGAAATTCAAATGCCACAAGTTAGGTTTAGGGTTTATGACTTACTACTTAGAATATCTTTAAAATTTGCATAATTCTTGGATTTGAGTTTTGCAGTCATAACATAGGAAAACATATACAAAATATAGATATACAAAATATACATCTTTAACCATTAGGGTTAGACAAGATTACATTGCATTCAAATTCATAAACAATATCAATATAGAGAGATTATATATTCATTACCATGCAGCGAACTCAGTTTGTTTACAAAATTCAGTCATAGAAGAGGATGGTACAGGGAGGCATGGCAGGGTGCCTTTAGACAATAGTTCTCCCTGCAAGTAGTCCCCTCACCATTCTTCTTTGACTAGTGAACCTGAATTTGTCAATAAACCCTCGACATGGAGATTAGGAGGAGAATTCTGCCCTTGGGTGCCTTTAGCCGTTCTCTCCCTTTCACAGGACAGTAGGGTGCCCTACTAGCTGTTCTCTCCCTACCTGTCAATGTAAAGGGTGCCTTTGGCTATTCTCTCCCATAATGCATATTTCCTCCTTGTCCATGTTGATAGTTTATTGCAAATATTTTATGTATTTTTATATATGACAGTGATGTGCAATAAGTAAAGATAATTGACAGTCAATAATGATCTGACCTGATGTTCCTTATTTTATTTCTGCACATATATTCAATAATGATTCTTATTGAACTTCTAGTTCAGTTTTAGGATTTGCAATATATCCTTTTGCTGTCCACAATAGTCTATATGACTGAATATATATATATATATATATATATATATATATATATATATATATATATATATATATACAACTTTGCAGATGGAATTTGAATGTTTGCTGTTATATTCAATAAACAATGATCGATTCATGTTCTCCTTGATGTCACTTGTGTCTCCTTTTTATACCCCGCAATGGTGGCGTCTTCATGAGATCATCGTATCCTTTGCTATAGGACGTATCTCTTCCTACAGACCGCACCTCCTCATTACATATTGATCGCTTAGCATGATTGAAATTGTTTAAATCTTTAATTTAAACCTTTTTAAAATATCTTTAATCGAATGCAATTAAAACATTGGTCTTGGCATCGGTATTGTTGATGAGGTTGGCCCAAAGGCATATAAATTCGGGTAGGGACACGATAGGTCTTGTGCTAAATCTTTGAGATCAAAAAGATAGGTCAAATTTACTTTCATGTCATTTCCTTTTATGCAAACCCCAGATGATAAATTTGTACAGTGTGCATAGTCGTAAGGTTGTTCATTGTTTTAGGTTTTAAGAGTAATTTAGATCTCAATGTAAGATACCCAACTAGAACTAACTAATTTTTTTCTTACTTCAACAAATTTACTTCCACTTAATGACATTCATCAAATATAACAACTTGTTTGAATCAACCTTGAAGTTGGGTACTTGTATTATTACATGATTCAACTTATTGCAAATGTCTTATTACAATGGATAATGCCTTCAATGGCAATAAACATACAAACTTATTCAACTGATTACAAGAAAGGCCTTGAAGCCTTGATGTCTACAATGATTCCACAATTGATCAACTCTATTGAGCACAATGATGTCAACTATGTGTTAACACCTCACAACTTGACAAGGGAGCATCACCTTATCACTGTTAAGGGAGCATCACCTTATCACTGTTGAGGGAGCATCACCCCAACTAGTTGAAACTCGCAGGCTTCAAGACAAGCATAAGCTTCACAAAGAGAAATTCGCCAAAAGATTCAATATCAAATGAATGAGAGCTCCTCCTTTTATAGGCCTTCCAAAGGGAATGAAGGCACGCTTTCCAAGGAGCATATTCATGAAGAATATTCCTTCTGACAACTCAGTGTGATGTGGCAACCTCACCCAATGTAGAGGAACGGATCCCAATGTCCTCCTTTCAACCAATGATAGTTGAGTTGGTTACAACTACCTTTCCTTCATCCTAGGCGCCAAGTTAGGGTGTCTGGTACAGGGAAATCGCTTGTGTTAGTTCTAGGCGCCAGATGAGATTGGAGAAGACAAAGAGTGCGCCCAAGTGTGGAAACCACCAGGCAACTCAATCTGAAGTTAGGCGCTTCATTAGCAGATCCTAGTCAAGTGGGGGTGCATGACATCTAGCTCCATGTTTGGTGTCATAATGGACTTAAGTCACTAGGTGCATATCAGAGGGGTAACAAGTGGGAAGTGCACCTAAGGTACTTAGATGATAGACCTTCATGTGTTGAGGCATTTGGAATGTCAGAACAACCTTCTTGGATGAGCGCCTTGATTGGGAATCTCAAGCAAACATCTAACCCCTTTCTTAGCTAGGTGCGTTCTAGAGGTGAAACAGGCAGGAAGGGTGCCCTGCATGCATGATGGTTTTCTTTGTCAAGTCTTCAAGTCTTGTTGTCTTGGAAGGTAGAATACCTCATCCTTGAGTGAGCGCCTTACTTCACAAGTTCAAACTTCATCTTTTAACTTACTCTGTAACTAGGCGCCAAAACTGAGGTCTTCAGTCAAAATGTGCAACTAGAGCCTTCTAGGCCAATTTCATCCCAGATTGGCAGGATAAGAGACTTCTTGAAGTTGAAAGTATCTTCATTAGTCAATGTGCTACTCATTCAAACTATTGAATCCCCTGTTCTTGCTTGGGCGCTCATTTGGCCTAGGCATCATGGAATTTGCGCCTAGGCATGGAAACCTTCTAATACTTGTCCAATCTTCATCAATAAGCTAGGCGCCCTATTGAAAGAGTTTAGCTATGTTGAGCGCCCCATCTTAAGACCATTATTGAGCGCCAGTGGTTACCTTAATAGCTAGGCGCTCATTGTAGATTGTTTGATCAAGAAGTGGCGCCTTGATCATTTAGGCGCATATTTGATGTGGCAGGAGTGAAAACTAGTGCCTAGATTAACTTAGGTAATTTTATGATCTCCAAGCTTGATTTGATACTCCCGGATGCTCAACTGGAGGTCCAACATTCCTAATATCACTAAATTTTGTCTTCGCAGGTTAGGCGCTCTTTTGAGGATGCACAGATACCTAAGGGCGCCTAAGACAATTGCTTCAATTTACTTAGTCAAAAATCATCTTTGGAATCAATCAATCCTTTTCCTACCAAGGCGCCTTGTTCGGAATGATTAATGTGCCTCATAACACAATGTTTCTATGCTAGGCGCCAATTTGAAGCTGGAGGGGAGAGAAAGTGCGCCTAGCCCCACTTAGGCAACTTCTGTTCTTTAAAACCTTGATCTAGAGTGTTGATAGACTTTGATGATGATATGGTTGTCATATTGCACTTCCAAACCTTGATAGAAAGCTTCAAATCGTTAGGCGCTCATTTGTGAAATTTGATGTGAAATTGGCGCCTAGACTCCAAGAGTCAACTTCCTGCTTACTTGGCTTCCAGACTTAGCCAAATTTTAAGTTTCTGACTTTGTTCCTGCAAACAATAAGGTTGAGTTAGTCAAAAAACCAATTCATTCCTTCATCATTTAGAATTAGCCTCCGGGAATGAGGAATAGGCTAATCCATTTTTCATTTGACGATCAAGCCGGAAACGGGGACATGACAGTCTCCCCTTCCCGGGATTGCTTGTCCTCAAGTAATTGAAGGTTAGGATGCTCCAAAATCTTTTCTCCTTCCCAAGTTGCATCCTCCATCGGCAACCCTTTCCATTTCACGAAATATTCCCTTATGCTCCGGTTGTGCAATTTCTTTTCCCTTATATCTACCACACTCTTAGGTTCAAGTAGAAGCATTTCTTCTTCATCAAGTGGTGGTAGTTTATCAGATGAAACCACATGTTGTCCTAGTGCCTTTTTGAGACATGACACATGAAATACATTGTGTATGCAGCTTCCTGCTGGCAAGTCAAGTTCATATGCCACTTCCCCTACTCTTCTCAACACCTTGTAGGGTCCGTAGAACCTAGGTTTCAATTTCTCCGCACCTGACCTCTTCAAAGTACTTTGCCTATATGGCTGAAGGCGCAAAAATACCATATCACCTACTTCAAAGCTTCGTTCAACTCGGTGTTTGTCGGCATACAACTTTTGCTGGTTTTGAGCCCTTTGCAAATTGTCCTTAAGGACTCTCAAAATATCTTGATTATCCTTCATCAAGTCACTTGCTCGGGGAGCTCTACTATCATCCAGTGCCAGATCAATAAATGAAACTGCCTCATACCCATACAATGCTCGAAAGGGAGTCATGCCAATTGAGATGTGGAAAGTGGTGTTGTAGCAGTATTCACCCAGATGTAGCCACTTAATCCAAGCACGCTGATGATCAGACACATAGTTTCTCAAGTATCCCTCAAGCCATTTATTTACAATTTCAGTTTGTCCATCGGTTTGAGGATGATAACTAGTGCTTGGTCTCAGGTCAGTTCTAGCTAGTCGGAATAGCTCTCTCCAGAATACACTGATGAACCGGCTATCTCGATCACTGACTATGGTCTTAGGAAGGCCATGTAGTCTGAAGACTTCACGAAAGAATAACTCAGCTACTTGCAATGCTGATGACTCAACTGGAATTGCAAAGAAGTGAGCATACTTGGTTAACCTGTCCACAACTACATAGATGCAGTCTCTTCCATTCACCTTTGGAAGACCTGTGATGAAGTCCATAGAGATACTCTCCCACTTATGTTTTGGAATTGGTAGTGGTTGAAGTAACCCTGCTGGAAATGTATGCTCTGACTTATTCTGTTGACAAGTCAGACACTCCCTAACATATTGGAGAACTTCCTTCAGACCTTTCCAAGTGAATCTTTCCCTGATCTGTCTGTAGGTTTTGAAATAGCTAGGGTGTCTTGCAAGTGGAGTATCATGGTATGTCCGCAAAATCTGTTGCTTCAACTCCGATTCAGGAGTCAGATAGATTCTATCTTTGTAATAGATGATATCATCAACCACCTTGTACCTATCATCTTGAATGACTCCATCCATGATCTCACAAGCAAATTTTGACTTGGAGTACTCAACTAAAAGCTGAGACTTCCAATCAGCCGAAACTTCACGTAGGGCACAAATGGGGGGTTTGCTAGACAAGGCATCGGCTACCACATTCTTCTTGCCTTTCACATACTTAATGTCAAAATCATATGCCTGTATTTTAACAACCCACTTCTGCTGTCTTTCATTCAAATCCTTCTGCCCTAGGAAGTATTTCAAACTGTTGTGATCAGTTCTGACCACAAACTTAGATCCAACTAGATACTGGCGAACTTTAGCCAAAGCATGCATGATTGCCAACATCTCTTTGTCATAAGATGAGTACAATCTTTCTATGTCCTTCAACTTCCTGCTCTCAAATGCGATGGGATGATGATCTTGCATCAATATTGCTCCAATGCCTTCTCCAGAAGCATCACATTCTAGAACAAAAGACTTAGTAAAATCTGGCAAAGCCAGCACTGGTGTTGTACTCATTACTTCTTTCAATATGTCAAATGCAGCTTGAACTTCTATTGACGAAATGAAAGCACCTTTCTTTGTCAGATTTGTTAAGGGTGCCGCAAGCTGGGAGAATCCTTTAACAAATCTTCTATAATAGCTGCAGAGGCCAAGGAAACCTCTTAGTTCAGATACATACCTGGGAACTGGCCAATTGCAGATGGCTTCAATCTTTTCTTCTTGAACTTTCACACCATTAGCTCCGATCACATGACCCAGGTACAGAATCTCCTCAAAATCACACTTAGACATCTTTGCATATAAAGATTGATTCTCCATGATGCTCAAAACTTCATCTAAGTGTTGGAGATGTTCTTCCCATGTCTTGCTATAAATCAAGATGTCGTCGAAGAAAACCAATAGGTACTTCCTCAACTGTTTGTTAAAAACATGATTCATGTAGGACTGGAAAGTAGCTGGTGCATTTGTCAACCCAAACGGAATCACCAAGAATTCATAGTGTCCGTAATGACATCTAAATGCTGTCTTTGGAATGTCTTCTTCTCGAACATGAATTTGATGATAACCAGATCTGGGATCTATTTTTGAAAAGAACACAGCCCCATGAAGTTCATCAAGTAACTCGTCAATCCTAGGTATTGGATACCTATTCTTGATGGTCTTCTTGTTCAATGCGCGATAGTCAATACACATCCGCATTGTTCCATCCTTCTTCACTAGCACCATAGATGATGCAAATGGACTTGATGATGGCCTAATGTGTCCCATCTCGATCAATTCTTTGATCGTCTTCTCAATTTCAATCTTGAAATGTCTTGGATGCCGATAGGGTGCAATGTTGACGGGTTTCGTCCCATCCTCCAATTCAATGACATGCTCAAAACCTCTATCAGGAGGTATGCCTGGAGGTATATCCCTAAACACCTTACCATGCTTATCCAACATTGCCTAGATATCCGCAGGATAAAGTTCTTCAACAGAGAGAATCTGGTTGTCCTTGATGCAAACCTGTGTTGCCCACTCAATGTCATTATGCCTGAACAATGCTTCCATGCGTTTAGCCGAGACAACTCTGGGGTTTCCATCAGACACTGACTTCAGTTTGATCTTCCTTCCCTCATGCATGAACTCCAATTCCATCTTCTAAAAGTCCTGAACTATCCTTCCAAGTGAATGTAACCATTGTAGTCCAAGCACCACGTCAATATGCCCAAGTCCAACTACATAGAAATCATCCTGTAAGGAATAATCACCCATTTGAATTTGCAGTTGGGTCACCTTTCTGGTACAACTCATCAGGAATCCATCAGCAACTGCTATTTGAAATCCTTCGAAGTCTTCAACTGTTAGACCCCGCCTTGCTACCAAACCTTCATCTATGAAGTTGTGAGTAGCACCATTGTCAATTAGACAGGTGATTCTCTGACCCTTCACAACTCCTCTTATGCGGAAGGCATGATACTTAGGTACTCTTGAAATAGTTGCTAGTGTTTTTGTCAGTTGTCCCTTCCGTGACAACATTAAGAGTTGGTTGTTCATGTACTTCCTCTTCATCCTGAGTTGGCTCTTCTTCACTCAGTGACTCCTCTTCACTTCCATCATCAAATACTACTTCAATCAAATGAGCTTTACCTTTACCAAGGCACCTATGTCCTGGTTCCCAAGGTTGCTTGCAAGAAAAGCAGAGTTTCTTCCTTCTTAGTTCATCTCTTTCTGCTATAGGTGTACCTTGAGTCATTCTTTGAGGAAATGAGGGTTTCCTTTGAGTAGAGCTAACGCCTTTATAGAATTTCCTCTTAGGCTGGTATATAGGAGTAGTATCCAGATCAAGAGCAAAGTCAATTGCTTCTTCCAAGTTTGCTGGCCTTTGTACCTTTACCAATGGCTTGATCTGACTGTTCAATCTCCCAATGAACAACATAGTGATTCTTCGGTCAGTCATGTCAGGTACCATCACTACTATCTTTTGAAACTCATTTACATACTGCACAACCCTTCCTTCTTGCTTGAGTTGAGCTAGTTCACGATAGTACACTTCAGTGTCTTTCCTATCAAACCTTTGAATTAACTTAGTTACAAACTCATCATAGGAATCTATCCTATCATGATGTTGAGAGACTAGGCCATGATGCCACCATTCATAAGCCAACCCTTCAAGGTGCATTGTAGCAAAATGAATCGCCTTCTTTTCTGTCAAAGGCTTAAGAGAAAGGTATGTATCCAGCTTGTTTACCCAAGCTCTAGCACTGAGCTTACCACTTCCATCAAAGGTAGGAATGGGGACTCGATTCAAAGCGTCTTTATACTCCTTTGTATCATCATCCCTTCTAGGACGAAAGCCTCTTTCTACCATGTCTGTCCCTATCTTCTCTCTTCTGTCGACAATATTCATTGAAAGTCATCATATCCCAAACACGATCTGGTAATCTGGCATAGAGATCTGCAAAAAGTGCTACTTCATCTTCAAAGTTATTCTGCTCTCCTTCATCAAACTCTTCATCAGCTTCATTGCCTTATGCAGGTGGTGGAGGAAGGAAAGTAGGTCTTAAAGGCCTATCAACTGTTGGAGTTCGTGTGCGGACTCTTCTGCCCGTTGCACTATCAACATCATCATCAACATGTCTTTCTTGTCTCTCATGTCTAGCTGCATTACCTTGCTGACCTTCAACTCCTTGATTCATGTTTTGAAGGGATTGTAGGACTTGTTGCAATATTTGAGCTGTTTGTTGTTGTCCAACGACAATGTTTCTAAACATCTCCCTTGCTTCACGTTCACCATCAGCAGGTGGACTTCTACTTCTTTCATCAGCCATGCTAGCTGGAGCTTCTGTATGATGTTGTTGTTGTTGTTGCCCAACTCTTCTTGTATAATACTTGTGTGGACCTACTTCGGGTGGCTGCATAACCCAGAGGCTGGCAGGATCCAGGCTCTGATACCACTGTAAGATACCCAACTAGAACTAACTAATTTTTTTCTTAAACAAATTTACTTGCACTTAATGACATTCATCAAACATAACAACTTGTTTGAATCAACCTTGAAGCTGGGTACTTGTATTATTACTTGAGTCAACTTATTGCAAATGTCTTATTACAATGGATAATGCCTTCAATGGCAATGAACATACAAACTTATTCAATTGATTACAAGAAAGGCGTTGAAGCCTTGATGTTTACAATGATTCCACAATTGATCAACTCTATTGAGCACAATGATGTCAACTATGTGTTAACACCTCACAACTTGACAAGGGAGCATCACCTTATCACTGTTGAGGGAGCATCACCCCAACTACTTGAAACTCGCAGGCTTCAAGACAAGCATAAGATTCACAGAGAGAAATTTGCCAAAAGATTCGATATCAAATGAATGAGAGCTCCTCCTTTTATAGGCCTTCCAAAGGGAATGAAGGCATGCTTTCCAAGGAGCATATTCATGAAGAATATTCCTTCTGACAACTCAGTGTGATGTGGCAACCTCACCCAATGCAGAGGAACGGATCCCAATGTCCTCCTTTCGACCAATGAAAGTTGAGTTGGTTACAACTACCTTTCCTTCATCCTAGGCGCCAAGTTAGGGTGTCTGGTACAGGGAAATGCGCTTGTGTGAGTTCTAGGCGCCAGATGAGACTGGAGAAGACAAAGAGTGCACCCAAGTGTGGAAACCACCAGATAACTCAATCTGAAGTTAGGCGCTTCATTAGGAGATCCTAGTCAAGTGGGGGTGCATGACATCTAGCTCCATGTTTGGTGTCATAATGGACTTAAGTCACTAGGCGCATATCAGAGGGGTAACAAGTGGGAAGTGCGCCTAAGGTACTTAGATGATAGACCTTCATGTGTTGAGGCATTTGGAATGTCAGAACAACCTTCTTGGATGAGCGCTTTGATTGGGAATGTCAAGCAAACATCTTCTAACCCCTTTCTTAGCTAGGTGCGTTCTGGAGGTGAAACAGGCAGGAAGGGCGCCCTGCATGCATGATGGTTTTCTTTGTCAAGTCTTCAAGTCTTGTTGTCTTGGAAGGTAGAATACCTCATCCTTGAGTGAGCGCCTTACTTCACAAGTTCAAACTTCATCTTTTAACTTACTCTGTAACTAGGCACCAAAACTGAGGTCTTCAGTCAAAATGTGCAACTAGAGCCTTCTAGGCCAATTCATCCCAGATTGGCAGGATAAGAGACTTCTTGAAGTTGAAAGTATCTTCATTAGTCAATGTGCTACTCATTCAAACTGTTGAATCTCCTGTTCTTGCTTGGGCGCTCATTTGGTCTAGGCATCATGGAATTTGCGCCTAGGCATGGAAACCTTCTAATACTTGTCCAATCTTCATCAATAAGCTAGGTGTCCTATTGAAAGAGTTTAGCTATGTTGAGCGCCCCATCTTAAGACCATTTTTGAGCGCCAGTGGTTACCTTAATAGCTAGGCGCTCATTGTAGATTGTTTGATCAAGAAGTGGCGCCTTGATCATTTAGGCGCATATTTGATGTGGCAGGAGTGAAAACTAGCGCCTAGATTAACTTAGGTAATTTTATGATCTCCAAGCTTGATTTGATACTCCCGGATGCTCAACTGGAGGTCCAACACTCCTGATATCACTGAATTTTGTCTTCACAGGTTAGGCGCTCTTTTGAGGATGCACAGAAACCTAAGGGCGCCTAAGACAATTGCTTCAATTGACTTAGTCAAAAATCATCTCTGGAATCAATCAATCCTTTTCCTACCAAGGCGCCTTGTTCGGAATGATTAATGTGCCTCATAACACAATGTTTCTATGCTAGGCGCCAATTTGAAGTTGGAGGGGAGAGAAAGTGCGCCTAGCCCCACTTAGGTAACTTTTGGTCTTTAAAACCTTGATCCAGTGTGTTGACAGACTTTGATGATGATATGGTTGTCATATTGCACTTCCAAACCCTGATAGAAAGCTTCAAATCCTTAGGCGCGCATTTGTGAAATTTGATGTGAAATTGGCGCCTAGACTCCAAGAGTCAACTTCCTGCTTACTTGGCTTCTAGACTTAGCCAAATTTTAAGTTTCTGACTTTGTTCTTGCAAAACAATAAGGTTGAGTTAGTCAAAAAACCAATTCATTCCCTCATCATTGAGAATTAGCCTTCGGGAATGAGGAATAGGCTAATCCATTCTTCACTTGATGATCAAGCCGCAAACGGGGACATGACACTCAAGGAGCTTCCTTTGCTAATTTGAAGATGGGGTTTTTACCTTACATACTGTTCTGGTTTGAGTTGTCTTGAAAAGGACAATTAAAATGCTTATAAGGCTCATGTGGAATAGGTGTTGAGTTTCACTGAGTTCATCATGGGTATGACTAAATTTACTAATAATATCTGCCATGTTTGGGCGAGACATGATAGCATTGACTATATAGAAAAAATAAAGGGCATAATAGTTGCTAAAAGCAAGACCCTTTGAAGCATTTTTCAAGGAGGTGCAAATAATTATAATTGAATGTTGGAACAAGATGGCATCTTTACTATCTCCTTGCTTTTGCTTTGAACCCGAAGTATTATAGCATGAAGATACTTTCTTTGCCTAGAAGGTTCCCCCCATAGAAAATCATTATAGTGTTAGGTACAAGGCAACATTCACTATAGTCTTCACTAATCTAGATGTAGAGAACATAGTTGTGGGTGAATTTGAGAAGTTTATAGCTTCAATAGGTCACAACCTTAGCTCTCATTTGAGACATGTACAAGAAGGATGCATATACATGGTGGTACCTTTATGGCCAAGGATCTATTTATCTACAGCCTCTTGCCAATAAAGATCTATCACAGGCGTGGATTTTTGATTTTTGAACTCTTATTTTTCTTTGGAAAAATTTACTTCTATAATTTTTAGTATTTGTAAATTCATAAGAAAGTCTAATTTTGTTATGACTTTGTCTCAAATCTTAGTAGGCTGAGAGTTTTTATTTAGCTAATTGGAATTGGAATGCATAATCTTTTACCCACTTAGTTAAGTGCATCCAATTGGGAATTAAAAAGGCATAGGAGTTGGTGTATGTGCATTCCAACTTGCACCTCTTCTCACACAAGCAAGTCTAGTATGAGGAGCGGATGGTGAGACTTTTGGATGTGGCACTAGAGTATTCCGAAATGGATGCTTCGGTTGCACAACTTTCGTTAGCTTCGATCAATGATGAGTGACACGAGGCTGCTACACAAGACATGCAAAGTGTAGCTAGTGGGAGTGGTATTGCGTTGCTTGTGGCTTTAATGAACCAACTGATGATGTTGACACTCTCAATGAAGAGCAATATGATGCGTTGTATTGAGTTTTCATGTGTAATTGCATGTTTGACTATTGAGTATTTCTGTATTTTGAACATATATAAATCATTCTGATTTATCTGTGACATTTGACATTGAATTATCAATTATCAGCTGTATTCTGTATTAAATTTTGTATATTTTGTGCAAATTATGGTTATTTTCTACAGCTTAGTTAATCCCGCATTCCCTGCACATTGGGAGGAAAGCCCATCCCTGTTAATTCCTTTTCTATCCCTCTTTCTACATATCATTATCTCTATCCCAATCGCCATCCCTATCCTGAACCTGGTGTGTTTGGTATTCTTTCCTGCTCACAACTTAACCTGCTTCACAAATTGCTATGGTATTTCAAGCTAACTTCCTTTATTTTATATTTTGTACCACCATACCCAACCTGGGTAGAAAAAATCAGCGAACTGCCTTACCCAAACTGTCAACTTAGGTTTCATTAAATGCTAGATTGCAATACTTGTTAATCAAAGTGTACATTCTCCCCTTGAGAAATAGATTGTTCAGTGCAGGAAAGGTCATTCAGCAATAGCGTGGGTCCCAAAATTCCTTCTGATGCCAAAAATGTAAAAAAATATCAGTCAATTTCAGTGTAAGGAAATGGGCAAACAAAACTTTTTCCCATTGAAAATGGGCTAAATGTTCTGGTTTTGGACTTTTTATAGCTTCCATATGCTATTTTTATCCTACTAAACTTTGCTGTTATTATTCAAACAAGCTTAATTGTCAACTCCACTATAATAGCCCCTGCTTAAAGGATCTTTTGGATACCTAGGGTCCTTATCTCTCCCTTTGCCCTAATACTGGGGTCAAATTCACAATTAAGAAGTTCAAACACCGTTGAGGTCACATTAGCTTGTATAGTTGGTTTTCTACAGACGAACTGTTTCTTTCTGTCAATCAAAACCTGGACCGGTATACCAAACAATTAATTGGATTGAACACAGAAATCAACCATTTTATGGTCATATAGAGATTCATTCATTCAAGCGAACAAAATATAAATGAAGCAAATTTCAAGACCTATCTGTGAATTCTTCTATTTTTATAGGTAGTATTGAAAACCTGTGAATTTCTAAATGATCTATTGCTCAGTAGAGCTGCCTGTTGATGCAGTTTCATTCTTTAATGTTCTAACTAAAGTGCAATTAATTGGGTTCCATATATCTTACTTAATTGGGTATTAATTAGTCTTTTATAGGTAGTACTGAAAACCTGCAAATTTCTAAATGATCTATTGCTCAGTAGAGTTGCCTGTTGATGCAGTTTCATTCTTTAGTGTTCTAACTAAAGTGCAATTAATTGGGTACCATATATCTTACTTAATGCACATTTTTGCACTGGGAAGAGTTTTCTTGGTACTTTATAACAATTCCATTATATTATTTCAGGAAGCTTTGAGAGCTTGCCAATTGGTAAATGCTCCATTGCTATACAGAGAGGCTTGTCGGATCCCATTTTCAATTCTCAAATATGCTATGACTCTGGATGGTGTGCTTCTTTACTCTCCTCAGTTCTGTCATGTTGGTACTTGTTTACCTTTAAGAGGCGAATCCTCTTCTAGAAAGTGAGCAGTTCTTTAGCTCTGCTAACATGTTAGTCTTTGTTGATTCTTCTCAATGAATAAGCATTTCATTAGAGCCTTTGCAGTTATTATATCACTCAATTGCTATTAGAATATTGCTCTTATTGTTTTTCATTTCTGCCAACAATGACCATCTTTTCAATAACTGCCAGGAAAGATTGCTGCTAGCACAGGTCATGCAGCTTGG
The DNA here is from genome assembly GCA_027924645.1 of Cunninghamia lanceolata. Classification (NCBI taxonomy): domain Eukaryota; kingdom Viridiplantae; phylum Streptophyta; class Pinopsida; order Cupressales; family Cupressaceae; genus Cunninghamia; species Cunninghamia lanceolata. The sequence continues at coordinate 11,994,992 of BSBN01001533.1, forward strand.
GTAAGCAGTAAAACGTCCCGTAGAAGGGTCTTTGAAGCACGAAGTAGAAGTGATGCCATTGTTGTGGGAGGAAATACCGTGCGTCGTGATAGTGAGTTCTTCTGCTTGTGATATATATTTGTTATGCTACTTAAGAGGATGGACTTTCAACTATTTTAAGTTTGTCTTTCAGCTGATTTGCCTTGACCTCTTGTTAGATCCACGTTTAACAACAAGACAGGAAGGGGGTCATTTACCTGTTCGGATAGTTATGTCAAGATCATTGAAACTGCCCGAAGATGCAAATCTTTGGGATGTATCTGCCAGTCACACCATTGTAGTTACACAACATGGGGCCAACAGGAGCTTCCAGCAGAGACTTGCTCGTAAAGGTGTGGAAGTTGTGGAATTTGATATGCTAACACCAAAAGCTGTCATGGAGTATTGCTATGACCGTGGCTTTCTTTGTGTATTGTGGGAGTGTGGAGGGGCTTTATCCGGCCCTGCTATTGAATCTGCTGTTATCCACAAGGCAAGTTGAAATCTCGGATGATTTATGCATTTTACTGATGATGTTACTTTGAAATTTTATTTGACTGTATATATTTATTTGCACACTCCTGAATGTTCAAATTTTGGGTCCTGAATGAATTTGGTTTAAAATATTGAATCTCTAAGAAGTCTACATTTGTTGGTTTCTTTTCCTCACTATATCTTCCTTGTTTCATTTCATAGTGTCATTTCTAGTCATCTATGAAAGATTTAATTCGTTGGCGTCAAGAATTGCATATGTAATGATATTAGAATATTTGGTATTCTAGTGGAAGTTTTATGATTTAGAAAGTATGAGTGGAGATGGGTCGTAGTAAACATGACCTATCATGGTTTAAACTATAAACCTCATGTTTGATTAAGCCCTTAAGTGGATTAAGCTTATGGGAAATACACCACTGTCATAAACAACTTATAGTTGAACATGGGCTAATAAGTACAAAGGTTTTCATGTGCTTTCTTATGCAATTCCTGCATATATTAGAGATTCTACTCATTATGACAGGTACCTATAAGAGATCAGATTTTGGTGTATAAATGATCTAGGCACTGTCAAAGGAAGATATATGACTTAGATATGGATTAACATTTGACTTATACATTGGCTGGTTTCCCCTAGCATTTTAATCATATCTTGCTGTTAAATCTGTGCAGCAAATAGTGGAGATTAAATATTTCTAGTAGAGAGATCAGATTTTGGTGTATAACTGTCTTTGGCATTTATAGCTGGAAGCCTGGTAAGTCAAATGTGCAGATTACATATTCTAAAAGAGAGATCAGATTTTGGTGAGGAGGATACATGACTTGCATATGGATCAATATTTGACTAATACATTGGCCGGTTTCCCCTAGTATTTTCAGTCATATCTGCTACTCAAACTAAAATAGACACACATTGAGGAGTTTCCATTGATTTCTAGGAGAGGCATGCTCTTATAACTCTGGAGCTGTCATCCATTCTTGCTATGACTCGGGCTTTTTTTCTGTATTATGGGACTGTGGAGTGGCTTTATCTCCACTGCCATATCAGTGGTCTACAGCTGTAATCGGTGATACCTGGTCCTTGGACTGGATGTCGACAAGTGGGAAAAATTCATTGCCTAGGGTTCCCTTGCCTTTGGTCACCACCTTTATTTTTTCTTTTTCCTTTAATTTTTTAAATCTGACTGACTTGAATAAGAACATGCAACCTGAAGTTATTGTCAAGGCATGAACCTATAGTGCAGTGGATAAAGGATTTAGCTAACAAGAATGGGGTCTCAAGTTCCAAGCCTGTGAAGTTCATTTGTTGAAGGAATTGGATTAAGGGACAAGTTGCTGTATGAATATAGGAGTTGACATAGAGGGGCTTAAGTGTCAAAAGCTGGCTTAAAACAAATTTATTGAACTAGAACTTTTAGTAATTGTAAACTCTGCAGACATTAGTATTTTTCAATGAATTGTTTCTGATCTGGCCTTTTATGTTTTGTTTTGAGTTCAAAACTGAATTGGATTTCAATGTTTGTAGGAAATATTTCAATTCTAACATTATTGGAAGGAATTATGGTTGTGTGCTGAAATGGACCTATACTTGTTTATTTTTTAATAAGACAGGTCATATTGGTAAAGATTTTCCATCCCCTTGAAAAAAGCTTACTAGTGTCTAAAATTAAATATATTGCTGGCAACTTGCAGGTAAATATGATAATGTTTTAAGATCAATGACATCTTGATTCTGTTATTTTTTCAGTATGTGACATATGATAGGGAGTATTGAGATCCTGTGAAGATGTAGAAATTAAAAAAAATAATCTCGGCGAGGGTAATATTCTTGATATTAAAGGTATAGGCAATGCATTTCTTGCTTCTGAACATGGAAATGGACAGGAAGTATGTCATCTCCTTTATGTTCCATACCTTGGAAGGAATTTACTTTCCATTAATCAAATTGAGAATAGGTGACAAATTGATCTCTCTTATGATCAAATACTTAAACAAAGATATCAATCATGTTAAGCAAGATTGTTGTTAAGGGCCAAGGCATAGTAGAGGCTCAAGAGACATGTAATATTTATAAAATAATACTGAAAAATCTTATAATTTACAAGTCTTACAGTGTCTTACTGGATCCTCTCTTTCTACATTGGGGATTGATGGTGGAGTCACCATGGTTTTACCTTGATGCAAATTTAGTGTGTAGAACCTGCTCCTTAGGGAGTTCCATGTAATGTCCCCTTCTAGCAAGCCAAAATTTTCGCAACCTTGCAAACAAATTCAACTTGTAAAAGAGAACATTAGTATACAAATCATTTCATCATGTTCACATAAAGTGTTTAACAATAATAAACTCTATCTATTTCATATCCTTTCTAGTCATATATCCGTGTTCCTGATCTATCTTATATCATTAATCACACATAAGTCATGGACATACCTCGGGGAGGATGTTTGTAATCCTACCCATTAATCAGACCACTCACCTAATATGAGAGGGTGTGTTAAGGTTTCCAAGACCCACGGCCATAGGCCCAAGGTTTCGCCTCAATATTTGGAGGTACTTCACACTTGGTTTGGAGGGGCTTAAAGCCAACTCAAGGCTCACCTACCGTTAGGCCATTAACACTATCTAGGTCCTTCGCAACCATAGGGTGAAGAACTTCATGCTACACCCGGAAATACTTCGCTCTTAGCTCGGAGGGACAATGAGCCAGCTTGAGTGCTAGACACTAGATTCCCTCTAACCACTAGTCTCATACTTATAAGGTGTGTAGGTGGATTAAGAGGAAGGCTACTAATCCTAGCCCGGTACTCCATGGTCATGTTGATTACTTATTTAAGGTGATCTCATAATCAATCCCTTTGTAGAGATATACTTATTATTCTATGCATCAACATGCCTTCAATTTAAAATCACTATCTTGGATATTCACAATATCCACTAGTATATTGTCATTTCTCTTTGAATGCTTATGTCTTCATGGCTATGAAATTAGATGTTTACGCTATTACTACTAACCTTGGAATTACTCTAATATGAGATTCAACATTAAGAGTTATATAACATCCAACTGATTAAAACATTCATAACATTCATATAACCTTTATTTATTCCTTAATTTCATGTTTCAATGCCAATAAAGATCATATATGTAAACATCTAATATATTATTCAATTTCACAACCATATATACTCGATCCTATCTTATCATTAATGGTATATTGAACAGTAATAAATTCTTATTCATAAACATATTTACTTATTTCTTTAATTATTTATAAGCTTACAAATATGAATTGAATAAGTTAGAAGACTTATCTGTAGGGTATAACTGTTGAATATTCTTTATAGATTGTTAATTCCCTCAGACCTGATGAATGCTTCTTCTCTTATCAACGAACCTCTGCTGATCGTTGCCCTTTATTCCTACTATTTCCTTGGACTGCTCACTATTATTTCTTGAATATTTTAATCTGTTCTTTCTCTTGTAGATTGCTGCTGCCCTATCTTCCAATTCACTGCCGTGTCTTACCAATTCCCTTCCATACCATTTATATATTCCAAATACCTTAATGGTCATGGCCTTTCATAAGGGGTTCGTGATTATCTTTAGTTAATAAGACAAGCCTTATTTCCTTCACCGTAAGACTTTTGTCTTATATAAAATCACTTTATTATAAGCTTCCCTTTTTAATGATATACGCTGCCGTAATCTTTTAAATAAGATTTAACTTATGTAAAGTCATTCTTATATTGTTAAGTATATTTATTTATATATTATTATATTTATATTTGTGCATATTATATATTATGTATTATATTTATATTTATATATTATATATTATATTTATAATATATTTATTATATTATTATAATGAATGATTATAATAATATTTCTTATTTATAAATACCATCGATATATTATATTTTAATTTTATAAAAATAATATTATTTAATATTATATATGATGACAAACGCCATATTTGACTTCTTCGTCTTTTAATATGATGTTTAAATCTTTAATTTAAACAATGCCATAATATGGGGACATGACAGGCCTCCCCTCTTAAGATTGCTTGTTCTCAAGCAATCACAACGATTTCTTTCATTATCTTGCACCTTTTAATGTCTACTTGTTGAGACGAAATCGTGGTTTAGATTGAACGTGCTTTAGTGAAGAGAGTTTGATTGTGATTCCATGAAAGAGAATTTGTGATTAAAAGAGATTTTGTTTGATGTTTTAATTAATAACGATTAGATGCAAGTATCATAGATTAAGAAGATTTGAGAGTATTGAGATTCCAAGATTTCAATGAATGTTGAAGATATCTTGATCTTTGATTACGAGATTCGGTCTTATACTTGTCATACGTTATTGACCTCAAAATTGAGAAGAGTCGTATTCTTGAGAAGTAATTCATTATATGATGTCATGAGGAGAAATTTTATGATCAAAGATTTGGTAAGCTTTTATTTGAATAGCGATGTGCTTGATGAATTATAAGTGTTATAGATGATTATGAAGAATGATCCTGGGAATTTGAGGGTTATGGGCCCATAATATAACTTAGTATCAGTTTTATGTTACTTATATTAAGAGAAGAATTACAAAAAAAGACTCTCGGAAGAGATGAATTTGGTTCATGGATCTTTGTGATTAATGAAATTAATTTTTTGTGTTCTATACTTCCCTAATGTCCTTTGTAGGATATACTGATTTCTTCACCTGCACATGAAAAATATCTCTCAAGTCGATCCTTTGATAGAATCCATAGAAATACTTGCAAGTTAGAGCGTGATGTAGGGCACACTTCCTACCTATCACCTCTTATATCCACCTTCAAGGTTCAAGAGTGTGATGGAGGGCACACTTCCTACCTATCACATCTTGACAAGAGTATGATGGATGGCACACTTCCTACCTATCGGCTCAAGCACGCAAGCAACCAGCCCAAGCAAGTAGGCAAGTAGCTCAAGTAGACAAGCAAGTAGCTCAAGCAAGTAGGCAAGTAGCTCAAGTAGACAAGCAAGTAGCTCAAGCACGTAGGCAAGTAGCTCAAGTAGGCAAACAAGTAGCTCAAGCAAGTAGGCAAGTAGCTCAAGTAGACAAGCAAGTAGCTCAAGAAAGTAGGCAAGTAGCTCAAGTAGGCAAGCAAGTAGCTCGAGTACAAAACATACATGTAAGTCGTAAAGTATACACTTAAATACATAAGTCGCACGAATACATGTATACACATAAGCTGTCATGTCCCCATTTCCGGCTTGAGCACCAAGTGATGAATGGATTAGCCTACTCCTCATTCCCGGAGGCTAATTCCGAATGATAAGGGAATGAAATGGGTTTTGACTAACTCTGTGTGTCATTTTGCAGGTACAATCAAGGAGTTTCAAGTCATAATCCACTAAGTCAAGTTTAGGGCGCTCATTCCTACAGTTACACTTCAAAAATGCGCCTTGGGTTTTGAAAGCAATAATCAAGAGGATGGAGTCATCTTTGGATATGTTGAACATCAATTGGGCGAATTGACTCATCAAACTTGAGTTTGGGATCATTGAAGAAGTCCAAGTGAGTTAGGCGCACTTCCTAGCTCTGATAACCCTCAAAGTGCGCCTAGTCCTCATAAGGTGCAAATCCAGGATAAAAACATGGGTGTTTGAGTTGGGATGGTTGATTGGATCAACAGGAGTGGATGAAGTGAGTAGTCCATGCAAAGAGGAGTCTTAATGCATCTAGGCGCCAATTTCTCCACCAAATTCCCAATAGTTCGCCTAGACTCTATTGCACTTCAAACAAGTGATGAACTCCTTCAAGATTGATCAAGTGAAGCCTCACCGTCAATAAGATCAAGTGGAAAGATGAAGTGACCAAGTAATGACATCTTGTTATCTAGGCGCACTTTTCCTCTAGCAACCTGTCAATGAGCGCCTAGCTATTTAGGTTACTTCTGGCACTCAATAATGGTTTTGAGATGGGCGCTCAACATAGCTAAACTCCTTCAATAGGGCGCCTAGCTTAATGATGAAGTTTGGACAAGTATATGAGGTTTCCATGCCTTGGCGCAAACTCCATGATGCCTAGACCAAATGTGCGCCCAAGCAAGAACAGGAGATTCAATAGGTTGAATGAGTAGCACATTGATTGGTGAAGATACTTTCAACTTCAAGAAGCTTCATATTCTGCCAATCTGGGATGAAATTGGCCTAGAAGGCTCTAGGCGCACATTCTGACTGAAGACCTCAGCTCTGGCGCCTAGTTACAGAGTGAGTTAAAAGATGAAGTTTGAACATGTGAAGTAAGGCGCTCACTCCAGGATGAGCTATTTTACCTTCCAAGACAACAAGACTTGAAGACTTGACAGAGAAAACAACCATGCATGCAAGGCGCACTTCCTGCTTCACCTCCAGAATGCGCCTAGCTAAGAAAGAGGTTTCAATCCATTCATAGTGAAAGGCGCTTAAGAGAAGATAATAATTTTGATCCAGTTGTGACTTGTAGCAAAGCAAAATCATTCTCTTCCTAAGGCGCTATAGAAGACTCAAACAAGATGTAATACTTTAGATGAGGGCGCTAGATTTCAAGTGTTTGAAAGTGTGAATTATGCAGATGTGCGCCTAAGATAGTTGCTAGTCCCCAAGACCTGTTTTGAAACAAGGCGCTCCATCAGGAGATAGCGCCTAGGGTCCAAAAGATATTTGCTAAAGTTCTAAGTTTGCATGGAGTCATCAAATTCTTCAAGGCGCATATTCAGGCCTCTGCTACCTCAGTTGGGCGCCTAGGTCACATTGGGCGCCATTCCATGATCATACTACTCCAAATGGGCGCCTAGTCAGAAGATAAGGTAGTTGCATCTACCTGAGCTTTCATTGGTCAACAGGACGTCCTCGGGATCCGTGTCTAGGTCTTTGGGTAAGTTTGCCAACTCAGAATGAGTCATCAGACGGAATATTCCCTTGGATATGCTTCTTGGGAAACGTACCTTGGTTCCTCTTGGTGCATTGAAAAACGTGCCTTCATTGCCTTTGGAAGGCCTATAAAAGGAGGAGCCTTCTCATTCATTTGCTATCTATGCATTTGAAAAACTTCTCTCTGCAAAGCTGTTGAGCTTGTAATCTTGAGGCCTGCGAGTTTCAAGTGTTGGGGTGATACTCCCTCAACTGACAAGGTGATGCTCCCTTGTTGTATTGTGAGGTGTTGACATTCAGTTGACATCGTTGAGTTCAATTGAGTCGATCAAGTATAGGCGCCCATTGTAATCATCAAGGCTTCAAGGCCTTTCCTTTGTATTTCCATTTGAATGAGTTGTACTTCATGCTACTAAAAGCACTATCCATGTAATAAGACATTGCAAGTTGATTGAATCAAATAACTAGACAAGTACCCAACTCTCATTCAAGTAGTTGTCTTTGATGTATATCTTTGTATTGTTGCAGTAGTTGATGAATTAATAGCAAATAAAATTGTTTAAGAAAGGAAAAATTTTAGTAGAACTAGTTGGGTATCTTACATAAGCCACAAGGTAAACATTTGAATACACATAAATCACAAAGTATACACAGGATGACTGCTCTGATACCACTTGTAATGCCCCCTTCTAGCAAGCCAAAATTTTCGCAACCTTGCAAACAAATTCAACTTGTAAAAGAGAACATTAGTATACAAATCATTTCATCATATTCACATAAAGTGCTTAACAATAATAAACTCTATCTATTTCATATCCTTTCTAGTCATATATCCGTGTTCACGATCTATCTTATATCATTAATTACACATAAGTCATGGACATACCTCGGGGAGGACGTTCATAATCCTACCCATTAATCAGACCACTCACTGTCATATCCCTTAATAGTTCGAGGATTTCCAATTAAAGATTGGAAAAGAAAATTATTTGCTATCTCCTCTCTAGATTATTTTTATAACTTAGTCAAATTTCATTCTTATACAGGAAATCGTATAAGAATAAGACAAAATTGGGAAAAAGACAAAATTTGAATAAGACAAATTGTTATGACTTGGCACTAAAAACAAATAATATTAATAAAAGGAATTAAGGCAAGCTCCATGAAGGTTCGAATAACTCTTGCCACCGATCACCTTAAATAAATATCATTAATTATAATTGGGTTCTATGAAGAGACATCAAGTTTCATTCGTTGCCTTTCATTTGCCAAATCTTTGTATAAAGGAACCCAAGAAGCATTTGAAGTGGGCAGAAATAATATACAGGAAATCGTACCAAGGAAAGTACGAACAACAGAATTATTAAGTTTATACTTCAGTGATAGCAGATACAAAGGAGTCCATTATCAATATTTACAAAGCTTATACCAAGACTGCAAACTAGATTTGCACAACAAGTCTCTTATCATTTTCTATTTATTGCTGATCCCTCATCATTGCCGTACAGGTACGGACAACATAGTGCCCTTTGTTTCTGACATTATCATATATAAACTTCTATGATAGTAATCAGACTTGCAAGAAGCTTTCATTTACATATGCATCTCTGTTATTAATCAGATTTGTATGCCATTTTCATTCACATAGGATATGTAGACTGTTATGTAGAATAATCATGCATCCAATATGCAATATGTCATGAAGTATCTCTGTAATCAATGATGCATAATAAAAATGTAATTTACCAACCTCATATGAGAGATAGGAGGATAAATACCAAGAGGCCACATGGGTAAAATTATGGCTTTGTCACATGAGGTATAAGGTACCCATGATGCAAAGGTCCATCATCACATAGAGGCCTTGTCACATGAGGTATAAGGTACCCATAGTGCAAGGATAGTGATGCATAGGCCTTGGTCACTTGATGTAAAGCATCATAAGAGTGCCAAGGAGTCTCAAGAGGCCTTGACTCTAAGGTATTAAGGATACCATAATGAGTCTAAGGATAGAGACAATAGAGCCCCATAGTGGATAACGGTACTCACCTCCGATCTCCCATAGGATGTTAGTAAATGACATTTAAATTAGTAGATTTGCAAATTTGTATTGATGAAGATCATACATCATATGAAATGTCATGATAAGATATGTAAGGCATATTGAAGTTGATCATGAAAGTAACATATGAACTGTTAATGATATGCTAGGCATATTGAAGTTGATCATGAAAGTAACATATGAAATATTAATGATATGCAAGGCATATGAATAAGATTAACTTGTGAAATGAGAATGAAAGATATTGTGCATTAAAAGCAATAATAAAGATTAGCAATGATGATATTCATTGAAACTAGCTATGAATTCATAATAGTAATATGCATAGAAATTGATCATAGATGAATAATAGTAATTGGCATAGTAATGTGTATTGATAGAAATCAATGATGAACTGTCAAATTAATCATAGAAATGATAAAGCAATGTTCTATGTTTGAATTATATAAGTTGGCTTTAAATGAAAATAGACTAATGTTCCTTTGTTGCAAGTTGAAATTTGTGAACAAAGTAAGAGGAATCTTGACTTGTAAGAAGGGGACATTACACTCACCTAATATGAGAGGTTGTGTTAAGGTTTCCAAGACCCACGGCCGTAGGCCCAAGGTTTCGCCTCAATATTCGGAGGTACTTCACACTTGGCTCGGAGGGGCTTAAAGCTAGCTCGAGGTTCACCTACCGTTAGGCCATTAACACTATCTAGGTCCTTCGCAACCATAGGGTCAAGAACTTCATGCTACACTCGGCAATACTTCGTTCTTACCCTAGGTCTAAGAGTTTCATGCTACACCCAGCAATACTTCGCTCTTAGTTCGGAGGGGCAATGACTTGCCAGCTTGAGTGCTAGACACTAGATTCCCTCTAACCACCAGTCTCATTCTTATAAGGTGTGTAGGTGGATTAAGAGGAAGGCTACTAATCCTAGCCCGGTACTCCATGGTCATGTTGACTACTTATTTAAGGTGATCTCATAATCAATCCCTTTGTAGAGATATACTTATTATTCTAGGCATTAACATGCCTTCAATTTAAAATCACTATCTTGGATATTCACAATATCCACTAGTATATTGTCATTTCTCTTTGAATGCTTATGTCTTCATGGCTATGAAATTAGATGTTTACACTATTACTACTAACCTTGGAATTACTCTAATATGAGATTCAAGTTTTCAACATTAAGATTTATATAACATCTAACTGATTAAAACATTCATAACATTCATATAACCTTTATTTATTCTTTAATTTCATGTTTCAATGCCAATAAAGATCATATATGTAAACATCTAATATATTATTCAATTTCACAACCATATATACTCTATCTTCTCTTATCATCAATGGTATATTGAACAGTAATAAATTCTTATTCATAAACATAGTTACTTATTTCTTTTATTATTTATAATCTTACAAATATGAATTGAATAAGTTAGAAGACTTACCTGCAGAGTATAACTGTTGAATATTCTTTATAGATTGTTAATTCCCTCAGACCTGATGCATGCTTCTTCTCTTATCAACAAACCTCTGCTGATCGCTGCCCTTTATTCCTACTATTTCCTTGGACTGCTCACTGTTATTTCTTGAATATTTTAATCTGTTCTTTCTCTTGTAGATCGCTGCTGCCCTATCTTGCGATTCACTGCTGTGTCTTACCAGTTCCCTTCCATGCCATTTATATATTCCAAATACCTTAACGGTCATGGCCTTTCATAAGGGGTTCGTGATTATCTTTAGTTAATAAGACGAGTCTTATTTCCTTCACCGTAAGACTTTTGTCTTATATAAAATCACTTTATTATAAGCTTCCCTTATTAATGGTATACGCTGCCTTAATCTTTTAAATAAGATCTGACTTATGTAAAGTCATTCTTATATTGTTAAGTATATTTATTTATATATTATTATATTTATATTTGTGCATATTATATATTATGTATTATATTATAATTTATATATTATATATTATATTTATTATATTATTATAATGAATGATTATAATAATATTTCTTATTTATATTTATATTTATTATTTATAAATACCATTGATATATTATATTTTAATTTTATGAAAATAATATTATTTAATATTATATATGTCGACAAACACCATATTTGACTTCTTCGTCTTTTAACATTATGTTTAAATCTTTAATTTAAACAATGCCATAATATGGGGACATGACATTCCGATTCAGACGTTCTGATGCTCCTCTAGCACTCTCGGACATGTAGGAATCCTCTACTCTTCTTGTGTCATGTCCCGTTGTAGGTTTTATCCCAAATTTTCTGAATTTGCAAATTTCAACTCAAAACCCTAGGACTGAATTCTGATTTTATTTTCTGCACTTCAATTTATTTCTCAAACCCTAAATCTGAATTCTTTTTTTCTGATTCAAACAATTATGGACAGCAAACACATATGCATACAAATTGCTCAAATAACATAGCAATAATGGATCCTTACGATAATGACTTCAATCATGATCCCAATGAACAATATATGACATCAAGATGCAACATATAGAAGGAATATATATGGTTTTCTGAATCAAACAGTCTGCTCTTACAGATTTGCATTATATGGAATGAACATACATCAAAAACATAGGCTCAACATGGCCAACAAACTCCCAGCTTACTGCTGTTACAAATCAGAAATGAATAATGTACTCCGACATACCAAGTATGATGCCAACAAAGGGGCGAACGTCTTCAAATCAATTCGGCCTTCAAGATGGTGATGAGAGCTATCAATGAGGTCTTCAAAGGATGAATCCGTGACCCTAATATCTGCTGTTTACCTTGACTGATATGCTGGTCGCTGATGTGGAATAATGGCGAGTGTCTTCAAGAAGGATATGATGCCAAACTGCTGTCTAGGGGCTGCTAGCTGTACGGCCTCCCAATGGTGATCAAAGTGATACCAAGCACCAATTCGTACATCCAACAAAGGCGATCTCCCTCAACAATTTCAGCGCACCCTTAATGATGATGAGTATTTGCTGCCAACAATCAATTCAAGTCTGAAAAGATGGCGCTGATGCAAGAACAGATCTGCAAGGATGATCGCAGCTTATGCAAGGTTATCAAACTTCAAATGATGGCGCTCTAGCATATGAATACAATATCACGTCAATCGACTCTCCTAGAAGGCATGAATGGTCTTCAAGATCCCCACGATCCTTCACAATGGCGATGGCTCTGAATCTGATCTGAATTCCTCCTCCAAGACTGCTCACAAACTCGACGCTCAAGGGTGCAATAAGATCTCTCCTCAAATCGGCGCCCAAAGGATCTTCAATGCCTTAAATGAAGATACTCAAATCTGCAATGATCTTCAAGAATGTTTTCAATACATCTGCTGTGTAAGGTATATCTTGAATGCTCATGAAAACTTCCAAACTCTCCAATGAGTTCGAACCTTGGCACTTAAATCTGATTTGAATTATAATAGTTTTCAACAATAGGGCCGACTTGGGCCGACCTAGAGACATTGGCCGACCATCTTCAAAGATTGGCGCCTAAAATTTGAATTTCTTTTATTAAAAGAGGCTGACCAAGGAGTTTCTTCAATAAGGCCAACCTTGACTAGGTACTCTTGGCGCTCAAAGATCAAATTTGAATTTCTTCTTAAGCCGACCTAAATAGCCTTTTTTGCCAGGCCGACCGCTTTCCACTTGGGCCGACTAGAGATATATATTGTTTGTAGACCTGACCTTGATTTATTTTGAAATTAAAGATTTGAAAACCTTTTCTCCATCTTCATGAGGTGTAATGTCCCCATTTTTGGAATGGTCGCCATTAGAGTTGATTTGGGCTTATCACACCGCTCCAGGGCTTTTGGAGGATATCATAGGTAATGGAGATGACTTGCCATATTTGTATGATGCCTTTGATGGGATAATTTGTCTTCCTTGGAACGATCTATTTGGAGGGTCTCGACTCTCTCATAAGGATTTATGTTATGAGTTATGGAGACTTGACACACTCATGCCAAGGGGCAATAGTGTGTGTTGTGTGGATGACATCATTACATCAGAGGATGCTCTCACATGGATGCCTTGTTCACGCCTTCATGGTCACATGGTATACATCATTACAGAGGATATTATTATTATTATCTGGGCGACTTGTAATTCGGAGGCCAAATATTCTCTACATCTCATCTTGGTACTTGAGGGATGGAATAAAATACACTATACTTCCTATCTATGTGGGCGCTAGAAGAAGGCAAATAATAATAAATTATATCTTTAATTTAATTTATTTTGGTGCCCATGTAGAGAAAAGGAGGTCGGCCCTCTTGGAGGGAAAATCATGTTTCAAATGTAATATTAAAAGACCTAGGTCAGCCCTATGTGAGAGAAAGCAAAGTTGCATATATATACAAGCTGGTCTTGGCATTCAAACATCATCAATCAAGCAGTCATTCATCACACATTGGAGAGCGATCTCTTGGAGAGGATCTTGGGACAAAAACCTCAAGCATCCTAGGAGGAGTTGGGCGCCAATCTAGCTTCTCTAATTGAGGATTCCGTGATAGGGATTAACTTGGGCTTCATAATCATCGAGGACAGAATTTTATATCAGCTTTGAGAGCATTCATCTTGGGCGAATTGCTTAGGGTTTTACCCTAGCTTGGAGCGCACCTCTTGGAGGTAAAAGCGACTTAATTTGGAGGTGTTTTGAGGAGTTGTTGGCTGCTAGGGTTTCATGCTACAGAAGATTTACTACAGCAGCTAGGGCAGACCTCATCCGCCCTATGGTGTTTTCTATTTACTTTTTCCACTTTTTTGTGGCCATCTCTTTCAAATAGAACCTTCTCCTTTTGTACTAGCTGATTTAGTGAGGGGTATAAAATTGCAAAAATTGGACTACAACATACCACACAAAGCCATGTCAAAAGAAACAAGAAAACTAAGCTCTAATACCAATTTGATCCATAAAAAGGGTGAATATTCCTGTCACATCCTAGTTAATATGCCCTGCTAAAATGATACTTATATGTATTTAATCTTGATGATGTTGTGTGTCGCAAACAATTAGGATGGATAAGTTCTGTTGTGTTTGAACATCATTTTGTCTTGCTAATAGTTATGATTTCAAGTAATGTTTTGAACATTTGTGAATTATGTGAATATTTGAAAATGACATGTTTATTGATAATTTTTATAAGGTGTTATAATTGTTAGATCTAATCATGGTTTTTATAATGACTAACTACTATCTCTGGTGTTCATGAGTGCAACAAGAAAGAATCAAAACTCTTGTGATCACAGAGGGAGAGTATCATCGGGGAGAAGGCATCTAGCAGTTTTGAAGGCGACTTGAGATGAGGGAATCTATACACACACGCACCTAGGTTCATTTAGTTTAGTATGCATTGTGTGAGTAAAATTATCGAGTGAAATTGTTTTATAGGTGTTTCATTTTTGTGTATGATTATATATGATTCATATATTATAAATGAAATAATTATATATTATATATAATTAGTAAATTTGAACCTATTTATTTATATATGCTTGTGAAATATCTATTGAGTTAATATAGAATGAATTAACTATTAAGTCATCCATTTTATGAATTGGATATATATGTGTTTTATATTTTTAAAACTAGTATATATTTGTCTATTTAATTAAAAAAATAATAAATAATAAAAGAGTGAAATTGAGTTTAAAAAGAAACAATGTAATGGATAATATAAAAAAAATGGTTTTGAGAAAAATAAGGCATGTGACTAAATGCAATGGAGAGTGGTTAGTTGGTTTGTAACCTTGGATATGCAAGAGAAAAAGAGGGAGTTAGTTTAAAAGGAGATAATGGTTGATGTTTGGGGAGTTATTCTTTTGGGACGCAATAGAGGAAAATAGTAGTTCAATGTGGAAGAGGAGAAGATGTTTTTGGGAAGGAAAAGTGGTAGTCGGGCGTGAAAGACACAAATACCTTGTTGTTACAAAAATTACTTGTACATCAGTTCATACTCCTTATATTGTTTTTTTTTAGTCTTTACTAGGCGTTTGGTGCATGTTGTGAGCTAAATAAGCCATTAATGATAATATGGATATGTTTATGCTTACAATAGTTTACTTGTATGCTCCTTGGCATCCCATCAAACTATTGTAGGTGACATATTTCATTTTTAAATCAGCTATCTTTTATAATTGTTCTTGGGCTGCATAGTGTTTCCTCATGCTACATACCTCCTTAATGAGCTAAGTTTGCAAATTCTTTGTGTGCTGAGTTTATTTGTTTCAGTGTGAATCTTTGTCTCATCTTTCAGAAAATGAAGGGCCTTGTTATAGGAAAGAAGGCGCAAGACCATTGAACCAATTGCTAATATTGTTTATAAAATTCCAGCCGCAGCTCTTTTGTCTCGTCTGTAGCTTTCATTTGGCAGAATTTACATATTTATTGGCCTATATTTTCTCTTGTAGAGATGGGCGTGGGGTTTTTGTTGAAAACTTGCGCAATCTTTTGCAATAAATTATTGCGCCCAGTTTACCCTGGCTGCGTTTCAGTTAAATAGTTCACAGGAATTGTTTATGATTCCATTCTTTTTTTTAACTTACATGTCTACTAAGCAATTTGAACTATAATATCCGACAATATTTCCCTATCAGTACGCATTGATGGATGTCCATAACCTGTTCCCTTTGCTTCCATTTTGGCGCGGGAAGGGAGGACGTTGGTAAAAATTGTGAAATCTGGCTTTTTTTGGCCGATTGCATTGCATGGAAGTCTCTAAGGTCTTTTCAACAAATCCATTATGTGAATTGTGAGGAGTATGAACCTTCAATATCAACTATTTCTTTTTGGTGTTAACTAGCTGCGGAATAATTGTTCCAATTTTCTTGTTATTCTAAGAAGTTCTATCATCTGGGTGTTTTTTGTATAGTTTGTGCTTAGTAGAGCTGCCTAGCAAGAAAACTTATTTTTTTAGAATAATACTTAAGCCATATGCAAACTTATTATTTCAAGATGATTATTCTTGTTTAAATTCATTTAGAATAATAGTATATTAGAGACTGTTAACAACGTTAACATGTAATCCTTAAGTGTTCTTATTCGTTAAGGGACATGTAAATGAGATTGCTTTTTGTAGAATAACTACACCGAGACATTATAAGCAAACCGTTAAATGATTCTTTATTAAATCATGAGTTGTAAGTGAGTTAAGGACTTAAGAACTCTTTTTGATGTATATCTCGTTATACCTTATAAACATAGTTTGTTGAACTACATATATGCCTAAAATTAGGAAAAAGAAACAATATGGGTGCCGAATATAGAGTAATAAGAGAATAGTAAGTTAGTTTACTAGCTTACAACCTAATATGTCAGTGTAGTACTGCATATAAAAGATGCTTTGGCCAAAGCTTTAAATTGAATATATGTATAGTATTTAATCTAATTTTTATTCTCTGTTCATATCATGTTTTCTGAGTACATGTGCATTAGATAGTTTGCTAGATTGTTAGTGAAAACATGCTGCACCAAATTCTTTCACTCTTGGCTTTAGACTTCTAGATCCTTCGCTAAAGGGTTGGGATTCTCCAGTTTGGGAGTTAGTGTGGGGAAGTGTTGACGATTGTTTGGCACATCAACTCAAGAAGAACGAAGATCACTCTACTTCTCTTGAAAAGGTGACTAATTTGAAAGATTAGTTGACGAACTAATTTTGTTTTCTCATTTTTGACACTTTTGAAGGTACATGAACGAGAAGATTTGCCGAAACACATTCCTTTGTTCAGTGAAACTTGGCACTTGTGAACCCCTTTTTGACACTTCTGAAGGTTCGTGAACTAAAAGATTTGCTGAAATGCATTTTTTGTTCAACTTTTAAGTGCATTTTCGGCATTTCGGTGAAACCTAAAACCTGCGAACCTCCTTTTCGACATTTTTGAAGGTTTGCAAACCAAAAGATTCGCTGAATCATATTTCTTTGTTCAACTTTTAAATCAAATTGGGCCTGCCTGTTCGCCGAGTCATCATAGTTGACCAATGGCGCAACACTTTTCGTGTATCAATTTTCTGTAACTTTTATATCGTGTGCCAAGGTGATACTTGTCTTGAAAAAAGGAGCCTTCGAACATTACTTTTTATTAAATTTACCAAGGCCCACTTGTTGTGACTCAGACCTCCAAACCAATGGTGCAACACTTTTCATGTGTTAGTTTTGTAACTTTTAGATCGTGCGCCAAGGTGACAATTGTCCTAAAAAAAGGAAACCTTCGAACATTGCTTTTTATTAAATTTACCAGGGCCCCACATGTTGTGACTTAGACCTCTAAACCAATGGCACAACACTTTTCATGTGTCAGTTCTGTCTTGTTTAAAATGATGCGCGCTTGTGACGTGTTGTTGGGAAGCGGCGAACTTTTGCATTTATTTAAATAAGAAGGGGGCCCGCATGTCAAGTTGAGTCACCATCGATGGCCAATGATGCAACGTTTGGAGGGTGTTAGAACTGGCAACCTTTAGGCGTTGCGAGAAGCCTCCACATGACAATCCCTTAGCATGAAATTTACGGCCCGTCACAGGTCTTAAAACAAACTGCTGCCCAGAACAAAACATATCTCAGGACAAGGCATATGACAAAAGCATATACATGGATGCATAACATCCTGCACACAACCCAAACTATGGGGATTTTCACACCAAGCAAGTGCACGACCTGAAACTGAAATAACTTATCAGAGAACCAATATCACATGCATGACAAAAGGTAGAAACCACCAAAATGTTTAATGCAAAAACCAGAGACTAGTGATACTCAACCCAAACATACTCAGACTTCCAATGAACGACCAAACCCAAAAATGACTCAATAAAGACATGATATCAAATCAAAGCATCTAAAACATGCAAGCTGACCTAGGACACTGACCCAAGAACCCAAGTCAAAGTAGGGGATCCCTACTTTGTCTGGGGCAAAGTGGGGCGTGTTGTGCAAGGCACAACATGAAGCTTAGGGCTTCGTGTGTTGGGTGGAAAAATGCCTTGATGATGCTCTCTCTCTCTCTCTCTCTCTCTCTCTCTCTCTCTCTCTCCTCTACATGTTTCGAGGATTTTGGCTTCAAGAAGTACAACCTGTAAATGAGCAATTCTATGACATATTAGAATTTAGCCTTCAAGGCTTAGATGATTGTACAATGTAAAGGACTTGGTCCTTAGTTGTAATTGATTTTGAATCATTTGTTTTGAAAAAAAAATTATAGCCAACTCTTTGACTTTTTGTAAATTGATAAGCATTGTGC
The DNA here is from genome assembly GCA_027924645.1 of Cunninghamia lanceolata. Taxonomy (NCBI): domain Eukaryota; kingdom Viridiplantae; phylum Streptophyta; class Pinopsida; order Cupressales; family Cupressaceae; genus Cunninghamia; species Cunninghamia lanceolata. Next base: position 12,013,737 of record BSBN01001533.1, read on the forward strand.
TTAAATTATGATAATTATTTTTATTTTGGCAATGAATAATGTTATTTAATTGTTTTAGTTAGCGTAAGTGTTAAGAGTAATTATCTCTTTATTATGTTTTATTTAAATTACTTGAGACTCTGAGAGTAGTCGTTACATGTGGTATTAGAGCTTTAGGTTCAACTTTAGGGCCTGGAGTGTTTTTTATTAAATGTTGCATTTCTCTGATTATAGGAACAAATAGTTTAAGAGGGAGTCAACATGGTTCATTCTGATCATTCTGGTCCAAGTAATGTCAATGGACAATGAGACAAATTGGATCAGATATTGGCCCTTTTAACAGACACTCGAGACAAAATGAATATCTAGTAAGAGGTTAGAGTTAATTGTGAGGTGCCAAATCAGAATATAAACCAAGAGGATCAGAATCAAGAGATTCTTGTCAATTGGCAGGGTCTAGAAGAAGAGATTCTTGGGAGGAGGAAACAAGACCTGATAACAAACATGTTAAGATTGAGACTGAACTAGCAAAAGATCTCAAAAAGGTTGCACCCCCTAAGTTCAACGGTAAAACCATAGGAGATGGAGCAGAGGCCCAGATTATTGAAATGGAAAAATATTATGAAATAAGGAGCCTCTAATGAAATGAAAGTTGTATGGGCATCTTTTCAGTTAAGTGGTGAGGCAGCCACTTGGTGGGACAATAAGGCTGAAAAATAGTTGACAGCTGACATCATCTCATGGGATCTTTTCTTGTCCCTATTTAGGAAGCGATGGCTTCCTCAACTGTATTTGACAAAAAAATGATAAGAGTTTCAAAATCTCAGTCAAGGGGAGTTGACCATCGCCAAGTATTGGGAAAAATTTACTCAACTTTTGAAGTATGTGTCGTAGTATCAACTGGACAAGCTCTTCAGAATTAGGAAGTTTATTTTGTGATTGAAGCCTCAGATAGGAGCAGATGTGGATATTCGTAGTCCTTTGACTATGGATGATGTATTTGAGAAGGCCATTAAATAGGAGTAGAAACTTCAGAATTTGGCTGCCTTCAGAAAGGAAAACAAGGAGAAAGCTAAGACTTTTTCTAATCAATCTCTTATTACTTCTTTTAAAAGAAAATTTCTGAAGGGCAACCGATTTGATGATAAATCTTTCAATAAGAACAAGATCTCCAAGGGAGGCAACCGGGGTAATCAGGGAACAAAACCCAAAGGACGCAATGGAAATGGAAAAGGCAATAACAAAGCAAAGCCACCTAGGCAGAAATGACCTAAAGATGGGTGATACATCTGTGAGGTGAACACTATGCCAATCAATGCCGACAGTGATCAACTATAAGGAATGGAAGAGAACAACAACACCCAGCTCAACATCGCATCCATGTAGCAGTGAATAACATGCAAGCTGATTACGAAACTACACCTATTCAATTGTTTGGTAAGATTTTTGGATGCCTTGTTAATATTTTGATAGACACAGGTGCAACTGAATGTTTTATAGATCTTAGAACTGTTGCTAAGAGCAGGATTTAAATCAAATTCTTGGATGGTTCAATATGGGAACTGAGTGAGAAAAAGGTGGATCATTATCTAGCATTCAGTGAGTTGGAACTTCCAAGTTTTACCACACAAGTCAACTTGTATGTTGCCCCCTTAGGATCTTACAATGTTATCCTGGGAATTAATTGGCTAGCACAACACAAAGCCATAGTAAATTATTGTGACAAGATAGTAGCCTGTCTCAATGATAAAGATAGTCCAGCTAGGATTTATGGTATTCAGAAACCAGTAAGTCTTAGGTAGATTTCAGCAATGCAAATGAAGAAGGCGTAGAGAAAAGGGTGTACTTTGTATGCAATTCATATTGATGACCTTGACAATGTGAGGGAGCTTTTGATTGAAGACTATCCAATACCTCAAGAATTTAGAGATGCTTTTGCAGAGGAACTGCCAGTCACATACAACTGAAATGAGCCTCCAATACATGTTTCCAAGAGATTGGTGTAGACTCGTGTTACAAGAGTGCTCGAAAGGAAAGCCCAAATGGTTTAGGCACCAAAAAGATGGAGTAAGAAACACCTAGATGCCTCATCTTGGCTGCAATTTGCTATTTTGTCATATGCATGACATGTTCAGTAGCGATAAAAAATGTCACCTGCACTTTTTGACTGTGACAGATTCAACGGCGGCCAAACTTGTTAGAGATGCACTTCTTTTTAATGATTGGAAGTCTCCTTGGTGTCAAAATCACCCAAGTGGCTTTTGTACCTGTTTTCCACTTCGATGTCTTATGCAACCCATTGTTTGATCATTAGCCATAGGGAAATTGGTCTTATCTTATGTCTAGTTATTGAGACATCCTTATGGAAGTGACTTGGTGAGGTTGAGAGTCGTCTAGACCAACTTGACCGATCCATTTTGGATTAATGGTGGTTGCAAATAAGTTAATAACCATATGCACATCTCCTTGGTGTCAAAATCACCCAAGTGGCTTTTGTACCTGTTTTCCACTTCAATGTCTTATGCAACCCATTGTTTGATCATTAGCCATAAGGAAATTGGTCTTATGTCTAGTTATTGAGACGTCCTTATGGAAGTGACTTGATGAGGTTGTGAGTCGTCTAGACCAACTTGACTGATCCATTTTGGATTAGTGGTGGTTGCAAATAAGTTAATAACCATATGCACATCTCTAGAGGCTTTCACCAACTCCAATATCCATTCAGTCCTCATTAGGTCACTCAATTTGTAGTATAAAACACGTGCACAACATAGTGTCCAAAATATATTATTGTAGGGCAACTCAACAAGTAACCCTATTAATTTGTAAACTTTTGCACTACATGTCACTACTTGCATAGGATTAGAAGGTCTGTCATTCTCTATACAAGCGCAAAGTTTCTGAATTAAGTTGTATCCTTGTGCTTTAAGAACAATCAATGACTCCAAGGAAGAAGGAGCCTGTGCTAAAGCTACTACAATTATATTGATGAGTGGTGGGCAAACACTACAAGTACACATCCATGACAATGGAGCATCCTTCCATGTCTACTTAATCTTTTCCAACTGTAACATTTTCTATAACATGGAAGGGAATAGCTAGGCAAACCAAAATTTATAAATTTCTTTAATGCCTTATCCCTAGCTTGTGCATTATACATTTCATGTAACGTTCTTGTTAAAGATATTTCTATATCAAAAGAAGATAAGGCCCCTTGTACGCGTGCCCCACTTTCTTCATCTCGTATGGATGGCAATGGCAGTTGGAAGGAGACTGCCTGACTTACAAATGTTCCCCGTATTTTCAGTTGCTATTTGCAATCTAAGAAGCATGATTAATTGGGTAGGATTCATTATGGTACATATGCACCTATTCATGTTGCTTCACCCAGCTATAGGCCCCTTTACAACTTTTTGAACAAATGTTGCACTTGTATTGACATGACTTGCCCAATTTTGGTGGGTTTTAATTGCCTTTTGTAAAGCTAGCCAAATTTATGGATGGACAAAATGGTTTTGTCCCACTTCTTGTTACACAGTGTCTTTGTCTCCGCAATGTGATGGCCAGTTTTTTAAAACAAAATGTGGTTCCCAGTTCCCTTCCTTGGAGACTCACCATTATTGTTTGACTCAATCCTTTTTTGTTTTGTTTGGGTTTTTTATTTTTTAATTTTTAGAAACTTATAGGAAATCTGAAAAGCTGGAAAGTGAAACTGAAGTTGGGAAACTATAACTAGTGGAGGACTTTTTTGAAAAAAGCTTACCAATAGTCATTAGTTCTTTGTTTTTTTTGTTGTAATAGCTTTTATTGAATTCAAAATCCTCTTTTCTTGCAAGACATTCTTCTTCAGTTGAAAATGACTTCCAATGGCTGAGAATGTCTTCCTAATAGCTGAAAATGATTTTCTCTAACAAGTTATACATGAAAAATGAGGACTAGGTGGCCACTTTTAGTGTTAAAAGAAGTTACTTAGTGCTTAGAATATATTATTGGTGTTGGAATAGGTGTCATACACCTTGCAATATTCTAATATTAGAAATATTTATTTAATTGTTTACATCCACTTGGTGTGGCATTAGTTTGTAATTTGTAATTATCTATTAATTGTCATGAGAGTTGCTAAATACAACTATGATAACTTAAAATCATAGTTCCACGGAGTTTCGGGGATGGGGACGGGGGCGGCGGGGGGTCTAATTTGGGGGGGGGGGGGGCGGCGGGGGAGCAGTGCGCTGAAATACATATAGTACTTGAAAAATTAGTTATAAAAAGTTGTATAACTGTAGAAGCCTAAGGAATAACTTAATAAGTAAAGTTGCAATGATTTATCATTTCATTGAACTAGTGAACATTGAAACAATGAAAATCAAAATATACATAACTTAATAGACATTGGAACGAGAACTAGATGTTTCATAATTTGAATTTCATAATTACAATCAACAATGTTCAAAGTTCAAACTTCAAAAACAAAATAGTAAATACTAAATGCCAAAATGCCAAATGGTTAATGGCCTGATGCCTCTAATGATCTAATCATCCCCAAGCTCCATGTCAATCTCCTCATCACTGGAACTGCTGGACCCCAAATGCTCAAGCTCATCTAAACCACTACCAACCAGCCCTGTCTGTGTAGCATCCTCATCTATCTGTGTTGGATCTTCTGGCTCTACATCCCATCTGGCTGCTAGACTCTCCTTGTATGTAGTTGTGTTGCGGTCAATGAGACGCAAGGCACTATGTACAGCCACAAGCTTCTCTGCCCTCCTAGAAGTAAGCATGTTCCTCGTAACGAAGTGTATGAAGCTATAAGTAGACCAGTTCCTCTCAGCAGCAGAAGAACTAGAAACCTAGGACAGCAAACGGACGACTAGAGTAGTAATCAAAGATCTAGGCCCATGCATAGTCCACCACAACTTGGGGTCCTCTTGTGACATAGTCTCCAAATCTATCTTGGCCGCTTCTGAATATCCCCAAAAAGTGGCAAATTTTGTACACTTAGTACGAAGCAAGCTGGCCTCTATAGGATCATACATTTTGTCAATGGCCTTCATGAACCCTTCCTTCACCTTAGCATCCTCTATAGGTGTGATTCTACCAGGCCTATGCACATACCATTTTGGGTTCAATGCATAGATAGCCATGTTTAAGGGAGTGTTGAGCTTCTCCCATCTACGCTGAATGATTGGATGAATATGCTCGTTGTAGAATTGCATTGTGGGGTCCTCTCGCACATAGCCTTCATTTGATCAAGCATGGAATCAATGCACTCATATACCTCTCCAAGGGAAGGTGCATTAGAATCCCCAAATCTAATAACTGTGAAGACTGGATGAATGATGGAGACAATATATTTGGCATCAGCCCAAAAGACATCATTCGTCACCACCTCCTTAACTCTCAATCCCTTCTATGTCTTCGACTTAGGCCGTCGGTTCCATTTTGTTGTCATTACCATTAGTTGCAATGCCTCTTGCAACTCAAGCATCCTCTCCAAGAGAATAAAGTATGATGCATACCGAGTCTCTATAGGCTTTAGGAATTCCTTCTTGGAGAAGGACCTGAAAAGTGCATGTGAAGTATGGTGGTTGCAGATAAACATATGCACATCTCTAGCATCACTGACAATTGATTTGATCCAACTAATTTTACCCATGTCCTTAAGTGCATTATTCATAGCATGCACACAACAAGGAGTCCACCAAATATGTCTATAGGCTGCCTCTATCAACTTCCCTACAGCTCTGCACACATGGGCCACATCTATCACTACCTGCACCACATTTTGTGGCCCAACCTCCTCTATAGCATCCTTGAGGATCTGGAACTGATAATGGGCATCCTTGCTATGCCTTGAACAATCAATAGCCCTAAGGAAATAAGGGCCAGATGTAGATTTAACGATGATATTGATGAGTGGACGATGCCTAATGTCCGTCCACCCATCCATGACTATGCTACATCCACTTGTGACCCAGGTTCTCTTCATCTTCTCCATCAAAATATTAATCTTGGTATAGTTTTGATCCAAGATTGTTGTCCTCAATTTAGTCTCCCCTGGTGGCACATATGATTGTCCTGCCCTTATTATCTTTGACACAACTTCCTTATAATAAGGAGAGCGAGCCACATGGAATGGAATGCCATTGGCAAAGAAGAATTTGCCAATGGCATCATCTGTCTCATCCTTTGCTTGCACATTGAATAAATCTGCCAGTGGTTGTGAAGATGCCATCTTACGTTTCCCCTTAGGCTCTGCTGCACTTGAACTGAATGGATTTGGTGGCCTTTGACTCTGCAAAGTAGAAGTAGAAATCTGATCACCCCTACTCCTTTGTGGCAACATAACAGATGTAGGTACTTCATCCTCATTACAACCCCATAATTTTAAAAATTCAACTCTGTACTTCAAGTTACGTTCCACAACATTGCATACATCTACACCTTTGCCTCGAACAAGAAGAAAGTGAGCATTAGTTCTTGTAATGCTTCCAAACCATGTAAGATCACACATGTTGCACTTCCATTTTCGAGCGCCCCCCTTTGCCCCAGGGTTTGTTGTTATCTTAGTTGCAAATTGTTTTAAAGGTGATTTTGGATCAAAGGGACCCTTGGCCCATTTTCCAAGGAGTCGTGTAGGGCACCTATCATGACTTTTAGTCCCAACAAAACTTGTGTCAGTTTGAGACTGAGTATTTGAGGTATGTTCATCCTCCCCCTCCTATTTGAAAATCAGGATCATGATGATCATCAGATTGAGATGATTCATTTTCACTTTGAACTTAGCCTCTCTACCCTCATCATCACTTCTGCTGTGTGAACTCATTATGATGATGATGCTGCAAAAGAAAATAAAAAAAGTTAAAACAATGTTAAGAAAAAAAATGAAAATCAGAAAATCAGACCTTCATGCTACAATGTTACAAAAAAAAAAATTATAAATTAAATTTTTTTTTCAGATACTCATATTTTGTTAGATGTTGTAGTTGCAACTGCGCTGATAGACATGTATACAAAATGTGGAAGCATAGACAAGGCACGTGAATTGTTTGACATAATGCCTCAAAGAAATGTGGTCTCATGGACTGCAATGATTGCAGGATATGCACAAAATGGATTTGTTGAAACGGCTTTACAAATTTTAAAGCAAATGCAATTGGCTGGTGTAAAGCTGAATTCCACAACCTTTGCCAGCCCACCATCCTCCCTGCCTGTGTCAAAATGGGAGCTTTGGAATAGGGTATGAACATCCATAAAAACATAAAAGATAGAGGAATTTTGTCAGATGTTGTAGTTGCAACTGCCTTGTTAGACATGTATGCAAAATGTGGAAGCATAGACAAGGCACGTGAAGTGTTTGACAGAATGCCTCAAAGAAATGTTGTCTCATGGACTGCAATGATTGCAGGATATGCACAAAATGGATTTGTCGAAAAGGCTTTGGAATCTTTCAATAACGACTGAATGCCTCAAAGAGATGTCATCGCGTGGGATGCACATCCCATCGATGACATCTCTTTGAGGCATTCAGCTCACAAAAGAAAACCCTCGCAGCTCAGGAAAAAAAAAACCCTCGCAGTTAAAAAAAATGAAACAAAAAAAAAGTCACGCCACTGTAAAAACGGAACCCTCACCTGTGAGTCGTCGCCGATTCGATTCGCTAGAGAACTCCACGCCCATGCAATGAAAACAATTAGAAATCAAAATGTCAAAAATTAACTATAAACTTTTAGGTTTTCCTTTGGATTTAAAAAATAAAAGATTTTTTAATCCATTTCGGGGGGGACGACCAGAAGTCACCCAAAGCCGAGACGTCTCGGCGATGACGGCAAAACGGGGGGACGGCGGGGGGACGTTTCCCTAATGTCTCCCTGTCCCGGAAACGTCCTTGTCTCGGGGACAGCGGGTTTTCAAGGGGGGGACGCGTCCCCATGGACCTACGCTTAAAATGTATGTAAGAGTTGCTGAAATAGAAAGGGCATGATGAGAGGGAGTAAAGTGTGGACTTGGAGAAGATCAAGGAAGATCACCAAAAAGGCAGATAAGATTACAAGTGGAGAGCTTTAGTTGAAAGAGGAAGTGTCTAATTTAACTCCTCTTGATTTGGGTGTTGTATTTATGCATGGATAAGAATGCCTAAATTAGCTAATGGTTTCTAACACATGGTTTTAGAAACCATTCATGATTTGTGGTTTTCCTCATTCCTATATATTAAGTGCTTGAATTGAAGGAAAAACAAGTATAAAATGATGTATTTTCAAGTACACTTATGTTATAGGATTACTGTAGAGATAACAGATTCTATTGATTACTTTATTGTTTGAATCAAAGTCTGGCGACCCTGGGCGAGTCTGGGAGACTCGGTGGTCGGGTACTCGTCAGACTCGCCGAGTCTATCAGACTTGCCAATCTGGACGAGTCTCGACTAGGAAACTCGGGATTTTCTGAACCTTGTGTTGTTTTTAGTGATTTGATGTTTGAATTGTAATTATTTTCTTTGTCATTTCAAGTATAAATCTTGTTTGAGAGGTTGTATTTTCATTCACCTTTATAGTTAAAAAAGATACCTATATTTTTTTAGCTGAACTACATTTTTACTGTTTCATTTTTTATAGGAAAATAGACAGATTTTGGTCAGCTTGTGATTAGTCTTCTCATTTCACCCTCTATACTTTTCATCAATTATAACAGTATCTAATGCTTTTGCAGACACTGGAGAAGTCTCTCTTAACTGATGTAATTTGTCAAAAGGAAGAAAAACTTGACTCTCTTGGTATGCATGCAAAATGATGTCCACCACATGATTGTATGCATATGTAGTCAAAGTAATATTCCTATAATGTGCTCCTTTCTCATATGAATCAGTTTACTTTTCCACGTATTCCCTTGTCTCCCCATTTTAAAGTATTTGCTTTCATGTCACAGTTTCTGAAAAGGGAGATAATTGGAGTACGGGGCAAAGGCAACTTATTTGTCTTGGAAGAGTCATTTTAAGACGAAGTCATAACTTTATCTATTGAAGGGTGCATGAAACGAGTTTTAAATCCTTGAAAATCTCTAAATTTCCTGTGTTTTCAATTTGCCGAGTCTTTGGCAAGTCCGAGTCTTGTAACATTGGTTTGATTATGAATACAAGCTTGGGTCTTTTCGATGGTGGAGTTTTTTTCCGGAAGGGTTTCTCCATGTATATCCTATGTTCTTGCAAAGTGTTGTGGTTTGCATTTTCTCTATTACAGTATTATTATTTCCATTTTCTGTTTATGATTTATCAATGTTATGAATTTGAATGCACTAAGGTACAATAAGTTTTGGCTGTATTTTTCACCTTGTTTTCTACGATTGGGAGGAGGGGGTCCATGCACCATAAAAAAATTACAATTTCTTGAAATTTTGAACTTTTTGTTTAGAATTTGGCTGAGATGTGGGGGATGCCCCTATGTCCTCTGATGGGTTGGGAGACAGCTGGGCATCCCCCCTCCCGCTACATGTTGGGGTGATGTCTCCAGAATTTTGCATTCTCAGCTCCTGAATGTATGCTTAGTGTCCCTTTCGTTTCGAGGACATTGGGTGCACCTCCTCTACTGTAAACATGGGAATCAGGCAGGACACATTTTGGAACTTTGGGGACGTCTCCTGCAAACACTACATACAAATAACAAAAATGCTGCCATTTGGGAAAAGGCTTGCAAATTGAGAATTATTTCCCCATAAGAAAGGTTACGAAGCTGGAGCCATACATCATCTTCAGTTTTTGAACATATTTGTTCTGCAGAAACAAGATGCAGCTCTACAAAGAGTTGATTGCAGATCTATAGAAATATATATTCTTCATATTTTTCGTGCCATGCTTTTTCTCCAAGTTGATCGAATGCCCTATTGAATGGATCTGCCTAATAGATCATCTCGATAGTCAAGATATGAATGGATCATAATTTTAATGAGAATTGCAGAATTTTATTCAGATTTATAGCAGCCATGGTTCAATCTATTCACCTTTAAAAAAGTCTCTCTATCTATATATAGAGACCTAGGAAATATAAATACTTTTATATTATATTAATTTCAAGTGCTAGCTAACCCTTTAATATTTAGACATACAAATTGGCTATTTTCCTACAATTTTCTGTTGAATGTGATGACTAGAAAAGAACACACACATGCAAGATAGCGGTGGTGTGAAATATTTATAAGCAAACAATTATTTTCAAATCTTGGACTTCAGGAATCTCAAAATTATGACAATATTGTTTTGGCTATCTACTATTTTTAATTGTTATTCTAGATTGAGGCTTATTTTTGGCTGTTAACATCATCTCATTTCAGTTAACTTTTTCCATCACCTCCGTTTTATTGTTGTAGGTGATGGCATTTGTTGCCCCTAAGATTATAGGGGGAGTAACTGCACCAAGTCCAGTTGGTGAACTTGGAATGGTGGAGATGACGCAAGCACTAAATTTGTCAGATGTCTCATTTGAACAGGTTGAAGGTTTGAAACTCAAACAGATTAATAAATATATATTTTTTGTTAATCTTAATTCTAAGGATCTGCATTTTTATGAAGTTAGGTTTGTGGTTCTCTTCTATTCTGTTCCACTTATAAGTTATTATGAACCTTTACCAGTTGACATGCTGTGTTATAGATAGGGCCTGACATGCTAATAAGTGGGTACCTACATCCTATTCCTGATTTGATGCCAATTCTTCCAGCCATGGAAGCAATTCCTCCTGAGATGATGCTTTCAGCGACAGATGAACCAAGTATAATTTCCTTTTACAAGGCTTGGGATGCATATGGAGCATTCTCTAACTTTTCTGCACATCCTATTAGAATCATCAATAAGAGTGGAGATTATGTTACATGGAAAAGTGTTGAGCACTACTATCAGGTTTGAGATTGATTCTTTCAAAAGTGCTTAAAGTCACTCCGGTCTATACCAGTTTTTGGATTTCTGTCTTACATAACAAAACTGGATTTCTGTCTTACAGAACTATTTATATGCGTCTCTTGTTAGAACCCACTGCTTGCAAAGCGAGGCTGAAGTCCTTTCTCTATTTTGCAGGCCCAGAAGTTTGAAGGTGTACAAGATTCTATGGCACAGGAATGTATTGGAAGAATAAAATCTGCAGAAAGCCCAGAGGAAGCTGCAAGAATGGGGAGGACTTTAGAGAGGCAACAGCCTGAATTGGTAAGTCTACCAATGTTCCCTTCATGGGTGAATGTTAGCCTAATGGCAATTTTTTCGAAAGATAATATGGAAAGTATATTGAGTTTACATGAAAATATTTCGATAGATTAAAAAATAGCCTAGAAACTCGCTGACTTGTGAGTTATCGCGACAAAAATCAACTCCCGAGTCACTTGCCCAAAAACTCGGGGGTGACTTTTTGGTGAAAACTTATTGAGAAATTGGGAGTCCGATCTGAAAACCCGCCAATCACCTCTATGCTAATCACGACTGGTTTTGGCATTCAAGTGTTTGATATTTTGTTTGTGCCCAAAATTGTGACTACATATGCAAATGCCCTTCCTGTGGCTGTAAGATTCCCTTGTGACTAGAAACAAAACAACCCTTGCGACTGCAAATAAAAAAACCCCTCACGGCTGCAACTTAAAAAAACTCTTGCGACTGCACATAAAAAACCCTGGCGACTACAAATGAAAAAGCTTTATTTTGGCTGCAATCCCACGACTCCCCCATGCATTTGCTGCAAACATCTGTGACCATGCATTTGCTGCAAAAGTTTGACGACTCTACCATGGTTTTGTGCTTAATGGAATTTTTCAGTGATTTAGGGTTTTGTTACTGTAATTTGTTTTGTGTATGTAATTAATGTTTGATTGTAAGAGATAAATTGTAGGTTAGAAAAATTATTATGTGAATCAAAGTTTTCTGTGCTTGTTTGCAGAAAACTTGGGGGGAGCTTTTTGTGCTTTAGGTTTAATGTTTGGAAATTTTGTCAATTTTTTCTGAGTTTTTGCCGAGTCATGAGTTTTGAAATTATGATATACACATACGTGTGGTTCTAGGACAACTTAGCAACTTCCAATACACTTGCATCTGCAATGGGGCCAATTGGACAAATTAAGAGCTTGGATTGTGTTGAGTTTGATGCAACAATTCTTCACCTTGAATTAGATCTGCAAACCTCTCTACACTGTATTCACCTTACAATGACCACTGTTTGCAAAGAGATTTCTGGAACTCCTCACAGAGATTTTTGGTACCGACTCCAATACCAATCCTCCTATGAACTACTTCCAATCTTTCTAATCTCTAATTCTGAATGTTTTATATGATCATAAATAGATGTATAGAGTCTAGAGTCTAGACCCTTAGGAAATGTCCAAAGGCAAATGAAGTGGAAGAGTCGGGAACTGGAAGTGTTTTTGGACACATATGGACCATTTCTTTGATGAATGATGAATCATGAAACTATTGCTTGACATCAATGGTGATGACAAAACCTCTGCTTTTTGGGCAAAACAGCCACTTGTCCTGCATGAACTGCCACTTGTTGAGACAAAAAACTGCCTCACCAGTGGCGAAATCACCACCTGTTGTAAACCGGCAGTTTCACACAAAGTGCTTTAAACCTTGTATTTCCCCAATTCTTCTCTCTCCTTTGTTCCGCATGTTTCCAGAAGCTGCATTGTACCTTGCCATGAAATCTGAACACAAAACTGATCCTTTTACGGATCACTAGAAAGCTTGTAATAGAGGCTTGATTGCACTCTATCTTATCTGTTTCAAATAAAGGAATTTTAGAGACGCCCAAAGGCAACCAATCCTCATTCATGCAATTTATATTAGAAAAAATACCAATAACCATGGGGAAGCTCTGGCCTTACTACGGGCCTGGAAATTGCTAACTATAGGTATTGGAATGACCTATGGGTGCAGTGTGACTCCATGATCTTAATCAATGCCATGACCAAATGTTTAAGTGGAAAGTATGGATGCTTAATGAGATAGTGAAGGAGGCACTGGTCAACAAACATTTCCACCCCTGCTTGTGTAAGCCAGATGTTGATATATTGTGATTGAATGGCCAAGCTGTGTGAGTTGTTTCTTTTGGACAGAGATTCAGCACTTATACGCCTGTGCTCTCTTCGACTGTCCCTTCTGTCAGCTTGCTTGTGCTCTAGTTAGCCAATTTCAAGCTTAAGATGGATGGTTTTCAGTGGGTCTGATTTGTTTCTTTATAGAGAAAAGATATTCTGTGTGGGGAATGGTGTGTGCTTGGGTATGGTGCTGAATCTGGTTCTCTTCCTATTGCAGATACACAACTCACCCATTCCCCTCTTTTAACTCCATTCTCCTTCATTTGAAATTCTTTTTATAAAAGATTTTCCTTCTAATGCTCTCAAAGATGATTTAAGCACCTCTTTGTTTGAAAATTTCATAGATTTTTGTTGGTTATGCTGAAATGTCAGTATTTGCTTGCTTTTTTCGATGAAGTCTTAGAATTGGACTCCTAGCTGATTCTTTTTTTAATCCCTGAAATCCTTAAGAGTTCTAGCTTGAGTCAGCTTATTTTTGGTGTTTTGGCTGAGTTTCTTGCATTCTGTTGAGTGTGTCGTAGATGGCATGTGCAGCAGGTGCAAGGGGAATATGCTTAGGGGAAAGTGGTGGAGGAAATGACAAAGGCAAAAGCAAAATTGAAGCTGTTTTCTACTACTACCCAAAAATGATAAAAAGAACAAAGCTGCAGAGGTGACCTGATGAAATGGTGCTGGACATCACCTCTTTCATTGATGAAAAAATTGGCAATCGTAACTTATACATTTGAGTGTACGATATGTTTTTAGTGTGTCTGGAATCTAGAGAATTTCAAGGAACAGAATTGGAGAAATCCATGAAGGGCATGATGATGGATCCAAAAAGCACTTTTGGGAACAGAAATGTGTTTGATCTGTGGCTGCAAATCTATCCACTGCAGGAATTCTTATGAATTCTGGAGGTATTGTTCTGATCTGCTTCATCACAACCACCTAGCTACACCTGGAGAAATCATCAGCAAACCAACAATAGGACATTTCACATTAATGATAAAATCATGAGGATCCAGTTTTGGATGAGATCCCTCTAAGAAATGGTTATTATTCTGGTTGTTCAGCTAAAGGTTGTATTTCCAGATTATCTTACCAAACCTTCATGCCTTGTTCGGCTGAGCCATCAGAAGGTGAATTAATCAAAATGATTCTCTGATGAAGAAAAGAAAGAAGAATCATTGCAGTTGGTTGAGTTTTAGTTTTGAATGTGCACACATGCACATGCACACACACACGAGCATATATTATAATATCTAGCAGCTCTTAGACTGAAAGTGGAGCTCTTCTTTTGTTGATTTTTAAATGCAGTCTTTTGGGTTTGGTTTCATTCATTCAGAAGGGTTTTGACCCAACAGGCGTTGTATTTAGGTGGATGCTTTTCTTTCCTGCGCTTCCAGTTTCTACTGTGAACAAGAGACACTGAATTTTTTAGTAAGGAAGGAAAGATTTTTCAGTTAGTTCTCATGCTTCTGTAGCATGATTTTGGCTCATGACACCCAATGTTGAAGTTCATCTCCATATTGGGGCTGAGATTGAAGCCCTGAAGGAAACAAGGAATGTAGTATGGTGGCTAAATGATTGTTTGTTAAACCTGTGCTGGACTCCAAAGTTGTGATTTTTGGCATATGAGACTGGCTTGGCTTGGCATCTTCTGTAATCTATTAAAGATAATCTGTTAAATATCTATAGCCATGGTTAATCAGTGTATCTGCAAGTTCCTTATTTGCTGTAAGGCTGTTATTGGGTGATTGGTTTTCTGCTATGGAAAAGGGTGTTTGTTTGTCATCAAGCTTCAGGCCATTTTTCAAATGGGGAACTCCTTAATAATGCTGACCTTCAGGTGATCATATGGCTTTGCTTTTTTTTTTTGTGGGTTTGGAGTCCCTTAACCCCAGTTGTGCTAAGTGAAAAAAAAATGAACCGAAGAACAGCTAGTTCCAGTGTCCAGATCAGTACATCCAAGTAGTTGGAACTTTCTTTTTGAGTGCCATAACATCTCATGTTTTACAAATTTTGTTTTACTGATGGTAGTGGATTTGTTTTGTCGCTCTGGTCATATTTGCACAAAATTTCTGTTCTTTTAAGATCTGGTAATTGCTTCTTTTTGTTTTACACAACATCTAGAGTGGTTTTTGGCTGTTTGGCGTCAGTGTATCTGCACTGCTTATGAAAACAAAAACTAGTCAGATTGCTTCACTGGTTTTATTCTGAGATGGGACACAGTTTCCCAAGAAAACTATTGTCACATAGGATCTAAATAATATGGAAACGCTCTCCAATTCATTGGTCTATATTATTTTCATATACTTTCATTGCCCCATTAAATTTTACAAGGAATTTGTTTTTTGTTAGAATACTCATCCTGCTATACGTTTTGTTTATGTAAAATATTCTTTTATGGTTCCATGGTATATTTGAGTTTATATGCCTAATGTTGGATATAAATTTGGTAAGCATTATAAAATAATTTATTTTAATGCTGAAATTTGAGAGTTTCTGAAATCCCAAATTACCACATCTTATATAAAACATTTCTATTGGAAGTTTTGTTTAGTTGAACTTTGGTCCTGAAGATATCAAAACTGGCTTTGTAAGCTATATCAATATGAAAGATTAATCTGTTCTGAAAAATTAACAGATTTTTTCATGTGATTTAATATCAATTTCCATCTACTCACCAACACAGGTACGTGACAAGTGGGAATCAGTCAAGATTGATGTTATGTATAGGGCTTTGAAATGCAAGTTTTCTATGTATCCCAATTTATCTTCTCTGTTGGTTTCCACTGCTGGATCTATTCTAGTGGAAGCTTCTCCGCATGATCTCTTTTGGGGTGGTGGTCAAGAAGGAGAAGGCCTGAACCACCTCGGAAGGTTGCTTATGAGGATAAGAGCTGAGTTCCTTGAAGACGATTCTGGGAGTAGTAGAATAAACTTATCAACTTGGTCCTCTACAGTCTAAAATAAAAAATACCAAAAGTAGTAATAAGATTTCCCCATTTATTTATGTATGTTCTCTTCGTAGTAATGTATAATTGACTAAGTGCTCAACATGGGATTGTCACCCATGATTTTAAAATCTGGATGCACTTTGCTGCAATATTATTCTTTCTTTATAGCAAATTTGCAGTTTGCAGGTTCCTCTCAGAAGTGCTGCCAAAGTTATGCTGGCTTATTGTGCATTGTATCCAAGAGCTTTACATTATGTCCCCTGTTATTGTTTGTATCCTTGAGGAATGGATTTGAGAAACTAAAATAACTGAATAAGTAGACATGCAATCTGTTTTCTTAAATGAAATGTAATGTTCATAGGGAGGGCGAGACATCTGATGATTAAGGTTAAAATTTTAGATTATAGTCTATAAAGTAAGAGTACAAGGGGGGAATCCTTACTTCTTGCCTACTTATAGAGGGGGAATCCTTCACGCATCTGCTTAAAGATGGGGAATCCTTCAAGCATTTATTTAGAAGAGGGAAATGCTTCTGGCAAGAAAAAGAAGACATTATTTATAGTTTAACTTATAAATGAATTTTGGAATTGTTATAAGCTTCTCATTGATTTTTATTTGGTATTTGACGTCATCTACTTGTACTTTGGCCAAAACAACTGTTTCTAGTTTTAAATGAATTTTGAAATTGTATGTTCTTTTCGTTGATTTGAGTAGTGTGCTTGCCTTCATAAGCAGACCTGTGCATATTTGACAAGAAATGATATATAGAACATTATTAAAAAGTAAAAACTACACATGTAACATTGTTCCAAATAATTTTTTATATTCATTTTTTTTCAGCAGCAGATTACTTCCCAGCCAATTCACTCATCTTTATCTGACCAAGCGAGATTTTTCCCATTCTACCCGACGCCATCCTTTCTGAATCGAATTTTATTGATAGGGCCTAGAGAAACTAGACAATCATATTTGGCTAAAATTTTAGCAGCAGATTCTTATTTACCTTTAATAAGAATATCTCCTAAAAGTTTTTTGAGGCAGTAGAAACTTCTGTCTTGCTATGAACCTGAGTATACATCTTCAGCTCAAAGTTCATACCTTGAGCATGAAAATATCCTTATGTCTATCAGCTGGTCAAGCAGGCCAAAAGACCTACTTGAGAAAGACCATTATGGTCAAGCAGGCCAAAAGACCTACTTGAGAAAGACCATTATGATTTGTATGACCAAGAGGATCCTAACCCTCTAGGATATTTTTCGAAAAGAGTTTTCCAATTCATGTTGGCAAAATCGATGTCTCCTTACGTCATATGGATTCCAAGCATTCATGAATTGAATGATTACTTCTTCCTTGTTACATTATTGATGGAACTCCTTGGAGATTCATATTATCTGGGTGATAGTGAACAAGAAACCAACATCAAACAAAATTGTTATTTCTTCAACTCATATTCCAAAAAAAAATTGATCCATTTCTAAGAACTCCTCGTAATAAATGAAGATTCAATACATTTAGCAACACTAAAAGGTGGCCTGCCCCACACCAAGAAAAATAATTTCCTTTGCTTTTACGTGGCTCTACTTGAAAAAAGAATGGAACTGTTATGATGAATTTGGATTGACTACCAAAGGTTTTACTACACGAGATCTAGCAAATCTTGCAAATGAAATATCACCAATAAGCATTAACCAAAATACTTCAGCTATAGACAATGATATAATTGGATTAGCTTTGTATAGATCAAGTTGGGGTCCTTGCAATTATAACCTGAAATCCAGTGATATTTATAAAGTACTTCCCTATAAGATAGGAACAACTATTATACAAAATAAACTTTAAGTATTTAATTTTTTTTCTAGAGTAATTTTTCTAAAGCTTACTCTAGATTTCTAGGGTTGAAGGGCAAACTATTTGCATCAATGGTATATAGAACTTTCAATTGTTGGAACAACTGCGAAGGAATTCACCATATTCTATCACATTTTGGGTTGCTTGGCTGGATTAGTAGCTCAAGATTGTTGGTTTCTATCTGAATCAAATAAAGAGATTTGGACTCCATTTGATCCTTTCATTGCAAATGATTTCATTCTAGCTTTGAGTCTTTTATAGGGTTTTTTGGAAGAGTTTCCATGTAGGGCAATATATTGGGGTAATTTTGATTACATCACAATTGCTCCTTAGTTCAAAAGAGATATGGTGCAAAAAGGATTATCATCTATGCTATAGATGAAATTGTTTTATCTAAAGAATTAAGATACACCTATGAAGGATATACAGGAGAATTGGAAACTCACGTAGTTTGTGATTCTAGGATCTGGCATTTTAGTTTTATTTGTGGCAATCGATTTGAGCATATCAAAGATATAACAATAGAAAATCCTTTATTGGATTATCTTCATTTGTTTGGAGGGTTTCAAGAAAGACCACCTGTCTTTCTAGTTTGTATTGGAAGACATTCTTGGCATCTGGCACCGACCTCCTTCCTCTTAATGGGGGGAATGATGATATTCTAGAAAGAAAGACAATTGCTTTCTAGGAAGCAAAATTCGTATACAATAATTTTCGAAGGATGGGAATATATCAATTTGACACAGAATAGTATGCAACAGAGTATAAACCTTTAAATACTCAAGTGATCTATCTATCTCGTCAATTTCTTTGGGATCTCGTGAGTATTTACTTTGTAAATAAGCAGTTTGTTTTTGAATGAAGAGAACTTTTTGTTCCTAAAGAACTCATGAAGAGTATTTATCTTACTTATTCTTCAACAAGAGAGCTAAAAATTAGTATTAGAAAAACATTGAAGCGTATTATAAGGAAAAAGGTGAAAAAAATTAGCCTTAGGAATGAAAATTAGATTGATGATAATGATTTACCTCTTAACATTAAAATTGAAGAAAAAACACGGGAGAATAATTTCAAACAATTTTTGCTCAAGGAAGAAAGGGAAAATATAGATTTATTATCTAATGTATGTTTTATTTGTGAAACTCTATTCGAAAGTTATGAATATTTATCAAATTTATTTTTCTCTAATAGAATATTATTTAAACAAATGATCAATACATTGTTTAAAACAAAGTGGCTTTCTCCAAATGCCATTGATTGCTTATTAGTCGAAGGATTGAATAAGAATAAAAAATACTAGATCTTTAATTTCAAGATAAATTGATATTACAATTATGTAAGAGTAAGCATAGTAATAAATTTGAACCAAGTTAGTTCAAGACTTGATGAAATATTCTCTACTATGTTTACTTTTATTTACTTTATTTGGGTTATAGTATTATAGTATAATTTCCTCCACTTTTTATTTCGAAGAAATAATCTTTCATTTGCTTCTAAAGGGAATAGAACATTGCTATTATTTGTTCAAATTAGATTGGAACTTCCAAATTTATATATTCATTTTTTTAATAGTATTTAGCCCTATAAAAAAATACTAGTACTTTTCAAACATGATGGAATAATTTAAATTTAGATTAATATTATTCCATCTATGTATGAATTGCTTGAACAATGATTATAAACAATGAATAATAATCAATTTTGGAAACCCTTGTATCAATAAATAAATAGATTCAATCTATTGAAATAATATCAATTCGATTTGTTGATGAGTTGTACACATCTAAAAATTTGTTGATATGAGTTGTAGACACCTAAAAATGACTACCACATTCTTGTCTCATCTATTCACATCATTTCCTCGTCAATTCTTCTAATTCAATATTAATTAAATAATTCGTTGCGGTTGCTGTTGGTCGTCCACCACAGAGGGACAAGAGCCATTGTCGCCCCCTTCCTTGCTCCCATTCCTCCCCTATGGTGGTGTGTGGACAAGAAGTTGGGGAAAATGATGAACATTATAGCAAGCATGGATTGATTGGTAGGTTTCATGGTATCTGGCCATCCCTCACCGATCTGAATAAATGGATATCTGAATCTTGGAGACCTATTGTCCAGGGTAATATTTACATATTCGCCTATTCAAAGGGTTTCTTTATTACGACCTTTACTTCTATGGAGGCTAGGGATTCAATGCTAGATGGCAGGGTGTGGTTATGGGGTGAATACTCTCTTCTACTCAAACCTTGGACTCCTTTGTTCAATTCTTTGTTAGAATCGCTCAATATCAGGCTTGTTTGGGTCAAACTTCCCAATTTGCCCCTCCAGTTCTGAGAGGAATCCTGCTATGAGGCGATTGGTAATACTATTGGTTGCTACCTTTTGGTGGACAAGCCTACAATTCTTATTGAACTCTGTATGTATGCTCGCATTCTCGTGGATATTGATATATCCAAGCCTCTTCATGGAGAGAGAATTTTAATGGTGGGGGATTGTCCTAGATTCCAACTTCTTGACTATGAGGGCTTACCCTTCCACTGCCATCATTGCTTCACTGTTGGACATTTGGCTTCAAATTGTCATCACTAGTCGAAAGACTAGCTTGACGTGGTGGCAGATGCTCGTTTGGAACATTTGACTGTTTATGATTTAGTTCTAGAGGTTGATTCCGACGATGGGTCCCCTCTTTTGTCTCCCCTTGCGACTTCTGGGTCCCTAGCGGGGATTTCAGTTTCTGCTCAGGCTGAGCCTGTGGGTTTGTTGGCGGCTATTTGTGATCGTGTTGGGTCTTTAGCTTCGGTTGCGGTTCCTTTTGTTCGTGAACTGATTACTACTCCATCATTTCCTACTTTATCTCTAGCTCTGCCTGCTTCGTTGCGTGATAGTTTTGTGGCTGCGGTGTTTGTTGAGGATCCCCTCCTCTCACCTTGCTTTGAGGATCTGGACTCAGAGTTCTCCTGGACATTGGTTCAACGTAGAAGAAGGGTCTCTCTAAATCTATTGCTGCTCTACAACCTAGGGTCAAGGCAGTTAGATTTGTTGGCTCAGGTTTAGGGATTGTTTAGTTTTGTTTGTTTTTATGTCTTACAACAGAGTTGTTTGTGTGTTGTTTGTTTACTGTTGTTGGGTTGGTTGTGGCTTTGAGGATCTGGACTTAGAGTTCTCCTGGATATTGGTCCAATGTAGAAAGAAGGGTCTCCCCAAATCTATTGCTGCTCTATGAGCTAGGGTGAAGGCAATTAGATTTGTTGGCTTAGGTTCATGGATTGTTTAGTTATGTTTGTTTTTGTCTTACAACAGAGTTGATGTTTGTGTCTTGTTTGTTTATTGTTGTTGGCCTAGTTGTGGCTTATTTGGTTTTGCCTTTGGGGCTTGTTGTAAAGGGTTCAACACCCTGGTATACTGCTTACCTTAATAAAAAAGATTAATTAAATAATTTTAATTATTTAATTAAATCATCCATTTCAATCCTCAATTTCACATACTTATTCATTCATTTAATTAATTAATTCATCAATTTTATTCCTCTTATCCACAATAATTAAATAATTTAATTAGTTAATATTTCATCCACAATTAAATAAATTAAAATAATTTATTTAGTTGACTTTTTTATTTTTCTCTCTCACAAATAAATAAAATCAAATATTTTATTTATCTTCTATTTCTTCCATCATGTGTATGAATTAAATAAATTTATTTAATCCTAATAATATCTTCTCATCTCCATAAATCATTCCTCATGCACATGAATTAAATAATTTATTTATTTAATTCTTTTTCTCTCAAATCCATTTGCATGTAAAAAAGCAACTAATATTGAGTTAACTAATTCTTCAAATCTTTATTTTTATCAATCAATTCATTATATAGAAACAACAATTTTATTTATGAACAAATCAATTTCATTATCCATGCAATCAGTTAATTCATAAAACAAGTTTTTTTGCATTAACACGTCACATGCACATTCTTCATGTCCTTTCAATTAATCTCATTTGTTGATTCATTCAATTATTCACCACCGTTGATCAGCATCCTGTGAAAGCTATAAATACGTCTGTCTTCCAATTCGCAAACCCTCCATAATCATTGAACTTTCAACATTCATATTGAGCTTTGAACATTCATATTCACTATCGTTGAGCACTATCATTTATTGCAATCAAGGTTATGCTAAGTAAAGCGCAATCCACATATCAAAATACTACAAATCTTTCAAGAGCATAGCTAGGTGGATCTCGCGGTGCATCCGCTTTCGTTCTATCAAGTGTTGAGAGTTGCATTGAGGTAAAGAATGTGTAATTTGTATTGAGATTTTTCTCATCCACATTTTGGCACGTCTAGTGGGACCCACGTCCTTGAAACTAACAAATTTGCTTGAGATTTTTCGTGTTTAGAGATTTTCAGGTTCAGAACGATGCTTTTGACATCTAGAACGACGCTTTTGATATACATAATGTCACTTTTGACCTACAACATTGTGCATTTGATTCGACTTTTTGCGCTTTTGATTTGACTTTTTGCGCTTCTAATTTGAGTTTTTGTTATATTTGTAGGCCAGGAGAATATTCTTTATTATCTGACTTATTTTGTTTGCAAGTTGATTTATTTGCAATCATTCTTGACTGGTTTCTAACTCTTGTAGAGCTTTTTTATTTGATTAATCATCTATTTTGCTAGGGTTTACTTCCTATTTGCAGATTTGATAAACAGGTTGGCACATTTGAATGACAACTCGATGCATCTAATAAGCAGAAAGTCACATCTAACAAGTATAAGTTTGCTTTTGATTGATATATTGTCGCATGTGATTCACAGAACAATGCTTTAATTTGTTGTGCTACGCCTCTGATCTGTTTTATTACGCTTTTGATCAATGTACCTGCGCTTTTGATTCTAAGAATTATTTTTCATCTAACTTTTGGTGTTCGAAGACTAACTTCATTTGTGCAGCTTGTCAATCGTTGGTCAGAGAACAAATGCCAGACTACTAATATCATTTGGTGCAGGACGATTGTCAAAGATCTATTTTCTCACTAGTTTAGTCACACACTTCAATTTTCTAAGGGAATTAACTTTGTATGTCGTACTTGTTAAGCTAGTTAGTGTGTATGCTCTCTTCTCACACTGCAAGGTGATCCTGGAGATAAAAAACACTTTCTAGTTTATTTTACTTGGTTTATTTATTTTATTCTTGGGGACCCAAGCTTATGTATGCTCTTCTCTCGCATTGCAAAACATCATGAGAATAAAAAACACTTGGAATCCTCTCTAGGAGGCCTACTAGGGGATTTCATCACCCTTAGGGACAACCTCAACTACATTTTCTAGTGGGGTATATTAAAGGTGGGAGAGCAAATGCTATATCTTAAGGAGTGAGCCATTGTCGTGCTTCAGGAAGCCCCAAGACCCTCGGTCTATTGAGACTTGTGTGATAAAGAGAGGAGAGACCCTCCTAATCTCATGCTTTAAAGACGAGTCCTTTGTTCACAAACTTGTGCCTCACCGTACCTAGTGTATATTGATGACTCTGTAGAAGCTTGTTAATCCTAGTTTAAGACATTAAACCATCATATCTTGTGGTGCATCGTTGCAGTACAAGAAGTGTTCACATGTACCTCCATTGTTTGAGATAGAGTTTACTTTGGGAAAGGATTTGGTCTCCAAGGTAAGGGGTGTAAGGTGTTTTATGACTTTATATTCTCTAGCTATCCAAGAGACGGTAGATGGTATGAATGGAACGAATGTCGCCATTATCAAATTAGTGGGGATGGATGTTGGCATTGTGAGTCCACAAGATTTGACACACCTTGCTTGAATAATTTTTATGATTATAAGCATCTTTGGCGTGTCTTTCATGTGATATACCCATAAAAGCCACTTGTTATCCATGGGGGTTAGCAGCCTTTTGCATCTTTATACCTTGAAGAGTCATCAACCATTGTCTTTTGTTTTATCTCTTGCCAAAAACAAGTTGTCCAAAACCAACAACCATTGAAACCACATAATATCGCTTTTGACAGACATAATTGTGCTTCTGATCCATATTGTTGTGCTTTTGATCAATATTATTACGCTTTTGAGTTATTCTATTACACTTTTGAGTTATACCTATGACCTTTGGACATCTAGAATGATGCTTTTGATAAACAGTACTGCGCTTTTGATAGACAGTACTGCACTTTTGACCTATAGACTTGCACTTTTGACACACAATATTGCATTTTTGACCTATTACCCTGCCCCGTTGATTGATAGAATTGCGTTTCTGAGTTATCCTATTGTGCTTCTGAGCTATTCCGTTGTGCTTCTAAGTAATCCTGTTACGCTTTTGATTTATCCTACTACACTTTTAAGATATCCTGTTGCGCTTATGACTTATCGTTATGTGCATTTGATTAGTACTCTAACACTTCTGAGTGAGTCTCGAGTTTCCAGCTTTTCCACATTCAGATTTTGAGATCTTTGCACCCAGACAGACTTAACATAGACTTGAAACTTCCCAACACAGTCATCAACATCCCATCATTCATCCATCCATCAAATTTTTCATCACATCTTTTGGACTTCAAAGATCTTATCCTTGTTGAGACTTTAGGTAACCATTGGACATCATCCTCAATTAGCATATCCTTTATCATCCAGTTATCCCAACCAAATTTGTTAGTCTAGATCTAGATCTTATCCTCTAGCTTGTTACTTGCTTGAGAAATTGCCTCCCGAGTAGGGAACCAAGTTAGTCCCTATCGTTAGTGGATAAGCTAGCTTAGGAGCATTGGCAACCCTTGAGTTAGTGAATTTCACTCCTTATTCTTGTCTTTCTTGGACTCACTAGTCTAGTTCTAGAAAGATAACCTCGATCCTATCATATCAAGGATCTAGATTTACCTTGATCCACCTCGGTTGTCAACATTATCCTTCCAAAATCAACTATCCAATCCTCATATCCAATCATCATTAGAGTCTCATCACTTTCCAAAGGAAGTCCAAACTCATCTATCATGCACCCTTGTCATTCACTTTATCCACTCAAAGGTCTTAAAATCTTTATATGCTGGTCACAAGATCTCAACACAAAAAACTTATGGAGACTAATCAAACCAATCCAAGCCTCATAGATGCTAGTCACTTTACGACAGGTATGCCTCCTCAAGTGTGGTTATGCATATCGTCGAGTTATTCCAAGATTCTTCCATTTGCATGATATCCTCCACCTCTTTCACATCCACATCTAATTCCAAAGATCTTCCACTCACCTACCTTAAGCTCATAGATTGGGACCAACAATATTCTCCAGTTCTAGACCTATTTCATAACGATGAGGCTATTGCATAATTCATGGGACTTCAAGACAGTATACCACTGGGAGACCATAAAGATGGTTTTATCATGGAACTTGACACCATAACATACTTTGGCAAGAAGGCCAAATCCTACAGCCATAAAAGCGAACAAAACAAAATAATAAGATCCCCTAGTGAAAACCACAATGTGGCGCTATCAAATCCAAAAATAGTAAAAATAAAGGACGTATCCGAAGGAGAAAACCACTATGACGTGCCTAAGGATGGAGGATTTGACCTTCCCGCAACTTCCAAATATCATGAGAGATCTCCACTTTTGGTAGAAGAATCACAAGAAATAAATTTGGGGACAACACATAATCCTAAGTTCACATTCTTAGCAGCATCACTCGCAGCACAAGAGAAAAATAATTTCACAACATTCTTCTAGAAGAGAACTATAAACTTTGCTTGGTCTTATGCAGACTTGCCTGGACTTGATCCTTCATTGGTAGTACATCATTTAGCAGTTTTCCCTGATGCTAAACCTGTCAAACAAAACTATGAAAAAAGCATCCTCAAATAACACTATTGGTTAAAGCAGAGCTTCAAAAGTTATTAGATGTGGGATTCATTCATCCAATTGACTATCCAGAATGGGTCTCTAATCTGGTACTTATATCAAAAGCCACTGGGGGTATCTGCATATGCACAGATTTTAGAGATTTCAACAAGGGATGTCCTAAAGATGATTTCACATTGCCAAATATCAATATCATTGTAGATTTAACTGCAGGACATGAAATGCTTTCATTAATGGATGGTTTTTCGAGGTACAATTAGATTCTCATTGCCCCCTAAGATCAACACAAAACAACTTTCATTTGTCCCTGGGGTACATATTGTTGGCAAGTGATGCCTTTTGGCCTGAAAAATGACGGAGCTACATATTAAAGAGCTATGACAATGATATTTCATGATATATTTCACAATATTATGGAGGACTATGTTGATGACTTACTAGAAAAATCTGTCACTAAAGATGGTCACTTGCAAGTGCTTGAACAAATATTTGACAAGCTCGAAAGGTACTAAGTCAAGCTAAACCCAAAGAAGTGTATATTTGGAGTTACTTCAAGAAAACTATTGGGATACATTGAATCTCGCAGAGGAATCGAAGTTGATCTAGTCAAAGTCAAAGCCATTGTTGAAATGCTAGCACTAACCAATCTGAAACAGTTAAGAAGTCTTCAAGGAAAAGTCCAATCCATTAGGCGTTTCATCGCTCAACTTGCAGATAAATGTGAACCTTTCCTACATCTTCTACAAAAGGTTGTTTCCTTCAAATGGGATAATAAATGTTAGCAAGATTTTGATCAGTTGAAATATTATCTTGCTTCACCTCCAGTATTGATGTTTCCAGTTTTAGGAAAACCTTTGTTATTGTATATCTCTGCTACAACTGCACTAGGAGCCCTACTTGCATAACATGATGACAGGGAAAGAAAGAACAATTTATGATATTAGTCGCACATTGGTAGGCTATGAGCTTAACTATACTCCAATGGAATGAGCATGTCTAGCTATTGTGTTTGCCTCACAAAACCACATTATATGCTGAATCAACAAACCAAGCTTATTTCAAAGATCGACCCATTAAATATCTTCTATCTAAGGCCGCTCTCATAGGATAGTCAGTGAAGTGGGTTATGTTCCTAAGTGAGTTTGATATTGAATATGTTGATCAAAAAGCCATAAAAGGGCAAGTATTAGCTGATCAACTAGCCAAAGCACCTATTATAGACACTCATCCCATGATTTCAAAATTCCCAGATGAAGAAGTATTCACTATCAACACATCTATTGTCTGGAAGCTATATTTTGATGGTTCTTACACGTAACATGGTTCAAGAGGAGTTTTTTTATCACCCCACAAGGAGATTGCATTCCAAAATCGTATCGACTATCTTTTCCTTGCACAAACAACATTGCTGAATACGAAGCTCTCATTACAAAACTCTGAATGGATGTACAATGGAACATTAAGGAACTACAGGTCTATGTGGACTCACAGTTGGTCATTAGACAAGTCACAAATGAATATCAAAGGATGACAAACTACTTCCATACAAAAGGATGGTTGATGATTTCAAAATGTATTTCTCCCAAATATCTTTTGAGCAAATCCCTAGGTTGAATAACAAAGCTACATATGCCAAGGCGACAATTGGATCTCTCCTTGATATGCCTAGCAACACTCAACGTTGTGACTTCTTGGTGGAACAACTATTGATCCTCGCTTTCGATGATCCACAATCTGAGTTTATATGCAAAATTGTTGGTCTCAATTCCCCATGGTATCAAGATATATATGATTACCTTCATGACAATACCCTTCTGCCCAACCTGACTAGTACTCCAAAGAAAACCTTCATTCACCGCTCTTCCTATTTTACCATTCTCAATGATACACTATATCGAAGGAGTCTAGACGATATTCTTCTTAGATGTCTTAACTTGGATGCTTTACATGAGGTTCACGAAGGTGTCTGTGGGGCACATTCTACCGGCCCAACACTTGCAAAAAATTTGCTACGCATAAGGTACTACTGGATGACCATGGAACAAGACACACAACAATTTGGCAAGAAATGTCTTTAATGTCAACAGCATGGAGATTTGATTCATGCACCAACATAAGCATTGCAACCTATCACTACTCCTTGGCCGTTCTCGCAGTGGGGGCTCGACCTCGTAGGAAAAATTCATCCATCCTCATCCAATGGCCATAAGTTCATTATCACTACCACTAAGTACTTCATGAAGTGGGTAGAAGCCATTCCACTGACTTACATAACCGACAAATAAATAGCTAAATTCATCCTACATTACATAATCTGTCAATATGGTATTCCCCTTGCCATTGTCATTGATAATGTTAAGCCATTCAAAAACCAAGAAGTCTGAACCCTATGCACTCAATTCCATATCCAACACTATTTTTCTACCCCATATTATCTTCAAGGTAACGACCAAGCAGAGGCTTCCACCAAAACTATATTGAAAATCCTCAAGAAAATAGTCAATGAAGCTAGTCGTGACTGGAACCTTCAACTCAATCTTGCCTTATGGGCCTACCGCACAAGTATTCATACACCGACCGGTGCCACTTCATATTCATTAGTATGTGGCATCAAATCTATTTTGCCTATTGAGGTTGAGCTTCCTTCTCTCAGGGTCTCTTTGCAACATCTTATTGATGGAGAAGAATATCAAGTTTCCAAATCGCATGAGTTAGAGTTACTCAATGAGAGGCGTTTCACTGCACTAAATTATCTTTAGGTTTACCAAAACTGCCTCCGTTGTAGTTACAAGAAGATCAAGGCTTGGAAATATGAGATTGGTGTTCTAGTCCTAAAGGAGAATCAAAGAAATCAACAAGATTGGGACAAGAAAGGAAAGTTTGAGCTTAATTGGCTAGGACATTTTGTTGTTACAACTATTTATGGATCAGGAGCTTACAAACTAGCCACACTTGAAGGGGAGCCTCTAGATGAACCCATCAACAATGTTCATCTTAAGAAGTTCTATTCCTGATCCTCAGAGTATCCCAACTTAAAAAATATAAAAAATCAAAAAAATACAAAAAAAAGTACCAAAAAAAGAATCCGTCAAATGGTGAAAACCACTTCGGTGGTGCCTTGGGCAAGTACCATAGTGAAAACCTATTTTTCAGGTGCTATGTGTAGATGTCAACATCCACCATCTATCAAGTTCTTATCCATATTGCCCACACCACTTCATAATAAACTTTCATACTTAAGCATTTTCCATCCATCCACCTGTCATGGTTTGATCATTGTCAGTATTGATTGTTATTCGTCGCACTTCATCCCATAATAAAGTCCATCTGACCCACTTCATAATAAATCCTATCCTTGACCGGGGGCATCTTTCCTCAACCTAGTTCATAGGATTGGATCCTTGCTACCTTGTTGTCTTGAGAGAAATTGTTATTTCCATACATTCCATAATAAATTTTCCCGCCTACTATAACCCATAATTAAACACAAACATTCACACATCCATCTACCACAATCCATCCTAATCACCTATCACCTGGATTTGACTAACTCAAGCAGGCAAATAAACTATGCATCTTTAAAAGCATCAAGTACTTATACAATTAGAAGTGAAAGACTACCGTTGAAGCAAGCACACTGCCTGCATACCTATTGCCTATTCAGCTAATCCATTATCTATTTTCCCAATCAAGCCTTTCAACAAATGTATCCTTCCCACAAGGCCTTATCTAATATGCGCACCCTCTTTTGGCAAGAGATATGATGGTTGTGAATTTGTTTTGTTAGTGCGTTGTTTTCTTTTGATTTATCTTTTGTCTCTTTCTAATGCTTATTCAAGACCACTTTGATCTTTCTATATCTTGGTGTGTTATGAGAAGTATAGGCTAGGGCATTGTCATTGCTTTCATATATCATGTTTGTGGGATATTCTTATTACGTTACATAGGCTAATATTTACCTTGTGTGTGCTGGAATAGCTTCTTGCATAAACAATTTCCTTTGCATCTAAGGTCATTCAAATATCTTTTATGCATTAGGATCATCATGCTCTAAGTCTATTTTCCTCTCACGTATCCAACAAGGTTCTATTATGTCTGGTATACCTAAGGATAACCCTTTGTTTGCAGAGTCAACGTCCATGCAAAGAATACAATGTCACCCTGGTTCCTCATACCTTGGTACATAATATCCATTTGCTATATCAAAATAAGGATTTCTCTTTATATTTTTCAAGCATAACCTAAGAAAATCATTCCATCCATCTCCCCCATACATCCTAATAAATATCTATAGCTTTCATAGTTTGATCACTTACATCCTACATCATTTCTTCTACCATACTAATATTTCGTCCATACATCATAATCATATCATATACATCACATAACATCCTATTGCATCCATGAATTCCCTGCAAAGACAAATAGCATCAAGCATCATATATCCATAGCATCATAAATACATCATATATATATATATCCATCACATCCTATCTATCCATAACATCATAAAAGGTCATCACAACATGCATACATCACATAAATCCATAACCATAATAAATGCCATCAATACCATCACATAAATCATCAGAACATCATCATCACATCACCAAAACCCTGTTGCATCTCATTTAGACACCAAAAAGTGTGTCATGATACATGTCTATACAAGGGGCTATTTGAGCCATAAATATACAAATATATACAAAAGCGTGAAAGCATCATCATGTCTACATACATCTCATATCATCATAATAAATACAAGTGTGTACATCATATACAATATATACATCATGTGGAGCTCCCCTCTGATTGAGAGGGATCTGCCCCTAAAATTGACGAGTATGGTTCCAAAGGCAGAGGCTGTGCCCCTGATGGCCATACCAGTGGTGGTGGTCCCATCATTGATCCCCCTGATCTCTTGGAGGAGGCCCCCAATTTGCATCAAAGCTAGGCTCACATTGATCTGCATGCATCACACTGATACAACCTTTTGTAGTACTCTGCTTTCCAAGTGACCCACACCACATCTCGATGTACGTGTACCAACTCTGACACCAACACCATAGTTGGCTGGTCCACACCTATCATTGTTAGAAATGAAAGCAACACTACTTCAATGGAAATCTGATTCAAGATAAATTTCAGCAAACTTTAACTGTGTGTTATTAATGGAGATTGTAACAAAACATAAACCCACAATATAGAAATATACCAGAAGCAAAATGAAACACATAACACAAGTGTTTAACGTGGAGAAAACCCTTGCGGGTAAAAAACTCCACCAAGAAAAGAGGTCAAGTTGTATTATCTTCACAAAAAGAGATTACAAATACATTCACTTCCTCTGTCCTCCAACCTTCACTCTGGCAGAACCTGGGTAACTGTAAACTGTTATATGCATCTCATCTACTATGCTATGGTTTTTTATAGAATTTACATAACCTCAAGACATTAAATGACTTCTTACAAGCCCATAACACTTGTCAAGAGTCAACAAAACGACCTTGGGCGTCCATAGCCAAGAATAGGCTCTTACGGGGTCATAAATGCTGTCATACATGCATCCTACACTTGGGAAAAAGTGTCCATGCAAGCTTGAACAACTTGGGGCCAAAAATAGCCACTTACAGCATCTTATGACGCGTCATATGCTATTATTAGTGTCATAGATTCTTATGACAACTTACAGTTGTCATAGAATCTCTTACACCCTCTTATAGCATCTATGACGTGCGTCATAACACTAAAAATAGATTATTCCTCCACATGTGCACCCCACTTTGACCAATTACCATTTACCATAGTAAATGACATCTCATAACTACCACCAGTAACTCTGGGACTTACCGTGCAATAACTCCGTAATTACCATGGACAATAAATAATTTTTACCACTGCCGGTGAAACTTGTACATCCCTTATGGGTAATTACAAATAATAAATGGAATAATACAATAATGGGATTTACAAGGTTAATGGCACCTTATCCCAACATTCTCCCACTTGACATTATACATTGTAAATCAACCCATATGAAATCAAATTAAAAATAATTAGGCACTAGAAACAAAGCCCATGGTCTCTCTGCACCACACAAACTTCTCTATGCTCATAGGCTTGGTCAATGAATCTGCAACATTCTCCTGAGTGTCTATCTTCTTCAACTCAATCTCTCCATTTGTAACCAACTCTCGAACAAAGTGATACTGAACATCAACATGCTTAGCTCGAGCATGATACATGGGATTCTTAGGCAAACAAATAGCACTCTGGCTATCACAACCAATCTGAATATTCCTACAGTCAAAACTAATACCTATACACAATTTCCTCAACCAAACTACCTCCTTAGAGACATGAGTTGCAACCATATACTTTGCTTCTGTAGTGGACAAAGCAATTGTGGGCTGCCTCTTACTCATCCAACTCACTGCACCTCCAAACAGAGTAAACACATAGCCACTAGTGGACCTTCGACTATCCAAGTCACCTGCCCAATTTGCATCAACAAAACCCTGTATGTCCAAAACGTTATCAGCACTATTAGTACCAGAATAAACCAAACAATGATCAAGAGTACCTGCAAGATATTTAAACACCCTCTTTGCATTGTTCCAATGCTGTGTACCAGGGTTAGACATAAATATGCTCAAAACTCCCACTGCTTGGGCAATATCTGGTCTAGTGCAAACCATTGCATACATCAAACTCCCTACAGCACTAGCATATGGCACATTAGACATATCCTCAAGATCATCCTCAATCTTTGGACACATATCTAATGAAAGCTTAGTACCAATGGGTAAAGGAACTCTAACTGGATTACAGTTCTGCAAACTAAACCTTTGCAAAATAGTATTCACATACTTACTTTGTGACAACCAAAGCTTTCTGTTAACTTTGTCCCTCCTAATCTCCATTCCCAAAATATACCTTGCAGCACCAAGGTCCTTCATCTCAAATGCACCTGAAAGTTGGGCTTTAAGCTCACTGACCATGCCCTTAGTATTGCTAAAAAATAACATGTCATCAACATACAAAGCAATAACTAGTATAAAATCATCAACACAATGAATGTAAACACAACGATCCTCCTCACTTCTAACAAAACCCAAATTCAAAACAAATGAGTCAAACTTTTGATACCACATTCTGGGAGACTGTTTCAGACCATAAAGAGACCTCTTTAATTTGCAAACCCAATGTTCTTTTCCTTTTACCTCAAAACCTGTAGGTTATTGCATATAAATTTATTCTTCAAGATCTCCATGCAAGAATGTAGTCTTAACATCCATTTTCTCAATCTCCCAATCATAAGTTGTAGCAATGGATAAGAGAAATGTAATAGAAGTTAATTTAGCAACAAGAGAGAATATCTCACCAAAATCAACTCCCTCTCTCTGGGAGTAGCCCTTGGCTACCAGTCTAGCCTTGTACTTCTCCAATGACCCGTTTACTCCAAACTTCTTCTTGAAGACCCACTTACATCCTATTGCCTTTCTTCCTTTGGGCAAACGAACAAGATCCCAGGTGTTATTAGAGTCTAAAGCCATCATCTCCTCCTGCATGGCTAGTTGCCAAGACTCACTATCATCTGCAGAAATAGTTTCCCTATAGGATCTAGGTTCATCGTTAGTACTCAATAAAGCATATACACAACAGAAATCTGGTGAGCTATACCTGTCAACTGGATTTCGTTGTCTTGTGGATCTCCCCAAGGGTGGAGTAAGAGACTCTACTCGTTCTTCTGCATGATCATCTGTACCAAATTCTTCTGTCACAACAGATTCATCTTCATCAGAACTACTTGAATCTTCTTCTTCTTCTTCACCCCCCAATCCATCATTTTGTTCTTCCTGAGGTGCATCTTGCTGCTCTAAATCAAAGTGCACCTTTACCTTTTCATCTTTTTCTTTTGGCTGCTCAGGTTCAGAAATAGCTCTAAGTTCCCTGAAAATAACATCTCTAGAAAAGATAATCTTGCGGGTTAGTGGATTCCAAAGCTTATAACCTTTGACATTATCACCATATCCAATGAATGTACATTTTTCAGCCTTTGGATCCAACTTAGATCGTTTTTCCTTAGGCACATGAACAAAAGCCTCACAACCAAAAACCCTTAAATGTGAAACAGAAGATTTATTACCTATCCACACTTCATAAGGTGTTGAATCAAGAGCCTTACAAGGAGATCTATTTATCAAGTAGCAAGCAGTACACATAGCCTCTGCCTAAAAGCATTTATCCAACTGTGCATCACTAAGCATACTTCTGGTCCTTTCCATAATTGTTCTTTTCATCCTTTCTGCAACACCATTCTGCTGTGGTGTATACGGAGTTGTCTTTTGTTTGATTATACCTACATGCTTGCAAAATTCATCAAATTCCTTAGAGAAATATTCCCCTCCATTGTCAGATCTGAATATTTTTATCTTTAAACCTGATTGGTTCTCTACTAAGACTTTGAATTCCTTAAACTTAGTGAAAACTTCAGATTTATGCTTCATAAAATAAATGCATGTAAATTCGGATACATCATCAATGAAGGTTACAAAATAACGAGATTTTCCAATAGATTCATTATGCACATGTCCAAACACATCCATATGAATAATTTCTAACTTCTCTTTTTCTCTATTGGTTCCTGAAGGAAATGATTTTCTGTTTTGTTTACCAAACACACAATGCTCACATAATTCAAAGTGCTCATTAGAATAAGAGAAACCGTCTAACAAATTTTTATCTTAATAGTTTTCAATACATTATTGCTTGTGTGGCCCAATCTACGGTGCCACAACATACATGTATTTTCCGTAGTGGCCTCAGATACATAAGAGGCATTACAAACTATAGTGGCTTCAAGCTTAAACAAATTCCTGAATCTCTTCCCGTTCGCTACCACCAAGTTCCCTCTCACCAATCTGTAGCCATGCTTGTTAAATGTCACATGCATTCCCAAATCATTCAACTTCGAAACTGAAATCAGATTTCTAGCTAATCCAAGAACATGCAAAACACCAGGGAGGGTTTTAATCCTCCCATCACTGAACCACAACAATACCTTTCCTTTCCCGAAAATCGAATATGTAGAGTTCTCACCAAGGTAGATATTACCTCCATCATATTCTTCATATGTGGAGAACCATTCCTTATGTGGGGTCATATGAAATGAGCATCCTGAGTCAATCAACCAGTGATAATTAGAAACAAGATTACATGCAGAAAGTAAAACTTCTTCACCTGCATTCGATGACTTATCTGAAGCACTCTCCCACTATTTCTTGGGATTTTTGCACTCCTTCTTCACATGTCCCCTTTTACCGCAGTTCCAAAACTTAACTCTATTCTTTTTACCAGGAGTCTTAGATTGGCCCTTGGACTTGTCCTTAGCACCTTTCTAATCTCCTTTAGGTCCCCTTTCCTTAGACCTTCCCCTGACACTGAGAGCATCCCCTGAACTATCCAAACTCTTCTTCCTCAATTCCTGTGACAGTAGCACTGAAACAAGAGCATCCAACTTCAGATCTGTAAGGTTAGCAGTGATAGCAAGGATAACATTCTCCCAAGACTCATGTAAAGAACATAGAAGTAAGATACATTTATCTTCCTCACTAACCTCAACATCTACTGAATCAAGATAACTCACCAATAAATTAAAATAATTTAAATGCTCTAAAACTAACTCACCCTCTTTCATTTTCATGGAAAACAATTTTCTTTTTAAATAAAGTTTATTTACCATACTCTTGGCTTGATAGATCTCACCCAACCGTTTCCACAACTTGTATGCAGTCTCTTCCTTTGTGACATTCAACAGGACATAGTCTGAAAGACACAATCAGATGGTTCCCTGTGCCTTCTTATCCAGTCTATCCCACTCATCTTGAGAGACACCATCCGGTTTCTTCTCTTTTTGGACATCCAACAATTGGTTTCTTTCTTCCAACAAATCTTCCATTTTCAACTTCCACAACTCATACCCCATTCCGTTGAACTTCTCAATGTCCATTCAAGAGGTTGATGCAACAGTGGATGCAGCCATAATAACAACACAAGATCTGTAAAACAAATGCAACCAAATCTCCCACTGCAGCTACAGCTTCCACACTACCACCCAAGAGTCAAAGCTGGCCAGGCTCTGATACCAAAGGTTAGAAATGAAAGCAACACTACTTCAATGGAAATCTGATTCGAGATAAATTTCAGCAAACTTTAACTGTGTGTTATTAATGGAGATTGTAACAAAACATAAACCCACAATATAGAAATATACCAGAAGCAGAATGAAGCACATAACACAAGTGTTTAACGTGGAGAAAATCCTTGCGGGTAAAAAACTCCACAAAGAAAAGAGGTCAAGTTGTATTATCTTCACAAAAGGAGATTATAAATACATTCACTTCCTCTGTCCTCCAACCTTCACTCCGACAGAACCTAGGTACCTATAAATTGTTATATGCATCTCATCTACTATGATATGGTTTTTTTATAGAATTTACATAACCTCAAGACATTAAATGACTTCTTACAAGCCCATAACACTTGTTAAGAGTCAACAAAACAACCTTGGGCGTCCATAGCCAAGAATAGGCTCTTACGGGGTCATAAATACTATCATACATGCATCCTACACTTAGGAAAAAGTACCCATGCAAGCTTGAACAACTTGGGGCCAAAAATAGCCACTTACAACATCTTATGACGCGTCATATGCTATTATTAGTGTCAGATTCTTATGAAAATTTACAGTTGTCATAGAATCTCTTACACCCTCTTACAACATCTATGACGCGCGTCATAACACTAAAAATATAGTATTCCTCCACACGTGCACCCCACTTTGACCAATTACCATTTACCATAGTAAATGACATCTCATAACTACTGCCAGTAACTCCGGGACTTACCATGCAATAACTTCGTAATTACCATGGACAGTAAATAATTTTTACCACTATCAGTGAAACTTGTACATCCCTTATGGGTAATTACAAATAATAAATAGAATAATACAATAATGGGATTTACAAGGTTAATGGCACCTTATCCCAACAATCATAGCCTACACATAGTCTCTCTTTCCTGTACCATTGCACCTATGTCTAAACCCTCGGTCTCAAGGCCACCATTGCATCCCTCTTTGCCATCACATGTGTCAACTCACCATCTATAGGTGTATCTGCTGGTGTTTGTGCCTATAAGGCCTCTTTGGCCTCATCTCGCTCCTGTCGGAGCCTCACTAGTACTAACTTTACCTGCTGGCATCGATGTATCTCGACATCTCTCTCAGAAGTCATCTGCTAAAGTGACTCTATAGTCGCTCGAGCTCTAGCTGTAGAGCATCTCACTTAGATAATACCCTGGCTAGCTGCGTCCCCATATCCTCGTCCTCATCCTATATCCCATCTCCTCATCCTGTCTCACCTCCTCCTCCTATCTAACCTTCTCCTCCCTCTGCTCCTCCTTCGATGCATCCTCAATAGCCACCTCTGGTGCCTCTCCCACTTATGCATGTACTGCTACCACCTCCTGTACTCTCAGTCTCTGTCTTCGTGCTCTACCTGGTTCAACTGCTATCCCCCTCACACCAATCTCCCCTCTTGGTCTCTGTCCCCTACTACATCACCAATTACTGTCAACTGCACTAGCCTATGAACCAACCACCATACATCATACTTTGGGGTCGTATCCAGATCAGCTCCACCTACCACTACATCCCACTGCACTGGTGCAAGAGCCTCAAATTTTTCTATCGCTATGTCTACCACAATCTCAGGTCCCCACTCCGCCACCTCTTATTGAGTGCGTGCATAGATAGCCTCCTGTATTGCCATTGGCTGGGGCAATCCAAACTATCATAGTACCCTATCCGACATGTATCTCTCTATAATGTATGTTGTTCACCCAATGAGATATCATTCCTACCTGCAGTACATTAAGTGCTCAGCATTGTCTGTCTAGATCTCATAGTCTCTCCATTGCCTCCAAATAACTGTATCCATCTCATCAAATACGTGTCTCCATTAAGTCAACTCACCCAATCATCAATGTGTCATAGCACCCTCAGACAAATACACATAAGGTAATCCCATCCCCCTCCTTGTGGATATAGGTCATGCCACTACTATGCGCTCCCAGGCCCACACATGTAACAATGTGACTCCGCAAGCTAGGCTAGAGTCATACCTGTATACAACCTGGTGCATGCCATGATATAGTTGACCTAATACACATGGTCCCTAAGCATAGACAACTCCCTCGCTCATCATCTACTCTAACATGTGGCCTCAACCAACAAAAAATCCCCTAGACCTCTGATCTGGCATCAGAATTCCTCCGATCAACCTTGTCAGGAACAATGTCATCCGGTCAAACCTTGTCTCCATCTATCGTGTCTTGATCTCTCCATCCTCTATCCCCAAATCTTGGGTCATGAGTAACCTCGCCAATGCACTCTCCCTAGTGTCAGTATCTTACACCACCTACTCTCCATGAATTGGGATACGCAGTATCCTCCAAATATCCTCAAGTGTGATGGTAATCTTCCCAGTTGGCAATAGGAACAAACTATGCTCACTATGCCACTACTCCACCAACGCTATCATCATAGCCAAGTGTCCTCTAATCTGGGGCATATGTGCAATATGCCATAATCCCATCTCCCCTAGAAACGTTTGATCAGTCTCACTAAAGTCTGCTAGCAGCTCCATCGTTGGATGATGCTCCTTAGACATTAGCGACTGAAGTACCTCCTACATCCATCACACACTATTTGTCAGCCACTTCATCAAAACCTTAAACATCTAACTCCATCATTAGCACCCTTTGTCAATAAGTTGTGGCTCCTTTTTATCACTTGTGCCATTCTACTTATCATTAGCGCCATTCTGGTTTATTTCTATCATTTGTACCACTCTGCTTATCAATTGTGCACCTTAACCACACTTGTGCATTTCTACTTGCCACCATCAAAAACATAGTTTTGCCTATCATTTGTGACCCTAAATCTCAAAAGCATAGTTGCGCTCATCGTTTGTGCAATTGTGCATCAAAAGCACCTAACTACCCATCATTAGCATCGAACCCATAAAGTTGCGCTTCTGATAGCATTTAATATCTATGTACTTCTAGCCATACTAAATGCTACCTAAGTCTACTTGAAGACCCAAAGGTTAGGTACATACCACTGTAGGTGCTCTGATTGGCCATTGGTAGGTCCATACACGCTCTGCCTAATTATCAACCCTCGGAATGCCTGACATCTTTGCAACTGCTTTGCGCTCTGGATCTCCAAAGCTCAAAGTGCGTGCAAATAACTAGGGAGAGTAAAAATGAGTTGAAATTGATCCCCCAATCCTATTTATAGCCTTCCAAACCCTAATTTCCCCCCAATACTAATTTTCCATCCCTCCACCTATCCCCTCATCATTTTTCCCATTTTCCCTCCATTCCACCCCTTTTTTTCATCCTCGTTCAACTAAACCTAGCCTATACTTCCTATCGAGAGTTCAATTAGAATTTTTTTCCTAGCCAATCTCTCGAGGGGGCATCCTACCTCCATCCCTTGGCACACTGGGGCACAACTATCAGTAAAATTTTTGTACCTCTATCAGTTCTTTGAAACAACACTATAAAACACATTGTCTCAAAAATGGACAAAATGTAGACACCTAAAAATGACTAACGCATTCCCATCTCATATATTCACATTATTTCCTCATCAATTCTTCTAATTTAACATTAATTAAATAATTTCTAATTATTTAATTAAATCCATTATTTTCATCAATTTAATTCTCCTTCCAACATTAATTAAATAATTTCTAATTATTTAATTAAATCTAACAAATTTATCATTCCTATTCTTCTAATCCACATTAATTAAATAATTTTAATTATTTAATTAAATCATCCATTTCAATCCTCAATTTCACATACTTATTAATTCATTTAATTAATATCAATTTTATTCCTCTTATCCGCAATAATTAAATAATTTAATTAGCTAATATTTCATTCACAATTAAATAAATTAAAATAATTTATTTAGTCGACTTTTCTATTTCTCTCTCTCACAAATAAATAAAATCAAATATTTTATTTATCTTCTATTCTCCATCATGAGCATGAATTAAATAAATTTATTTATTTAATCCTAATAATATCTTCTCATCTCCATAAATCACTCCTTTTGCACATTTATTAAATAATTAATTAATTTAATTTTTTTTCTCTCAAACCCATTTGCATGTAAAAAAGCAAATCAAATATTGAGTTAACTAATTCTTCAAATCTTTATTTTTATCAATCAATTCATTAAATAGAAAAAAATAATTTTATTTACGAAAATCAAATCATTTCCATTATCCATGCAATCAATTAACTCATAAAACATGTTTTTTGCATGAACACATGTCACATGCACATTCTTCATGTCCTCTCAATCAACCTCATCCGTAGATTCATTCAATTATTCTCTGTCATTGATCAACATCCCGTGAAAGCTATAAATACATCCATCTTCCAATTCACAAACCCTCCACGATCATTGAGCTTTCAGCATCCCTAAGCTTTGAGCATTCATATCCACTATCGTTGATCACTATCATTTATTGCAATCAAGGCTATGCTAAGTAAAGAGAAATCCACATATCAAAATACTACAAATCTTCCAAGAGCATAGCTAGGTGGATCTCGCGAGTACATCCACTTCCTCTCTATCAAGTGTTGAGAGTTGCATTGAGGTAAATAAGGTATAATTTGCATTGTTTGTGTTATCTTTCGATTGTTTATCTTTCATGCGATTTTTTCTCATCCACATGAGCAATTGAATTGATCATTTAGTAGGTATTACAATATGTATGCCTTAAAGAGGACTTGAACCTCTATGTTGTCTAACATGAGATTGAGTCTCGCGTGTCTACCATTTAACCATCAAGGCATCCAAAAAGTTAATTCTATTTTATGGATAAAATATTTCACAATACAATATTATAACCACATATCATTATATAGTGGAATAGAATATGGATTAAAATGATAGATCTATTCAAATATTCATATCAATCTGTGACTTATAGACATAATATAGTATATCAATACATTTTTATTATCACTATTGAAAGATAATTTACATTAATTGCTCTAATAGATATATGATCAAACATTTTTTCTTTTTCAATTCTATAGAACCCATAATTGTATATTACACCTAGATCAAAATATGTTAAAAACAAAATTTCCCATGTAGTTTGTCATGTCACCATTTTCGGCCTGATCACCAAACAGGAGATTGAGTTAGCCTATCCTCATTCTTGTAGGCTAATTCATCAAAACAAGGGAATATTCTGGCTGAGCTAAGGCTTGGAAAAGATAATGTGGTTCAGAGGCTTGGAGAATGGAACGTTGTTTTACAAGGCTTAGCAAATTACACTGGCAAAGATGGGAAAAATGAATTAATGTAATTTCGCATTAATTATCAAAGAAAAATAATTAAATAGTAATATTTTATTATTATTTAATGATAGCACCAAGGAAGGAGAAAATAATAAAATAAAATAAATAATATTATTTAATTTGAGCGCCACTTTGAGAGAGGAAAAAAATAAAATAATAAAAAATATTGATTCTTGGATTTTGGCATTCACTCTTGGAGAAGGGAAAAAATAAAATAAAATAATATCTTCTTGAATTTTGACACTCACCTTGGGAGGATAAAGATAGGATAAAATAATATTATATTTTGAAATTGGGCGCCCTTCTTTGGAGAATTAAAATAATAAAATATTGTTTGCTAGCCGACAAGGAGGGTTCTAAGTGAAATTCAAATCTTTAATTTGAATTGTTGGCCTCATCGAAGACTCAAGTATAAAAGAAGGCTTTGGAGCCTCATTTCGACATCATGAATACTTTGGCATTTTGCTTGGCAATTCTATTGCATCAGTGGAATTGGACGAAAACCCAACTTGCATCATTGGAGGTGGATTCATACGGAGTTCACATTTGCACTTCATTGGAGACTTGTAGTTTGTTGAGCGTCATGGATTCATCATTTAAATATTTGGTTGGGACCATTGTTGAAGATTGCATTGAAGAATTTGATTGTAGATCCTTTGCATTTCCATTGAAGACATCGAAAGTACTTGTTTGCATCTTGAGCATCGATTGATAAAGGTCTTGTTTACATGTTATATCGCCAACTTGAAGACTTGAATTCATTGTGTGGGCAGTGATATCATATCAGACCTATTCATTACATCAGCAAACACCTTGTCACCCTTGGTGTTGTCACTAGAGAGCCGAAACACCAATTGCTAGGGTGCGCTGGATGAAGTGTGGCATATATGATCTTCTTGTGGGTTCGCATTAAGTCTTGGCATCACCATTGAGAGGTCGTAGAGCTGGCAGATCCTTGTCAGTAGTGCATCATAACATATCATTCATTGAAGACTCCAAGTTCACCAACATAGAGGTCGTGATCAAGTTTTAAGGAGAGCGATCAGCTTGTGGATTGTAGGTATCATCCATTAGATTGTTTGAAGGCCATTTGAGAACTTTCATCATTGTTTTGAGGGCTGATCTGACTATAGAGGTTCACCCACTTTGTATTGCATTTTGTCATCCAAATTTGGTATGTGAAAATCATCCTTCATATCTACATTTGGTAACAACAGATTGGCATATGTATTTGGATATGTTAAAGCCATCTAATTTGATGTAATTGAAGACTTGAACAATCTCAATTCATGACATCAGTGATTTGATTGGTTATCATCATGATCTTGATCCTTTATGTGTAATTCATTGTGTATTTCAACTAGGATATTGGTTGTACAATTTGGCATGTTGATTTGATGTATTTGCATGATAAGTGAATGAATAAGAGTATGATTCAGATCTGAGATAATAGAAATCAGATTTCAGTCCCAGAGTTTTCATTTTGAAATAGAAAAGTTTAGAAATATTGCTTCAAACCTAGAATGAGACATGATAGTGGTATCAGAGCTTGGATCCTGCCGTCAAGTCTTATCCAATAACATTCTTATGCATAAGATTTGAAGTTAGATCCACCTACATTGGGTTGAGATTTGACTCAATCTTATCCAGGGTTATGAGTGAAAAGATTGACCTAGTCAAGAGTTAATTGTTATGCAGACACCGACCCCATATGGTCATATCTAGAGAAGAAGAAGTGGACAACAAGAAGAGATCTACCCTTTTGCAAAGATGGATAGAAACATAAGAGATGGAAGTCCACCAAGGGATGATGCAGATCCGTATTTGGTGGAACAATAAAGAACAACTAATAATTTGGAACAATTGATGACTTCTTAAAATCATTTGATGCAATTAATGTTTCAATCTTTAGGTAATATGAAAGTGAATGGTTCACCAGCAGGAGATGGCAGTGTGGTAGGTACACCACATGGAGGGAGAGCACATGTTTCGTCAACAGATAGGCCCTTCCGACCTAAATTTTTGCCTAGTGAGGAAGAAGAGGAAGAGTATGCTGAGAATGAAGAAGAACAATCTTTTGCAGACGAGTTGACTACCATATGTGAAGAGTATGATGCACTTCCTTACATGGTCAAGAGACAAATAAACATCAATCAATTCATGAGTGAAAGGAAAGACATGAAAAGATCAAAGGTAGGGAAAAGACCTAGAGGGCCAGCAAAGCAACACAAAGAATATCAAGATGCATTGAACAAGATACCTATACCTAATTTTGATGGGAGCAGAAAGATGAGTGCAAGAGCATGGGTTCACAAACTTGATAAATTCCTCACACTCAAACCCATGGATGAACAAAAGGCTATACAATTGGCTACTATGCATCTTGAAGGGATATCATATGATTGGTGGCATCATGGACTTGTCTCACAAAGACACGTGATGATCACTTATTATGATGAGTTCACACAAAAACTTATCACTAGATTTGACAGGAAGGATGTGGAGGTCTTCTATAGAGATTTAGCATAGTTGAGACAGATTGGTAAAGTGGATTCCTACATCAATGAGTTATAGAGGATTGCAATAGTGGTTCCAGACATGACATAAAGGAGGATAGTAATGTTGTTTGTGGAAGGTTTGCATAATAAGTTGAAGGGATTGGTGAAGGCTCACAAGCCTAGTATAATTGATGATGCTATTGAGCTTGCACTTGATCTTGATACTACACCTTCATCATTCCATCCTCAGAAGAAGACTTTTAAGGGCTCTAGTTCAAATCAGAGAGGGTTCAATCAACTAAAGTATCAACCTTCTAGAATGGATAATGAAACAAAGAATGAGACGAGGAGGAAGAAGCTTTGCTTTTATTGCAAGGAGCCATGGGAACTAGGACACCGATGCCTAGGAAATGGCAACTCATAGAGGTCATTTTTTATGATAAGAGTGAGTCTGCAGAAGACAATAACTTGGATGGTAATGATGATCATGTGGAGCAACAACTGCAGTTGGAGCTTGAGCCGAACATTGAAAATGACAAAGGACATGTAACCATTGCATCAATTTTAGGAGTACCAAAATATCATGCTTTTCGATTGAAAGGAGTCATCAATGGACAAAGGGTCACTTGTTTGGTTGACAGTGGA
Source organism: Cunninghamia lanceolata (assembly GCA_027924645.1). Taxonomy (NCBI): domain Eukaryota; kingdom Viridiplantae; phylum Streptophyta; class Pinopsida; order Cupressales; family Cupressaceae; genus Cunninghamia; species Cunninghamia lanceolata. The sequence goes on from BSBN01001533.1 coordinate 12,058,040, forward strand.
GCTACTCATAACTTCATAGATGAGGGCTTCGTTGTGAAAAAGAGGACTAAAAGCTAAGGATTTTTAGGGATTCAATCTGATAGTTGCAGTTGGATTCACCATGAGTTGCACTAAGATGGTATCTCGACCTAGCATTCGGATGGGAGACTACACATTAACTGATGATTTCTATGTGTTACGATTGGGAGAGATTGATGTTGTTTTGGGCATCTAGTGGTTGCAGTCACTTGGAAGATACATATAAGATTTTCAAAAGATGGAACTTGAGTTCATTCATGATGATAAGAAGGTTGTGTTGAGAGCACTTTCAGATGGAGGTTCAGACATAATGATGTTGCTTGGGAAGCTCAATGCTTTGTATCATCCAAATCTTCTTCTAATGATCAGAAGTATCATGTGGATATATAGACAATGTTTAATAAGCATAGTATGGTGTTGGGAGAGATTCCTCCTAGTAGACCACCAGATCGTGGATTTGAGCATGTCATTGAGTTGGAGGAGGGCTCCAAGCCCGTCATCACTACACCTTATCATCATTCATAGCATATCAAGGAGGAGATTGAAAAGACGATTGAGTTGCTAGAGATAGGACACATTCGTCCTAGCTCTAGTCCATTTGCATCTTCAGTTGTGTTGGTGAAGAAGAAGGATGGCACAATGAGGATGTGCATTGATTACAGAGCTCTGAATAAGAAGACAATCAAGAATAGATATCCCATTCCCAGGATCAATGAGTTGCTTGATGAGTTACACGAGGCTGTGTACTTCTCTAAGATTGATCTTCGTTCAGGGTATCATCAGATTCGTGTCTATGAGGAGGATATTCACAAAACAACATTCAGATGCCACTATGGACACTTTGAGTTTGGTTATGCCATTAGGTCTAACCAATGCACATGCTACTTTTCAGTCATACATGAATCACATCTTTCGTAGATAGTTGCGTAAGTTTGTGTTGGTGTTCTTTGGTGACATCTTGATATATAGTAGAATATGGGAGGAACATCTTTAGCATATTGATGAGGTATTGGGTATCATGGAGGCACAAACATTGTTTGCTAAGGCATCCAAATGTGAGTTTGGTATGACAGAGATTCTCTATCTGGGACATGTGATTGGAGTTGATGGAGTTAGAGTTCATCAGGAAAAGATACAGACAATTTTGGATTGGCCACCACCGCGAAACATTTCAGATTTGAGATGATTTCATGGACTATGTTGCTACTACAAGAGGTTTGTAAAAGGGTTCTCATAGTTGGCAGCACCTCTCACAAATCTCATGAAGAAGGGAGAAATCAGTTGGTCAGATGTGGCTCAGGTTGCTTTTGATAAACTCAACAAGGTGATGAGTTCATGTCCAGTGTTGGCATTCCCAGATTTCACACAGCTTTTTATGTTGGAGTGTGACGCATCAAGAGAAGGCATTGGTGCAGTGTTGATGCAGAATAGGCATCCTATTACTTTTGAGAGTAGGAAGTTGAGGGATGCAGAGAAGTTCTATTCCACCTATGATAAGGAGATGCTAGCCATCATGCATGCATTAGCAAAGTTCAGACAGTAATTGGTGGGTAACCGATTTGTGGTTAGGATTGACCACAATAGTTCGAGACACTTTTTATCACAAATGAACTTGAATGAGAGGTAGCAGAAATGGGTGAGCAAAATTTAGGCATATGATTTTGTTATTGAGTATGTCAAGGGAAAGAACAATATGGTTGCTGATGCTCTATCCAGGAGGCCTACTCTTTGTTCAATAACATAAATTTCAGCAGATTGGAAGGATCATCTTTTGGTTGAGTATTCCAAGAATACTTTTATTTGTGAGATCATGGCTGGCAAGATTCAGGATGACAGATATAAGGTGATTGATGATGTGATCTACTACAAGGATAGGATCTACTTGGTTCCTGAGTTGAAGCTGAAGGAAAAAATTCTGAGGGCCACTCATGATGAACCACTTACAGGGCATCCAAGTTTCTTCAAAACCTATAGGCAGGCGAGAGAGATTCACATGGAAGGGTCTCAAGGATGATCTCTTACAACACATCAGAGAATATATGACTTGTTAGAAAAAAAGCTGGAACATACCTCCCCCGCAGGATTGCTTCAACCATTGCCTATTTCAGAGCAAAGGTGGGAAGGTATTTCGATGGATTTCATCACAAGTCTATCGAAGGTCCAACGTAGGGATTGCATATATGTTGTGGTTGACAGGTTGACTAAGTATGCACATTTCTTTGCATTTCTGTTAGACTATTCAACACTTCAGGTTGCAGAGCTATTTTTCAGAGAAGTGTTCAAACTACATGGACTTCCAAAGACCATTGTCAGTGATCAAGACGATAGGTTCCTCAGCATGTTTTGGCAAGAGTTGTTTCGAATGATAGGAACCAAGTTGGAAATGAGCACGAGCTATCACCCTTGGATAGATGGGCAGACTGAGATTGTGAACAAATGGGTTGAGGGATATCTTCACAACTATGTTGCAGGGAAACAACGTGCTTGGATCAATTGGTTGCAAGTTTGGGTGAGTATTTCTACAATACCACCTATCACATGTCAATTGGCATGTCACCTTTCAGGGCTTTGTATAGCTATGATGCTCCATCACTGTTGGACTTGCCCTTGGAAAATTGTAGAGCTCCCAAAGCTAAGAAGTTGATGTAGGTCAGTCAGAACATCCTTAAGGCACTTAAGGATAATATGCAGCAGGCTTAGAATCAGTATAAGATGTATGCAGACAGACACATGATTGAGAGGACTTTTGAAGTTGGAGATTTGGTCTTCTTGCGCCTTCAGCCATACACATAGTCAACACTGAAGAAGAGTGGTGCAAAGAAGTTGAAGCCAAGATTCTATGGTCCTTACAAGATTTTGAGGAGAGTTGGTGAGGTAGCATATGAGCTTGAGTTAACTGCAGAGGGCAAGATTCACAATGTTTTTCATGTGCCATGCCTCAAGAAGGCATTGGGACAAAAGGTTGTTTTTCGCCTAATCTTCCACCTCTCGATGAAGAGGGCACTTTGGTTTTGGTTCTTGATAGCATTTTGGAGACAAGGGAGTGACATTTGAGGAATAGGGTGATTCGTGAGTATTTGATGAAATGAAAAAGATTTGTCATTGGAAGATGCGATATGGGAAGGAGAACAAATTTTGCAACATCTGAATTTGTTATTGCTTGAGGGCAAGCAATCTCAGGAAGGGAGGACTGTCATATCCCCATTTCTGGCCTGATCAATAAACATGAGACCAAGTTAGCCTATCCTCATTCTCGTAGGTTAATTCATCGAAACAAGGGAATATTCTAGCTGAGCTAAGGCTTGTAAAAGATAATGTGGTTCAGAGGCTTGGAGAATGGAACGTTGTTTTACAAGTCTCAACAAATTACACTGGCAAAGATGAGAAAAAATGAATTAATGTAATTTCGCATTAATTATCAAAGAAAAATAATTAAATAATAATTTAATGATGGCATGAAGGAAGGAGAAAATAATAAAATGAATAATATTATTCTAATATTATTTTTTTGAGCGCCACGTTGAGAGAGGGAAAAAAGAAAATAATAAAAAAATATTGATTCTTGAACTTTGGCACTCACCTTGGGAGGATAAAGATAGGATAAAATAATATTATATTTAGAAATTGGGCGCCTTTTTTGAAGAATTAAAATAATAAAATATTGTTTGCTAGCCAACAAAGAGGGAAAAGTGAAATTCAAATATTTAATTTGAATTGTCGGCCTCATCGAAGACTCAAGTATAAAAGAAGGCTTTGGAGCCTCATTTCGACATAGGAATACTTTGGCAACTTTGACATTTTGCTTGGTAGTTCTATTGCATCGGTGGATTTGGATGAAAACCCAATTTACATAATTGGAGGTGGATTCATACAGAGTTCACATTTGCACTTCATTGGAGACTTGTAATTTGTTAAGCATCATTGATTCATCATTCGAATATTTGGTCGGAGACCATTGAAGAATTTGATTGTAGATCCTTCGCATTTCCATTGAAGACATCGAAAGTACTTGCTTGCATCTTGAGCGCCGATTGATAGAGGTCTTATTTACATGTTAGATTGCCACCTTGAAGACTTGAATTCATTGTGTGGGTGGTGATATCATATCAGACCTGTTCGCTGCATCAGCAAACACCTTGTCACCCTTGGCGCCGTCACTAGAGAGCCCAAACACCAATTGCTAGGGTGCGCTGGATGAAGTGTGACAGATCGGATCTTCTTGTGGGTTTGCATTGAGTCTTGGCATCACCATTGAGAGGTCGTAGAGCTATCAGATCCTTGTTAGCAGTGCATCATAACATATCATTCATTGACGACTTCAAGTTCGCCAACATAGAGGCAGCGATCAAGTTTTAAGGAGAGCGATCAACTTGTGGATCGTAGGTATCATCCATTGGATTGTTTGAAGGCCATTTGAGATCTTTCATCATTGTTTTGAGGGCTGATATGACTACAGAGGTTCGCCCACTTTGTATTGCATTTTGTCATCCAAAATTGGTATGTGAAAATCATCCTTCATATCTACATTTGGTAACAGCAGATTGGCATATGCATTTGGATATGTTAAAGCCATCTAATTTGGTGTAATTGAAGACTTGAACAATCTGAATTCATGATAACAGTGATCTGATTTGGTTATCATCATCATCTTGATCCTTTATGTGTAATTCATTGTGTATTTCAACTAGGATATTGGTTGTACAATTTGGCATGTTGATTTGATGTATTTGCATGATAAGTGAATGAATAAGAGTATGATTCAGATTTGAGATAATAGAAATCAGATTTCAGTCCTAGGGTTTTCATTTTGAAATAACAAAGTTCAGAAATATTGCTTCAAACCTAGAATGGGACATGACATAGTCCTATTGTATCATATAGAAATATAGTTTAATTCTATTTATTTAATTATAATAAAGGTGGATATAGGCATTTGTATTTTATTTGCAAATGATAGTAAAGGAGAAATATTTATGTATGAGGTTCAATATCTAGATTTAGTACTTACAAAGAAAAGTGTTTGTCTATATATATATATATATATATATATATATATATATATATATATATATATATATATATATATATATATATATATATATATATTTTAAATGTCATTTTGAGATTGAATAAAACAAAGATAAAAAAATGGATTGAACTTTTCTTCAATGTTAAAGTAATAGGAGTGAATAGTTATCGACCTTCGCAAAAGAAAGAAAAAAGAGGGAATACAAAACAAATAATGAAACATAGAATACATTATAAACATATGACTATTACACTAAAACTACGTTAGTCTATTCCACTTTTTCAACATCAAACTTATTTAATTGAAATAAATAATAACATGGCCACTTGTTCATACGAGAGTTTTACTCCACGAACATGTGATAAATCTCTATCACGTTTTGATGGAAAAGTCCAATCTCATCCACAAAAGAAATTGACTTCTAGACAACATCATTGTGGGACAGGTCATAATAATAGTGGAATTGATTTTCGATGGAGTGAAAAACAAGCATTTATATCGTCAAATTAATTTTCGATGGAGTGAAAAACATATTGGGAAAAATTGTAACAAAAGAAAGAGGCCTTAATAGAAGTGTATATATCTATCTTGTGCACTATAGAGATAGTGAAAAGACATATATTTTGCATCTAAGAGGGATTATAATTGGAGATACTATTCTTTCTAGTCTAAGAGCTTCCATATCAATGGGAAGTGCCCTACCTTTGAGTGTGGTTTGAATTATTAATTTATGTAATCTAAAGCAATCGATTAGGTTTATAGCAAAACCTAAAAATCTATCATTGATCCAACTAGGATACTTTGATGAAATTAACCCCAAAGGGAAACTGAGGATAAAAGCACTGGGTGATTGAGTTCAATAGTTTCTAGAATTATTGACTCCAGAGATATGATGATATGGAGAAGACTTAATTGTCTGAAGCATAAACAAATAAGGTAAAGGAATCCTTGTTATCAAGAGGAAGACAAGTCACTCACATTTGATTTGATGGTCAAAGGCAAATTTAAAGTTGAATAGTGAAAATATTTTTTAGAGGATAAATAAAATTTCTATTCAAATGCCTTCTATGTTATTTGGAAGATGCAAAAGCATTAACACAATTTGATAAAGTCATTCATTCTGAATGCTACATGAAAAAAGAACATAAGCCAGATGATGGTGTAGACTTCTAAAATTGACCATGTCACTTTCATCACCTCGTCAACACAACTTTGCGACACTTTTGTCCTAAGAGTCCCCTTTACCATATCCCTTCCCAAATTAATTAAATAAATAATATTTTTTTAATTAATCCATTTCCTCCATCGCCCAAATTAAATAAATAAATAAATTATATTTATTTAGTTAATCCCTCTTTATCTCTTGTAGCCAAAATTAATTGAATAAATCCTATTTATTTAATTAATTTATCCTCACATCATCCCCTCTCCAATAATAAATTAAATAATTTAATTATTTAATTTAATTATTGAGAGTCACATGACTAGTTTGTCCTCATCTTCATCCACTTGCCACAATCAATAAATGAGTGTCACAAAAATTAAATTAACTTTTCATTTCCACCATTCAAATGAATACTACATCTTTCAATCCTAGCCATTAACATAACGATAAACCCTAGAAGCTTCCTTTGAAACCCTAGAAATCCTTGTCCTTGCCCTAATATGTTCTCAACCAATTCTAGCCATTGATCTAATCTTTTAATCCTAGCCCTTCATTCATCTTATTCAACCTCTATAAATCAAGCCTCAACCAAGCCATTTTTGGGATCACATATATATACAACACCATGCCATCAAAATCATCCTAATTCTTTCATTATCATCCATTATCATTATCTAGTAGTTATGTTGTAGAATTGAGCAACCGACATATCAAAATCATTATCAAATATCGTATGATTGTTTATCATTTTCATTATATCTCTTAGTCCTTTGATCCCTAGATGAAGTGTTATTCAAGTATGGAATAGGTACCTTCATGGTGTATTGTTTCCTTATTTGATTCCATATTTCTGCATACACAAATGGAATAAAATAACCTAGGATGTACATAATAAGGACATAAGGGATTTAAAGTATGCCCTTTGTCCTAGATCTCTATATAAAATATATTAATATATTCACATTGAGTATAAGAAAATTCATTCACATCTAGAAAGTTGTATGCCCTGAGAGAGGCTTGTACAATTTGGGAAGACATTTTTACAAATTAAATGTCTACTTCAACCAATATACCTTTAGGCATAGATATACATAATGTCGAAGTACAAGTTTGAAAAGGTAGACAATTAGCTAGAGCAGTAGGTTGTATGGAAGAATTGATCACCAGAGAAGGTCGATTGACAACATTAAGATTACTATTTGGGGAGGTCTGTTTAATATCTAAGCAATGCTCAACGACAATTGGACAAGTAGGCAATGTTAAATGAAAAAATAAAAATTTAAGTAAAGCAAGATCAAAATGTTGGTTGGGTAAACATCCTGAAGTAAGAGTATTTATGAATGTTGTGGATCATCCTCATGGCAGTAGTGAAGGAAGAGCTTCAATTGGTAGAAAAAAACCCTTGACCCCTTGGGGCTATAGTGCACTTGGAAGAAAGAGTCAGAAGAGAAATAAATATCTTAATGTTTCAATCCTTCATCAATGTAAGTAGGAATAGTTGTAAATCCATATTGTCTTTTATATCAATAAAAAGAAAGGTAATTGACCATGGCATGTTTACTAAGAAAAAATACTTATGTAGCTAATTATTTGTTGAATAAAATAAATAATATAAATATGAATAAAGAGAAGATGATAATAGTGTCATGGTCTCAAGCATCCGCCTTCGTGCCTCCAATGATTGGTCATACGATTGTTGTTCATTTAATGGAAAGGTACATTTACCAATTTTTATAACAAATGGTATGATAAACCGCAAATTAGGGGAATTTGTACCTACTTGCCTATTATAGGGACATGCAGAAAAGGATAAAAAAAATGAAAAAGGGTAAAAATAAAGAAAGAAAAAAATAAAAGCAAAAAAAAAAAAATAGAGAGAGAGAAACACTAAAAATTTGAGAAATGATAAAAATATCGTTGTGAATAGTACACATTAATTCATTATGGAGGATTAAGATGATAATTAAAAATGCAAGGGAAGAGCATACTGGTTTTTTTGGGAAAACCTGCAACAAAGCTTACTAGCCCCACCCCCCAAATCTCTCAAATAAGGAAACTACAATCTATTCTGCACTAAAAAAGCTCTGATACCATGTTAGAATCTAAAAGATGAATAACCCAAAAAACTAGTGCAAAGGAATAGATATTAAACTATGAATGCAAATGATACAAAATCAAAATAGTAGAATAGAGTTACTCTCCATGAGAGTAATACAAAAGATCTAGAAGGAAAATAACATTAAGAGGATGCAAAAGCAAAAGATGCCTAATACAAGCTAGGTAGCATGTTTATATAGAAAAGGGAGAGGGTGGAGGTGGCAACACCAATGAATAGGAAGCAACCATCTATCAGTCTAAAGATAACAAAATATATTCCCAAGATAGCTAATGGGTCCTCCCTTGTAGGATGGTGACACCTCATAACCCACTCATTTAATTAAACATGCTTTATGAACCTAAGCAAAATTAATAAAAGGTGTAGGAAAAACCTAGGAATATAGGAAAATAAATATCCCAACTAGTAAATAAAAACCTACACTAACAGTGACTCCTTTTTCTACATGGCCAAAGCAAAGATATTATCTTTTGGTTTCACAAGTCAAAGAAGTGAAAGATGCACATCACTTCGTGGGTCTCTTCAATAAATATAGTGAAACAAGGGTAAATGCAGTGGCAAAAGGCATGCATTAATATAGTCCAAAGACAATGTTTGTTTTTAATGTCAAAAATATTGTTCATGGACTTTGTGTAGAAGAAATATGTACTGATTATTGTTAAAACATTCTCTCAAACACTAGTGTCATCCATGTTCAATGGTGACTTGACCTGACACCAACCTCTAACTAGGAATAATGGCTTATTAACTTCCTATTGAACTTGACAATGATGTCTTAAGTATTTCACCCTCTAGGCAGAGTTACACATTGCCATCGAAGAATAAATTATCTATATTAGCTGGTGCTATTCCTTAATGATTTGCAATCCAATAATCTCTTGACAACCTCAAAATCATCCATAGGGTTCTTGGCAGACAACTAGGGCTTGTAGTATGTCTTTATAATAATGGATTTAGGACTTTTAAGGTTTGATGCCTCCTACTAGAAGGTAATGATCATTTCAATAATGGATCAAAGGAGTAACTTAAGAATTTTGGAAAAGGCTATAAATAATCACTTTTTTTTGTAAATGTGTCTTTCTAGTTATGTATTGTTGAAAATATACTCTTGGAAGGAAAAGTTATGCAATTCAAATCTTATTTGTTAAGCTTTGTACATATGAGATGAACAACCATCCAGTTGAAAATAAAGGCCATATCACAATTGTATTAGAAGTTGTTCATCTCATTATACAGAGCTTAACATCCAGTTGAAAACAAAGGACATATCACAATTATATTGGATGGGGAATGCAAAGATGATGTAATTTTTGGGAAAAGGTGTTTCAACGTTGCATTCCTAATGTTCATTTTTAATACTTTTTTATGCATTCACTATTTTGTCTTTTGTCTTCTTGTGGGAAAGTTGGCATCCCATTTGGAGGTGACATGAAATTCACCTTTAGTTGATTTTGTCCTCACATGAGGAGGTAGGAGTCCCACTTTGAGGTGGCATAGTTTGGCCATGTGTTAGCATCTTGTGGAATTGTAAGATCATTATGATGGGAGTTACTTATGACACGTAAGAGCATGTAAGAGGGAGCTTACATTGAAATCTTGACTAGCATTATCACAAGATTGGACACTTGTCATGGAGCATCTTTGAATGGGTTGAATGAGGACAAATTGGGGTGCCCAAGTTTGGATGGTCAAATATGCAAATTATGTCAATGTAAGTGTAAGAGAATATGCTAAAAATAACCTAGAGGATCTTTTACCAAGGAGGGCATTGGAATTTGGAGCCTTGGTTTGGGTGCCATATCTCCTATTGTATTACTAATGGTTTTCCAAAATCTTTTATGGTTTCTAGTTTGAATCCTTGTTTATTTATTGGTGCTTGGAGTTGTAGCTTGTATGGGTAAATTTGTAGGTATTGTTATGTTGCGAAATAACTCCATATTTAAATGTTGGTGATACTCTTGTAAAGGCTTTCTCAACAAGTGTATTGTAACCATGTTGAGATTGTTGAATAATACATTGGGTTGCTTTGGAGTGTGGATCTTTTCTTCCTTTTAAAGGCTTTTCCCCACGCACACCTTGTGTTATGGTATATTATTTATATGTTTTATATGTGTTTCTTCTTTTTGTAATTGTAAATATCCAAAATTTGCACAATACTCTTCTCAAAATATTAGTGTAGGAAATATTTCCACATACCTTGCTTCCTTTCATTTGGTATCATAGCCTGATCACCTCATATTCTAGGTGTTGGGTAGAGGGTTTTTTGTACTAATATTTGTTTGAGTGGGAGCTTGTGTTGAGAGGGTTTTGATCTTATTGTAGGAAGAGATGGAAAGCATCCAAAATAGAAATGGAAAAGTTCAATGACACTAATTTTGAGTTGTGAAAACTCAAAATGGAAAATATGCTCGTAGATAGAGATCTATGGGTTGCAATATCAAGTACAAAGCTTACAACATTGAAACAAGAAGACTAGGACTTGATGGATGGAAAGGCAAAGGGTCTTGCTGGACTTTGCTTGGTAGATTCAATGTTATTGAATGTTTACGAAGAAACCACTGCAAAAAATATTTGGAAGAGATTGAGAGATTTCTATCAAGTTAAATCTTTGGTTAACAAACACTTTCTAAGAAAGAAGTACACCCTCATAATGGAGGATGGTGGATCTATAACCAACCATATGAATGCCCTCAATATGATAGTTTCCTAGCTCATCTCTATGGTAGTAAAAATGGAAGAGGTTCATTGCATGATTTTATTATGTTCTTTGCTAGATTCATGGGACCTTAGATAGATGGTCATGAGAGTATAACTAATCATGCATCCTAATCATGAGAATGGTGAAATCCAACTAGTCCATTTTCTAATTTTTTATTTTATGAATTGTCCACATCTAAGGTAGCCCTTTATATTTTCTGCAAAACTACAATGGGATAAACTTATCATTGTAGAGACCTTAGACTTTGAAATGAGAATAAGTCTCTTGAAATGCCTCAACTAGAATGAGCACCTTGTTATGGCCATTGGGAGCACTACCTCCAATTTTAAGATGGATGAGGTGGTTGCATTGTTGTTGTCCAAAGATATGCGAAGAAAGACTTTCGAATTGGCTAAGGAGGCTCTAGCTATTCATGGATGATCAAAAGAAAAAGACAACAAGAAGAACAAGAAGCAAGACAAGTCAAGACCTAAATCTTGTGGGAGATCTAAATCTCTTGGTAAGTCCAAGGCTAAATTTTGGAATTGTGGAAAGCCTAGCCATTTTAGAAAATATTGTAAGGATGAGAAGAAGGAAAAAAAAAGGAATGATTTTGATGATGAGTCTGAGGCCTTTGTTGTGACCTTGGCTACACATGCATCAAAATATGTGTGGTTGATAGACTCCAATACATATTTTCACATGACCACACATTGAGTTTGGTTTACACAATATGAAGAATTTGACAGTGGGAAGGTGTACCTTGGAGATGATTCTCATCTAAAGATTGTTGATCATAGATGAGTCCCGATACAATTCCCTAGTGGATGAGTGAAGGGGATCAATTATGTTCTACATATCCCTGGTTTGGCATGGAAACTACTTTTTATAAGTAAATTAAATGATATGGGTGTGCAAGTTGTTTTCTCGAGTGGAGGGTGCAAGATGGTTAGAGGAACTATGGTTCTTACTAAGGGTGTTCATATTGGATTTTTGTTTAATTAGATGCACACACAATTCAGTGTAATAGTTCTTTCATACCTATACTAAAGAGACCTTTAGAATCTTCACCTTCACCATTGGAACCAATAGCAAAGAACAATGTTGCATCCACTTTTGATGGTCACGATTTCTAGGTACCTAAGGGTGCTCATGCTTTATAGACAAAACTACTAGTAGAGAAAACAATGTTATGTGTAATGTCCCCTATTGGAACAATACTAATTTTACCCTAAAAATTCAAATCCCACAAATTTAGGGTTAGGGTTTCTAATTCCTGGAACAAAATGGTTTGATAAGGTGCCCAAGAAACCCTCTACCCTAGGCCTAAGAGTGGGTGCTTCACCCCTCTTGGCCCCATGTGGCCTCTTGCCATCCATATGGGGTGGCGTGCCTAGTGAGGTGTCCTATCACTGTTCCCCTTATCAGAACCATTCTGCTTCCTCTTATGATTCAATTAATTTCCATGATGGAAGGTTAGGGGTGCAGCTGCAACAGGGTGTCCCAGAAATCATTCCTTCTAAGCCCAAGGGCAGCCTCTCATGCCCCCTTGGGACACATGTGGCAGGCCTCAGCCATCCACCATGGGGTGGCGTACTTAGAGGATGATCCCAACACCGTTTCCCCTCGTTGTAGGCCCTCCATTTCCTCAATCATGGTGGTTTATCACAATCAGATAATACAAATATTATTCCATATTGTAATCACATATTCTATTCTTACACAGAGATCAGTAACATACCCATTATGTCATATCAGGAATACTTTATAACTCAGATTTATGCAAATATATGATAACTCAGATTTATGATACTCAGAACTACATTTATGATATACATATATACATGATTGTACACCATAGTAACATACTATTAAAATAATAAACACGAATTTCAGAATATACATACTTGCCTATCATAAATATAAACCAAACATAAAATAAACATACATTGTTTGGCTGCTGGGGACTATTATTCCTCTTCTTCCTTCTTTAATGGTATGCTGTTGTTTTTACTGATGCTATGAATTTCTGTATCCAATCATTATTTTTCTTTTTTGATATTCCTTTTCCTTCATTGATCTGTATAAATCAGATTTAGCCTTTTTGATTGATGAGAGATCTCTTTTATTGTTGACTTGCTGCTGTGACCATGGGTGATGGATGATTTTTTCTTATTCCTCTCCGTCAGATATGAATCACCTTTTTATAGGTATCACTGCCCCTATGATTATTCACTGAGTGCCTTTTCTTAGGAGTCGCTACTTTTAGATGGCAGCCCTTCTATAATCGTTGATTATAGATAATATTTGGTATTTATTTATAATATATAATATTTAAATCTTATATTATTAATAATATATAATATTTATGACTTATATTATTAGTAATAAATAATATTTATAGTTATATTAATTTATTATATATTATATATAATGATATCTTATATTATAATTATAATATTTAAATTGAAAATAACTATCTTTATATTTATTATTCATAAATACAATAAATATATTATATTTTAATAATATAAAATAATATTATTATCAATAATATTATTATATACGTGATTACCATTCAAAGTGGCTTCTCCATCCTATCATGATGTTTAGATCTTTAATTTAAACAATGCCTTAATATGGCGACATGATAGCCCTCTCCACTCAAAATTTGCTTGTCCTCAAGCAATCACAACGAGCTTTCATTACCTTGCACTTTAACGTCTACCTTCAATGTGTTGAGGCAAAGTCATGCTCTCGTTCTAAATGGATAGAATAATTAAGTTTGCTGAATATATCTGTATAAATTTCCACATTTCCTTTTAAGATCTTTCTCCCCATTTGTGGATTCCTAAAGAGCTGAGTTGTCTTTATTATGTCCTCTCAAAATTGTTGTTTTGGCTTTTAAGAGATTGACCCTCCTAGGTCGATATGATACCTCAGTGGTCCTAAATCTCAATTGAATTCTTTAATGATGTTTTGGATATCTTTCTTAAGATGAAATGCTCTTCCCTTTTTCACCTTAAGGTCGAATGGTGGTGAGTGATCTCCTCAAGATATGGAAGTGATTACACCAATTTGTAGGTTACATGCATTGCCATTTAGTTACATAATAAAATTGAAGTAGACAACCAAGTAGCTCAAGAATGCAAGCAACCAGCTCAAGCAAGGAGGCAAGTAGCTCAAGCATGTAAGCAACTAGCTCAAGCAAGTAGGCAAGTAGCTCAAGTAGACAACCAAGTAGCTCAAGCAAGTAGGCATGTAGCTCAAGTAGACAAGCAAGTAGCTCAAACAAGTAGGCAAGTAGCTCAAGTAGACAGGCAAGTAGCTCAAGCAAGTAGGCAAGTAGACAAGCAAGAAGCTCAAGCAGGTAGGCAAGTAGCTCAAGTAGACAAGCAAGTAGCTCAAGTAGACAAGCAAGTAGGCAAGTAGCTCAAGTAGACAGGCAAGTAGCTCAATTAGACAAGCAAGTAGCTCAAGCACGCAACCGAGTAGCCTGAGCCACTAGAAAGACAACATTCTCATAGTTTTTTAAGCATAAAGTAATTATAAGAACACATCTTCTTGAAGATACATGAAGTAACACATCAATACATGTGATACATAAAGTATAAATGGAGTATATACAAGAAGCTTGAAGCATATATGCAAATAATTCATCAAGTCACAAGCATACATGTAAGTCATAAGTTGCATGAATACACAGCCACAATGTATACACCTAAATACACTCAAATACACATAAGCCACAATGTATACACTTGAATACACATAAGCCACAAAATATCCACTTGAATACACATAAGCCACAAGGTATACACTTGAATGCACTCGAATACAAGTTATATACATGAATACACTTGAATACATAATTCTACACTTGAATACATTTGAATGCATATAAGTCTTGGAGTATACCCTTGAATACAAATACAAAGTCATAGAGTATACACTCAAATGCACAGTCATGAAGTATACACTTGAATGCAAAGTCACAGAGTACACAAACACAAAGTCATAGAGTATATACTCGAATACATTGTCATGAAGTATACACTTGAATACAAAGTCACAGAGTATACGAATACAAAGTCATAGAGTATGAATACATTGTCATGAAGTATACAAGGTCATAGAGTATACACTCGAATACAAATACAAGTCATAGAGTATACACTTGAATACAAATCACAGAGTATACACTCGAACACAAGTACAAATCATAGAGTATACACTCGAATACAAATACAAGTCACAAAGTACACACTCGCATACAAATACAAGTCATTGAGTATACACTCAAATACAAATACAAATCACAGAGTATACACTCGAATACAAATATGAGTCACAGAGTATACACTCGAATACAAATACAAGGCATAGAGTATACACTCAAAATACAAATACAATCATAGAGTATACACTCAAATACAATTGCAAAGTCATAGAGCATACACTCAAATACAAATACAAGGCATAGAGTATACACTCAAAATACAAATACAATCATAGAGTATATACTCAAATACAGTTGTAAAGTCATAGAGCATACACTCGAATACATAGTCAAGTCAGAGTACACAATTGAATACAAGTACCCTCGAATGAAGTATACCATTGGACAATTTGGAAAGGGGATTCGGTGCATCCCATACTACACTGTGGACCCGTCCACCATCCCAAGGTCATCAAGTATACACATGAGTATGAAGCATACATGCGAATACACATAATACACAAAGTATTCACATGAACATATGTTACAAAGCATACACATAGGTCACAAAGTAAACTTTTGAATACACTTGAATACACATAAATCACAAGTATACACTTGAATACATGTAAGGCACACATAATATACGCAGGATGGCAGGATAACTGCTCTGATACCACTTGTAATGTCCCCTATTGGAACAATACTAATTTTACCCTAAAAATTCAAATCCCACAAATTTAGGGTTAGGGCTTCTAATTCCTGGAACAAAATGGTTTGATAAGGTGCCCAAGAAACCCTCTACCCTAGGCCTAAGAGCGGGTGCTTCACCCCTCTTGGCCCCATGTGGCCTCTTGCCATCCATATGGGGTGGCGTGCCTAGTGAGGTGTCCTATCACCGTTCCCCTTATCAGAACCATTCTGCTTCCTCTTATGATTCAATTAATTTCCATGATGGAAGGTTAGGGGTGCAGCTGCAACAGGGTGTCCCGGAAATCATTCCTTCTAAGCCCAAGGGCAACCTCTCATGCCCCCTTGGCCCACATGTGCCAGGCCTCAGCCATCCACCATGGGGTGGCATACTTAGAGGATGATCCCAATGTCGTTTCCCCTCGTTGTAGGCCCTCCATTCCTCAATCATGGTGGTTTATCATAATCAGATAATACAAATATTATTCCATATTGTAATCACATATTCTATTCTTACACAGAGATCAGTAACATACCCATTATGTCATATTAGCAATACTTTATAACTTAGATTTATGCAAATATATGATAACTCAGATTTATGATACTCAGAACTACATTTATGATATACATATATACATGATTGTGCACCATAGTAACATACTATTAAAATAATAAACACGAATTTCAGAATATACATACCTGCCTATCATAATTATAAACCAAACATAAAATAAACATACACTGTTTGGCTGCTGGGGACTATTATTCCTCTTCTTCCTTCTTTAATGGTATGCTGTTGTTTTTACTGATGCTATGAATTTCTGTATCCAATCATTATTTTTCTTTTTTGATATTCCTTTTCCTTCATTGATCTGTATAAATCAGATTTAGCCTTTTTGATTGATGAGAGATCTCTTTTATTGTTGACTTGCTGCTGTGACCATGGGTGATGGATGATTTTTTCTTATTCCTCTCTGTCAGATATGAATCACCTTTTTATAGGTATCGCTACCCCTATGATTATTCATTGAGTGCCTTTTCTTAGGAGTCGCTGCTTTTAGATGGCAGCCCTTCTATAATCGTTGATTATAGATAATATTTGGTATTTATTTATAATATATAATATTTAAATCTTATATTATTAATAATATATAATATTTATGACTTTTATTATTAGTAATATATAATATTTATATTTATATTAATTTATTATATATTATATATAATGATATCTTATATTATAATTATAATATTTAAATTGAAAATAACTATCTTTATATTTATTATTCATAAATACAATAAGTATATTATATTTTAATAATATAAAATAATATTATTATATACGTGATTACCATTCAAAGTGGCTTCTCCATCCTATCATGATGTTTAGATCTTTAATTTAAACAATGCCTTAATATGGGGACATGACATTATGGCACTAGAGGATGGGTCACATAGGTGAGAAAGGTCTACAGAGCATGAAAAATAAAAATCTTCTTCAATTTTACTCTAGTTCTTATAAATCTTTTAGGGTATTGGACTTGATACATTATGATGTTTTTGGTCCTATTAATGTTCCTTCAATTTCAAAATTTATTTATTATGTATCTTTCATTGATGATTATAGTAGGACATGTGTATATTTCCTTAGGAGTAAATATGAAGTCTTTAGTCAGTTTTAAGGAGTTTAAGGCCCTTGTAGAAAATTAGACTGGTAAAAAGATTAAGATTTTGAGGACTAACAATGAAGCGAGTTTTGTTTTGTAGACTTCAACAAGTTCTATAAAGAGCATGGAATAGAAAGACATAAGACAAATTTGTACACCCCTAAATACAATGGAGTTGTAGAAATAATGAACAAGATGTTGATAGAGAGGTCTAGGACTATGCTTAGTAGAGCAAGCATGGAACATAAGTTTTGGGCAGAAGTGGTTTCTATGGCTTGTTACCTTGTTGATAGGTCTCCTACATCAACTCTTGTTGAGAAGACATCTATGGAGGTGTGGTCAAGCAAAAATCCCTCATTGAGACATCTTAGAGTCTCTGGTTGCGAGGCATATGTATATGTGCCTAGGGAGAAGAGGTCAAATTTGGAGAACAAGGCTATAAAATGTATTTTCATTGGTTATGGTATTGGTGTGAAAGGGTACAAGCTTTGGAATCCTGTGGCCAAGATTATTTTGTCTAGAAAAAATTGTTATCTTTAAAGAAGTCAATCCTTCTTCCACATATTTGTTGTTAGAAAAGAAAGAAAAGAAATATGTGGTTTAGCTAACCCCAAAGGTTGAGAAAGTTAAACCAAAATCTCACGAAGGACTTCAAGAAGAGGAGAGCTTAGATAGTTTAGAGACTTTAGAAGAGATAGAAGCTCCACCGCAGCCTTTTAGGAGGTCCACTCAACATAAACAACAAACATATAGGTATATTTCTTCTGATTGGAGAGGTATTTTAGATTTGATTACTAACACTAATGATCTTAGGACTATAAAGTAGGCTATGGGCATGAATGATGTAAAGTCTTGGAAGGTGGCCATGGATGAAGAGATGATTGCTTTGAAGAAAAATGACACATGGGACTTAGTACCTTTTCTTGATGGACGCAAACCCGTTGGATGCAAATGGGTGTTCAAAATAAAAATTAGCTCAAATAGTAGTGTTGAGAAGTATAAGGTGAGATTGGTTGCAAAGGCATATTCCTAGGTTCAGGGAATTGATTATGGTGATATCTTCTCCCCAGTTGCTTTGACATCCATTTAGTTTCTATTATCTATTGCAATATTGATTGATCTTGAGGTTGAGCATATAGATATGAAAATAACTTTCCTTCATAGTGATTTGGAGGAAGAAATTTATATATCACAGCCAAAGCACTACATTGAAAAAGGTAAATAAATTTTGGTTTGTAAGTTGAAAAAATATTTGTATGGTCTTAATCAATCTCCTAGGATGTGGTACCAACAATTTGATTCTTTTGTGTTGGGTTTGGGATTTCTAAGATCCAAATCAGATCGTTGCATCTGTTACAAGATGTACAATGATTTTTTTCTCACTATTGCATTATATGTTGATGGTATGTTGTTGTTTGGTAACGGGAAGGGTTTGGTTTATGAATTGAAGTCTCAACTTTTAGCATAGTTTTAAATGAAGGACTTAGAGGCAACCAAGTACATCTTGGGGATGGATATTAGAAGATATAGAGTAAATAGAAAACTTTCGTTGGGCTAGAGTAAGCATGTGAACTCAAAATTGGAGAGATTTAGCATGTCAACTTATAGGCCATTGTGTGTTCCTATTCCAATGGGACTAAGTTGTCAATTGAGTTGTGTTTGAATTCACTAGTGAGATGGAGGATATAAGTAGCGTACCTTATTCTAGTGAAGTTGGGAGTTTGATGTATGTTATAGTCTACACAAGAGAAAACATTGCCCAAGAAGTGGGAGTCATTAACTAATTCATGGCTAATCTTGGACAGGTAAATGGGATGTAGTGAAGATGGTCTTCAGGTGCTTGTGAGGTACCTTTGAGTACTCTATATGTTATCTTGGTTATCTTACAAGGGCTCGACATTTAGTGTGTATTTGTGGATTTAGATTGGGCTGGAGATGTTGATAGCAGGAGAACCACTAATGAATATGTTTTCACTATGTTCAGTGGTGCTATTAGTTGGATAAGTGGTAGGTTGTGGTTGTTTTGTCCACTACAAAAGTAGAGTACATGGTAGCTACTCATGCTTGTAAGGAAGCCATCTAACTTAAGAGATTATGTTTAGATGTGGGGCTAGATCGAAGAGCTATTACAATTCCATGTGATAGTCAGAGTGCCATATATTTGGTAAAGAACTTGACCTTTCATGCAAAAATAAAGCACAATGATGTCCAATACGATTTTTTTCATGATATGGTAGAGGATGGGAGGGTGATGTTGGAGAAGGTTGATACTTTGACAAATGTTGTAGATTTATTAACAAAGCCCATGAGCACAAAAAACTTTAGATGGTGCAGTGAATCTATGGGCCTCACGGCCACTAATAGTTATATTTAGTGTTGGTACGTTTCCCTTTTTCTCTTGCAATGAAAAGTGAGAGAATGTTGGGAAAATGTGTCTCAACCTTGCATTCCTAATGTTCATTTTTAAAACGTTTGTATGCATTCACTATTCCATATTTTGTATTTTTTCTTCTTGTGGGAGAGTTGGCATCCCATTTGGAGGTGACATGGAATTTTAGTGGATTTTATTCTCACATGAGGGGGTAGGCATCCCACTTTGAGGTGGCATAGTTTGGCCACGTGTTAGTATCTTGTGGAGTTGTAAGACATAATGATTGGAGTTACTTATAACACATTCTTATGACACATAAAAGCATGTAAGAGGGAGGTTAAATTGGAATCTTGAATAGAATTATGACAAGCTTAGGCACTTGTCACAGAGCATCTTTGAATGGATTGAACGGGGATAAATTGGGGTGCCCAAGTTTAGGCGGTCAAGTATGACAGATTATGACAATGTAAGTGTGTAAGAGAATATGCTAAAAATAGTTTGGAGGATCTTTTACCAAGGAGGGTGTTGGAATTTGGAGCCTTAGTTTGGGCAGTATACCTCCTATGGTATTGCTAATGGTTTTAAAAAACCTTTTGTGGTTTCTCATTTGAAACCTGGCATATTTATTGGTGCTTGGAGTTGTAGTTTATTTGGATAACTTTGCAAGTACTATTATGCTATCAAATTCACTCCAAATTTGAATGTTGGTGATACTCTTGTAAAGTTTTGCTTTGCAAGTGTATTGTAACCATGTTGAGATTACTGAATAATACATTGAACTACTTTGGAGTGTTGGGTTTTTTTTCTCTCGAAAGGCTTATCCCCACGTACACCTTGTGTTATGGTATATTGTTTATTTATTTTACATGTGTTTCTTCTTTATATAATTATAAATGTAGACACCTAAAAATGCATCCTAGTAGTTCTACTACCACTAGATCCATCCCCTCATTCCATTTCTAAAATTAATTAAATAAATTATATTTATTTAATTAGTCAATCCGATTATTCCTCTAAATTGATTAAATGAATTATATTTATTTAATCAATTAATCAAATTATTTTGCCAATATTGATTAAATAAGTCATGACTATTTAATTAATTACTTAATTAACTCAACCCTTCTTCTAATTAATTGAATAAATCAACATTTATTTAATTAAGTCAATCATCCCCTCATCATTCCTCCAAAAATTAAAAAAATACATAATATTTATTTAGTTTATCCTAAAAATCCCCCTCAATCATTAGTTGAGTAAATAACCCAAATTAATCAACTAATTAATCATTTGCACATTCTTGCATCAAATCTCCAAGGTCAACCTTGCACAAAGCTCAAAACTTGCACAAGGATCCACACTTACACATGGCTCTAAAAATCTCCTTTTTAATTTCATCCCTCCATTCAAATTTAGAAAATCTTAACCATCTATATCTCTTGAATCTTGGGCCCAATCATATGCACCAATCATGGCATGCCACTTGTTGACCTCTCAATCACTCTTGGATCTCAATCAATGGTAGCCCTCCATCTTCAAGATCTAATCCTAGCCATTCACTAGCCCTCATCCAAATCTATAAATAGAGCATTCCACAAGACATTTCTAAGTTTTGGAGTGGAATGAATGCAAGGTTATGTTGTCCAAGTGAGAAACTACATCCCTACTCATCTTGAGTAAACCCCTCTTTGGCCAACAAGGTTGCATTAGTGAGATGATGTAGGAGCATCCGGGTCCACAGGCAATCCTGCATTGTCCAAAAATATTTTAGTTTAATTTCAGTTTTGAAGTGTGTTTTGGTTTTCTTTGGTGTTTTCAGGCATCTCTTGGTAGTAGGAATCCAGAGATTTGAATTTTTTTTGCAAAATCCAAGTTTTCGCCTTGTCGCAGTTTTAAGGCTCTCACAGGCAGTTTCACGGAAACAATTGTTTTAGGAGATCTATATGAGATGAGAAAATATATTTTTAGGAGAAGCTTCTTGATTATGTTTCTCCAAATGTTCAAAAGGAATCGTAGTCAAATTCTCAACCGTTTGGGATATTTTTATGCTAGAAGTTTGTGTCGGTAGTTTTACAGGAATTTTAATTTATTGAGTTTCATAAAATTTGGAGAAATATTCTTTTGAGGGAAGCATGGTAATGACATTATACACATCCTATAAATATTTCATGTGAATATGAGCTTCTAGGTAAAAGTTATGGGAAAAGTCAATTTCTGGTAGTTTACCTGTTTAAGGTGAAAAATGATGAAGAGGATTTGTTTGTGTTTAGGGTTGATTTTGCTAGTTTGTATGAATCCTCCTTCCACCTCTAAACATTCAAGGACTTTAGTCGAGTGGGAAGTCTACTACAGGCCTTTGGTCACTCATAATATAGGGGAAAATTGGAATTGTGTTATTTTGTTATTCAATTAAGTCCACTTATGCTTAAAACCCTAATTATGCAAATTTGGAAGCAAACGGACAAATCACAGAAAATGTTCACACACAGAGATATCAAATGATAATCAAATGCGTACCAGATTTCAAAGTTTAGAAAATGGAGAAGTCAGGGACTAATGAGCGGGCGCCCTAGTCTAGTGCCATAACTTTTGTTAGGATTTGGGAACCTTGTCTGCCACCTATTCCTATTGTTCCCAAGATTCTTCAGTTGTGGGATTCAGAGGACTAATAAGCGGGCGCCTGAGTCTAGGTCCCTATTTTCTTCTCTAATCTGCAATTCTGATAGTCTGCACTACTCCCCTACAACTCCACTTATTTTTCTCCTGTAACCTGCAATCACAAAAAAATGGGTTGGGGGTTGTGGTGTTTAAAGGCTTGCCTCAGTCAAGCCTCGGAGAGACATTCAAGTCTTCCGAACATCGTTGTCAGATAAAAAGTGTGTATCCCTATGGGAGAGAGGCAAAATCTAAATGATAAATGATTGAAAACACAATTGATATCACCTTGTAGTGAAGATGTCATGGAAGGAAGATGCTCTTCATGCCATGAGGAGATGGATGCCAAATCTGCAAATACAAACACAATAACAATGCTCTGCTCTGCAACACAATGAATAATGCTCTAATCACAAGAATGCATCAAGATCACAATTGCCATCTAATTTCCTTCTAGTTTACAAATGAATCACTAATCATGCTTATATATGCAACTACAAACATTCCCACCAAGAATTTTGTAATTGAAACTTACCGTGTCAGCATAGGACCTAAATAACAGTCATAAACTGACACTCCAAAATTGGTCCTGACCTAAAATAGGGTAGGACTAGGGCGCGGGCACCCAAGTCCTCCCTCCTATTTCAAGTAGGACTTATGTCAAGTGCACCCCCTAGGTCCCATTTGCCATGAAACTTTAGGGTTTTTTCATTGGGATGTCAAATTATCATGAAAAATGCTCTAAATGCATAAACAAGACTCGAGAGCTAAACCTTAGGAGGGAAAATCTCCGAAGGGGACATTTTCTGATGTAACATTTAGCCCCCACTTTAATGTATGTATAAACACAAGGCCAATACATGCATTACAGTACGGTCAACCAACACAGCAAACACGCCAAACACAAAGAAGACACGTCAATCACAGAGAAGGCAGTAATAGGCATGCAAAACACAGAGAAGATATGCAAAACACGGAGAAGATAGTTATAGTCACGTAAAACACAGAGAATACAACATTGAAGACATGTAAAACATAGTGAATGCAGTGAAGACACCGAATGATTTTCTTTTTCTTTTTATGTATATGAAATGCATATGCAAGTACAAGGAAAGTAAACACACCACCCATAATATAGGAGGGACTCATTGCCACCGGTCTTTAAGACTACATATGGGGCAACAGACACGCATTACAAATCAAGCATGCCATACAAATCCAAAAGCATAGGAGGGACTCATCACCACCAGTCTTTAAGACTATGCTTGGGAATAAGCACGCAATACACACGCACTTGGAAGACACAGGAAAAACACGATAGACAAGCGATGGAGTGTTCCTATTTCTAGGTTCAACACCATCTTAGGCACATTATAGGCACACACCGACGATTGGGCTTCACCACAACAATCACCGAAGATACGCTTAAGGGTCAAGTTAGTCACAGGATCGCTCCCTGCCTCACGATGAGGACTTTTTGAAAATGACAGGATGTGCACTCTCTTCGAGAGATACACCATCCCCACCTCATGATGAGGGCTTAAATGATTGTAAAAAAATCTCAGAGTGCAGGAGGGACTCATCACCACCAGTCTTTAAGACTGCACCTAAGTACAAGCACATTGCTAACATCTACAACAGATAACTTACCTTATATATGCCCCCACCTTAAGCTTGTTGATATCAGGTACCAATATCAAGAAAGTTAAGGTAGGAAGAAAACACACAGGGGAACACAAGCTCTCGCAAAGCCCATGCCCCCTAGAGGTGACATGTACCTTAAGATCACCAAATGTTCCCACAAACACATCCCTGCAAGAAAATTGTTAGTGTCCATGTAATCATGATAAACAACTGCGTAATGCAAGATTCAAGATAGACAAAATGCATAGAGCAGTAGTATTGTTATGTTTTTGTAAGTGCGATAAGACACCATCCAGATCACACGGAGTGATTATACTAGCCAAGTGTCGAATAATATATACAACTCCATCATCATATAGGAACTAAGTCCAATTTTTGATTTCTTGCTAAAGGGACGCTAGGTCCGCATCAGTATAATATGTTTTTTGTCATCCGCCCGCTAGGTAGAATCACTAGAGAAAGGAAAATAATAAATGAAGAGGGGAGAAACAAGTGCCTTAGGGACAGTCACGTAGGAGGGTGCCCCCAAGTCACCAACCGCGACACTATGTCCGTAAGACACAACACACAACAGTGAAAATAGAGGAGAAGCAGTATAGAAGAATGATGATATAAATAGAAGGTCACAACAGAGGTGGTCTCCTAGTATCCTAGACCTTACAAGAGAATCAAGGGTCATCCTAAGAGGCCTAAACAACACATAACACATCACGGGGGAAACACAACATGAGAGATAAAGGGTTAGAAATACTTACCTACAGGGGCAACCAAACTAGCTATTGTTAACAAGTAGATCAATGCCAGTTTTCCATGGATGAGGTGAATTATCAACTTTCTCCTTGTCCACTTCTATTAAACCAATTATTTCATCATAGTTCAGATAGTCATCTTCATCATCATAGGTTTCATTAAGAGAGTTTTCATATTCATCATTCTCAATGTATTTTGTTAAATCTTCCACTACCCGAGGGTATGTGTTCATGAGAGGTGTGTAATTGTCTAGATCATATCGAGGCATAAAATTATGATACACTATAAGAACTAATCCTCGGATTACATTAACACCATCTTGTCCTTTAATCAACTCTCTTATGTTATGAATCACAGGTATAGCTTCTTCCGCTATCCTTTCAGTTTAAACAAATGCTTGAAATTCAACTAACTCTTTATCAAGTTTGTTTATTTTCTCATCAGTTACATGTGTTATCACATCAATAGGATCTTCATCATCATGAAATATTTGTTCTTCTATTGTAGTTGTAGGAGGCATGATGTCTTGTAAAAGTTGTGTCTCTCCTATTGTAGGGAAAGTGTCATTGATTTCGTCATTTTGTACTAGCATATCCTCATGGGAAGAATCATTTTTGAAAGAATGACTAGAGGACAAGTTTATGCCATCATCACATGGAGCAGGTATTGAATGCATGGGAGATGTTTTATCACCATCATCTTTTTCAATGCTACTCATGGAGAAGAATTCAGTTAAGCTTTCTAATATCATAGGATGTTCACTCATGAGGGTTAAAAATTGGTCAAAATCAAGATCTTTGATAAATGCATGCAAAGATACCATAGAAAAATGACATGAATGTGCCATGTGTATGTTTTAAAATCAGTTCCAAATCAGATTTCAAAAGGCTTTCAAAACTTATGCTAAAAACAAGTGCAAAACTATATGTGAAAATGATCTAAAATGCTTGATTTTTCAACTTTTTTCAATGCAAATAAGTGAAAGAAAGGGTGTTGTAAGGAAGGTTGTCAAGGGCAGAAAATAATATATCTGATATCAGTCCAATAAAGCAATAACATCCTTCACAACATGTTTTTGATGCAAACCTAGAATGATGACAAGTCAAAACCTAGTGAAAATACACTAAAAGATGCAATTTTTCTCAAATTTTCAATGCAAAGACCCAATAAAAAAGGTGTTGTAAAGAATTTTAGGAGGGGCAGCAGATAATAATAGTAATATCAGTCACCTAAATCCATAAAACTCCTCACAACGCTCTTGGAGTGCAAATCTAGGTCAAACCCTAAGGAAAATATAGCCAAAATATGTAATTTTTCACCAAATTTCAATGCAAAAGAGTATGAAAAAAGGTGTTGTGAGAAAAATGATGATGGACAGAAAATTATAACAGTAATAACAACCACCTAATTCTAAAAAAAATCGTCACAACACACTTATAGTGCAACTCAAGGTCAAACCCTAGGGAAAATATAGCTAAAATATGCAATTTTTCACCAAGTTTCCACTGTAAGAGCCCAATAAAGAGGTTTTGTAAAATTTTTTAGGAGGGACAGAAGATAATAACCCTGATAACAACCAATTAGTGTAGAAAAATCCTTTACAACACGCCTAGGATGTAAATCTAGAGAGACGATAAGGCCAAATCTAGTGAAAAATCAAGGTTTTCAAACCCTAGGCATGAAATTTTGCAAGCAAACCACTATGATGAAACAATAAAATTAGAAATCAGTCCTAATGAGTGCTTTAAAAGGGTAGTAAAATTTGAAACAAGATTTTGACTACAAACCCTAGCTAATGCAAAACTAGGTTATATGGAAAAATGCACAATTTTAAGCAATTTTCAACAATTTAAGCATGAAAATGTAATCTAAATGAATGATGGATGATGAATTTATATATTTTAAATCAGATCTGATAATAATGATAGAACTTTATTGAAATTAAATGCCAATTAATCCAAATTACTTGAAAATGCAAGCTAAAAATGCCAATTTTTCAAATTTTTTGTAATTTTTCAAATGCAATAAGATGAAAAATGAAATGAATGTAAATCTGAAGCACAACACTCAACAAGGTGCAAAATTCATTAAAAACACAAGTTCACCAAAATGTTTAAGGTGAAAAATGATGAGGATTTGTTTGTGTTTAGAGTTGATTTTGCTAGTTTGTATGAATCCTCCTTTCACCTCTAAACATTCAAGGATTTCAGCTGAGTGGGAAGTCTACTACAGACCTTCGGTCACTCAAAATATAGGGGAAAATTAGAATTGTGTGATTTCATTATTCAATTAAGTCCACTTATGATCAAAACCCTAATTATGCAAATTCGGAAGCAAACAAACAAATCACGAAAAATGCTCGCACACAGAGATATCAAATGATAATCAAATGCGTACCAAATTTTGAAGTTCAGAAAATAGAAAAGTCAGGGACTAATGAGCGAGCGCCCTAGTCTAGTGCCATAACTTTTGTCAGGAATTGGGAACCTTGTCTGCCACTTGTTCATGTTGTTCTGAAGATTCTTCAGTTGCGAGATTTAGAGGACTAATGAGTGGGCGCCCAAGTCCAAGTCCCTATTTTCTTCTCTGATCTGTAATTTCGACAGTCTGCATTGCTCCCCTACAACTCCACTTTTTCTGCTCTTGCAACCTGTAACCTACAATCAAAGAAAAATGGGTTGGGGGTTGTGGTGTTTAGAGGCTTGCCTCAATCAAGCACCAGAGAGACATTCAAGTCTTCTGAACACCGTTGTCAGATAAAGAGTGTGTATCCCTGTAGGATAGAGGCAAAATCCAAATGATAAATGATTGAAAACACAATTGATATCACCTTGCAGTGAAGATATCATGGAAGGAAGATGCTCTTCGTGCCATGAGGAGATGGATGCCAAATCTATAAATACAAACACAATAACAATGCTCTACTCTACAACATAATGACTATTTTGAATGCTCTAATAACAAGAATGCATAAAGATCGCAATTACCATCAAATTTCCATCTTGTTTACAAATGAATCACTAATCATGCTTATATATGCAACTACAAACATTCCCGCCAAGAATTTCGCAATTGAAACTTACTGCGTCGGCATAGGATCTAAATAACGGTCATAAAGTGACACTCCAAAACTGGTCCTGACCTAAAATAGGGCAGGACTAGGGCGCGAGTGCCCAAGTCCTGCTTGTCCTGCCCCCTATTTCAAGCAGGACTTATGTCAAGTGCACCCCCTAGGTCCCATTTGCCATGGTTTTCTCATCGGGATGTCAAATTATCATGAAAAACGCTCTAAATGCATAAACAGGACCTGGGAGTTAAACCTTGGGAGGGAAAAGCCCCCAAGGGGACATTTTCTGACATAACATTACCGACATCTAGTTTCAACTTCTAAAGCACTAGTTTGTTCAATTTATTTTGGCAAGGTATTGTGGAGTTTGTGGCAATTAAATTATTGGATTTTATTCCTTTATGCTTCATCTAACTATTTCATAAAGAATTTGGAGGCATTTATATTTGAAAATTACTTTAAAAATTCATGTTCTGGAGCCCAAAATGGTGTATAACTGTTGTAATTCTTGCCATGTTTTCTATGCCAAGTGGAGAGGCTGCAAATTTTTGAAAAGAAAAAAGAGGAATGGAAGGATTTATTTATTTTTATTCAGGAAAAGAGGGACTCCCAAGGAAGTGGAAATGCCTCATCTTGAGGCTACAAAATTTTAAAATACAAAAATAGAAAATAGAAGAAGATGGAACGCCAAACATGGAAGATATGAGAGGTGTTTAAAAAGAAATGTTACTGTAGGTTTGAGGCAGATTTATCTGAGGGATATTGGAAGATGTCATCTCATGAGAGGGGCCTATGAAGCAGAGAAGAATGTTGTGAGAGTGTGAGGGAAAAAAAGGAGTTTTCTGTAGAATTGAGAGACCATGAAAGGCCATGAATGTGGATGTAAATAATATTTTATTGCAGAAAATTTGTATTTGATTGTTGAGACGAATAAACAATATGAGTTTATTTGTTTTCCATATGTTGTGTTGAGTTGAGAACTTGTGAGGATTTGCAATTTGTGTATCGTGTTGTGGAATTGAGTTATTGTAGTAGGAGGGAGTTCCTTTTGCATCATGAGATCTCTTGTGTAGTTTCACTCTTTGTTATGCAATCTTAGCTCAATCTGAGGTTTTGGTTAATGTAGAATAGAATAGGTTTTATATGCATTTATCTATTGTTGTTTTTCTACATCTTATTATACACATTTTGGCATGCTTGGTGGGACCCATGCCCCTAACTAATCATTACTTTTAGAGCTATTTTTGAGGTTTATGCACAAGTTTTCATGGTTCGACATCTTCATTGTCTATTTCAATGTGTGTGTCCATGCAAGTATGTCTTCATTTCACCATGAAGCACATGCATTTGGTTGTAGTGTTGGGCCTCCTTCCTCAATTGCTCTTCATTTTCCCTCATTTATTTTTCTATCTTGCAAGTTATTTTATTTGTTTTGCAGGTTAAGTAGGCTTAGAAACATCTTTTTAGTTAGATCTTTGTATTTGCAAGTGTTTCTCATGATTTTTGTAGGTTGTTGAGTAGTTGGCATGCTTCCTAGATGTTTTGGTGCTTGTGTTATTGAATTGTTGTTCCTGTAAAACCCTAAGCGTGTATGTTTCACGGTTTGACATCTACATTTTTGGCACTAATGGTCATTATTTTCTATTTTGGGCTTGATTATTTTAACTATTTTTACTCTCAAAAAGACCCTCTACATCTAACCTACTTTGTTATACATCATTTTAGCTCACTTTGGTCTTGTAGGTTTGGCATTTATTATGGTTTGTAGGTTTTCCACCTCATTGTGTAGCTTTAGGACATATCAACACATCTACGAATAGATCGATGCATCCATTTCATACTTGAGCACCTTCATTTCATCCTGACATGCATCCATTGGTAAGTTTTGGTAACTACCTCTCAACCTTGTTTTGGTGTGTTCATTAAGACTACTATGTTTATGTTTCATACTTGGGCGAGTTTATTATTTGATTTGGCACATGCATTCTCATATTAATCATTTCATGTTTTTCTTAGTTTTTGGTCCTTGCCAACCTATTTTCTAACCATAACTTACTGATTCTATTGTACTAACATCATTTGTGTAGCAAAATTGTGAGCAAGGTCTTTTGTCCAAACTACTAACATGTGTCAGTTGTAGGTTTTTCTTGACAAAGACATTTTTAAACCCCCATTTTATGTTTTGTTTAATCATTTTGTTTAAGGAAAATTAGCTTGTTTGTTAGATTAGTGTGTCCAAGGGTGTGTATGTTCTTCCCATGCACTGTAGGGTGATCTTGGGAATCAAAAGCATCCCTTCTACATATTAGCCTTTGCATCTCACATTTGTTTTTCTTAAGGTCAATGAACATGTTTGTTATGATTGTGTGAATAAGAGGTGTGTATTCTCTTTCCTCGCATTGCAAGGTGATCTTGGGAATGAAAAGCACCTCTTCATTCACTTTTTGTTTAACCCAACATGCTAGACATGTGTATGCTCTTTCCTCACGTCGCAAGGCAATCTTGGAAATCAAAAGCAACTAGTCCTTTTTTTAGTTTCTTTTTAGTGGTCCTGGCTTATATTTCATCACCAAGTGGTGACCCAAAACCACGTGTTTCGGTGGGGTATAGAAATTTGGGAGAAAATTGAAAGACTCTCCCATTGAGGTACATTTGTCATTAAGGCTAACCTTGAAAGAAACTTTATAGCTTGCAAAGTGATGATAGAGAGTGGGTTACCCTCTCACACTAAGCCATTAGACATACACATCATTTCACAGATGTTGTCCTTCTATACCGCAATGTATATTGAGGACATCCCCTAGAAAGCCTTGTTCAACCTATATAGAGAACTTTTAGTTGTTCGCCACTTATGATGTAGGTAGGTTGTTAGCTCCAGAAAGTACTCACCACGTGCCTTTGGAACCAAGATAATAAGCCACATACAAGCAAAATTCAAGTTTGTGGTTAGCACTTTAAGATCATGGGCCAATACTATCCATGACCAAGCTCAAAAATTAATGGTGGGCTCATAAGCCGAACACTCCTGACTGAATAATTAGGTTATTCATGTGTTTGATGTGTTTGCAAATTGTGTGAAACTCGTAAAACATCCACAAAATCCAAAAAAATCAAAATGCCCAAAATATAAGAATAAAAAAGTCTAAAAACCCAAAAATCCTCAAAAGCCAAAGGTTGAAAAACCTCCAAATCCAAAACCTTGAAACAAATCCAACAAGTTCACTCCACGTGAAATCCA
Organism: Cunninghamia lanceolata; assembly: GCA_027924645.1. Classification (NCBI taxonomy): domain Eukaryota; kingdom Viridiplantae; phylum Streptophyta; class Pinopsida; order Cupressales; family Cupressaceae; genus Cunninghamia; species Cunninghamia lanceolata. The sequence continues at coordinate 12,089,370 of BSBN01001533.1, forward strand.
TCCATCCAAAATGCAAAACTTTAAAACTAACCCCAAATTCTTCAAAGTCCTAAAAGCCAAAAACCCACCAATCTCCCATTTCAAATCGATCTTTTTTAAGGACCTAGAACCCCTAAGCACAATCAATCAATCAAGTTACCTAAGGTCTTACACCTTCCCCAAATCAAAATCCATCAAACATCAAATCAAGTTACCTTTCAAAATAAAAAATGAAATCAACCATCATCCAAGGTCTTAGACCTTAATCAAACCAACATCTAGTCAATCGACAAATCAAATCCAATCCAATCCTCATCCAAATCAAGAAAAATAAAATCAAACATCAAACAACAAGGTCCTTGACCTTAAATCAAATCCCCATCATCAAGTTATGTAAGGTCCTAGACCTCATCCCAATCCAAACATCAAAAACCACAATCAAATAAAAAACTGATCCAAAATCAACCATCTAAAATCTCAAAACATTAATTCAAATCCAATCACCCCTTCCAAATCAAAGTCATCACCTTATGCTCCCATCGCTCGATCTCAAGCAAAGTCAGAAATGGAATTCAATAAAAATAACCCTTTTGGGTCAAGTTTTGGCCATAATTCTCATGTTGGGGCTACTTTTCATCAAAGGATTTCTAAATAATGTTAGCAAAGTTGGGAGTCTCTACAATCAAAGTGAATATTTGCCAAGATTTAGAGATTTCCTCAACTCCAACCTAACCCACTCATTGATGGACTACTTTGTGGATTTACACAGAGATGTCTTGCTACAACATCTCTTTGAAGTAGGGGCTAAACTCTCTCCTGACTATGACTTGGATAAACTTAACATTTATCCACCTTAACCATCTATACATGACTTTGATAATCCTTGGGGTCACAAACCCACCCAACCAACACATGATCTGACAAATTATCATTTCAATCAAATTGACAGGGATGGTGCTCGACCACCTCCTAACACCCAAAAGCATGCATCATCTTCTCATCCACCCCATCAAGACAAGTCACAACCATGTTCACTCAAATTATTATGGCTTAGCCCAAACCAAGAAAACCCACTACCACAACCCAATCAAAACCATCATCTTAATCAACCTAGCCAAACATTCCCAAAAATTATTTCACAACCAAAAATGTCCCACCAATTCATTCCCAACCTATCAAATCTACATCAATCAATTCCAAATCAAACAAATCCAAACCCACCCATGTCATCACCATTTGTCTCGAATCAACAATCTTATCACTCACATCTAATGACTTTAACCAACCTCCTCCATCAAACCTTCCAACCAAACATTCCATATTTGTTCCCCCTCCACCTCTTGGTCCCCCCTTTGGCCAAGAGTAGTAGGAGATGAAAATGCTATCAAGGGATTGCAACTTGGGGTGTCTAACCAGTACAAACAATACAAATTTGAAGAGAATTGTCCATATCCCTTTTGTTGGTCCATCTCCCTAATCCCCTTTCCCCCTCATTTCAAAATCCCCAATTTTGAAAAGTACAAGAGAAAGGGTTATCCACACAACCATGTCAAGGAATTTTTCATGATATGTCAAGAGGTCACTTATATTGATATGTACTTGCTAAGACTCTTCCTCCAAAGTTTGGACAGACAAGCCTTGGAATGGTTTTTACACATTCTCCAAGGCTCCATTACAACTTTCACTTACTTGAAGGAGAAGTTTGTCACACATTTCTCCTACAATGTCAAACACGAGCTATGATCAATCTTTGTAATGAAAAACAATGTAATGGAGATAACTTATCCTCCTTCCTACAAAGATGGTGGAGTCTTGCAAGTAGGTTTCCTTAACGAATCCCTGAGAAATAACTCATTCCATCTTCATCACAAAATTGAATCAAAAAATGGCCTTTCACCTATAGGTGCATTGTGTCTCTACATTTGATGATATTGTCAAAAAATAGGTTCATATTGAAAAAGCCCTAATTACCAAAGGATTGCTTGAAAACTCTTCTCCAAAGACTCCAACCAAAATGAAAAACCTAAATTTTGGGCTAAGAACAAAAATATCGACATTGATGGGGTCACATACTTGAAACATGTGCAAACTATAAAATCCAACCAAGAATCTAAGCATGTACAAAATGCTTAAAGGCCTGCTAATGTTTATATTCCATTTGACCAATCAAAAATGCCAATACACTTCCTTGGGGGAACCCTTGGAGGTTGTATTTCAAAAACATGTTCAAGCAAACATGGTGCCCTTCCTACACACCAAACCTTTTGATGAAACCAAGCCTAAACCCTCATGGTTCAAAGATCATGAATACTATGATTGTCATAGAATCAAAGGCCATGCTATGAACAAGTGTATGAAACTAAAGAACTATATCCAAGACCTCATCGATAGAGGTGAAATTAAACTAGGAGATACATCATCCTCACTAAATAAGCAAATGGGGATATTTCAAAATCCTTTTCCAAAGCATGACTAGTCATAACCTTCCATGTCCAAGCAAGGCCACACTCAAAATAACCACACCCACAATATTTAATCTAAAAAAAGCCTCATCCTGCTACAACTCCGTCGTGGGCCATATTGACCAAGCTAATATGCAAGTTGCTACAATTAAGATCAAATCATCCAATTGTGTTGTCACCATGAGGTGTGGTCGTGTCACCATTCAAGTGGCCTCATCATCTACTCTGACTACTTGATATAATCTCATCAAGCATCTTGAGAAGACTTCAACACAAATATCCATCTTGGAGCTTATCAAAACATCTAATGTTCATCAAGAAATATTGGAATGTGCCTTACAGGAGTTGAGTTCCTAATGACATTGACCCTGATTAATTCCAAGCCCTTGTTCGACAATTGTGCTCCTCCTATCAACTTGCATTTAGCCAAAACAATATGTTGCCTCTTGACCCATCCCATAATTGTTCACTCCACATTGAAGCCTTCATCTCCAAGCACAAGGTCAAAAGAGTCCTTTTAGATAATGGATCTATCTTGAACTTGTGTACATTAAAATTGATCAAACAATTGGGCTACTCTGTAGATTATTTGGAACCTCATAGAATCACCATAAAGGCCTATGATAATGCAGAGAGAGAATTAGAAGGTACTATATTCGAACCTATTTAGGTAGGACCTATCTTGCAAAGGACAATATGTCACATTATTGAGCGTGACCTACCCTATAACATTTTCCTCAACTAGCCATGGATCCATGACATGCAATCTATTTCTTCCACATACCTTTAATGTCTCAAATTCCCTCATAACTGTGTGGAAGTCACTATTCCCACCAATCCTCATCCCTTCCAATACTACAAAATGTTGGAAGGACCATACCAAAAAGTCAACCATTATCCTAGTACTGACATCACCACCCATCATAAAGCTAAAACTTCTTCCTCCTACATTGATCCCAAAGATCTCGCATCCACCTTTGTAGATCCACCTCCTAAGACCTAAGTCAAGATCACTAACATTGGCTATGGGGAATATAAGTTGCATGATGCCTTCCATGTTGGAGAGCTCCCCTATCTTCATGGTCTCATGGTCACCCTCATCCATGATCAAAGAAGACATCAAACATCATGTAATATGGTACCACCACCTTTGTTCAATGGGGGTTCTTGGCTGATGAGGACATTGAAGGTTCTACTAGATCCTAGTTATATAGAAATGAAGAATTTGTACCATGTTTCATACAAGAGAATTACCCTGCAATGCTCCATATGTGCAAAAACGTGAATTATAAAGTTAAAATCCTTGGCTTCCATGAGAAAGGCATTCTTGAGCCCAACCATGTGAAAAGGCATATAAAAATTTGAGGGTTGGGATACATACCTCTTGGTGAGAAATCCAATGAACTCGATGACACTTTCATGAATATGGAAGAAACTTCTCTCAACATTAAAAGAATCAAGGTAAGGACCATCACTAACTCCTTCGATAACCTCACCATCACCAACCTTTTTCACAAAACTTCCATTTGTACCATCAACCTTCAACTCACCTATCTCAAACTCATTGATTGGGACCAATAAGATCCCATGTCTTTAGACATGTTTTAGAATCAACGCATCAACATCCTTTAGCGAGTAGGCCAAGTTCCTTAGTCCTAAAATTTTTTAAAAAAATGAAAAAAGCAAAAAAAAAAAAAATCGAAGTCTTATACTTAAAACCTCTTTGAGGTGCTATTAAACATAGAAAGAGAAAGAGAAAATGATGTGTCTATTGATATAAACCTCTTTGAGGCATTAATAGGCGAGGAATTCAATCTACCCCCAACATCTCTATAGTGGCAAGATTAGTCTCCAATTCTGGGTGAAGACACCGAAGAGGTCAACCTTAGAACCAAAGACAACTCGAAGATCACCTATATCATGACATCCCTAGAATCCATCGAACAAGAAAAATCACATCAATCGTTCATAAGGCTACATATATCTTCTCTTGGCCATATGCTAATATGCCTAGATTGGATCCATCTTTGGTGGTCCATCATCTTGTGGTACATCCCGATGCCAAGCGAGTCAAACAAAAACTTAGGAAAATGCACTCTAAAAAAATATTTTTTTGGTTAAAGAGGAGTTAGAAAAACTCTTGGAGGTCAACTTCATAAGGCCTATTGACTACCTTGAGTGGATTTCTAATATCATCCCTATTAGGAAGAAACCTAAGGGTATATGTATCTGTACAAACTTCAAAGACCTTAACAAAGCATGCCCAAAAGATGACTTTCCACTACCCAACATTGAAATGATCATTGATCTCATAGTACGCTATGAAGTGTTCTCTCATGGATGGCTTTTCTAACTACAATCAAATACAGGTTGCTCCTGAAGATCAACATAAAATGGTCTTTACTACTCCTTGGGGCGCCTTTTGCTATTAGGTCATGCCATTTGGGTTGAAAAACATAGGGGCCACATATCAATGAGCTATGATATTAATCTTCCATGGTATGCTACATGACATCATGGAAGACTATGTAGACAACCTCTTGGGTAAATCTAAAACAAGGGAAGAGCGCCTGCAGGTCCTTCAACGCATCTTTGACCGATTGTGGGAATACAAAGTTCATCTCAATACAAAGAAGTGTGTCTTTGGGGTCACATTAGGAAAATTACTATGTTTCATCTCTAGGCATGACATAGAAATGGATCTTGTTAAAGTTGCAGCAATCATTGAAATGTCGCCACCAAAAAACCTTAAGCAACTGCACAATATCCAAGAAATAAGAAGGTTCATCACACAAATTACTAATAAATGTCAATTGTTCTCCCATCTCCTCAAAAAGAACACCAACTTTCATCAGGATGAATATTGTCAGTATGCCTTTGACTGCATCAAAGATACCTTGTTACTCCACTAGCGCTCATGGAACCTATTGCAAACAAGCCCTTGCTCGTCTACATCTTAACTACACTAGTTTCCCTAGGGGCACTTCTAGCACAACATGATGAACATGGCTATAAAAGGGCAATTTACTACATCAGTCAAACACTGGTTGGCTATGAACTCAACTACACAACCATGGAATGTGTCTGCTTGGTTATTGTCTTTTCCTCACAGAAGCTTCACTACTACATGCTTAATCATCATACTAAGATCATCCCCAAGATTGATCCACTCGAGTATCTTCTATCCTAAGCTTCTCTAACAGGTCGTATGGCTAAATGGGTTATGATGCTTAGTGAGTTTGACATTGAATATGTGGATCATAAAGTAGTTAAAGGGATAGGTTGTAGTAGATCCGCTGGTTGAAGCACATTGTTGTAATTTAGATGACATGTCAATATTTTAGTTCTGACATTAAAAATTGTTAAAAAGCCCTCATTCTCAATATTAAATGGCATTTTTAGTTATGTAGAAATTTGTTTTGGATTTATATGCTTGCTGGTACATTTTGCTTGGAAGCCGCTTTATTTAAATCTCATATAAATTTTTTTATATCTGGATTATTTCTGGCAATTTATGCTTTACAATAGCATCTTCAGCTTCACAAAAGGCATCCCATGTTCTTTATACATTGCAGTTTGTTTTTTTGTAAAAGTTTATTATAATCTTCTTTTGGGCTGGCAAAAAACAAGTTTGTTTTAAAATTTTCATGTTGAAAATCAAGTCTTTACACATTTATATAAATGTTAGTTTTGATAATGAAAATGCTTTAAAATATATTATTCAAAATCAAGCTTACACATTTATTTAAACATCAGTTTTGATTGTCAAAATGCTTTAAAATATATTATTCAAAATCAAGCTTACACATTTATTTAAACATCAGTTTTGATTGTCAAAATGCTTTAAAATATATTATTCAAAATCAAGTTTACACATTTATATAAATGTCAATTTTGATTGTCAAAATGCTTTAAAATATATTATTCAAAATCAAGTTTACATATTTTTATAAATGTCACCTTGATTATATCAAAATGCTTGAAAACAATAGAGTTTGTTTTAAAATCTTCATGTTCAAAATCAAGTCTTTAAACATTTATATAAATATCTGCTTTTGATTATGTTAAAATTCTTAAAAAATAAATTAATCAAAATCAAGTTCACACCAGTTTTATAAATATCAGTTTGATTATGTCAAATTGCTTAAAAAATAAATTACACTTACCTTGTTCTTGTTGAGAAGAGGCTCTAGTTATATTTACATACAAAAATTCTTATTAACAAATACCTTAATGAAAAAATTAATGAAAATCTTAATGGAAAAAAAATTAAATAAGGAACTTAATATAGAAATAGCATCATTTAGAATCTGTTCACTTCACAAGAAAGTGGCATCAAAATACAACTACTTTATAATCAACTTCTAATGTAATCAATAGTAGTGATTTCGTATCTTACATTTTAGGTATGAAATTATGTCCTTTACTCTTTTTTTTCCTTTACCTTTTATAAGATCATATAACAATTAAGATGGTTGAATGGATAAATACATAATGTGACATTTTGAGGAAGCAAGGCTTCATATAACAGCTGGCTTCTTGGTCAAGATACGTACTAGAAGAGTCGACATGGAAAAGATCTTAAAAATGTCTTAAGGCTGCGGCTCTTGGTCCCTTAAACTGCTTGATCTAGTGGACGTCATTAAAATTCATTCATTCATTTAAAAAAAGTGTGCATCGTAAAGTGACTCATTCTACAAACTATTCAAGACAAGAATCTACATGCTATTCAGGACACCTTATTAACATTGAACCACCTAGAATGTAACTCATATAACCTTTCTAACCTCTTCAATTGTTTTACTAGCTTTGCTGAAAACTGCATGATAATTTACCTTTTTCTGTGATAGGGACTGTGGTCTCATAATTGAAGTGGTGCATAATATGCAAACACCACGAGGTGGGTACCAAAAGGTTGAAACTATATCAGGGAAATCTTTGTTAAGGTGTTTTGTGCTATCCATTTAATCCTAAGGAAGATTCAAAGTATGGAAAGCAACCGTTGGCCTAAATTAATCATGGAGGAAGAGCTAAATAGAAGAAAGAAGACATGGAGGAAATAAAATGACCAGTGGTTAAAGAAATGGGGCATTAATATGCAGGAGTGTCCGCATGCCAACGAGGAAATAAAAAAATATGTTAGGGAAAAATTTAGACACAACATGTGGATCAATCAAAAGGGACGGAAAAAAGCTTACTATATCAAGGAGTTCAACCCTACGTGGGACCATGTCAAAAAGGCCTACATAGGGGCAGATATTAAATGGAAAGCAAAAATGTTGATTGCGCAAATAAGGACTAGCTCACATCATCTTAAATGTGAAATGGGCAGATGGCGAATTCCCAAAGAAGAGTGGGAAAATAAAATGTCTCTTTTGCGACAAAGGTGTGGTGGAGACAGAGTGGCATTTCATCATGGAATGCTCGGTTTACAGTGACATTCGTGACAGCTATGAAGGCATCTTAAATATCAACAGTTTAAACACCCTGTTTGAAGAGGCGAGATTGGGTAAAGCTACAAACCTACTGATCAAAATTCACTGTAGGAGATCCGATCTCGAAAGGAGGCTTCAAATTGTTTAGTGCTTTGATGCCTGGTTATTTGGTTCATGTTGTACAGCTCTGTTCCCTTAGGCTGCTATGGCCTCGTGGACGTTATTAAAATCTTTCATTTCATTTCATTTCAATTCTACTTTTTTTTAAACCCCTTTTTTTCTCTTTTTCTTTTTTGGTGTTTCTAGTTGAGATTACTTAATTGCATTTCTTGTATCAGAACGAGCACGGGTTGAGTCTTTCTATGCCTAGTAGTTTCTCTGACCCAAGACCAACTCGCTGGATTAAGTACGATTCTTCCTTATTTCCAGGAAGACTCAGGAGAGTGCTCCACCTTTGAAAACTGTTGTCGGAATTATAATTCATTTGGCATTCTTGTATATATGTAGTAGAGTGAATAGCAGCAATCTAGATAACATAACACCAAATGAGGGTATATTAGCAAAATGACTTGATGATGAATGCTATATAGTGGTCACTTTTTTTTTTTTTTTTTTATAACTCAGAGGTGTCGCCGCGACTCTGCCCAGCGACCCCCCTCGCCTTACCTTGGGCTTACAAACTGCCAAGTTGGGGTACGGGAGGGGGCAAGCAGAGGCAAGACTAGTCCTCTGGGGATGAACGCAGCAGCCCGCAAGCCACGCTCATCAGGTGAGCCTAGTGGGCTTCGAACTTAGAACCTTGAGGGAGCAAACCCCAAGTCCAAGCCGTCACACCACCGTGCGGGCTCATATATTGGTCACTTTTTATTCATATCCCTTTAGTTGAAGGGGTTTAGCTTATATTGATGGTCCTGTTAAGAGCAACATGAATATCTCTGTATTCTGGCCAGTATAGATGGATGGTGGTACTGAGGTGGCCTGGGGCCCAGGTGCTGTCTGAGCTTAGCAATGTATCTGTCTTTTTTGCCTGTGTTCTGCTACTTCATCCTTGCAGTTGGGTTTTTTGCTCGATGCTTTGTTCCCATGGTCTATATGATGTTTTTTGGTTATTTTTGTAAATTCTTGTATTCCTCTTCTGCTAGCCTTCAGGCTTCTGGGGGTTTAGCCCTGTAGTTGTTTTCGCCATGGTACATTTTTGTACCGATATTGTATAGTTTCTATCTTAAAGGGTGAGGGTCCCAATAGAACCCTCCTTATTCAATCCAAAAAAGAAATGAATATCTCCGTATTAACTCATTAGCTCACAGATTGTTATGCAGTAGCCAAAGAATACAATATAAAGAAGTGAACATAAAATCAAAGGGCTACAAAATTAAGTTCATTTCAAAGAACTGGAACAAAATCCATTCACTTACTTTGTAAAGAATGCCTTTTCATGACAAAATGTTCTTGGAGCATTTAATATCCATAGGACCCTTCATTTGCAGACCTGTTCAGACAGATGTTTATTCCCAAGTGACAAAGGAACAAATTCCTTGCTAAAGGTGCATAATGATAGATGTACTTACGAACAAGAGTGTTACCATATTGAAATACTTTAGTTTATGGGTGCCCGTAAGACAATTCCAATGATCAGGACAAGAATACAACTACTATATAAAAAATCTCATCTTGAGACTACTCGTATTAAAGTGCTAAGGAGTTCTTGCACTCCTGCACATGACCTTTGTCAAATGCTGGGGAATTTGAAGCAGCTTATAGGGGTTGTTCAACAAAATAGGAGTAAACCCCATTTTGAAGTTAGAACTATGGCCTTATCTTTACTATGTCTACATAGGTAGTTTCATGTTCGAATGCTTTGTAATTTAAGGAAAGAGAATGAAATCTTAGAATACATAACTGCTACAAATTGGAGATAAGTGGAGATCATAGACAATTACAGATTAGTAAACACATCAGAATCATCCACTCAACTGCCAGAAAAATTCTTAAACTCGAATGTAGAGCAGAGGCAGAGGATTCTCTAGTCCCAACAAGGAAACGGCAATTCCCAATTGAAGGATCCACAAATGTTATCATTCCAAGCCCATTGAAATAGCAGCTTTCTTCTGCTTGACTCTGTTGTTGGTAGTAGCTGTTGAAAGCATAAGAGACATTGCCTGCTTCCCCAATGGCATTGCATGAACCTCCATAAAGCAATCTTGTGCAATCAACACTTGAGCATGCAAGTTGTACATAGTTTGAAGCACTGGACAGATCACGGTTGGCATTTGCAACACACCATCTTGAAGGAAGGTATGGGACATTTGCAGCATTCACCAAACCTTTAGATCCTTGTCCCAATTCAAGGTGGTACTTAGCCTGGCCATCAAAGGTATAGATACCCCAATGTCTTTCAAAATTCCCAGGCATGACACTCTTTTGGCCCTCGTCCAGAAGACCAAATAGATATACTTCAATTGGGGGAACACCGGGTCTGAGAGGTGTTCCCTTGTTGCTCAGTACATGGTTCACCAATCCTTGGTTGAATCTTTTTGCATTGCTGATATTTGCAGCAATGGTCCCATCACTTGGCCATCCAATTTCTCCAACAATGATTGGAATTTGACCAAAGCCAATTCTATCTAAGGCTGCCACCAGGGTATCGAAATTTCCATCAAAGGCATTAGTATAAACATTCTGCCCATCAACCACTGGATGAGTACTGTTATCAAAAAAAGCATAGTCTGCTGGAAACTCTGCATTCCCGTAAAGACTTAAGAAAGGGTAAATGTTAACCACAAAAGGAGATCCATTCTTGCTAAGAAAGGAGACAAGCTGAACCATAATTGGACTTACATCTGGCCTGAAGGCTCCTTGGGAAGGTAGGTCGGACTGGTAAGCATCTGCATTACATGGAACCACAACTTTTACCAGGCCTCCAAGATTTGCCTTTGTAAGAGCCTGTTGCACATTGATCAGAGCAGGAACTACAAATGATTGAAATTGCCCTTGGTAACTGGAAAGAAATGGTTCATTACCGACTGCAACATACCTGTACCCATGCATTCAAGAACCAATGAATCAGTATGCAGTATAAACTTGAAAATATAAAATGCAATTATTGATCACAAACTAGTGTTAGAAGTCATTTGCTTGGGAAGACTTGATAATTTTTTCCTCACTATAATGTAAAAATTGTCTAGTTGATCTCTTCAGGACAACACTAATCACGTTCCCTAGTAAGCCAATCCAAAATACAACAGGTCTTGCTTATAAGGAAAGAGAGAGTGCAAAGGAAAAGGAAATGCATGTTTATTCGTTATAACTTATAGGATAGGAAGAAGGTTAGAGAGTCAATGACCCTCTTGAATAAATAAAAAACACAACACATCTATATATAATATCCTATAAACATTCCATCTGCTACCAATCTCATAATAAACTAGACAATAGAAAATAATGCACATCCATCAACCTCTCATGGACAAAATAAACAGATGTGTTTGTCCTAAGAGAACTAGTACTCCATTTGTACTTCAAGCTAAATGAGGTAATCTCAAAATCAAAGGTCAAAATAAGCAATGATAGTTGAAAAGTATTAAACGGTCTTGAAAACTCGACAGGGTGAGGTCCAAGTTGTCCCTTTCTGTAGTGACAGGTAAACCTAGGGAAAATATTGTGATATTGATAACTGGTGTGGTTGGTACTCTCTTCATTGTGGTACTCTTTGGGTAGGCTGTGATACCTGTTGCTACGATAAACCTAGGGAGAAATTGTGATGTTGATAAGTGGTGCAACTAGTGTGCAAACCATAGTTCAAAAACTTGTGACTTGGCAAAACTTGGCAGATCCAATTTTAACTCAGACTTGGCAACTTAGCAAATTAAAACATACTTAAATTCATTAACTTGGTAAAACTTGGCTAGGCGAGTTAATGGGCGATCTCCTTGGCTGCAAAAATAGCTCAAGGGACACTCAGTGAGTTTTGATCTATGGTGCAAAGTTGCAAACTATTGACTGTGATACTCTTCGGGGAGGTCCTTGTACGGTTGTACCTGTTACAAAAATTAGAGACAAAGATATCTAGCATCTGTTTCAGGTTACTTTTTCATGTGGATCGAAATTTTAGGCATCTAAAACATAAATCATGTTTCCTGTTCAATCTATGAGATCACTATTTTAAACTCTCTCATCGTTGATGTTTCTTGTTTCAAATTTGACCGGTTATGAAATTTTGTTAATCCATTGTTGTCCTTACTCTGTTGTGCATAGTCCATATTTAACATTTCATAACAATTCTTATGAGTAACACACACAATACCAAAAGCAAGAATCTAAATGCATTGGTCTCCAAACCAGACCGTGCAGTGGCACAATGGTCTCTTACCATTCTTTGGAGATTTCCTGTTCTGATGTTGTTCTCCAATTCTGATTATAATCTTCAAACCCATGCTCTGCATGAAAGGCATTTAGATTTCATATTTAAAGAAATCTGCATAAACCCGGTAAAATATGGCTGAAGAAAGCCACCATATTCAATCAAGATTCTATGGGTTATTGTGACTACAGTTGGACATCTAAACTTCCCATTCCTCAAATCACTTTATTCACAGTCCCACTTAACATCCCCTGTGTCTGCTTTCAAAAAGCTACAGCTAATCCTGCAAAATTTATACAACAAACATGCCGAATGTCTGACCCATGCAAATATATCTGATGGGTTAATACTCCATGTATTCCAGATCAGCAGCCATGTAAAGCCGAACAAGATTTGATATTGTTGCTGCATTTGGTAAAAAGGGAATTTCTGTCTAGGGCTTAAATGGAAACAGTTACACCAATACTAGATCAAATCTCATGCAGTCATATAAATTGAGTTATATTGAAGGTCAACTGTGCATAGACTGTGGGTTGCACATACCCTACCCCCTGCCAGACTGAACTTGTGTCCTCAAGATGAAGGCACAATCCTTCACCTTTCAGTTCCTTCAAGTGTGCAAATCATAACTTTTAATGAAAAACCTAGATGTTTTACAACACCTTGGAAGCTCAAGGCAACCATGGCACATTTCAATGGCCTTTTTTAATAAGTAGACCATACCCTCTTTTGGTGTGCATAGAGGTCAGTGTAGTGTGCATTCACAGGGCTAGGGCAATTCTGCCCACAATTAGGTGTAATAACTAGGTCATTAGGATGGCCTGCCTCGGGCATGTCCATATCCACGGTGGAGAATCTGTTCATATCTGAGCTTTGGACTTTGGCATCCATAGAAGCACGAGTTAGTGTTTGAACCCTGACCTTCATCGGCTCAAAATTTCAAAGTACGAAAAAAATCTTCCAACAAACATGCTGACCTCGGCAATCAAAATTGCTAAAACTTGGCAAAATGTGCTCACACGTAGATGTGTGCCAAGATAGTCTACAACGACCATAACAACTACTTGTAAATGGTGAACTGAACAGATAAGGAAATCTGATATAAAAGAGGTCCTATGTCACAATACAGTATTACTTAAGTCTTAAAGAATTGCATGATTGTCTAAAAGACCAACATGACCAGACTGAAAGATGAATACCTACAATACCTTTAAATTGAGGAATATATGTTATAATAGGAACCTCAGCTCCACTGTAAGTTTATGGAAGGGAATGTAATGTGACCAAGAAAACCAATATGGTGTGTTCTGAAATGGGCCATAAATATAGATAATCTTCTCAATCTAGTGAATCCAATAAAGAAAGATACTAGATCAAGGAGCGACATTGTTCCTATTTCCCTGAATGCCAAGTTCAACATCTATGCTAAATATGTAATGTCTAATTTTCTTATGGCAGTCTTAAAATTTAGTCTTCCGCAATAATTCCAACATGAGACATACAGATGACAAATACATGAAAAGGGGCTGAAATCTATAGTTCCTAAGCACTAATCTGTCAAAACATTCATTGAAATTAAATCCTTACCTAATATCAACCCCCCCTCTGAAGGCATATCTAGTGACATTATCATGAACCCACATGTCTGCAGCGGCAGAAGAGACGCTCATAAGCCTCAACATGTCATTTGGAATGCCCACCATAACCTGAATACCAGAACCCACAAGAGCCTCCAAAACCAGGGGATCTGCATCAAAAAGCTTCACCTTCATAATATTATTTACCCTTAGAAGCCTCACAACTATAGTGGGAGGGAGTCTATGTGTTGATATGGTGCCCCAGTTGACACCAATGTCTACTGCCTGCACACTGGAACAAACCCACATGATCCATGTGAACACTATCAGTGTTCTTGCACTGCATACCAACTTCACCATCTTCTGTGTAGACTGCAAGTATCCAGACTCATTGCAGTTCATGCCCTCTCTCTGTATACTAGTGCAGTTTTAGTGTGTATACTGCAGTTTAAGCTGTCTGATGAGTATCTCATTCACATTGGGTTTGAGTTCACATGTTCTAAATGAATGTGGATTGTGATAATTTGAAATGATACCTACGCTGCTTTGCTTTGTTTGTGTGCAAAGTCTTTGTCAATGAAAATAATCCACCACCTTTGCATTGGATGCTGGGCCCAACTGCCAATTTAATTTAAAAGGTTATTTTTTAAATTGAATGACAGGACTCTTTATTTCAGGAATAAACTTTCATTTACTTTATTATGGACTGTTAACCTTTATTAAAGGGACCAAACTTTGAGTTAGTTGTTCAACATATTATCAAAAAGGTTATTATATATATTTTTTTGGTTTGTTTGTTAGGTGAGCCTTTGTGTTGGGAGAGGGGTATAACACTGCAATCCTGTTGTTTGTTTTGTCCCTAAAAGGAGAGTTGGTTGAGAGAACGCCTACCTAATTAAGTGGCATTTTAGTGAAGGGATTGTTATATGGATTAATGGACCCCTTATTCAGTTTATAACTATTTTTTTAAGGACTTACGCAGCATTTTCCTAGGTTTTACATAGATTGGTCGAAACTTGAAAGTAGACAGCAATAAGGAATATGTTATCGTATTTTGATGGAGCTTCCTAATTTTAGGGATAGTCGTTGATTGAAGAATCATAATTTAGGGTACTTCTAAAGGACACGGCTGCTTCGAAATGATGTTATAGAAATGGAAGATTACTTCTAATTAGAATTGACCCCACAACTTCCATGGTAAAATAAAAGGGCCAATCTAATGAAATGCTTATAATTAATTTAGATTATTAATAATGGCATGTGGGTTAATGTAATATTGAATTAAATGTTCAAAGTATGTAAAGGAAATGTGAAGAAGAAAGGTATTTAGTTTTATTATTGAAGAAGGAATAGTACCTTACTGAATTTTGAACTATGTTTGACCTGGAAATATTGAATCTATCTTGTGCCTAGAATCTGATTCACTATTAATTGCTCCTTAAGTCATATAAGAAATACTTCAATTTCAAGAAAGTTTTTAAACTTAGAAATTAAATATTGTTAGTATAAAATTATTCATGAATTCCACATTAGGATGATCCCTACAATTTAAGATAATAAATTTATAAAATTTATGATTTTAATGAAGATGAGAAAATTGTTGTTATTTTTGAATAGGTCCAATCAAAAATTACATTATAATTTTTTAAATTAAAAGTATTATTAATATTTTGAATAAAAAATAAATTGAATAGTGTCAACCTAAAATTAAATTTAGAGTGAAAGCGATCACTCGTTAACTATAAAACACCTTAGACCAATGAACTTATAAAATTTGAAATTTTAATGGAAATGAGGATAAGGATTGTTACTTTTTAACATGTCTTGTCTTTGATAATTTGAGAAGCAACTATTTCTAAGTTTATATCCAAACTAATATTTAGGATCAATTAACTTATAAAACCAAAATGATTTGAATATCTTCATTTCTATTTGGTTAAAAAAAAATATTGCATTTAGTTATTTTTATATATTTATGAATAACTTCTATTAATTAAATCTATTTTTTTAGGATACTTAAACCTTTGAGAAATAGTGAATGAACAAGGAGAAATGTAAGTTTAGTTTATGAATAAGAGTTATATGAATGAATTTTGTGAAACTTTAATAATAAGAATAGTTTTAATGATAAATTACACAACATAATTAAAGATAAATTAAATTATATATACTAAATAACTCTTTTATAGTGTGAAAATTTAAATTAAAAATAAAAGATAAATGAAAAATTGTCACTCTAAAATTGAAGAGATATTACACTTAATCACAAATGTTTTATCTCAAAGCATAGGGGTACAAAATATTTTATAGAATTATGAACCATGGGATATAGACCAATGTCAAAAGAATATACAATGATCATGACATATAAAAAAATAAATTATCAAAATATCCAAAAATATAAAAGTTTTCTTACTAAGACAACCAATAATCATAAAATACATTAAACATTATATAGATATTTAAATATATAATGACCATAAGAAGATCAAGGAAAGAACTATTGTCATTTTTGGGCTCTAGTCAAGGATCCCAAGAAGCAAAATTTAGGACATGCCATATTAACTTGCTCAATTTCAAGGGTGAACCTAACTCAATTCCATTTGCACACATCCTTAGGGATCAATTGCAATTCTTAGCGCATCTATTCATTTACCTAGGTCAAATATGCAACTATGGAATTGACCGAGGTCAATTTTGCAAAATGTAGAAATGACCCCTAAACTTACAAATTCAAATGCAAAATTTGGGCCCTCGCTGACTCCCTCCAACTAGTCATTATGTGTTGACTTGAGCACAAAACATGTGAACTTGTGTGATAGAGTGTTCTATTTAAGGACAAACCCTGATTCATTTCAAACCATCAAGGTATCATCTAAAATCAAAGAGACATCCCAGGACCTTGGAGCATCATAACATCAACATTACATCACCATCTTACACCAACATCTTAGGCATCATAGCATGTTTGCTTGCAACGTTCAATTATTGTCAAGCAAGCTCCTAAATGGTATCTATAGACACCACCCCTCTCAAAAGTAGGTAGTAGACAACAAGCCAAACAAGTTCCTAATGTCAAATCAACAAAATATAGATCTACGAACTAGGGTTAGATTTGCACACAAGGTTCAGGTCCACACACATGAAGCACAAAAGTGAATCAAAATATCGAAACGAAGATTTACTAATATAGAGGCAAGCATCTAACATCATACAAGGCTCTAACAAATTGACAAATTGATTTATGATATCTAACACAACAAATCTACTTCAAATTTCTAAAAAAAATATCGTTATTTACTTATTTATTTCTTTGTCTTGCTTTAAGTATAAACAACACTCAAATAATAGAACTCCTCATTTCTATTGGGAGTGTTTGTACACAAACACTACAGAACCATCATCGCTCATTGGTTATATCTACATGTAGAAATGCCCCATATAAACCTAAAGGTCTCCGACCTGAACCAGTTTCGACAGGGAAAGGCCATGAGGAGATGCAAAAATATATGCTTTGATCAATTTCTCCACTCTTAAACAATCCATTTTTCACCTACCCATCGTAGAGGAAGTATTTTTCATATTCCGATTGGAGCCTATTCATTTAGTACTATCCTTAACTTTTTTAAACTACTAGTCTCATAAAAATTATTAAAAACATTCGTTCATTTATTTTAATATTATAAAAGAATTACCAAATCAAAATACTAAACTATAACCTTCACATTGTGGGCCCATATTATTGATTACCAATAAAATGTGAGTATCTAAAAAGAGATTTCATTTGATGCTCTTTTAGATTATAAAATAGATAGAGATATTTAATCTGCTAGCTTCAATGAAAATGAGAAGGAATAAAATGAATTAAAAATAAATAAAAATTATGAGTTGAGCTGTGACGTCATGCTTTGGTGGTAAGTTAGGTGACAAATGTCGTTATGTAAGCTACATTCAACTTTCAAGCATAATAATAATAAAGTGTACTTTTGATATAATCTTCTTTTGAAGCTTAAGTGATAAACATTATTCCTATTCTAACCACTTTGAGTTGCCTTGCCTTGCTTTCGGAAAAACTTTACAATACACTTTCGGTTCTAGAAAGAGAATAAGTATGCTTTCTACTTGGTAATTATTTTTCTTGCCAACCCATCAAGTGGGAATGAATGAGTGAATGATTGTTTTTAATAATATTTAATCTAAGTCGGAATGAATGAGTGAATGATTGTTTTTAATAATATTTATGAGATTAAATAGTATATGGGATCTAAGAATAGTAATAAAGTTGTTTGTACAAATAATCTCAATAATTATTATAAAAAGGAATGGAAATCTAATTTAGCAAGATTTTTTTAATAATTTTTACGGTCCATGATTATAAGAGGTCACTGAAATGATTCTTCATGATTTTTATTTAAAATTTTGTTTTAAGTTTTCATAATTTGTAAGATAACAAATGTTTAAAGGGTTATTTTATAGATTTATATTAGATGGTGTTACATTTATTATATACTAGCACTTGGACCATTTAGAGATGTAATAATTATGTTGATAGCCAAATGCAAGTATGAGTAATGGTGAGTTTATGTTATTGTAATGGTGAAATTTGCATACTCATGCCAATTCCCATTTAGTTTTGGGTCCATTTTTGGAGAATGGCTTAATACAATTGCATATTGAGAAATGGTGCAACCATGTGTGAAGTTGGGATAATTTCTTGATCCTTCACCTATCCCCATGTATCTAACATTTATCTTGCTTATTATTGCCCACCATGTTTAAACATTCATTCCCCACCTTGATTATACTATTCCCTTATCTTGGGATAATCGTGTGCTCATGAATCTAATGCTCGAATTTTAAAAATTTAAATTTTGTCGACTCCCACCCATTTTCATTCTTGCCATGAGCTGACTTGGTGCACATTTCATGTGAGTATTGCTATGTAGTGGTATTTAAAGGCATTTAATGTGCTTTCATTTTATCATCAAATATTAAGGGCATCATTCACATTTAAGGAGCACGCATAAGAATCTTTCAATTTGGAGCACTATAAGGAACCTAAATTTACATCATCATTATAGAGTGACCATAAAGTCAACCTTTCCATGGGGTTGACTTAGGAGAACTTGACCTTAGTGGTCTAACATCCTCCCCAAGGTGTTTTTCAATATTGTTGGCGCTTAACAACCAAAGAGGAGTAGACTTCAAGGTGAATTGAAGAATAAAAGAGTGCAATTTACCAAATTAGATCATCTCCTGTGGAAGTGACCTAGATTCACAGAATTGACCCAAAAAAAGTCATGGTTTTGTATAAAATTCCAAATGACGCAAAGAGCGAGGATACCAATTTTTCTATATCTAATCATTAGAATGTACATCGCATCAAATTTTATTCATCAATATCAGTTATAGAGCTAAGTGCATTCCTCCTTTGCATTTACTTTCTTAAAATAACATTACTTGTTCAATTATCACTCCCACAACTAAAAGTAATTAATCTAGGTTAATTTATGTTGAGTTGTATGCATTTTATTTAATTAGCCTAGATTAAGCATAGGAAAAGGTTATTTTCCTTTACATTTTTGTGAACTCGTTCGATCTTAACCCCCTAAGGTTTGACCTTGGGGCTATACCTTCATTATTTTCTAGGGTCTCATATCTATACTTTTTGAGTGCATCATCATTTTTAGATCTTGTTAGGGTTTTACTTTTATTCATTGTTATTTCATCGTTATATCTTTTCTCTTAAGGTTTGTGCTTTATTGTTATCATGTTTGTCCACCCAACTCACCCTTGCTTTGACTTTAGGGCTTATTTTTTAGAACTTATTTCAAATCTAATCTTTGAGTGACTTTTTTATAATAACATATTATACATCATTCATCTTTTTGCTCTTAGGGTTTTAAGCCTTTATTGCATAGTTTTCTGAACCCTACACCACCCACCCTTGGATAGATCCCTATTAATATAGTTTTACATCATGGATTCTCATGGCCCTCTATCCTTGGCTTCTATTTATACCTCTATAATTGATTTTGACATGTTTATACAATTTGTGACGTGATCCTTCTACAAAAGCATTATACTATCACATAAGAACATTCTCCTCCTTTAGGACTTAGTCATTGTGTTTCCTTCCCTTTTGGATACTCTTACAATAGTTAGCCATAATTCTCATGTGCTTCCTATATCATCTATGGATAATGATAGCAATGTGCTTGATTCTAATGATGGTTTACCTTTAAACACCTTTCCATCATATGATACAATAAGTGACACATATTTTGTGATGGATGCTCATATTACACCCTAATCTTCTAATGATACACCTATAGATGATACTTTTTGTGATGAGATTACATGTTCCCTACCTACTCATGATAATCCTTCTACGTTTTTTGACAACTTTGTGTCCATAGAACCACATTCTTTTGATAAGATAGCTTCTTTTATATATGATGATCATTCTTCTACACCTCATGTGTACCTTATGGATATTCATGATAGCTTTTCACATAGTGATACTTCCAATGATGACAACATACATATTCTTGATATTTCATTAACATCTCATGTAGACACTATTGATGCTTTATTACCTCTTCCTACATTACATGATGATTAAGATGGTACTACAAATGCTTCATTACATGTTCAATTAAATTTGGTTACTAATTATGAATATTTGTAGGATGATACCTTATTGATTAGTGAATTTATATTACACTTGAGTGGTACAAGGCCTTGAAATGGTTTGATTCATCTTGTTTTATTTACACTTCTTTTATGTACTTGGCACATGCTTGCATTGCTTATTTTTCTAAACCTAGTGCCCATGAAGATAATATGGACATAGCATTACCTTCTAATGATTTATCCTTTGATGCTTTCTCTCCTATTATCTACATGGCTTATGCATAAACTAAACCTACCTCTTATGCTAACCATCCTCTCCTAACTATGCACCACATTTTTGTCCTTTTCATCATACACATGGATATTATAAGGATAGAGACATTGCATTCAAACGTAAAATTCAAGAACTTATAGAAAAATGAAAGATAAATGTTAAGCATACTTTTGAGTTCACAACTCCTTCCTTTGACAAGGTGAATCGTATAAAATAAACTCATGCACATCAAGAAATTGGTCCTGTTCACCATGCCATGCCCTATATCGAGGTTACACAAGACATAAAAGAGAAATCACCTGATATGAAGAATGACTTCATTTCGTAGATATCCTTATTTGTCTTTCTTTCTACATACCACATTTTGTGCTTTTGCCTTCTAAACAAGTGGTCTTATGTTTCCATGTTTCTAGTTCTCATGTAGATAATGCAAGGACACCTTTAGTAGTGTATGTTGACATAAGTGAATTTGAACATGTGTTGTGTTTTTCATGTCAGTTCTTCTTGATGCTTTGTGTTGATGTTTAGATTTGTTATCACTCTAATATGCACCACTTAAGAACATCAAGCATGCAAAGCTCACACTATCAGGAGTCATAAGATAGTCTATAGGATTACAAGACCATCTCCCTCTTCACTTTGACATAACCTACTTTTTATTTTTGGTGGAAAGGGTAAGACAATCTAACTACATAAAACATAAAATAGTTGTGAGCCAAAATGAAGACATCAAAATTTGTTGAGGGATGGGAAGCATGGAGTGAATATTTTAAAAAAATCATATTTAAGTATGCAATTAAACATCCATATAGATATAGAAGAAGGGTCAAAAAATAATCACAGTCTCTATATTATGAATTTAAAAAATCTACACATTTATACATTACAAAAGACTAAAAAATGTTGGACACGTGGACAAAATCCTAAATTGAAATACAAATGTTTAAGAAAAAGAAAAGAAGTGACAAACAAGGCTATGAATGAGCATAGGTTTGTACAAGTCTTGTCCTCTCATGAAAAGTTACAAATGAAATATAGAAAAAAGGGAAAATGATGGGCAAAGCTTCACTAAGCTTAGATATGCCAAAATATTTAACATCCTTTTGCATGAACAACTGAACTATATTTATAGAAAGAGATGATGAGAAAAGAAGAAAGGGTGAAAAAGGAGAGAAGTAGAGATTTGACTTCTATTCTTGTTTAAAGTTGAAGATGCTAAAATAAAACCTAGAAATCATGGCTATAGATGAGTGATATACATTTGCTAATTACCTCTCTGATTGATTATTATTTTCTACATTTTCATATATGTTTGTTGATATTGGTTGTGCATAGTTCCATTTTCTTTCTCAAACCCTTGTTCTTTGTCACTTTTTATTTTCCCTCTCATTCTTTTGTTTTGGTATTCTTGTGCACTTTTGATATTAGGGAAAACTTGTATAATAAATGTGATCTCTTTGCTTTATTTTTTTATTGGATTAAGTTGTAATTTTTTTACAATAACAACTGCAAAGTAGCTAGAACAACATCTTCATGAGAAGGTATACAAATTATATTAGCACATAGATGAATAAAGTTAACAGAACTATAAAAAAGATTAATAAAATTATCAAAACTACACCAATAGTTACAAGAGTCACACATTAAGGCTGTAGTGTCCAGCAAAGCATTGAGAAGAAACCAAGTCAAGTCAATGGTTGTAACAACAACCACAACTACGCTGCCAGATCCCCTACCTCTAGCTGGAACATTCAACAATATTGCCTATTAAAGATTGCTGAGAGAACAAAACACAATTACAATGAGCACATTAAGTACTTAAGGGCAATATTATCAATGACCAGAGGAATCCTGAACTCCATTAAAAATTGTGTATAAAGATCTCTAGAAATGGAATAAACATCTATTAATTAGTGATTCATTGAATATCAAAATAGAAACCCCCCTTCGGATTCCTCTTAGTCTTTAGTAGTCTCACCATTGCAATTCCCCTCATAACAAGAACTATTACCAAGAACCCTAAACTTGAGCCAATAGTTTTCAACAAACAAATAAAACTAATTACTTGGTAACGATCATAAGCTTTGTCAAAATCAAGCTTGATGATAAGAGCATCTTGACTAGTTTGTTTTGTCCATTTAGCAACCTCCCACACAAGAACAAGGTTGTCTAAAATAAATATTTCGCTTAAGAAGACATTCTGTTTTGGCCGCACAATCTCTTATGTAATGTATTTTATTCTATGGGCTAGAGCATTCGTAATGATGTTTTAGGATGTATTAAGGAGGGTAATAGGCTACCATCAATTCATAGTATCTTCATCTTTGTCTTTAGGGAGGAGTTTGATTAAACCATGATTGATGACAACCCCCCAAAACATTATTTCAATGCCTTCTAAGTAGACATGATAGAAATTTTCACGTATGTGAGGCCAAAGAGCTTTGTAAAATTGAACCAAAAGGTCATATATTCCTAGGCTCTTTTCCAATGCCATAAATTATAATACAGGGATTCATCCATCTCTTCTATGGAAAGAAGGCAGTCGAGGAAATGACTATACTTGATGTCTATTTTGCAAGGGATGTAGCAAGCCACACTTTCTTCAATAATGGGAAGAAGGGGACCTCTAGTTGATTCATCAATGAAAAGTTCTATGTAATGCTTATAAAAAATTTCATGATAGTAGTAGGGTTGGTCTACAAGACACTATTAGTAGATTTTATGACAAAAATATGCTCCTTTTATGCTTGTGTTATAGGGATTGTGAAAAAAATTGGACTCTTTATCTCCATCTTTTATCCATTGAAGATGTGCATGCACTTGGGCTCCTTTGCCTTTATGAACAACCAAATTCTATAGAAGATTCTCAATGTTTTCCACCAACTATTAGACTGAGATATTATAAGAGTTAGAGGCAAGAAGAGAATGACCATCTCTAGTTATCCTTTAAGGGAATTTTCAAATTTGTGGCATTTGTAGTAGCTCTTTGACTGTAGTCACAAAGAAACAATGTGCAATAGGCAATGGTTCTCTTCCACCAGCTGATCCATCTATCATGTTGTGGTTTTGGTTCAACATTCCAGGTAGCAAGGAGGCCATCAATGTAGTCTTGGTGCTTTAAGTGGGAGACATTCAACTTAAATGAAAATGGGGAGATGAGCATAGAGTGTAGATGTGAGATCAAGATGGACAAGAAGGCTACTAGGTGAGGGAAGAATATGGCAATTGGGAGAGATATAAAAATAATCTAGCCAACTCATTTACCTCAAAAAACCTTAATGAAAGTTGTGCCATGTAAACCAATGTGGCATTTGAATGTTAACTTTCCCCAAGAGAGGATCATGGACACCTAGTAAATTATGATCCAAGGTCCACACATCAAATTTAGAATGAGATAAGTGGGAAGAGTTGTCCCAACTATGGTAAAATGGGTGTTCCACCATGTTGAAGTCACCCCAAAGACCCACTCAACATTAGGGAGGTAAACATGAAGCCAATCCCAAAGTATGGTTCTCTTAGAAGGGGAGTTAGGACCATAGGTAGTCCAAAACCTAACTATAGTTTCTTGAATGAGAATGGTAGCCCAAACACAATAATTATTAGGGTTAGACCCATAATCCATAATCTGTTTGGTGAGCCATAGCGCAAGACCCAAAACCACTCCTCCATTGATGTCAGAGTGGTTGGTGTGAATAAAGAGAGCCTCTTGCCAAATGGATGAGAGTAGTATCCAATCAAACCAGACTAGCCTTCACTTCTTGAAGCAAGATAACATTAGAATGGTTATTCTGAATGGATTGTTTGACTTGAAACTTATGAGCAGGGATTGTCGAACCTTTAACATTCAAAGAATGAACATGCACTTCATTGGGAGGAATCAAGAAGAGTTTCCTCATCCATCAAAAGCACACTGAACTAATTCTCTAGAGAGTAGGCTTGCACATCCATAATACTATCTTGGTAGAAACATTCCCGAGTGGGGGATTAGGATCACATCTGCTAAGGGCTATCAAGTTGAGACAATGGAACCACATTAGAAGGAGTATTCTTAGATGCAAGAGGAACCTCTTTCTATCTTTTAGAGGCCCTATCCCCAACCTCTAATGCAACATCCTTGAAGGATTTGGACCTAGTGGGGGAGGGAGGATGATGAGAGGATAATGGGATGGAAGGCAAAATGGGGGGTTGGAGTTGGATGGGAAATGGTTATGGTTTGGGGGCTGAGATGAACAACAATAGATGATTTATAGTTGAATTAAGTAGTAGCCACATTAGTTGAATGTGAGCTATTAAGAGATAGTTGCGGAGGGTGAGGCTTACAGACAAGGCAATCTCAAATGAGATGACCTTCTCAATAGCAATAGAAGTAGGCATTTGGCTTATTTAAGTAAGTGGTAAATTGATTGATCTCAAACCTAGGACCAACTAATTTAATGGTGTCAGGAAGGGGCCGAGTTAAGTCCATCTCCACATAGGCCCTAGGTGGAACACATAAGTTGCCCCATTTATTAAAGTGTTGTTTACACCAAAGGACCCTACCCCGTTGCAAGGCAATGTCTTGTAGGAATAGGTAGAAAGTTAGGTTAAGGAATGGAAATTCAACCCACATATGGTACTTCAATTTGGAAATCCCTTCTGTATAGAAATCAAGATCCCAAGCTTGGACATAGCAAGTTTGGTCACAAATAATCCATGATCCATATCGTAAAGCAACTCATGTGTTGTTTGGGTCAATAAATGTATAGGTGACATACCCCCTACTCAATCCCCTGAAATCCTCTATAGCCCAGTGCTTAATTCCTAGTTATTTCAAGTCCATTTAAAAAAATCTTGTTCGAATAGTACACCTCTAAGGAAAAAAAGAATAATGGTTGATCACTTCAATTATTTCATTAGGGAGTTCAAAGGAGACCACTTTACATTCTATGTAGTTGGCAAGAATTTCATAGGAGTTTGGGCTTTGTGTGGTTGTGGTTGCACTAGCCATTGGGTTCGCTGAAGAATTTTTGTGCAATGAGGTTGGGGAGTTCTGGTGCTGAGTGGGATTGACAAAGAGGGTTCTTGTTGACTGGTTGTTCACCACATCTACTTCATTCAATGCTTGAGGGGCATGTGACTCCATTTGTTTAACAATTTTGGATTTGTCGCCTTCTAAAGAGCCACACTCCTTGGCCTTCTTTTTGATGCTTATGGTCTTGGTTTTCAAAAAGTTGTGGGCTCCAGATGCCGTTGATCACGTTGTCGCAAGATTGTTGGAACACTCCCTCACAACAAAATATAGGAAGGGATGGAATAGGGTTTGAACCATCAGTTTCAAATAAGTTGCAAAGTTGTTTCTAATATACAATAATATGATTAAGAAGCCTCTCCTCTCTTTGCTTTATCACATAGCTTCTCTTTATACGTCACTTGGTTTGCCATGGGTTCTTTCAATATTTCAATTTTTTACTTTATCTCACTTTCAATCATTTGATTTTATTTATGAGCTCATTTGAAATCATTTTAATCTTTATCTTTGATCTCGAATAAAAATGATTCATGCGTGAATGAAGCTCAGCTCATATTTCCTTACCCTGTTTAAATTAATGTTGGGCCCACCTTTGATTTAATGATTTTTTTATTTTAAAACAATGACTTCACATGAGATTTAATTTTGATCTTTACATTGAAGCCACCGGCCCACCTTGCTAACTCATTCTATTCTCTAGGTGGTCAATCATTTTGATCAAGAGTTCTTGGAACTTTTAAGTGTACGCGATGCTAACAACATTTAATTTTTTAAAAGGATTGTCCACCTCTAATGAGATGAACTGTCCGTGGACCTTACATGTGACATAATGGAAAATTATTTTCTTGAGCTCTAAGGACCGTTAGATGTATTTATAATCTAACGATGGTTGTGTTAAGGTTCTTGTTGCTTATTCACTATTGCGATCTCCTGCTTTGTGTTGGGTCCAACTCTAAACTCCACGTTCTATTCATTCTTCATATGCTTAGTTAGCACTATGAACCTCCCCACCGAGTTCATGAGTCATTAATGTGTTAAGATCTCCATTGGTTGTAAATTGTCACATTTAGAAAAAATAAAATGCTCCCTACACTAATTTTTAGAGGAGAGACATGTAATAGAAACTAAGACTTGATGAATTGAAAAAGTTAGAACATACTTGTAGTGACATACAATCACATAACACAAAGATGATACAATGGTTTATTATGAGAAAAACCTTTTAGAGAAAAACTAGGCAACAAAAAGAGCCTCAATATATTATTTAGTCACCAACAATATTGCAGTTATAATACAATCAGAGTATCCACTCCCCTGTCATATCAATTTTGTCTAGAAAAATTTCGACAACATAACCCCTGCTAAATTCACAAGTCTATAATATCTCCAATCAAGGACCCAATATATATAGCATATCGATAGGTGAATACCATGGGTTAAATGTGGAACCTAAATCTCCATGTAAAATCCAATGCCCAAATCCATGATGGGTTAGGTCAACATAGTAAAAATAGTTTGTAACTCTCAAGTCATAATCACCCACCAAACTTGGGCACTCCACTTTCGACTCATGATCTCTTTTTAAAGATGCTCTATGGCATCATAAGTTGGTCAAAAGTCATAGTCCACTTTGTGACCTCCCTCTTACACACTCAAGTGCAGGTGCCATAGTATCTTTTATGTATATTACAATTTCATAGATGCTCTTACATATTTTAACATGTCATAATACAAATTACACATGGCATACAGTGTAACCTCGAGTAGGATGCCCTTTTCTTTGTGAGCACAATGAATAATACAAAATAAATAATAAATTGAGCATTAAGATTTGCAAGGTGTGTGCCACTTAATCCCAACATTCTCTGACTTGTCATATACCTTACAACAACAAAAGGGAAACACCAACCATTTGTGAACTATCTACTAAGGGTTGAAAGGCCCATAGACTTGGTACATCATCCGAACTTCTCTATGTTCACCAACTTTATCAAAGAATTTGCAACATTCACCCAAGTATCAACCTGTTCTAGTATAACCCTTCCATCCTCCACCATGTCACAAATAAAATGATACTAAACATTAATGTGCTTTTTCTATGCACAAAAAGTTAGGTTCTTGTTGGTGTTTCAATTCGCACCTCTAGGATGCAAGTTGGAAACGAACAACTATGCACCGATAAACTGCTCTCCTACTGTGAGAGTGAGTTCCCTTTTTGTTGATGTTCACTGAAAAGATAAATAAATTAAAATTGCCTATCTTCTTTTTGATTCTCAGCTGCGAGCACAAGATTATAAAACTCTATTTTGTTGCAGAAGAGGTTTTTCCTTTTAATAAACTTCTAACTACAACTAGGCTTAAGCTAAATGGCGCTTTTGATCATCTGAGTAAACACAGAGCACATAAATCAAAAGTGGACGAGGAATGATTTGTTTTAACACAAAAACTTAAATAAGCTTCTCTAGATTCACATCACAAGATGCATTGTACTTTAATGATGAAAGCTGAAATAAAATTTAAACAAGCCACGCATCTAACGACAAAACTTGATGATTAGTGAGATAGAATATCAGAGCAAAGGTAGACATGAGACTTCTATTCCAATATCATAAAGTTGATACAACTACAGGACATCAATATTGTAGCAAAAGGTAGGCATACAGTATGCGATCAAACATTGGAAACAGATTACACAGAGTGAACAAGCACTTGGAATAATAAGATCTACAAACGAGAATAGGCACAACAAATTTGTTATCACAAAAGTAGCTCCATTACAATGGGAAAGGCTGCCCTTATTTATACTAAATCAAAGGAGTAGGGAACCCTAAAATCTCCTTGATTAACCCTAACTTGCCAACTCGCAAGCTTTATTTCTATTCTAAGACAAAGATTACAACTAACAAATGCTTTAAAACAATTTGCTTTAAAGCAAAGAAAACTCCAACTAATACAAAGTGATTTCTTTCTAAATAAAGAATAGATGAACTTAGAATGAAAGCACATGTTTTAAAACAAAAAGCATCTGATTTAAATCTGTTTTCTTTTGAATCACATCCTCATCAACATTCTTGCTTTTTTGGTGATGTCATCCATTGATATTCTGGGAAATTATATCTTCTAAAAAGTGAGTGACCGCATATTTGCCAAGAACACTGATACTCTCTAGAATGATATTTTGATTCTCTAACATTTCTTCACCATTTGCAACCATCTAAAGGAATTCATGAACTTCACCCACATCTTTGTCAAACTTCACTGTCATTGCGGCAAAATGATTCATCTTTCTAGCACTGATATCACCATTAAAATTGTTGAGGATGAGAGTCTTGAACTCTGCTTGTACTTCCTTGAGATCATACAGGGTACCATTTTCTTTTTCATACGAACACGGGATTTGAGAAACAAAAGACCTCACAAACTTGAGAACATTCATCACCTTTTCTTTCCATTCTGCTAACTCTAAAGTTATACTGTCATAAGTTCTTATTGTGAAAAGATAATGTGATTTCCAAGTAGAAACAATCTTCTTATCTTCAGTTGAATCAACAGAATCATGTGCTATCTTCAAGTCAGAGATAATGATCTCAAACACCGGTCTATTTTCAGCCATAGTCTGTTGTAACCCCTGGATGCCTTGACGTAGATCATGAGCATTATACTTTAATTGATAAAACTCTGAAAGTACAACTCTCCCTTTAGTCACAAATTCTTCCACCCAATCCTTCATGTGCCTTCCATAGATGACTAACTGACTGAACTGTTGTTGATCGACTGATGATCCCAGATTTGGTGGAAGCAGTAAATCAGCCAGTGACGTGCCATGGAAAAGGTTGGAAATGTACTGCCACAACTGCCTAACTTTAGCCTTGAGGGCTGCTTTATCCTCTCCATCCTTTAACACCCTTTCCTTCAGATTATCCGCTGCAACCTCGAAGAGATTTACATCTGTATGTTGGGTACTTCTACCAAGGTTAGCCTTGACAACCTTGAAGTCATCAACCTCAATATCATCAACATCTTTATCTTCTAGAGGTGTTGCAGTTTCTAGGATCATTTCTCCATCCACATTCTTCTCAATGTGAACTTGCCTATTCATTTTCCTGTCTGGTGTATCTTGGTAGACGCTTTTAAGCTCTGTCAAGTTCAACTGATATGAAGGCTTTCTCCTCTTTCTTCCCAAATTGTTTTCAAGCCAAGATGAGCCATCTTCTCTTGGAATCTCGGTTCTAACTTCATCAACTCATGATGGACCAATATGTGTCTTAGAGTTACAAACTGGCGAATCTAGTTCTGAATCAATGTGAATGGGAGAAGAACTAGGTGAAGAAGGTGGAGAAACATGATCTGAAGGCAATGTTTCTACATACGGTGCTAGTTCAATAGGAACTTTTGATTCAACTGCTGGTTGTTCCTGCTGAATATGAACTGGAGACTCAATCTTTTTCCTCTTCAACTTGGTCATCTTTGATCCATTTGGAAGGACGCTCATAGCTTTAACCCTTCATTTTGGTTTGGAAGTGGAAGGTTCTGATGGTTGAACAACTGGCGGCTCTGCAACCAGAATGGGTTCTTTCTGTTTATTCTTCAAGAATATCAAACTATTTTTGACAACTTGGCTTGTTCTTTCCTCGATTGAGGTGCTTTCTTTAACTGACCAATTAACTGGCAGCAATGGTTGTTGCTCAACTTGATCTCTAAAATATGTGGGAAGTAAAACTCCACCATCCTCTGATAAGCCCTATACATCTTCTGACAAGATATCAACCAACTGTGTAAGAGTAAACCTGCTGTAACTACGTTCTCGCACTTCAAACTCATCACCATAATTAGCCCAGAAATCTTCAATTGCATGTGTATGCGCACAATTTTGACCAAGGTGTGATGCAAAAACACCACGCAGATCATATGAGGGCCTCCTGTTGAAAAACTTAAGACCATACTTGGACATTTGACTACCAATCACTTTGGCATTTGCTCCAGTCTGCATCTATAAATTCCCATCCCAATTAGAAAATTGAAAGCCGGCTTGCGTCTGCTACGCAGAAATGTATGAACTTCATAGACTTGCCTCAAAAATTCCATGAATGCTACCTCATCCGTCAGACATCTTGGCAACATGGTTGGCTCTCCCGAGTAGCCATATACTCTAATGTAGGAAAAAGTGGGAAACTGGATAAACCAATCAGCGCATTCCGCCATTGCCATTCTGGCATCTTCTAAAAATCGCATATGCAACTCATTATCCATATCTCACACTACATGCATCAGGAATGCATCATTTACCCACCTGTAATGTCGCTCAGCCTAAGAAAATTCTAGCTGTGGGAAATGATGATATACATGTTGAATGCCCAGAGTTCCAACAATATTCAAACCTTTGAATTGACCTTGAAAATCCATCAAATATACAAGGTATGACATCATATGAAATTCGTGAGCCCTTTGAAAATCAGTTATTTGCCGGTGGAGACTATCATTGATGAGTGCCGACCAATCATAGAATTATGTTCCGTCAACAATCTCGGACATGATGTAAAACATCCAAGGCTGAAATTTATTAGCATCTACTTGACTCATGATCCAGCTCAGCAAAGTAATCATTATTGCATGTTCCTCCTTGAACTCTCCACATCCAACATTCTTTGGCATGACACTCTGCTTTTCCTTCAACCACCTCTGAGCAATCTTTTTCAAGTATTTTTCTTTATCATTGTTCCACACCCTCTTGCATTCTTCAATTGAAACAACCAAATTTTCTCTCTAAATTGGTATTGAAAAACACTTCTCAATGTTGTTTGGCCTCAGGCTGCAAAGCATATGGCCATCTCTTGATTGGATTTCTTTTGTGATCGAATTGTAATGCGTCATACAAGCAATTACAAATTTAATACTTTGTACTGTGATGGGGAAGGATGCTGCTGCAAGCAATCCGGGGTGACCCAGATTTCAGATAGCTTTATTTTTTGCATCTTCCAAAGGATGTAAATTGAACACTGGAAGTACTTTATGCAAGTCTGTCTCAAAAGTTCTCAGGTAATCATGAACCAACGCCGTTTTAGGCCTGATCTTTGTTGGAGAGTACTGCATACTGGAAGATTTGAAAAATGACTGTGAACATGCGTATGTCAGAAAAATCCTGGACAAAAGGCTGAAAATTACTTGTTGATTTCTTATAAAAAGCAGATTCTGAGCAAAAATTCTAGCACATGGGTTTTGTAGGCAATTCTGTTTTGAAGCAACTTAGATTGTCAGATTTTGAAAAAGCGGAGGATTTCTCGAAAAAGTAGCAAAAAAGTAAATTTCCCAATCTTCAAGAGGATGAAATTCTGGATGGACCTATCTTGATAAAAATTAAAAAAGCTTCAGCCCTATTTTTGAAAAACTATCCCCTAGAAAAAAGGACCCTGAAAAAGCGTGCCTCCGTGCTTCCTCATCCCGAAACTATGAAGAACGATGAAAAAGCACTTCATTTGAGCCTTCAAATCTTTGTTGAAAGAAAAATAAAAATCCTTCCTCTGGATGCAACCTACAAAAGATAATGAAATAAAGAAGCCAAAAGCTTGTCTTTATAGAACTTTAGGGCAAAAAAATAGCTTTCTTTGTGAAAGAATAAAGCTTCAATCTTATCCATGAAGAAAGTGACTTTTAAAGCACAAATCCAAGTGGATGTCTTCTAATAGGAGGAATCCCTATTTTGCCTATGGCTTCATGTGTGAGATGACGAAAAATATCTTCTTTTGATGATGTCATCAAACACGTGAAGGTGCAAAAGTGTTAGCCAATTTTTCCTTCGTTTTCGACACTTTTGCACTCGTTTTGACTCCAGTATCACCTGTCTCTAACTTCAACAAGATGTCAAACTGTTACTGTTGACTGAAAAAGCAGACTGAGCATAGCACCTTGAAGATTTATCAACTATGATTCCATCCTCGGCCTCAAACTAACGATCTGACGTTATTTAGTTGCAAATCTGACCTCTAAAAACTGTCGCCGGACAAAGATCTGGAAACAACTGCTGAGAAACACTATCGAACATGAAAATTTTCTAAAGCATGAAATCTTGGGCATCCTTGGCCTCCAGGGGCACCTGGTTTTTTGTGCCTTAGCCATTTTTCTAAAAATTTTAACTTTTCAAACTTTTTGACTTCTGCGCGTGTTCCAATGACTGCGGGCCCCTATTTCGCTGTCAATTTCTGTCTGTCAGAATATAACTGAGTCTGATGATCTGGCAAAAAGGAAACCCTGATGAAAATTGAGCTAATTGTACCCTTTGTCTGCCTCAAAAAATGTGCCAAATTGATTTGCTGGGAATCTGACTGGACTGACAGAGGAGGTTTTGTCATTTTCTAGAAAAACTAAAAAAAATTCTAAGGCATGAAAAAGTGGGTGCCCCTGGCCTCTAGGGGCACCTAGAAATTTGTGCCTTAGAAATTTTTTGGTATTTTCAAATTTTGATTCCATTTCTTGATTTTCGTGCCAACAGGGCATGTTTGATCATTGTTTTCTATCATCCGGATGATTTTTGAGGCAGGATGAGAGGTGATCTGAGTTGTCTGAACATACCTGAGATGAAATCCTAGCTTTTACCAGCATTTGACTGAGTTTGACCACTCGAAAATGAGTTGTCGGAGACTTTTTTTTACGTTTCTCAAAAAATGCGTAAAAAATTCTATGGCATGAAAAAGTGGGCGTCCCTAGCCTCAAGGGGTGCCTAAAATTTTCTGCCTTGGCCAAATTATGATTTCCAACCTCTGTTTTGCAATTTGCTTTGTTTCACGTGTCGGTAGTCGCTTCCTGATGTCAATTTTGATGATTTGTCAGTCAACTGCCACTAAATGATGAATGAACTAAATAGCCTAGGTACATTTGACATGAATTCTAGTTTTTTAGGGCCTGTTGACCAAAATGACTGCTTTTGTCCTCCCCGGAACTGACCGACAGAGGTATTTCTTGCATTTTCTTGAAAACACGAAAAAAATCTAAGGCATGAAAAAGTGGGCGCCCCTAGCCTCCAGGAGCACTTGGAATTTTGTGCCTTAGAAATTTTTTATAATTTTCAACTTTTCCTCCTCACTCTGGATCCATCTTGCTCCATTTTGCGTTCTTCGTCGAATCGACAATTGTTCGTCAGTTTTGCATCGTTAGAATAACGTTGATTGAAAATGAGCTCTGGCAGATGAACGTCCTCCATTGATGACTTCGGAGCTCATGCTTCGCCTTCTGAAAAAATAGAATTGACTCAGTAGAGAAAACTCAACCTTTTACAAATTCTGTCTAAACCATGTTGATCATGGCAAAATCAACCAATTAGAATCAGACATGACACCTGAATAGGAGATTCTAGTTTTATAAACTTTCTATTTTTAGAAAATTTTGCCAGCATCCATATCTCAAGAAACCTAGAAAACCTAATATGACGTCTATTTTTAGAAATTTTGACTTTCTTGACGAAAAATTTTCTAGACTTTCTCAAAATGCCTTAATGAAGCAAAAATTTTGATTGGGTACAACAATTGGCTCTGTGTGGGGACCATGTCGGATACTTACAGCATAGGAGGACTGAGAATCTTGTTGTACCCAACCAAAAATTTTGCTTCATTAAGGCATTTTGAAACAAGTCTAGAAAAATTTTCGTCAAAAAAGCAAAATTTCTAAAAATAGAAATTTTTATTTTTAGAAATTTCTAAAAATAGATGTCAGATTAGGTTTTCTGGGTTTCTTGAGATATGGATGCTGGCAAAACTTTTTAAAAATAGAATCTCCAACTCAGGTGTCACGCTTGATTCTCATTGGTCGATTTTTGCTTCATGATTGGCGTGGTTCAGACAGAATCTTCAAACGACCAAATTTTCTCTACTGGGTCATTTTTGCTTTTTCAGAAGGTGAAGCATGAGCTCTGAAGTCATCAACAGAGAAAGTTCATCTATTAGAGCTCATTGACAAGTTTTCAACGCTGTTCCAATGACGCAGAACTGATGAATAGTCATCGACTCGACGATGCACTCAAAACGATGCAAGATGGATCCAAGGTGGAATGACAGGTTGAAAAATCATAAATTTGACTAAGTCTGGTGAAACCAGGTGCCCCAAGTGACTTGGGGCACCCAACCTTTCCTGTGTTAGTTTTTTTTACGTTTTTCAAGAAACACCAAAAATGCTTCAATCAGCCTGTTTCCGGTTGGTCAAACTTGGTCAAACTCAGTCAAAACTAGGATTTCATCATAGATATGTTTAGACTACTTAGATCACCCTCCGTCCTGCCTCGACAGTCATCAGAACGACCGAAATCAAAGATCGAACAAGCACTGTGGGCACAAAAAACGAGAAAAGGTACAAACTTTGAGTTTTTTAGAAAAAATTCTAAGGCATGGAAAACCAGGCGCCCTAGGTGACTTGGGGCGCCCAAACTCTCCAAAGTTAGTTTATTTTTGAAGTTTTTCTTGAAAAACGTGAATCTCCTTCCGTCAGCCCGGTCTGATTCAGAATTGATCAGTTTGGCACATTTTTTGAGGCAAACATAAGGTACAGTCAACTCAGTGTTCATCAGGCCTACCTATCTACCAGATCATCAGACTCAATTTCATCCTAGTTGACAGAAATTGACAACCAAACAGGGG
This sequence comes from Cunninghamia lanceolata, assembly GCA_027924645.1. Lineage (NCBI taxonomy): Eukaryota > Viridiplantae > Streptophyta > Pinopsida > Cupressales > Cupressaceae > Cunninghamia > Cunninghamia lanceolata. Next base: position 12,124,721 of record BSBN01001533.1, read on the forward strand.
TCCTTCGCCACCGGAACGCGCACGCAAATCAAAAAATTGAAGAAGTTGCAAAAATTGAAAAAATGGCTAAGTCTGGTGAAACCAGGTGCCCCAAGTGACTTGGGGCACCCAACTTGAGTAGTGTTAGAATATTTTCCATGTCCACGTGATTTACGATAGTTTTGTGCCCAATCTTCACCTGTTGGCAGTTTTCAGGAGGTCAAACTTGGTCAAACAATGTCAAATCGTCAGTCGGTGGTCGGAAATGGAATCTCAATTGATAGGTCTCCAAAATGTCAGGATCAGTCAACAATGACATTTATCCACCTTGTTGAAGTCAGAGACAGGCCATATTTGAGTCAAAATGAGTGTTGCAATGTCAAAAACGAAGAAAAATTGGCTAGCACTTCTTTCAACTCGCGTGTTCGATGACATCATCAAAAGAAGATATTTTTTGTCATCTTGCACATGAAGCCATACGCAGCTACAAAATAGGGATTCTTCCTATTCAAAGACATCCACTTGAATTTGTGCTTTAAAAGTTGCTTTCTTCATGGATGAGGTCCAAGTTTTATTCTCACATAAATAAAGTTGCTTTTTCGCCCTAAAGATTTATAAAGACAAGCATTTGTCTTCTTTATTTCATTATCTATTGCAGGTTGCATCCAGAGGAAAGATTTTTATTCATCTTTCAATGAATATTCGAAGACCCAAACGAAGTGCTTTTTCAGTGTTCTTCATAGTTTCGGGTTGAGGAAGCAGGGAGGCTCGCTTTTTCAAGGTCCTTGTTTCAAGGGGATCATTTTTTAGAAATCCAACTGGAGCTTTTTCAGTTTTCGTCGAGATGGGTCCATCTAGATTATTATCCTCTTGAAGATTGGAGTTTTGCTTTTTTTGGGGAATTTGTTTTTTTTCTGCTTTTTCAAGAAAATCTCCGCTTTTTCAAAATCTGACAATTTGGGTTGCTTCGAAACAGAATTGCCTACAAAACCCATGTGCCATCTTTTTTGCTCACACTCTATTTTTTTCTAAAAATCAACAAGTAATTTTCAGCCATTTGTCCAAGATTTTTCTGACATAGGCGTGTTCACAATCAATCTTCAAATCTTCCAATATGCAGTACTCTCCAACACAAATCAAGCACAAAACGGCGTTGGTTCACGATTACCTAAGAACTTGTGAAATAGACTTGCATAAAGTTCTTCCAGTAATCAATTTACACTCTTTGGAGGATGCAGGAAATAATGCTATCAGGAATCGAAGACACTCCAGTTTGCTTGCAGCGGCATCCATTCCCATCACAGTGCAAAGTATCGAGTTTGTAATTGCTTGCATGACACATTACAATTCAGTCACAAGAGAAATCCAGTCAAGAGATGGATGTGTGCTCTGCAGCTTGAGGCCAAATGACATAGAGAAGTGTTTTACAATACCTATTTGGAGAGAAAACTTAACTGTTTCACTTGAAGAATGCAAGAGGGTTTGGAACAATGATAAAGAAAAATACCGAAAAAAGATTGGTCAGAGGTGGTTAAAAGAGAAGTAGAATGTCATGCCAAAGAATGTTGGATGTGGAGAATTCAAGGAGGAACATGCAATAATGATTACTCTGCTAAGTCAAATCACGGGTCAAGCAGATGCTAACAAGTTCCATCCTTGGATGTTTTACATCATGTCTCAGATTGTTGACGGAACCGAATTCTATGACTGGTCGACACTCATCAATGATAGTCTCCACCAACAAATAATTGATTTTCAAAGAGCTCATGAATTCCACATGATATCATACCTTGTGTATTTGATGGCTTTTTAGGGTCAATTCAGAGGTTTGAATGTTGTTGGAACTCTAAGTACTCAACATGTGTATCATCATTTCCCACAGTTAGAGATCTCTCAAGCTGAACGACATTACAAGCGGGTGAATGATGCATTCTTGATGCATGCAGTGCGAGATATGGACAACGAGTTGCATATACAGTTTTCAGCAGATGCTAGAATAGCAATGGCAGAATGGACTGATTGGTTTATCCAATTTCCTACTTTTTCCTACATCAGAGTATATGGCTTCTCAGGAGAGCCAACCATGTTGCCGCGATATCCTTCAGATGAAATAGCATTTATGGAATTTTTGAGGCAAGCCTATGAAGTTCATACATTTTTGCGTAGCAGACGTAAGACGACTTTCAATTTTCCACTTGGGATGAGTATTTATAGATGTAGATCTAGAGCAGATGCCAAGGCGATCGGTAATGAATCATCCAGATATGGTCTTAAGTTTTTTGACAGGAAGTCTTCATATGATCCTCGTGGTGTTTATGCATCACATCTTGGTCAGAATTGTATGCACAAGTTTGCGGTTGAAGACTTCTTGGCTAATTGTGCTGATGAGTTTGAAGTGCGAAAACATAATTACAACAAGTTCACTCTTTAGCAGATGTCTGATATCCTATCAGAAGATATAGAGGGTTTGACAGAGAGTGGTGAAGTTCTACTTCCCATGTATTTCAGAGACCAAATTGAGCAACAACCGTTGACACCTGTTAATTGGTCACTAAAAGAGAGCACTTCCATTGAAGAAAGAACGAGTCGAGTGGTTAAAAATAGTTTGATATTCTTGAAGACTAAGCAAAAGGATGATATTCCATTAGCAAAGCCACCAGTTGTGCAACCATCAGAGCCTTCCACTTCCAAGCCAAAATGAAGGGTAAAAACTATGAGTGTTCTTCCAGAAGGAACAAAAATGGCTAAGTTAAAGAGGAAAAAGCATGAGTCTCTAGCTCATGTCCAGCAGGAACAACCACTAGTTGAACCAGAAGTTCCTATCAAAACAACACCGCATGTTGAAGTGTTACCTTCAGATCATGTTTCTCCTCCTTCCTCACTGAGCACTTCTCCTATCCACATAGATTCAGAGCCAGATTCGTTGGTTTTTAACTGATGCAAACATTGATTCATCAAGAGATGACGAGGGTAGAACTAAGATTCCAAGAGAGGATGGCTCATCCTAGCTTGAAAACATTCTGGGGAGGAAGAGGAGAAAGCCCCCATATCAGCTGGATTTAACAGAGATAAAAAGCGTCTACCAAGACACACCAGACAAGAAGCTAAAAAAGTAGGTTCGCATTGAGAAGAATGCGGAGGGAGAAATAATTCTTGAAACTGCAACACTGCCAGAAAATAGAAGTGCTAATGATGTCAAGGTTGATGACTTCATGGTTGTCAAAGCTAACCTTGGCAGAAGTACCCACCATACAGATGTCAATCTCTTCGAGGTTGCAGCAGATAACTTGAAGGAAAGGGTGTTGAAAGATGGAGAAGACAAGGCAGCTCTCAAAGCTAAAGTTTGACAACTGCGGCGATACATTTCTAACCTTTTCCATGGCACTTCACAGGCTAATTTACTTCTTCCACCAAATCTTGAATCACCAGCCGATCAACGACATTTTAGTTAGTTGGTTCTCTATAGGAGGCACATGAACAGTTGGGTGGAAGAATTTATGACCAAAGGGAGAGTTGTGCTTTTAGAGCTTTATCAATTGAAGTACAATGCTCATGATTTACGCCAAGGCATATAGGGATTGTAGCAGACCATGGCAGAAAATAGACCGGTGTTTGAGATCATTATTGCTGACTTGAAGATTGCATTTGAATCTATTGATTCAGCTCAAGATAAGAAGATAGTTTCTACTTGAAAAGCGCAATATCTTTTCACAATAAAAACTTATGACAGTATGATTTCAAAGTTGACAAAATGGAAAGAAAAGGTAGTCAACATCCTCAAGTTCGTCAAATCTTTTGTCTCTTAGATCCTGTGTTCATATGAAAGAGAAGATGGTACCCTGTATGATCTCAGGGAAGTGCAAGTAGATTTTCAGACTCTCGTCCGCAGCAATTTTAATGATGATATCAATGCCGGCAAGATGAGTCATTTTTCTGCAATGACAGTGAAATTTGACAAGGCTACGGGTGAAGTTCACGAATTTCTTTAGATGGTTGCCAATGGTGAAGACATGTTAAAGAATCAGAATATCATTCTAGAGAGTATCAGTGTTCCTGGCAGAGATGCAGTCACTCACTTTTTAGAAGATATTGTTTCCTAGAATATCAACGAATGACATCACCAAAAAAGCATGAATGATGATGAGGATGCATTTCAAAATAAAGTAGCTTTAAAACATATGCTTTTTGTTTTAAAAACATTTGTTTTCATCCTAAGCTCATCCATTCTATATTTAGAAAAGAAATGACCTTGTGATAGTTAGAATCACTTTAAAGCATTTGTTTATTGTATCTTTGTCTTAGAATAGTAATAAAGCTTGTGAGTTGGCAAGTTAGGGTTAATCAAGGAGATTTTAGGGTTCCCTACTCCTTTGATTTTAGTATAAATAAGGGCATCCTTGCCCATTGTATGTAATGGTATTTGTGATAGCAAATTTGTTGTGCCTATTCTAGCCTACAAATCTTGATATTCCAAGTGTCTATTCACTTTGTGTAATATGTTCTCCAGTGTTTGATCGCTTGTTGTATGCCTGTCTTTTGCTGCAGCATTGTTGTCCTAGAGTTGTGCCAACTTTATGATATTGAATAGAAGTCTCATGTCTATTTTTCTTTGATATTCTATCTCAATTCATCAAGTTATCATCGTCAGATGTGTAGCTTTTGTATCTTTCATTCCAGCTTTCATCATTAAAGTACTTTTAGTCTTGTGGTGTAAATCTGGAAGAAAACTGCTTAAGTTTTTGTGTTAACAATCATTCTTTGTTCACTTTTAATTTCCTTTGCTCTAAATTTACTCAGGAGATTAAAAGCATCGTTAGTCTTTGCTTAGTTGTAGTAGAAGTTTTAAAAAAGGAAAAAACCTCTTCTGTAGTGTTTAGAGTTTTATAACATTGTGCTCACAGATGAGAATCAAAAAGAAGATAGGCGAAGTTTCATTTAATTTATCTTTTCAATGAACATTAGCAAGAAAGGGAACTCCCCGTTCCAATAGGAGAGTAGTCTATCTGTGCATAGCTGTCCATTTCCAAATCATATTCCAGAGGTGCGAATTGAAACGCCAACAAATCTCTGGACTTTTTAAGCTTGGACCAGTGTCTTATCAGTTGAGCAATAGTGTCAGGTCACTTCCTTAATCACCTAGAACAAGACTTTTCCTTACATCACCTAAAACTAGACTTCCTAAAATCACCTAAGAGTTGGAACTTTCCAGAACACAAAGAACACAACTGTCACATTACAAAAAGGGGAAAAACATTGACATAATGATCACATCACAAAAAGGGGAAACACGTTATGAGAACAAAAAGTTTTCACACACGCTCTTTTTCTTGAGCGAGGATGAGAGGAACAAGACTGTCACATAAAACCATCAACTGACTCAGAAAAGTAAGAACCATCTCTCCTTAGTTGTGAAAATTGTCTTGGCAACACAAAACTTTCCTTTCTCTGCAACATCTCCTCAAAGAGCCACAGTTCAAGAGGGTATTCATGTTCAGGCCATGAGAAGTTCACAAGGAACTGGTTGATACGCTAGAGATTAGGTGGAGCATCTTCTTCTAAAGAAAGCAACCTCTGCAATAGGTGAAGGTACATAACCTCATTCTTAAGATATGTAGGAATGTCGTGTGGCCAAAGTATATTTGTGGGAATGGTTATCACCACATATAGAACATGACTTTTATTTATATTTTGTACACACACAATTTTGAACTCAGTCAATGCATCATCTTCTGGAAAAGGTGCAAGCTGCTCATACACAACTCTCATTATTGATTCTTGGCTTATCGGATCCACAACTATCATCACCCATTTTTCCAATGCTTCAGGAGCTTGTTCTTCTTCATTGTTCATGTTTTCATCCATCCAATCCTTAGAATCAAATAGATCATCTATGTCTAAATGCTCGAGCTCTTGATCATTATCGAAGTACACTTGATGGGTAACATCTTCACCTGATAGTTCACTTTGCCATTCATTATCTTGAATCTCGTCATCCTCCATAGTGTAATCATCTTCAATGCAGATATCTGGCATTGTCTCATCTTCAACATTCATGTATCTTTCTTCTTCTAGTAAGTAGGTGGAATCAAAGACAAATTCATCTGAGTTATATGTTTCTTCTTCATCTTCTTGATAGATCTCACATACGACGTATCTCACAAAACATATGTCAAGAATTTCTGACTTTTCAATATCATCCTATTTAGTGACCAAAACTAAATATTCCACGAACTCTTCTTCTCCATCAACCTCTTCATATGTTGCACTTTGTATTGGTTGTATAGTATTAGTGAAATTTCTTTCTTGTACAGGTTCATAGACGGATTCAACATCATCTTCTTCACTAGTGCGTATGAAGGATTCTTGGGATGAAGGTGAAGACGGGCTATATTGTAAAGAAAAATCTACAATATCTTCTTTTGAAGAATCACTTTCTCACTGATGTAGTAAATAATTTAGATCTGATGATGGATCTTCCATATGATCTCTAGCTCTGAAAAATTCTTCCAGGAAGAAATCATCCTTAAAATGAAGAAGATCATGTTCTTGCTCCAATTGCAGTACTCCTTTGGTCTCTTCTTTGGATGTATCTAACACAAGTTCTTCAAACCAACTTTCAAAAGACGAGAAAAACAAATATGATTCATCATTATTTTGCTCTTGAGAATCTTGATGCACTTCTTCTTCCTCAAAGAAAGTTTTCAAATTGTACATTTCTTCAGATTCTGCCTTTGATTCATCAATTGCGCAGACAACCTCTTGATTTTCTTCAGTTATTTCTAACAACACAACATATGTACCTGGACCTATTTCTTGATATAGTACTTGTGCTTGAGGATCCTGAGATTTCACCACTGTGAATCGTGACTTGGTTTTTGGTTCCAATTTGAAACTACCTTTCTTTAATGGAATGGTCGCAGATGACCAATCCAATTGTATTTCTCCTCCATGATCTTTGCAAAAGCTTCTACTTAGTAGCATCCCATAACTAGCTGGAATGTCAGCTACCAAGATAGTCATCATAATTTTCTTCTCTGGACAAGCTGCCAACCATACTTGAGCATCCTTCAATTGTCCAACCAACGACACTGTTTTGGACTCAAGAGAGTAACATTTGTCATGCGTTTTGGTGCACAAGAGTCCTAATGCATTCATTACCTGCAAAGGCATGGCATTGTCCAAGGTTCCTGAATCAATGATACAATTGCTCAATTTATAGCCTCCTATATACAGAGAGATATAGAAAGGCTTAGGCTTCTCTTCTGCTGGAATAGAGGATTCAAGTAATGTGGGTTGTACGATAGTCTCCTTCTTGACATATTTAACAATTCTATGTAGCTGATCTGGATGGTCTTGAAGATACTCCAGCTGAGAAATCTGCACCTTTGTCTTCATCATAGAATCCACTATATCAAAATTTGCCGAGGATGAATCTTGAGTAGCTTTAACATTTTCATGTGGTGGCCTAACATTGGAAGTGGAAGCCACTTCCTTCCCCTTTTCTTTTGATCTTTGTTTATCCTCTTCTTCTTTCTATGCTTTGAAATGTTGAGCACGTGTAAACACAGGCATCAAAAGATTTTCGTGGTTCACCGCAAGAGAATATTGACGAAGATCCTCTTGTTCTTCCTTTATTAAAACGAGTTCTTTCTAAAAGTATCCCTTAGTAGAGTTTCCATCGAAGTTGTCCGTCTGTGGTAAGAAAACGTTCGTACTTAGGGAAGGGACAATGCTTGAAATGGGTGTAGTATCAACATATCCCATGATCTGATTCATTCTTAAATTTTTAGGACATGTGGCTCCAATATGTGCATCAGTCTCATGAAAGGAGCAAAACACTGAATTTTGAGCAACATCAACTGTTTGTCTTAGTGGAGGTGCTGGCAACCTGGGCCTGTAGTTATTGGAAGGTTGAAAATTGTTCTTCTTAGGTTGATATGGTTGCTGTGGTTGATACTGTTGTTGTGGTTGATATTGTTGTTGTGGTGACTGATACGGCTGTTGTGCAGGTTGCCCTTGAGTAGGCAATTGTCTCTTCATAATAGTCACTTCATTTGCTACCTTCTATAGTAGTGGATCCACAAAACTCTGAACAAGAGGCTTGATTGAATGTATTTTCATCTTTCCAGAGGTAATCATGTCATCCTCTAACTTGATGGAATTTTCTTGTGCATTGGACAATTCTATTTCATTAGCCTATCTCAAAAAGAAGGCTATCTTAGAAGGAAGAGCATTAATGAAACTGCTCAACATAATTTGCGGAGATGGATTAAGTGTATGAGAAAGACGTGTTACCAGGTGATTAAACCTTGCCACGAACTCCTTCATCGATTCATTATTTTCCATCTTTGAATTTGAGAGTTGGGCGAACAATCTGTGTCTGTCTTCGACAGGCCTAAACCTTGCCAAGAATTTCTCACTCATAGTTGCCCAATTCGTAATGATGCTTGGCTCCAAATGATTGAACCAATCAGCAACATTTTCCACGAGTCTCAATGAAGAGACGCACAACAACATCTTCATGTGATACATGCAAAATAATGCAAGTTATTGTGAATGCAGAGATATGTTCATCAAGATGTTGAGTTCCATCGCTGTGGAACCGAGGAAAGTGCTTCCTTGACCCCTTTGGTAACTCATGATGTGCTTGTAGGGCCAAAGGTCCAATGTTGTCTCCCCAAGGTAATGGGGGTGGTCACCTTAGATTTGCATCATTGTGATTGTTATTATTTGCATCACCTATTGCTCTAGGCTGAATTACTAGTTCCTCTTGAGGTTCTTCCTGCTTGACTTTAGGAACTAACTATATTTTAGGAACTATGTTGGATGCCTCTCCAACTTCTATAGGAACAAGATCTTGGAAGGTAGGATCCATAGCACTACCTTTTCCCCTTCTTGAATAAACACTGTGAGCCAATATTATCTATTGCCACATAGGAGGTGGTAATACTGGTCTTCTTGCTGCAAGATCCACTTTGTGTTCTTCTTCATCAAGAATAGTAGCCGTGTTTCTCCACTGATCAGGACTTTCCTTTTGCGCAAATATGAAACTCCTCAGGCTACTAATGATGTCCATTTGCTCTCCCTCCACTCATACAAGATTTGGTTGAATAGCAGGTGGTGTAAGATTTAGTTGTTGAACTGAAGCAGTAGGACATCGAAGAGTCATTCCCGTAACATAAGACTAAGCTTGTTTGAATTTTTATGCCTCATGCCCCATGGTGGGCGCCATAAAACTGTTGGCATTTCCATTCGCACCTCTGGAATGTGAGTTGGAAACAGACAACTATGCACAGATAAACTGCTATCCTATTGTGAGGGGGAGTTCCCTTTTTGCTGATGTTCACTGAAAAGATAAATAAATTAAAATTGCCTATCTTCTTTTTGATTCTCAACTACGAGCACAAGGTTATAAAACACTATTCCACTACAGAAGAGGTTTTTCCTTTTAATAAACTTCTAACTACAGCTAGGCTTAAGATAAATGACGTTTTGGATTATCTGAGTAAACACAGAGCACATAAATCAAAAGTGGACAAGGAATGATTTGTTTTAACACAAAAACTTAAATAAACTTCTCCCAGATTCACATCACAAGACGCATGGTACTTTAATGATGAAAGTTAAAATAAAATTTAAACAAGCCACACATCTGATGACAAAACTTGATGATTAGTGAGATAGAATATCAGAGCAAAGGTAGGCTTGAGACTTCTATTCCAATATCATAAAGTTGATACAACTCTAGGACAACAATACTGTAGCAAAAGGCAGGCATACAGTATGTGATCAAACACTAGAAACAGATTACACAGAGTGAACAAACACTTGGAATAACAAGATCTGCAAGCTAGAATAGGCACAACAAATTTGTTATCACAAAAGTAGCTCCATTACAATGGGCAAGGCTGCCCTTATTTATACTAAATCAAAGGAGTAGGGAACCCTAAAATCTCCTTAATTAACCCTAACTAACTTGCCAACTCGTAAGCTTTATTTCTATTCTAAGACAAAAATTACAACTAACAAACACTTTAAAGCAAAGAAAACTCCAACTAATACAAAGTGATTTCTTTCTAAATAAAGAATAGATGAGCTTAGGATGAAAGCAAATGCTTTAAAATAAAAAGCATCTGATTTAAAGCTGCTTTCTTTTGAATCACATCCTCATCAACATTCTTGCTTTTTTGGTGATGTCATCCATTAATATTTTGGAAAATAATATCTTCTAAAAACTGAGTGTCCGCATATTTGCCAGGAACACTGATACTCTCTAGAATGATATTCTGATTCTCTAACATTTCTTCACCGTTGCAACCATCTGAAGGAATTCATGAACTTCACCCACAACTTTGTCTAACTTCACTGTCATTACGGCAAAATGATTCATCTTGCCAGCATTGATATCACCATTAAAATTGTTGAGGATGAGAGTCCGAAACTCTACTTGTACTTCCCTAAGATCATACAGGGTACCATCTCTTTTTCATATGAACATGGGATCTGAGAAGCAAAAGATCTCACAAACTTGAGAACATTCACCACCTTTTCTTTCCATTATGCTAACTCTGAAATTATACTGTCATAGGTTTTTACGGTGAAAAGATATTGTGCTTTCCAAGTAGAAACAATCTTCTTATCTTCAGTTGAATCAATAGAATCATGTGTTATCTTCAAGTCAGAGATAATGATCTCAAACACTGGTCTATTTTCAGCCATAGTCTGCTGTAACCCCTGGATGCCTTGACATAGATCATGAGCATTATACTTTAATTGATAAAACTCTAAAAGTACAACTCTCCCTTTAGTCACAAATTCTTCCACTTAATCCTTCATGTGCCTTCCATAGATGACCAACTGACTGAACTGCTGTTGATCGGCCGATGATCCTAGATTTGGTGGAAGCAATAAATTAGCCTGTGATTTACCATGGAAAAGGTTGGAAATGTACTATCGCAGCTGCCTAACTTCAACCTTGAGGGCTGCTTTATCCTCTCCATCCTTCAACACCCTTTCCTTCAGATTATCCGCTACAACCTCGAAGAGATTTACATCTGTATGCTGGGTACTTCTACCAAGGTTAGCCTTGACAACCTTGAAGTCATCAACCTCAATATCGTCAACATCTTTATCTTCTGGAGGTGTTGCAGTTTCTAGGATCATTTCTCCATCCACATTCTTCTCAATGTGAACTTGCCTCTTCATTTTCCTGTATGGTGTATCTTGGTAGATGCTTTTAAGCTCTGTCAAGTTTAACTGATATGAAGGCTTTCTCCTCTTTCTTCCCAAAATATTTTCAAGCCAAGATGAGCCATCTTCTCTTGGAATCTCAATTCTAACTTCATCAACTCCTGATGGACCAATATGTGTCTCAGAGTTACGAACCAACAAATTTGGCTCTGAATCAATGTGAATGGGAGAAGAACTAGGTGAAGAAGGTGGAGAAACATGATCTGAAGGCAATGTTTCTACATGTGGTGCTGGTTCAATATGAACTTATGATTCAACTGTTGGTTGTTCCTGTTTAATATGAACTAGAGACTCAACCTTTTTCCTCTTCAACTTGGCCATCTTTGATCCTTCTGGAAGGATGCTCATAGTTTTAACTCTTCATTTTGGTTTGGAAGTGGAAGGTTCTGATGGTTGAACAACTGGCAGCTCTACAACTGAAATGGGTTCTTTCTACTTATTCTTCAAGAATATCAAACTATTTTTGACAACTCGGCTCGTTCTTTCCTCAATCGAGGTGCTCTCTTTAATTGACCAATTAACTAGTAGCAATGGTTGTTGCTCAACTTGATCTCTAAAATATGTGGGAAGTAAAACTCCACCATCCTTTGACAAGCCCTCTACATCGTCTAACAAGATATCAGCCAACTACGTAAGAGTAAACCTGTTGTAACTGTGTTCTCGCACTTCAAGCTCATCACCACAATTAGCCTAGAAATCTTCAACTGCATGTGTATGCGTATAATTTTGACCAAGGTGTGATGCAAAAACACCACGCGGATCATATGAGGGCCTCCTGTTAAAAAACTTAAGACCATACTTGGACATTTCACTACCAATCACTTTGGCATCTGCTCCAGATTTGCATCTATAAATTCCCATCCCAATTGGAAAATTGAAAGCCAGCTTGCATCTACTACGCAGAAATGTATGAACTTCATAGACTTGCCTCAGAAATTCCATGAATGCTACCTCATCTGTCGGACATCTTGGCAACATGGCTGGCTCTCCAAAGTAGCCATATACTCTGATGTAGGAAAAAGTGGGAAACTAGATAAACCAATCAGCGTATTTTGCCATTGCCATTCTGGCATCTGTTGAAAATTGCATATGCAACTCATTATCCATATCTCGCACTACATGCATCAGGAATGCATCATTTACCCGCCTATAATGTCGCTCAGCCTGATATAATTCTAGCTGCAGGAAATGATGATATACATGTTGAATGCCCAGAGTTTCAACAATATTCAAACCTCTGAATTGACCTTGAAAAGCCATCAAATATATAAGGTATGACATCATATGAAATTCGTGAGCCCTTTGAAAATCAGTTATTTGCCGGTGGAGACTATCACTGATGAGTGCTGACCAATCATAGAATTATGTTCCGTCAACAATCAAGGACATGATGTAAAACATCCAAGGCTGAAATTTATTAGCATCTGCTTGACCCATGATCCGGCTCAGCAGAGTAATCGTTATTGCATGTTCCTCCTTGAACTCTCCACATCCAACGTTCTTTGGCATGACATTTTGTTTTTCCTTCAACCACCTTTGAGCAATCTTTTTCCACTATTTTTCTTTATCATTGTTCCACACCCTCTTGCATTATTCAATTGAAACAACCAAGTTTTCTCATCCAGATCGATATTGAAAAACACTTCTCAATGTCATTTGTCCTCAGGCTACAGAGTACACATCCATCTCTTGATTAGATTTCTCTTGTGACTGAATTGTAATGTGTCATACAAGCAATTACAAATTCGATACTTTGCACTGTGATGGGGAAGGATGCTATTGCAAGCAATCTGGAGTGACCCAGATTCCTGATAGTGTTATTTTTTGCATCTTCTAAAGGATGTAAATTGAACACTGGAAGTACTTTATGCAAGTTTGTCTCAAAAGTTCTCAGGTAATCGTGAACCAACGTCGTTTTAGGCCCGATCTCTGTTGGAGAGTACTGCATACTGGAATATTTGAAAAATGACTGTGAACATGCCTATGTCAGAAAAATCTTAGACAAAGGGATGAAAATTACTTGCTGATTTCTTCTAAAAAGTAGATTCTGAGAAAAAAAGCTGGCACATGGGTTTTGTAGGCAATTCCATTTTGAAGCAACCCAGATTGTCAGATTTTGAAAAAGCGGAGGATTTATTGAAAAAGTAGCAAAAAAAGTAGATTCTTGAAAAAAGAAAATTTCCCAATCTTCAAGAGGATGAAATTCTGGATGGACCCATCTTGATGAAAATTGAAAAAGCTTCAGCCCTGTTTCTGAAAAATGATCCCCTAGAAAAAAGGACCCTGGAAAAGCGTGCTTCCTCATCCCGAAACTATGAAGAACGGTGAAAAAACACTTCGTTTGAGCCTTCGAATCTTCGTTGAAAGAAAAATAAAAATCCTTCCTCTAGATGCAACCTGCAAAAGATAATGAAATAAAGAAGCCAAAATCTTGTCTTTATAGAACGTTAGGGCAAAAAAGCAGATTTCTTTGTGAAACTATAAAGCTTCAATCTTATCCATAAATAAAGTGACTTTTAAAGCACAAATCCAAGTGGATGTCTTCGAATAGGAGGAATCCCTATTTTATAGTTGACTATGGCTTCATGTGTGAGATGACCAAAAATACCTTCTTTTGATGATGTCATCAAACATGCGAGGGTGCAAAAGTGTTAGCCAAATTTTGCTTCATTTTCGACACTTTTGCACTCATTTTGACTCTAGTATGGCCTGTCTCTGACTTCCACAAGATATCAAACTGTCACCATTGACTAAAAATGCAGACTGACCATAGCACCTTGAAGATTTATCAATTGTGATTCCATTCCCAGCCTCAAACTGACGATTTGACATTATTTAGCTGCAAATCTGACCTCTAAAAACTATCGCCAGACAAAGATTTGGAAACAGCTACTGACAAACACTGTCAAACATGAAAAATTTCTAAGGCATGAAATCTTGGGCTCCCCTGGCCTCCAGGGGCGCCTAGTTTTTAGTGCCTTAGGCATTTTTTCTGAAAATTTTTAACTTTTCAAACTTTTTGACTTCTGCGCGCGTTCCAGTGACTGCGGGCCCCTGTTTGGCTATCAATTTCTGCCTGTCTGAATAAAACTGAGTCTGATGATCTGTAAAAAGGCAAACCTGATTAAAACTGAGTTGATTGTACCCTCTGTCTACCTCAGAAAATGCACCAAATTGATTTGCAGTGAATCTGACCGAGCTGATAGAGGAGGTTTTGTCATTTTCTGAAAAAAATGAAAAAAATTTGAAGGCATGAAAAAGTGGGTGCCCCTGGCCTCCAGGGGCGCCTAGAAATTTGTGCCTTAGAATTTTTTTTATATTTTCAAATTTTGATTCCATTTTTTGATTTCCATGCGAACATGTCTTGTTTCATCGTCGTTTTCTGTCATCTGGATGACTACTGGGGCAGGACGGGAGGTGATCTGAGATGTCTAAACATACCTAAGATGAAATCCTAGCTTTAACTAGCATTTGACTGAGTTTGACCACTCGAAAATGAGCTATTGGAGACTTTTTTGACATTTCTCGAAAAACACGTAAAAATTCTAAGGCATGAAAAAGTGGGCGCCCCTAGCCTCTAGGGGTGCTTGAAATTTTGTGCTTTAGCCAAATTATGATTTCCAACCTCTGTTTTGCAATTTGCTCTGTTTCGCATGCCGACAGCTGCTTCCTGATGTCAATTTTGACGATTTGTCAATCAACTGCCATTGAATGATGAATGAACTAAATAGCCTGCGTACATCTTGTTGCTAATAATTTATGTTTAAGGTTACAGGATGTGCACCTCCCTAGAAATCTAGAAAATTTCCTAAGTGTTGGACCTTCTCAGTGTTTTCCAGCATCATCATGATATTCTGATGTAGGGGGTTGTCATCGTCATCATGTTTCCAAACATCACCCTGATATTTCTTACGAGGGTCATATTTCGCACCAACCTGATCTTTTGCTGGGGGGTGATGTTTTAACATCAGGTGATCTTAGTCAAGGTCATCCTGATGTTAGCACTATGAAAATTCTAAGTATGACCCACTTTTCATCAGGGTCATCATATTTGAGTATCGGGTCCCGATATTATTTTATCACCTTATGTTTGTTCCAGCATCATGATGATGCTGACGTCAGGGAGATATCCGCCTATCAGCTTCATGCATTGTCCAGTGGGGGTGATCATTTCAAATATCCGTCATATTCATATATCACCCCGATCTTATGGTGGAGCTACAGTGCAGCATGATATTTGTGCATCGGGGTGATATTTTTTGCGGGGTGATATTTCACATCAGGGTGATGTGAATTATCAGGATGAACTCAGCAGGAGGTTTGTTGACGTCAGGGTGATATTTCGAGCAACAGGATATCATGCTGGGGGGTGATGATGATGAGGGTCTTATGCTAGCGTTGTCAGGAGCAAAATTGCTGAAAATATATATGTAACTGGCCTAGCATATAAAGTGTTAAAAGGAGTGCTGCGGGGTGCATGTGGGATAATTAGATCCTGCATATTTTTGAATATCGGGGAGATATTTCTTGGCAGGAAAAGCTACGAATGCATAGTCTACTGCATTTCCCGAGGCCGCTGGTTTGGTACGCCATTAATGGCGGTTGTTGTAGGGTATGGGCAATGGCGTGGATGTTTCAACCACCCGACTGAAGATGTGAATCCCTAGGCGGTGGCGCAAGGCTCGAGATCTCTTGCTGTCTCCTCTCCCACCTGCTACATTTAATGCGTTGAGTGCCATTTTCCCAATGTACTGTATCTGGCGAGTTTTGATCTGCCATGTAATTAATGCTGAGTACCTTCTTGCTGTATATAGTAGGCTGTGTTGCTCAGTTGTTGTTGGTTGAAAACTGGACATATCTAGCTCTATAATAAGATACAACTGGTTTTGGTTGCTCTGTGCAGGAGGTCTTGTGAGTTTATGTATCTCTTGTTGTATGTCTCATGAATGAATCTACTGATCTCATGATTGATTCTATATGAGTAATGCTGTATTTGCATGTGTTTTGTTAATTCTGTCTCCAATATTGCATGTGTCTTTCTTCTGAATCTAGATATCTAAGGGGTGTTTGGTGTTCTAGAATATAGAATTCCTATATTGAATGCTTGATCTTTCAATTTCTACTCAAGAGGTAGATTAAATTGTTTTCAGATTAAGTGTTGGGAAAGATATACTGCAATAGGGATGCCATAAGTATTGGATAACTTAACACTTTATTTTTGGGAGGTATCTGTAAGGCAAAATACCACAACATCCCCTTGAAATCTAGTTTTAGTGTTCATGCTGATCATTCACAGGTGTATGTCTACTGACCCCAAGCCCTGGATAGGCACCAATCCAGCTCCGTGTTGAGATTACACACCAGGTCCTAGTTTTGCATCCAAACACATAAATCAAACTCATACTACCAAATCAAACCATTAGGACCTTAGAAGTAGTTTAAGACCAAGATCCTCTGATTCACAATTGAACATAAGCCCAAAGCTAGCCCCTTTGCACTTACCCCACAGTTTTGGTCTTCATATAGGAGGATTTATCTGCTTTATGTCAACATCCCAAGCCAACCCACAAGCATATTCTCATGGGTGTTGAATAGGGAATACCCCCCTAGGTTTTGCAGAGCTTGAAGAAGAAGAGGAGATAAAAATAGAGTCTATCTCCTACACTGTTGGCCCCTGGCCCAGAGATCCCGTTGATCACTGATGGCTACCTTGTAGGGAAATCTGGGAATGAACTGTTGCAAGTATGAGGTTAACCAATGTTCTCATTGATGTCAACATACTCATATTGCATTGACAAGAAGGATTGGATGAGCTGTGTGCTGAGGATATTGAGAAAATTAGTCTCAATCAGGAACAGTGAAGAACAGTGATGAGAAGAAGGCAAAAGTACTCAATAGGTTGAGATTTAGAAGATGCGGATTAAAGGGTTTGTATTCTAAATGCGGATTAAAGGGTTTGTAGATATGAGTCTTGAGATGATCTAGTTAAGATTTCAGAGGTCCGCATGAAGATGTGAAGAAGTTGTGATTGATCAAGTAGAACCGGTTCCAGGAGATGCTCCGGAGTGACAGAGTGTTACAAAAAGGTCTGGTAAGATCCGAAAGTGCATTGTCCTATCCTGTGGATTGGATAGAGTGTCTGGGATGTCCTTGTGATGTGTCATCTTGATTTGTTCATGGTTTGGAGGTGTGGAAGCACCTCTTGCAGTATGACAGTGGTGATAGACTGTGTTCTTGAAGTTCCGGATGAGGAAGAAAAGAGATTCTAGTGAGTAGAGGAAGTGCGGATGTACCTGGTCATTTAGGCAAGCTTGTGAAGGTTCTTGGATCATGTTGAGGTTGTGTTGTTGGTCTGCATTGGTGGTAGAGCCTGGAATTGAAGATATTCTTCCAGATGAAGTTCTTATTCAAACTAGCCGACCGGATGAGTTGTTCATCTTGCAAATGCTCTTGTGGTGGCTGACCGGATGTGTTATTCATCTTGCAAATGTTCTTATGGTTGATTGCCAACTTAGATGATTGTTCCTAAGTTGATGTCTTGTATAAATAAAGGTTTGTGAATTCATTTCAAAGTGTGTTGTGGAGTGGATGAGTGTGGTATAGCGAAAGACCGAAAGGTAGAGCAGGTGTGTCTCGAGCTTAAATGGAACTGATCGAGACATGGTGAAGATGTCATTCTCCAGTTCAAGGTTGTGATACTTATGATCTTGTAGACAGTGTGTCTCCTATAGGCAGTGTGCCTCCTTGTGAGCAGTGTGCTCGGGCAGTGAGCCCTAATTGGCATGTGCCATTCATTTTTCTTATTCTTCTAACAGAGAATAATCCTTGGGTTAATCACCCCATGGTTTTTCCCTTAACTGGGTTTTCCACGTCAAAAATCTTGGTGTCAAATGTGTTGATGTTTATCTGCTCCGGTGTTTATGCTTTGTGCTTTCATGAATGATTAATTGATATGCTGTTAACTAACAAGAAGAATCAAGTGTTTGAAGTAGAAGCAAAGTTTTTGTACAACTAATTCACCCCCCCTCTCAGTAGTGTGCCCTAGATCTAACAATTGGTATCAGAGCCAAGTTCCTCTGAAAGGAGCTTAACCGCTTGAGGAGATCCAGGATGTCGTCATACAAGAAGGATAGTCCGAAGTTTGATGGAACCAATTTCTCGCTCTGGAAAGGTCGCATGAGATGTCACTTGGAGTGTATGGGAAAAGCATACTTGTCCATGATCACAAAGGCTTATGTACCTCCACAGAGTGGTCTGACAACTCTGAACGAAATCACAGATGCTGAAAAAAATTTGCGGACCAAAGAAGCTCTTCTAAGCGTATTGAATGACTCAGAGCTCTCAAATGTTATTGACCTACCAACTGCATATGAGATCTGGGTTAAACTAGAACTTCTGCATGAAGGAGATGAGTTTGTTAAGAGTGCAAGGTTGCAAAGTCTGAAAGGGAAATTTGAAAGATTGAAGATGAGAGATGATGAAAATATCACTACCTTTATGCCAAGAGTGAATGAGCTGGTATGTGGAATCAAGAATGCTGGCAGAGTTCTGGATGAAAATGAAATTGTTTGCAAAATTCTCAGATCCCTTCCTGCTACCTACAAAATCAAGGTTGCTTCCATTGATGAATTCAGAGCCCATACAACTGTCACAAGAGAGCAATTGGCTGGCAAACTGGCTGCATTTGAAATGACTGAGTTTGGAGATGATCCCCCTAAGACTGAATTTGCATTCAAAGCCAGTGCCTATGTGAAAGGCAAACAAAGATTTGATCCGAGAGAGAACTCTTTAAGGAAGCTGTCATGGTATGATCAAGCAAGGAAAGACATGGAAGAAGAAGCAGAAACAACTCATCTTGAAGCCCTCATTGCAAAGAGACTGCCAAGAGGATCCAGTAAGTATGAAGGAAAATTACCCTTTAAGTGCTTCAATTGCAATAAGATTGGTCATTTTGCTTCAAGATGTCCAGAAAGATCTGTAAGGTCAAATGCTAACAGACAAAGGTTCCAAAAGAACTATTATTATGTTCATGAAGAAGATGATAATGAAGGAGTAACAGATGATGAATCAGAAATAGGAAGCAAATCTAGAAATGAATGGGTGTTTATTGCCATCAAGGAAGAAGATTCAATATCCTCTGAATCTGTCAATCATAAGGTTGTGGAAAGAGTTTTGGCTGCCCAAGTTGAAGAAAAGGATGATTGGGTTATTGACAGTGGATGTTCTCACCACATGACAGGTGACAGGAACAAGTTCTTAGATTTGGAAAGGTATGAAGGAGGAATGGTAAAGTTTGGTGATAATTTTGTTGGTAGAATCAGAGGTAGGGGAACTATTTCTTTTGATGGAAAGAGCAAAACCAGTAATGTACTATATGTTGAAGGATTGAAGCACAATCTTCTCAGTTTTGGTCAGTTGGTAGACAAAGGCTATGATCTCCGGTTCAAAAATGGAAGATGCAGGATCTTTGAAAGCTCCAGAACTGAGATTGTATCCAGTACTCAAACAAAAGGTAATATCTTCCATTTAGTTGGTTCTAATAAAAGTTGTCTGTTTGTTCAAGTTGATCAGAGTTGGTTATGGCATAGAAGGATGTGTCATGTGAATTTTGATAACATCATCAAGATAAGCAATACTCAGGCTGTAAGAGATCTTCCAAAATTGGTGAAACCTACAAATAGTTTGTGCAAAGAATGTCAGCTAGGTAAATAGAGCAGAGTCTCTTTCAAAAGCAACGATCAGTCCTCTACCGGATTGTTGGAATTAGTTCATACTGATCTCTGTGGTCTGACAAGAATCAAGAGTATGCAAGGTGATAGATATTTCATGTTGCTAATTGATGACCATTCCCGGATGATGTGGGTTACCTTCCTAAAAGAGAAATCAGAAGCCCTTGAGAAGTTCAAAATCTTCAAAGCTATGGTAGAGAATCAAACCGGATTGAAACTGAAATGTCTAAGGTCTAATAGAGGTGGTGAATTCACATCCGGTGAATTCATAGATTTTTGTGAGAAGCATGGTATAAAGAGACAGTTGTCTGCTCCTAGGACTCCATAGCAAAATGGAGTAGTTGAGAGAAAGAACCGAACCATCCAGGAAGCAGCCAGGACAATGATGATGGAAGCAAATGTTCCTCAGATGTTTTGGAGAGAAGCTGTCAGCACTGCAGTCTACACTCTTAATCGAGTACAAATCAGAAGCAATACCAGTAAGACTCCTTATGAACTTTGGTTTGGTGTAACTCCTACTGTGAGGTATTTCAGAGTATTTGGTAGCAAATGTTCTATCAAAAGAGATGAATATTTAGGAAAGTTTGATGCTAGAAGTGATGAAGGAATTTTCTTGGGTTACTCCACTCAAAGCAAAGCATACTGGTGTTACAATAAGAGATTGAGAAAGATGATAGAAAGTACAAATGTGAAGGTTGATGAAGGAATTGAGAAGCCCTCAAGGTTTTTTGAATATGATGAAGATGATCAGAATGACTCTCTGGTGCAAAGAGCTCAATCCTCCTCTAAAATTCAGATCCAGACTGATCCGGTAAATCAGGAAGATGAAGTTTGTCTGAATGAGCCTGATCAAGAAATAGTAGTGCAAGAAACTCCCAAAGTTCCAAGGTATGTAACTCTAAATCATTCTGAAGATCAGATCATAGGTGACAAAAGCAAAGGGGTACAAGCAAGGAGGAGAATTGCTCAAGATTCAAGTGAATTCTATCTGATTTCAAAGATTGAACCTAAGACAATTAATGAAGCTTGCAATGATGAAAACTGGACCAAAGCAATGGAGGAAGAATTGATGCAAATTGAGAAAAATCATACTTGGGATCTTGTTCCCAGACCTAAAAACAAGAATGTGATTGGAACCAAATGGGTCTTCCGGAACAAACTAAATGAAGTTGGTGAAGTAATCAGAAACAAAGCTAGATTGGTCTACAAAGGCTACTCTCAAATAGAAGGTATTGATTTTGAAGAAACTTTTGCTCCGATGGCAAGAATTGAAGTAGTCAAAATATTTCTTGCATTTGCTACCTTCAAAGACTTCAAGGTATATCAGATGGATGTCAAGTCTGCCTTCCTAAATGGTGATTTGGAAGAAGAGGATTACATTGAACAACCAGATAGATTTCAATTGTTTGATCATGATGACATGGTCTGCAAGTTGAAGAAAGCATTGTATGGTTTGAAGCAAGCCCCAAGAGCATGGTATGAAAGGTTGCATAAGCATCTTATGCAGATTGGTTTCAACAAAGGTACTACTGATAATAATCTATATTTCTAAATAGATAAGGAAAACATCTTGATTGTTGAAGTATTTGTTGATGATATCATCTTTGGAGGAAAAGACAGTATGTGTAAAACTTTTGCAAATCAAATGAAAAGTGAGTTTGAAATGTCAATGCTTGGTGAAATGAATTTCTTCTTGGGTCTGCAAATTACTCAGACAAAGAAAGGCATCTTTATCTCTCAGACCAAATATGCAAGAGAATTGTTGAAGAAATTTGGAATGGAAGACTCAAAGCCAATGAACACTCCTATGGCAACCGGATGTAAGTTGAGCAAAGATGATGAATCTCCTAAAACAGATCAGACCAAGTATAGATCAATGATTGGAGGACTATTGTATCTCACTCAGACTAGACCAGATATAATGCAGGTTGTTGGTCTTGTGGTAAGATTTCAGGCTGATCCCAGAGAATCTCATGTCATGGCAATCAAAAGAATTTTCAGGTACTTGAAAGGGACAGTTGAGTATGGTCTATGGTACTCTAGAGATCATGATTTCTCTCTTCATGCATATACAGATGCAAATTGGGTAGGAGATGTGGATGACTGGAAGAGTACAAGTGGAGGAGCATTCTTTTTGGGAAAAAGGTTGGTTTCTTGGCTAAGCAAGAAATAAGAGGCAATATCTCTGTCTACAACTAAAGCAGAATACATTGCAGCAGTAGGTAGTTGCACTCAGATCTTATGGATGAAGCAGATGCTAAGAGACATTAAAGTAGAATATGAGGAGCCCATCACAATTTTCTGTGATAATTCAAGTGCAATAAATATCTCTAAGAATCTGGTGTTGCATTCTAAGACCAAGCACATATCTATCAAGTTTCACTTTTTGAGAGAGCAAGTGAACAAGGATGAAGTCAGATTAGAGTATGTACCCTCCAAGGATCAGATTGTAGATATTTTTACTAAACCTCTTCCCAAGGACTCTTTTGAGTATCTCAGGGAGAAGTTAGGGGTCATGGCCCCTCCGGTGATGAACTAGGATGCACTGATGTGCATCAGTCCGGTGGATATCACAGTCATATCTTGTTATCCGGATTGATGTTAGGGAGCTGCTACTAAGGGGGAGGAGCTGGTATGACTCTGATGTGTTAGAATTTCAAGTATGAGCCCTTTGCCATTGATGCGAAAGGGGGAGAGAAGACATGTGAAAAACAAGTGGTTGATGATCAAAGGGGGAGCAGTAAAGGAAGAGGAGACATGTGAAGAGTTGTTGCTGATAGGGGGAGCTGTGACAGAAAGGAGAAGATCTTGTCTTGATGGTTTTTCACATCATATGTTGCCATCAATGACAAAGGGGGAGATTGTTGCAAGTATGAGGTTAACCAGTGTTGTCATTGATGTCAACATACTCATATTGCATTGACAAGAAGGATTGGATGAGTTGTGTGCTAAGGATATTGAGAAAATTAGTCTCAATCAGGAACAGTGAAGAACAGTGATGAGAAGAAGGCAAAAGTACTCAATAGGTTAAGATTTAGAAGATGCGGATTAAAGGGTTTGTAGATATGAGTCTTGAGATGATCCAGTTAAGATTTTAGAGGTCCGCATGAAGATGTGAAGAAGTTGTGATTGATCAAGTAGAACTAGTTCTGGGAGATGCTCCGAAGTGACAGAGTGTTACAAAAAGGTCCAGTGAGATCCAGAAGTGCATTGTCCTATCCTGCGGATTGGACAGAGTGTCTGGGATGTCCTTGTGATGTGTCATCTCGATTTGTTCATGGTTTGGAGGTCCAGAAGCACCTCTTGCAGTATGACAGTGGCGATAGACTGTGTTCTTGAAGTTTCAGATGAGGAAGAAAAGAGATTCCAGTGAGTAGAGGAAGTGCAGATGTACCTGGTCATTTAGGCAAGCTTGTGAAGGTTCTTGGATCATGTTGAGGTTGTGTTGTTGGTCCGCATTGGTGGTAGAGCCCGGAATTGAAGATATTCTTCCGGATGAAGTTCTTGTTCAAACTAGCTAACCAGATGAGTTGTTCATCTTGCAAATGCTCTTGTGGTGGCCGACCAGATGTGTTATTCATCTTGCGAATGTTCTTATGGTTGATTGCCGACTTAGATGATTGTTCCTAAGTCGATGTCTTGTACAAAGAAAGGTTTGTGAGTTCATTTCAAAGTGTGTTGTGGAGCGGATGAGTGTGGTATAGTGAAAGAGTGAAAGGCAGAGCAGGTGTGTCTCGAGCTTAAATGGAACTGATCCAAACATGGTGAAGATGTCATTCTCCAGTTCAAGGTTGTGATACTTATGATCTTGTAGACAGTGTGTCTCCTGTAGGTAGTGTTCCTCCTTGTGAGTAGTGTGCTCGGGCAGTGAGCCCTAATTGGCATGTGCTATTCATTTTTCTTATTCTTCTAACAGAGAATAATCCTTGGGTTAATCACCCCATGGTTTTTCCCTTAACCAGGTTTTCCACGTCAAAAATCTTGGTGTCAAATGTGTTGATGTTTATCTGCTCTGGTGTTTATGCTTTGTGCTTTCATGAATGATTAATTGATATGCTGTTAACTAATAAGAAGAATCAAGTGTTTGAAGTAGAAGCGAAGTTTTTGTACAACTGATTCACCCCCCCTCTCAGTTGTGTGCCCTAGATCTAACATGAACATCCAGTCAGGGAAAAAACCAACACATCTGACGTGAATTCTAGCTTTTTAGGGCTTGTTGACCAAAATGACTGCTTTTGTCCTCCCCAGAACTAATCGACAGAGGTATTTCTTGCATTTTCTTGAAAAACATGAAAAAAATCTAAGGCATGAAAAAGTGGGCACCCCTGGCGTCCAGGGGTGCTTGGAATTTTGTGCCTTAGAAATTTTTTATGATTTTCAACTTTTCCTCCTCACTCCGGATCCATTCTGCTCCATTTTGCATTCTTCGTTGAATCGACAATTATTCGTCAGTTTTGTGTCGTCAGAACAACATTGAAAACTTGAAAATGAGCTCTGGTAGATGAACGCCCTCCATTGATGACTTCGGAGCTCATGCTTCGCCTTCTAAAAAAGCAAAATTGACCTAGTAGAGAAAACTTGACGTTTTGCAAATTTCGTCTGGACCACGTTGATCGTGAAGCAAAATCAACCAATCAGAATCAGGCATGACACCTAAATTGAAGATTCTATTTTTAGAAACTATCTATGTTTAGAAAATTTTGCCAGCATCTGTATCTCAGGTAACCTAGAAAACCTAATTTGACATCTATTTTTTGAAATTTTGACTTTTGGACTTTTTTGACGAATTTTTTTTAGACTTTCCAAAAATGCCTTAATGAAGCAAAAATTTTGATTGGGTACAACAGTTCTTTACTAAGCTAATAACACTTTGACTATCATAGTTAATCCTTATTGCTCCTCGACTCAATCCAACGTCTAACCACAATCTCTAAAGCTAGATTGCCTCCTTACATGCATAAGTAGTTGCCATATATTTTTGCCTCTATCATGGGAAGATTGACCACAACCTATTACTTATTCAGCTAATTACACCACTAGACAGGCTAAACACATAGCCATTGTTCAACCTCCTGCAATCCAACTCCTATTAAATCCATCTACAAATCCCTAAATATCCACTGAGTACTACAAGTCCTCACTAAAATTGTTGTAAGTGTAACATTTATATGCTACAAGTGATCCATAGTACCATTTTCCCTTGGCTACAAGTGACCTGTAGTACCACTGCCCCTTGGTTGCAAGAGCCTTATAGTAGCATTGCCTCTTGGATGCATGTGACCTATAATACCACCCTAGTAGCAAATAGAATACTTTGTAGTGCCTTGTAAATATCTAAATGCTCTCTACAGTGTTACTCAATGCTCCCTACCAAGATTAGCCATAAACTAGCTCAAGAATCTCATTGCTTGGATAATGTCTAGTATGGTGTAGACCATGGTGTACATAAGGCCAAACTAGCATAAGGTACATGAGACATGTCCTCCATCTTACTAACTATAGATGGACACTACTCAACTTAATGGTTTGTTCTTATAGAAATAGGAACACTCACTAGTCTGTAATTTGCCATGGTGAAACATTTTAAGATAGAGTCAACATACTTCTCTAGCTCAACTGAAGTTTTCTATTAGCTCTATCTTGTCTAATCTCTATCTCTAAGATAAACTTAGCAGCCACTAAGTTCTTCATGTCAAACTATGATGAAACCTAAAATTTTAAATCACTAGTGTAAACACCCTAAAATATCCTAACCCTTTAATCATCCCAATTAATTAATTAAATTTTATTTAATTAAGTAAATCCTAATTTATGCACAATTAATTAATTAAATTTTATTTAATTAATTAAAATCCCTTGGTCACCTATATTGAATTAATTTAATTCAATATTTATCCCCTTCTAATGTTAGCCCATATTAATT
The DNA here is from genome assembly GCA_027924645.1 of Cunninghamia lanceolata. Lineage (NCBI taxonomy): Eukaryota > Viridiplantae > Streptophyta > Pinopsida > Cupressales > Cupressaceae > Cunninghamia > Cunninghamia lanceolata. Next base: position 12,150,602 of record BSBN01001533.1, read on the forward strand.
AAATAAATATTAAATATTTATTTGGTTAATATTCCCATTCCAAATTCCAACTTAATCACATCCTTAATTAATTAAACAAACCCACTTTATTTCATTAATTATCCCTTTGTCACATGTCTCCATAACCCAAATAAAAAAAATAAAATAAATCCCTCACCTCTCACCTCATTGCAACACGTGTCACACCATTCACCCTTTACTTAATCCCTTCACATGACTTGCCAATTTAAATATTTTTATTTGGAGCTAATTATTCTCTTCCCTCCATTTGTCACATGACTACATAGTCACATACACCTCTTAGCCTTTTATTCTAATTTAAAGTTCATCTCTCTTCTCCATCGCACAATTGTCACAAAGCTAAACTTGATCCATGTATGATTAATCTCAGCCATCCATAAGCCAAAAGTCAAAATCAAATCTCATCCCTCCATTTCAACCAAGCTTTTCTATAAATACAACCCTCTTCTAAGCCATATGCATCCAATCTTGAGCATATCATCACTCTGTCAAAATCATTCTTGCATCTTTGAGCTAGGGTTTAGTGATTTGCATTTGTATGAGAGCATTTCACATTTCAATCTTGTGGGTATAGCTAGAATGTTCTTGGGTGCAACATTCTCAGCCTTAACCATGGATTGTGGATCATCTTGAAGGTATATTGCATTGTGTTATTTGTATTTTGTTATCATTCACTTCATTTTGATTTTAATGATTTCATTTGGCACGCCTGATGGGACGCCTAGGTCCTGATTTTACTAATTCTTCATTGTGTTTTTGAAGATTTTCGTCAAAAAGCCATACTACAAGTTCTGTTACAGGTTTTGGTGTAATATTCGATTGTTTCGGCATGATTTCTTCTTTGTTCGGTGTAATTTTCCTCGACTGTGGCATGATTCTGTTGACTTTCAGCACGATTTCCTATTTGGCGTGATTTTTTTGTGTTTAGTTTGATGGATTTTCTGTGGTTGCAGGATCTTGCATTTTCAAATTTTGACTCGATTTTGTACTTGTAGGTTCTAACAAGCTTTGTTTTGCAGGTTCTTGATCGAAGGTTTAATATTTTTCACTAGGATTATACTAGGGTTTGATATTTAGATTGCATGTTAGCTAGATTTGCATTCATGAACTAGGGTTTGTAGATTTCTGGTTTATTAGGGTTTAAGATCATATAGAAGTCCATCTTAAAGCAAATAAAAGGGTTTGGCTTTTCATCTTTAGAGGATAGATCTTTTCTCTGTCGATTAAGTGCAATCTACACCCATATCCACGTGATAGTTCAACCTCTGCGAACAGGTAAATCAAGTAAAACCCAGATTGACGCTATTTTTAATTTCTGTGGCAATATTTTCTATTTTTCTGGCACCATTTTCTATTTCTATGGTGCTATATTTCATTTATGTAGCACGATTCCTCTTTTCTATAGCGCGATATTCTACTGATAGGTAAACATTTCTGTGTGTCATGATTTACTGATTCTGTGGTGCGATTTCATGCTTTTTTAGGGCTTTGCTGTTATGTTTTGGCACTATTTTTTGTACTAATTTTTTAATTGTGCAGGTTATTGGCCGAACTCTACAACATAAAAGAATGCATGTCAAAGACTTAAATCTGAAAACTACTAACGATTTGCTGCAGGGTTTTTGTTAAATTAGGCACACTTTGTTTTGGGCTTTAAAAAATGAACCTTTGTGCGTTTAGTTAGGCAAACATTTCATTTGGGATTAAAAAGAACCATTGCTTGATCTTAAGAACATTTGGATTTGGACTTAAAAAGAACATTAGCATTTGTTTGTCATGTTTGGTGCACTTGCACACTTTGTGTTACCTAAGGGCTAGAATCGAAGTATCCTCTCCCCTCGCCTTCAAAAGGATCTTGGGTGTAAAAGAAACGGTTCTATTCTCTTTTTTTTTTAAGACGTGGGCCTGCCCTTGAGACACATCCGTATGAAAAACTCATTGGTGACCCCAAGCGGTACTTTCATCCGGTTCGCTATATAAATTAAGGATAAGGCGAAAGCCAAGTCTAACCGGTATGAGCGCTCACCATACAATGCTAGCTTGAAAGGAGGCATACCTTTGTGTATATTAAACTCCTAATAGGATTAGTTAGAGCCTTAAGTGGCTTGCTGGATGCTTGTGAGGTGCCGATCCCCCGGATGTTCCCCCACTACGAACCATTGTTTTAGTAGCCCAAATCCCTCTATTTGTTGGCGCAAAAGGTGGGACCTTTAAAGCCACCCTGATTTTTGAGGTTCTTAGTAGAGATAGCAGGGAAAATCCTAAGGTTTGGTGGGGGATGAGCCTTGGGAAACCTAGATCTTGGTATGCATGAGAAGTGAGTGCTATGGAGGGAAGCCGGTGCTACCAAGATCTTGAAGCTATCCGCTTTGAATAGGCATGACCAGGGGATCCAACAAATATTGTCCTTGCCTTCGCTTTAGGTTGTGCTTGTTTTTTCAAAATTTGCAAAACAACAAAGACATTGCATCAAAACAAAATTTCCTCTTTTGTGAATTGCGTGCTTTGTATTTGTTTGCCAAGAGACATCCTCATTTCCAAAACCTTAGAAAATCCAAAACCTTAGAAAATCCAAAAAAGTCAAAAACTTTCAAAATTCCAAAAAAATCCAAAACCTTAGAAAATCCAAAAAAGTCAAAAACTTTCAAAATTCCAAAAAAATCCAATACCTAAGAAAAATCCAAAAAAAAAAATTCCAAAACTTTAGAAAATCCAAAAAAATCTAAAACCTTAGAAAATCCAAAAAAAATCAAAAGATTTCAAAATTCCAAAAAAATCCAAACACTTAGAAATCCCAAAAATATTTTAGCCTTGTCTCATTAATCCTTTTCATTTCATTTATCCATTCATATCTTAAACATCCATCTATTCATCTCATCTTGACCTTAGAGAAAATATTTTGATTTGTTGGACTCTCCATCTTTTAAACATTTCATCCCAAAATCATTTTCCACTTACATTTACATCTCACCCAAATTGCCTATTAATCCATTCACATTTTATCCCACCAATCCATCAACCTTTGGACTAAGCTTGTGTGCAAAAGATTCAATCTAGATCTCATCTTATCCTTGTTTGTAAGATACTTAAAGATTAGCTACCTTTGGTATCCTTATAAACTTCATCTATCATCATCCTTATTTTATGTTGAAGGTCATTAGTCTACCTTCAAGTAAAATATCTTATCATCCTTTTGCTTTGAGGTCATTAGTCTACCTTGAGTATAAGGAATCATCCTTGAAACAAAACCTAAAGATCTAGATTTTATCCAAGCTCATCCTTTTTAGTCCTAAGACATCCTTCCAAAGTTCAAACACCATATCTTTAATCAACTCCATCACCAATATCACCCTTTAGCCTTGAAAAATTTCATCCATTTCGCTCCTTCTCCCCTTTGGGTCCAACTAATTACAAATTGCTCTCTAAGGTCTTTCTTCCCAAGAACATCAAACCCATCTCATAATCAAACTCACTCCAACATCACTGCATGCCCTTGACAAGGTTACAAGCTAAGAGACTTCAAGAAATGGGATCGTTTGATACTAGAATGCCTCAAACCAACTAAAACAATGTCGCTATCAAAATTGGAATGCAACCAACTGATGAGAATAATGTGCCCTATGACGATTCAATTCAACCTCCACCATCACCCCATGGAACGAATGTACCTAACCAAGAGGTTGAGGATTTCTTACAAGATACTAGGGCCATGGATGTGTTACATAGAGTCCTCAAGTCAAACCTCAATAGGTTTATGGATCACCTTATTCAACTTGGGGCCACTCCTACAAACACTAATGCCACCACATAACAAATCACACTCACTATTCTTGGCAACACTCCAAACGCAAATGCTTCCATAAGCCTCCCATCCAACTATCCTAACTCCATAGCCATCATATCACAGCTACTTTCACAACGAAATGTCAACACTTCCAATGTTGCAACCATTTCCATGTCCCAAGATAATCAAAACCCAAATTCGTAATGACAAGATGCCAACACACGACAATGCCAAGACACACAATAACCACCATATCTTCAACGAATGTGTCAAAACAATTCTACCCCACAGTAACCTCTGACAATTGAAATGGTCCAACAAATAGTAGAGATGGCAATGGAACCTAAAAAGAAGTATTATTCTCTTGAGGAAATATGTCATTATCCTTTTGACAAGAATCTATATATGCCACAATTCTCTAAACATTTTGAAATGCCAAAATTTGACAAATATAGGGGAAAGGGAGACCCTCGGGATCACTTGCGAGAATTCTACTTCGCTTGCCTTGAAGTCGCTCAAGAGGACACATACTTAATGAGACTTTTTCCTAAAAGCCTTAGTGGATAAGTCGCTGAATGGTTTACACATCTTCCCCGTGGCATTAAATCATTTGAGGAAATTGCGGACAAATTTATAACTCATTTCTGCTACAGTTGTGAGCATGAAATCTCTGTGATAGATCTTTGTAACAAATAAATGGGGAACAATTTGCAACCTTTTTTACAAAGATGGAGAGCATTGGCAAGCAAGTTACCATGGCAGATACTTGAGAAACAATTCGTAACCATGTTCGTCACTGATCTGAATCCTAAATTAGCATTTCACTTGCAAGTGTTTTGTGCCTTAAACTTTGAAGAAGTTACTGAAAAAGGAATAACCATTGAAAAAGCCCTTGTTGCTAAAGGATCAATAAAACTGTATGAAAACAACAAGAACAATCATAACAACAACAACAACAACAACACCTCAAACAACAACAATAATGCTCAAACAAGTGACAAGCCGTGCTTTTGGAACAAAAATAAGAATTCCCTCAATGATGGAGTAACAGATACAAAAGCTGTCCAAAATGTCCAAAATAATCCCCCGCTAAATATCTCAAGCAATAATGTGAACATACCTAGGGGACCTCCAAGACAAGAGAATTGCCCTAGAAGAAGATTTACCCCTTTGGGGGAACCCATTGCGAACTTTTTGGATAGGTGTGTGAAAGGAGGTTTATTGCAACTTCCACCCATAAGACCTGTTGATGAAAGTCAATTTAAACTTGTGTGGTATGATGAGAATCAATATTGTGAATATCATCATGTTAAGGGACACCCAACATCAGATTGCATGAGATTAAAACATCGCATACAAGATCTCATAGAAGCAGGTGTAATGTCAAAAAATGTCCCCTTGGGGGCTTTTCCCTCATAAGGTTTAGCTCCTGGATCTTTAGCATGCATTTAGGACATTTTAGTTCATATTTTAGCATCCCAATGGAATGAGACCTAAGTCCCATGGCAAATAGGACCTAAGAGGACCCCTTGAGATGTACCCTGCCTAAAATAGGGGGGAGGACTTGGGCACGTACACCATAGTCTTGCCCTATTTTAGGGCAGCCTCAATTTTCGGGTGTCGGTTAGTGACCGTTATTGGGCCCCTTTGCCGACACGATAAGTTTGAATTTCAAATATCTTGGCGGGAGTGCTTGTAGATGCATATATAAACATATTTAGGCATTCATTTGTAAACTAGATTGTTATTGTGAGCTCTAGGCATTCTTAAGGTGATTCAAGGCTTTCTACTATGTTGCAAGAGCAGACTTATGTGTTTTGTGTATTGATATTTGCATATTTGAGCATCAATTCCTTCATGGGATGAAAAGCATCTTCCTCCATGAAAGCTTCACTACAAGGTGACATATCATTGTGTTTTTATCATTGATTCCTTTGGTTTTGGCCTCTACCTCACAAGGGCACGCCCTCTTTGTTTGACAACGGTATTCAGAGACTTAAGTGTCCTTCGGGGTTTGACTAAAGCAAACCTCTAAACAACCCAACCCCCAAACCAAGTCTTGTGATTGTAGGTTACAGGTGTCGCATCTGGGAAAAGTGGAGTTGTAGGAAGGAGTGGCAGGCATCAAGGATTTAGGATCTGAAGGTAAGACGGACAAAGGAGCACTTCCAGGACTAGGGCACTCACTCCAATGTCCTCTGCAGACATATTCTAGAAAATAGAAGTTACAGGGCTGATCAGTGTCTGAAGGAGGTCCAGATTCCCTGAAAAAGTAGGTACCTTGGACTTGGGTGCCTGCTCCAGTGTCCCTGACTATTCCACTTTGGAACCCCAAAAATAGGTATTATGTAATTTGGCATTTTACTCTTGTCTGCAAGAGCTTTTTCCGTAATTCATTAATTTGTTGTTGTATTTGCATAATTAGGGTTTTAATGGTCAATTGAGCATAGGAGAAGGAAAAATTGATAATTAATTCCCTAATCCAAGTTTCCCCTCATTAGCAAGTGACCTAGGGTATGATACTGCCTGCCACTCGAACCTAGATTCTTCAATGTTAGGGTGAAAGGAGGATTTTAACATCCAAGCCACAAAAGATTAACAAATCTAATTTCCACCTAAATAGCAGGTAAAGTCAACCTCCAAGACTCTTCAAATCCATCTCTGAATACAAACTTGGGAGCATACAAGGAACCCCTCCTCGACCATAACAAAGGAAAAGTGTTTTCATCCGCCAACCAAACGTATAATGTTGTCCCTCTGCCAAAATGTTTTGATTCTATTGTTGGCCAAATAGAAGAATCCTTTAGCCATGTCAACACTAGTATAATCTGAGTCTGACCCCAAACTCCCGATTGTGTTGTCACAACCCATCGTGGTCACGTAACCATTTGTGGTGCCACTAACTAACTAGCTGCAGTTGATCAACCTTCATCGTCTATACCTTCCAATCCACTTGCCTATAAATACAACCTCCTAGATCATCTAGGAAAGACACTGGCCCAAATAACAATTCTGGAGCTCCTTCGTACATTGCCACTTCATAAGGAAATTCTAGATAAGGCCTTGACGGAAACACAAGTCCCTACTGATCTAAATGTGGAACAATTTCAAGCTATGGTAGCCCACCTTGCAACACCCCATCGCCTCACCTTTTCAGAAAAAGATCTTTCTTCAGACACATCTCATAATGAATTTTTGCACATTAAAGTCCTAGTCCATAAACACATCGTAAAAAGGGTTTTAATAGATGGTGGATCTGGCCTAAATTTGTGCACTCTAAAATTATTAAAACACTTGGGATATTCTGATGTGGTCGTAAATGCAAATGAATGTATCGCCATAAAAGGGTATGACGACACAGAGATTGTCTACAGGGACTATCAAACTCCCTATTCAAGTGGGACCTAAGATTTTAGAGACAAAGTGCCAAGTCCTTGACCTTGATCTTCCTTAGAACATTCTTCTTGGTTGGCGATGGATTCATGCTATGCAATATGTTCCCTCCACTTTCCATCAGTGCCTCAAATTCCCACACAACAAAATTGAGATTACCATTTATGCCAACACCCGTCCTTTTCAATAATGCAGCTTCTTGGAAGGACATGATCATACTTTTTGTCCCTATAATCATCCTGTTGCGACCCCTTCCAAGTCTCAACAAACAACTCGATCATCTTCCGCCTACATTGATCCTATTGATTTGCCATCAACATCCCAATCCATCCCTCATCCCGAGATCAAGATCAAGGCAAGTGACAAATGATGTGGTGAATATGACTTACATGGTGCCTTCTTTTCTGTCAGACTTCTACCACCATCCCTTAAGACATATGACATTCCTAAGGGAAATGAAGTCTCTAATATAGTCATCAAGTGCAAACCAACACCAACCTTTGAAAGGAAACATCTCATGGAACAAGATGTCTTAGAAGATGTATCCTCGTGGCTATACAAGGATGAAGAAGAGCAAGAACTCCCGGTTCTCCCATTAGAAATCTATGGTCAAGGCTCTCGAATATTAAAGAAAATGGGATACAAGGGACAAGGGGGCATTGGCTTGCATTAATTAGGGATCATTGAACCAATCCAATCTTAAGGACATTATGATCACCAAGGGATAGGGTACGGAATATTAGAACTGCCACCTTTGGAATGCGAGTGTACTTTTGCAGAGGACGCCAAGGCCTTCCCGGTAATCAATGACAACGATGAAGAGTATCGTTCTAACTCCTCCGATTTCACCGAACTCTTTGAATCCTCCATTTGTACCATCTTCACATTATCCTCCATGCCATCCACAACCAATGACCTAGCTCTCATATATCCACAACTTGTCGATTGGGACCAAACAACACCGCTTGTCTTGGATGTTGTACAAAACGACGAAGCTCTTGCTGAGTTCATGGGAGTAAGAAATCACATTCCTTTGGGAGATCATAAATTAGGATATATCATGGAACTTAACACTGGCACGTACTTTGGCAAGACCACCCAATCTCTTAGTCGCAAAATGATGAATATAAAAATAAAAAAGACATCCCCTGGCGAAAACCACTTTGTGGCACTTTTTGGACGATAAAAAATTAAAAATAAAGGATGTATCCTCTGGTGAAAACCTCTTTGAGGCACAAGAGGATGAGAGATTGGACCTCCCTGAAGTACCTGAATTTTATCAAGAAACATCTCCTATCTTGACAAAAGCGTCACAGGAAATGAAGCTTGACACAAAAAGCGAGCCCCGGATCACATATCAAGTTGAATCATTGACACCAACAGAACAAGAAGCCTTTCTAAATCTCTTCAAAGAAAGAAGCATCAACTTTGCATGGACTTACACTGATATGCCTGGGCTGGATACCACTCTCGTAGTTCATCACCTTGCAGTATATCCAGATGCGAAACCAGTAAGACAGAAATTGTGAAAGATGCATCCACAAATAGCATTACTTGTCAAAGTAGAACTGAAGAAACTTCTGGGTGTGGGATTTATTCGACCAATAGACTATCCTCAATGGGTATCAAATCTGGTACCTGTGAAAAAAGTGACTGGGGGAATCCATTGTTGTACTGACTTTCGAGATCTTAACAAAGCTTGTCCTAAGGATGATTTCCCTCTTCCTAACATCGACATGATCGTAGATATCACTGTTGGACACGAAATGCTATCCCTCATGGATGGGTTTTCAGGATATAACCAAATTAAGATAGATGAGGAAGACCAACATAAGACATCATTCATAGCACCATGGGGAACTTATTGTTGGGTTGTGATGCCTTTCAGATTAAAGAATGCAAGAGCAACATATCAAAGAGTAATGACAGTCATCTTTCACAATTTCTTTCACAAGATAATGGAAGACTATGTAGATGAACTTTTGGCAAAATAAAAAAACAAGAGCAAAACATCTGGATGTGTTAGCATAGATCTTCGATTGACTAGAGAAGTATAATGTATGACTCAATCCTAAAAAGTGTGTTTTTGGGGTAACCTCCGGAAAACTCCTAGGATACATAGTGTCATGAAGAGGGATAGAGGTAGATCTGAACAAAGTCAAAGCTATAATGGAGATGCCTCCTCCTTTGACACTTAAATAGCTCAGAAGTCTACAAGGTAAGTTGCAATCCATTCGTCGATTCATAGTGCAGCTTGCTAATAAACGCCAACCATTCCAACATTTACTTAGAAAGAACACGACTTTTTAGTGGGATAATAATTGTCAGTTGGCCTTCAAACAATTGAAGAAATATCTTGCCAATCCACCAGTTCTCATGCCACGAAGACCAGGACAACCTCTTCTCCTCTACATATCAGCAATAGAAATAGCAATTGGAGCTTTATTGGCACAACATGATGAGCAAGGAAAAGAGAGAGCCATCTATTACATCAGTCGCACCTTGATAGCATATGAGCTTAATTATTCACAAATTAAGTGAGCATGTTTGGTAGTAGTCTTTTCATCACAGAAGTTAAGGCACTATATGCTTGGTCACAAAACCAAGCTCATTGCAAAAAATTGACCTGTTAAAATATCTGCTAAGCAAAGCTGCTCTCACTGGAAGAACAACAAAGTGGGTAATGGTCTTGAGTGATGTGACATTGAGTACACAGAACGAAAAGAAATAAAAGGGCAAGTTATCATTGATCAATTAGCAAACGCTCCTATACCAGCTAAACATCCTTTGTTGTCTGAGTTTCCAGATAAATCCATACTGATAGTTGCATTGACAGAAAACACTTGGAAAATGTATTTTGATGGGTCGTATACTCATCATGGCTCGGGGGCAGGTCTCCTATTTGTCACACCTCAAAGGGACAAAATCCCTAGGTCATACAAAATAACATTCTCGTGTACTAACAATATAGCTAAATATGAGGTCCTCATCATAGGGCTTCAGATGGTAATCAAATGGAAAATAGAGATGCTGACAGTATATGGTGATTCGCAGTTGGTTATCCGACAGGTCAATGACGAGTACAAAACAAAAAGATGATAAGCTCCTATCATATAAGAGAATGGTTGATGAATTCAAGGATTACTTTCATGACATCCATTTTAAACAAGTTCTTAGACTTAACAATAAAGCAGCTGATGCAATGGCCACCATTGGGTCATTGGTTGACATGAAAAAAGACAACAAGAAATGTGAATTTTTGGTGGAAGAGCTTCAAATCCCTGCTTATGATGTTCCGCAATCGAAACTTGTATGCAACATTGTTGGTCCTTTGTCCCCATGGTACCAAGAAATCTATTCATACCTTCATGATAACACCCTTCCACCCAACCTGACATCTACCCAATGACGAGCCTTCATCCTCCGATCATCTTGTTTCACCATCATTGCTGATACTTTATACTGAACGAGTCTCGACGATACTCTTTTGAGATGTCTTGATGCTAGGGAGGCTGAGACGACATTGTACGAGGTGCATGAGGGTGTCTATGGGTCCCATTCTAGTGGACTGACCTTAGCCAAGAAGATTCCTCGAACGGGGTACTATTGGCTGACTATGGAAAAAGATGCGCATGATTATGTCAAGAAATGTCTACCTTACCAACAACATGGAGATTTAATACATGTACCATCACAGGAATTGCAACCGATCACGACTCCATGGCCCTTTTCACAATGGGAGCTCGACCTCGTAGGGAAAATCCATCCACCCTCTTCCAACTACCATAAGTTCATCATCATGGCCACGAAATACTTCACTAAGTGGGTAGAAGCCCTTCCACTCACCTTTACCATTGGTGTCCAAATTTCCAAATTCATCCTGCATTACATCATCTGTCATTATCATATCCTGCACTCCATCATCATGGATAATGGAAAGCCCTTTAAGAACCAAGAAGTCCGCACCTTATGTGACAAGTTCCATATCCAGCACCATTTCTCTACCCCGTATTATCCACAAGGTAATGGTCAAGCTGAAGATTCTAAAAAAATCATTTTGCACATCTTGAAAAAAACATTCAATGAAGCCGGTCGCGATTGGCACCTATAGCTTAATCCTGCCCTATGGGCATACTGCACTAGCATTCATACACCCACAAGACCCACACCCTATTCATTGGTGTTTGGTTCTGAAGCCATCCTACCTATAGAGGTCGTGCTCCCATCTTTGCGCATCTCACTAAAGAACATTATCACTGAGGAGGAATATCGGACTGCACGACTGAATGAATTAGAGTTGCTGGATGAGAAACGCATAAATGCTCTGAACCATTTGCAAGCTTATCAAAATCGCCTCCAGAGAAGTTATAATAAGAAAATGAAGAGCTGCAGATTTGAAGTAGGTGATCTTGTCCTTATGGAGAATCAAAATTGTTGGGGCCTGAAATTGCATACCAATTTTTGCAAAATTTTTAGGTTTCCATGTAAAAAAATCAACTATAACTCCCAGAAATACACCAATGCAATCTACCTGAGGAGCTTTCTTTGAGGGATCATAATTCGGAGCCTACTCATTTTCATGCAAAACCACTTTGTAAACATGCTTACCTATCATATGTGAACACACATGTCTGATTACAGTTTCCTATGACAAGATTTGGCTGTCTTTTGAGGAGTCAAGTTGAAAGGCTCTGGTAAAATTTGCTACTTGCACAATGTGAAATCAGCCCGGGAACCCAACTTTGGAGGTTAATATCTAGCAGTTGAATGATGATCTTGAAAAACCAATTAGTGTTCTGTATTCCCCTCATGATAATGTACTTTCATGCCAGTTCTTAGAACCCCAACTTCTTGTTTGCTATTTTTTCAAAAATCAAAATCAAATGTAAAAAGTTCAGTTTTGACATCTGCATTTCTAGAAAGTTGCAGAGGTCAACTTTGGCCCTTAATATTTCATGACAGAAGATGAATGGTGAAGAATCCTCTTACATGTATACTCATTGTACCTAAATGAGCTAATCCCCTAGGTTGCAGCTTCCTATAATCAGATTTGATATTTTTTCAAAATGGTCAGTTGGTGAGTTTCAGTTGAATTTGACAGGAGCAGTTTGTAGAAAAGGCCAAGTGGGCTACTTTGAACAATTATATCTCGCACACTGGGATGAGTTCTTCCAAACAGTTCAATGCACTGAATTCTTGGGTCAAAACTCTACGTGCCTATACGTTTTCATAACTTCAGGAGATCATTTGACCATTCTTTTAAGCCAATTCTGAGTGCTACTTGACCAGTTTGATCACTGTGTAAATATGTCAGAAAGAGGATTTTGGTGACAACCCAGTTCATTTTTTCACCTAAGTAGCAATGTTGGGATGATTCGGGAGAAAAAACTTGTTTAAAAATGAAAATTTTTAGCTGGACCCACAATGGGACCCGACATGCTTGACATAGTTATGGAGTTATCAAATACCTCAAGCACTGATCTTTACAATATAAAGATGATGAAGTTTGAAGGAATTCCTTTTGATGATCTTTGACAAACACATACTTCCTTCATTCAGTTTGAGGCAGAGCTCAACAATTGATTTAACAATACCTCACAAGTTAAGGAATATTCAAATTGATTTGCATAGCCAACTCTCGAGGCTAATACTTAATATAACATGGTTGGCAGTTATAATTACTTCAAGGCATTCCTAAGCATATAATGGGTTATACCAGAAGGCATGGACTAACCTCTAAGTTGAGGCATTACCCGAAAGATGTGGTGTATTCCATAGCAAATAAAACTCAAGACACGAACTCAAACGAGGCACAGTCAAAAAGTTTCCAAATTCATATGACTGAGGCACATGAAAATGGTGTTGCCTATGCAAATTGAGGCGCTACCAAATCATATAGAAGATGTGGCCCATATTATATCGTGGTGCCAAGCTTTTGGAATGTGGCACCTACAAAGTATGGTGCGGCCCGTATAAACTACAAAGCCATTGTATACAATGCAAACCCAAATCATACTTCGCAGATGACATGATTGGGAGTAAGAAAGTGACACCATGTTCAATGGGCAATGCAAATTTTAGATCCACTAATTCAGTTGCATCACAATATGGAGAAGATCCTCGACATCTTGAAACAAATAGCACTTATAAACAACAATACACTAGACTACCACATAGAGAAGTTTTGGGAAGGAAGAAAGAAATATTTTTAATTACTCAAGAAGTGTAGTGTGTCCGTTTAGCTTTCCACAGTCCAAAGTTCCAGTAGTAGCTAATGACTCGTCTATTTTACCTAGAGGTTTATCATGTGATAAACATATGAGTTCATTTCATACAAGCTTGGAAGACTTTTCTAATGGAAAGTTGTATGAAGCTACCACAAGTGAAGCCACAGGCGTAACACAATTTACCTTTGTATCTATTCAAGCCCTTGATTGAAATATGAAATACTTTATGAACACTAAAATGTGATTGAGGCCGCTCGAGAATTCTATGGGGCCATTGGTTATTATCAATGCTATTGTTGGGAGTCTGGCAGGAATAGGTTATGAAATATTGCTTGATAATATTCATGATATGAAATAAGCCTATTCAAATACCAATTTATGATTTCAGAGAAGCATACAACTTAACCTTGTGAAAAGGGGTAATCATGTTAACTATCCTGCATAACAAGCATTCGAAGTAATTGTGAATGAAGAAGAAACTCAGGGATGTCTAGCTTAAATGGACTAAGTAGTCAGAATTTGTATATACTGAGCTTAAATAAAAAGTCTCATGCTATTAATGGCATTGTTGCACATTTGCCAGAATCCTTGTAGCCTATGCCTAAACACAAGTTGAAAAATATAAAACCCTAAAAATGACATTGCAAAGCAAAAGCCTATCGAAGAGAGATGAAGGCATCGGAGGACACTTTTAAAGTCTCCTTGATACTTTAAGTCTCTCTGATAATACAAAAGGCTGAGATCATGCCATGAAAATAGAAGAAAGCATATAATAGCATAAAATATGGCCAAAATAAACGTAGCAGATAAGTGGGACCACTACAACGCAGTTGACAAAGCTCTAGTTATCGAATTTCTCTCATTCTAATGAAAGAACATCTAGAATCAAAACAAAAAGAAGCAAGCCAAAGTCATTCCATTCTTTTGTCATGAGATTTTGAGATCATTGTTATTCCATATAAGTCACTTGTTTTCAGAAGTGAGTAAGGTCATACATTTTCCTTCTCAACGACGAAATGATTTTCCAATTATTGGTCCCACTTCAAATAGTGTTGCATCTACATTTACAACCATCTTCATGGATTAGCTCAACTGTGATAGACGACATATAAACATCTCACATATGGAATTGCCACTCTCAACCAAGTGTTCCTATTTGGGCAAGGTTGTTGATTTCGTTTAGGCTGTTATTGTGGACCGAAGCCTTTGGACCAAGGAAAGAATAAAATATGAAGGCATACCAAACCCTAAATCATGAAAGAAGGATATATCGACCAGACATGCATAATCGGTGAAAAATCTCCAAGTCTCCCCAAACTCGTATGTCATACCAATGAGCAAAATATTAAAATATTTTTTCCGGGGAATAATATGTTTCACCCAGGAAATGCAAAACCATACATTAGATAATTGATTTCACCCAGGAGTATTTTTCATCATGTGAAAGCACACAAAGTGAATGCAATGCAAAATGTTTTTACCAGAGGAGTTAAAAGTGGGTGATTATTTTTCCCAAAAGAATATTTATTTAAATATGGTAAAAACATATACGAGTAAAAATTGAACTTGAAGTTTCCAAGAAGATTACCATTAGAATTAATTTTCAGGGAGATTACAAGAATGAAGTTTAATTAAAATATTTAATTTGCCAAAGGCAACTAATTAAATATTTTATTTTGCTGAAAATAATTAAACCAAGAGTTGTACCAAAGGATGCACCAGAATGTAAAGAGTCATAACCCTAAATATGAAAAATATATATGGGAGATGCAAATCAAAGAAAGAAAAAAGACCAAGAGATTAGAAAAACATCATGATCAGAAGTAGGAGTTAGAGGACTGGATGGATTGATCAGTTGCCGAAATAAAACATTATGTTGTATATTGTAAAATCTTTTGAAATTGTATAATGGAGAAGAATGCATAAATTGGTGATTTAATATTGGTGTCTATTGTTTGTTGAGCTGAACAATTATTTGGATGTCTCCACATTGTTATTTCTCTGTTATTTGAACATGAATTTCCAAGTTGATATTTCAGTTTCATCGAGACACACTTGTTTCTTTTGTGTAATCAAATTAATTGGTTTCTATTAAAGAATTAAACTCCTTTTGATTGATTACAGTAACTTGGAAGTAACATTTGGATCAGTAAGAAGAGCCATATAATTGACAAGATTGCCATACTGTCTCCAACTCGATATTGTCTTGTTATTCAAATTGAGGATCTACTTCATTTGTCAATACACACTTGCTGTCATTGTGTGATTCTATTGATTGGTTCCTTCAAAGAAGGATTACAATCCTTTCAATAAGTCATAGTAACCTGGTAGGATCGAGTGGATCAATAAGTAGAGTCTGTCAGTCACATTCTTGCACATTTATACAAGGTATAAACAAACACAAGTGCCAAACAATTAGAATTGTAACCAGTAAGTAAATCATATATCATATACACCTTGACTCCATTATCCCAATAGAAATAGGCACTGGTCATACAAATTCCACTCTAGGATTCCATAAAATCTTATTCAAACAATTACATCTCAGATCTTAGTATTAGGAGTAGAAGTAGTTTGCAATCTTTCATCTATTCCACACTTTATGCCATTGTGAGTAGATCCCTAAAATTTATTTGCGTCATACATTATTTGCTTCAGCTTTCAAGGTTCACCCACCTAGGTTTAGCAGAGCTTGAAGTGCAGGGAGTCATCAACCATTTAGGTTAACTCTGTTAGTTGGTTCAAAAAATGTTGCAAGTCTGATCATAGTGCCTGGCATCCTCTTAGGGCTTGCAACCTGCATTGTTGAGACCTAACGAATTGGCGACTCTGCTGGGGAGTAACTCAAGAAAATTTGCTTTTAGCCTATCCATTTGTAGAGTCAATAAATTGAAAAATATAACTCTGCTGGCAAGAAGGACCCAGAAAAATAATATTCATTCCTCTTTTGAAAAGAGGTGGCAACTCTGTTAAAAGGAAGCTGAATGAAAAATATATTTGGAACACCTATATTTCTAAGGATGCTACAGATTCTTTTTTATTAAAATACGAATTCTAATATGTCCAATGCAAATGGTAGTGCCCTTAATATATCTACTTCCGAAAGAGAATGGAGAGAGATGAAAGAAAATTTAGAACGATTAATGGGGGAAATAGGAAGGCTTAAGTCATCAAAGGAAAAGGAAGAATTAACTCGAAGACTGCTACAATTGAAAGTTGGGTTTGCTTCAAATACATCACAAAATATGCCATTCTACAACAATGATAAATTAGTAAATGCAGGTAGACCTTGGATCCCACAAGTGCCTTATAAATATGAAAGTGTTCATTATGCACAACAAAACATTTATTTACCACAAGCCTCATACCAAATAAATGCTTACCCCGTATTCCCCGGACAAAGATCAATCATCTACCAAAACCCATATTTCTCTCCAAACTTTGTCTCAGCCATCGAAAAACCATTTAACTGCAATAGTAACCAAAGCTACCCAAATCCTTATCCCTGTGAGCTGATAGAACTGCTAAAGCATATCCCTAAATTTCATGGAGAATGGTGTGAATCGTCTAATAAGCATGTACAACAATTCTGGGATTTTATTTTGGACTTTCAGATTTTTCTAGAAGATGTCATTATGAGGTGTTTTTCAAGATCTTTAAGGGATGACACAAGGGAATGGTTTATAGGCTTACCTATGCAAAGTATCTCTTCATGGGAAGATCTCAAAAGACTATTCCTTAGCCACTACAATGACTATTATGAAGATGAATATGGAGAATCTGATCAAGCAATGCAGCCAATAAACAAGACATATGCAAGTGAAAATTTTCATGATAATGTTTCAGATTTAAATAAGGAAGAAGTTTTAAAAGATCAATTCTTCACCTGGGATCATGATTGTAATTATCAGAATTTTGCACAAGACTTGGAGCCCCAACATATACCTGAAAATGAGAGTAGCCTTCAAAATATGGATGTTCCTTTTGTCCCAGCCCACCCACCGCAATACATGAATCAACAGTTTAGAAAGGAGGAGGATGATTATTTTCAACAAAGAAGACAAAATCTTGATGAAGAGGGTATACCAAAACAAGAATTCCAAGTGTTTTCAAATCCATGCTATCCTGGGGATGAAGCATTTTCAGATAATCAGGGTGATATGTCAGCTTGTGAAAGAAATGATTATGCTGATGAAACAATTATATCTGATTGTAATGAACTTGTGTATTGTGGTGATGAGGAAAGAGATGAATAAAATATCAGCAATGGGACGGATGAAGAAATATGCTCGCTCAACAATGAACAAATTTCAAATTTACTAACCATGGAGTATGTAATGTCCCCTTCTCGACACATGGTTAGTCCATCATGGAGTTCCCGTGGGCTAACAGTTTGGTTAGGGAACTGTGGTTAGTTGGCTCTGGAGATCCTTGTCAGTGGGTGAGTTGGTTCGCATTTAGAGGATCCAGTTGGCACCCTCGTGGTTGGTTTAGTGGGCTCTTGGTCGTTACTTACTATTTTTAGTAAGTTTAGGTACTGTGTCAGTTCAAGATTTTCAGAGTTGGATCAGATGTGTTTCGTCGAGACCTTTCCGGCGAGCTAAAGATCAGCAAATTCTGACACCGTCTTCATACTTATTTTAAAGTCCAAAGATCTATTAATTTATATTAACATGGACTTTATTATATTTAGCCGGAAAAAGTGAAATTAATGAAATGGAGACATAAAGTGAAAGTAAATTGTTTTTCTCCATCCCTAGGAGACATAAAGTGAAATTAATTGTTATTTTCCCTCCTAATTGCCCAACGCCTATCTTGGAGGAAGATAAAAAGGTCATTTGGAGCTCATTCAGTTTTATGCTATGTTTTGATATTTGCTTGTGATAGCTCTGCTAGGGTTTCTAGAGTTTGAGAATTTGCATCAAGTTATTGGAGACAGAAACCTCCATTAGTGACGATATCCCACAGGTGTGAAAGACCACCCAACGATGCCATTGACAGTGGATGTATTCAGCATTCACATATGTGCTGAAATGGAGACATTTGAGGTTGTTTCTTGTGCTGAGTGAAAGATCTTTTTCTATTGCTATTATAAGTTGATAATGAATGGTATAGAAGGTAGAAATTAGAGTGTTTGAAGTAGTTCCTTGCTACTGTACCTTTCCATTGCTTGGTCGTACTGCATAAAGAGGAGTTTGGAGTATTGTAGGGAAGATTTTCTCTTTGCTTCTACTACTCATTCATGGTCTTTGGGAGGTGTTTAGTGCTTCAGTTGTTGCTCTTATATTTTGTATGAGACATTTGTGACATTCTATAGAAATTTGATGCATTTCCAGCCATACCCTTTTGCTGGTCCATTTTCGGAGGCCGTACCAAGTTGCATATTTTCATATGGGTATGTGATAGTAATTGTTTCCTGGCTATTTTACTATCTGGGTTGTCTTTAGTTTCTTTAGATTCATTGTATATTTTCTGGGTTTAGGTTCTATGCTATATATTGTGTGCTCCGGCACTACATCTGCAGTAAAACATAAAACCCCCTTCTGCATCTTCTGTTTATCTGAAAGAACACACAAAAATCTAATAAAAATCACACAATTAAGATTTTTAAAAATACAAACAAGTACGACACATTACAGTGGTATCAGAGCTAAAGATCTTGCCATCCTGTGAGTTCAGTTTTGACATGCAGAAGTAAAATGAGACATGCGACCTGCTGATAGATATCCCTTCAGAAGTACAAGGGCAAGACAAGGAACACAGGCTCCACAGTTGAATAATCCAGAGAATCCAGTACCTGTAATAGATCCTTTTGAGTTAGATACCGAGATAGTGGTAGCAGCTACTGAGGACGATTCTCAGGTATCATAGACAGACCCATTTTTTGGAGAGCTTCCACCAGTTACAAGTCCTACAGGAGAGATGGGTGACAGGGAAGAACCAGAACTTAGTGCGCATGACATTTTGATCGCACTCACTTGAGAGATGAGAGAGTCTCGTCGTGAGATGGTAGAGGCACAGGCAGAGTTAGCACATGCCATCGAACGAATGGGTAATGACTTAGACAATCACCGTGATAGGAACAAATACAATGGAGGTGACAAGAACAGGTACCATGGAGGTGACAAAAAGAAATACAATGGTGGTGATAGAAACAGGTACCAAGACGGTGATAGAAACAGACATGATGGGGGAGAAAGGAATAGGAATGATGGGAATGATAGGCATAACGGTGATAGGAACCGAGAAGAATGGAATAATGGGGACATGTATCATGATGATAGACGTAGGGATAGAGATGATGATGATGAGGCTTCGGTTAACCACCGTAGGCTTCACAGTTCACTGTGGGAGATAGACCTGGTATTCTGATATTTGCTCCCAGGAATCAAGTTCCTGAACAAAATCCTACTCAGGAAGAGTTCCAGGAGGAGATTTTGAGGGACTGGAGAGCATCCAGTGAGGGTTTCAGAAATGAGATGACATTTGCTGAATATTCTGAAATGAGGACTAGGTGTAGACCTCGGAGGGGAGGTAGATCATAGAATCAAGAACTGCAGAGGAAAGTAAGTAAAATGACACTTCCTTACTTTGACGGATCAGGTAAGACCACCGCGAGAGCTTGGGTCCAGAAATTGGACAGCTACTTGCAGATTAGTCCCATGCCAGAGGAGGACGCTATTACTTATGCAGCTCTACACTTGGAGGGGACTGCTCATAAATGGTGGAGTAATGGGAAGGTTACACTGGGTCACGATCAGGTCACTTCATATGTGGAGTTTACAGCTACACTGATCGACAGGTTCGATAAAAATGACCCAAAGTTACAGTTCAAGGAGTTGACTCAGTTGAGACAGAACGGATCAATAGACTCCTACATTGCTGATTTCCAGGATATATCTGTTATGGTTCCGGATATTACTGAGCGCAGGTTGGTTGTTCTTTTCATTGACGGATTGTTAGATCAACTTCGCAGATGGGTGAAGGGTTTTGACCCTACTACACTTCAGGAGGCCATGAAGAATGCCTAGGACATTGAGTCATCAGTATGGAGGAATAAGTTTCAATCCAAAGGATTTCCGCCAAGGAAAGATAAGGAGAGGGATAGGAGACCGTTTCAGAGAGATGCAGGACAATAGTATAAGGGTTCTTCTAGATTGGACAGTGATCAGCTGAATGACTTGAGGAGGAAGAAGCTCTATTTTCAGTGTCGAGAGCCTTGGGATCCTTCACACAAGTGTGCTGCCCAAGGAAAAGCCAAACAGTTAGAGTACTTTTCAGCTGATGAGTCTGTTGATGGGGAGCCCCACTCAGATTACAATTTAGAAGCCGAGGGTGCAGAATCAGAGGGCTCAAGGGAAGTATCAGATAGAGAGGATGATTAGCTCTACCTACAGCACGTATCACGAGTATCCAGAAGGAAGGGTCATTCAGGATATGAGAAGTATTGAGCGGGCAATGATGTATTGCTTTACTTGACACAGGTGCCACTCATAACTTCATAGATGAGGGCTTGGTCACCAAGAGAGGGCTGAAAACTGAGGAATTTGAGGGCTTTAAGGTGAAGGTTGTAGATGGTTTTGTACTCACCTGCACTAGGAGGATACCCAATCTATCAATCCAGCTGAACAAATACACTTGCCAATCAGAATTTTATGTTGTCAGTATGGGTGAGATGGATGTTGTGTTGGGTATGAAGTGGTTGAATGATATTGAGGAGTTCACTCTCAACTTGCAGACAATGGAAATGAAGTTTGAGGTGGACGGAGTTAGACATGTGCTCAGAGGCATTTCAGATGGGGGATTGAGAGTTGTTTCTCTCAAGTGGATGGAGTGATTGATTCATCATGATCAGGTGGAGTGGGCAGCCGAGGTTATGGTGATGCCTGTAGTAGATTAGCAGAAGCATGTGTATCCTCCTGACATACAGTCTATACTTACTAAACACACCAAAGTGTTTAGTGATATTCCACCAGGTAAACCTCCTGATAGGGGTTTTGAGCATGTGATCGAGTTGGAGGAGGGTGCTAAGCCAATAATCACGATACCTTACAGACACCCAAAGAGGTATAAGGATGAGATCGAGAAGGCTATCAAAGAGCTTCTCGAGATGGGGCACATCAGGCCTAGTAAGAGTCCATTTGCATCATCCGTGGTAATGGTAAAGAAGAAGGATGGGACTCTCAGAATGTGTATCGATTACAGGGAACTCAATAAGAAAACAATCAAGAATAGGTACCTGATTCCCAGAATCGATGAGCTGATCGATGAGTTGCACGGGACCTGTTACTTCTCCAAGATTGATTTGAGATTCGATTACCATCAGATATGGGTCAGAGATGAGGATGTGGAGAAGACAACATTCAGGTGTCATTATGGGCACTTTGAGTTCTTGGTCATGCCATTCAGTTTGACCAATGCACCAGCTACCTTCAGTCCTGTATGAACAAGGTGTTCAGAGAGCAGTTGAGGAGATTTGTGTTGATTTTCTTTGATGATATACTAATTTATAGCAGGACATGGGAAGAGCATCTGAAACACATTGACATTGTGCTGAGCATCTTAGAGAGTGAGTCGTTGTATGCCAAAATGTCAAAGTGTGAGTTTGGGATGTTTGAGTTGCTATACTTGGGTCATATCATCAGTGCTGGTAGTGTGAAGGTAGACCTGGAAAAGATTCGAGCAATTGTGGATTGGCCACCACCAAAAAATCTCTCATATCTTAAGGGATTTCTTGGCCTCTGTGAATATTACTGCAGGTTTGTGAAGGGGTTCTCTTAATCAGCTGCTCCCCTTATTGATTTGACTCGTAAGGATGCTTTCAGTTGGTCAGATAAGGCACAAGAGTGTTTTGACAGGTTCAAACAGATCATGAGTACTTGCCCTGTGTTAGCTATTCCAGATTTCAGCAAGCCCTTCGAGCGACAGTGTGATGCCTCGGGTGTAGGCATTGGTGCGGTAATCATGTAGGATAAGCACCCCATTGCATTTGAGAGTAGGAAGTTGAGGGGTGTGGAGAGGAGTTACAACATATATAATAAGGAGATGTTAGCCATCATGCATGCATTGGCTAAGTTCAGATAGTACCTGGTGAGCAGCAAATTTATGGTTAAGATGAATCACAACAGTCTGAAGCATTTCCTTAGGCAGAAGGATTTGAGTGAGAGGCAACAGAAGTGGGTCAGCAAGTTACAAGCCTACGACTTTGACATTGTTTATGTCAAGGGAAAGAAGAATGTTGTTGCCGACGCGTTATCTAGGAGGCCTCATTTGTGTGCACTAAGTGCTATTGCTGATGATTGGAGAGAGTTGATTTCAGCAGAGTATGCCAAAGATGAGTGGGCTACTAGAGTGATTGATGGCACCATCAAAGATGACAGGTACACAGTGGTAAATGATTTGATCATTTACAAGGACATGATCTTCTTGGTGTCGGGTTCACAGATGAAGCAAAAAGTTTTTAGGGCATTTCATGACTTGCCTGTGGCAGGACATCTAGGATACTTCAAAACTTATAGACAGGTCAGAGAGAGGTTCACCTGGAAGGGCCTCAAGACCGAGGTGATGCAGTATGTAAGAGAGTGCCCAATATGTCAGCAGAACAAGCAAGAGCACTCACTTCCAGGAGGTTTATTGTAGCCCCTACCCATTCTTGACAGGAAGTGGGATAGCATTTCTATGGACTTTATCACAAGGTTACCTAGAGTCCAAGGTAGGGATTGCATTTATGTGGTGGTGGACAGATTGACGAAGTATGCACACTTCTTTGCTATTCCTACCACTCACACTACAGCTCAGGTTGCAGAGTTGTTCTTTCGTGAGGTATTTCGACTTCATGGGTTGCCTAGGAGTATTGTCAGCAATAGGGACAACAGGTTCCTCAGTAATTTTTGGCAGGAGCTCTTCAGGTTGTTAGGGACAGAGCTCACACCCAGTACAAGTTATCACCCCCAGACTGATGGTCAGACAGAGATAGTGAATAAGTGGGTGGAAGGATACCTCCGAAACTATGTTTCAGGGAAGCAAAAGGCATGGATTAAGTGGCTTCACATGGGAGAGTATTGCTACAATTCCACTTACCACATGTCCATTCAGATGTCACCCTTCATGGCATTATATGGTTATGAGGCACCGAGCTTTGTTGATTTACTGTTTGGTGATAGCAGGGTACCGAAGGCCACAGACTTCCTTCAGGAGAGTCAGGATATCATGAGGGCATTGAAGGAAAACATACAGAAGGCTCAGAATCAGTAGAAGCAGTATGCAGATCAGCAGAGAACTGAGCGATCATTTGAGGTTGGTGACATGGTTTACCTCATGCTGCAGCCTTATAGGTAATCTACTCTTAAGAAGAGTGGAGTGAAGAAGTTGAAGCCACGGTACTATGGACCTTTTAGGGTCTCTAGGAGGATTGGTGAGCTGGCTTATGAGTTAGAGTTACCAGCAGGGAGCAGGGTACATAATGTGTTCCATGTTTCTCGCCTCAAGAAGGCACTGGGGCACAATGTGACACCTTTAGTGGAGTTGCCTCCTCTTGATGAAGAGGGGAAGTTGATATTGGTATCCGAGGCAATCATTGACACCAGGGATCATAATTTAAGGAGGAGGATTATCAGAGTACCTGGTCAAATGGAAAAATCTGCCAGTTGAGGATGCTACGTGGGAGAACGAGTGGATTCTGGAGCATCCTGAGTTGAGATTGCTTGAGGCAAGCAATCTTAGGGAGGGCGGACTGTAATGTCCCCTTCTCGACACATGGTTAGTCTATCATGGAGTTCCCATGGGCTAACAGTTTGGTTAGGGAACTGTGGTTAGTTGGCTCTGGAGATCCTTGTCAGTGGGTGAGTTGGTTTGCATTTAGAGGATCCAGTTAGCACCCTCATGGTTGGTTCAGTGGGCTCTTGGTCGTTACTTACTATTTTTAGTAAGTTCGGGTACTGTGTCAGTTCGGGATTTTTAGAGTTGGATCAAATGCGTTTTGTCGAGACCTTTCTGGTAAGCTAAAGATCAGCGAATTCTGACACTATCTTCATACTTATTTTAAAGTCCAAAGATCTATTAATTTATATTAACATGGACTTTATTATATTTAGCCAGAAAAAGTGAAATTAATGAAATGGAGACATAAAGTGAAAGTAAATTATTTTTCTCCATCCCTAGGAGACATAAAGTGAAATTAATTGTTATTTTCCCTCCTAATTGCCCAACGCCTATCTTGGAGGAAGATAAAAAGGTCATTTGGAGCTCATTCGATTTTATGCTATGTTTTGATATTTACTTGTGAGAGCTCTACTAGGGTTTCTGGAGTTTGAGAATTTGCATCAGGCTATTGGAGACAGAAACCTCTATTAGTGACGGTATCCCACAGGTGTGAAAGACCACCCAACAGTGCCATTGACGGTGGATGTATTTGGCATTCACATATGTGCTGAAATAGAGACATTTGAGGTTGTTTCTTGTGCTGAGTGAAAGATCTTTTTCTATTGCTGTTATAAGTTGATAATGGATGGTATAGAAGGCAGAAATCAGAGTGTTTGAAGTAGTTCCTTGCTACTGTACCTTTCCATTGTTTGGCCGTACTGCATAAAGAGGAGTTTGGAGTATTGTAGGGAAGCTTTTCTCTTTGCTTCTACTACTCATTCATGGTCTTTGGGAGGTGTTTAGTGCTTCAGTTGTTGCTCTTATATTTTGTATGAGACATTTGTGACATTCTATGGAAATTTGATGCATTTCCAGCCATACCCACTTGCTGGTCCATTTCCGGCGGCCGTACCAAGTTGCATATTTTCATATGGGTATGTGATAGTAATTGTTTCCTGGCTATTTTACTATCTGGGTTGTCTTTAGTTTCTTTAGATTCATTGTATATTTTCTAGGTTTAGGTTCTATGCTATATATTGTGTGCTCCGACACTACATCTGTAGGAAAACATAAAACCCCCTTCTGCATCTTCTATCTATCTGAAAGAACACACAAAAATCTAATAAAAATCACACAATTAAGATTTTAAAAAATACAAATAGGTACGTCACATTATAGAGTATCAAAGATTGCACATGGGGATGATTTGAAAGTTTCATGTCCAACATACATATGCTTTGACAATGAGGATACTTTGCATGATAGTAGACCACATGATTGGTGTGAAAGGATAGTATCAGGATCACATTCAGCTGAGATAGAAACAATTGGTGATTGTAAATTCGATAGTAGTGAATATCCAAAGATAAATGCTTCTATTGAATCTTGTGATAATGGAGTCTCAAGATCACAATCGTGTGGGAAAGTTACTTGTGAGGCTGAAAATAATGGTGATGCTTTTTCATTGGATGGTGCCAAGACTCAAGAAAATAAATATCAGATGCAAATTGATTTCTTCTGCTTCCTAGTTCAGATAGAGAACCATCATTTGGAAGATGATAGCAAATACAGTTGCATAAAATATCACACAGAGATTTAATCTAGGCTATCATACAAGTGTAAAGTTATACATGGTTTTCAGATGTATAATGATGAAGAATATACCATCATCACTGAACAGTTAAATATGGATATGTCCAATCATGCAAACTTCAATGCTATGTTCAAATTGGTTTTACTACAGCGTGACCAGAACAAAATTTTTGACAGAGGAAAACATGGGTTTTTCTTTTGGCATCAGGCCATCAACTGAAGTGTGATTTTTCAAAACATATCAGGTTAGGGCATAAGTGATATATGGACTCTATTGCCCAATGGAGTAAGCACTGGTCTGCAAGCACCGGTCTGCTCCCCAGAGATTTGGGATCTTGCTATGCCCACAACGGGCATACATCCCCAGACAGAGCCACTATTGGAACCTAAAGTTGCATACCAATTTTTGCAAAAAAATTTAGGCTTCCATGTGAAAAATCAACTCTCAGAAATACACTTGTGCAATCTACCTGAGGAGCCTACTTTGGAGAACCATAATTTTAAGCCTACTCAGTTTTATGCAAAATTACTTTGCAAACATACTTTCCTATCATATGTGAGTGCACATGTCTAATTTCAGCTTCTTATGATGAGATTTGACTGAGTTTTGAGGAGTCAAGCTAAAGGGTTTTGGAAAAATTTTGTTGTTTGCACAATCTAAAATTAGTCCAGGAGGCCAACTTGGGAGGTTAATATCTTGCAGATGGATAATATCATAATGAACCAATTGGTGTTCCTAATTCACCTTATCAAAATCTACTTCTATGTCCGGTTTGAAGACTCCAACACATCATTTTCTATTTTTTCAAAATGAAAAGCAAATGCATTTAGCCTTGATTTCACAGTTTCACCTCCAGAGAGGTCAACTTTGGACCTAAATATTTTGTGATTAGAGATGATTGGTGAAAAAATCTCTTGTACATGCACTCCTCAAGCCTAAATGGACAAAACCCTACAGTTACAACTTCCCAGGAAGAGATTTAATGGTTTTTTTAAAATTGCAAGTTGGTGAGCTCTAATTAGGTTTTGACAGGGGCAGTTTTCAAGAAGGTTAATTTGGAGGCTAATATCTAACAATTTGGTGGCGTTCATAACAAACCAATTGGTGTCTCAGATTCTTCCCATATCAGTGTGCTTTCATGCCAATTCTCAAGAGCCCAGCACTTCGTTTGATATTTTTTCAAAATCAAATCCAAATGGGTTTTACACAGTTTGTGACTGTATTCCCAGGCAGCTTCAGAAAGGTCAACTTTGGCATCTGATATCTTGCGAAGGAAGAGGAATGATGAAAAATCCTTTTGCACACATGTTCATTTGACCTAAATGAACTAATCTCCAGAAGGGTAGCCCCTCAAAATCAGCTTTGATAGTTTTTCAAAGAGGCAAGTTGGCAAGTTTCAGTTGAGTTTAAATAGGCATGAAAACATGCTGAGTGAGCTCCTTTGATTGTGAGAAGATTTTAAACCTAATAAATTCACACCAAACCATTTCGTAACTATACTCCCCTATCATAACTCAACATACTAGTGTATTTTTGTGGCTCTGGGAGAAGTTTTGATCAGTTTCCTAGACTGATTCTAAAGGCTACTTGGCCTATTTTGCTCACAGTGTAAGATACCTAAAAGTGGATTCTGATGATAACCCATTTCATTTTCTCACCTCAGGAGCATATTAAGGCAATTCTAGATCAATTCAACAAAAAACTCGTTTCAAAACAAACAAAAAAAAGTTGGGCCCACAAGGGGACCCAACTTGTGTCACACAATTATTGCGGGTGAAGCTTACAACAAAGAAATTTGTTTGTGATGATCTCTTTTGAGTAGTATGTGTACAAATTGATATGGAGGGACAAATTTTTTCTTTCTTGACACGAACAAAGCTTTCTTCATCTTGGAGTCAATTTAAATGTCCTAAAATAGAAAGAGTTTTTGACGATAATTAAGTTTGCATAATCTAGTCTAGTATTTTTTCTTAGCTGCCAGTGATGCAAAGTTACATGGAGTGTTAAGAAACACATTGGGCAGCCTTAATCTTGATGATAATTTGTGGGTTCCTCTTGTTCCTGGGGCAATTAAAAAACACATGGATATGGAAAGGGCATAATTTGGTTTGGCCTTAGACAATATTTGTTTTTCTGACTGTTTACATCACATAGAGATCAAGTCTGACATGATGTGTGATAGATAATATTTTTGCTCACTTCAACACCTGCTATATTCAAAGACCCTTTTCAAAAATCTTCAGATGAAAATGATCACATTAGAAATAATTTTGCATCAAACATGGATCGTTTTTCCTCAGCCAGAGCCATTAATGAACATGTCAGCTTAGCAATATTAGCTGCAAAAGGCCAATATTTCTACAATCTTTAAAAAATGAGACAACAACTACATTGTTATATGTTTTGATCATGTGTTCATCACTGTATCCATGCTTTGAGCCCGCCAAGAATAGTAGAAAATACATTGCTTTTCTAAGCCTATCTTCTAGTGTGCGGTGGATGCAGTTCAAACATTGATAATTGCTGCCAAAATACTTCTTGCCCAAAATTTTAGGGTGATTCAAGACTTTGAAGGAGATGTACCTTTATCCATCCTTCAAGAAATTTTGTCCAATGATGAATTGAGAAGATATCCTTTGTGATTTTGTTATGGAGTGGACTAGTTATGGACTCTTGCAAACAACAAGTTCTCTGTACATGAAGCACAACACAGAGCATGACCCACCATATTGGAGGGGTCCTATTTGGATTAACATAAATTACCTCATTCTCTCGGCACCTCATCATTATGCTCAAGATTTACACCCATACAAAACAAGAGCAGCTGAGATTTATACCAAGCTTAAACAAAGTTTCATTGAGAATATTGTGTTCCAATACTTTGGAAGTGGTTACTTTGGGAGAAATATGATAATACTACAACTGGCAGATGTAAAATTGGATTCCAAAACCTCTGATAGCATACTCCTGGCTTGTGCATCCATCAATGTATAGTTGAAAATATTTTTTTGGATGTTGTAGTTGTAGATCCCCTGCTAGATATGCACGCGAAATTTGGAAGCATAAACAAGGAACGTGAACAGTTTGACAAGAATCCTCAAAGATATATTGTCTCATATAATTCAATGATTGTCAGATATGCACGACATGGATTTGATCTCATGAAGCACAATGCATGCATGATACACACAGTTTGGATTTGAGTAAAAGGCTCCAGAAACTTTCAAGAAAATGCAATAAGAAAATGTGATGCCCTATTCCTCAAACATTGTCAGTAACTCCCAGCACATGCTGAAACAGGAGATTTGAAACTAGGCTAGAATTAGGGCAAAACACTGTGAAAACCTTGATCAGAGAGACACACATTATCGGACTCACATCTTTAAGTCTCTCTGACCACATAAGATCATGCCGATAACAGAAATTCATCGGGGTAACATGTGCTTATCGGCAGACCTTTTTAAAGTCTCCTTGATACTCCAAGTCTCTCCGATGGGAGTAAAGAAAAGTTTACAATGGAAAGATAGATTCGGGGAAATATTAAATATTGGGGGAGATTATTTAAGTCACATTGATCCTATATCTCTCGCCGATGAGCCCCACGAGGTGAAAAAGTTATTAAAGGGAGAATAAATATTTCCAAAAGGTGCAAATAAAACCGGTAATGTATAAAGGTGAATTTCACATCTTCATTAGAGGATTATTATTTCAAAAGCAAAAATATTTTCCCCAGGGCGATTATTTTAAGCACATAAAGTATTTATATTTTCACCTAAGAAGTTGGGGAATTGACAATTATTTTCACCCAAATGGAATTATTATCAAACCAAGAGTGAAAATACATGTAAAGACATCAAATAAATATTTGCAAATCAAGCCTGAGGAATATTTGGCAGTAAGGTATTTTCACTGAATTGGTGAAACGGGGGTAATAATTATTTCGTCAAATAATAGTAGAAACTTAAGAAATATGATCGGGGAATGAGATAAGGATTGAAGTATTGGAAATACTTTATCATGCTAAGACATAAGATTAAATATTTTGTTATCAAAGATGATGAAGATTAATTTAAATATTTAATTTACTGAAGGCAACTCGTTAAATATTTTATTTTGTCGAGAACAAATTGAATGAAGAGTTGTACCAAAGGACGCACCAGACAACAAAGAGACAAAACCCTAAAATTTGCACAAAAGTATATATGGGAGGTGAAAACTGGAGTAAATCAATAGTAGTAGGATAGAAGACATGATCACCAGTAGAGGATAGATTACATCCATTCACCCATCCATTCCATCTTAGAAAATATTGTCATGCATATTATTTGAAGTATAATGGAGCAGAATATTTTCATGTGGTAGTTTTACTTCCAGTGTTCAACTGTTGTGTTTAAATCAAATCTTAAAGGTTATTGTACTGTCTCCAGAGTGGTTTTCCTTTATTATTCGAATATATAATTCGTCGGAACACATTTGCTGTTGTTGTGGGATTTTGTGATTGGTTTCATACTTCGAGTGAATTAAATTCCTTTCAAGTAATTTCACTTAATTGGTTCCATGAGATTAAAATCCTTTTGAGATGATTATTTTGATTGGTTTCTCTCAAAGTTAAGAATTAAATATCCTTTCATGACATCACAGTAATATTGGAGAATAGCACTGGGATTAGTAAGAAGAGTACTGTAACTGACAAATTTGCATGTTTGCACAAGATGCAGACATCTCAAGTGCCCAACTGTTAGAGTTAAGTTGAGGAGTGAGTTAACCAATTATACATATCTATATCCATTATCCATCCATTATCCATCGACTCCATTAGCCCAATAGATTTAGGCATTGGTCTTATTCATTTCACTAAGTTGAACATATTCACTCAATTTACCTTGATATTGCTTATACAATTTATACCAAATTAGAATTATACCAATTCCTTTTTAGAATTCCATAAGATCCCATTCAAATAGAAGTAATTAGCAAGCTCTCATCTATTCCATACCCTTTGCCACTGTGGATAGATCCATCAACTCAAACATATCCATTTTATCTACTTTAGCTATTAAGGTTCACCCACCTAGGACTAGCAAAACCTAAAGTGCAGGGAGTCATCAACCCTACAGGTTAACTCTGTTTTGTTAGTTCAAAAACGTTGCAAATCTAAGCATAGAGCCTAGCATCCTCTTAGGATTTGCAACTTGCATTTTTGAGACCTAACAGATTGTTGGAACCTCAAATTGCATACCAATTTTTGCAAAAAAAAATAGGCTTCCATGTGAAAAAATCAACAACTCTCACTAATACACTTGTGCAATCTACCCGAGGAGCCTACTTTGGAGAACCATAATTTTAAGCCTACTCAGTTTTATGCAAAATCACTTTGCAAACATACTTTTCTATCATATGTGAGTGCACATCTCTGATTTCAGGTTCGTATGACGAGATTTGACTAAGTTTTGAGGAGCCAAGTTGAAGGGTTTTGGAAATTTTTTGTTGTTTGTAGTGTAAAATTAGTCTGGGAGGCCAATTTAGGAGGTTAATATCTTGCAGATGAACAATATACATAATGAACCAATTGGTGTTCCTGATTCACCTTATCAAAATCTACTTCTATGTCCAGTTTGAAGGCTCCAGCACATCGTTTGCTATTTTTTCAAAATGAAAACAAAATGCATTTAGCCCTGATTTCACAGTTTCACCTCCAGAGAGGTCAACTTTGGCCCTAAATATTTTGTGATCAGAGATGATTGGTGAAAAAATCTCTTGTACACACACTCATCAAGCCTAAATGGACTAAACCCTCTAGTTACAACTTCCCAAGAAGAGATTTAATGGTTTTTAAAATTGCAAGTTGGTGAGCTCTAATCAGGTTTTGTCAGGAGTAGTTTTTAAGAAGGTTAATTTGGAGGCTAATATCTAGCAGTTGGGTGGCGTTCATAACAAACCAATTGGTGTCTGTAATTCTACCCATATCAATGTGCCTTCATGCCAATTCTCAAGAGCCCAACACTTTGTTTGATATTTTTTCAAAATCAAATCTAAATGGGTTTTACATAGTTTGTGACTGTATTCTTAGGCAACTTCATTAAGGTCAACTTTGGCATCTGATATCTTACGAAGGAAGAGGAATGATGAAAAATCTTTTTGCACACGTGTTCATTTGACCTAAATGAACTAATCCCCAGAAGGGCAGCCCCTCAAAGTCAGCTTTAATATTTTTTCAAAGAGGCAAGTTGGCAAGTTTCAGTTGAGTTTAAACAGGCATGAAAACATGTTGAGTGAGCTACTTTGATTGCGAGCAACTTTTAAACCTAATAATTTCACACCAAACCATTCTGCAACCACACTCCCCTATCGTAACTCAACATACTAGTGCATTTTCGTGGCTCTGGGAGAAGTTTTGATCAATTTCCCAGACTGATTATGAAGGCTACTTGGCCTATTTTGCTCACAGTGTAAGATACCTAAAAGTGGATTCTGATGACAATCCATTTCATTTTCTCACCTCAGGAGCATATTAAGGCAGTTCTAGATCAATTAAACAAAAAACTCATTTCAAAACAATTTTTTTTTAGTTGGGCCCATAAGCGGACCCAACTTGTGTCACACAATTATTGCAGGTGAAGCTTACAACAGAGAAATTTGTTTGTGATGATCTCTTTTTAGTAGTATGTGTACAAATTGATATGGAGGGACAAATTTTTTCTTTCTTGACACGAACAAAGCTTTCTTCATCTTGGAGTCAATTTCAATGTCCTGAAATAGAAAGAGTTTTTGACGATAATTAAGTTTGCATAATCTGGTCTAGTATTTTTTCTCAGCTGCCAGTGATGCAAAGTTACATGGAGTATTAAGAAATATATTGGACAACCTTAATCTTGATGATAATCTGTGGGTTCCTCTTGTTCCTGGGGTAATTAAAAAACACATGGATATGGAAAGGGCATAATTTGGTTTGGCCT
The DNA here is from genome assembly GCA_027924645.1 of Cunninghamia lanceolata. Taxonomy (NCBI): domain Eukaryota; kingdom Viridiplantae; phylum Streptophyta; class Pinopsida; order Cupressales; family Cupressaceae; genus Cunninghamia; species Cunninghamia lanceolata. Next base: position 12,183,437 of record BSBN01001533.1, read on the forward strand.
TAGACAATATTTATTTTTCTAACTGTTTATAGCACATAGAGATCATGTCTGACATGATGTATGATAGATAATATTTTTGCTCACTTCAACACCTACTATATTCAAAGACCCTTTTCAAAAATCTTCAGATGAAAATGATCACATTGGAAATAATTTTGCATCAAACACGAATTGTTTTTCCTCAGCCAGAGCCATTAATGAACATGTCAGCTCAGCAATATTAGCTGCAAAAGGCCAATATTTATACAATCTTTAACAAACAAGACAGCAACTACATTGTTAGATGTTTTGATCATGTGTTCATCACTATATCCATGCTTTGAGCCCGCCAAGAATAGTAGAAAGTGCATTGCTTTTCTAAGCCTATCTTCTAGTGTGTGGTGGATGCAGTTCAAACATTGATAATTGCTGCCAAAATACTTCTTGCCCAAAATTTTAGGGTGATTCAAGACTTTGAGGAGATGTACCTTTAGCCATCCTTCAAGAAATTTTGTCCAATGATAAATTTCAAAGATATCCATTGTGATTTTGTTATGGAGTGGACCAGTTATGGACTCTTGCAAACAAGTTCTCTGTACATGAAGCACAACACAGAGCATGACCCACCATTTTGGAGGGGTCCTATTTGGATTAACATAAATTACCTCATTCTCTCAGCACCTAATCATTATGCTCAAGATTTAGAACCATACAAAACAAGAGCAGCTGAGATTTATATCGAGCTTAAACAAAATTTCATTGATAATATTGTGTTCCAATACTTTGGAAGTGGTTACTTTGGGAGAAATATGATAATACTATGACTGGCAGATGTAAAACTGGATTCCAAAACATCTGATAGCATATTCCCGGCCTGTGCATCCATCAATGCATAGTTGAAAATATTTTTTTTGGATGTTGTAGTTGCAGATGCCTTGCTAGATATGCATGCGAAATTTGGAAGCATAAACAAGGAATGTGAACAATTTGACAAGAATCCTCAAAGTTATATTGTCTCATATAATTTAATGATTGTCAGATATGCACGACATGGATTTGATCTCATGAAGCACAATGCATGTAGGATACACAGAGTTTGGATTTTAGTAAAAGGCTCCAGAAACTTTCAGGAAAATACAATAAGCAAATGTGATGCCCTATTCCTCAAACTTTGTCAGCAGCTCCCAGCAAATGCTTAAACAGGAGCTTTGAAACCAGGCTGGAATCAGGGAAAAACACAAGGAAAACCCTAATCGAAGAGACACACATTATCGAAATCACATCTTTAAGTCTCTCTAACCACATAAGATCATGCCGATAACTGGAATTCATCAGGGTAACATGTGCTTATCGGCAGACCTTTTTAAAGTCTCCCCGATACTCCAAGTCTCTCCGATGGGAGTAAAAGAAAAGTTTACAATGGAAAGATAGATTTGGGGAAATATTAAATATTGGGAGAGATTATTTAAGTCACATTGATCCTATATCTCTTACCGATGAGCCCCACAAGGTGAAAAAGTTATTAAAGGGAGAATAAATATTTCCAAAAGGTGCAAATAAAACTGGTAATGTATAAAGGTGAATTTCACATCTTCATTAGAGTATTATTATTTCAAAAGCAAAAATATTTTCCCCAGGGTGATTATTTTAAGCACATAAAGTATTTATATTTTCACCTAAGAAGTTGGGGAATTGACAATTATTTTCACCCAAATGGAATTATTATCAAACAAAGAGTGAAAATACATGTAAAGACATCAAATAAATATTTGCAAATCAAGCCTAAGGAATATTTGGTAGTAAGGTATTTTCACTGATGTGGTGAAATGGGGGTAATAATTATTTCGTCAAATAATAGTAGAAACTTAAGAAATATGATGGGGGAATGAGATAAGGATTGAAGTATTGGAAATACTTTATCATGCTAAGGCATGAGATTAAATATTTTGTTATCAAAGATGATGAAGATTAATTTAAATATTTTTAATTTGCCAAAGGCAACTCGTTAAATATTTTATTTTGCCAAGAACAAATTGAATGAAGAGTTGTACCAAAGGATGCACTGGACAACAAAGAGACGAAACCCTAAAATTTGTACAAAAGTATATATGGGAGGTGAAAACTGGAGTAAATCAATAGTAGTAGGATAGAAGACATGATCACCAGTAGAGGATAGATTACATCCATTCACCCATCCATTCCATCTCAGAAAATATTGTCATGCATATTATTTGAAGTATAATGGAGCAGAATATTTTCATGTGGTAATTTTACTTCCAGTGTTCAACTGTTGTGTTTAAATCAAATCTTAAAGTTTATTGTACTGTCTCTAGAGTGGTTTCCCTTTATTATTCGAATATATAATTCGTCAAAACACATTTGCTGTTGTTGTGGGATTTTGTGATTGGTTTCATACTTCGAGTGAATTAAATTCCTTTCAAGTAATTTCACTTAACTGTTGTGTTTAAATCAAATCTTAAAGTTTATTGTACTGTCTCTAGAGTGGTTTCCCTTTATTATTCGAATATATAATTCGTCAAAACACATTTGCTGTTGCTGTGGGATTTTGTGATTGGTTTCATACTTCGAGTGAATTAAATTCCTTTCAAGTAATTTCACTTAATTGGTTCCATGAGATTAAAATCCTTTTGAGATGATTATTTTGATTGGTTGCTCTCAAAGTTAAGAATTAAATATCCTTTCATGACGTCACAGTAATATTAGAGAATAGCACTGGGATTAGTAAGAAGAGTACTATAACTGACAAATTTGTATGTTTGCACAAGGTGCAGACATCTCAAGTGCCCAACTGTTAGAGTTAAGCTGATGAGTGAGTTAACCAATCATACATATTTTTATTCATTATCCATCCATTATCCATCGACTCCATTAGCCGAATAGATTTAGGCACTGGTCTTAATCATTTCACTAAGTTAAACATATTCACTCAATTTACCCTGATATTGCTTATAAAATTTCTACCAAATTAGAATTATACCAATTCCTTTTTAGAATACCATAAGATCCCATTCAAATAGAAGTAATTAGCAAGCTCTCATCTATTCCATACCCTTTGCCACTGTGGATATACCCATCAACTCAAACATATCCGTTTAATCTGCTTTAGCTATTAAGGTTCACCCACCTATGACTAGCAAAACCTAAAGTGCAGGGAGTCATCAAACCTACAGGTTAACTCTGTTTTATTAGTTCAAAAACATTGCAAATCTAAGCATAGAGCCTGGCATCCTCTTAGGATTTGCAACCTGCATTGTTGAGACCTAACAAGATTAGCGACTCTGCTGAGGAGTAATCCAGAATTTCGTTAAAGATAATCTCATTACAGAGTCAGTGACGTTTTAAAATTCAAATACAAAAGGGCAACTCTACTGGCAAGAAGAACCCAGAAAGATAAAATTTATTCCTCTTATGACAAGAGGTGGCGACTCTGAAAGAAAAATTGATAAAAATATTTCTAGGCTGAAGTATGCACAACAATTTTTATTTGCCTTATACACATTATGGCACAGTTGGGAAGTTTGGGAATGAAAGAGGTGCATATCAAACACAACGGGATATTTCTACACTACAATTCCCAAATCAAATAAACGTCTATCCGGTCCCACCTGGCCAAAGATTTGTGGGCTGCCAAGATCATGAATATAACCAGTATATGGGGCATTATCAATACCAAATCCCATGTTAAAATCTGCAAAGCAATGTTAGCCCTTGGGTCAATCAAATTCTTCAAGAAGAAATAAGATGGCAGCAACTACTTTTCCAACAGAGGGTAATAGATCTTGAAATATACAAACCAATTGATTTCAGAAACATTTAGGGTTACCCAAATCCTCCTCCCCCTTTGAATGTTACAAATCATTTGCCAAAATTTAATGGATGTAAATGGGAAGATCAACAGATATTGCACCTGCAACAATTCATTGATGTAGTGGTGGATTGGCAAATCAATGGACAAGACGTTATCATGAAGCTATTTGTGAAAACATTGGAAAATGCTACTAAAGATTGGTTTCACAGCCTTCCTACACTTTGCATAACTTTGTGGGATGAACTTGCAAATAAATTTGTGTACCAGTTTAAAGAGAAAGATGAGTGTTTTCAAAATGAAAGTCAAAGTAAATTTGGGGAATCTGGACTTTTCAAAAGAACATGGGAATATGGATTTTCTTTATTCAAGAGAACATTGGATATCTATATGCAAATACCTGTTAATGTTAGGCTTGATAAATCCATCTGCATTGAAACATTCATGAAATTATATGTGCCTCATTTAGACAAATGGCCTGAGTCACAGAAACCAGTTACTTTTGACCAAGTGTATGAAATGATTGGTTTCGTAGAGGAAATTAGGCATGAGCATACTAGCAATGATAAATCTACCAACACAGATAATATGGACAAATATGAAGAGATTGATCAAACAATGCAGCCAGTAGATGAGACATATGTAAGTGAAAATTTTAGTGATGATATTTCAGATTTAAATGATGACGAAGTTTTAAAATACCAAATCTTCACTCGGGATCACGATTACAATCATGAGAATTTTGCACAAGACTTGGAGCCCCAGCATATTCCAATAAATGAGTATGGTCTTCAAAATGTGGATATTCCTTTTGTCCCAGCCCACCCACCACAATACCTAAATCAACAGTTGGGTGAAGAAGAGGTGTGCACATCTAAAAATGATTTTTAGATTTATTCAAACCCATTATATGATCAAATAATAGAAGAAGAACAAATGACATTTTGCCAATATGTACCAAAACAAAAGTATAATGTCTTCTCAAATCCATGTTATGATGAGGATGAAACATTTTTAGGTAGTGAGAGTGCTGCACCAATTCATGATGGAAATGAATATGAATATATACCTAATGATAATTCCATAAATGAAGGAAAATCAAATGATGAAATGAGTGCATTTGAGTATTGTGATGATGATGAAGAAAACAATGAACATTCTCATTTTTCATATCATCCAGGAGGTCAATTCACAATGCATGACAACGAGAAGAATAATGAAAAATATTGCCTTTTATGTGATAAGAATGTATCACATGATAATGTAAAGTTTCAGACAATGCCTGATTATAAACAGCTGAAAAGAGATAAGGACAAAGATGAATATAATATGGTTTTGAAAGTTTCCAATGTCAGTGGATATAGCAGGGTAGACTGCATTATTGTTTTCAAAAGGTGTTTGATGGAATAAAATCAAAATAAGGTATATGACAAAGGCAAAAGGAGGATTTTTAATTTTCTGATGGCCTTGTGCCATCATCCACATTGTGGTTTTTAGACCATATTATTTTAGGGTAGAAGTGACATTTGGACTCTATGCCCAATGGAGTAGGCACTGGTCTGCTCCCCAGAGATCTGGGATCTTGTTATGCCCACGAGGGGCATACATCCCCAGACAAAGCCACTGTTGGGACCTGAAATTGCATACCAATTTTTGCAAAAGTTTTAGGTTTCCATGTAAAAAAATCAACTATAACTCTCAGAAATACACTTGTGCAATCTACCCGAGGAGCTTTCTTTGAGGGATCATAATTTGGAGCCTACTCATTTTCATGCAAAACCACTTTGCAAACATGCTTACCTATCATATGTGAACACATATGTCTGATTACAGATTCCTATGACAAGATTTGGCTGACTTTTGAGGAGTCAAGTTGAAGGGTTCTGGTAAAATTTGCTACCTGCACAATGTGAAATCAGCCCGGGAACCCAACTTTGGAGGTTAATATCTAGTAGTTGAATGATGATCCTGACAAACCAATTAGTTTTCTATATTCCCCTCATGATAATGTACTTTCATACTAGTTCTTAGAACCCCAACTTCTCATTTGCTATTTTTTCAAAATCAAAAGCAAATGTAAAAAGTTCAGTTTTGACATATGCATTTCTAGAAAGTTGCAGAGAGGTCAACTTTGGCCCTTAATATTTCATGACAGAAGATGACTGGTGAAGAATCCTCTTGCACGTATACTCATTGTACCTAAATGATCTAATCCCCTAGGTTGCAGCTTCCCAGAATTAGATTTGATATTTTTTCAAAATGGTCAGTTGGTGAGTTTCAGTTGAATTTGATAGGAGCAGTTTGCATAAAAGACCAAGTGGCCTACTTTGAACAATTATATCTTGCACACCGAGATGATTTCTTCCAAATAGTTTGATGCACTGAATTCTTGGGTCAAAAATCTACGTGCCTATGTATTTTCATAACTTTAGGAGATCATCTGACCATTCTTTTAAGCCAATTCTGAGTGCTCCTTGACCAGTTTGATCACTATGTAAATATGTCAGAAAGAGGATTTTGGTGACAACCCAGTTCATTTTTTCAACTAAGTAGCAATGTTGGGGCAATGTTGGGATGATTCAAGAGAAAAAACTTGTTTAAAAATGATTTTTTTTTAGCCGGACCCACAATGGGACCCAGCACGCTTGACATAGTTATGGAGTTATAAGATACCTCAAGCACTGATCTTTGCAATATAAAGATGATGAAGTCTGAAGGACTTCCTTTTGATGATCTTTGACAAACACATACTTTCCTACATTCAGTTTGAGGCGGAGCTCAACAATTGATTTAACAATACCTCACAGGTTAATGAATATTCAAATTGATTTGCATAGCCAACTCTCGAGGCTAATACTTTATATAACATGGTTGGTAGTTATAATTACTTCAAGGTGTTACTAAGCATATAATGGGTTATACCAGAAGGCATGGACTGGCCTCTAAGTTGAGGCATTACCCGAAAGATGTGGTGTATTCCATAGCAAATAAAACTCAAGACACGAACTCAAACGAGGCACAGTCAAAAAGTTTCCAAATTCATATGACTGAGGCACATTAAAATGGTGTTGCCTATGCAAATTGAGGTGCTGCTAGATCATATAGAAGATGTGGCCCATATTATGTCATGGTGCCAAGCTTGTAGAATATGGCACATACAAAGTATGATGCGGCCCGTATAAACTCCAAAGCCATTGTATATGATGCAAACCCAAATCATACTTCGTAGATGACATGATTGGGAGTAAGAAAGAGACACCATGTTCAATTGGCAATGTAGATTTTGGATCCACTAATTCAGTTGCATCACAATATGGAGAAGATCCTCGACATCTTGAAACAAATAGCACTTATAAACTGCAATACACCAGACTATCACATAGAGAAGTTTTAGGAAGGAAGAAAGAAATATTTTTAATACTCAAGAAGTGTAGCGTGTTCGTTTAGCTTTCCACAGTCCAAAATTCTAGCAGTAGCTAATGACTCGTCTATTTTACCTAGAGGTTTATCATGTGATAAACATACGAGTTCATTTCATACAAGGTTGGAAGACTTTTCTAATGGAAAGTCATATGAAGCTACCACAAGTGAGAAGCCACAAGCGTGACACAATTTACCTATGTATCTATTCAAGCCCTTATTTGAAATCTAAAATACTTTATGAACACTAAAATGTGATTGAGGCCACTCGAGAATTCTATGTGGCCATTGGTTATTATCAATGCTATTGTTGGGAGTCTGGTAGGAATAGGTTATGAAATATTGTTTGATAATATTCATGATATGAAATAATCCTTTTCAAATACCAGTTTATGATTTCAAAGAAGCATACATCTTAACCTTGTGAAAAGGGGTAATCATGTTAACTATCCTACATAACAAGCATTTGAAGTAATTGTGAATGAAGAAGAAACTTAGGGATGTCTAGCTTAAATGGACTAAGTACTTAGAATTTGTATACGCCAAGCTTAAATAAAAGGTCTCATGCTATTAATGGCATTGTTGCACATTTGCCAGAACCCTAAAAATGGTATTGTAAAGCAAAAGCCTATCGGAGAGAGATAAAGGCATAGGAGGACACTTTTAAAGTCTCCTTGATACTTTACTTTAAGTCTCTCCGATAATGCAAAAGGATGAGATCATGCCACAAAATAGAAGAAAGCATATAATAGCGTAAAAAATGGCCAAAATAAAGGTAGCAAATAAGTGGGACCACTACAACGTAGTTGACAAAGCTCTAGTCATCAAATTTCTTCTCATTCTAATGAAAGAACATCTAGAATCAAAATAGAAAGCAGCAAGCCAAAGTCATTCCATTCTTTTGTCATGAGATTTTGAGATCATTGTTATTCCATATAAGTCACTTGTTTTCAGAAGTGAGTAAGGTCATACATTTTCCTTCTCAACAACGAAATGATTTTCCAATTGTTGGTCCCACTTCAAATAGTGTTGCATCTACATTTACAACCATCTTCCTTGATTAGCTCAACTCTGATAGGTGACATATAAACATCTCACATATGGAATTGCCAATCTCAGCTGAGTGTTCCTATTTGGGCAAGGTGGTTGATTTCGTTTAGGCTGTTATTGTGGACCGAAGCCTTGGGACCAAGGAAAGAATAAAAGATGAAAGCATACCAAACCCTAAATCATGAAAGAAGGATATATCGGCCAGACATGTATAATCGGTGAAAAATCTCCAAGTCTCCCCGACCTCGTATGTCCCATCGATGAGCAAAATTTTAAAATATTTTTTTCGCGCAATAATATGTTTCACCCAAGGAATGCAAAACCATACATTAGATAACTGGTTTCACCCAGGAGTATTTTTCATCAGGTGAAAGCACACAAAGCGAATGCAATGCAAAATATTTTTACCGAAGGAGTTAAAAGTGGGTGATTATTTTTTCCAAAAGAATATTTATTTAAATATGGTAAAAACATATATGAGTAAAAATTGGACTTGAAGTTTCCAAGAAGATTACCATTAGAATTAATTTTCAAGGAGATTACGAGAATGAAGTTTAATTAAAATATTTAATTTGCCAAAGGCAACTAATTAAATATTTTATTTTGCCAAAAATAATTGAACTAAGAGCTGTACCAAAGGATGCACCAGAATGTAAAGAGTCATAACCCTAAATTTTAAAAATATATATGGGAGATGCAAATCGAAGAAAGAAAAAAAATCAAGAGATTAGAAAAACATCATGATCAGAAATAGGAGTTAGATAACTGGATGGATTGATCAGTTGCCGAAATAAAAAATTATGATGCATATTGTAAAATCTTTTGAAATTGTATAATGGAGAAGAATGCATAAATTGGTGATTTAATATTGGTGTCTATTGTTTGTTGAGCTGAACAATTATTTGGTTGTCTCCACATTGTTATTTCTCTGTTATTTGAACATGAGTTTCCAAGTTGATATTTTAGTTTCATCGAGACACACTTGTTTTTGTGTAATCAAATTAATTGGTTTCTATTAAAGAATTAAAATCCTTTTGATTGATTATAGTAACTTGGAAGTAACATTTGGATTAGTAAGAAGAGCCATATAATTGACAAGATTGCCATACTGTCTCCAACTCAATATCGTCTTGATATTCAAATTGAGGATCTACTTCATTTGTCAATACACACTTGCTATCATTGTGTAATTCTGTTGATTGGTTCCTTCAAAGAAGGATTAAAATCCTTTCAATAAGTCATAGTAACCTAGTAGGATCGAGTGGATCAATAAGTAGAGTATGTCAGTCACATTCTTGCACGTTTATACAAGGTACAAACAAACACAAGTACCAAACAATTAGAATTGTAACTAGTAAGTAAATCATATATCATATACACCTTGACTCCATTAGCCCAATAGAAATTGGCACTAGTCATACGAATTCCACTCTAGGATTCCATAAAATCTTATTCAAACAATTACATCTCAGATCTTAGTATTAGGAGTAGAAGTAGTTTGCAATCTTTCATCTATTCCACACTTTATGCCATTGTGAGTAGATCCCTAAAATTCATTTGAGTCATACATTCCTTTTATCTGCTTCAGTTTTCAAGGTTCACCTGCCTAGGTTTAGCAGAGCCTGCAGTACAGGGAGTCATCAACCATTTAGATTAACTCCATTAGTTAGTTCAAAAAATGTTGCAAGTCTAATCATAGAGCCTAGCATCCTCTTAGGGCTTGTAACCTGCATTTTTGAGACCTAACAAGAAGAACATGCAAGATCGCCCTAAGAAAGGAAAGTTTGAACCTAATTGGTTGGGTCCCTTTATTGTCACAGCTAGTTATGGATTGGGATCCTATCAACTATCCACACCTAAGGGGCAGCCTCTGGAGGAACCTATGAACATCATGCACTTGAAGAAATTCTATGCATGACCCATCAAATATCCCAAGTCAAAAATAAAAAAATTAAAAAAAAAAAAAGCAAGAAAAATTGAGTGCAATAAAGCCGTCCAATGGTGAAAATCACTCTTGTGACGCCTTGGATAAGTACCATGGTGAAAACCTATTTTTAGGTGCCATGTGTAGTGGCCAGTCCTACCATCTAATACAATCCCTCTATGCACCCATAACTATCTATCATGCCATAATAAATCCATCATTGCATAATTATCCATCCCATTTACATACCATAGCTTGGAGTTTGAAGCATTTTTGGTCATCCCACCCTCATCTCCTTTCATAAATCCCACCCACAAATAAAATCCTGGAGACGGTATCCTTATATGCTCCTGAGAGTTGGAAATCATATCAAAATACAAAAAAATCACAACATTCCAAAAATCCCGAAAACAATCATAACATTCAAAAAACTCAAAAACATCAAAATATCCCCTCAAAATACAAAAAAATCAAAATATCATCAAAAAAATCCAAGCAATAAATATACCCACAAACATCATCAACCCGCATCTTCTTCCATCACAACCACTCAGAACCATCCTTCTATCCGCGAGCCATCCCTACATCATCACGTCTAACCAGAACTACATATTTATCTTGCTCGCATCTTTTAAGGACCTTGATCTCGTGGATACGGGTATGTAGGTAGTTTGGAATACGAAGAAAGTATCCAGTACTCAGGTCCACAAGATGCACCCATTCAATCTAGTTGGATGGTCCAAATCGATCAAACTTACCTTGCAAAGAAAACTAAGCATCAACATCAAAACATCATCCTCAAAATGCAAAAATTGTCAATCAACAAATCAAACCTCATCATCACAAATAGTTAGCTATTTGCTTGCTTATCCTTTTTAACATCTACATCCAACAGCCTTATCAACACATTCTAGCCTTAATGGATATATCGTTCCTACAATAGGCAAAATTTATTTATCCTTAATCATCATCATCCTTATCTTATCTAAACATCTCTTGGCAAGAAATACATGGCTGTGGTCTTGCTCGTGATTGATCTTGTTGATTCCTTATTGTTTTAATCGTGAGCCTCATTTTTAGGGATACTCGAAAGCTGCCTTGATCTCATCATATCTTGGTATGTGGACGAGGACACCTAGAATGGAGCATAGTCATTGTTTTGGATGCTGTGTTTGTAGGATGGTCTCCTTACCTCTAAGAACGGTATTCAATCTTGATAATGATGTCTCAGTTCTAGCATATTTCTCTCTTGGGGCATTTAAGCATAGATCTCACCTTTTATGTTTCTAGGAGGTTATGTTATGAGTCCCCTTCCATCATCTAGTCAAGGTTGTGCTATCTTACAGGTCTAGGTACTTATCCCTTTGCTTGTAAGTCTGGTCCATGCAAAAATAGGATAGTAATCAACACTTTGGTCCTGTCATACCTTTGTGCACTCTATCCTATTTTTCTATAATACACCTAGAAATGCTCTCAATGTTATCATGTAAGTACTAATCCTAGCTCATTCCCCCCATCCAAGTTTTTCATCCATCTAACTTCTTTTCTATTTAACATGTCTTGTCTACCCCCCCTAACATGAGTCCCTCAATGACGTGGTGTCTACTGACTTGTTTTTTCGTCCTGCCTTCATTTTTTACCTCCATTTCTTACCTTTTCGAGAGTTCACCCTAAAAAAAAAAATTGCCTGATCTCTCGAGGGGGCACCCTTACCCATTTTATTCCTCCTTGTAGCTGGGGCAATTTTTCTTTGACCTGACGCCACTCCTTGCTAAGTCATGACGCCACGTCAAAGAGGGGCAAATGTAGACACCCTAAAATGTCCTAACCATTTAATCGTCCCAATTAATTAATTAAATTTTATTTAATTAATTAAAATCCTTTGGTCACCTATATTGAATTAATTTAATTCAATATTTATCCCCTTCTAATGTTAGCCCATATTAATTAAATAAATATTAAATATTTATTTGGTTAATATTCCCATTCACAATTCCAACTTAATCACATCCTTAATTAATTAAATAAACCCACTTTATTTAATTAATTATCCCTTTGTCACATGTCTCCATAAACCAAATAAAAAAAATTAAAATAAATCCCTCACCTCTCACCTCATTGCAACACGTGTCACACCATTTACCCTCCACTTAATCCCTTCACATGACTTGCCAATTTAAATATTTTTATTTAAATTGGAGCTAATTATTCTCCTCCTTCCATTTGTCACATGACTACATAGTCACATGCACCTCTTAGCCTTTTATTCTAATTTAAAATTCATCTCTCTTCTCCATCGCACACTTGTCACAAAGCTAAACTTGATCTATGTATGATTAATCTCAACCATCCATAAGCCAAAAGTCAAAATCAAATCTCATCCCTCCATTTCAACCAAGATTTTCTATAAATACAACCCTCTTCTAAGCCATTTGCATCCAATCTTGAGCATATCATCACTCTGTCAAAATCTTCTTGCATCTTTGAGCTAGGGTTTAGTGATTTGCATTTGCATGAGAGCATTTCACATTTCAATCTTGTGGGTATAGCTAGAATGTCTTGGGTGTAGCATTCTCAACCTTAACCATGGATTGTGGATCATCTTGAAGGTATATTGCATTGTGTTATTTGCATTTTGTTATCATTCACTTCATGTTGATTTTCATGATTTCACCTAGTCATGTCCTTATTGTTACCAATCAACAACATGTCATTCACATACAAAGTGATAACAATAAACTAATCACCATCCCACTTATAATAAACATAGTGATATGATTTCAATCTAACAAATCCCAACTTTAACACATAAGAATCAAATTTCTAGTACCACATTCTAGGAGACTATTTGCAACTATATTTAGAGATTTATTTAACTTGTAAACAACTCTTTATCCTTTCTCACATAGTGCTCCTATTGTGTCATGTAGATCTCTTTCTTCATATCGTTGTGCAAGAAAGTTATCTTCACATCCATCTACTCAACATCAAGATCAATAACCACAAAACTAGACAACATAAATCTAATGGATAAAAGCTTTGCAACTAAATAAAAGATTTCATCAAAATCTATTCCCTCGACTTAGAAATATCCCTTAGCGACCAACCTTGCTTTGTACTTCTCAACCTTGCCCTAAAATTTACTTTTTCTCGAAGACCCATTTGTAACCAAGAGGCTTTATCCCTTAGAAAAATGAACTAGGTCCCATGTGCTATTCTTCTTTATCACTACCATCTCCTCAACCATGGCTAATTTTGAGACTCACTATCATTCATCCTCATTGCCTCCTTCATAGTTCTGGGCTCATTAGTGTTAGTAGACAAAGCAAATATACATCTAAAATTAGGCAAGCTATACCTCTTTGGTTGCTGCCTCTACTAAGTAGACCTCCTCAAAAGTTAAGGTGGAGGTTCTTCCTCTTTTGAGCTCTCAAAGCTCTAGTACTATCCTCTTTATCTTGTCCATCCTAAACCTCTAGTTTAGCCTCAAGTGTAGCTTCCTCAATCTTTGGTTGTAGATGCACAATTGACTTCACATCATCTTTCCTATCACTAGATCCTAGTCCCTTCACACTAACACTATAGCCGATGAAGATACATTTTTGCTATGAACTGCAACTTAGACAAATTCTTCTCCTTGAGCACATGAACATATGGATTACAACTAAATAGCCACTTTTTTTTTTAAAGTGAGGGATTTTTATCTGTCCAAACCTCCTTTAGGGTTTTGTTAACAAGAACTAATGTAGGAGACTTGTTAACCAAATAACAATGTGTACTAGTGCTTTTGCCCAAAAATTTTGATCCAAATTGGCTCCACTAAGCATACTTCTAGCCCTCTCCATCAACATATTGTTCATCCTCTCCACAACTCAATTCTTTGAGGGTGTATGGAGTTGTCTTATGCCACACAATCTCATTGTCCTTATAGATTCTATCAAACCCCACTTAGCAATATTCCCCACCATTATTTATTTTCAACATCTTGATCTTCCTATCCATCGAGTCCTCAACAAGAACCTTAAAATTCCTTAAACTAACTAAAGACCTCAAAATTATGCTTAAGAAAATAGACCCATGTCTTCCAAGAGAAATTATCAATGAATGATACATAATACTAGGATTTGAAAGTGAAGGTACATTTATTAGACTAAAACATTCACTATGAATTAAACCCAAAATTCCCATAGATCTAGCAAAGCTCAAATAAAACTAAACATGATTTTGCTTCCCATATAGACAATGTTCACAAAAGTCAAATCTAAGGAACAATTAACCAACCCCTCTACAAGATTTTCATTTTTCAAGGCTCTAAGGCCTTTCTTACCAATGTGGCCCATGTGCACATTCCATAACATAGTCTTTTTAGCTAGTAACTTACTCTTTGAGGAAAGAACATTCTTCAAAACCCAAACTCCATTTCTAGGTTTTGCAATTCCTTTTATTGCAAGTATTGATCATGTAGGTGTAGATATTGTTACATGTTTATATGATGCAAGTACAAAGTTGCAAGTGTAGTTGTAGCAAGTACCATTGAACTATTACACTGAATGTAGATGCTAACATTAAGGGGAAAAAAATATCCCAACCCAAACTCCCTTTGCAAGCACCATGGTTCCATGAAGAATCTTAAACCTATCCTTGTTGAAGACTACCTACACACCCACATCGTTTATCTTACTAATAGATAACAAGTTTTGTGTCAAACCTAGGATGTGCAAAACTCCTAAGATGCTTTTGGTCCTCCCATTAGTGAATCTAATCTCGATTCGAATGCATACAACAATATTGAGATAAGAGTTATCCCTAAGGTAGACCTTTTCACCATTGAGACTCTCATAGTAAAAACCCCTCCCTATGGGGATTCATGTGAAATGAGGCTCCAAAGTTGATCATCCATGCATCCACACATGCATGCATAGCCAAGGCTACAACAAATGCATCACCAATGTCATCTTGAGAAGTTGTTGAATCCAAATCATCGTTCAAATGATCCATTCTTGTCTTTCTTCTTTTCCTTGTAATCCTTCTTTATTTGGCCTTTCTTAAACTACAGTTCCAACATTTTACCTTGGATTTGCAAGGAGAATTATATATCCCCTTAGAATTTGATCCAGAGCATGATGGAGGATTCACCTAAATCAAACACACTTCAAACAAAAGACTTTTCTCACAAACTTCCACTATGCTTTGATGAGAGCAGCAAATAGAGTTTTTTTGATATAATTTTTAAAATACAACTCAAACCTAATTCAAATACCCATTTGGCCCTTATTTAACATATCTCAAAATGGTTAGGGGTTACTTTTGAAAGTATGCTTCAAAAATGGACTGTTACAGAGATGGAAACCTTAGTAGATCGCAAACCTATCCTCACAAAAAATGGCATAACTCACTCAATTCTTAATAAAAATTGTCCAAACCAAAAGAATATGAAACTAGACTCATATATCCATCTTTTCCCATTAGTTTTAGACCTTTACTTGCTGTACAATCCATACTATTCCAAACAAGATGACTGTTACAGTGAAAAAAATGAAAAGTGTCAATCACTAAATTCATCATAACTTTCACAAAACATAATAAAAAATGATGCAACCAATGCCAAAAGAAAGAAAACTCAGAGCTATTTCCAACAAATCCAATTTCATGCCATTTGGAGTCTATACAAGGCCGTACCAGCCTCGGGAACAACAAAAAAAGTCAAAAAATGCAGAAAACTAAACTTTTATTTCATTTCTCTTCTCTAAACTTCATCTCTCCTTAATCTCTGCCTCTTGCATGAAATGTCAAGGCATAAATAATGTCTTTACATCCATCTTCATTGTTCCATCACTCCACTCTCTTTTACATGCAAAAAGAAGAGGCTAAAAATAGCCAAACCACTAACACTACTCAATATAGAAAGACTAAACTTAACCAAATCTTAAAACTCCACTACAAGTGACCTCTAAAACATGAAGAGTGGTCTTTAATAGACCTTATTACATGACAAAATACTCAAAACACAACATAAATCAAATATTTACAAAATGGCCTCATGGAGGCATATTTTCCATTAGGTGCTCTTGCACCAGACTTGGATCTTCCTCTATCTTTCTTCTTGTCCTTCTTACCTTTCTTCTTTGATCTTTGACAAACCACTAATGCATCTTGGATAAAATCAAAAGTTTTCTATCTCAACTCCTTTGAGAGTAGAGAATCCACCACTTCAAGCATAAGCTTAGTGATAGTACTACCAATAACCATCACTAGATTGTTCCATGAATTCAACAAAGAACACAACAAAGTGATACATTGATCCTCATCATCCATCTACACACCTATGGACTACAACTAGCTCACAATGATGTTAAATGCATTCAAGTGCTCTCTAACTGAGTCTCCATTACCCATCTTTAAAGAATACATCTTAAACAAAAAAACTTATTTACCAAATATTTAACTTGTTACAAGTTACATAACTTCTTCTAGTCTCCATGGTGGCTTCTCCCACTATATTCAAGAGCATTGAATCTACAAAATAGAGCCTAATCATGCTTCTATCTTTCTAATCTAACACCACTCAGTCTTCATCCTCCATAGTTGAGGGTTTGTTTCCAAAAATTGTAACCTATAGATCTTTATCTATGAGCAAATCCTCCATCTTAAGCTTCCACAACTCAAAATTCCTACCACTAAACTTTTCCATCTCCAACCATGATGTGCTCGCCATCTTGTACCTAAAATATGATCATCCCTATGCAAGGCTCCCACTAAAACACATATTAGAAAAAAATCTTTTTTCCTAACACCAAGGATACCAAGAGTTGGACAAGCTTTGATACCAAATGAAAGGAAGCTAAATAAAATGAAATGGTTCCTACACTAATCTTTAGAGGAGAGACATACAATAGAAATTAAGATCTAACAATTTCAGAGGGATAAAGCATACCTACAACAACATATAATCACATAACATAGAGATGACACAGTGATTTACCATGGGAAAACCCTTTTAGGAAGAAACCCATGAACAATAGGAGCCTCAACGTATTATTCAATCACCAACAATACTATGGTTAGAAAACAATTAGAGTATCCACCCCTTGTCACATTAAAAATTACGATAGCATAACACCCTACAAAATCACATGTCTACAATATCTCAATCTAAGCACCCAATATATAGCAAGCCCAAACTACAAACCATAAGTGGTTTTTTTAAAACAATGGGAGAATACAATGGGCTAAATGTGGTGCCCAAATCTCCATACAAAATCTAATGCCCAAATCTATGATGGGTCAACATACAAAAAATAGAGTGTATCTCTTGAGTCATATCTACCCACCAAACAAGGGTGCTCCACTTCGGACTCATTATCTCTTTTCAAAGATACTCTATGACATATCACAAGTTGGTTAAAATGTTGAAACTTTGGTGTTCTATTCACCTCTAGGTAAGGTTTTTGGTGAAAGAAGTTGATGGAATTTTTATTGTTATGTTTGATAGTTGTTCTGGTAAACTGGTAAGTAGTTGTATTGAGTTGTAAAAGGTTGCAGTGAGTTTCTAGTGTTGCAGTTTAGCATGGAGATTTATTTAAGTTTGGTGTTGCCACAATCACAAGTCATTTGGAGGAGAAATCACAACCGCATAATTATAAGATGTCTTTGTAAGTGCATATGATAGTGTAGGTGCATTTGCAGTCCTATTGGAGCATATGCAGTGAGAGCCAAGAGCATGGTGTTGTTATGAGAGATGCCTAAAGGTACTGCAATAAACTAGAATCAATTAAGAGTTTGTCTCTACTACAACAAGCCATGGACAATGTTTGGATGTAGTGTAGGAAGTCATGTATGCAATTTAGGAGAAGTAGGTCAACAACCTTTGACCGTGTGTGAGAACATTAGCTTATTATGTACGGTGATCATCCATATGGAGAAGTCACGTTACATGTAATGTGTGGCATGATGATGTCATGATATGGTTGTGTGACTATTGATATTCTATGTGGTAGTTAGATAGTCAGTTGGAATTCCTTGTTGGATGGTTTTGTGACTATATGAATTTGTTTGTATGGATGTGCTAAGGTTAGACATTGGTGGATGTGGTTGGATTAGTTTTATCCTAAAGGTGTGAAGTCTTATTAATCTACAAATTGAGACTATGTGAAAGAGATCTATTTTATTGGATGTAACTTTCTTGAATAATACAATCGTGAATGTCCTTTTGCTAGTGGGTTTTTTGGTAAGATTTTCCAACGTAAATTTTGTCTCATGTGTATTTATGTTCCAATATCCCAATATATTGGTCATCTATATTAGGAATTAATTCCCGACATAAAAGTCATAGTCCACTTTGTAACTTCCCTCTTACATTCTCTTACACTTCATAGAATTTATGCATTTGACAATGTCATAGATGCTCTTACACATCTTACATGATATTAGATATTTTTACATATGTTATAAAACAAATTAGACATGGGATAAATTGGCACAATAAATAATAAATCAAACATTAGGATTTCCAAAGTGTAAGTCATCTAATTCCAACAATATAATCTTTATCATTTCAAGGCTAAGCATATGCTCCACATTCGCAATCAAACAGCTATATGCAGACCCTTTGCATATGTTACACAACCCTCTTATATTTCTATGTCATTCCTCATTGGTTGCAAGTTGCCACATTGTCTCTTTATTATGCTATTGGCTTCTTCAAACTCTATGCAAGCTTTTTATGTGTGCTTGCTTCTTAGAGTTCCAAGTTGGGCTTTACCTTATGGAATGCAACACTATGTTATAACTCTTATGCGCTAGCTTCATTTACATGAAATGCCACACCTTTATTATTTGGCCTATGCTAAGTTTTCTATATGCTTTGCTGACATTTATTTCTTAGACTTACATTATTCTTAAACATGACTGTTATTTTCTATTGTTGCATTTTTTTCATATGCGTGACGACTTGAAACTCCTTTGGCCGTGTCCTAAGATTCTATGTAGGTATGAAATATGCCATACTTTTACTTCTCTTATATCCTCGTGTAGGCATTCTTATTTTCACGCCAAGTTGGATTTCTACTTATCCATGCTAGATTTGTGAGCTCCTCCTATGGAAAGGGTAATTTTTTATCTTTGTATGGTGCCTCCTTTTCATATTTCTGCATCTATGCAATGCAGCCTAGCTTATGTGGAACACAAGTCTATAGAGATTTGAATACAACGGAAAAAGGGCTGCCTAAAGCTGCAAACTTGGAGAAAAAGATATATCTGCTTTGGGTACATAAACTTTTTGCTTAAGTTGGGCTGGCAAAAACATTGTTCGACTCTGCACAAAACTCTATAATTGCTTTGTCAACTACGAGGAGGAGATGTTTAAATCAACACAATTTTAAGACTATGCTGCATATAATTTTTTTTCGAAAGCTTAGACTTCTTGTAAGAGAAGTATATCTGAAGTAGACTATGAATTGAGTCAGCTACTTGTGTGCGAATGGCGATCAAAAACATTCTCATAATTCTGCAAGAGTTCCTTCTACCTGAATCCAGAAACAAGGATCAACTTGTGAGCGATGTTGGATATATCTTCTCACTCAACTCACATGGCAAAAGACCAATACAATAACAAAGTCTGATCAGAAAGGTTGAAAATAGTCTAATGAACAATGCAATAAAAACAGAACAAACCATGAACAGTGTTACTAGACATTCTGATATACTACTATATGTCACAAATATAAACACAAAATGATTCACCTGTTGTAGTTTTACAACATTCCGACATATTACTATATGCCACAAATATGAACACAAAACAATACAATAATCATACGATGTAGTTTTATAAAGAAAGACTACAAAAAACAATGAACTGTATTCGAATTAGGCCTTTGTCCAAACACTCTGGTGAAAAAGGCAATTGCATAACATAGGAGGACAAAATCAATCTAAATCAAGTAAAAAATCTTACCATGGCCTTCGTTTTGGAATAGAAAGAGCCAATGAACTTGGGTTTGTCTTCCTCCTTGAATCCAATACTGCTTCCCTCAAGGTGGGCTTCATCATATTAAAAACTGTAGCCAGTTGCAAAATTCACAAGCAAAGGATCATGCTCCCCACAAATATCAGCTAAATTCAAAGTACCTGCCACATTGGTCCGGATAGTCTTGGGCTTGTGAGACTGACACCAGTCAACATCACAACAAAGACATTGGGCAGACTGGGGAAGATAGAATTGGCAGGGGTTGCACTTTCCATGGGCTTTAGAAACATCACAGGGTATTCAGTTCTATTTGGATTGGCATCAGGAATGGACCTAATTTGTAGTCAAGCATTTGGTTCTAAGAATTGGGACCTCATAGGTCTTTTTCTCCATAGGACTATTCCATTTCTTCTTACCGCTTGTATTCCTATAAGCCTTTTATGGATCAATTTGCAGAACATCATGCTTTGCATGAACCAAGATGCTGCAGTTATAGCAGTTGCAAGCACATACTGTCTTTTTTCACTTCCTGCTCTTCTTACAAACAGTATTTTGCAGCCTCTTCATGTATATTTTTTATCCCAAGGCATTACCACACCGATGATGTGGTGTTCTGATCTAGCAGTTGTTCTGCACCTAGTTTTTATTTTTAAATCGGGTGTTCCAGGAGTGGCAATTGCTGCAGTTTTAATCAACCTTAACATGGTGTTCCTCTTGCTTGGGTACCTCTACTTCACTGGAGTATACAAGAGGTCTTGGAAAGGTTGGTCTGCTGATACCTTCGGAGAATGGTGGCTTTTGCTCCAAAATACAAGAAAATGCTTAAAAATGAGCCCTCAAAGTTTCCCAGCAATTAATCAAATTCAGCTTTTAAGGATAACATGCTTTGAGGTACATCATTACTCTTTAATATCTGACCATTTGAATAGAGCAGCAGCCAGAGCTAATTTCTCATTGCAATTCAACAATCCTTTTGTACGTTTGTGTAAGACAGAAGAATAATCAGTAATATACTATTGAAGATTGTAAAAGAATTTGGATAGAACTGATCTCTCTCTACCACTTACAATTAAAAAACAATCATCAATTGCAAACTTTGGGGAATCTTCTAGTAAAAAATTGTCTTTGGAATTATTCACTTTCTTAATAGTGTACACTGTAGAGTCTAGATCGTTGACTACTGTTTATGCGGTACACTTTCCTATCATAGATGGAAGATCAACATTAGAAAATTGTTGCCCAATCATGGACCATAAAAGTCTTGCAACAATATTTGAAATATGGACAAACTAATCCTCTCATATATAACATCAAAATTGAACTTTTTGCTGAAAAGATAGCTTTAAGGTTTATGATCTTACCTATTTCAGCTTCTGAGCAGACTTAGAGTTTATGTTCTTAACTGTTTTAGCTTCTGAGCATCTAAAGCGACATCTAAGAGAGTTCTTGTACCCTAAAGTGGTTCACGTGCCTTGTCTATGCTTCCACATTTTGCATACATGTTCATCAAAAATCTCAACTTTTGTTCTGATTTTATCGCTGGAAAGAAGCTCTTCAACAAGTTGGGTTCTGCGTTGTTCATTCTCAATCATAAGAAGAAGCGAGATCCTACTCCAGGTGATGATAAATAAATTGTAGTGTAGGCGTTCACATGTCAGAGAACATCACAGGCAAATCACAGCACCAGACTAGGCAAAATCGGCTATTACTATCATAACGACGCTATTTCTAGCAAAGCAGAGCTCTGCAAGCAGTTTGTGAAGCCCTCAATGAAAATCAACATCACATGGCTCGAAGAAACTCCAGACACATACAATGGTAGATTAAAAGATATTGCCAGATCGATCAAAAAATTCAAGCTACAGCAAATTGGATCTCAGGTTGCACATACTCAGAGAATGATAGCATAGAGAGCTGGCGATAAATAAACTGAGGTTATCATTATGCTTAGATCATTATCTTATCACCATTCTTTCTATTCGTTATGTAGTGCTCTTACCAATCAATTCAAGTTTCTTGTTCTGTTCAGAACAATCTAGAGACATTTTATTAGGTTGGATCATCAGTTTTAAAGCTCAATTGTAAAAATTGCAAAATATTATGCAGATGGTTGGGTTAGTAGATCCGTTCAATTAAAATAGTCCAAGCATTTTCACTCCTAGGCTACAGTTCCATGAAGGGGCTAACACTTATATGCTTTCGCTCTAGGTGGTTCCAAGCAACCTGCAAAAAATAGTATCCTCCCCTCAAATGCTGAGCAAGGAATACTTAGGAAGAGGTTTTCAAGGGTATGCTAAATTTGTTTCCTATCTCATGGCATCCTACATGTGGTCAAAAATATATTAATTTCTCTCTGAATTGTTGCGACAATTATCTCAAGAAGTTCGACATCTACAAAAAGTGCATGGAACTATTTTCTCAGCAGCACCTGCTAAGAAAATATAAGTTTGCATGCTAAATGGGAGCACCATCATGTAAATGTATAGGTAAGGTTGTAACTTGGGATTGTAATGGCGTCTAATATTAAACTTTTTGCTAGATGTTGGTTATTTTCCATGTGAAATGAAGCCTTATTAACTTGCTTTCCTTCTTAAAAAATTGACAGATTTCAAAGCCATGAATTTTTTTTTTTCCAAATTCTCTGGATCTACCAATTGACATTGTTGATTTATAGTTCCAAGCTGCTACCAAAATAATGAATGGATAAATTAGCAAAGTATAGTCATTTCCAAAAAACCACAAGGCATTACCCTTTGGAACAAACTACTATATCTACATTGAGATTGAACACAAAGGGCCAAAAGGAGAGCTGGAAAAAATACTGTCTGACTTGAGGAAAAAACAAATAGCAGACAATATGGTCTCATACATCTTGAAAAGACAAAAGGTGAGGCTTACTATCCAAAACCTTTAAATAACAGACAATTTTTTTTAACAGTTTGTATTCTCGAGAAAGAAGTGGGCATTAATAATAAAACTCACCACAGGATATGGTGCATCATCATGTTTGCACATAACCCAGGGTGTGGCTATTTCCAACGCCACAACCATATGTGCAGCTCAATTCATATTAAAAAAACATAAGAGGTTTTCCTGTCATCAAAGATAAAATTAAATAAATTTTAAATCCAGAGATAAGATTGATATTGAATGTCTACAACAAGTATCTATGTATATTGCAGATTCATCTAAATCCACATAATCTTCAAATATACAAAGCATAACATCTAGTCCAGAAGAATTATTGTTAAGGATTAACCATATATTACCAAAGATATAGAGCAACTTCAATATGGGAAACCCAGTAGAGCAAACCTAAAAGAGAAATTAATCGAATACCTCTTCAATATATCTTTGACTGTCGTACTCTTTCCAACTCCCATCCCAGCCCCAATTAGAAGTAGCATAGGGCTTCTATCATTGGCATTCACTAGCACAACTACATTCATCTCACTAGGAACAATCGGGTGGTGGCCAATTGTTTTAAACTACTGCAATAGACTAGAAAATACATTTTTTTTTTTTTTTTTGGTCTTTAGATCCTTTTTAATCTGTTCAACAAGTTGTTTCCTGCTAGTAACCTCAGGAAAAACATGGAAACTAGAAAAATGAATAATGATATAGCATAATGTTGTGCTATGGAAAATGCCAAATACATAAAATGGAAGAGTTAGGGAGCTCCAAGATTTTGTATATGTGGTAGCAAGCAAAGTGTGCTTGACTCAGATCAATACTAGAGCGTGGATGACTTAGTAGGGATTCCAGATGTACCTAGATTTCATAAGTGGCAAGTATTCAATCTTGTTGAAGGTGAGTTCTTGTAAACCATTATTTATGAAATGTGGGTGATGAAAAATAATAGGATAGTAACAAGTAACTGATTGTTGAAAAATGATATCACATAATAAAAACTAGAGATTTTATTGGATTCAAGATGTCAACCAAATGCATACAAGTTTTAGCATACAATTCACCTAGTAGCATTAAACTCAGTAGATTGAAGCTTGTTCCTTGGAGAATTTATCTGTAGAACCTAAAAAATTGACAACAATTCCTTGAATATATGAGCAAGTGTATACATACCCACAAACCTATCTAGAAAAGCATATATACCACAACCTTATGGTTTATCCAACCGGGTAAGGATAAATAAACCTTGAAGCACTCAAATAAAGGGGGATTGTTCTTCTTTGTGGAAAATTATTACTTGATTAATCATAAACATAGAGTGATCCCAATGAAATGCAAAGTAACTTAGTATGCAGCTATCTAGCTCATCTATTATCAGTGTATATAGAGATTCAATGTCATCTTCAAGGTAGCTAACAAAAAGATACAAAACGATGCTTTCTTGACTCCCATCAGAACTGCTCTTATCTCCCCTCAAATACTCTTCAGCAAGTTTGGAAAGGCGAGAATCACCATTAGGTGTCATAATACCAAGTTGCCAAACTGCAACAAGTACAAGTAACTTCAGTTTTATTCTCTATTCCTCTACATAAACACAACAAAATATTTGCAATCTTCTAAGCAAATCACACCTCCAAATGTTGCTTGCAAACTGCAATAGAATCTTTACAGCAATAGCTAAGTCCAACATAATGTTTCTTAGATCAAGTTTTAGTTAACAACTTAACAGTGAACATACAAATTTTCAGCCAAACACATCTATTTGAGAATATATGATGTGTAATGTAAGATTGTTACTATCTATGCTAATATGTGTTAAGTGCCAAGCCTATGGCCTAGAAGTCAGGCTACAAGAAAACATTCTAAAACACTGATCTTAAATAGGAATCTTCCTTTTAACTATGAACATTCAAGAAACTAGCAGATGTGTACAAATATTCTAAACTAAGATGTTATAGTATAAACTTTTAGAATAAAAGGATATTAGACAAGGTAAAACTACTTGACAGAAGGATCTAGATCACAAACTTGAAAATCCAAGATGCGTGTACTCACCCACATATTCCCCATACCGCTAAAGTTTCTTGACATGGCCACCTTCTGTCAACTCTAGATCCATGTCATCAACTTATCATGTTGCGTAGTCCTCTTATAGCCTTTATAAAGCTCATCAGAATTCTTTGCGCTACTACTAATAGCCCAAGAGCTGCTACAAGAAGATGCATAGTGCCTGCAACAGGTTATCCAAGCCATGTAAGAGTATTGAAGAACAAAGAAAACCAAAATGATTGTATGCCTTGCCAATTTACTAAAAAAAATTGTTAAAAAAGATATTTTGTAAACTCCTACAAAAACCTTATTAGATTTAAGTTTTAACTAAGCAGGATATACGAGACCATAATAAGTAGGTTTGGAGTTGGATTCAGGAACTTTTGGAGTTGGATTCAGGAACCTGCCTCTTAAACTATCTACAAATTATTGTGTATCAGCTAATACAAATAAATATGTAAAGCCACAACCGTTATGAGTAGTTCTCCAATATATTGTAGCTCGAATCATTTAAATGAAGGAAAGGTACTGAAGTCAATTGGTAATTAATAAATTATATGGAGCATTACTTTGACAAAGTTTCTTGTGAAGATTCATCCCTATGAAAGGTTTGAATTTATAAATTTAGGACAAACATTAACTCAAAAAAATGTGTAGGAAAAAGATGAGATGATTTTAATAAATGAGCTGAGTTCAGAAGAGGGATAGCCTTGTAGAAGGCTGCAGTTAAAAGAGGGATAGTAGTCAAACTTCCAAAAGGTGAAGAACCCCTGGATCAAACCAGTTTAGTGGGCTGAAGTGTAAAATCCTACAGTGGGTATCCACTATACACAATTTGAAGACATATTTGTTTACGTGGAGGTACAATATGGAACCAATTGGAAACATAAGAAAATTCGCCCAAAGAAGGAGAAGGATCTCTTGCCTTGGGAAACTATTGCTAGCTGCTGCTAAAGGTTTCCAATAACTTAGGAAGTTATTGTTTAGGAAAACTGATGCAGACGTGACCAGGAGGCCTTATCAGACAGCCCGATCACGCAGCTAAAACACAACATAGCACAACGGAAGTAAAATAAAATAGATAGATGCAACAACACATTCTTTGATTCTATTAAATTCTGGATGGATTACAAATTATTTTACAGATAAAAATCTGCAACATGCAATTCATATGGCTTCTCTCTATTCTTCAATTTCTTCACTGGCAACTTCAATCTGTTGATAAAACTTCATTCTACGTATTTCCGTTCCATACTCAGCGCCCCCATCTCTCTATCCGAGCGCTCCACACCAACAACTTCAATACTCCTTTCTGCGCCTCTATATCATTCTTTTTGTTTCTTTTGTCTGCTCAGACTCTAATGCAGTGGCCACCTTCTGAAAACAAATCTCTGTTTTTCCTGCAGCAAATGTAAAATTCCAGGCGCCTTTGTCTAATCTCCTCTTCTTTTTTTCCCACGCCCTCTACCTTCTCTTTTCATTTCCTTCCAGTGTCTCTTCCCCTTCTATTTTCAGCGCTTCCCCCAAATATGTTAAAGAATTAACAATAAAATAAAAATGTGTCACAATATGTGGCGTCCCAATTTTCTAGTCTTGGTGTCTCCTCCTTTCCACACTCAATCCGATTACAAAACATTACACTCTGATTTTGATTTTGTATCGGCAAAGAAAATGTATACACATTGTTTAAGTACCTTCTTAGGTTCCCAAAGTGGTGTTCAATTCCTACAATGGCGACAACATTTCTTCTTTGATATCTCTTTGAGACATTTTGTCAAACAGTTATGATCGATGGCAATAATAATGTACACCTTGCAGTAAACAAAACTCTGTATAATGCCTCCTGATTTTATATAGACAAATGTTGAGAATGAAATGACGCGAGATTACGATTTCGCAACTGACAAGCTGCGCCGAATACCAAAAACTGACATTTTGCATATCTTCCACCGGAATGCACATCATTACTTGAAAGATGGCCACACAGCGTGGAATAACCCTCTGAAGTTCCTTGTCAGACCATTTGTCTCCAGCTATGGCAAAACTCTAGAATCAATAATTTCCGTAATATGTCGGACAAAAACAGAGAAAATGACTTGCTCTCAACTCAGGGAAAAATCCGGTCACGTCAACTTGCCACATTTGGCAAAATACTATCATGGACATCCCTGTAAAAGGATTTGTCTCCAGCACTCATGGATTCCCCAAAACCCATGGATTCCGAAAACAATTGTTTCCCTAAAACAGCCTGGGAAGCTCCAAAACTGCATTCAGGCCAAATCTTCATTTTTTTATTTTTTATTTTTTGTCAATTTCAACAAACAAGAAGTTTCCTGAAGTAATGAGATGCCAAGAACCACCAAAACAAGTCAAAATTGAAAAGAAAATAAACAAATATTTTTTTGGCGATGCAGGATGGCCTATGGACCCGGATGCTCCTGCATAAAAAACTGAGTTTAGAATTGGACTAGGCGATCCTTCCTTACAACTTGGGAATTCAAAATTTACAACTCTATCACAACACCCAATGCACATTGCACAAAGAAATCTAAGCCCTGCGACTACATGATACCAGGGAGCACCTAGCTGCTTTGCACTAAATCGCAAAAATCCCAATTATGAAATTGCAACTAGCTGAGGCATGAAAATCATAGAGTGAAGGTGAAAGCATTAATTTGTTGATGTAAAGTAGGCAACAGGAAATCCCATGCATTCTTATCATGACAGATTTGATTGAACTACCTCCCAGATCCAGATTGTGCTTGACTCAGATCAATACTAGCGTGGATGATGACTTAGTAGGGATTCCAGATGTACCTAGATTCCATAAGTGGCAAGTATTCAATCTTGTAGAAGGTGAGTTCTTCTGAACCATTATTCATGAAATGTGGGTCATGAAAAATGATAAGATAGCAACAAGCAACTGATTGCTGAAAACTAATATCACATTCTAAAAACTAGAGATTGTATTGGGTTCAAAATGTCAACCAAATGCATACAAGTTTTAGCATAGAATTTAATTATTGCAATTAGTTGTGGCTCTATAGAGTCAAAGATGGATAACCAACTCCCTAAGTCCAAAAAAAGCTACCAAATTCTTACATATCATCAAATATGTTTTCTTTACACCTCTTACAATGTCATTGATGTTTCTTGCACCTCTTACAAACACCATAAATAGTTAAATTCCCTTCCACTTCATGCTAAGTGTCTAATGGTGTTGTCGTAGGCCAAATTAGGCTTCCCCACTCAATGCCACCTTGTAAAGAATATTCCAAGTGTCCAGAAAATAATATTTGATTACAAAAAATGCTCCTCCTTATGGGGGACATCCAAGTTCCCATTTCATGATTCTTGGAGTCACCTGAAATAATAACTAACTATTAAAATATTAAAATTAAGATACATAGTCCTAGGATTGCAAAGTTAATATCATTAATCCTAACATTCTCCCACTTGATATTCACATTGAAATGGTGTCATACAAAATATAAAAAACTAAACTGAATCAAGTGCTAGGAGAGGCAAGGCCCTTGGCTCTCTGCACCAAGAGAACTTCTCCATGCTCACAGTTTAGTAAGTGAATCTGCAACATTCTCATGAGTGTCAACCTTTTGTAACAAGACCTTACCGTTCTCTACCATCTCCCAAACAAAATGATATTAAACATAAAAATGTTTAGTATGAGCATGGTACATGGGATTCTTAGCTAAACAGATAGCACTCTGACTGTCACATCTAATTTTAACCACCTTACAATCAAAACTAATACTACCTCCTTAGAGGCATGTGTGGTAGCCATAACTTTGCTTCAATGGTGGACAAAACAACCTTGGGAACTTGTCTCTTACTTATCCAACTCATTGCACTTCCGAACAAAGTAAACACATAGCCACTAGTGGACCTTCAACTATTCAAGTCACCTACCCAATCTGCATCCACAAAACCTTATATGTCTAATGTCTTAACCACACTATTAGTACCATGATAACATAAATAGTAATTAGAAGTCTGATGCATAGCAGGTTAAAACCACTAAAAAAACTCAACCAATTCACCTTTTGAGTCTTGAACCATCAAATAATGGTCATTCCTTCATAATTGTTCCCTTGTCCTAGTAGCCTTTCAAAACAGGTTTTCCTAGCATAATTTTCATAAGAGGCTTCAAACCCAAAAACTAAATACCATTTGAAGTACCCTTTATGCCCCTTTATAACATATCAAGTTTGGGAATATGGTTGTTTTGGAACAACACCCTCAATAATTCATTGTTATGCTGCAACTAGGCCAAATTAGGACAACAAAAGAGTTTTTTGACATAATTTCTAAATCAGGGCTCATACCCAAAATCTAATTACAGTTATGGATACCCTTTTCCCTCTTACACAACATATATCAAAATAATATGGGGGGGTTTTGTAACATAAGGGCCTAAAATTGATTGTTCTGCTTGAAAAGAGGCTTAATTAGGCTTATTTTGATAGGTCACTTTGTGGTTTCTACAATCTAGACCTCAAACTCTCACACCACTAGCCCATGCCTATTAAATATGATCTGCACAAACACTTTCCATTATCCAAAATAATTTCTACAAAGCTTTTCCACAAACCCGGTCACCTATGCATCATAATTGCTTAAAAATAAAAACATGAGTTTAACCAACTAGAACATCAACTTATTTTCTCAAATCCTTAACCCCTACTCTTGCAAACACCTCAAACATTGAAAACACCCTATCTACCTCCATTCCACCCATTCTCAGACTTTTCCACAGGTGGCATGAGTCAAAATTCTATTTTTTCCTATCAAACATACCCTAAACTAGGTTTTCTGACTGTTTTCAGTAAATTGGCTCTAAAATACTCAAAACATGATGAAAACGAATGAAACCAATTGCAAATGTTAGAGGATTCAACACTCCATCCATTCCAATGAAAATCAAATCATTTTCAAGTCATAGTGGGCCGTACAATTCATTGTAGCAACAGAAAACACTAAAAATTATAGGAAAATAGAGTTCTTATTAATGCTTGATCACCAAAAATGTCTTCAACAACCTTTTTAGACCAACACATGCATATACATACATTTTTGAACCTATTCTAACTATTCAAAATGACTTTTCAAACATATGACCTTTCAACTTCCAATACAAACCAAAAAAATGCCAATGTTTCTTAGGCAACCTTTCAACTTCTAGAAAAACTTGACTCACAATCAATCTCATGAGACTTATTACATTGCAAATGGTCTAAATAGAACAAAACACTTTAGTAAAATGGTAATAATGAAAATAATGAACAAAACACTTTTTTCATCACCACCTCAACATGCTTCTTAACCCACTCTTGAATCTCCACAATCAATTCATCATTGACCTTCTCAATATCATTTTTCTCCAAGATTGAATCATTCTTCAATGCTGCTATCTCAGTACCTTCAAGTTTAGGAGTGGCTGCAAACTCTTCATGCTTTTCTTCCTCTAGCTTTATAAACTCTTTCTTACCCAACATTAGCACATTAGGCTTCATGATCTACCCTTTATCATCTTCTTTTAATGGTATCAATGTATAAGAGATTCCATCTTTTTCTATCTCATAGGTATTTTGTCTACCATCATACAAAACATGCCTATCAAATTGCCAAGGTCTCCCTAGTAGCAAATGGCATACATCCATAAGCAATACATCACATAAAAT
The DNA here is from genome assembly GCA_027924645.1 of Cunninghamia lanceolata. Taxonomy (NCBI): domain Eukaryota; kingdom Viridiplantae; phylum Streptophyta; class Pinopsida; order Cupressales; family Cupressaceae; genus Cunninghamia; species Cunninghamia lanceolata. Next base: position 12,214,261 of record BSBN01001533.1, read on the forward strand.
TATGTCCTTATACCCTCCTATGTTGAACTCCACCCAACTTTGCTCATTTACCAAAAAATATTGACCCTCTTTCAACCAAGAAACTTTATAAGGAGTGGGGTGTGGGATCCTTTTCGTTTTCAACTTTTCAACCATCTATAAAGAAACCAAATTATCTGTGGAACCAAAATCAACAACTTTACACACCTTACCTTGAGATTTGCATGTGGTTCTAAACAAGGATTTTCTTTGTGGAGGCTCTTTCATCACAAGAACTTTGAACAATGTTCTCCTCATCATTAGAGTTTCTCCAATTTCTGGAGCAGCAATCTGAAATGGAGAGTTGACACTCTTATTATCTTCCTCTTGCACCAATTGAGTTCTCCTTTCTCCACCATGTGAAGTAGAAAGTTGCTTATCCGGACACTTCCATGCTTGATGGCCAAACTGATTGCATTGATAGCATCTGTCTGAGAATATATTTGAGCCTCTACCTTGGTCACCAAATCTGCCCCTATTGTTTGGTCTTCTACCTCTGAAATTACCTCTCTGATCTGCCCCTTGTTCTTGACTGCTACTTGACTCTCCTTGTGGTCTTGTGGACTGTTCTCTTCCTCCAAATGTTCCTCTACCCCTAAAGTTCCTTCCTCTGCCTCTATTTTGTTTCTCCTGCCTTCTATTCATCCTTTCCTCTGCCCTAATTGCCATTTGAAAACATTCTTCTACCATTCTTGGAGGTGTAAGGGTTAACTCATCTTGTATAGTTACCCTCAACCCATTTATGTATCTTGCTACTTTTTCCACCTCATCCTCAACATGACTTGTCCTTATGATTAATTTGTGAAACTCCTCAGTATAAGCCATCACATCCATTTCTCTTTTTTTTCAGTTCTGCAGCTTCCTAAATGTCTAAATTGCATAGTCAACAGGGATAAATTGTCCTTTCACCTTAGCTACCTTTCTATCCCATGAGCTTATTTTTGTTTTGCCCTTCTTTACTCTCTCCTCTTGCACATAGTTCCACCATGTTAGGGCAAGGCCTTTCAACTTTTTAGAAAATTTTACCTTCTAATTTTCTGCCACCTCCTCAAAATCAAAATAGTTATCCAAGGCATCAATCCAACTTAGCACCTCTTCACTATCCATCTTCCCACCATACATGGGCAATTCTATCTTCACCTTAGGAGTATCTCCCCTCATAGACTTCAGCGACTTTGCCAATCTCAATTCATCATGGTCCACCTCTTCCTCTTGGACTCCTTCTTGAGGGTTCTCATTCTCACCCCCTTCCTATCCCTCTTCATCACTTTGGTATCCGGTGACCACACCTCTCCTTTGACTTGACTCCAGTGTTGCAAGTCTAGCTAGGACAGCTTCTTGAGACTCTTTCATCTATCTCAACTCCTTGGCATGCTTTTCTTTCAACTCTCTCACTTCTTGGGCTCTGATACCACTATGACGTAGAGAAAGTTAAAACCACTAAACAAACTCAACCAATTCACCTTTTGAGTCTTGAACCATCAAATAATGGTCATTCCTTCATAACTATTCCCTTGTCATAGTAGCCTTTCAAAACAGGTTTTCCTAGCATAATTTTCATAGGAGGCTTCAAACCTGAAAAACAAATACCATTTGGAGTACCTTTTATGACCCTTTATAACATATCAAGTTTGGTAATGTGGTTGTTTTGGAACAACACCCTCAATAATTCACTATTATGTTGCAACTAGGCCAAATTATGATAACAAAAGAGGTTTTTTGACATAATTTCCAAACCGGCGCTCATACCCAAAATCTAATTACATTTATGGATACCCTTTTTCCTCTTACACAACATATCTCAAAATCATATGGGGTTGTTTTGTAACATAAGGGCCTAAAATTGATTGTTCCGCTTGAAAAGAGGCCTAATTAGGCTTATTTTGATAGGTCACTTTGTGGTTTCCACAATCCAGACCTCAAACTCTCACACCATTGGCCCAAACATATTAAATATGATCTGCACAAACACTTTCCATCACCCAAAATAATTTCTACAAAGCTTTTCCACAAACCCTATCACCTATGCATCACAATTACTTAAAAATATGAGTTTAACCAACTAGGGCATCAACCCATTTGCTCAAATACTTAACCCTTGCTCCTACAAACACCTCAAACATTGAAAATACCCTATCTACCTCCATTCCACCCATTCTCAGACTTTTCCACAGGTGGCATGAGTCAAAATTCCATTTTTTCCTATCAAACAAACCCTAAACTAGGTTTTCTGACTATTTTCAATAAATTGGCTCTAAAATACTCAAAACATGATGAAAACGAATGAAACCAATTGTAAATGTTAGAGGATTTGACACTCCATCCATTCCAATAAAAATGAGATCATTTGCAGGTCGTACTAGGTCATACAATTCATTGTAGCAACAGAAAACACTGAAAATTGTAGGAAAACAAAGTTCTTATTAATGCTTGATCACCAAAAATGTCTTCAACAACCTTTTTTCAACCATCAAATGTATATACATACATTTTCCAACCTATTCTAATTGTTCAAAATGCCTTTTCAAACATATGACCTTTCAACTTCCAATACACACCAAAAAATGCCATTGTTTCTTAGGCAACCTTTCAACTTGTAGCAAAACTTGACTCACAATCAACATCATGAGTCTTATTACATTTAAAATGGTCTAAATAGACCTTATTACACCACACAAGACTCAAAACACCCAAAAATCTAACATTTGACCATATTTACAACATCTAGCTAGGTGCCCCTACACCAAAGTCCCTCATAAATATTTGAACACCCTTTTAACATAAGTCTAATGCTCCTTACCAGGGTTAGTCGTAAACCTATTCAAAACTCCCACTACTTGGGAAATATCAGGTCTAATGCAAAACATTGCATACATTGGCTACCAACAACACTAATATAAGGCATGTTAGACATATCCTCTATATCATCATCTATATTAGGACACTTATCTAATGAAATATTAGTGTCAATAGGGAAAGAAATACTCACAAGTTTGTCATCATGCATAGAAATCCATTGCAAAATGGTATCAACATACTTACTCTAGCTTAACCAAATATTTATACGTACCTAGTCCCTACTGATCTCCATACCAATAATGTATTTTATATCCCCTAAATATTTCATATCAAATGTCCCATAAAGATGAGTTTTGAGCTCCCTAATCATCACCTTGTTGTTACCAATAAACAACATATTATCCATATACAAGATAATAATTAGAATCTGATCATCAACATAGTGATCTTCCTCACTCCTAACAAAACTCATTTTAATGTGAAGACATCAAACTTCTAGTACCACATATGGAGTAACCCCTTAGATCATATAATGACCATTTTAACCTATAAACCAAATGTTCCTTCCCCTTAAAAATAAAACCATTGGGATGTCACATATAAATCTCTTCTTCAATATCCACATGCAAGAAAGTATTCTTAACATCCATTTGTTCTAGCATTTCACTCTACTCTTTCCTAGGGTCTTAGAATGACCTTGAGACTTATATTTCTTCGTAGACTTTTTTTTATCCCCTTTTGGCCCACCTTTTTCTTTAGGCTTTCCCTTAACATGCAGTGTATCCTTAGAGTTCTTTTCAATGGACAATCCTCCTCATATCCTCTAAAAGAAGAGTAGCAACAAGAGCATCCAACTTTGGATCTTCCACCTAACCACTTAGAGCAAGGATTAGATTTTCTCAAGATTCAGGCAAGGAGCAAAGTAATAAAATACACTTATCATCTTCCTATTTTAACATCAATAGATGCTAACTGACTTAGAATTAAATTAAAAGAGTTCAAATGTTATGTAATAGAGTCCTCGTCCTTCATTTTCAAAGTATAGAATTTTCTATGAAAGGGGTTGTGCTTAAATGGCAAGGCCATAAGGTTCTCAAGATGGAGATCCAATTTTGAATCCTCCAAGTAACATCGTGGCTCTTAAGCAGAATTTAGTTGAATAAGTGGCTTCTAAGCTCTAAGTTGAATATGTGGATGTGGAGGGGGTATCCCTTGTGACCTCTGCTGGAGTGGGCTAGCCTAAATATCCTGACACTTACCGAACAAAAAAAAGTATAGAATTTTCTTTTCAAAAATAATTTATCAACAATACTTTTATATTGATATATCTAAACTTATTCCACAATTTGTATGTGGTGGATTATGTAGAGACATTTAGTAGCATAAAATCTACAAGACAATTGAATGGTGGTTAGTGCCTTTTTATCTAGTTTATATTAATCTTGATCAGACATTTTCTTTAGTTTCTATTTACTAGTAACTTCCAATCATTGATCTCTCTCTTCAAGGAGATCCTCCATCTTGAGTTTTCATAGCTCATAGCTAGTGCCATTGAATTTCTTGATCTCCATTCTAGAAGAGTTGGACATAGATTTCAATACACCCACAAATATACAAACACACAAAGCAAATGCTCCCACTATGTCACAAAAAAAAACTCGTAACAATTCCAACAAGGCATCCCCCACTAATCAAAACTAATGGCTCTAATACCAAACGTTGAAAAATAGAGTGAAACTAGTGCATCAATAACATAAAATTATTTAGGGTAAAATTTGGATTATTTAGTTTTTAGTGTTTAGATGTTTGAATCCTCCTTTCACCCTATACATTCAAGGATCTAGGGTCGAGTGGCAATTCATTATCATACCCTAGATCGCTGTGAGATTTAGGGAAACTTGGATTAGGGAATTTAATTATCAATTTTCCTTCTCTTATGTTTAATTAACCATTAAAACCCTAATTTCACAAATACGACTGTAAACATAAGAATAACAGAAAAGCTCTTGCAGATGGAAGTAAAATATCAAATCATAGAGTACCTATTTTCGGGGCTCCGAGGCAGAAAAGTCGAGGACACGGGAGCGAGCACCCAAGTCCAAGGCCCTAGTTTTTGTCAAGATCTAGAAACTCATTCTGCAACTCTTTCCCGTTGTTCTGGAGTTCCTGTCATGGAAGTTGGAGGACTAATGAGTGGGCACCCAAGTCCAGGGTGTTGCTTTTCCTTTTGTTATGCCATTCTAACACTTCAAGATGCCTTCCTACAAATCCACTTTTACCAACTCCACAACCTGTAACCTACAACCATGAAAACTTTGGGAGGGGGTTGTAGTGTTTAGAGGCTTGCCTCAGTCAAGCCCCGGAGGACACTTAAGTCTTCGAACACCGTTGTCAGATAGAGAGTGTGTGTCCTTGTGAGGCAGAGGAAAAAACCAAAGGAAATGATGATGAAAACATAATATATTGTCACCTTGTAGTGAAGATATCATGGGAGGAAGATGCTCTTCATTCCATGTTGAAATGGATGTTCAAATCTGCAAACATAAACACATAAACCACACAAATCTGCTCTTGCAACACAATGAAAGCCTTGAATCACCTTGAGAACACTTGAACATATCAATTGCCATCTAGTTCACAAATGAATGCCTAAACATGCTTTTATATGCAACTACAAACACTCCCTCCAAGATTCTCATAATTCAAACTTACCGTGTCGGCAAAGGACCCAAATAACGGTCACAAGCTGACACCCAAAAATTGGGACTACCCCAAAATAGGGCAGGACTAGGGCATGGGCGCCCAAGTCCTCCCCCCCTATTTTGGGTAGGGTAAGGCTCAAAGGGTCCTCCTAGGTCCCATTTGTCATGTTACCTAGGGCTTATTCCATCAAGATGCCAAATTATGAACTAAGATGTCCTAAATGCATGTAAAAGACCTGGGAACTAAAACTTATGAGGGAAAAGCCCCCAAGGGGACATTTTTTGACATTATAAAAATTCATACATATTTTAGTGAACATGTATTAAGCCAAATATGTGAATGGAAATTGAAAGCACATAAAATTAGTAAACCATAAAAATATACCACAACATTGAATTTATGTGGAGAAACCCTTTTGAAAAAAAAACTCCACTAGCAAGAGAGCACCAAGTATGTATTAATCTTCACAAACAAGAATATAATATTCAACACACTACTCTCCTCAATCCAACACCTGTGAAGCTGTAACTTCTTAATTCATACTTACAAACCACTACCCCAAGGCTCCAATTTATAGCCAAAAGTAATACAAGAAACCATAAATGGTTTCTAATACAATGGACTGAAATCATGAGCCTAGTAGTCTACATGTAAAATATACATCATGACATGTGTCTGAGAGTTACAAGCATCTTTCTAGAAACTTCAAGACTTTTCTCATGAACATGGGCATTTGACTTCACTAGAGGAGAAAAACAAGCCAATAGAAGACAAAGTCACAACTCCCTAAGTCCAAAAAAGGCTACCAACTTCTTAGACATCATCAAAGATTCTTTCTTACACCTCTTACAATGTCATAAATACTTCTTACACCTATTACAAGCACCATCAATAGTTAGATTCCCTTCCACTTCATGTCAAGTGTCCAATGATGTTCTCATAGACCAAATTAAGCTTCCCCACTTAATGCAACCTTGCAAATAATATTCTAGATGCCTAGAAAATAATATTAAATTATAAAAAATATCCCTCCTTATGTGGAACATCCAAGTTCACCTTCCATGATTCTTTGAGTCACATGAAATAATAACCAACTATTAACTATTGAAATTAAGCCACATAGTCCTAGGATTGTGAAGTTAATATCACTAATCTTAACATGGAGAAATAAATATAGTTGGTGTGTTGGGTGTTGGAACTAGATAATTGAGAGGGGGGGGTAAATCAGTTGTCCCTTAAAACTTTTCTAACCTTCTTTATTATCTTACTATCAGATTAGTGATGCAAACATTTAAGCATGAATCAATAACATAAGAGTAGAAACATAATCAACACATTTGAAACCAAGATTTTGATGTGGAAACCTGGTTAAGGGAAAAACCACGGTGGGAGTTAACCCACAAAATATGTACCCTATTAAAAGTACTTAGAAAAATAGAAGGCGCATGCCTTCGAGCGCACTGCCCAGAGCTCACTGCTCAAAAGAAGAGGCTCACTGCCTACAGAATTTATTTAGAAAGAATTAATTGAGAATTAGCATCTACTTCATGCCTGATTCAGTTTCAATGAATACTCAAGAACTTTCACTTTGCCTCAAACTCTTCTTCATACTCTACACTACTTTCGCTCCCTTTCTTCTCTACTCTACTCCTGATCCTTTGGATTTTATCTATTTTTGCACAAGGATGATTTTGATACTTCTTCAACAAGTATTTATATACTTCATCAACCTTGGAATGATCAATAAGGTCGGCTAAACTTGACGAGGATCATCACACTGTCGGCCAAACACAACTGAGACTTGAATCTGCTTCTACAACCACTCCACACTTCATAAAGATCTCTTAAGGCATCCGCAATAGGCTAGGAACATTAGGTCGGCCAAGACTGGGAAGAACATCAACCTCAAAGAAGAAATCTTCAATCAACAAGCTCAAACTTCAATGCAGACCTCCAACATAGTAGCTACACGATCCAGAGACCTCCACAAGCGCATTGGAATCACCAATAACATTCACTCTAAACCATATTACCAGAAACATTTGAATCTTCCTCCGGAACCTCAAGAACACACTCTGTCGTGACTGTTAGATTGGAAGGATAGCTTGTGGACCTCCAAACCACGAACCACTGGAGTTGATGATACACACTAAGTCCCCAAACATGCCTTTAGATCCATAGATCATAATCTTATATTACCGGAGCAATCCAAACCTCTTTCCTGTCACTCTATCTTTCTTGATTATTGCAGGAACTGGTTCTACTCATATGGCCATAGCTTCTTCAAATCTTCATGCGGACTTCTCAATTCTTAACTGGAGCAACCTCTAACAATCCTACACACATCCACATGATCTGCATGCAATGATTCTCTTTAATTTTCTCAATGTCCTTAACAATCTGATCTTCTATACAGATAGCAATAGGATACAGTTGACAGCAATGGCAACAAAGATATGTTGACATCAATGACAACACCATTTAGGCACATATTTGCAACAATCTCCCCCTTTGTCATTGATGGAAACATATGATGTGAAAAACTGAATTCAACCATCAAGACACGAACTTCTCCCCCTTCCTCTTATCACACCTGCAACTACTTTCTTTACTGCTCCCCTTTCATCAATAACTAGTTTTTCACATGACTCTCCCCCTTTGACATTAATGGCAAAGGGCACATATTTTCTATCTTTACTCCTTTTTTGCTTCAGATTGATCCTAAAATTTGCATATTGACTACTCCCCCTTTGAGTAGTACCTCCCTAACATCAATCCAGATCACAAGATATGAGTGCGAATTCCACCAGATTGATGCACCTTAGTGCATCTTAGTTCTTGTCAGGAGGGGTAATAACCCCTAACTTCTCCCTAAGTTACTCAAAAGTATCCTTGGGAAGAGGCTTAGTGAAGATGTCTGCAATCTAATTTTTGGAAGGCACAAACTCTAGCTTGACTTCATTTTCATTTACTTTCTCTCTCAAGAAATGAAACTTAATAGATATATGCATTGTCTTTGAATGCAATACCAGATTCTTTGAGATGCTTATTGCACTAGAATTGTCACAGAAAACTGTGACTGGCTCCTCAAACACAATTCTGATGTCCTTCAACATTTTCTTCATCCACAAAACCTGAGTGCAATTATTTGTTGCTTCTATGTACTCTGCTTCTATAGTAGACAAAGATATTGCCTCTTGCTTTTTGCTTATCCAAGAGACCAATCTTCTCCTCAAGAACAATGCACCACCACTAGTACTTTTTTTGTCATCCACATCTCCTTCCCAATCAACATTTGTATATGCGTGAAGAGTGAAGTTATTGTCCTTTGGATACCAAAGTCCATACATAATCAATTATCCCCTTGAGATATATGAAAATTCTTTTGACTACCATAACATGGGATTCTTTTAGATTAGTTTGAAATCTGGCAACAAGTCCAACTGCATTCATGATGTCAGGTCGGGTCTGAGTTAAGTAAAGTAATCCTCCAATCATTGATCCATATCTTTTCTAATTTGCCTTGGGAGAGTCATCATCTTTGCTTAGCTTGTATCTGGTTACCATAGGTGTACCTATTAGCTTTGAGTCTTCCATTCCAAACTTATTTAGCAATTCTTTTACATACTTGGACTGAGATATGAAGATACCTTTATCTGATTGAACAATTTGTAGACCTAGGAAGAAATTCATTTCACCAAACATTGACATCTCAAACTCACTTTTCATCTAATCAGCAAATGCTTTACACATGCATTCATTTCCACCAAAAATGATATCATTGACAAAGACCTCAACAATTAGAATGTCCTCATGATCAATCTTGAAGTAGAGATTACTGTCAGCAGTACCTTTGCTAAAACCTAGCTTAAGCAAATGCTTATCCAATCTAGCATACCAAGCTCTTGGAGCTTGCTTGAGTCCATACAAGGCTTTTCTCAATCTACAAACCATATCTCCCTGATCAGACAACTGAAATCCTTCTAGTTGTTCAATGTAGACTTCTTCCTCCAAATCTCCATTCAGAAATGTTGATTTCACATCCATTTGATATACTTTAAAATCTTTGAAGGCAATAAATGCAGGAAACAATCTAACTGCCTCTATCCTTGCTACTGGAGCAAAAGTTTCTTCAAAGTCAATTCCTTCCACTTGAGAGTAGCCTTTACATACCAACCTTGCCTTATTCCTTACAACTTTACCATCTTAATTCAGTTTATTTTGGAAGACCCATTTGGTTCCAATCACATTTTTGTCCTCGGGTCTAGGAACTAGATCCCATGTGTGATTCTTTTCAATTTGCATCAATTCCTCTTCCATTGCTTTAACCCAGTTTTCATCATTGCGAGCTTCATTTACTGATTTAGGCTCAATCCTTGAAATCAAACAAATCTCTTCTTGATCTTTAGACATTTTTCTCCTAGTTCGAACACCTTTACTCTTATCTCCTATGATATGATCTTCAGGATGATTTAACCTTACATACCTGAGAGTTTTGGATATTGATGGAGCTTCTGTTTCTTGAACTTGTTCCTCATCATCTGTATTAACTTCTGGAGTTACCGGTTCAAACTAAATCTAGATCTGAGTTTGAACTTGCCTTCCTTGATTTTGACTTTCATCTCAATCATCTGAATCATATCCGGAGTACCTGGAATGTCCTTCTTTACTTTCATCAACTTTAACATTCGCACTTTCAACAATCTTCTTCAATCTTTTATTGAAGCACTGGTAGGCCTTACTTTGAGTTGAGTATCCCAAAAATATTCCTTCATCACTTCTTGCCTCAAACTTACCAAAATCCTCATCTCTTTTGATATAACATTTACTACCAAAGACTCTAAAGTATCTCACAGTAGGAGGATGACCAAACCAAAGTTCATAAGGAGTCTTACCAGAATTCCCTTTGATCTACACCCGGTTAAGAGTGTAGACAGCAATACTCACGACTTCTCTCCAATAAACTTGAGGAACATTTCTTTCCATCATCATGGTTCTGGCAGCTTCTTGAATGGTCCAGTTCTTTCTTTCCACAACTCCATTTTACTGAGGAGTCCTAGGAGCATATAACTATCTTTTTATTCCATGCTTTTCACAGAAAGTATCAAACTCACCAGAGGTAAATTCTCCACCTCTGTCAGATCTCAGACACTTTAATTTCCTACAAAATTCATTTTCAACCGTCATCTTGAACACCTTGAACTTGTCAAGGGCTTCTAATTTTTCTCTTAGGGAAGTTACCCACATCTTCCGGGAGTAATCATCAACTAGCAGCATAAAATATATGTCTCCTTGCACACTCCTAATTCTAGCAGGACCACAGAGATCAGTATGTACCAATTCCAGTCTCTCACTTGAACCTTGTTCCTTACTCTTAAAAGAAATTTTGTTCTACTTGCCCAATTGACATTCTCTACATATGTTATTAGGTTTTACAAGTCTTGGAAGATCTCTTACAGCATGAGTGGAACTTATTTTGACAATGTTGTTAAAATTCACATGACACATCCTCCTATGCTATAGACAACTTTGATCTGTCTGAGCAATCAAACAACTTTTACCAGAACTACTTAAGTGAAAGATGTAACCTCTGGTTTGAGTACCTGATGCAATTTCAGTTCCAGAGCTTTCCAAGATTCTGCATTTTCCATCCTTGAACTGAAGATCATAACCCCTGTTAACTAACTGTCCAACACTGAGAAGATTATGTTTCAGTCCTTCCACATAGAGAACATCATTGGTGTTGTTCTTGCCATCAAAAGAGATGGATCCTTTGCCATGGATTCTACTAGCTAAAATGTCTCCAAATTTTACAAGTCCTCCTTCATAGTTTTCAAAGTTCACAAACTTACTCTTGTCACCAGTCATGTGATGAGAACATCCACTATCAATCACCCGTTCATCCCTTTCAATAACCTAAGCAGCCAAGGCACTTTCCACATTTTCACAGCTAGCAGATTTAGTAGACACTGAATCTTCTTCTTTGATAGCAATAAACACCCAATCATTTTCAAAGGAGCCTCCATGATCAGATTCATCATCTGTTACCCCTTCTTCTCCATTTTCTTGGACATAGTAACATTTCTTTTGACCTTTATACCTGTTAGGGTTAGGTTTTGAAAACCTTTCCAGACATCTTGAGGCAAAATGACCAATCTTGTTACAAGCAAAGCATTTGAGTGGTAACTTTCCTTCATACTGCCGGATCCTCTTGGCATTCTTATGCCAATAAGAGCTTCAAGGTCTACTATTTCTATTTCAACATCTTTAAGACCCTTTCTTGTCTTTACAAGTCTATTTGATCTTGCAGAAGATCTTTCACCCGGATCATATCTTTGTTTTCCATACACACTGGCTTTAAATGCAAATTTAGACTTGGGAAGAGAATCACCAAACTCACTTAATTCGAAAGCTAAAATTTTGCCAACTAGATGATCTCTTGTAACCTCTGAGACTATCCTGATTTCTTCTATAGCTGTAACCTTATGTTTGTAAGAATCTGGTAAAGATCTGAGTACTTTTGATACAATTTATGATTCATCCAAAATTCCACCAGCACACCTGATGCCACACACAAGTTCATTTATTTTTTGCATGTAGATTGTGATGTTTTCATCTTCGCTCATCCTCATAGAACTTTCAAATTTTCCTCTCAGACTTTGTAGTTTTGCACATTTGACATATTTGTCACCTTCATACAACTACTCCAACTTTTTCCAGATCTGATAAGCAATTTTTAGACCAAATACATTTGTCATTTATGAATCAGTCAAGGCACTCAACAAGGCTTCTTTAGCTCGAAGATTATTTTCAGCATCTTTGACTTGATTAGGAGTTGAAGGACCTTTCTTTGGAGGTTTATACTCAACACTAGTTATTGCCCAATAGACATTGCCCATGCATTGCAAGTGGCACTCCATGCGATCTTTCCAAATAGAATAATTTGTTCCATCAAATCTTGGACTATCCTTCTTGTAGGTTGACATCGTGGATCTCCTCAAGCGGTTGGGCTTTTATGAGAGGATCTGGCTCTGATACCAATTGTTGGAACTAGACAACTGAGAGGGGGGGTGAATTATTTGTCCCTTAAAACTTTTCTGCCTTTAACCTTCTTTATTATCTTACTATCAGATTAGTGATGTAAACATTTAAGCATGAATCAATAACATAAGAGCAGAAACACAATCAACACATTTGACACCAAGATTTTGACGTGGAAACCTGGTTAAGGGAAAAACCATGGTGGGGGTTAACCCACAAAATGCGTACCCTATTAAAAGTACTTAGAAAAATAGAAGGCACATGCCTTCAGGCACACTGCCTAGAGCTCACTGCTCAAAAGGAGAGGCTCACTACCTACATAATTTATTTAGAAAGAATTAATTGAGAATTAGCATCTACTTCATGTCTGATTTAGTTTCAATGAATGCTCAAGAACTTTTGCTTTGCCTCAAAATCTTCTTCATACTCGACACTACTTTCACTCCCTTTCTTCTCTGCTCTACTCCTAATCCTTACTTCAGATTTTATTTATTTTTACACAAGGATGATTTCGATACTTCTTCAACAAGTATTTATATACTTCATCAACCTTGGAATGATCAACAAGGTCAGCTAAACTTGACGCAGATCATCACACTATCAACCAAACACAACTGAGACTTGAATCTACTTCTACAACCACTCCACACTTCATAAAGATCTCTTAAGGCATCCGCAACAGGCTAGGAACATTAGGTCGGCCAAGACTGGGAAGAACATCAACCTCAAAGAAGAAATCCTCAATCAGTAAGCTCAAACTTCAATGCGAACCTCCAACATAGTAGCTACATGATCCAGAGACCTCCACAAGTGCATTGGAATCACCAATAACATTCACTCTAAACCATATTACCAGAAACATTTGAATCTTCCTCTGGAGCCTCAAGAACACACTCTGTCATGACTGTTAGATTGGAAGGATAGCTTGTGGACCTCCAAACCACGAACCACTGGAGTTGATGATACACACTAACCTCCCAAACATGCCTTTAGATCTGTAGATCATAATCTTATATTACCGAAGCAATCCAGACCTCTTTCCTGTCACTCTGTCTTTCCTGATTATTACAGGAACCAGTTCTACTCAAATGGCCATAGCTTCTTCAAAGCTTCATGTAGACTTCTCAATTCTTAACTGGAGCAACCTCTAACAATCCTACACATATCCACATGATCTGCATGTAATGATTGTCTTTAATTTTCTCAATATCCTCAACAATCCGGTCTTCTATAAAGACAACAATAGGATACAATTGACACCAATGAAAACAAAGATATGTTGACATCAATGACAACACCATTTAGGCACATATTTGCAACATTGGGTTTAGGTGTCTTACACCTTGAAACCTAATTTCAATTTATTATTTAATTTTTATTTAATTATTGTACCTGTTGGTTCTCAAAATAACTCCAACCCAAAACCCTAAAACATTACACAATCACCCAGACTAGGGGTGTTACCAAGATGATTAGAAAGAGGTTTATCAATAGGTTAAGGGTGATTTTGGCCAACTTACAGGAGTGGGTAGACTCCTTTGCACTTCGGGCTTAGTTAGACCCAGGAGTGATATCCTAGAGGCATGAAATGGAGCACAAATAAACATTCACAACCATACCCAATATACACTTGACCCCCAAAGTTGTCACTAGGTCAAGACAAACTGGTTGCATAAGGCCTTTAATTAAGCTAATCATACATCTTGCACATGCAATCATAGATGACAACACTTACATTCCCATAAGTGTTGATAACTGAGAGGGGGGGTGAATTAGTTATCCTAATTATTTCTGTTTTCTGAACTTTCTTATTAATCAATGCAGCATTAATTCAAACAAGCAAACATAACCATGAAATGGAAATACACATGACACAATATTTTTGACGTGGAAACCCTGTTAAGGGAGAAAACCACAGGGTGATTAACCCAAAGATTATTCTCTGTTAGAAGAATAAGGAAAAAAAAATGGCACTTGCCAATTAGGGCTCACTGCCCGAGCACACTGCTCACAAGAGGCACACTGCCTACAAGAGACTCACTGTCTACAAAAAGAGTGTTATACAATACTTGAACTGATTGGGAGCATCTACATATGCTGGAGTTTAGTTCCGGTTAGGCTTAGTACACTGATCTGCTGCACTTCATCTTTCCTCTTTTCTTATGCTGCTTTCTTTCACATACTGGACCTTCTTTACTGCTTCTGCTCTGTTCTTCTACTTTTATTCACACATCACTAACAACGACACCTCTCACAACTAAATCCATCTTATATATATCCGCACAAGTAATTTCATCACCTTTCAAGTTGGCACCCGGAATAGTCAATCTTTTCACAAACTCTGATCTGTCGACTGAATCCTTGCACACCAAGTAATGCGGATCAAGCATATACTTGTAGAAATCATCAATCATGTTGGCCAAACATAACTTATGCCTTAAGAACCTTTTCATTCATCAGTAACACATCCGAAATGAAGTCTGATGTTCTGCCAATCAGTTCTTCCTCTATTCATATTGTCACTCAAGAACCTGGTACTCAAGTATTCATATCTTTTTCCTCATCTATCACCGGAGGCTAAATCCTTGGAATCTATCACTCAAGTTAGTCGTCTTGACTTCCCCAAATCCGTACTTCACCAAGATACTTCCTCTGAGAGATCCGGACCTATCTGTCAGACCTTGCCACATGCTCTGTTCTTGTTTACCGGACCACAACATTCTTCACTCTGACTTCCGGTAGAGACACACCATGTCCTGCGGATGTGTAGGATGAACTTTGTTGCCATCAATGACAACAATCATGAATCCATATAGTGTCTCTTGCCAACAATCTCCCCCTTTGGCATTGATGGCAACACTTAGTGAAAAATGACTAAGTGTTTACACTATGCTCCCCCTTGGCTGATGCTCTATTTTTATATACATTTTCTGGAGCTCCCCCTTAGTTGGATTCCTCATTTTTCACTGCTCCTCACTCCCCCTTTGACATCAATGGCAAAGGGTAGGGTCCGTATACCAAAATTTTCAAAAATTCCTCATTTTTCACTGCTCCTCACTCCCCCTTTGACATCAATGGCAAAGGGTAGGGTCCGCATACCAAAATTTTCAAAAATTTTACTATACTTAGCCGCATAAGTATATGCATATGGAATACTTACATATAGTGCAGTATGTCTGCAAAAGTTGTTTTCAGTTGAATGAGTTCTGCAGCCCAACTTTGCTTCATTCTATCCAAAATTGAGATGTGACCACTCAACAGGAATGCAAAAGCTTCTACCCTCTTAAGATCTATTGGATCATTGGTCCGGGCGGTAGTCTGAGCATCACTTATGGCCTCATGCATGGCCTCTAACTTAGGGATAATGATTCTTCTGAGTTCACCCATCTGGCTAATTATGTTCTTCCTTTCCTTCTCAAAATTCTTTATTGCATTTGTGATTGCAATAGTTTGACACTCTTGATTTACTATGGAGGAAGAGAGAGGATCAAAACTTTGAGACAAACTTAGTAGTTTATCCTCTTGCTCTTTTATTTTCTTCTCAATCTCCACTGTTGCTTTGGACTAGGAAATACAAAATTTGTATATTTCACCGCCATCCTTAAGAGCATTTTCTAAGCTCTTTATCCCAATATTCATATTTCTCCTATCATTAATGATCAAACCTTGTACCTCTGAGAATCTCTTATCCAAAAACTCCTTCCGGACCTTTCTTCAGTTGATTTCTCTAGAGAATCAAAATGTGTATTAACACTACTGACTAGAGTTTTGAGATTACCGGAAGAGGATGCTGTGGGATCCTTCTGAAAAGATGGCATGATCTTTTCCAAACCTCCGGATGCTACCTCTATAAGCTCACAGTCTTCCGTGTGATATTTCAGTAGCTTCTCTTTGGCCTTCACATTTGCAAATGAAGCTATCTTCATTGTTTGCACTGGAGATAGAGAGTCAAAGTCCAGAGGCCCTTTTAATAGATCCGGTTCATCAATCTCCATAGCTACTTTTGTCAAAAAGTCCTTGACTGATTTTGCAGTGTCTCTTGCCGGAGACAGATTTTTCTATTCTTCTGCAGTCATTGAACTATCCTTTGGAGCTTCCTCTCCTTACACAACCTTTGCACTGATGTCTTCTTTTCCCTTCACCTCTGCTTCTTTCTCCTTTACTCTTTCTTCTCCTTTGGATCCGGAGTCAGCAGGGGAAATCAGAGGACTGATGTTAGTCTGTTCATGGGCCACCTCTTCCTTTTCTGAAACAGAGGATTCTGAGTCCTTCTCCTTTTTTGTACCGGTGTCCATTACTCCTTCTGCCATTTTCTCAGTGAAATCTTTTGCAATATTTGTGGCTGAGGGGTCAGCACCCAAGTCCTCTATGATAGGAAGATTGAATCTTTTGAAGGCTTTCCAGAGAATCTCTTCTATGTCCTTGGCTACGTTGTCAGTCTCACCAAGCATAAGTTGATTCATCCTTGCTTTGCTCCTGAACTCATCCTTGCAATCTTTGAATACCATATTCATTGTCTTGGGATCGATTGAAGGATATAGCTGAATAGCTATTTATTCCCGGATCTCAAGGTCTTTTGCCATGGCATTGGTCTTTCTCATTTCTAACTCCTTTTCTAGGCTCTTAGGAATAAGAGATATAATTTCAATGAAAGCCTTATTATATATGTTCAGGTACTTGACTGTAGCTTCCTGCAGGATCTTTTGGTCAGCCTCATTGTAATCATCATAAAATTCAGCCATTGGTTGAAGGTTTCCATCCACAGTGACTGATTTGATTACACTTTCTAAAGACAGGGTGGGCTTTTCAACAAATTCCTCTGCCATTTCTTCCTTGTCTTGACCTGTGGAAGGTTTACCGGATCCTTTCTTCTTCCGCTTCTTTATTTCCTTTATCCCCTCATCTGATTCGGTTTCCTCTTCATCTCTTTGACTTGCATAAGCCCTTGTGGCTTTTGTCTTTGATCTTTTCTCTCCTTTTCCAGATGCCTGGACTACCAGTTTTGATGTTCTTGAGCTTTTGGCTGTGACTGGTGCAGATTTCTTTGATGATCCGGTCCGGGTTGAGGTTTCTACCGGAACACTTTCCTTGCTTTCCTTTTCTACCTCTTTCTTCTCTTCCTCAACCTTTTGCCTCTTTTCCCTGTTGGCATCAAGTGCCTCCTTTGAGATGCCTAAACCTTTTACAATTTCTTCAACTTCTTTTCTTACTTTCCTCTTCATTTCTGATTTTTTGAGTTCCACATGAACTTTTATACTCAGCTCTTCAAAGGTTCCAAACCTTTCTGCCTTTGGATCCTTTGGCTGACTTAGCATGTGTTGAACATGCAGCTCCACAATTTGTTCATCAACTTCATACCCCATGGGCATGATCTAGACTATCCTTGTCTCTACTGCCTCCATTAGGCACTGATCAGTCTCTACCATAAAACAGACTGTGTCTTTGTATTTCTCAACAAGAGACTAGGGAATCCTTTCTCTTGCTTGCATCATGTTCTGAAAATTCTTGAAATATCCCCACAGAGCTGTATTTTGTGCTTTGTCATCACTGAGTCCATGCAAATAATCTCTGATTTAGATAGCTACTGGTCTATCATTCTCCCACACCCAGCCACTAGATCCGGGAAGCTCATTCATAAAGTAGAAGAATAAGCACATTATTAATCCACCATACTTGAATGAATTCTTTTTATCTTTCTTTATTTTCTGCAGATTCTCCAAGAGTTGGTTTAAGAGAAGCTGACAAAGATCATAGTCTGCATCCTTTCTTAGCATTTCATAAGCGGCGTATATGGCAGTTCCAAGTACAGAATTTTCCCTGCTAGAATGATATATTTTATATCCAATGATCATGGAGGTAAACTTGACATCCGGATTAGAGATGTCATCTACTGTCATTGCTCTTTTATCAAACTTGGATCCGGTAGCCTCACTCACAGTTTGATTCTTTACAGATTTAAGAACAGGGATCCCACCGGATGAGTGTAATCCGATAACTACCTTGATGGCATCTTTAGTGATTTTGAATGGTCCATTTAACCACATGAAGTTGTCACGTCTTCTGCTCAAAATGTACCTGACCCATTCATCCTCTGTAAAATAGGGGAAATGTATGTATTGTGCAAAGTGCTTATTTTGGAGGCCCTTGTATTGGGGTTTGAGCTCAAATGAATCATCTAACAGTTATTTGTGATAGATATCTCTTAGTTTGAATTCCCCAAACTCTTCAACATTTGCGTGTATGTAAACCCTAATATCTTCGGTGTGCAAAACGCCATGCGAAACACTGGAAAATGCTCCTAGGGGATCTACTTCCAACGATTTGTATGGATGTTTCTTAAATGTGGGGCGAGGTCTATCAGAAATCTTTACTATATTCAGAGTAGCCGTCATCAAACAATCTTACTGAAGGATATCAAGAACGAAGAATACCTTTTACGCAGTTTAGGTTTCATGGAGTTGGCCGGATTGATTTCTGGATGAATTAACTTCTGCAAATGATCTTTGATGAACTTGAGGAATTTTGTTGCAAAGCTCCACTTTTCATTTCTTCTTGAATGCAGAATGAACAAGTGATTAATGAGAAAACCCTTATATTGCTCCGCAAACCCTAATGTCAGGTTGCAATAAATGCTCGACCTAAATTATTCTGGTTTGCCTTATTCGGATGACTTGAAGAACTGGATCAAAACATCTTGCAGATCCTCCAAATCTTAACCACAGTTTGTTTGGATGCTTCCCTTATGAATCCTTCAATCCGCAACTCTTCATGTGCCAGTTCTGGCACCAATTGACTGGCTGGGGGAACAAGGTTTTCTTTGTGTCTCCCCCTGAGCCAGAGCTCACTTTTTAATTTTTGGAAGGAATATCAGCACCAGAGTCTGGTGCGGATCCAACCTCTACATTCTCTATACTTTTCTTTACCCAAATATTATTCATCTCACTTTTAACTTCATTCGCATTCACTTTTTGTTTCCCCTTATCTTGATTCTGATTATGATATACCAGACCTCTTTTGTCTTGATTCTTGCTTCTACAGAATTTTGCAATGTGACCGGATCTATTGCAAATTTGGCAAACAACATTTCTTTGCATATTTGATTGATATCCTCTTGATCTGCATTGATTAGCCATATGACCTATTCTATTGCATGCAAAGCATCTACCATTGAATGATTTATTCATTTGCATATTTTTGCATTCATGAGATTTGTGACCATACCTTTTGCAGTTAAAACACTGTCTGGAGAAGGATGAATTAGTCTGATTCATTCTCTTTCTACACTGATTAGCTTTGTGATCAAAGTGATTGCAGCTGTGGCAGTATCCATTGAAGGATGGATATCTTTGAGCATTGGGTTGTCTTACCAAAGGTCTTCTAGGCTTGTTCCTTGGATTTTTTGATCCAAAATTCTTCTGACCGGATCCGGAGCTTTCTCCTTTCTCATATCCCAAACCACACTTGTCGTCTACCTTGTTGTTTGAAGATCCCTTTTGAGAGAGACAATTTGATCCCCAAGTTTTTCTTCATTTTCTTTAGCATCTTCAAGATCAGATTCAAGATGTCTGATAATTCTATCCATTTGGTGGCAATCTTCTGATTTCTCTTTGAGAGATTGTCTTCAGTTTTTCTTTTCTCTTCAATTTCTTGGGTAAACTTCATAACTCCTGATTCCATTTCATGTCTTACCATAATGACTTCTTTTGATAACTTTTCAAATAACCTGGTTTTCTCCTTCAGCTCTTCATTTGCATCATTTGTTTCACCTTGACTTGCCAATTGCTGAATCAACTCCTTTCTCTTTTTCATAGAGAGACTTAATTTGTCTTTTAGTTCTCTCATGAAATCATCAGCCTATTTGAGTCTTTCCTTTAATTCATTGACTTCAGAGTTTGACTGTTCAAGATCATCAAGAGTAGTCTTGAGTTGCTCCCTTAAACCATATGCATCCATTTGAATTCCCAGATCTTCCTCGAGCTGTTAGACTCTGTTAGGAGGAACTTGGCTCTGATACCAATTGTTGATAACTGAGAGGGGGGGTGAATCAGTTATCCTAATTATTTCTGCTTTTTAAACTTTCTTATTAATCAATACAACATTAATTCAAACAAGCAAACATAACCATGAAATGGAAATACACATGACACAATATTTTTGACGTGGAAACCCTGTTAAGGGAGAAAACCACTAGGTGATTAACCCAAAGATTATTCTCTATTAGAAGAATAAGGAAAAACAAAATGGCACTTGCCAATTAGGGCTCACTGCCCGAGCACACTGCTCACAAGAGGCACACTACCTACAAGAGACTCATTGTCTACAAAAAGAGTGTTATACAATACTTGAACTGATTGGGAGCATCTACATATGCTGGAGTTTAGTTTTGGTTAGGCTCATTACACTGATCTGCTGTACTTCATCTTTCCTCTTTTCTTATGCTGCTTTCTTTCACATAGTGGACCTTCTTTATTGTTTCTGCTCTGTTCTTCTACTTTTATTCACACATCACTAACAACGACACCTCTCACAACTAAATCCATCTTGTATATATATCTGCACAAGTAATTTCATCACCTTTCAAGTCGGCACCCAGAATAGTCAATCTTTTCACAAACTCTGATCTGTCGGTTGAATCCTTGCACACCAAGTAATGCGGATCAAGCATATACTTGTAGAAGTCATCAATCATGTCGGCCAAACATAACTTATGCCTTAAGAACCTTTTCCTTCATCAGTAACACATCCAAAATGAAGTCTGATGTTCTGCCAGTCAGTTCTTCCTCTGTTCATATTGTCACTCAGGAACCTGGTACTCAAGTATTCATATCTTTTTCTTCATCTATCACCGGAGGCTAAATCCTTGGAATCTATCGCTCAAGGTAGTCCTCTTGACTTCCCCAAATCCACACTTCACCAAGATACTTCCTCTGAGAGATCCGGACCTGTCTGTCAGACTTTGCCACATGCTATGTTCTTGTTTACCGGACCACAACATTCTTCACTCTGACTTCCGATAGAGACACACCATGTCCTGTGGATGTGTGGGATGAACTTTGTTGCAATCAATTACAACAATCATGAATCCATATAGTGTCTCTTGCCAACAATAAGATGGATCCATTTGATAATTTACACAATGGTAAGATGCAAACATACATGATCATGATTCCAAAAGGCTAAAATAGTTTTGCATCACTTCAAATTTATCCTTGGTTACTACACTGAATCATGATCAACATGAAAAACCCTAAACTTAATCTACTCCTACAACTAACAAGACAAGGTTTTGATTAAATAAGAGTGATTGATCTATCCACAAATTAGATTGGTGCCTACTCCAATGGGCAACAGAGTCACAAACCATAAAGAGGAAAGAGATACACAATAGTCATCAACAGAATCATGAAGTGTATTCACATACAAATCTATAATATATGAATCATACAAAATACATACTTAGTAATCTCAAGCAAAACTACCACAATCCAAATGTAACAAATAAGAAACCAATACAAAGCCTTAATATTGCTTTAGAATGTTGTCACACATTAATCTTAACTCTGTTACAACATACCAGCAAGTGTGGTATGAGAAATACATAATTAGGTTCATATATTCCCCTAAATCATTACAATATGCCATGGAGACATACTTTTGCATGAAGGTATTCATTGATCAACTTTCCTATGAACTGTTGGGTGTTTTCCTTCATTAGCAGACTTGACTGGCACAATTTTGATGCCCTAAATCCTCTTGAGGTCTTTTCCAGATCCAAGATGGCTTAAAAACCAACCCATGAAATGAGTTTCAATTTCCCATTTATAGCACTTTCAACTTAGATCTGATGGGAAAATGGGAGGGAAAACTCCAAAAACTCCACCAACTGCATTAAAAATATCAAATTTTAACTACCCATTTTGCATTAATGGCAGTCTAGAGAGTTTACAACATGTTTTGGCATGATTTTGGGAGCTTGACAAGTGTTGAGTCGATGGGAGAACCTAGCACATTGAAATTGGTGCCAAGGTGTTGGTTAGACCCTGTAAGCACTAAAATCACACACAGCTTCCACTAGGACCCCATGATGGCATCTAATCCTTGTCACGTACATGTAAGCATGAAAATAATTCCCTCTTAGTAGCATTTCTCTTGGCAACATGTGGGTTTTTATTTCTTCCTTTGTTTCCCCTTTGTTGTACTAACTTTTCCCTCACTTTCGACACTTTTCGACACTTGTCAATTTTTGTTTTCTATGCTTGTTACTTTGTCCCTAAGCCTCTTATTCATCTATTTATCATAAACTGACCTTTCCCTAGTGTTTTTAATCCAACCCACCCCTAGGAGCCCTCCAAGGGACCTCCCAAGCCATCTCCAACTTTCAGTTTTCAGTTATGCTCAAATAGGACAAATCTCCCCCTATTATTTCAGGA
Source organism: Cunninghamia lanceolata (assembly GCA_027924645.1). Taxonomy (NCBI): domain Eukaryota; kingdom Viridiplantae; phylum Streptophyta; class Pinopsida; order Cupressales; family Cupressaceae; genus Cunninghamia; species Cunninghamia lanceolata. The sequence continues at coordinate 12,237,252 of BSBN01001533.1, forward strand.
TCTTCCCTGAGAGATTTGACATTTGCAAGTGGAGATTTGGTTTTTGACCACCTTTTTACCTAGTTCCACAGAGAGTTCACATCTCCATCCCCTAACTAACAATCCCCAACCTCGATTTTCAACCGAGGACCTTCCCTTTGTGGGTCACCCCCAGGTGATTTGGACTAGTAAAAGGGGTGACCCATGGGCGACCCTACCATCTTTTCTAGCAGTAGAAAAGCTTCACGTTTGGATGCAAAAAAGCTCCATTTTGACATGTTTTCCTTCCAGTTTGCATGAGTTTTTAGCCTAAACATAGAGTGAACTTTTCCAAGCCTTCAAGCATGCATAATTAGCTCCATTGGATCTCTACTTGTCACCTCTTGGACTCTTGATGACTCCATTTTTGCTTCTATGATAAGCTAACTTTGCTTCATCACTCCCTAATTAGCCTAGTTCATTGTCCAATCTAATGAGTTAACTCTCCAATCAAGGTAGTTAACTATTCAATCCTTTCCACCTTTCACGACCTCTTCCAATCTATAAATACTCCTCACCTCTCCATTATTTCTCAAGTTGGATAATGCTCTCCTCTTCTTCACAAGCTTTTTCAAGCTTGTTCACATGCTCTTGACCCTCTTTGTCTCTTTATTTAGTTTTTCAAAGCTTCAAAGCTCTCATTTCTTTAGTTGTTTTCATTATTGCATAGCTTCAAAGCTCCCTCTTTTGGGAGGTAATTTCATCTATGCATCCAAGATTTGCAAAGTTTTTCTCTCTACATAGCATTCTTATGCTCACGTAGGACTTATGAGCCTTTTATATTCTTATTGTTATGCCAAATCTTTGCTAAAAGTTTCTCTTTGCATCATTACGTTGCTCATTTTGCAAGCCATGGTGCTCTTTCATCTCACATTGAGCTCGCATTTCAAAGCTTTCTTAAGTTATTTTGCATCCCTTCCCTATTGTTTCCAAGAGGAGATCCAAGCTACTACAAGAGGACGAAGAGGTTTCCTACACAAGGATTCCTGAGGGTAGTGGAGGCTTATGTGTCACACATTCTAGGTTCTTTAATGTTTTTTTTTTAATGTGGTAGTAATTAGTTAATCTCAAATTTGCTCTTGGGGATAGTAATTTCATATTACAATTTCCTTGATAGGATAAATAGAATTTGCATTGATAAATTAGCTTATTTCCAAGTTCTTTTGCATTCTTAGATTAGTTTATTCTTTCATTTCCTAGAGAAATTAGATTCAAAATATCAAAAATACCAAAAACATAGATTAAAATTGCATTAGGTAAACTCATTTAGAATTGCATTCAAATTTAAATTTTAGATTAATTAAAGCATTTTCCTTTTCAAAAAATCCATAAAAAGAACAAAAACAATATCTTGCATACATATAGAGTGCATACATTTAAAAATAGGAAAACAACAAAAACATAGGCATAACACGAAGTTCATAAACCCTTAATTTCATCACGAGGTCAACCAAGGTTAAAAAAACTAAAAACTCAAGTAAACCCTTGATTTCATCATGAGGTCAATCAAAGTCAACACTAGTCAACACTAGTCAACCAAAGTCAACAAAGATCAATCAAACTAAAGCAAAGCAAACCTTAGGTTATCACCCTAAGTCAAACTTAAGTCAACTCATGGTTAACTCTAACCAACCCTCTCAGTTTAGGCTCATGAATGTGCCCTGGGCTTAGGGGTGAGTGGGTAAGGGTAACCATTGAAGAGATTGAAGAGTTACACCCTAGGACTTAACGCGATCAATTAGCAATCGAAGAACAACAATATAGGTAAGGTTATTTCAAACACGAGTCATCATACAATAGTTTGAAGAGAGACTCCAACCTCAAAGAAACATAAAAGAAAACAATCGACAACCCACTCAACATTGGAATCTCTGGAATCCAAATAGGAGAACAATAACCAATGACCCTTCAAGTCAAATAATTATCTCAACTACAATGGTTGTTGAACACCACATAATAAATAATATCCAGGAAAGGCCCCAGGACCATCCGACTACTCTTCACGAAGTCCAGCTCTTAAGTGAGCATGACCGCCCCCGTGTCTCACCTCCTCTTGACTGGGTTCTACCACGAGAGTGAGAGTGACGTGGAGGTTCATACTGTGTCAAGGAGAGGGTCCTGTGTGCTCCATCAAATCTGATTAGAGCATCCCATGCAATAGAGTCATGTTTTTGAGTGTACATGTTTTGGTGAACTCGACATGAAAACAAAAACTTATGATGGGATCTTTTGCATTGCTGCATGCTTCTTTCATTCCATGTTCATATTTCATGTCCATCTTCATGCTTCTTTCATTCATTTCATGGTGTTTCCTACACCCCAAAACTAGGACAAAATCACACAAAGTCTAGGGGAATTTTCTATCCAACGAAAGTAGCACATGTTCAAATCCAATAGCTTCAATCTCAAATCAGTCAAACTTGAAAGACTCAAAGGAGATCCAACAAATTCCCCACAATAGTGACCAAATCAAAACATGCCAAGTGAGTGTTTAGTCTAAAATCCATCAACAAGACCAACCCATAACAAGCCATATGAAAATGGCCACCCAAATGGACAATGAGGTGAGCCATCAAAAGAAAAGCTTACAAGAAGCTTGGGGGCACAAAAAACCCCCATGTGGCACATCAAGATAAAAGACTCATGACATGTCAAGTAACATCAAAAGAAATAAGTGGGCTCACTCAAACCCTAATGCAAAGTAATCCATATGAAGTTTGTAAAACTCAAAGAATGAAGGAAGCCTCATTCACAGACCTTATACAAACCTTGGTCCAACGAATCAGGATCCTTGAAGCTAGAAATGTTTGTCAAAGAGAAATTCAAGAAAAACCTAGGGCACAAGGAAATCCTTTCATTGATAAGATTGAATCAAACCAGGGGGCAACACAAAATCCCCCTCATCCTAACTTCCATGAAACATGCATGCCTCCCTTACCCTCATCATCCAACATGATAAGTCTCGATCAAATAGGTGGGATTCCTATAACACAAAATCAACCACAAGTGGTCCCACTTAATTTTTAAAACATAAACATGACACCATCTAGTCATCCAACTTTTTTAGGATATAAAAAATCTAGCGTACCCATTCAAGAAACACAACAAGCTCCACCTGAAGGGATAATGTTTGGAGGAATAAGACCCTCTACACATAACCCCCTCCTAGGAACATACCTTGAGTATTTAAAGGAGCCTCTTGACTACAACATTTGCTAGGTAATACTACCACTTCCTCTCCCTGAGCTTCCAAGATTTAAAGGAGAGGGTGAACCCAACTCTTATATCAAGGCTTACATAACAGTAGTACGGGAACTCCTTCCTTGGGATGGGGTGGTAGCAAAGACTTTTCCAAAGACTCTTGAGGATATCGCTCTAGATTGGTACTATCAATTTCCAGAAGCATTGATCCACTCTTTTAGGCAACTCATCGATCAATTTGTGGCTTCCTTAGACATAAAAAAACTGGTCAAGGTAGGAATAGGAGAATTTTGAATGATCAAGCAAGAAAACAACGAGTCAGTAACACATTTTATCACATAATAGATGAAATTTCTCTATTCTTCAACAAGCGCACCAAACATGGATCATAGAGGACTTTATGATCTCTTCTTACATGCTCTAAACAATGACATACGATAACAAGTCCAAAAACTCCCTTACAAATCATACGAAGAAGCACTTGAAAGTGCCCTTAGAATTAACCAAGTCGTTATTAATAGTAGAAGAAGGGAGTATGATGCCAATGGAAGGTTGATAAACCATGGTATAAATAACAAATCCTTGACAAATTCTCAAGAAATAGATGGGTCAACAAACACTTCACCATCCATAAACAACAATAATTGTAACTACGATAGTCATTCAAATTTGGGGAACCATAATGTCAACAACTATCCCTTGAGAATCAACCAACAATCGTAGAACAATCATCATAAACCTCAAGATCACAATCATGATAAATATTGCTCATTTCAAAAGAGAAGGGGGAATGAGATCAAGTCATGTCAGGGGTACCACCGCTTCATATCAAACCTCCCAAAATGTCAACAAAAAGCATTCATGGACACATCTTCACAAGATGAAAGAAATAATCATAAAAGTCATCAAAATGTCTTTGATCAAAACACCTTAAACCTTGTGGAATTAGATAAAGATCAAGAAATTTGTGTCACCCAAGGACCAGAATGACCAGATGACACCTCCAACAATTTAAATTCTTCTCACATGTTAGAACTTCTCAAGAGTTCTCATATGCGCAACAATAATCTCCTCAAAGCCTCAGATCTAGGCCATCTAGTTCAAAACACTCCAAGTGAAAAGTGTTATTCTTCGACATTTGATTTTGAAAAGTTACTCCAAATAGTAGCAATGACAATTTCCAGCCATAACAACAAAGGATCAAAGTTCTAAAAGAGATAAATCGTATTTTGCCTCTTTGTCAGCACCATAAAGTTTCCTTATATATTTTATTTTCTCATTACACTTTTTCCAAATTTGTAATTTAAATCATTTTTATGACTTAAAAAGTGAACTTTAAAATATAAGATTTGTTTATTATTTCAAAAATGAGTGGTTACAAAATAGTTATTGTTGGATTTAGGACAGACAGCTGAGAGGGGGGGTGAATCAGTTTTCCAAAACTTTCTTCCAATTAATCACTTAAATCTTTTACTTAATTCAGCAGCATAATGATAAATCAATCATGGAAACATAATACAATAATTCAAGAGCAGAAACACATTAACACATGAGACACCAAGATTTTTGACATGGAAAACCTGGTTAAGGGAAAAACCATGGGGTGACTAACCCAAGATTGTATTCTCTGTTAGAAGAATAGAAAGAACAAAATGGCACATGCCAATTAGGGCTCACTGCCCGAGCACACTGCTCACAAGAGGCCCACTGCCTACAAGAGACACACTGTCTACAAAATAATAAGTATTACATACTTGAACTGAAGAATAGCATCTTCACCATGCTTGAGGCAGTTCCATTTAAGCTCAATACTTCTGCTCTGTCTTTTCGCTCTGCTCCTCTCTACCACACTCTCATCTCTACCAGATGCTTTTGACATGACTTTACAACTCCTTATTTATACAAGACATCGACTTAGGGATAATCATCCAAGTTGGCATACATTAAAGAACAAATACATAAATACAACATAACTAATTACAAAAAGTCTTCATGCAGATCAACACACTATCGGTCACAAAGTTCTAAGACTTCAATCTACCTTCAGGAACATGCCATTCTCCACATAACATCTCCAAGATCATCCGCAAGATGTGTAACTCATCTGGTCGGCCAGACTTAGGAAGAACATCATCATCCGAAAGTAATTCTTCAATTATGAGCTCAATCTTCAATGCGGACCATCAACACGAATTGGACACAATCCAAAGACCTCCACAAGCTTTCTTGAATCATCAGAAACATCCACACTACTTCTTATTACTGAAATCATTCTCTTCTTCATCTAAAAACTCAAGAACATAGTCTAACATTATTGTCATATTGAAATAGATGCTTGCGGACCTCCAGACCACGAACCAATTGAGTTTTCAATTCACATTAACTTCCTAAACACTCCACCAAATCCATAGAATAGGATATTGCATTTCCGGATCTCACCGGACCTATCTGTGTCACTCTGTCACCTCTGAACACTTGCCAAAACTAGTTTTACTTAATTGGCCATAACTTCTTCAAATCTTCATGCGAACCTCTAAAATCTTTACTGGATCATCTTAAGACTCGTATCTACAAACCCTTTGAAGCGCATCCTCTGATATTCATCTTAGCTGAGATCTTTACCTCACTGACTTCACTATTCTTCTATGTTCTTGATAGGACTAATTTTCTCAATATCCTCAGCATATAGCTCATCCAATCCTTATCATCAATGCAACAGGAGTATGTTGACATCAATGACAACACCGGTTAGACCCATACTTGCAACAATCTCCCCCTTTGTCATTGATGGCAACATATGATGTGAAAAATTGTTTTAAACATCAAGATAAGAACTTCTCCTCACTGACACAACTCCCCCTATCAACAACAACCATTCACATGTCTTATCTTCCTTTATTGCCCCCCCTTTGATCAGCAACCACTTGTTTTTCACATGTCTTCTCTCCCCCTTTGACATCAATGGCAAAGGGCACATACTTGCATCACTTTAGAATCATACCAGCTAGTCCCCTTGAGTAGCAGCTACCCAAACATCAATCCAGACCACAAGATATGACTGTGAGATCCACCGGATTGATGCACATTAGTGCACCTTAATTCAGATCTGGAGGGGTAATAACCCCTAACTTCTCCCTGAGATACTCAAAAGAGTCCTTAGGTAGAGGTTTAGTAAAAATATCTACAATCTGATCTTTGGAAGGCACAAACTCCAATCTGACTTCATTCTTGTTCACTTGCTCTCTCAAAAAGTGAAACTTGATGGATATATGTTTAGTCTTTGAATGCAACACTGGATTCTTTGATATATTTATTGCACTTGAATTATCACAGAAGATTGTGATAGGTTCCTCATACTCCACTCTGATGTCTCTTAGCATTTGCTTCATCCACAATACTTGAGTGTAACTTCCTGTTGCTACAATATATTATGCTTTTGTAGTAGACAGAGATATTGCCTCTTGTTTCTTGCTCAACCAAGAAACCAATCTCTTCCCCTAAAATAATGCTCCACCACTGGTACTCTTCTGGTCATCCACATCTTCTGCCCAATCCGCATCTGTATATGCATGGAGAGAGAAATCATGATCTCTAGGATACCACAAACCATACTCAACTATCCCTTTTAGATATCTAAAAATCCTCTTGATTGCCATGACATGAGATTCTCTAGGATCAACTTGGAATCTAGCAACAAGACCAACAACATTCATAATGTCAGGTCTAGTTTGAGTGAGATACAATAGTCCTCCAATCATTGACCTGTACTTTTTCTGATCAGCCTTAGGAGAGTCATCATCTTTGCTCAATTTACATCCGGTTGCCATGGGAGTATTCATTGGTTTTGAGTCTTCCATCCCAAATTTCTTCAACAATTCTTTCACATATTTGGTCTGAGAAATGAAGATTCCTTTCTTTGTTTGAGTGAATTACAGACCCAAGAAGAAATTCATTTCCCTAAACATGGACATCTTGAATTCACTTTTCATTTGATTTGCAAAGGTTTTGCACATACTATCTCTTCCTCCAAAAATGATATCATCAACAAACACTTCAAAAATCAAGATATTTTCATGATCAATTTTGAAATACAAATTACTGTCAACAATACCTTTGTTGAAACCAATCTTTAAAAGATGCTTATCCAATCTTTTATACCAGGCTCTTGGGGCTTGCTTGAGTCCATACAATGCTTTCTTCAACTTGCAGACCATATCACCATGATCAGACAATTGAAATCCATCTGGTTTCTCAATGTAAACTTCTTCCAAGTCACCATTTAGGAAGGCAGACTTGACATCCATCTGATATACTTTGAAATCCTTGAAGGCAGCAAAAGCAAGAAATAGTCTGACTGCTTCAATTCTTGCCATTGGAGCAAAAGTTTCTTCAAAATCAACTCCTTCTACTTGGAAGTAACCCTTGCAGACCAATCTGGTTTTGTTTCTAACTACTTCACCGTCTTCATTCAGTTTATTCCGGAAGACCCATTTGGTTCCAATCACATTCTTATTTTTAGGTCTGGGAACAAGATCCCGAGTGTGATTTTTCTCAATTTGCATCAGCTCTTCCTCCATTGCTTTAGTCCAGTTTTCATCATTGCAAGCTTCATTCACTATCTTAGGTTTAATCTTTGAAATCAAACAATACTCTTCTAAATCTTGAGCAATCCTTCTTCTTGTTTGTACACCTTTGCTTTTATCACCTATGATCTGATCTTCAGAGTGATTCAATCTTACATACCTGGGAACTTTGGGAGTTTCTTGCACTTCTGATTCTTGAACAGGTTCATTCAAACTTATCTCTTCTTCCTGATTTACCGGATCAGTCTGAATCTAGATTTCAAAGGGAGCTTGGACTTCTTGAACAAAAACATCATTTTGATCATCTTCATCATATTCATAAAACATTGAGGGTTTTTCAATACCTTCATCAACCTTCACATTTGTACTTTCTACAATCTTCCTTAATCTCTTGTTATAACACCGGTATGCTTTGCTTTGAGTAGAATAACCTAAGTATATTCCTTCATCACTTCTAGCATCAAATTTTCCTAGATCTTCATCTCTTTTAATGTAACATTTGCTACCAAAGACTTTGAAATACCTCACAGTGGGAGTGATGCCAAACCAAAGTTCATAAGGAGTCTTACCAGTATTGCTTCTGATTTTTACTTGATTGAGAGTATAGACTGCAATGCTTACAACTTCTCTCCAATAGATATGAGGAACATTTGCTTCCATCATCATGGTTCTAGATGCTTCTTGGATGGTCCAATTCTTTCTCTCCACTACTCCATTCTATTGTGGAGTCCTAGGAGTAGACAACTATCTTTTTATTCCATGTTTCTCAGAGAATTCTATGAACTCACCGGATGTGAATTCTCCACCTCTATCAGACCTCAGACATTTTAATTTTAATCCGGTTTCATTCTCTACCATGGCCTTGAATATTTTGAATTTCTCAAGAGCTTCTGACTTCTCTTTCAGAAAAGTCACCCACATCATCCAGGAATGGTCATCAATTAATAACATGAAGTATCTATCACCTTGCACACTCCCGATTCTTGTCAGACCACATAGGTCAATATGAATTAAGTCCAATAATCCGATAGAAGATTGTTCCTTGCTTTTGAATGAGATTCTGCTTTGTTTACCCAACTAACATTCTTTGCACAAACTATTTGTAGGTTTCACCAATCTTGGAAGATCTCTTATAGCCTGAGTGTTGCTTATCTTGATGATATTATCAAAATTCACATGACACATTCTCCTATGCCACAACCAACTCTGATCAATTTGAACAAATAGACAACTTTTACCAGTACCAACTAAGTGGAAGATATTAACTTTTGTTTGAGTACCGGATGCAATCTCTGTTCTGGAACTTTCAAAGATCTTGCATTTTCCATTCTTGAATTGGAGATCACAATCTTTGTCCACCAACTGTCCAACACTGAGAATATTGTGCTTTAGACCTTCAACATACAATACATTACTGGTTTTGTTCTTTCCATCAAAAGAAATGGTTTCTCTACCTTTGATTCTGCCAGCAGAATTATCACCAAACTTTACCACTCCTCCTTCATACCTTTCCAAATCTATGAACTTATTTTGTCACTTGTCATATGGTGAGAACATCCACTGTCAATGACCCAATCATCCTTTTCTTCAACTTGGGCAGCCAAAGCTCTTTCTACACTTTATGATTGATAGATTCAGAGGGCATTGGATCTTCTTCCTTGATGGCAATAAACACCCAGTCACTTCAGATTTGTTTCCTGTCTCTAATTCATCATCTGTTACTCCTTAATTATCATCATCTTCATGAACATAGTAATAATTCTACTGGAACCTTGATTTGTTAGGATTTGGCCTTGAAAATCTTTCTGGGCACCTTGAGGCAAAATGACCAATCTTATTGCAGTTAAAACACTTAAAAGACAATTTCCCCTCATACTTATCGGATCCTCTTGGTAGTCTTTTTGCAATAAGGGCTTCAAGTTGAGCAGCTTCTGCTTCATCTTCATCTAGGTTTTTTCTTGCTTTTTCATACCATGAAAGTTTCCTTGAAGAGTTCTCTCCTGGATCAGACTTTTGTTTTCCTTTTACAGAGGCACTAGCTTTGAATGCAGATTTAGTCTTGGGGGGTGCATCTCCAAACTCGGTCAATTCAAATGCAGCCAATTTACCAACCAATTGATCTCTTGTGATACCTGAGAAGGATCTGAATTCTTCAATAGCAGCAACCTTATATTTGTAAGAATCAGGAAGAGATCTGAGAACTTTGCCAGCAATCTCATCTTCATCCAAGATTCCACCAACACATCTAATGCCACAAACAAGCTCATTTAATCTTGGCATAAATGAAGTGATATTTTCATCTTCTCTCATCTTTAGGTTTTCGAATTTTCTTTTCAGACTTTGTTGCTTGGCACATTTAACATACTTGTCTCCTTCATGCAGAAGTTCAAGTTTTTGCCAAATCTCATATGCAATTTTTAGATCAATAACATTTGTCAGCTTTGAATCAAATAAGGCACTTAGAAGAGCTTCTTTAGTCTGCATATTGTTTTCAGCGTCTCTGATCTTATCTATGGTACGCGAACCATTCTGTGGAGGATCATATTTCTTTGAAGCCATGATCCAATACTACATTCCCATACATTGCAAGTGGCATTTCATGCAACTTTTCCAAAGAGTGAAGTTGGTTCCATCAAACCTTAGACTATCCTTCTTGTAGGATGACATTCTGGATCTTCCTCAAGCGGTTAAGCTTCTTTTAGAGGAACGTGGCTCTCATACCAATTGTTGGATTTAGGACAGACAACTAAGAGGGGGGTGAATCAGTTGTCCAAAACGTTCTTCCAATTAATCACTTAAATCTTTTACTTAATTCAGCAGCATAATGATAAATCAATCATGAAAACATAATACAATAATTCAAGAGCAAAAACACATTAACACATGAGACACCAAGATTTTTGACGTAGAAAATTCGGTTAAGGGAAAAACCACAGGGTGACTAACCCAAGATTGTATTCTCTGTTAGAAGAATAGAAAGAACAAAATGGCACATGTCAATTAGGGCTCATTGCCCGAGCACACTGCTCACAAGAGGCCCACTGCCTACAGGAGACACACTGTCTACAGAATAATAAGTATTACATACTTGAACTGAAGAATAACATCTTCACCATGCTTGAGTCAGTTCCATTTAAGCTCAATACTTCTACTCTGCCTTTTCTCTCTGCTCCTCTCTACCACACTCTCATCTCTACCGGATGCTTTTGAAATGACTTTACAACTCCTTATTTATACAAGACATCGACTTAGGGATAATCATCCAAGTCGGCATACATTACAGAGCAAATACATAAATACAACATAACTAATTACAAAAATTCTTCACGTGAATCAACACACTATTAGCCACAAAGATCTGAGACTTCAATCTACCTTTAGGAACACGCTATTCTCCACATAACATCTCCAAGATCATCCGCAGGATGTGTAACTCATCTGGTCAGCTAGACTTAGGAAGAACATCATCATCCAGAAGTAATTCTTCAATTATGAGCTCAATCTTCAATGCAGACCATCAACACGAACTAGACACAATCCAAAGACCTCCACAAGCTTTCCTGAATCACCAGAAACATCCACACTACTTCTGATTACTGAAATCATTCTCTCCTTCATCCAGAACCTCAAAAACATAGTCTAACATTACTGTCATATTAAAATAGATGTTTGCGGACCTCCAGACCATGAACCAATTGAGTTGTCAATTCACATTGACTTCCTAAACACTCCACCAAATCCGCAGAACAGGATATTGCATTTCTGGATCTCACCGGACCTATCTATGTCACTTTGTCACCTCTGAACACCTGCCAAAACCGGTTTTACTTAAGTGGCCATAACTTCTTCAGATCTTCATGCAGACCTCTAAAATCTTTACTAGATCATCTTAAGACTCATATCTACAAACCCTTTGAAGCACATCCTCTGATATTCATCTTAGCTGGGATCTTTACCTCACTGACTTCACTGTTCTTCTTTGTTCCTGATAGGACTAATTTTCTCAATATCCTCAGCATATAGCTCATCCAATCCTTATCATCAATGAAACAGGAGTATGTTGACATCAATGACAACACCGGTTAGGCCCATACTTGCAACATTTATAAGTTAGTTAAGAGAGGGAAAATATATATACAAGGTGTTTTCAATTATAAAAGGCTCCCTTTTGAGGTTCATCCTCTCAACACAACTACAAAAAATGAAAATTGTATAAAGACTTTTATGCTCTAAATTGTGAAGAAATTTGAAGGATATATTTTTGAACTTTGTGCCATTTAATTTCTGTGATGGTTGCATGTTTTTCATATGTTAACTTGTAATCATTTCTTCATGTATTTCTTGCTCATTTTGATGTATAAAAATGGAATGAAAACTTCATGCTCGGATTTTTGAGGGAATTAGATTAATATTGTTTAAATGTGTGTTTTGTGAGTGCATATTGTTCATACATTCAACATGTGATCAAGATTCCTAATATCTTCTTATGTGTTGAAAGAATAAACCATTAAATAGTCCCTTATTGTTTATGTTGTATATATAAACAAAAGAACTTTGTGTCTTTGTTAATCAATACAAAATGTCTCTTGTTTCTTTCCTTTTACTTTCTCCTTTTTCGTCTAAAGAATTTAAAATAGTGTCTTGTGTAAGCCTATCTATGGTTCCCTTGTATTCCTTTTCTTTTTCTAGTTTTCATGTTCCTTTTGTACTTTTGGGTTAAAGGTGAACAAAAACCCCAAAAAAAACCCAATCATATGAGGAGCTACCCCCTTCAAACATAAAGGAAAATTGTCCATTCAATGGTGATTTCTCCAACTATTATGAAGATTTGTTGTTTCCCATTGGGTGAGTCACATTGATTTTAACAAAATATCACAATGACAAATTTGTTTCTGCATAGGTGTGGCATGAGAGATTGGGCCACATTAGTGAGAAAGGCCTTAAAGCATTAAGAAATACAAATCTTGTAAAATGGATAACTGATTTTTCTTTAGATTTTCATTTCTGTGAGACTTTTTTTAATGGAAAATGTAACCATGTTTATTTTTAATCAATATCTTCTAGATCTGAGAGTGTATTAGATTTTATCTGTAGTAATGTTTTTGGTCTTGCAGATGTACCTTCACTTGAAAAATATTTGTATTATGTTTCTTTCACTGATGACTTCTCAAGGAAAGCATGGGTCTATTTTTTGAAGCATAAATATGAGGTCTTTAGTTAGTTCAAAGAGTTTAAGGCTCTTGTTGAGAGCCAAAAGGATAGAAATGTCAAGGTGTTGAGAATAGACAATGGCAAAGACTATTGCTAGTGTAGACACCTAAAAATGTCCTGAGCCTACGAACGCCATTTTGGCACCTGATTCATCCCAATTTCACATTCTACTTTTAATTAAATAATTTTTAATTATTTAATTAGTTCACTTCTCCTCTTATGCTTCTAATTAAATAAATTTTATTTATTTAATTACTTATATATTTTCTTCTAAATTTCTTCTATAATTAAATAATTTATTAATTATTTAATTATTCACTATTCCAATGTCCCCTTTGCTAACCCTCTGTTCATTATTCATTTCATTAGGATTTTTCAAAGCATTAGGGTTTTATGTTTCAAGGGTTTACTTAGGTTCTTTAAACTTGTTGAATCATTTGTGTATGCCCTATGTATGACTGAAGGTTTCTCATCTTTCTGGCATCAGGGAAACAACTCTGCAACCCCAGGGTTTTTCATTCATCACTAAAGTGTTGTTTTTTAGCTATTGTTTGGATAGTTTATGTTGTTTTTGATTTGCAGGTATAGAGCAACGCATCTACGGGTTTCTGCAATGCAGTCGCCATTTCTTGTAACACAGTTGCCATCTATTGCGACACATCTAAGATCCCGTGTGACGCATTCATTTGATAGTGGACCGCATTTGTGCCTCTATGTGACACTGTCGCTACTTTCTGTGACGAATCAGAGACATTGTGAACCACATCCGACTGGTAAAAAAGGGAGTTCTTAAGTTACCTTCATTCTGGTTTCTTTGTTTGCACAATAGATTAGGGGTTTTTCTGTTACTGATTTCTGGTCTGCATCTTTGTGGCATCCATTGGAGGAGAATCTTGTTTGAAATCATTACTTTTTTTGTTGCAGGGTTTCTTTCATTTTCATATGTGTGTTTGGTTAAATTAGGAGCACTTCAAATTTGGGCCATAAAAAGAACAACTATCTGTTTGCTTTCACACTAATTGGCTTTAAAAGAACAAACTACATATTTTCACTCATTAGGTTAAAAAGAACCACAAATTGCATATTCACACTCACTGGTTTAAAGGAACAACAACCTACATATTTTCACTCATTGGGTGTAAAAAGAACAACCTGCATACTTTCACTCATTGGCTTAAAAAGAACTTGCATCTCTTCACATTCATTGGGGTAAAAAGAACAACAAATTGCATCATTGTCTTCTTTGTCTTGTGATTTTGTTTATGTTTTGAAGAAGTGTATGCTCTTCCCTCGCACTCTAAGTGATCTTGGGAATCAAAAACTCTTAATATTTTCATAATCACATCACACACTTAATTTATAAAGGGTAATGAACTTTGTCTAGTGTGGCCAAGTCAAATGCGTATGCTCTCTCCTCGTATCATCGTATAAACTTGGAGATCAAAAGCATTTACTTGTGTCACTTTTGTAACCCTTTAGACAAGGCCTGCCTTTGAGACACATCTGCAAGGAGAACTCATTGGCGACCCTAAGCGGTATTTCCCTCAGGTTGCTATATAAATAGATAAGGCAAAAGCCAAGTCTAAACTGCCATTATCCTTCGTTGTATAGTGCCAATCCAAAAGTGCAAGCTACCCACGTTTACGTGAGGTATTTGTTAGTACTATTAGTAGGATTGGTTAAAGCCTTAAGTGGCTTGCTAGACTCTCGCAAGGTGGTAAGTCCCTGAGTTGTGACTAGAAGATAAATTAGTTAGAAGCCACCCTTTATGATTGACTTTTATTGGCATCACTCTCAGTGCAAGGGTTCCACACCCTGAAGTTACTCACCATATGGACTCCCTTGGGATGAGATTGAAATCCTCGGCTTACCATAAGTTAACTACGCAGCTTTCCGAGGAAAGGGTGATTAGGTCATCCTTCCAGGCTAGGAGGCCCCTAGTCATCCTCTCTCGCAAAGACAAGAGAATACACACCCCACTCTAGGGTGTCCCTACCTTGAGTCGAAGGAGTTACAAAGTTGTGGGCCTGAGCGTCACGCCATTGGCTAATGTCCTTAGGATAGGAATTGTCTTATGTGTGTGAACTATTTTCAAATTGTGATTAAGGCCCATGGAAGTTTGGGGTTGGATAGCCCTCGAACATACACATATACTTACCAAGTCAAGATTCATAGCCAAACTAAATGATGAGCGTCTTCTATTTGTGAAGTGTTTTCTAATTTTTCTAAACAAATGTAGAAAACTAATTTTAGGCTCCTAATAAACAATGAAATGCATCCATAGGGTTCTGAAATGCATCTACTGAGAAATAGACTGCAACTAAAACACCCTGCAACGCATCTGATAAATAGTAGAATGCTTTTGAAGCTCCTTGCAATGCATCTGTAGACTTGTGTGATGCAATTGAGGTTCTGTGTGATGCATTTGCCTGTAGTGAGACACTTAGAGGATCCTTTAAAATATACTCTCCCTATCAAATCTAACTACAAACCATGTCAAAACATTTTAAGATATGCTAGTCTTATTCAACTTTATCCCTTTAGGATTTGATTGCATATTCAACTTCATCCCTTTAGGATTAGATTGCATATTCAACTTCATCCCTTTAGGATTAAATTGTATACTCAACCTTTAGGATTGGATTGCATTCCATATTGTCCAAATTATTTAAGCCAACCTTAGAACATTAGAATTTAGCCCTTGACATCTAAAGAGGTCCCTAAAAATTAGTCTTCCTAAGGTTGAAACATAAGGAGAAATTGTCAAAGCTTGACTAAATCATAAGTAAAACTTGGTTCAAGAGACCTTGATATCTTTTCCAAATCAATCACAATTTGGGCTTAATACTCACACGTCTAGTTTAAGTCCCTCTTTCAAAGTGAAGTCTCAACTCACAAGCTCACTTTTCTCAATCATTTCTTCTACATCAACACTCCAAGGTCTTGATAAATCTAACTAATACTTTGATAAGGTCATTAGTAGACATTAGTACCCTCTTGGAGCTAAACTTTTTGAAGACTAATATCCATTGGCCTCTAGCATAGTCTTGGTCTCACTGCTTTAGTTGCATCTCAAAATGTTGGCATGGCATACCCCCATTAAGTCATTTCCATTTGCATAGGTACATTTCCAACCTTAGTCTCATCTCTATATCTCTAAGAAAATACCAAAAATATAGCTTAGATACTTTGCATTTCCATCCTTAGGATGTACCCATTTTCACCAACTAGTGAGTCTTATATGGTCAAGACATGGATGCAAAAGAAGAGAAAGGGAGAATCCTTAGATTACCTCACAAACACAATAAGATTTGAAACCTCATCTAACAAGCAACACGAACCTCACTCCAACATGCCAAATCCCTTTGAGAATCTCCTTTTGCAAGAAAACAATCAAGGGATTACTTAACAATAAATTGAGGAAGCCTCCCAAGATCCTATGATTTGCACATCATAGATGAAATGATAGTTGCTAATGCTCAAACCTACCTCATGTGTCTCTTACAAACCAACACTAAACTTTCCGTAGGGGTAGACGTCAATGCAATTGTGGAATCATCGCCAAACAATATCACACAAGGCCAAGGACAAGCAACATCATCCAATAGCTATATGAATCTAACACAAGAACATACATCCATTCCCATAGGGAAAACATCGCAAGATTCCATAATCTGCCATGTGACTCCCACATTTGACACCAACAATGTGAATGTTGTGTCACAACCTTTGAATTTTGCAAACCCCTTTGCTTCGATGAACATGAATCAAAACAAAAGAATGCAAAGGATACACATAGTGACTTCACAAGCGCAAACGCACGGGGTCCATACCACATCAAATGCAAACATGAACCTTGGGCCTCAAAATCAAAACATGGACCCCCTTGGTCAAAACAATAACACCATACCAAATGTGAACATTAATGTTGGGAATACACAAAGCAATGTTTTGAGTCATCAATATGTAGACCCAAACTATCAAAATAGTAATACCATACCCAACATTTACATGAATGTTGGTAACACTCAAAATCACACTTTGAATCATCAAAACATTGCTCAAAATCACCAACATGTGTCGTACCTAAACGTCAATACTAGTACATCACATCAAAACACCCATTCTAATCCCTTACAATAATAAGTGGACCTAAACACCCTCCTCCAAACAAATCCCCATAACTTCCAAAACCAAAACATCACAAGTGCTTCATCCCACTTCCATTACATTAATCCAAATGCCACATACATACCCAACAACCAAAACCTAAATGTGCCTTCATCACACATCCCCTTCAATACACATACCAACCCACTTGTTACAACTTTGGGATCCCAAAACACATCGGCCTTAAACGTGAGTAAGCCATACCAAAATGCACCCACAAATGCTTTGGACACATCATTGACTTCATTTGAAGCCTTGGCACACAAGATGCAAACACTAGAACAATGCTTCTCAAACATGCAAGTCTCTACCACAAAGAAGGCATATTCCATGGAAGATTTATGTCCTTATCCTTTCGACAAAAGAATTTACATGCCACCTTTCCCACCAAACTACAATGTACCTAACTTGAACAAGTATATGGAAAAAGGGAGTCTTGTAGAGCATGTGCGAGATTTTCACACGGCATGTCTTGAGATTGCATATGAGCACACATATTTGATGAGACTATTCCCAAGGAGCCTCATAGGTCAAGCACTTGAGTGGTTCACACACCTTCCCACGGGAATAAGGACATGGACCGAACTTGCAGATAAATTCATATCTCATTTCTCTTATAACATCGAGACAGACATGAATGTTGCCACCTTATGCCATACTAGACAAGAAGATGGGGAAACATTCATCTCCTTCTTCCAAAGGCGGAGAAGGCTCACTAGCAAATGTGTTTGTCATATTCTCGAGAATCAATTGGTACCAATTTTCGTGGAGAACCTTAACAAAGATCTCATGCACCAACTGCAAATCCATTGTTGTACCTCCTTCGGAGAAGTTGTTGAAAAGGGAACAACCACTTAAAAAGCTCTCATAGCTAAGGGTACAATCAAAATTTTCAACAAGAACTAAAAAACTCAAAACCCACCCTATGACAAGAACAAGTTTTGGTCTCTAAACAAGAACATTACCAATGATGGGGTCGTAGATGCAGAAGCTATTAGGACTGGCCCCATTCTCACACCCAAAGCACCCCCAGTGAAAAATAACCAGCCATCCGCTCAACAACAGCCACAACCACAACAACAAACAACAAATGCAATTCAAAACAACCAAAGAAGACCACCTCCAAAGAATAATAGCCCTCGATGAAACTTTACACCCCTAACAGAACCTGTTGAAGCAATCCTAAAGAAGTTGTTATAGTCCAACCTCATCCAATTATCGGAGGTTAGACCATACGACCCAGCTTTTAATCCTCCCTCATGGAATGACAATGAATTTCGTGACTATCACCAAATCAAGGGGCACAAAAGATCCAATGGTTACAAGATGAAGAACATCATACAAGATTTTATCGACCGAGGAGATGTCGTTGTAGATAATCCACAAGGTTCCTCTAATACTGATCATACTATCTTTCAAGATCCTTTAAAAAATCATGGATCAGGAAAAGCCTCCACCTCAGGAACCAAGCCACATGACCATGTCAATTACAGCAATGTTGCCTATGAATACACCATTAACAATATCCATGCATTTGATGATAATGTCTCCATGATCACCATCAAGTCCCATCCTGAGTGTTCCATCACCACTCGTAGGGCCAAGGTAACGATGCAAGGTGCACCATCTCATTCATCCAATCCATCTAATGCACAACTGAAGACCCAATATAATCTTTTGGACCACTTGAAAAAGATTCTGGCGTAAATATCCATTTTCAAATTGCTTCGCCTATCCCTAGAGCATAAGGTTATTCTAGACAAGGCTTTGTTGGAATCTTTTGTCCCCATGGACCTAAATGTCAATCAATTCCAAGCCATGGTGGGACATTTAGCTACCTCGAACCATGTCACTTTCATTGAATGCGATGTACCCTCACACTGACCCACTACACCTCGAAGTCTTCATTAACAAGCATAAGATTATACAGGTCTTGGTAGACAATGGAGCTAGATTAAATATTTGTCCTTTAAAGTTAATGATGATACTGGGATAATCAGAAGCATGTGTGGACCTAACCAAAAGAATTGTCTTCAAGGCTTACAACGATGTTGAACGTTCCTCCAAGGGAGTGATCTCACTTCCCGTAAGAGTTGGGCCTGCCACTCTCAATACTGCATTTCACGTCTTGGATGTTGAACTTCCCTACAATCTCATCCTCGACCGACCATGGATCCATGCCACGAAGGTTGTGCCATCCACTTACCACCAATGCATTAAATTCCCTTACAACCACTAGTAGAATTTTGGCAAATAAATGACTAGGTAACTAAAATTTTTAGTCACGACAACTAAAAATGATTAAATTCTATTCATGTTTTGCAACACAACTATAAATGACTAAATAAATGACTAATTTGATGGTGGGTAAAAAACATAGCTATAAATGACAAAATAATTAGTCACACAAGTAAAAATTAGAAAGAGAGGGAAATTAAAAAATATTTCGAATTGGAAAGAGGGAAATTTTTTCCATGCAAAATAATTCAAACAAAAGAAACATGACCGCCTCTGCACTCAAGACATTGTTCTTGCATTGGGCGCACTGTACAGGGGTTGAATTTGCACTCAAAAATAGGTAAGGCTCATTTATGTCCCTCTTTTTGCATTGATGAATTAGAACACAATCGCTTGAAGATGTTAATTTTATTGTATTTTGTTAAATTATGTATTGGGCAGACCCATTTCAAGGGGATTTCCCAGAAGTGAGAAGATTTTCTGGAGAAGGGCATGGCCAGATGCATTGCATTCAATCATCAAGGAACCTTACTAGCAGGTCTGGTATTCATACGTTTTTCTAACTATAATTTTTTGTTGTGTTTGGTACTCTATTTCAATTATGCCCATTTGCCAGATGTTATAAATATAGACACTGAAATCTAATTCAATCTGTTGACTGTTAAGACTCAAACAATACCCCACCACTCTTATTAGGGATCAGGGTTTTAAAGCTTAGTGGTGAAGGATCAGAGTTTCACCTAATTGTAGAAGAACTACCTCAACCTTGCAAACTTTTTAAAAAGAAAACAATAAATAATCTTATATTGTTTAATACCCATTTTAGTTTATGCCAGCCCTATCGTAGTTTAGTCCCCTTAATAGTCATTATTGTGTTGAAGTATTGGTTATTAATACTAGTGTTGGTGTGTTCTGAAGAGTATTCAATATGCTCCATTGTTAAAATGGGGTTCAATTTTTCTTAATTGGGGTCATCTTAGGTGGTTCAGCTTGGCTTAAAATACCCAAGTGATGAGATTGCAGATCAATCTAGGGTTTCTAGCTTTTTTCTGTGATATCAAAGTCACCCTTTTAGATGTTTCTCTCCCTGATGATCGTCTAACTAAAATGTCTAGCATGATGATTATTACTTTTTTTAAAATAGAAAGTTCATAGTTTATAATACTAAGAAATCATCAATATTTTTGCCATTTCTATGATCTAAAAGCAAATAACAAGCACTCAAGAAAGAAAAAATAACAAAGTCAATTAATATGGCAGCCTAAAATAAGCCTCAAACAATACAAGGAATAAGGATTACAACCTAGTTTGAAGTCTTTCCCAAAATTTTGAATCAAGAGTAAACCACTAATGATAAGAAACAATAATAGGAAACATGGTTTACAACCTGGTGCCCATAAATTGTTGACACAAAACAACCTAAAGAAAAAAGAAACTATTTAAAAGATGACATTTTTAAATAATTAGAGCTCTATAATTGTTTAATTATGATTAAGTCCATGTACATGCTAAGCCTTCTTTGTACGACATATAGTACTGACATGCCCAATGTGTTGATGATTACCACCACCATGAGGATGCTCAACAGGATTCATTGCCACACCACGAACCTTGGGCCAATAGTTTCTTTTGACCCTATATTTGTGATATGCATTGTTGGCTTTGAGCTTTAGCTTTTCTGTCCTTCCACCACCAGTAACCTGACCAATCATGGCTCTGCAACTACTTGGCATAATCTTCTTAGCTCCAGATGGAAGCTTTACCCTATAAATTGAAACCAATTTCTAAGACTCGTTAAACAAGGCTATTAAAAATCTGCAAAATCAAAAATTACACAAATCTGAACATTAAGAGAGAACTTAGATAATTGTTCCAAAATTATTTCCACTACCTTTGGAATAATTGCATTTATCATCTCACTGTAACCTTGGAAAAAAAATTAAGCATAGAAATATGCCATGAGTCTCCACAAGGTGTACACCTAGAACTGAAAATAGTTTGAAAATAATTTGGAAAAAGCCACCATCCATAGGACATCACAATAGATGCATCACATGTTTGTTGCTAGCCAAAAAGTGAGCTGATAAACAAAAATGATAATGAGTCAAGGGGAACATTAAGAAGCAGTACATTCAAATTAAATTTCAACCAGCTGCTAAACGAGCATAACCCTCTTTGACTTGTCATAAGTTAAAAATATTAGAACAGGTACATTTTTATGTCTATAAAGGTGACAACAATTCAATAACGGATCAAATGCTTCAGATTGAAATACTATAGAAATGCATTGCAAATGACAGCAATCAAATTTGAAATTACTCAGCTCATAAAAGAATAGTGGAGAAAAGGCATAAAAAGTGTTCTTTGATTTGATCGGGCCAATGAGAAATATTGTCTCAAAAATTCAACTATATCACCATGTCTTTGGCAACTTCATTACCAATACCTTGGCCAACATTATTACACAAATGAAGAGCATTATAGGAAAAAATAAAAACTGATTTGAGGCTTCACTAAGATAGCTTGACAAAGAGAAATGATATATCTTACTAAGACAGGCATATGACCCCAAAGATGGGATAATACCAAAAGCTAAAACAAATCATACATCTAGACACAATCCACAAAATGCTATTAATGGTGATATCATCTAGGATACCAATAGGCATTGAAAAAATGAGATTAGCAGTGATTGTCTATTGTTTTGACTTATTTTAACAAATGAGTTTCCAATGTGAAGTGTCAACCAAGGATATTATTACCATTCTATTGACTGTCATTTTCTAAGTCATGACTATCAATTTTGAACCAAATGAGTCCTTCCAATGCTTTGGCTTTGGGGGCTCATGATTTTATCGATTGCCTATGATGGAGTTGCCTGCCATGTTTACTTATGACTCTGAGGAACACACAGAATCAACTATTGGAGCCAATGGGCCATAGATGCAAAATTGGAGCGAATGGGCCATAGATGCAAAATTAAAGTGAATGTCTAAGCATGGTTAATGATCTTTTATTTTGTTACTTCTAATTATATTTGTCCAGCTGTCAAGGGGGTGTAAGTCATGGCATAGCTCTGTATCTCTTTATTGCCTTAAGGTAAATCCTCGCATGATTCTTATCTTGGTAGCAGGGGTATCTCAACACCAAAAATTATTTAGAATCCCACTTCTTCATGAAATGTAATGACTACAAACTACTATCCCTTGACTTATCTCTACCATAAAGATAACTCTATGGAACATGTAGAGGGTGTAAGTCATAGCTTGGTTGTGTCTAAGAAAGTTCATAGTTTGTTCTCTCTCCATTTTAGAAATATTGTCTCAAAAATTCAATTATATCACCATGACTTGTTCCCTGCCGCAGTACCGCAAACTGTTTCTTTGACCATTACGGGACCGCGATATACTAAACATCACTTGAAGCCTTTCATCGCACTACCGTACTCCTTCATTGAAACTATCACGGGGCCACAGTATTCAACACTTACATAACTTAAACTCCTTATACCGCCATACGGCAAGCCTCACTTGAGGCTGCCTTGGGGGCACGGTTTACTATTTTCCTCTGCTCCTTCTTAGCACCATACCACAAGACTCACTTGAGGCCACTGCAGGGGCATAGTGTACTATTTTCCTCTACTCCTTACCGCCATACTGCAAGCCTCACTTGAGGCCACTACGGGGGTGCGATGCACTATTTTCCTCTGCTCCTTACTACATTACCACCAGTTATTCTCTTGACTGTCGCAGGACTGCAGTGAAGTATCATATGCCACTTAAGTTTATACCGCCAATCTGCCACTTCGTTTTGATACCGCTGTGGGGTTGCGGTAATCGATCTCTACATACCGCAATGTCGCAAGTGCAATCTCTTCATGCTACGGGATAGAGATAACTGCTCCCTTGTTATCCTTGGTTCCTGCACACCCGCCAAGACCTTTTGAGTGACCTGCGAGACTACGGTGAGAGACAAAAACACATCAATGGTCAAAAATACAAATATCTTTCACATGGACTTGGTATGGAGTGATTATGAATGACTCCTGGAATAATTTTAAAAGAAATATGGATCCCTAAGATGGTTTTATGGAAGGAAATTTGCATGGATTTATGGATTTATCAAATGTATGAAGGTATCTTTATTGTAGGTTATTTTCCCTATATTATTTATTCTTGGTTTGAACTCCTTGATTTTGTGGTTTTTTGTTAGGACCCAGAGCTTTCATATGCAGGACCACCTACAAGGTGCCAAAGTAGTCATCTGGATCATGACTTAGGAGCTGGTTAGTATTCATTGAGTGGTATAATGGTGGTTGAACTGTCTTGGTCTATACAACTAAGAGATGTACTTGTGTGCTTTGTAGTTTGTTTGTTTAATTTTTTTATGCTTAGAAAAGCATCATAAATAGATAGGATGATATTTTTGTAATTTGTTCCTTCAATCACTTGTCATAGGTCCAGTTGGAGGTAGCAGAGCTGGTGGAATGGAGATCTACCTTATCCACCTATTTATTCAAGAAGAAATGTTGCAAATTCCACTTCGGATCACCAAAGCCTTCACAAAGCATCTCCACAAAATTCAATAATGAAGAATTTATGCACAAAATCTCTATTGAATGATGCACAATGCCTCCACCGCAACACCGTACAGTTTGTTGATGGGTCTTACAGTGATGCAGGTGATTCTCGCATCACCACAAGGCCTAGCAACAAATTGTGTGGTGTTGCGGTGGAGGCTTTGTGCATCACTCAAAAGAGAACTTGTGCATAAATTCTTCATTATTGAATTTTGTGCAAAAATTTTTGTGAAGGCTTTGGTGATCCAAAGTGGAACTTGCAACTACAATATCTGATAAAAATCTACTTCCAAATATACTTTTGAAAGATGTTCATATCCTCATCCAAAGCTCCAATTCACACACGGGCAGGAAGGACACTTTCAAAGGTTAAGGAGTTGGGCTTTACACCCACTAGTTGCACTTTCTTAAAATTTTCTAAGGACTTTTCAGAAAACCCCATTTTAAACATATCCTTTAATCACGACATTCCATGATATCACATTTCTTTGAGGCATTTTTTGAAATAGTTCACTTGCCTTGTCTATGCTTCCACATTTTCATGTATGTCTAGCGGGGCACTTGTAACTACAACATATGACAAAAAAATCCCTAGTGTTATGCTTTGATGGATGTCCCTTCATTATTAATGGATATCTGAGGTAGTGCACATTATTATAGTGCAAGCCTATTTTTTAGATTGTTTCATTTAGCATCACCAATATTCTCCACAAGAACATTGTCTCTATTTAAAATGATAGAAATGGTTCACATATCTCAGAACAATTTCTCTAGCAACAATCTTGGAGATGAATTTAGATGTAGTGTGAAAATCAGAACATACTCGAAGGTTCTTAACAACTCTAATGGTTGTACCAGGGGCCATGTTTAACAAACCAAATGCAATTGCTAACTTTTCAATATGGTGTTAGATAAATGATTCTTTTTTCTTCTATTCCACAGCATTAACTAAAAGTCTTGAATTTGGAAATACCTTACTGCCTTCATTTGCCAAGCCAATTTCTCCAATTTTGCATAGCTCTACCATGTTTGTGGATGTGATCTATCTCCTACACAAAAAAGCATGTACCATTTTATGCCCTTCAATCCAACTACATGCATGTATCTTTTTAATTCCTCTATCTTTCATCAATCTCCTTACTATTTGAACCTCGCCACACCTGCCCACTTCTGCACATATGTTTTAGAGAAGAACATAAGTTGCATCATTTTTAGGATCCGACTAAAAAAGCTGTGTTGCTGGAAAACTTGACCTACATTTAAATTCTAAATTTTGGGAAATTATATATAGTAAATAGATTGATGGCTATTTGGATAGTGAAATTATTAGCTTTCTTAGAAATTAATTGAAATATCTTGTCTTGAAATATCTAGAAGGATTATTTTAATTAAAGAGGATTTTGTGGTTATTTTTGTAACAATGATTTTACAATGCAGCTAGCTCACTATTTTCATTCAAGATACAAGTCATCAAAGTTAAGCACATACCAAGAAGATGGTCCTCTACTTCAAACCCTCAACCTCACTTAGTTTAGTATGCTTACATGGGGATATTAAGGAAGTTGCTAAAAAATTAATATATATCATTTGTTGTTTATGAAGGAGAATCTTGTGAGATCCAATATGACATTGGATCAATATCTAGTTTCTTAAGTAAAGATGATGTCATAGTTGGAAACTTGTTGTGAAACATCAGGTTAGTAATTTTTGGATGTTAAGGCTTCATAGTTGGATATCAAAGATCTTTTCTCATCAGCTTAATTTGGAATTTATGTATAATTAATGGATTCTTTCATGGTGCAGGTCTTTACTGAGACAACACATGAACCAGGGTTGACATTTTTTTTGAATCGGTAAGGATGCTAAGAGAATCATAATATATTAGTATTAATAGAATGTTTTTATAGATTACAAAAAAGGCCCTTCCTGGTCAAAAAGATAACATAATAGAGCATTTTAACTAAGAGCCTTGAAAAGAGCTACAGATCTAAAAGGCCCTTTCTGGCCAAAAAGGAAACCAAAGTTACAGAGAAGCCAAAAACTTAAAATAGAAAGAGTGGTTCACATGTTGTCCATATTTAAATCTACAACCCTAAATCCATGAACCCCCATTTGGATTCTCTGGAGAAAGGATTGTGTCATCATTGGTGAAGGGAACTACCGGTGGTTTGAAATTTGACAAGAAGCTCCATGCATTGAATACTTCATCTATCCTTTCCCTCTTGGACCTTCCAAATGTAGAATTGTGAACCTGCAGTGAATTATCAAAGAGCTCTCTGTTACCTGATTGCAAACTTGAAATCATCGGTTGATAAACATAGTTAAAACTGAGGTTATTAATGACATATTCACAGAGGAAGAGTCCTCCTACCAAGGCTGAGCTATCATGGAGATTATAAGTAGCAAAAGCTTCAAATAGCTTGACATCTGGGACTAGATAGTCATGAACAAACATTGATGTTATCCTTTTAACCTTATCAACCTGATGAAATAAGTCCATCGCATTTGAGAGAAAATGAGATACCAGATGCGAAGCATAACACCCTAGATTGTAGCAGAAAATCTCTGTCACATACATCTATCAAAGCATCCTCCACCGGCTCTTCATCGAGTAGTTTGAAGGCCCTAGCCATGAAATCTGAGTTGATGCTTCTGTGCATTGGTTGTTCCCATGGTTGAACAGGCAAATGAAGTTGATAATTACAAGGATAGATAGACATTACAGATACACAACAAGAGCAAAATGAAGAGACAAGAACAAAATAATGACACAGATACCATGGTCTCTTGCATAAAAAGAGGATCGCACGAACCAACATAATGAATTGAAGTCATTCAAGCCAGCCGCGGAGAAATAAAACCAAGGCAGATGTAATCCAAATGTGGATTATATTGCTCAGCTCGCAACACTCCTCTTACAGAGCATTCAATGAATATGATCAAAGAGACATGTGCAAAGAAAACAATTAATGCCAAATGGAAATCTACGTAGATTGCAAGCTTTAAAATGACTAAATATCCTACTAATTGACGTGAATTAATAATCAAATTGACTAAATATACTACCAATTGACAGAAATCAGTGAACAGTGAATAAATATGACTAAATATTTGACCAATGTCAAATCAGTGAATAAAAATGACTAAATATACTACCAAATTGATCAAAATGATGATTAAAATTAATGACTAATTACACTACCAATGGATAGAAATCGGTGAATAAAAATGACTAAATAAGTGGCCAGAAAAACAACAATCAATGACTAAATAAGTGACCAGATTACAACAATCAATGACTAAATCAACGACTAAATATACTACCAAATCGATCAATCAAAACAACCAATAAATGACTAAAAATGGTTTAGTCATCAATTTGGTCATGTTATAAATGACTGGCAATAAACTACTAATAGTCACGTGACCATGTTTGGTCATTCATAAGCAGTTTTTTTAGTAATATATTACTCTTTTTGTACTAGTGAACGGCATGGAAATCACTATACCTAGTGATCCCAATGCCTTTCAGTATTGCAGTCACCTAAGAGAAGTTCCACAGCATCAAGTATCCGTAAATAGTGGAATTTCACCTACCACCTCATCATATTATGTCGACCCATCCACATTATCAAAATCCACCACCACCTTTATTCTACCACTTAACCCTAAAGATTAAATCCAAGACATAGGATATGGAGAATATAAGATAGAAGGCTCATACTGCATCGACAAGCTCTCGGCATCACTTAGGTTTCACGGCAAACTTGACCCAATCAAACCTAAGGAGACTATTTCTGCCACCCCCACCACTTTCAAAAAATGGGGAGAACTAAGCAAAGAGGATGTAGATGATGATGTCTCTAAATGACTCTACAAGGTGGAAGAAGCGGTCAAGCACGTACAACTACCCATGGAATGATATGGAAAAGGTTAAGAATTTGTAAAATAGCAAGGATATGATGGGCATAGTGGACTTGGGCCTAACAAAAATGGGAGAACAGAACCCATTCAACTGACCATGCGACCTCACAACAAGAGGCTAGGGTATACATCATGAAAAGAGAGTACTCCTAGTACTAAGTTACTTTGGGTAGAGACGCAAGTACTTCCAAGGACATTGAGACATCAAGGGACCCTCCTGAGCCTGCATCTTCCCAACCTCACCTACCTGATGGTGAAGCATGAATCAACATCTTTTGGGATCTTGACAATACTTCCATTTGTAACCTG
The DNA here is from genome assembly GCA_027924645.1 of Cunninghamia lanceolata. Classification (NCBI taxonomy): domain Eukaryota; kingdom Viridiplantae; phylum Streptophyta; class Pinopsida; order Cupressales; family Cupressaceae; genus Cunninghamia; species Cunninghamia lanceolata. The sequence continues at coordinate 12,265,485 of BSBN01001533.1, forward strand.
ACCCCCATAACCATAAGCTGCATGAACATCGATGATGGCTTGCCATTAGTCCATCCTGAACTCATAGACTGGGTCCGCAAACTCCACCTAGCTTGGATTTATTCAAGAATGACAAAGATATTGCCGAGTTCATGGGACTTCATAAAGGCATACCTTAGGGAGATCATAAAATTGGCTACATCATGGATCTCAACGATACTACTTATTTTGGATAATCCACTCCACCCTTTAGTTGTAAAAGTGAAAAAGAAAAAGAAAAAAGGTCTCTAGGTGAAAATTGAAAGGCACCTCTTGACCGTGAAAAAGTAAAAATAAAGGACATATCCAAGGGTGAAAACCTATTTGAGGCACCCAAGGATGGAGGGTCGGAAGTGCTTCCTATCATGCAAGAGAGATCACCACTACTGGTGGAAAAATCTGTTGAGACTAATCTCAGTAGAGAAGAATACCCTAGGATTATTCATTTTATTGAGTCGTTAACAGAACAAGAGAAGCCCGAATTCAAAGATTTCTTCTTGGCAAGGCAAGTCAATTTTGCCTGGTCATATACTGATATGCCCAGGCTTGATCCACAATTTTTTTTACATCACTTACCATTGTTACCAAATGCCAAGCTGGTAAAGTATAAATTAAGGAAAATGCATCCACATATCGCACTCTTGGTAAAGGCAGAATTGAAAAAGCTATTTGAAGTGGATATCATTAGACCAATAGACTATCTAGAGTGGGTATCTAACCTTGTGCCAGTCATAAAACCTAATGGCTAGAGCATACTCTGTGAAGACTTTCAGGACCTGAACAAGGCATGTCTGAAAGATCGTTGCCAAACATAGACATTATAGTCAACCTTACCATTGGATTTGAAATGCTCTCACTGATGGATGATTTCTCAAGATATAATCAAATAAGGATAGCTCTAGAAGACCAACACAAAACTGCTTTCACATGTCCACTGGGCACATACTACTGGATTGTCATTCCCTTTGGCCTAAAAAATGTAGGAGCTACGTACCAGAGAGCAATGACAACCATATTTCATGACTATATGAACACATGTATGGAAGATTATGTCGATGACTTATTGACCAAATTAGTTACAAGAAGCACTCATCTGGATGTGTTGGATAAGATCTTTAAACAACTAGAAGAGTACAAAGTTAGATTAAACCCTAAGAAATGTGTGTTCGAGGTCACATCAAGCAAACTGTTGGGCTATATTGTTTCTCGCTGAGGTATAGAAGTTGATCCCGCTAAAGTGAAATCCATCATGGATATGCCTCCACCAACAAGTCTTAAACAACTACGCAGTCTGCAGGGAAAATTACAATCCATCAGGAGATACATCGCGCAACTCGTTGACAAATGCCACCTGTTCCAACACTTACTCCGCAAAGGGGTACCCTTCGTATGGACTAAATATTTCCAGGAAGCCTTTTAGAAGATTAAAGATTATTTGTTGTCACCACTGATTCTCATACATCCAATACCAGGAAAGCCCCTCTTATTCTACATATCAACAACATCTTCAACATTGGGGGCACTTTTAGCACAAAATGATGAAGGAAAAGAATGGGCAATCTACTAAATCAACAGGACATTAGTGGGATACGAGCTAAACTACAGTCCTATTGAGCGCACTTGCCTTGCCATAGTTTTTGCCACTCAAAAGCTAAGACATTATATGTTGAATCATCAAACAAAACTAATTGCAAAGATTGACCCCTTGAAGTACTTACTCAACAAGGCAGCCTTGATAGGACGATTGGCCAAATGGGTTATGCTATTGAGTGAATTTGATATAGAATATGTTGATTGTAAAGCAATAAAGGGGCAAGTGATCACAGACAAATTAGTAGAGGCACCTACAATAGCAGATCATCCATTGGTTGCATATTTTCTAGATGAATCAATCTTTGTCATGGAAGTTCCCAAAACATGGACATTATTCTTTGATGGTTCCTGCACAAATCATGGATCAGGCACAGGAATTATGTTTATTACTCCTCAAGGAGATGCCATCCCTAAAGCATTTCTGATAGCCTTTCCTTGTATGAATAACATAGCCGAATATGAGGCATTGCTCATAGGACTACGAATGGTTGTCAACTAGAAAATCAAGACACTATAAGTCTTCGATGATTCACAGCTCATCATCAAACAAGTCAACAATGAATATGACACAAAAGATGAAAAACTCTTGCCATATAAGAGAATGGTCGATAGTTTCTGGCTATATTTTGACATAGTGGTCTTTGATCAGATTTCTAGGGTTTAGAATAGAGCAGCTAACACAATGGCAATAATAGGGTCTCTCTTGGATATCCTAAAAAATGTGCATCAATTTGAGTTCTTGGTGGAACAAGTGCTGGTCCCCGCCTTCGATGTCCCTAAATCTAAGCTAGTGTGTGAATTGTTGGTCCCACGTCTCCTTAGTATCATGACATCTATACATACCTACATGACCAAATCCTCCCACCTAACCTATCTTCCAATCAACGTAAATCCTTCATATGCCAATCTGCCAAATATGTCATCATCGGTGACACCCTCTACCGTCATAGATTTGACAATACTCTCCTACGATGTCTCTACGCCGAGGATGCACAAATGGCCATACATGAAGGTATATGTGGGGCTCACTCTAATGGTCCTACTCTAGCCAAAAATATCATAAGAGCTAGATACTATTGGCCCGCCATGGACAAAGATGCCTATCACTTCACCAAAAAATGCAGACAATGTCAAATACACAGAGATCTTGTGCATGCACCTGCTTAAGACTTGCAACCACTTACATCTCCATGGCCATTCTCCCAATGGGGACTTGACCTTGTGGGCAAAATCCATCCCACCTCCTCTAACGGCCACAAGTTCATCATCACTGCCATTGAGTAGGTCACAAAGTGGATTGAGGCCATTCCCATGACATGCATCATCGGTAAATAGATAGCCAAATTCATCCTTAACTACATCATATGTCGGTATGGTGTGCCTCAATCTATTGTCACAAATAATGGTTGCCCTTTCAAAAATCAGGACATCCGTGAATTATGTGAAAGATTCCACATCCAACACTATTTTTCCACTCCATACTATGCCTAAGGTAATGGTCAAGCTGAGGCATCAAATAAAACCATTATAAAAATCCTTAAGAAGACTATCAATGATGCTGGCAGTGACTGGCACATCCAGCTCAATCCCACCTTGTGGGCCTATTGCATCAGCATCTGCACTCCCACCAGAGACACACCATACTCCCTTATCTATGGTTCCGAAGCCATCCTTCCTAATGAGGTTGAGTTACCCTCCCTGAGAGTATCACTAAAGCAATTTGTGGATGAGGAAGACTACAAGGTATCCAGACTACATGAGCTCGAGCTACTAGATGAAAGAAGGCAGAATGCCCTGGTGCACTTGCAAGCGTATCAAAACCGTCTCTGATGTAGCTATAATAAAAGGGTTAGAGTTCAACAATTCAATATTGGAGACTTGGTCCTGAAAGAGAACCCAAAGAATCAAATGGAATGGGAGAAGCCGGGAAAGTTTGAACTAAAATGGTTGTGTCCCTAGATCATCATGGTTGCATATGGATCAGATGCATATCAACTTGCTATCCCTGAAGGTAAACCGCTACCAGAGCTGATCAACAGCATGCACCTTCGTAGATATTATACCTAAGTCAGAAAATTAAAAAAAATACAAAAATAAAAAAAATAAAAAAGCAAAAAAAAATAGTAAAGAGAAATAATTCGTCCAAAAGTGAAAACCACTTCGGTGACGCTTTGGATAAGTACCATGGTGAAAACCTAGCAAACAGAATCCATGTGTAGTTAATCTTGGCTCCATTGTCTACCATCACTCTACCTTGTATTGTGCTTTCCACAATAAGGCATGTATATTCCACACCATAATCCATATCATCACCCATAATAAACCACATTGTCCTTTTCATGGCTTGGAAATAAGTTGACATTCCCAACATTTCCTAAACACTTTATTGTCATTACATCTTGTCTTGTCTTGGTCATAACTTTGTCCTATACCTGGCTGGGGGCAATTCCTGATCCTACAAATCGGTATTGGAGGACACCTTTCAAATATTTTCAAAAATCCAAAAACATTCACATATTCCCAAAAATCCAAAAAGATTCAAATATCTTAAAAATCCAAAAATATCAAATATTTTCAAAAAATCCAAAAACATTAAATATTCTCAAATATCCAAAAACACCAAATATTCTCAAAAGTCAAAAAGCATCAAAAATATGTTAGAAAAATCACAAAAAACCAAATAACCAACCAAAAACCCCAATCAAAAAATAGTGTCAAAACCACCTTGTCAAACTACATCTCCCCTGAGCTTTCACATAGGCAAGGCCTCTCTGATGAGCCCTTGAGGCATCCCACCCTTAGGTCTTAGGTCACACAGAGTCTACCCAGTCAAACTATGTTGTCTCTGCACTATCACTTAGGCAAGGCCATCTCTAATGAGCCCCTGAGACATTAGGTCAGTCCCTTAGGGCCCGTTGAGTCAACTATAATAATAATTCATCCTTTAATGAGATGGACACTTTGATCAGACCAAAACAATCAGTCTTTCATAAGAAAAACAAACCTGACAATCAACAAGATAGCTTATCAAAACAACCAAGCAATCATCCCCAATCACTCGCATAGTGATAATTGAACATCACTATAGGCAATCTTCATCAACTACCACATGTCCTACAACAACATGAGGCATAGTCAAAACCAAGTTTTATGCCTTAGACGACGTGTTCCATCTTTCAAACATTATCAAACATCACATGCCAAGCATCCTAAAACTTGTGGCATTCTTGAAACCAGACCACATGTCTTATACAAGATGTCACAATCCTATCATTTGCCTTAGAAAGGTGGGGGCATTGTCGAAGCCAGACTTGACATCTTATACGACATACTTCTCATCTTAAAACTAGGCATCATTCAACCTATCATAATGGTGCAGGAGCACCTTGGCAAATTAATATTGTTCTGGACAAATCTTTGAGTTTGATTAAATTTGTATGCTTCCACATTGTAATAAGGTTTATCAAGTCATTTTTATGTGTTTAGGTCATTAGGAGTTTCAAAAATGAAAAATATTGCAAACCATGTAAAGGTTGTCAATATAAAATTGGAAAAAAGATGTAAACTTGGAAGGTGAAGAGTCATTTGGCTCTTGGTTCACTCCAAATCAGTTATGAACTGAAGAGACATGTTTTAATGCCTTTAAAAGGCCTTGTAACCATGAAGAATTCGTGGGTGGTTGAAGATTTGACCATGGAATGAGAAAAAATAATGTTTTCCTGTATTTTCCTTCAGAAATTTGTTGTCTTTTGCTATTGTACGGCCCTATATGGAATTGAATGGATGCCTAATGGATTGAAAATGTTATATCCTTCAATCACCTTCCATTTCCTTCTTGTCCCATGCATTTTTATTTATTTTTTGTGAAATAGATGAGTGTTTTATGGATTGTAATTTTCTGATTTTCCCTGTAACAATCCTATTACAGCATTTGGTACAATTTTGTACAGACATATATAGGAGAAAGCCATATATGGTTGGAAAGCGTATTGAGTCTACTTTCCATTTCTTTTTGTTGCATCAAATTTCATTAAGATTTGAATAAGTTATGGCATTTTATTGAGGGTAGGTCTGCAGAGTTTAATTTTCTGAAAATACAGTCTGAAAATATGCATGGTACGACTTGGTACAGCCTCACATTGATGCATATAATAGATGGATGGAAAGATATGTGTTTATAGTTTACAATTATTTTAGTTTGGTATAATTTCATTAAGGTTTGTAAGAGATATTGCAATTTTGGTGAGGGCAGGTTTGAACGCTGCCTAGGGTTTGTAGTTTTGGAAAAGAGTCATAACTTTCTCTCCTACCATTGGATCTTCATGAAAATTAGATGAAAAATATGTGTTAATGTTCTCTTAAACTTGACCAAAGCAATTGGATTAGTTCTTTTATTTGTTAATGTTATTGAGGATAGTTTTGGTCCTCCTACCTCTGCATCATATGATGCATAGAGAAACCACTGAGGAGAGAGTGGTAGGTGCATCACCAGGATCTGCTGTTGGATGAGATGAATGGTTTGGTGAGTTGGTTTGTTGTGAAGCAGTGAGAGAGATGGATACCTGAAGAAACACTTAATGTTGCAGCCCGAAGAGTACTCCACTGATGGGAGTAGAAGGAGCCTGAGGATGCTCTGTGAAGATGGTAGTTTGTTTTGTTGGTTGGTTGGTCACCATTTCTATAGATTGGAAGATTGTAGCTGAGAAGATTGAAGATAAAGATAGAGGAAAGAGACTTTTGTTGCAGACACATTTCCAAGGGACTTAGAAATTTTGTTGGTTGGTTGTATGGTGCAGGAGCACCTTGGCAAATTAATATTGCTCTAGACAAATCTTTGAGTTTGATTAAATTTGTATGCTTCCACATTGTAATAAGGTTTATCAAGTCATTTTTATGTGTTTAGGTCATTAGGAGTTTCAGAAATGTAAAATATTGCAAACCATGTAAAGGTTGTCAATGTAAAATTAGAAAAAAGATGCAAACTTGGAAGGTGAAGAGTCATTTGGCTCTTGGTTCGCTCCAAATCAGTTATGAACTAAAGAGACATATTTTAATACCTTTAAAAGGCCTTGTAACCATGAATAATTCGTGGGTGGTTGAAGATTTGACCATGGAATGAGAAAAAATAATGTTTTCCTGTATTTTTCTTCAGAAATTTATTGTCTTTTGCTATTGTACGGCCCTATATGGAATTGAATGGATGCCTAATGGATTGAAAATATTATATCCTTCAACCACCTTCCATTTCCTTCTTTTTCCATGCATTTTTATTTATTTTTGTGAAATATATGAGTGTTTTATGGATTGTAATTTTCTGATTTTTCCTGTAACAGTCATGTTACAGCTTTTGGTACAGTTTTGTACAGACACATATAGGAGCAAGCCATATATGGTTGGAAAGAGTATTTAGTCTACTTTCCATTTCTTTTTGTTGCATCAAATTTCATTAAGATTTGAATAAGTTATGGCATTTTTATTTAGGGTAGGTCTGCAGAGTTTAATTTTCTAAAAATACAGTCTGAAAATATGCATGGTATGACTTGGTACAGCCTCACATTGATGCATATAATAGATGGATGGAAATATATGTGTTTATAGTTTACAATTATTTTAGTTTGGTATAATTTCATTAAGGTTTGTGAGAGATATTACAATTTTGGTGAGGGCAGGTCTGAACGCTGCCTAGGGTTTGTAGTTTTGGGAAAAGAGTCATAACTTTCTCTCCTACCATTGGATCTTCATAAAAATTGGAGGAAAAGTATGTATTAATGTTTTCTTAAACCTGACCAAAGCAATTGGATTAGTTCTTTTATTTGATAATGTTATTGAGGATAGTTTTGGTCCTCCTACCTCTGCATCACATAACCAATCAGACAAACACATACACACTCAACAAATGATCTGCATGGTTGTTGACTCTTGGTCTCATCTATTTTATTTCACTAGATTGTTTTTTGTAGTCTCATTCTTATGCTTCTCAAGGCAATCCCTAAGTGATGAAGAGAAGTGAGGAAAGAGCGGGACCTTTTTCTTTAACTTCTGATTGCGGTTTGTCTTGGCAAAATGACTGGGGCAACTAGGTTCCTCGCATGTGACTGAGAATCCATTGGGTGTGAATCAAAGACATCATATGAATTGGAAAGAATAAATGCTTCATTGCATCAGGACCTGCATACCTCAAGGTTATCTCATCACTTGTTCTGACAAGGTACCACAGTTACTTAGTCTAAGCTAGGCACTCCTTGTCTGTCTTGTGCTTGTTTCACCTTGGCCTTTTATATGTCACGGTGTTTGTTGTCCTTTGACATAATAAGCTCTATGATGATAATTAGCAACTGCAAGCAAGAAGCTCAAAAATCTATCAAGAAAAATTCTGGATCCATCCTTCTAGCCAATCTTCATTCTTCACACATTCCTCATCTCCATTTCTTCTGATCATCTTTCATCCTACTGTGACACACCAAAAAAGTGCATTAGATCTCATAGGCATGTACACATACATATGTTAGTCCATCATAAGCATAATACCATAATCATCACAAATATCAACATCAATATTAGGTCATTAACGTTGCATTATAACATATAGAATCATCATCTGCATATCATCTACATCTATCATAAAAACATCTGACACATACATATCTGCATCCATGTAATACACATATAAGCATCACATAGAGATAAAGTATCATCACATAACCATATAGTATCATCTCAACACATGCATCCATGAACCATATAGTACATAATATCATAAACATCATCACATGAAATGCATGATAAGTAAAACTACATCATCCCATCAAAAATCATAAAGCATAAACGTGGAATCATAACATAAAAAGAGTATATCACATACATCCATCAGATCATATGCATATAGAAATAAGAGATCATCATCATGGTAATCCATCTCATATATATCATCAAAATGTGTCACAGTATAATCTCAATATCCATGTCAAAAATGGAGCTTGTAGGCTCAATAAAAAACTAGAGCTCACAGGCTCAATAAAAAATATACATCATGTCTATCAAAATAGTCTAGCCAATGCTATCATCACCTCCAGATGTTGTTGGCCCCAAAGGAGGACCCCTGTGCTCTGACCCTACCCTGGAACCAGATGGCCTCTCGTATGGTGAAGCCCTCCTCTAAGAGTGAGAACCCCCCACACTGCTATGTGAACTCTAAGAGTGAGACCTACTGGTACTCCTACTCTGGAAACTGGATGCCCTCTGATCTACTGGCACCACACCCTCATACAAGGACCTGTAGTATCTTATCTCCAACCAGAACCGATATAGATCCTGTGCTAGATCTATGGCAGGCCCACTGACAGTAGCCATGAAGTCTATACTCCTCTGCTCAGCTCTCTGAGCTCTAATGATGGCCATGTCCCGCTCCACAATCCTTTGAGCTACCTGACCCTCTAGCTCTTGAATGCGCAATCGCATCTACTACATCTTAGTTGCCTGCTCTCCCTGATCCCCCTCCTCCTCATCATCCATCCCTCTAATCGGCACATCCTAAAGTGCCTCCTCCCTAATGCGCTCCTCCTCAACCTCTCCCATCTTCTCTCCACCAACATCCTCCATAGCCACATCCTCCTCCCTCTCCTCGATCTGAATCTCCCCCACTGCCACTGCAACCTGACCAATGACCCCCTCTCCCTCCTCCTAGATCAAAGCAAGTCAAGGACCTCTGCCTTGTCCATCCCGTCCTCTCCCTCTGTCTCCAATCCCTAGGTCTCCTCAACCCCTATCCCCTCTACCTCCACCAGCTCCACCATCATCACCCCTTCCATCATCACCTCCTCTACCACCACCACCTCAGCTTTGATGTTCTGATATTAAGGCATTATTTAAATCAAAGATTTAAACATCATAATAAAGATGGAGAAGTTGCTTTGTCAAATATGGTGTTTGTCATCGTCAATTTGGATGATAATCATGTATATAATAATATATAATAATCATAGATAATATTATTAATATATAATAATATTAAATAATATTATTTTATAAATATTTTTAAATAATAAATATAAAGACAAATATAAATATTATCAATTTAAGTATTATTATAATAGTTATAATATAATATACTACTAAATATAAATATAAATATAGTAATATAAATATTAATTATTTAAATATTATTATAGTAAATATAAGATATATATATTATGCATCATATATATATATTTTAAAAATATAAGTAGTGGAGGCTGCGGTGAAGTGTTTAAAGTGGCATAAAGTCAATGCTCAGTAGATTTGAGGCAAGCGAACCTTATTTACAAACTCATTTGAAGGAGCATAAGACATATTAAAGTGGTTAATAAATAATAACCAAAAGATGTGCTTCCTTAAGGCAAAGGACATGTCTTACCTCTCTTCATAGAGATAGAGGGATATAAAGGAGGGATATTCAGATTGATAAAAGAAGCATGTATATATACATGGGAAGAAGATATAGGTTAGAAATTAAGTAATAAGAAGTTTGCAAGAATAAACATAGACCAATGGTCAAGGAAAGGCAGATATAAATAAAATAAACAGTAGTGTGGTATATGTATAATATATTTAATATGCAGATTGGTATAGTGTGTATAATATATTTAATATGCAGATTGGTATAGTGTTTAATATATAATTATTAATAATGGTTTCCATTAACAATAATCCATCTTAGGAATCTAACATATGTATCATTGTTTATCATCAAATGTGGATGTGAAATTATATAAGATCTTTCATAATTTTGTATGAGAATATGTTTTCTGAATTTATATAGATATTTCTAATATATTCTGATATGCTCATATGATGGGTTAAGGAAATCATTCAAGCAGATTATAGTAGGGAATATCTCATAAAGGGAATGAGAAATCAAGAGAAGACATATATATGGACCATCAATCAAGATATTTATAGAGAAGGCATCAAACTATGGCAGGGTCTATTGGAACCTTAAAATTTTGGCATCACCATTGAAAATAAGTTAGGGTTGCTTTTTGAATTTCCCAAAAATTCCTTATTTTTTAAAAGTTATGACCAAGTCAACAAGAGTCAAACTGTGCATTGGTAAAAAATGTAGCTCATATACATTTTAGTTTGCATGCATATTGTATGAAATATATTTCATGTCCGTCGAGAGATAATATTCATCAGGTTTAATTCTCACTTTTTTTTATCTCAAGTTGTCAAAACAAGCATACAAATCCATACCCAATAGCTTTTCATAGGCGTGCTTCATAATGTCTGAAATTCGCATTTGTATGTTATAACTTGTGTATATCCAAATATGCATTCGCGGATGTCAAGAAATATTCAAAACTTGTGTATAAAGTCCACAACCCTATCACTTGTATACATCACCAATAATATACACTTTTACACACATACATGAGCGGACCCAAAAATGAAATTCAATGGATTTTGAGAAACATTTGTATGTGTAAACATTTGTATTTAATATACATACAGAGCCAGACGCGATTGGAAAGTTCAAATTTTATAAACTTTAGGTAAGCTCCATTTGGGATGTATGTATCCGATATACAAAAGAGTGATATGCACTTACGGATGTGAAATCAGATTAAAATAAAGTGCATTTGTTCATTACGAAGGATAGAAAAGTCAACATCGCCAGGTCAAAAAGGTATATGCATATGATATACAAAAGGTGATACAAACAAATAGATACAAGTCTGGACCTGATTAGAAAATTAAACTTTGATAACTTTATGTGAAGTTTGTAGCTGTCTATTAAGATGCATGTATTCAATATACAAAAAGGAGAAGATGCAATGGAGGATATGAACTAATGATTAAAATTGGCAAAATAAAGATCACGGCTACATGTTTGAAAGTGTATGCATATGATATACAAAAGGTAATACAACTGGGTATATGTAGATCCAGACCTGAAGATAATTTCAATTCGTTTCATAAACCCGACGGAGTCTGCATTTGTATGTATGCTCTGAATGCATAAAATATACAAAATACAAATACAAAAGTTGATACAAAGGAATTTTCAACAAAACGAAGAGCTTAACTGTATATGCATATCATGAAGGGGTCAGATAAAATGAGAATGACATTTTATCGATGGATGTATTGCTTCCAACAATGAGAACAGGTGAAACACAGTTCATTAGATACTGCACTATTGGAGAGAAGATTTTGCTAGACCAACAATTACAGGTGCTTTATGATGATTAACCTATCCAAGCCTGGGTCAAATTTCTATGCCCATATTATCTATTTCTTAATAATGTTCTAGTTATGTGAAAAGGTGCAATCCATGAACAGTCATACTGTTTCAACCTGAAGCTTGTTTCCTTCACATATATATAAAGGAAACTAAGGCAGAAAGAAGGAGGAAGGGGTAGAACATCATTATATACTATAATATTTTTCAATTATATTTTAGAAGCAAGATACAAAAACTTTCATGATATTTTAATACTATAATGGGAAAGAATGATTTCATTTGTGGATATGCTTGTGGTGTTCTGATATTTTGTTAATATTCAATTTTAAGGGTTGCCTGACTGTCTCCATCTTGATTTTTCCAGTTATCTAAATCATTGGATTTATCAAGGCACATTTGTTGTCTCTGTGTGGTATATTTTGATTGGTTTATATCGGAAGTTGATTTAAGTCCTTCTAAATGATTTATATTTATTGGTCTCTGCCCTGAGTTAAAATCCTTTAAGCAAAATTAGTTTAGTTGGTTTCCTTCAAAATAGAATTAAACCCTTTCCAATAGCCATAGTTACTAGGAAAATATTAACTAGATCTTAAAGAAGAGTTTGACAACCAATAATCTTTCACATTTACATAAGGTGTAAATAATTAAAAAGTGCCAAATATTCAGAGTTGAGCCAAGTAGATTTGTAAACCATGTAAATCTTGACCCCATTACCCAATAGAATTAGGCATTGGTCATAAACCTTTTATAACAATCCTTTTATACCACACAACCTTATACACACATTGCAAAGCTTACAAATTAGCCTTAGGAATATTTTTAAAACATTACATCTACTTAACACCCATTTGCCATTATGAAGGTCAATCAAGTCTGCACTAATCATTAAGGTATACCCACCTAGGTTTGGCAGAGCTTGAAGTGAAGGGGGTTTAGCCATATCTACCCTATGTCATTAGCCAAAAGCGTCAAGAGAGTCTTGCAACCTCTTAGGGTTAACAACCTACATTTTTGGGACCTAACAAAATTGGCGACTCTGCTAGGGAATAATATAAAGGAACCTGGTGGGAGACCATATCAATAGAGTCAGGATTGAAAAGGGCATAACTCCACTGGTGGAGAAAGACCCAGAAGATAGGATTCATTCCTCTCTAACAAAGGTGGTGACTCTATTTTAATATATTATGTATGAATAATAAGTTGATATCAAATTAGAAAGATTGGATTTTAGACACTAAAGTATTTCAGTCTCGCATAAAATGGATGATAGAAGATCTAAAATAGACGGTAAGAAGTTGAATGATAATCTACCTTCCCCACTTTCAAAAATGCATACTAAAATGACTAGGGTATCAAGTCAGTCTGAACGCATTAATAACCAAAATACCCATGAAGATGCATCAGGACAACCTATAATAACTCATAACAGTTTCACTCCCTTGCATGAATTAGAGGAATTCTAATCCAAGAGTTATCATACCAGAAATATTGATATTCCAGACTAGTACAGACCTAACCCTCAAAGGCATCTTGAATATCAGGCTCAAATTCAAAGGGAAATAATACAACACCAGGATGAATATGAATATAAAATGTCATTGCAACAGGGTGGAGAAACTCAAGAAGAATTCAAGGATCAAATAATATCCACAGAAGCCCACGATAGTCTACCAAAAGACATCAGAAATAAGGATGAGATGCAGTAGGATCTACTTAAATTACAGGAGGAACTTGAGCTAGCCAAGCTGAGAGAAGAAGAATAGTTGAAACATGAACTACAACAAATAAGGTCTAGAATCATAGCAACTAGCTCAAAGTATGTACCTCCCATAAGAAAAGTGGGCATGCTCATACAAGTAATCCTCAGGGATCACAACAAAACATAAGTTGCTCAAATAATACAAGAGCACTATATAATTCAAGTAATACTAGCCATGCCCAACAAAACATTCCACCACAAAATCCAAGAACACACAATGTATCCCAACACATGATTCATACTCATCCACCATCTAGACAACAGCATATTCCACCTCATCAACAAAATACAAATATGAACCTCCACCATAATATACAATGTCAACTTCATAATCAATACCAACCAAACCAACATTTACAAGGACCCCTTAACATAAACATATACAAATAGCTAGACTTGTCTAGATATCAATATGTCCAGATCACATTGACAAAGATTTGGGAAATACACTTCCAAAGTTTACTGGGAATTGTGATGGGTAAAATGGGATGAATAAAACTAATTATAAAAACCCAAAACATCAATGGAATGTGTAGATAAATAAGGATTTAAAATAAGAGAGAGAGATACTCACAACCTTTTTACCTTGCGATTTCCATTGTTCGCCTATTGTTTCTTGATATTTTGGTGATGAAGATGGCTCTCAGGAAGCTTGCTTCCTTACTTTGATTCCTCAAGATGACAAGGAGAAATGGATCGAATACTTGTTGTGTTGAAGATGAGCTTCAACACAATATGGAATGGATGATAGATGAAGTGATTTGAAAGTGGGGTGCCAATGGCACACTATGGATTCTGCAGCATAAGTTTACTCGAAAGTTGGATCTGTGAGATAGAAGAAGAGGGTTGTATTTATAGAGTTGTGTGAGAGAAGATCAATGGTGTAGAAGAAATAAGAAGATCAATGAAGGAGAATGTTCAAGAGAACGTGCGCGAATAGAAGGACACGTGTCATTCAAACATATGCTTTGTTGAGTTAACTGCTTTCTTGATGATGATGAGTTTTATTTCTTAAATTAGAATATATTTTTCTAATTTAAGAGCTTTGTTGATAGCTTTAAATTAATTAACTCAGCTTTTGCTTTTGTGTGACAAGAAGAATTTATTTTTAGAAGATTTGAAGATTTTTTTTAGAAGATAAGAAAGCATAATTAAATAAATAAATTTATTTAATTACTTGTAGATAATTTGGAAGAATAAATAAAATATTTAAATATATTTGATTTTTTTGGAGATTTAATTTAAATAAATTTGCATTATATTTAAATTTAGAAGAATGGACGATTTAATTAAATAATTAAAATTATTTAATTATTTAGAAGAATAAAGTCGATATAGATGAAATTAATTAAATAAATGTAATTTATTTAATTAAATGGGAGAAAATGAATCAAATAAATCAAGTAATTTATTTATTTATTGATAGAGGAATATGAAGATGAAATAAATATTTAAAATATTTATTTAGGTAGAGTCATGTCATTTTTAGGTGTATACATTTTGCCCCTCTTTGATGCAATGTGTTTTATCACGTTGTTTCAAAGAATAAGAATTTTCGACAATGATACATGCCCCAGTTTGCCCCTGGTACAAGTTTAACAACAGGATGCCCCCTCGGGAGATTAGACGGGAAGACGACAAAAAGCGTGAGATGGACAATCTCATGAAGAAGAAGGTGAAAAACAGGTTAGGATGGAGAAAAATAGGACATGGTTTGGAGGAACATATATGGGAAGTAGTCACAGTTGTCACGCAGTCAGCCATGGTTCACTTGCTATATATAGGAGCTAGGTCCACAAGTTCTATTCATTTGCACACTTGTCCTTAGTTGATTGGTCTTTGAGAGCTTAGGAGAGTATGGGAGCTAGAGCAGTCGATAGAGAGATGGATATTCTGTGCGAGGAGCACCAGTTTGAGCGAGTCCGATGGTTCAATCGGCCAACCAAGGCAGGACTGCCGGTATGTAGTTCAATAAAACTCGCTAAAAGTCATTTATTAGGCCAATAAATGCTTAGGAAAAAAAGCTAAGACAGATGTGTCGAACTACAGTTCGGCGCATATGCGCTTCGAAATGGTGCATATGCTTCAAAGTTGCGCATCTAAGAGATCTTATGGCGCATATGATATTCATGCGCATATAGTCTAGGAATTGGCGCATCCATTGTGGAATGGCGCATGTGACATTAGAAGCGGTGCATGTACCAGAACGACCCATACACATCAAGGATTGATGCATTCACGGTGAAGAGGTGCATATGATATGGATCGGTGCATTTGCCACCTGGATTGGTGCATTTGTATTAGGATAATCAGTTGACTTAATGAAATTAACCCAATTGGTACTTTGATCGATGCGTCAATTGATAAGCGATCTCTAAGATTGTCGAGAATCTAGTCAAGAGATGATATGATGTTTTGATTAATTTGATGTGTTAAGTCAATGATAGGATAGTTTGATTGCTTTGAGTAGGTTTTGCTTGGATATGGATTTCTTTGACGCTATGCTTTGCTTGGTTGCAGAAGGATATCCGGGATACCCTAATGTCATGAGAGTAGTTCCCTTTGTCATTGCTGCAGCGGTATATGTTGATAGAGATGGACTGTGAGGCTCTTGGTGCTATGGGTTTGTATTATATTTGTTTCATGCCTGAGGTTCGCGTGAACCGCAGGTTGTTGACTACAGCGGTGGAGCGGTTCCACAGCAAGGATGGGACATTCCATCTACTGACCCAGGAGATGGCAATCACTCTAGAGGACATGTATAGGATTTTGCACCTCCCTATTCAAGGAGAGTTGGTAGAGTATGAGTCACAGCGTGACGCTAGATTGGCTGAGTGCAGACGGGTGTTTGATGACCCAAAGTTGGTTGAGCAGGTGATTTCATGGCAGGACATTCATGATTTCTATGACTACTTCCCGGGGATAGTGGCAGGACTGATCGGTGGCGTAGTATGCCCTAATAGGAGGTCACACGGTTTCCTGACTGATTGGGGGAGGGTCTTGGAGAGTATGATTACCGATGGGACTCGATATGCATGGGGTGTGTGCATGCTAGCACACTTATACAGGGATATGCACCAGGTTGTGTATCACAGAGGAGCTAGTTTGTTAGCAGGTGTATCTCTTTTACAGTTTTGGTTATGGGACCACATAGCTGTCACATGGTTGATATGTCTTTTTCACAGGCAGAGAGGTGAGCCCTACAGCTATGGTTATGCAGGCATGATTTCCCAGCACAAGTTGGGGAATCTCGAGTATTGGAGACACGCGCTAGATAATGTAGATCTAGTTATCTGGCACCCATACCTAGACTGGGAGGTATGGGACGATGAGGTTGATGAGTTGCCATACTGTTTCCAGACTCAGTGGCTTATTGGCAGGATGAGGTACATATCAGAGCGGCAGATTGTTAGTAGGGTACAAAGGTAGTTTGGCAGAGTGCAGGGCAGGCCACAGGGTAGGCGCGATTTGCGAGGACCCATGCAGAGAGATACAGGTGGGGTCCTATGGCATCATATGAGGAGGCTTTGGCAAACTTCCATTAGATTCCCCATGCAGCTTGGCCCATGAGGAGAGATATAGTAGATGCAGGCATGCCGCCAGATTATGAGGAGTGGTTCACCGCTCATCCATTTCCCAGATATTCAGGACCTGGAGAGTTGGCTCCTCATATAGACGAGGAGGATTCGGATGACGAGGGTGGAGCTGGCAGGAGGAGGAGGAGACAGAGGTAGGAGAGGAGGTCAGGGAGATGAAGGTAGAGGAGGAGATGGAGGAGGAGGAGGTAGACTAAGACAGAGGAGGAGGTCTGGGGAGGGACCCTCAAGTCAGCAGGAGGTTGCGCAGCCGCAAACTGCAGGGCAGGTGCAGGTACCAACACAGCATGTGGCACAGTAGCAGGTGCCAGCATAGTAGGTGGCACAGAGACAGGGACAGCCAGGGTAGGGTCCGCATCCTGACTTACATCAACAGGCCATTGTGGCGTTACAGGGTTAGATTAGGTAGCTGAGGGCCCACCTGAGAGTAGCAGAGTCTCGAAAAGAGGTAGACACAGGATGAATATCGAAGATATCCAGAGAGCAAGATGCAACCTTGGCTAGTGTGCGGGTGATGAGAGCAGAGAGAGATGCAGCAGTGGCAACCCTAAGTACAGATGGTACTTCGAGCTTTTTGGTTGCACAGGTACAGCAGACACAGACACAGCTGGCTCAAGTACAGGGTGAGCCTACCAGAGCGCAGGCTTAGACTCAATATTATAGAGGATTATACCATGGGGCAGTGTCGGCAGACCAATGCGCGCCTATTTACAGGAGTCAGTCTGTGGCATCACAGAGGGCAGGTGGATCCCGATCTATGGCATCAGTGAGAGGCCCCCAGCAGTCAGGGGGTGACAGAGGAGAGGGCAGTGTAGGGAGCAATGTTCCACGGCAGTAGGGTTAGACATTTTTTTGACACTTGTACCAATTTTTGGCTTGATGTACACATTTTTTATGGTTGGGATAGCCTGCTATGTATTATTTTGCCCCAAGACATGTATCACTATTTTTTTTATACTTTTGTATACATTTCATGACATGACTCTGAGAGATGGACATATATTTTGATATGTTGCACATTTAGACATGTTTTTATGTTGATATGATGATGCAGTTATTGATGTTCTATATGCACATGTTCTATGTTTATATGTTATGGATGCAATCTATCTTATGATGCTTTGTATCTATGATGCATACTAGATGGATTAGGATGATATGATGTGTTAATGCAAAATGTGAAATGCAAATGGTATTGATATGATTATGCAACTCTATATGTATTTGTCTATTTTTTTTATTTTTTGATATGATATGTGGATGCAGATGCATGTGGATGACTTAATGCACTTATTATGTATGCAAATGATTTAATCATGTGAATGACTATCTCATGTGATATGATATGTTACTTATGCTATGTTTTTGATATATCCAAATGTACTCAATCGACACAGAGATGATATAGATAGGCAAAAGAGAAGAAATGAAGAAATACCAGCTTTAATTTGATATAATGCAAAATTTTCTTATTGTATGGATGATATGGATTTCTGGATATGGTATGGATGTGGATACTTTGTCATCATTAGAGCGCAAGTACTTTGCTTCATCATTGGGCACTTTTTGTCTCTTTTCTCTTTTTGAAATATTGTAAGAAAATACAAGCATCTAGGTATAATTAGACCGAGATGACCTGAGTAGTCCTTACATGGATTTTGATATAGCAAGTTGATACAAGCATCTAGTCAAACTTGAATCTAGATGACCTAAGTACCTCTTGTGTTTCAACAGATAAGGATTGCCCTTTTTCATGTTCAAACCTCCGAAGTCCTCGATGATCTTTTGCTGATCATGTTGTTAGATAAAAGTCGTCACATTACTAAAGTTTGATCCACAAGCAGCAGACAAAGAAAAAGATTATGCCCCCATCAGAGCATCTCTAGCTTTTGGCATCCTTGAGTAGCATAGGAAGAACTAATGACAAAAATCCAAGACTTTGTAAGTTAACCTGTTCACAAAACATTCTTGCATTAGATGTGTCTTTTTGCCATAATTGATATAGAGTTAGTCTGAGTGTTTCGGTATAGTGTTCTATTTTGCTTTGGACAGGTGGATGTTTTGCATGAAGATTTTTGTTTTGGGAAGCTTGTTTTGCTGCACGCACTTGTCTAGTGAAAGGTATCACAATCCTTATTGGCATCCTCTTAGAACATGCGGCATTCAAGAATCCAAATCCGTAACCAGGTCGAGGAGTTGCCCCTAGTGAAAACTAACAATCGACTTATTATGGGCAATATGACAAACATACATGGAGAGACGGACCCTAAGGGACTGACCTAGTGCCTCGAGGGCTCATTGCTAAATGACCTTGCCCACGTGATGACACAGAGGCAATGTAGTTCAGGGTGAACCTGATGGACCTAAGACCTAGGCGATGGCAAAGATGCAGAAATGATATGGATAGCAGGACAAATGACACTCGATGGAATGAACAGGAAAGCAGCAGAGTGGAGCGGAGCCTCGAGGGCGCATTGAGAATGGCCTTGCCTACGTGATAGCTCAGAGGCGATGTAGTTTGACAATGGTACAAAGGATTGGTTCAAGATGAACGATACGATGGACACAAGAGACATGAGGTCACAACAGAAGGAGGAAGTGGTTTGTCGCATATAGCGCCTGTTTACCAGGTTTTCACCACTTGCTTTCATTTGCACGAAAGCTAAAAGTACACATGATGCCTGTTTGCCAGGTTTTCATCATGGTACCTATCCCAGGCGCCTATTTGCTAGGTTTTCACCAAAGGACAATTTTTTTGTTATTTTCCACTTTTTTATTCTTTTGTTTGTTTTTTATCACTTTTTCAATTTTTTTGAATTTTTTAAGGACTCTCTTGCATTGGGGTTGTTAGGTGTAGAACTTGTGAAGATGCATACTGTTGATAGGATCATCAAACAGTTCACCTTCAGATGTAGCTAATTGATATGCTCCTGATCCATAGACTGCAATGATGACATAGGGACCTAGCTAGTTGGGTATGAACTTGACTTTCTTTTCTCGATCTTGCTGATTTCTAGGATTTTCTTTGAGGACTAAATCACCAATTTTGAATACTCGGGGATTTACCCTATGGTTATAGCTTCTTTTAAAAAAACTTGCAAGGATGGGATCTCGACTTCAATGGGCAAGATGGCTTTAGATCCGTAGACCAGGGAGTATGGTGTTGCACCTGTGGGTGTGTGGATGCTTGTACGATAGGCCCACAATGCGGGATTTAATTAGATATGCCAATCACGGCCGACATCATTAACAGTCTTCTTTAGGATTTTCAAAATGGTGTTGTTTGATGCCTCCGCTTGGCCATAGCCTTGGGGGTAGTAAGGGGTAGAAAAGCAGTGCTGGATATGGAATTTGTCACATAGTTCCCTGACATCTTGATTTTTGAAGGGTCATCCATTATCCGTGACAATGGACGAAGGGATACCATAGTGACAAATGATGTAGTTCAAGATAAAAGAGGCAATTTGCTTGCCTGTGATATTAGCTAAGGGCACGGCTTCAATCCACTTTGTAAAGTACTCAGTGGCGGTGATTATGAATTTATAGCCGCTGAATGGAGGGTGAATCTTGCCCACTAAGTCGAGTCCCCACTGAGAGAAAGGCCAAGGAGTCATTAATGGCTGTAGCTCCTGTGCTGGTGCACGTATCAGGTTCCAATGAATTTGGCACTTTTTGCACTTCTTTACAAAATGATAGGAATCTTGTTCCATGGTTGGCCAATAGTATCCCATGCGTATGCGTTTCTTGGCGGGTAGGGCCACTAGAGTGGGTCCCGCATATACCGTCATACACTTCATTCAGGGTAGTTTGATATTCCTCACTATCGAGACATCTAAGGAGAGTACCATCGAGACCTCTGCGATATAGGGTATTGGCAACAATGGCATACCGGGATGAAGGTTCATTTTTGGTTACTAGAGAGATCAGGTGGGAGGGTATTCTCTTTAAGATAGGCAAATATTTTTCCATAGAGGGGGGAATCAGCTCCAACAATGTGGCAAATGATATGGGATTCAGGGGTGTCATATGCAGGACAGGACACCGATTCTACCAAGAACTCGTAAGATGATTGATTATTTGGAATATCGAGGAGAGATGCAAAGAGATCTTGACAAAGTATTCTTTGAAGTCATTTACCATTCATTTTTAAGGAATTAATTTCTCATCTTTTGTCTGGTAGTCATCATTTACTTGATTTATGACCAGCTGTGAGTCGCCATACACCTAAAATTCTTGGATATTCCATTCAATTGCTAGCTTGATGCCAATGACAAGGGCCTCATACTTTGCCACGTTGTTAGTGCAGGGAAAGAGTAATCTGTATGATTTAAGAATGGTGTCGCCACTAGGGGTGATCAACAAGATACTTGCTCCCGATCCATGCTGAGTATATGACCCATCGAAGTACATCTTCCAGGTTGTTGTGGTTATGTGAAAGATAGATTCATCTGGAAATTCAAAGCTCAAAGGGATGTCATCTGTTAGAGGTGCATCTGCCAGTTGATCTACAAGTACTTGGCCTTTTATTACTTTCTTGTCTACATACTTAATATCAAACTCGCTGAGAAGCATGACCCATTTGGACAACCTACCTGTTAGGACTGCCTTGTTGAGTAAGTACTTGAGTGGATCAATTTTTGCTACTAGTTTGATAGAATGTGACATCAAGTAATGTTTCCATTTTTGTGAGGTGAAGACCATAGCGAGACATGCTCTTTCAATGGGTGTGTATTGCAGTTCATACCCAACAAGTGTTTGACTGATATAGTAGATTGCTTGATCTTTCCCTTCATAATTTTGATGTGCGAGGAGAGCTCCTAGAGCTGTTGGTGTGGCCGAGATATATAGTAGCAAAGGTTTACCCTGAATTGGTGGCATCAATACATGAGGTTTCATTACATATTCTTTTAATTGCTAAAATGCTTGCTCACATGAATCATTACATTTGAACGGGACATTCTTATGTAGGAGGTGGGAAAATGGGCGGCACTACCAATTGAGAAATGAACCTTCTGATAGATTGTAGTTTTCCTTGCAGAGATCTTAGTTGAGTGAGATTCTTGGGAGGCAGCATTTCCATGATGGCCTTCACTTTAGCTGGGTCAACTTCAATTCTATTGGCGGACACTATGTATCCAATTATCTTTCATGATGTAACTCCAAACATGCACTTCTTTGGATTGAGGTGCACATTAAACTGTTCTAGTCTTTTGAAGATTTTGTCCAGTACTGCTAGGTGTCCTCTTGTGAGTGATTTTGCCAGAATGTCATCAACATAATCTTCCATTATAGTGTGCATCATGTAGTGGAAGATTGTGGTCATAGCTCTCTAATATGTTGCACCGGCATTTTTCAATCCAAATGGCATGACACACCAACAATAGGTGGCCCAAGGACATGTGAATGCACTCTTGTGTTGGTCTTCAGATGCAATTTTTATCTGGTTATATCTGGAAAAACCATCCATTAGTGACAGCATGGTGTGCCCTACCATGAGATCTACAATCATGTCAATGTTTGACAGGGGGGAATCATCTTTTGAACAAGCTTTGTTATGGTCCCTGAAGTCATTACATATTCAGACTCTACCATCTAGTTTGGCAACTGGTACTATGTTGGAAATCCACTCAAGATAGTCTATTGGTCTGATGAATCTAACATATAACAGTTTCTTTAGCTCTTCTTTCACCATGAGGGCCACGTGTGGGTGCATCTTTCTAAGTTTTTGCTTTACTGGCTTAGCTCCTGGAGCCAAGGATAGGTGATGCATTATGAGATTCGGATCTAGCCCTGGCATATCTTCATATGTCCAAGCAAAGTTGATTTGTTTCCTTTTGAAGAATTTAGTGAATGCTAGCTTTTCTTGTGTTGTCAAAGACTGTGCCATGTGGATCATTTTGGGATTATTACCTATGCTGACATTGATCGGCTCTGCTGGTTCTATCAAGATTGATGATCTCTCCTGATGTGTAAGATTGGGTAGAGGGTCAAGCCTTCCATCCTTCGGTGCCTCAGAGAGGTTTTCATCATTGGATACATCTATATTTTTTCTTTTTTCATGATCTAACACTGTCGCAGAGCGGTTTTCACCATTAGATCTTTCTTTCATTTTGACATTTTTGAGACTAAAAGGCTTGGCACTCTCTCCAAAATAGGCCTTGTCATTGAGTTATATGGCATAGCCAGCTCTGTGGTCCCCTGCGGGTATATGATCCCTAAGTTCAAGATAGTCTATGATGGCTTCATCATTCTCAAAGGTATCGAGCTTAGGGGTAGTGCCTTGTAAGTCCCAATCTATGAGTTTAGGGTGTACCAATGGTAGGGGGTCATTGGGTTGGTCCGGTTTGATGGTGTTGATGGTTAAGATAGAGGTGTTGTGGAGGTCATTATAAGCATGGACAAAGTCTACGATGGTACTCTCTATTAGCAGATCTGTTAAGGGGGGCATCATTCTTTCCTCACAACTTTCACTATTGTTATTACGCAAGTCAGACTCTAGTGGTCTATCCCTTGGACCTTGTCTCTCATTTGCATGGGTTGGGTCATTCTCGTGGACAACATTGATGCCTTTTTCATCACAAGATAGCTCAAAGAGGCTATCCCATTCATATTCATTGGAATCAGTCCCACTCCCCAATTGCAGTTGTTGAATTTGATCAACCAGATTACTAGCAGATGTTTCTGGTTGTTTGTCTTTATTCTTATTTGCTCTGTTGGTTCTTGATGTGCCAGTGTAACTTAGCCTTGTAGTGTCTCAGGCTGTCAAGGTATGAGGTTGGATGGGTTCAGTGATACCATCTTTTCTTGAACCGAGTGGACTGTGTCCTTCATACCCCATTCTTTGTAGCATTTGGAATCCTTGACCATATTGTTCAGTTTGTATAGTGGGGTGATGGTCTTGTTGTGTTGATGAATTGCCTTCATCCTTATATAACCATTGAAGGATATCCTTTTCATCGCTCTCATCTTCAAGGCTTCCCCATTTGATAAACGGACCTTTGGTAGTTTTATCTGCTTTGGATTTGCTAATAGTAGGTCTTACATATGATCTGGGAGATAGAGAGATTGGGAGATTGTGTACTCACCCAAGCCTTTATCTTTGAGTCTGAGGTCAGGTTGAGAAGCTTTTGAAGTGGAAGCAAGCAAAGCTAGGTCAACACGAGATGAAGATGAAGCAGAGGCGTGGTTATTAGGAATCACAACTTCAGGTTTAGATTGAATGGAGTTACAATACTGAAATGGATTGGGGTCACCTTGGATGGTGATCTCTTGACCTTCATAAGGGAACTTGATACACTGGTGGTATGTTGACGGCACTACTTTCAGAGCATGTATCCATGGTCTCCCAAGGAGAATGTTATACGCCAACTCCCTGTCGAGGACTTGACAAGCCACATCTTTTACTATAGGTCCCACTCTGATTGGTAAGATAATAGTTCCTTTGGTAGTTCTCTCCTCCTCATCATAGGCTTTGATAGTGATTTTCTTTTTTGGATCTATAGCTTTCTCCCCAAACCCCAATGCAAGGATTAGCTTCAAGGTGCAAATATTCAAACCAGCTCCTCCATCGATTAGGACCCTTTTTATCTTGTGTTTGTGAATGAAGGCTTCGATATGAAGAGAGGCATTATGAGGTTGGGTGATTGACATATCATCCTTTTCAGTGAATGATATGGAGTGAGGTGAGGTAATGTGACCTACCATGGTTTGAAAATGTTCTTCAGTGAGGTTTGTTGGGACAGAGGCTTTTGATAAAGCTTTGTCAAGTATGGCCCTATGGGATGGGGACATACACAGAAGTTCCAGAATGGAGATATGTGCTAGTGTCTTATGGAGTTGATCTAGGATACTATACTAATTGGCTGGAGTGGTGGGTGCTCCTCTAAGAGTGACTCAATTATTGTGGGTGGTAACATTACAATCTGTATCTTTGTTTATAGTGATCACATTGATGCATGAATCACTTTCTGAGATGCGGTTAACAACATAGTCAAAGGAGATGTTCATGTAATTTGCATTGTTAGTTCCATTGTCATTTTGGTTGGAAGGCCCTCCTTTCTCATACTTGGGAAGAGGATCCTTGAATGCTCGGTGATCATTATTAGAGGTATGTTTGTCAAGTGACACTTTGTTTTGCTTGATCAAATCTTAGATAGTGTTCTTGAGTACAATGCAATCATTGGTTTTGTGCCCCCTATTTTGGTGGTACTCATAGAAATTGTTGTCATTCCACCAAGGAGGTTTGACTTTTGGTTCATATTCCTGCGTCGATGGAAGTGTTATGATCTTACTTCTGACTAACTTCTATAGGGCAGTTTCCAATTATTCTCCCAAAGGTGTAAATTTTCTCCTAGGTTGAAAATTTGTAAACCGTGATTCAGTGTTTCTTGGTTTGTTTTGTGAGGGGTTGTTTTGAGGATTCGATAAGTTGAAGATTGGTTGCTTTGGTGCCTCATTCTTGGCATCTACCACCCCATCATTCACAATGTTTTGTTCTTTGTCCATAATCTTGGTTTGTCTACGTTGGTATTGGTACTAGGAGTGTCCTTATAAAGCTTTATTTGACCCTTTGTGATTAAAGCCTTTTCGATGATTAGGCCCATCTCATTAACCTTACTAAAGGAAGTAGGACATTGGATTTGTATCTGATAGCTCAAGTCAGTTTGTAAGTTATGGACAAACATTTCCAGCATTTGTTTTTCAGGCATTTAATATGGGCACTTATTTGCCAACTGTCTCCATCTCTGTAGGAAGGCGGTAGAAGAACATATCAGAAATTTTGAGACAGTTATGGATGATTATGAAGTACAATATGAAGATGTCCAAATGAAATTATTTATGCTATCTCTTGTTGAAGATGCTAGGGACCGGTACAAGAATTTGCTTGATGTATCAATTTATTCTTTTGAAGATTTCAAAGATCAATTTAAAGAACAATACGGGAGTCATGCTGATCCAAATTTTGCCATACATGAATTGACAAGTATTCAAAAGATCTACAATGAGACAGTAGTGGATTTCAACCAAATTTTTTCAAAGATATATCACAAAATCTCTTGAAATGAAACCTCCTGATAGACTGGCCTTGGCTATATACTTAAAGGCTTTTGATCCTAAAACTGGATATGAACTCTGAAATAGAGATACTATGACTCTTGCAGAAGCTCAAAAAGTAGCTATGAGTATTGAAAATAATAGAAGAGTTGCTGGGAAGCTTGGTAAAAGGGAAAATATCAGAATTCCACAAAATCCTAATGACCATCAGACTAGGCAAGCTAATTATTATAGAACTGAAAGGCCTAGACTGCATGATATGCCCTATAACACAAATTGGAAGGATAGAAGGCCTCTGGATAACAAACAAAAGTAGAATTATAAGGATACTACTGACCACTTGAAGAAACATGGGACACATTTAGTGGACAGCAACCCATGGTGTATTGCATGCAACCTGCCTCATTCCCCTGATTATTGTGTGGTAGCCCAATCATTCCAAGAAAATGAAACATCCTATGAGCAGGATCAGGAAGATCATACTATAAATATGTTAGGAATGATACCTCACTCAATTGATGAAGGATACTCATCCTTTGAAGATGGGTATGAATACGATGTGAGCAACCAGAAGTATAATGTTAACATGGGTAGACATGAAAGCTTCTTTGATTAGGAAGAGGATAATCAAGGAAGCACTTATGCGTCTGACATGGTCCCACAATTCTAATTAAGAAAGCCTGTTGAGGAAGAAAGGAGAGCTCTTACAATCGTTGATGTAGCTCAGGCCAAAAATAATTACAACCTGAGGAATAGGACTGTGAATGCAGACCAAGGAACACTGAGAGGTTTGTTTATTAAAGAACCAAATCATAAGAAGGGTACCTTGGATAACCATAAGAAAGGAGAAAATCAGAAAATTACACATAAAGAAACATCCAAGGTTGAACAAAACAAGATGAAGGATAATAATAAGTAGCAGTCTGATGAAAAGGGTTCCAATAAAGAAAAATCAGAACATATCACTGCTACTCCCTCATTTGATATAACACAAGCATTGTCCCAAATCAAGATATCAGTACCATTAATGGAAATGATGAAAATAGATGAATACAGGGACAGTGCTCTCAAGTTGATTTCTAATGTGCCAAATCAACAACAAGGTCACAACAAAAATGGACCAGAAAATAAGGTGAACAATCTTCGACAAGAAGTTATGAGGACTCCTGAAATTTATCTTGCCAATGCTATAACAAAAAATCCTTCTCAAGTAGACCCATTTTATATAACACTACTGATCAATAACAAGTTGGTAAGAAATTGCATGATCAATTCTGGAGCTGCCATAAACATCATGCCAATAGCGGTCATGAAAGAGTTAGGTTTGTGGGTAGATACAACATATGGTAAATGTTATGCAATGGACAACAGATCTATTCCAGTTGTTGGAATCATGAGAGATGTAGAATTGAAATTAGCCTCATGCCCTGAAGCTACTTATAGATCTAATATAACTATAATAGACACTCCACCATACTAAGGTATGTTATCGAGATAATGAACTGCTACAGTAGGAGGAAATGTCTAGCTAGACCTATCATACGCGACCATACCAGTAAATGGGAAGGATGTCAAAATATACAGAGAGCCAAGATATGAGAATATAATAGAACGATTAGATCCAAATGAGATGAATTATTTCTGTGATGTAGATCTTGGGAGTTTTAGGGTTAAGAAATCACATCCTAAATTACAAAATACATAACCAATAAGAAAAGAGAATCAAATAGATGAAAATGGTGTATGAAGGATGTATTTTGATGGAGCCTGTAGCAAAGGAGGAAATGGGGCAAGAGTAGTATTTATCTCACCCATAGGCAAGACATTTAAATACTCATTCTTATTATCCTTTAAGTGTACAAATAACATTGCTGAGTATGAGGCATTGCTATTGGGTTTGAACATTGCCCTAAAACATGGAATCAAACTACTAGTAGTATATGGTGACTCCAAATTAGTCGTCTCACAGATCAGGGCAAAATATTCGTCAAAGAATAAGAGACTGAAGCAATACAGGAATGTTGTGTGGGATATAGTAGAACTCTTTGATGCATTCTCTATAGATTGGATAGAAAGGTCTAAAAATATAATGGTAGATTTATTAGCCAATGTAGCCTTGAAAAAGGATGATATTACATTATCATGAATAGCAGAGGTAGAATTCAAGGCTAAACCAACAATCCCTGATAATATTTATAACTGGCAAATTTTCAATGATGACCAAGACCTCATTAAGTTCCTCCATTGTGTGGACCAATATGAATCACAATAAATTGACTTCAATGCATTCATTGAGGAGGTAGATGGCAAGGAGACTCTTTTTGGAAAAGAAGTGGTCCAACTCAAGACAAACAAAATTCCTAAATGCCTTGTATCCTTGGAGAGAGTGTTTGATGGGTAGGACAGATGTAATCTTAAACCTACAACAGTCGATTTTAAGGATGTGGAGGAAATTAATTTGGGAACAGATATGGTCCCTAAGAAGGTTTACATTGGGAAAAGGATCAATTCAAAAATCAGAGAAATGCTTATAGTCCTACTCAGAAAATATAAACATGTGTTTGCTCGGTCTTATGATGATCTAAAGACATACAGGGAAGATCTATTTCAACATGAAATTCCACTAAAACCTGATGCCAAACCATTTAGGCAAAGACAAAGACCCATCAATCCAACACTGACACCTAAGATGTAGGAAGAACTTATGAAGCTTAGAGAAGGAGGTATTATCAAAACTCTTAGACATTCTTCTTGGGTATCAAACTTGGTACCCGTAAGAAAAAAGAATGGTGACATAAGATTGTGTGTAGACTTGAGAAACTTGAATATCTCATCACTAAAAGATAATTACCCTCTTCCAAATATGGAGACAATGCTGCAACAAGTAACTGGATGTGAATTATTGTCTATGATGGATGGTTTCTCTAGGCATAACCAAGTAAAAGTTTAAAGAATCTGAACAATATAAAACCGCTTTTACTACACCTTGGGGTAACTATGTTTATGTTAGGATGTCATTTGGTTTTACAAATGCTGGGGCAACATTTCAAAGGGCCATGGATGTAGCCTTTGATGATTTGATCAACACAATAATGGTAGTCTACCAGGATGACCTCACAGCATATTCTATAAAAGGGCTGAAGATCATTGTTCACACTTGGAGAAAATATTTATTATGGCATTGGATTATGGTATTTCTCTAAATCCAAAAAAGTGCCTTTTTGCTGTAACAGAAGGAAAGTTGCTAGGGCACATAGTCTTAAAGCATGGTGTAAGGATTTATCCTGAAATGGTAGAGGCTATTGACAAGATTCCTATTCCAAGAAATGTGAAAGCTATTCAATCTTTCTTTGGACAAATAAATTTTGTCAGGAGATTCATATCAAATTTTGTAGAAATTGTTAAACCAGTCTCAAAAATGTTGAAGAAAGGTGCAAAGGTGGATTGGACTAAAGAAGCCATTGAGGCATTTACATCCATCAAGAAGGCTATTAAAGAGGCCCCTATACTAAAGTCCCTAGATTTTGATAAACCATTCCTAATGTTCTCTTTTACATCTTTTTACATAGCGGCAGTTGTAATGCTACAGAAAAATAATGAAGGGTATGAACATCCTATATCATTTTTTAGTAAATCACTTCAGGGGGCTAAATTGAAGTATGATATTATTGAAAAACAAGCATATGCCCTAGTAAAGGCAGTAAAAGCATTCAACCCATATTTGGTTGGAGCTCATGTGATAGCATATATAATAAATGTTGTAGTAAAGGGTGTTTTTGTCCATAATGAAATTAGAGGACAGAAGTGAAGATGGATTAATAGAATCCAGGAATTTAACATTGACATTCACATCACCAAGCTTGTTAGGGGTCAGGGTCTAGCCAAATTGATGGTTGAATCAAAATTGGAGGCTGCACAAATTTGCAACATACAAGAAGAGCTATCTTTGTCGCAAGCATTGAGCATACACCATGGTATGCCAACATAATGTATTATCTCAAAAACATGAAATGTCCTCAAGGCTTGATTGACAATCAGAAGAGAACTCTGAAACTTATTGCATCAAAATATGTCTTTGTGGATGGGGATTTGTATTGGAAAAATAGAGATGGTGTTTTGTTGTTGTCCCTAGATAAGACACAAGCTGAGAAGATGTTACAAGAGATGCATGAAGGTGTGTGCGGAGGGCATTTCTCAGCAAGAACTATTGCCCATAAAATAATGAGAGCAAGCTGTTACTGGCCTAAGGTCTTTAAGGACACCCACAAATATGTGAGAAAATGTGAATCTTGTCAAAAATTCTCTGGAAAATTGAAATATCAAGGAGCTGTACCATTGAGACCAATGCAGGTTGAAGCTCCATTTCATCAATGGGGGATCAATTTTATAGGGGAAATCATAGAAAAATCTAGTGGTGGACATAAATGGATTTTGGTAGCAAAAGATTACTTTAAAAAATGGATAGAGGCAATTCCAACCAAATAGGCCACTAGCAAGGTGGTGGTTAATTTTCTATTAGAAAATATCATCACCAGATTTGGAGTTCCAGTCAGATTCATTATAGACAATGGCATGTGTTTTAGATCAGAAGAGTTCAAAACATTTTTGGAATCATATGGCGTAACAATTTCATATGCCTCCCCATATCATCCTCAAGCCAATGGATAGGTGGAATCAAGCAATAAAAGCATCTTAAAGATAATCAAAAAGATGTTAGAGAATAACAAAAAAGCCTAGGAATCAAAACTAAGATTGGCATTATGGGCAGATAGGGTTACTGTAAAGAAGAGCACAGGAAAATTCCCATTTGAATTAGTGTACGGTGCACAAGCCAAGATACCAATGCACAATCTCTTGCCAGTTTACAAGTTTATTCTCCAAGAAGACATAGATGTTCTTGAACCCACGGAAGAGAGAATGGAGCAATTGGCTAAACTGGATGAAATAAGGGCCCAAGCTCAGGAAAAAAATGAAAAAATGCAATTACAGATGAAATACTTATTTGATAAAAAGGTTAAGGAAAGGAATTTCAAGGTGGATGACATGGTGCTAATGTGGAATGCTAGAGGATAGGACAAATGAAAACATGGTAAGTTTGAGGCATTAAGGATGGGCCCATTTATCATCACTTATAAATGTGGTGAAGATTCTTATTACTTACAGAACAAGAGTGGTGAAGTACTAGAGCTGCTAGTGCATGGACAATTCCTGAAATACTTCTCTTAAAAATTTTCTTTTTTCCATGCATAATAGGTTAGGATTTCCATTTTCTACCCTCCCCCATCACCATTGGTCTGCGTCCCAGAGAATATTTTCTAAATTCTTGCAATGAACACACGGCCATTCATCCCCAGTCAGATCCACTATTGGAACCTTAAAATTTTGGCATCACCATTGAAAATAAGTTAGGGTTGCTTTTTGAATTTCCCAAAAATTCCTTGTTTTTCAAAAGTTATGACCAAGTCAACAAGAGTCAAACTATACATTGGTCAAAAATGTATCTCATATACATTTTAGTTTGCATGAATATTGTATGAAATATCTTTCATGTCCATCGGGAGATAATATTCATCAGGTTTAATTCTCACTTTTTGTATCTCAAGTTGTCAAAACAAGCATACAAATCTGGATCTGATAGCTTTTCATAGGCATGCTTCATAATGTCTAAAATCCGCATTTGTATGTTATAACGTGTGTATATCCAAATATGTATTCACGGATGTCAAGAAATATTCAAAACTGGTGTATAAAGTTTGCAACCCTATCACTTGTATACATCATCGATAATATACACTTTTACACACATACATGAGCGGACCCGAAAATGAAATTCAGTAGATTTTGAGAAACATTTGTATGTGTAAAAATTTGTATTTAATATACATACAGAGCTGGATGCAATTGGAAAGTTAAAATTTTATAAACTTAAGGTAAGGTCCATTTGGGATGTATGTATCTAATTTACAAAAGAGCAATATACACTTACGGATGTGAAATCAGATTAAAATAAAGTGCATCTCTTCATTATGAAAGATAGAAAAGTCAACATCGCCAGGTCAAAAAGGTATATGCATATGATATACAAAAGGTGATACAAACAAATAGATACAAGTCTGGACTCGATTAGAAAATTAAACTTTGAGAACTTTATGTGAAGTCTGTAGTTGTATATTAAGACACATGTATTCGATATACAAAAAGGAGAGGATGCAATGGCGGATATGAACTAATGATTAAAATTGGCAAAATAAAGATCACGGCTACATGTTTGAAAGTGTATGTATACAATATACAAAAGGTAAGACAACCACATATATGCAGATCCAAACCTGAAGATAATTTCAATTCATTTCATAAACCCAACGAAGTCCACATTTGTATGTATGCTCTGAATGCATAAAATATACAAAATACAAATGCAAAAGTTGATACAAAGGAATTTTCAACAAAACGAAGAGCTTAACTATCTATGCATATCATGAAGGGGTCAGATAAAATGAGAATGACATTTTATCACTGGATGTATTGCTACCAGCAATGAGAATAGGCAAAGCAGATTTCATCAGATACTACACTATTGGAGGGAAGATTTTGCCAGACCAACAATTACAGGTGCTTTACGATGATTAACCTATCCAGGCTTGGCTCAAATTTCTATGCCCATATTATCTATTTCTTAATTATGTTCTAGTTATGTGAAAAGGTGCAATCCATGAACAGTCATATTGTTTCAACCTGAAGCTTGTTTCCTTCACATATATATAAGGGAAACCAAGGTAGAAAGGAGGAAGGGGTAGAACATCATTATATACTATAATATTTTTCAGCTATATTTTAGAAGCAAGACACAAAAACTTTCATGATATTTTAATACTATAATGGGCAAGAATGGTTTCATTTGTGGATATGCTTGTGGTGTTCTGATATTTTGTTAATATTCAATTTTAAGGGTCTTGACATTTTCCAGTTATCTAAATCATTGGATTTATCAAGGCACATTTGCTATCACTGTGTGGTATATTTTGATTGGTTTCTATCAGATGTTGATTTAAGTCCTTCTAAATGATTTATATTTATTGGTCTCTGCCCTGAGTTAAAATCCTTTAAGCAAAATTAGTTTAGTTGGTTTCCTTCAAAATAGAATTAAACCCTTTCCAATAGCTATAGTAACTGGGAAAATATTAACTAGATCTTAAAGAAGAGTCTAACAACCAACAATCTTGCACGTTTACATAAGGTGTAAATAATTAAAAAATGCCAAATATTCAAAGTTGAGCCAAGTAGATTTGCAAACCATATAAATCTTGACCCCATTACCCAATAGCATTAGGCACTTGTCATAAACCTTTTATAACAATCCTTTTATACCCCACAACCTTATACACACATTGGAAAGCTTACACATTAGCCTTAGGAATATTTTTAATACATTACATCGACTTCACACCCATTTGCCATTGTGAAGGTCAATCAAGTTTGCACTAATCATTAAGGTATACCCACCTAGGTTTGGCAGAGCCTGAAGTGAAGGGGTTTTAGCCATATCTACCCCGTGTTGTTAGCCAAAAGTGTCAAGAGAGCTTGGCAACCTCTTAGGGTTAACAACTTGCATTTTTGGGACCTAATAGGATCTATATAGGAATATAATGTGTTGTGTAGATATGATCATGCATATTGTGATATCATCTTCATGATTCATTTGTATGGCTGATAGAATTGTTAGCAACTATGCGTTTCATTAGTTTATTATGCATTAATATGGATTCTTGTATGAATGTCATGGTTACTATGGTGGAAGAAATGTGGTGCAAGAGGGATAACGGTGATGGGGCACTCTTCTAAGTACTCCACCCCTCTAGGGGGGATTGAATAATCCCATTGGGGCCAAGGGGGTACAAAGGGCACAAGAGTACAGAGCGTACTGCCCTTGGGCTTAGAAGATATGGCTTCTGGGACACCCTTGTGTGATCCCATTCTCCTATCATAGAGAAACTAATTCAAAGGAACCCACCATAGACAAAGGAAAATGAAGTAACAAGATGAAGGGGAACGGGATAATGGATACCTCATTAGGTAGACCACCTCATATGGATGACATGCACCACATGAGACCAAGGTGGGTGGTATATCCATTATTGGGCCTAAGATAGAGGATTTGGGACACCCCATTGAAGTCACTCTCCTCAACTCTCTTATGGTTGAGTTTCCTAGATACTTAGGTCTTTGCATTATTAATGTCATTAGGAATCTATTAACTTGGTTGTGAGAAATATTATGGTAAGTATTTTCTAACCTATTTACATGAATTAAATCAAGCCAAGGTACTCTCTAAACCTTTGTTTGTTTGGAAATTAATAATTTAGGATAAAATTAGTATTGTTCCTACAAGGGACATTACAATGGCCTCTACCTCTCCCCCAGCCTCATCCTTTGAATATGCCTCTAGGTCCCCTCCCCTAGAGTTGGCTCATCAGGATGTAAATACAGAACTGGCATGTGAGTGGCCCACCAAGTGTCATACTCAGGAGTGGTCCCTGCATTAACCACATCGATGTCTACCCACTGAATAGGTTGCAAACCTACAATCTCATCAATTGTTGTATGCACTGTAATGATGGGACCCTAGTCTGATACCTCTCAAGTAGCTCAGGTAAACTCTACAATACCAACTGGAGTATCCTGCCGCTCTCTGAATTGCCTCAGCACACGCTATGGCAAGTGGCACTCTATGATGTGTTGACTCTACACTGTCTGCCCAATCAAGTATCGTGTGTGTCTGCAAAAGGGTAAGTGCTCCCCATCATCTATCCATCTAGGTAGGATCTGTAGGGCCTCCAAACAAATGTATCTAAATGATCAATGTCTTACCTCTAGTACCCGACATCACCCATCCGTATCTGCATAACTACTCTGGTATAACAAAAAACATAGGGGAGCTCATCTAGAATCTCCTGCTCCACAGGAGGTCTAAATGTTGGGATATGCTCCCAAGCCCAGATCATCAATAGAGTGATGCCGCAACTGATAGACTGCTCACTATAATATGCAACTCCATGTAGCTGAAAATAAAGTGTCACAAGAAGGCATGGCCCCCAAGCATACACAGTCGCGTCCACCATCATGCCCTCGAGCATCTCACCCCAACCTATTGGAAAACCATGGCTACGCTGATCAGGAATCGCAATGCCACCAATGTAAATGCATAGTACCATGATCAGTCAGTCATATCGATCCATCAAAGTATCCCAATGGATCTCATGGTCCTCAACTCCCAGGATAACATCATCATCAATCTCAAATAGTTATCGGAGCACCGACAATCCTTGATATGAACTATAAATGACTCACTCCCCACGAATCAGCAGTCACAAAATACACCAGACATCCTCCAAAGTGATGGTAGCCTCTCTTGTAGGAAGATGAAAAGAGCTAGTCTCTGAGTGCCACCACTCAGCCAATGTAGTAAGTAAGCCTCAGTTAGCCCTAATAATGGGCATGAAGGTGATACCATATAACCTTAGGGCATGTAAGCTATCTCGCTCCTCCCATGATAAATGATCTCGTAATAAGCAACTGGTAGGATGACTCTCATGGGTGTAGATAGGCAATAATCTCACCTGTATTCACAAATGCAGCGCACTATGTCAAATCTAAAAACCCTAGGCAAATCATTCACTGCGATACAAGAGAAAAATTAGTTCACAAATGCATCACTAAACTACCAAACAAGTGCATGTGTCACACTATCAATTCAGTGCATCATGCCTAAAGCAGATGCGTCACTCTACCTCATGCATGTGTCACATTTTTGTGAATGTGTCGCATTGACACACGCATGCGGCATAATTTTTTGATTGCGTCACTCTTCCTTACGTAGGCGTCGCATTTTGCAGATGCGTGACGCCTAAAACACATGCGTCACACTGACATACGTAGGCGGTGCAAAAAAGTAGATGTGTCACAGCAAAGTGCATGCGTCAATCACGATTGCACATGCGGTGCAAAAAACTGCACCGCATGCGTGCCCTATTTTTAGGTCCTAAAATCTCACAAAATATAGCAAAATTGAAAAGCTAGGGTTAGATACATACTGTCGCGCCTGTCTCGGGAAGTCGACCATATGTCCTGACCCTCGTACTGTGATGCAAGTGAGCTGGAATAGGTGACATTCTAACAAGTGCTCTGTAGGAAATCTCAAACTAGCTGCTCTCCACTCTCTGAAATTTCTACAAGCTAAGTGCACAAATGAGCTCTATGGGCCCCTCTAAGGGCTATTTATAGAAATTTTTGACCTAGGTGGACCCATTTCTGCAAAATTGAACAACCCGAAGACCATTTGAGCACACCAGACACCTTTCGGGACTGATTTTTCACTCCTAGATCACTTTTTAGCATCCCGTACACCTTTTCAGAAAATTTTCCAAATTTTTTGAAAAAAATTTAGAAAATTTGAAAAATTTCCTGAGGGGGCATAAGGCCATCTCGCCTCATTTGGGGCACACCAGGGTATGTCTAGAGCATATTTCTCAATTTTTATTTGACACAATGCCAAAATTGACATTGTATTAAAGAGGGGCAAAATGTAGACACCTAAAAATGTCCTGAACCTGCAAATGCCATTTTGACACCTGATTCATCCCAATTTCACATTCTACTATTAATTAAATAATTTTTAATTATTTAATTAGTTCACTTCTCCTCTTATGCTTCTAATTAAATAAATTTTATTTATTTAATTACTTAGCTATTTTCTTCTAAATTTCTTCTATAATTAAATGATTTATTAATTATTTAAATATTCACTATTCCAATGTCCCCTTTGCCCTATTAATTTAAATAAATAAATATTTATTTAAATTATAAGTCTTGCCTTAATTAAATAGGTTGCACTTATTTAATTAAATCCCATCACATTATTCCCCTTCTCAAATAAATTTAATAAATGAACAAAATTTATTTAATTTAAAAACACCTTACACCTCACCATTTCTTCAAATTAAAAATTGTCCTTTGTCCTTTAGTGACTGGGAAACCCTAATCAATCTACACCCTTCATCATATCAAAAGTCGAACATGCAATCACAGCCCTTCATTTAAACCCTACTCCTCTATAAAACCACTCTCTCAGTCTTATTTCTCACTCCCCACCTACATAATTTGAGCACTATCTCTTTGATTTTGCCATTAACATACTCCTGAGCTTCTCATTATATTTGCAGACCTACAAATCTTAGAGCAAAGTACTGCAAAATCTTGAAGAAACAATGGAGGATTGACACTTGTAGTCTAGGGTTTCATGTCTTGTGTTTGCATTTGTTTGATTCTAGGTTATTTATTACTCCATTGAGTTGTTAGGGTATGCATGATATTGTTTACAGGTGTTTGAATGTTTTTCCCTGACTTCAGCTAGAAGAAGTTCAATGGATTCTGCAAGAACAATGGAATCATGCAGCATAAGACAACTCTATATATTACTCAACAAAATGGAGTTGAAAAGAGAATGAACATGACATTGGAATGGGGTTCATTGGTGCTCAAACATGTAGCTCCACAAATCCTACAGACTTGCACCAAAACCTAATGCAAGGGACATGTCATCAAAGGAAATGGGTAGGACTTATTCTTAGATAGTGGCATGAATGGACCAATTGTGTAAACTCACCTTTAGTTTTAGGCTCTGTAAGGCCAAGGGGGTATTCCCTAAGGTCTCATCAATAGGACAATTAAAGAGAAATAACAATCTAAACTCCAAGTCCTTAAGAAACCATACCCAATATGCTATGAACCCCAAGATTTGTCACTAAGTTCATGTTAGCATTGGCTACATATAGACCTCTAAGATCTCCTATAAATAGATGGTGAATCTACTCTTACCTTACACCAAGGATGACAACTACATTGTATTGTTCCCTAGCAAATGAATCCACTTAACATTACATACACATTGGTAAGAGGGAAAAACACACTAGCATGATATTCTAATGATATTTTAGTTTTAGGATTGCATAAGATATGACATAGTTTATAACACTAAATCATACAAGCATGGTGGAACGTAATCTACCCCTACAATAACAAGAGAGAGAGATTAAATGAAAATGTTATCCCTTCACTAATTAGACTGGTGCCTACTCCATTGGGCAACAAAGTCAAGGAATGCAAAGAAGAAGAGACAAAGCATAACTAGAACTAGATATGTATATGCATACAAATCACAAATGACATTTCATGCAAATGGACATATTTAATATCCATAATGGAACTACAATTATCCATATGCAACATAATGAAGGCCATCTCAAAAGATTTGCAATGAAATAAAATGTTGTCACACATTCATCTAACTTATGGGAAACAAGAGTAAGACAATTGCAAGAAAGATTACAATGCATTATAATGCTACGTCATTAATCAAACTCTTGATACACTCATACCAACAAATGTGGCAAGAGGAAATCCATAACTAATTTGAGGGTTTCCCTAAATAATTACAAGTTGCCATGGAGAAATATCATTTACATACATGATGTCCATTGAATACCCTTCCTATGCTTTACAAAATGCATTCCATCCCCTTACAGACTAGACTTTCATCACTTGATGCCCTAGAACATTGCTTGAAGCACTTGTATTCAAGAATTGGCTCAATGACCAATTGTTTTTACATCTTTCTTCATGTATATAACATTATGTTTCATTCTTGTTGCCTTGGATATGAATTTTGGAGTGGGGACACATTTTCAAATTTCCCATGTCTATTGCATCATCTTCATGTGGGTTTGCACTTGGATCCATACCAAACCAAACCAATCATTCATGCCAGCATATAGAAATCTTGTCCATGCAGGGTCCACAAATACCTAGAGGCATTTGAAAGTCATTATTCATTCTATTGGGTGCATTTGGGACCATTACCAATTGACTTGAGTCATGCAGGGGAGTCATTGGAACAATAGAAGCTTTCTAGAGAAAATGCAAAAACTCGATAGGGGATTGGGCTAGAAGTGAAACAAAGGGAACCTTGTGGAAAAAAAATGTGGAAATGTAGGTGGGAATTCAATGAAAGGAAGTGATGAAAGGAATAGGATCCTAGAGCATTTAGGTTTTCTCTAATAGACTAAAGTGAGTGATTTTAAATATTTGAGGAAACGTGGAAAAAGGAGACATGACAGGATGTGGGAACACATGAAAGAAATCTAGAAGTCCATCAGGTTTTTGTAAAGGAGGAAATAGGATTATGAAGGTGTGGAAGGATGTGGGGTTTGTATGTAGTAGTGGAAAATGGGATGGGATATGGGATGAGGGGAAGGCACCATAAAGTCCAAGGAGGAAATTCCACAAAGTGAAGGAAAATGGAAGATGTAAAGGTGTGATAATATGACCCCGGACCTGATGTGGGAAGTGGATGGATGAAGTGGATATGATATAGGAAGTAGGAGAAATTTTTGGATGTGAAAGGAAAGGGTGAAAGATGGATGCAGAATATTAAAGGGTAACTAGATATAAGAACAAGAGGTGAAGGAATGGAAGAAGCAACCTTGCAAAAAAGTCACGCAGAATTGAAGGTGGGAACCGAATACATGAATTAAAGGTGAAGATATTTCATCTAGGGGGGAAATTCTACAAAACAAGACAAGAAGTAAATTGAAGGAAAGTGGAAGGAGGATGAAGGAATGAATGTCACAGAAAAGCAAGGCAAGAAAGGATGTGGAACTAGACATAAAATTATCTGGTTCGGAAGTGAAATTTTGTGAAGTAGAGGGAAACAAGAAAAGAGATGAGAACATGAAAATAGGATTTGCAAGCCATGAATGGGGAACTGGATGTAAGAATTGGATATTGAAACTTGAAGAACAAAGTCCAATACCCCAATGAGATTCTACAAATTGAAGAAAGTGGGCTAGTTGAAAAGACTAAGGCCCGATGAAAATTTGTGGAACTTCAAGGTGGAATTTAGGAAGTGGATGTAGGATATGAAGGGAGGAAAGTCCAGTATCTAGTTAGGATTCACAAAGTTAGAAAAACAAAGGGAATAATAGAAATGAAGAACATAATAAACTTATGCAATCTTTTAGAGGGGAATGGGAGGTGGATACCAGATGAGTGGCAAATATATCTAGTCTTGTAGGAAGTCGAAAACCCACAAAATGGAAGAAGAGAAAGAAAATGAAATAAGTGAAGGGAAAGATAAAATCCATGAGTATCTCACATAGGATTGAAGGTCGGGACCAGATGGAAGTTGAAAAGGAATGTCTTGCACTCAACCAAACTTCCACAATTTGTAGAAAACATAGAAATGACTAAAAACTCCTCAAAACTTAGATTTTTTAGACCTTTTGGCAACTTAAAAATATGATAGGAACATGGGGAAGACAAAGCACCATTCCAAGACAAAATTGACCAAGGTAGAACCCATTGAAGATCTCTCAAATCAGTCATCAGTGATGGGTAACACACTTCTAAGGCAATAGAGGGACACTTATCTTAGGATTTTTTGTAAATTTTATGACAAGTACGAATAGGGTCATCCCACAATAGGTTGTCCCACTACAAGGGGAAAAAATGAGTCCAAGGTGCCAAAATTTCAAAACACCTTTGAGTGAACATATACCCTTGAATAAAGGGCCTTCATTTGAAGGTGATGTCATCATGACCTTTGAAATGAAATCCATTGTCATTTTTAAATGTTCCATGTTCAAAATGCTTTATGGAAGGGACCTTTAAAGGAAGGTAAAACCTTCACCTTCATTAGAAGGTCCTTTCAATGTCATTCTCCTACTACTCAGAGCTTTTAGAATAAATTTGTGTTTCAAAGCAAAGGTGCGGCTATAAAATAGAGTCCACATGACATGAGATTTTACAGGATTGTAGTCCTCAAAGTAAGATTTCTAAAAAGTGTAATTTCTAATATATATTAAATTATTATATTTATTTTCTATTTTCTAATGAACATATTTTTTTACTAGACATAAAGGTCTTTGTTTGATGCAAGTACAAAAATAAAAAGGTAGTTTTTTTTTTAAATTGGATATACAAATAAAGATGTATTATGGAATAAAATTACTCTAAATTATAATTAATCTGAAATAAAAAATTAATAATGGAAATAACAAGCATCTCCTTTTTGACAAAAGAGAAAAATATGCAACAAAAAATTATGAAAAAATATGCATGCAATATATATAATGTTAATGATCT
The DNA here is from genome assembly GCA_027924645.1 of Cunninghamia lanceolata. Lineage (NCBI taxonomy): Eukaryota > Viridiplantae > Streptophyta > Pinopsida > Cupressales > Cupressaceae > Cunninghamia > Cunninghamia lanceolata. Next base: position 12,306,925 of record BSBN01001533.1, read on the forward strand.
ATGTTTAAGAAATTATGAATTTATCTTATTCTTTGAACAATTTATGCATTATGAAATAAATATCACCCATTAAAAATTATACAAGTTATTAAGGAGTGCTTAAAAATTAGGACAAATTATTCTTTAATTTCTTCTAAAAAATATATTTAGAATATACACACAAAATATAAAAAATCACTAGTTTACATTATCTTCAAATTCTTAACAATTTACTTGGTATAAGTGACAAAAAGTGAAAATTTGGTTGAAAATGTTGATTTCAATGTCCCACTAAGGCCAAAAAGGGGACACACTATTGTGGGTTCACCCCATGGAGAGGGCTAGGAGTCTACTCAATGGTGTTGGTTTAGATCAAAAGTTCTAGGTAGAAGTGAATAGTATAGTAGGTTATCTAGTGAGCAGATCTTCTTCAATAGTTCGAGTTGATAAAACCTCATAGGAAGTTTGGAGACACAAAATTCTATCACTTTAGCATATCTATGTGTTAGGTTGTGAGACATATGTTCATGTGCCTAAGAAGAAGAGGTTGAAGTTGGCTTATAAAGTTGTTAACTATATAGATTCATTAGCTATAGTGAAGGTGTGAAAGGATACAAGCTCTAGAATTCTATAACTTGAAAGACTATGTGCATTTGGAATGTTGTCTTAAGGGAGATCAGGTCTAGTTCCACTATTGAGCAACTTAAGAATGATGCTATTCCAATTGTGCAACTAAAACCAAAGATCAAGATGACTTCACTAGAGGATGAATCGAAGGTTCATGATAGCCTAGATAAGGAGGGTAGTAGTGAGAGATTTTCAAGTTTAGAGGGAGAACCTCCACCTTAGATTTTGAGGAGGTCCAATTGGTAGAGAAGGCAACTAGAAAGGTATAGCCCACCTAATTTTAGATGAATTTTTACTTTGAGTACTAACATTGATGAGCCTAGAATTGTGAAGTTGACAATGGAGATGAATGATAGTAAATCCTCGAAGATGGTCATGGATGAGGAAATGGTTGCATTAAAAAATAATATTACATGGGATTTAATTCAACTGTATAAGAGTCAAAAATATGTTGGATACAAATGGGTTTTAAATAAAAAATTCAATTCAAATGGTAAGGTGGAGAAGTAAAAAGTACAACTGGTTGTGAAAGGGTATTCCTAGGTTGAGGGAATTGATTTTATGAGATCTTTCCTCCTATTTCTAAGCTAGCATCCATTCTCGTTATCTTGTGTTGTTGCATTCGACCTCAAGGTTTAGTAGATGGATGTAAAGATAACTTTCCTACATGGTGATTTGGAGGAAGATATCTTTATGTCGTAGCCAAAGCACTACATTAAGAAGGGTAATGAAAAGTTGGTTTGTTGGTTGAAGAAATCTTTGTATGGTCTCAAGTAGTCTCCTAGAATGTGGTACAAGAAGTTTGACTAATATATTTTGGATTAGGATTTATCTGGGTCTCAATCTAATCATTGTGTAACTTATTACAAATGAGATGGTGATCATTTTATTATTATCTCTTTGTATGTCAACAATATGATGTTATTTGGTAACAATAAGGGTATGATTAGAGACTTCAATCTCAATTTTCTTTAATAGTTTAAAAATAATGAATTAGAAGTTGCTAAGTTTATCTTAGGGATGGAAACTAATTAGGATAGAGCTAACATACAACTTTGGTTAAGTTAGAGGAAGCCTTTTGACTCTATTTTGTAGTATTTTAGCATGGTTGACAACAAACTAGTGAGTGTTCCTATTTCAATGGGAACACAACTTTCAATTGAGTAGTGTCATTCAATATCTGGAGAGATGAAGGACATGAGTGTTGTATCTTATGTTGCAGTCTACTGTAATTGGGAGCCTTACATATTCTATGGTCTACACCATACCAAACATCACCCAAGTAGTGGAAGTCTTAAGTCATTTCATGGCTAATCATGTTTAGGATCATTGGGCAACAATGAAGAGGATCTTCAAACATTTGTGGAGTACTTCCAAGTACTCTATATGTTATTAGGAAGGTAATTCCTCGTGGGACCTACAACACCTAGTGGATATTTAGGGATATGTGGATCCAAATTGGGTAGGGGGTGTCAATAGTAAGTCTATTACTAGCTATGTGTTTGGCCTATTTAGTAGTGCTATGAGTTGGATTAGCAAGCAATAGATTGTCGTTGCTTTATGCACTGCAAAGGCAAAGTACATTGAGGCCAATCAAGTCTAGATAAGGAGGCTATTTGGATTCTAAGACTATGTTTGGATGTTGGGTTGAGTCAAAGAGTAGTTATAGTTCACTATGTCAATCAGAGTGACATCAATTTCTTAAAGAACCAACCTTTCAAATGCAAATGAATCACATTGATGTTTAAAATATCATTTTGTTCATGACATGGTGGAGGATGGGAGAGTGTTGCTAGAGAAAGTTGATACTTTGGAGAATGTTGTAGATTCTTTGACAAATCCAGTTAGCACAATGATGTTCAGATGGTTTAGTGAGTCTATAGGCCTCACAACCCCTAACAAATAGGTCATAGATTGTTAATGTTCCCTTTTGCTATTGAAAGCATAGGACAAGTGAGAGAATGTTGAGCTTAGGTGTCCTACAACTTGCAACATAATACTTAATTTATTATTTAATTTGTATTTAATTATTGTGGCCTCATGGAAAAGGGCATCCCACTTTGAGGTGGCACTCTTTGTCACATATAATGTAATATATAGCATGTGTTTAAAAGGTTGTAAGAGCATCTAATGTCATAAAGATGTGTAAGAGCATTGTATGACATTATAAGATACATAAGCGACCTTATGATGATTTTATGACATGTGTAAGAGAATGCAAGAAGGGAGTTAAATGGTTGACCTTGACTTTTGACCAACTTATCTTGTAATTGGGAGTAAATGCTAAAATAGAGCCCAAGTTTGGTGGGCATTATGACATGTAATAGGTATCTTCTATATTTAGCCTATTGACCCATTGTTGAGCTAGGTATTGGGATTTGTGCCATTGATTTTGGGTACCATTTTTGGTATCTTGATTTGGTACATGATTTTTACAAACCATTGCTAGTTTATGGTTTTGGTTCTCCTATTTATATGGAGCTTGGGATGGAGACTTCATATGTTAGGCTATAGTTATTGTTATGTTGTTGAAATATCTCCAAAGTTGTATATTGTTGTGATCTTTTGTGAAGGCTAGAGCCTAATTATAATGTAACCGAGTTTACTAATAACATATTAGTTCAAGATTTGGATGCTAGATTTTTCTCAAAATGGTTTTCCTAGGGTATACATTATGTCACCAATTATGTGTGTGTGTGTGTGTGTGTGTGTGTGTGTGTTCTTATTGTTTGTTTCCTTTTAAAACTGTATAATTTTCCTTACTACACTTCTCTCCTCTTAGATTAATTGTGGAAGTTTTATGATTGAGGTAAAGAGGTGGACTAGGTGAAGGGGTCACTTATGCCTCCTCCTAGGTTGAACAAGTGCCCTCAAAGGTTGTTGAACTCTAGCAATTCTTTCATGTTCATTTTTTACATTTAAATGACTGATAAGGAGGGGTGAGATAGAAATATAATCAAATGCCTCCACTCACAACTCCTAGGTGATATCCAACTGGGACCACAAGACCCCAAGTTTTTCTAAGACGAGAAAGTCTAGGGGATGTTGCATGGATGTTCAAAAGTGAGAGGATGTGTTGTGAATGTGTGTATGGTTTGATTTTCTTAGTTTTATATGTGTGGGTGTGCGTGTGTGCGCATGTGTGTGTGTGTGTGTGTGTGTGTGTGTGTGTGTGTGTGTGTGTGTGTGTGTGTGTGTGTGTGTGTGTGTGTGTGTGTGTGTGTGTGTGTGTGTGTGTGTGTGTGTGTTTAGATAAAGGGTAAAAGGGAAGTTTTTGAAAGGGCTTCAACCCTTGTACAAATGGGTTTTTAAAAGGGTCCATACCCTTGTACAACCATGAGACGTGACATAACACACAACGAGAAACAGCCTAAAAGAAGGGCTAAAAGAAAAGAAGTTGCAATGAAACAACTTCCCAACTTCCCAAGGAAGAGGAACCAAAGGACTACATAATAATGGATGCAAACCTAGCAATCCTCACAACATTGATCTAGGTTTGGGAATTAAAAACATGTTTAGAAAGACCCTTCTTCCTTCTTTGAACCATATTCCATGAAACAAAGTTCCATCCTCCACAAAGTAGGCTGAAAGAGGAGGAGATTTTGTCTCCGCCTCCATCACCCCAACATGGTGCACTAAATGGATAGGAGAGGAAAGATAATGCCTGATTGGAGAAGCAACAACTTGAGAAGGAGAAATTGACTGCAGACCAGAAGAAAGAAGCCTAGGACCAAAGGAAGTAGGTATCAAAGGAACATATATCATGGGAAGGGAAAAAATGACCACTGCAAGAGCAGGATGTTCAATAAGAACAACATGCTTGAGAGAAACATGGGGTTCCAAAACAACATCAATAGCAGTCGACGACAACACCAGGGGAGCAACTACACTGAACAAAGAGATCAATATTAGGATCAACAATAAGGTGTTAGTGAAGAGAATTCTACCACCATGACATGCGGATCCCAAGACCTTACGACAAGAGTGAGGGCAATTTGAAGCCAAGTGGCCAGTGGAAAAGCTTCGATGGCATTAGAATGAGAGGCCCTCATAATCAAGAGGATGGACCCAAGATCAATTTTCCACTTGCAAGATGACATCCATATGAAGGGCCTTAGATATATCAATGTCCACTATAATTTGAGCATAAGTTGTACTAGTAAAGAGCTTCGTAGTAGAATCAACCTTCAAGAAATGCCCCAAAGTGTTACCAATAGCCCCATAAATTCACAACAGTAATGGGGAGGAAGGTTAAGCAAATTGATCCAAATAGGCAATGATGTTAAGAGGTTTTTGAGAGGATTGAAAGAGGGAAACCAGGGACATAGAATAAAGGAATGTTGGTCCCACAACCACGGATGACCATCCATCACTACCTCCTAGTCAGAGGCTGAATAAAAAAACACAATAAAAAACCCTTGGAACAGGGGTAAAACTCAAGTGTTCCATCAATAAGAGGTCATCAATTTACAAAAATCCATTGGTGAAGATCTAGGAGGCAGGGCCAAAATGTATTGTATCTACTAATCAAACCATTTTCTATAAAATATACCTCATTATCAAGCATATCATCCCCCAGTACTACGACAGGGGAGGATGTTGTGCAAAGAAGAGCAACAAGCTTACCACACATAGGGGGTTGAGAAGTAGCAATAGGGATAGGTACATTGGCAATGACTACAATAAAAGAGCAAGGAGTTGCACCAATAGAACCAGGCATAAAGTCAATGTTGAAAGAACAAGGCAAAGAGTTGACAACACCAACCACGCCTAATGCATGGCACAAACCATTAGGAACTGTAGTAGAAATAATGCAATCTTGAGCTCAAAAAGAGTCCTTGGGACCAAAAACAAAGAAAAGGAACCAAAGCGACAAACATCAGTGTTGACGCAAAATTTGGGAGGGGAGGAAACTAAGGTGCAACCAGAAGTGTCAGAAAAAGAAGTGGGACGCACAAGCTTAGCTGAAGGCACCACAACAGAAGTTGCCATCACCATGTTCTACAAGTGAAACCAGTGAAGGACCAAATAAAACAACCTGGGAAAGAACTAAAAATCCTTTGTTGAAGTTATAGAAAGAGTATTATTGATGTGATAATCATATCCTTGCAACAAATCAAGAGAGTAGGTGGGAGGACCATTCGGAAGAGTGGGTGGTAGATATTTCAAAATTATATGTTATTGGATTTTTATACTTATTTAAATGTGTTTAATGTGCTTTGTGGTTTTGAATGTTTAAACAAAATAAGTAAATAAATTAATCTAGAAAAAAGGAATGATATTTTTTATAATTAAAAACTAAAAGAACATTAATGTAATTGCAGTGAAATAAATTTAATCTATTTATAAAAAAAGCAGATAAATAGAATTTAATTATATTTTTGATTGATCATTAAATCTATTAAGTATTTTTGAATGAATGATTAGATGCATTAATTAGTTAATTAATTAAAAATAAACAACTAGTTAAATGCACCTAATCAATTAAATGATAATAAAATGAGATTAATTAATTAAATGTAACTAAGATTTAAAATCTTTTGGACAATGTAGGAAAATTTGATTGTTTTTCTCTAAATAAAAATAGCCAACTAAAAACACAAAGAATTCAAATATTTTCAATTGAGATCTTTTGAAACAAATGAGGTTTTTCATATTTCCCATGAGCTAACCTATTTCCATTGAAGAAATTCACAATATCTTTCCAGGAGAATCCCTTTGAGAAATCTAAACATAAAGCTCCCAAAATACCCCAAGAACCTCCTTGGAAATCTAATTTTAATGATTTCAAGCTTTCTAGAAAAACAACAAAATTTGCTTTTGAGCTATTGAAGGCAATTAATCAAAAGCACATACATACAAATGTAAGAGGATAGAGTATAGGGTCTAGATCATGAATGCATTTGACCCAAACCTATAGATCTCCATAGATTTGATTTGGTAGCAACAATTATTGCTTCAACAAGACACGGGAAACAAAAATACTTATTTCTAAACAACAAATAGTTGCATTTAAATTTCCTATAACATAGAATAAATGCAATAGAAAAATTAAAAACAAGACACAAAATAAACAGACAACATGAAAGCCAACCATAAATCTATTCTAAACTACTATTGGTCATAGATTCTACACATTAAAATAAAACAAGCTAATCTACTAAAGCGAAAAAATCCATAGTTGGAGCCAAATACTTCAAATGTAAATCAAGATAATGTGGTAGCAACATCCTCATAGTCAAATTCCTTGTATTGCTTCCTCCTTCCTATGGTCCTTTGGCTGTGGGTAAATCTCTAGGGCAAGGGTAGGTTGGCTACATAGTGTTGGGATACTAGGAAAACATTAATGGTTGGTATGATGCAATTAAATTAAAATGATAGCTAAAAGATGGTCTAGGAACACATTTAGCAAAGTCTAGCTACAACAATAAAATTTTGTGGACACTTACAAAGGACTAGGTTTAGTTATTTTGTATGTGAGTACTATTGGGATTGATTGACATGAAAATCAAATGTAGATTGGGCTAAATTGGAGAAGAAACAAAAGAACAACTCAAGTTCTTAAAGTAACTCACATGTGAGACTAAAAATGACAAAAAACATTGCTTCACACAAAAGGTCACTTTTGACATTAATGAAAACATTGCCACGAAAGTGAAAATATTGTGGCAAACACCAAAACATTGCAATGAACAAAGAAAAACCACATCGGCAAAAAAACTTTCGTTGCATAGTGAAAGTGGCAAATTCATCAAAACATAAAAAATGCCAATTTTTTGAAATAGAGCAAAGACACAAGGAAACATCTAGTGATAAGAAATAAATATGTAAGGTAACTAGAGGTCATGGAAATTTACCTTGGAGACACATGTCAACTGCCACATATGCTTATTTGAGATTTATGTTATCAATGGACATGTCATGTTGGCCCATATAATTTTTAGCCCATATAAGTACCTATTTGCCTTTGTCCTCACCTCTATCTAAAAATGAGGTGGTGTTAAAAAACACCTTGATGGAATAAAGAAATGGCATACAATCTAATGCTGGTACGAAAAGGCTCTACAGTCGAGAAAATGCTCTGCCAGGGTTCCCACTGTAGATTGCGTCTGTTGTTTCCTTCCTAGTGTCATACCATGCTCTAGGCGCAGGATTTTTAGTTTTCTTCTTGTACATCTGTATTTATTGCAGTGTTTTTGCTTTTAAAATGCCTCCAACTGACTCTGACCCAACATTTCTTGCTAATGTTGGCAGTTCGACGGCTCTGCTCAATGGCGCCTCCTCCAAACAAGCGTCCCCAGAAGTTTGTTCTGAAGTTCTTTCACGAGGTAAGCCATCTGACTCTCCTATTGATGTGGTTTTGCCCACGCAAGATTTTGATTTTGCATTTCAATGGTCAGAGAAACACACTCTTATTGGATACTTTGTTGGGAGGACTCCCCCTGAAACTATGCTCAAAGACTGGGTTCAAAAGGCTTGGGTCCCTCATGGGGTCTGCCTTGATATGGTTCAAAATCTGACAAAAGGACTTCTCCTTTTCCGCTTTGCAGAAGTTAGTCATGTTCAAGCAATCTTGAATCATGGTCCATGGTATGTCCGGTCTTCCTTTCTTTATTCCAACAGTGGACCTGTGACTTTGTTGTTTCAGTTGACACCAAATTACGGGTTCTAATTTGGATTGAATTCCCTGGTTTGCCCTTGCCTTGTTTGCATTTTTTACATGCTATTGCTTCCTCTCTAGGGAGAGTAATTTGTGTCGAACCAGATAGGTTCTTCCAAGCTCGCCCACAAAAGCGAGTCTATGTAGAAGTGGATCTTTTGCAGGATTTGAAAGAATCCATTGATATTCAAATTGGTCCTCTTTGACATACTTAGAAAGTTACCTATTTTAATTGATCAAACACTTGCTATCGTTGTCAGTCAGTTGAACATAAGATTAGGGATTACCCTCTTATAGGCCCTTATACCTGGGCTTCGCCCAGGGAGGCTGCCCAACCTCATCCAGTGGAATTTATTTCCAAGCCAGCGGAAACATGGGCTATGGTTACCAACCAGAAGCAAAAATCCAATGCTCCTGTGGGGGCTACCAAATTCGCTGGGTCACCTAAGGACAATTCAAACCCTTCTGCAAAGGGGAAAGACACCCTCAAGGGTTCTAATACTGCATCATTGCAGCAACAGCCTTTGACCTCATCACAACTTGGTTCAATCAAGACCACTCTACCAATTGGGTCTCCTCAAAGGTGCTCTCGCAACCGTTCTCGACCTCTTGAAGAAGGAGAAATTGCTCAGGAGAAAAGGAGATTTTCATCTCCTCCTATTCAATTTGGAACAAACCCCACATAATTTCTACAAAATCATTTTTTTTCCTTCGAAGCGCTAGATTCTAAGGAAATGGTGGAGGCTTTACTATGAAATTCCTCTCCTGGAATGTTCGAGGTCTAACCGACCTCTCTAGGAAGTACTCTGTTAGGGCTACTTTACAACAATATGTTGCAATTGATGTTCTATGTCCGCAAGAAGTTAAAGTTGCAGGTTTTTTAGTTTCTTCAGCTTATCGTTCTATTTGGCTAGTCAATAAAATGTTTTGCACTAACCATGAGGCAAGGAAAGGTGGCATTGCTACACTTTTGTGCCCTCGGTGGCAAGATTCAGTGGTGGCTCATGGGGTGGACCCCACCCACCGATTAGTCTGGACTCTTTTGAACATTGATAATCATTCCTTTTGGATTATTAATGTTTATGCCTTGAATGATGCGGTAGAAAGATCTCTTCTTTGGCGGTGGATTGCTGACTCCTTGCCAGTTGCCACCTGGCTTATTTGTGGGGATTTCAATATGGTTGAGATGGCGTATGATAAGGATGGCATTCTACCTTTTTAGTGGGCAGCTGGTGAGAGAGAGGCGTGGTTCCACATGTGAAATAAATTAGGTCTTTGATCCCAACACTAGTAGAAAAATAGAAATAAATGACTAAAAAAACTACCAAAAATTGGTCATGTGACTATTAGTTTGGTCACGTGACCATTGGTAATTTATTGCCGGTCATTTATCTCATGACCAAATTTATGACAAAACAAATTTTAGTCATTAATTTGGTAGTATATTTAGTCATCAATTTGGTAGTATATTTAGTCATTGATTGTTGTTAACTGGTCATTGATTAAAAAAGTAATAAATGACTAAAAAAACTACTAAAAATTGCAGTCATTTATTTAGTCATGGTAGTCATTTATTTAGTCATGGTAGTCATTTATTTTAGTCATGGTAGTCATTTATTTAGTCATTGTAGTCATTTATTTTAGTCATGGTAGTCATTTATTTAGTCATGGTTTAGTCATTTATTTGGGTGAATCAGTGATTCAAGTTACAGATCAAATCTAACTTAATTAATCCTCACAAATTTATGCATATAAACTTCAAGTATCGTAGATATTCAAATGTTGAAAGAAGCACCATGAAATGAAGACTAAAATGCTTGAACAAATATGATTGATCAAACACAAACATATCACAAATCAAGAGGAGCCACAACATAGTATTTATGAGTGGAAAAAAATTTACTTCATTAAGCCTCACTGGCAAATCAAAACCTCATTGGTTACATTCAATGTCTCACTTGACAATTGCCTCACTGGCTATTTTACATCATTTATTGAAGAATCGAAGAATTCAAAAAGGCATAAAAACATAGAATCACTCTGTATCAATGAATTTCTTTTCTTGAAAGTTTCATTTGGATTTGAAACTCAAGAACCTTTACTTCTGTACCTACAATCCAAGCCTGGAAAACATTTTCTATTCAATCCACCTACAAAATATGTGTCTCACTTGTCAGATTTATATTTGCATGAATCTCAAAATTTTGATCAAGCTGTAAAAAATTAAATAAAGATGCTCAAAATGAAAGGGTTTCTACTTATTAACTTATTAAGATAAAGACGTTGATTAATCTATTTGATCTGGTTGTATAAAATACTCAATCTAGTAAATAAATTTCATATAAACATCTCAAATATATGAAACAAAGGCTGCACAATGTAATTCTAGATTAATGTTTGCATTGATTTTATTCTCATTCAAATATTCTCTGTGTTAAAGGAGCATCTTTTGCTAGTTCATTACCTAAACAGTGAAAAAAATTGCAGACTAAATATTAGTTGGATTATATAATATTTCAGGAAATTGATGCAAGAAAAATGCCATTTAAATAAGTAAAATCCTTCTATTTATTCAATAGTGTTTAGATGAGCATGTTTCCTACTCACCCACCCAGCTAACCTTTCAGCCATGAATTTGGAGGGTGCACACTAGGCTGTTGTGAAATGGATTACTATCTGCAGCCATCAAAAGCCATAAGAATATAGTAAAACCATAACCCCTTCAAAAAAATGAAAAATAAAAGCACAACAAAACATAAATGAAATTTTAAGTAGATTTGTTAGAGATCGAGCATGCTTGGATTTGGGCCTGGGCCATAATGTATTCCCATGATTTGGCTGAATCGACCACCAACACTCTCCCAAACAAAGCAGTTGAACAGTTTAGCGTGTAATTCATCTGCAGAGAGAACTAGAGATCTAATGATTCCTACCATTGACCACTTACCAGTTTATAGAGAAGAATATGACCTTGGGTCAATTTCAAATGTTCTGTCACAGTTAGTGGGTCAAGATATAAATCTTGTCTTCTGAGAACCCCCAAATTATCAAGGCAGCCCAACAAATGCAGAAGATGTCGTCGAGGCAAGTGAGGCAACGGGGTTGGAAAAGGGTTTGGTTGTGGTGTGAAAAGGCCATGGCCCATGCTGCTCCAGAACAAGCCAACGCCCATGAGCTGCACCAGAACAACACCACAATTGTACTTCTCATGTTCTTCAGAAACTACAAATAAAAGAACTCGATCATACCAATGGCATAAAACACCTCCACCAATCCCAGGAAAACATACTGCGGCACGAGCCACATTACAGACACCATGCTCCTACTATTTCTCCACTTTACTTCCACCAATGCTGCCACCGCCATGGTGAGTATAGAGAAAAGTATTCTCGTTCCGATCCTTTCTATCAAGGTTATGCCTTGGCTTCTATTTGTTAAGCGACATAAATATGGAAGGATGCCTTTGTCGTAGAAAGGCAATAATATTGATATGGCGAAGAGGGTGAAGACAACCATGGAGGCCGCTGGTATTTCAAAATGGGCCCCTAGTTTTTTGTGCATAAGCTTTACCTAGTATATCATGTAAGTACCACCGGTGCCATTCAAGATGATGGCCACCACTATTCCTGTGCTCTACATGGGTAATACGCTAATCACTAACTTGAGCTCTTCCACTTTTTGAATTGGGCAGAGCTTCCACCTTCAAACACACTACCTTTGCCCTCGCCTCAACAAACGAATCCATCATCTTTGCACTACTTTTCCACTTCTCCCTCTGACTCATTGAGCTCCTCAGCTCCTCTAGCACCGCTTTTCCACTTTTCCTTTTTCTCTGTTCGTGATCATATTATACTGAGAGAAGATGAGCAGGTTCGAGCATCGAGAAATTTTAAGCACTCCGCTCTGCTCCATTCATTCATAGTAAAAAAAATGCCAGGAGATGAAACAAAATAGGTTAGGGTTTTGAGCTTTTTCGAGTTAAGGTTTACTTTTAGGGTTTCAACGAAGCAACGCATGGGCACCAAAATGAAATGGAGGTGGGCGCGTGAAATGAAATATGTATAATTTTGGCACCCATATAGTTAAAATAGGTTATGGTGAAATAAAAATTTGGCGCCCATATTATTAAATATATTATAATATTATATTGTATTATAATATAAATATTATATTAAATTGTATTATAATATAATATTTATATTATATTATAATATAGTAATTATATTATTTTATAATATAATATTATATAATATATAATATAATAATATAATATTAATATAAATATAATATTTTAATATTAATAATATTATATAATATTATATAATATATTAAAGCTATGTTAAATGAAAATTATGTTAAAGCACCATATTATTAAATATATTATAATATAATATTAAATATATTATAATATAATAATATAATATTATAATATTAATAATATAATATTATAATATTATATAATATATAATATATAATATAATATTATAATATTAAATACACTATAGCCATCTCATTATTAGGTGGCAAGGCCGGGGCAGCGTGCTAGTTCAGGGCCTTCTCCATTTTTTTCAATGATCACAGGGGAAGGAACATTCTAGAAAGTTGGTGCATCGAGAAGCTTCTGAGGAAAGGGAAATCATAAAAGGATGTGGGCTGGCCATTTCAACAAACATTTGGTCTAGTCTCGATGCCTATTAGATTCACAGTTGTTTTCTCTGCCAAAGCAATTAGCTGTGGCGGTATCGAAACCTCAGTCAGGTTAGTAGTAAGCGCCAAATGGCTTTTCTGGGCCATGTCTTTGACCTTCAGTTGCAAAGGATGCTTCATCGCTCAGGCAAGTTGATGGTAGGAGCAATTAGAATGATCATGGGAAAGCACTTCTTGCAGAATGATGAACGATACAGGGTAGACACCAATATATCTTCGAGGGTCCTGGCCATGCTTCTGGAGCTTGAAACGCCCAAGGCGGAAGTGGAAACCATCATGAAAGGCATTTTCTATGCAGAGCATTTGAGGGATCTGGATATAATTCTGCAAGTGGCTAATTTGGGAGTCGGAGTCCTGCAACCCAAGGATATGGCCCTCCTCGTGGATCCAGAGGCAGTAATAAAATTATATCCTTTCATTCTAGATATCAAGGGTTTCAAATTGGTAGTGGCAAAAGACATTGCTCAGACCACTGTTGACTTCATCAAGAAGGTGCTGGGCATACAGGTAGTGGAAGGTTTTGATTGGGTGGTGGATTTCAACTTGCAACTGCTAGATTTCGATAAGGTGGATGTTGTCTAAACTTAGTATTGTTACCCTCTAGTCTTCTGTTTATAGTTTTATGGCTTCTTTTTGGTTTCTAGAAGCCTGATGAATATGTAAATAGATGTCAGTCATGGTTTGACCCTACGAGGTCTTTTTGGGAAACTATAGGGAGATAGATAGTTTGAAGATAGTAGCAGAATAGCAGTAGTATTCTTAGAAGAGCCATATCTTGGCACAAAACTATGTAATTTCCTATTTTTAGTTCAATATAATATCAATATTATAGTATATTTAAAAGTTTTATAATTAATAATTTTATCTTTATTTTATTTGTATCTATCCAGTTTGTCTATTTTCTTGTCTTATTTTTAATTTTTTTTGTATATTTCCTATTGTATGATTTGTCTTTTTTCTTCTTAACCATTTGTTCAATCCTTTCTCTCCCTTTATTCCTTTGGTCTAAGCGGACATTTATTGCCTTGCCTTGTATTGTCTTTGAATTCATGGATTATGATCAAATTGGAAAGAAAAAGAATAGAGGAGTAATAGTCATTTATTTAGTCATTTTTATTTGTCTGACCAATTATTTAGTTGTGTTTTTTGCCTGATGACCAGATTAGTCATTTATAGCTGTGTTACAAAAAATTAGTAGAATTTTGGTCATGTGACTAAAAGTTTTAGTCACCTGGTCATTTATTTGGTATATTTCTACTAGTGCAATGTTGGGCGCCGTCAGTCTCATCCTTTTTGTCATACTTGGTGCAACTTTCGAGTTGGGTCTGACATGATATTTAAATGCCTTGATCATGCCATGATCTCAGCTCAATCTTTTTTTCCTTTGCCAGCTCGACCCCACTCTCGATTAATCCATTAGTGGAAGTGATGTTATCAGACCACTTTCCAATTCAATTTTGCATTGAATGGCACGCCACTCAGCCACATGCCAGTAAGTCCCAGTTTTTTTAACACCTCTGTGCTGACTCACCATCCCACACTGGCACATATTGCTACTATCTGGAATTTGGAATGTCGCCCACCTAATACTACTGGCTAGATTAGGTGGTGGAATGATGCTATCACCTAGACTGCGAGGTTTCTTCACATCTATGGTCGCCAGCTGGCTATTTTCTGAAGACGGTCTTATGAAGCTACAACGGTCGCTTTGAGAACTGCCACTGAAGCATTGGCAGCTGATCCTTTTTCACCTTCTCTAGCAAGTCAAGGTTGCAGAGTTAAGACATCACAAGCACATAGCTGATAATCATGTTGCTAGAGGAGCACAACTCAAGGCCAGGTTGCATTGGCTAAAAATAGGGGACCATGACTTGAAGGAATTCTTTCTAGCTCTTCAAGCGAGACATTCCTCGCTTGGAATTAAGCGAATCAAAGAGGATAATATTGTACTTTCCGAACTACCTGATATTCTCCAGGCATTTGTTGGGCATTATGAAAAATTATTCAAAGCTCAAGACTATACTCCTGAGCGTTAAACTGCACTTCAGGATTGCCTTGTTGTTGTTCCAAACAAGCTTTCTTTAGCCCAGACACGCTTATGTGATCAGTTGCTGACCATTGAAGACCTCAAAGAAGTCGTTTGCACTATGACCGATGACATGATGGGTTTCCCTGTGAATTCTACAAAACTCTTTGGGATTGTTTAGGAAAAGATTTGCATAATGTTTACCATGAAGCATTTCATTCTAACTCCTTAGGAAAACTTATCAATCAAGGAAATATAAAATTCATACCTAAAGTTGGCAACCTTGAGGACATTTGTAACTAGCGACCTATTACGCTCCTTAATGTTTCCTATAAAATCATTGCCAAAGCCCTTTCATTGAAACTTCACCATCTTTTACCTTTGATTGTCCGCCCTAAACAAACTGGATTTATTAAATCTAGGTATATCTTGGACAATACCATTGCAGTCTGGGAAGACATGGAATGAGTGAGAAGCTCTAATCGAAAAGTAATTTTCCTTAATAAAATTGATTTTGCCAAGGCATATGATCACATTGAGTGGTGCTTCATTTTAGCCATCCTTGTTGCACTAGGATTTGGTCCAACATTCATCCAGTCTGTGAAAATGTTGTATTATGATGCTTTTGCTTGCATCACCATAAATGGCCGGCAATCTCAAACTTTTGGCTTATTCTGTTCCATTTGCTAAGGCTGTCCACTTGCCCCTGCTCTCTACGTGTTTGTTGTTGAAGGTTTTGGTTACCTTCTTGCCCATTCAGTTTCACAGGGACTTGTCCGTGGAATTTCTTTGCCTAATTCATCTTGCCAATTGGTTAATGGTCATTTTGCTAATGACTCTTTCTTAATCCTACTGGAAGAGGAAAATACAGTGAACGTTCCTCTTGGTTGTCTCGAGACCTTTTGTTTGGCCTCTGGTTCTTCCATTCAATGACATAAAACCCTATGTTACAGACAATCAATTCTTCCTAGTCCTCATTGGATTCAATAGTATGGGTGGCGTTGGGTTGCTCATGGCAAAATCTTTCAATTTCTTGGCATCCCTTTTGCCTTCCAAGACACTTCTACAGATCTTTGGCAAGCGGTTCTTTCTCGGGTGGGAGAAAAGCTAGCCTTTTGGATTACCAAGCCACTTTCTCTAGCTGGCAAATTCCAGGTTTGTTCCAAAGTTTTAGCAACAACTCATGTTTACTATTCTTCATGCTGGGCTCCTTCAAAGGCCTCCTACACTAAATTGGAAAAACTTTTGAGAGATTTTCTTTGGACCTCTTCTGAGACCCGCCGAGGTTTTCACTGTGTTGCATGGGAGTTTTGTTGTCTCCCCAGAGATTCATGTGGGCTCGGTCTTCTTTCCACCCAGTGCCAAGGGATTGCTTTGTGTGTCAAATAGATCATCCATGCTCTTACTGGCAATGAGGCTTGGAAAATTCTGCTCGGGCACAATATTGAAATGGGATATCCCATTCACAGACCTTCCTGGAAGGGAATTGGTTATTTTTACCACCCTTGTTATGAGAGAGCCGGTCCAGATCTCAGGAACCTTTGTTGCTAAAAGTATTTGGAAATCCTGGGAGAAAGTTAAATCTTGGCACCTCTGGATGGGAACTGGGTTTCGAGATGGCCTCTCATTCAACCAACAAAACATTTGATGGTCTCCCCTGTTAGCTAGTGCAGGCCAACCATTAGCCAAGCTACCTTGGTTAAAGCTCCCAGATTCCATAAAAAGGGTATCCAGACTCTTCAAGATATATTTCATAGACCCACCATGAGTTGTATGTCATGGGAAACTCTTTGAGTTTGATTTGCTCTTTAAAGCCATGACCATGCCACCTTTGATGGCCTCATGAATGTCATTCCACCAGACATGATTCACAAAGTGGGAATCAAATCCATCAAGCCTTGTTGGAAGGATTGGAAGTGGTATCCAAAAACCCCATTCAGAAATTATAAGCCTCGACTTGGCTATAGTTGGCTTTCACCTCATTTGCCAATGGTTGACATTCTCAATAAGCGTTGGCTCCTCCAATCTTGAGTGTCTGTTTGGCATAATAGATTTTCTACTGTATGGTCAGCCATTGTTGAGCCAAAGCTTGCCCACTTTGCTTGGTGTCTTCTTTTTCAAGGTTTACCAATGGAAGCAAGGCTATTTCATCTGGGGGTTCAAGACCCTCGCTGCCCTTTTTGTGGGCAACCAGAGACTTTTCAACATCTCTTTTGGTTTTACACAAGAGCTTGATAATTGTGGCTGTGGATTCATGATTTCTTTCAGCCTTTCAGACCAGAGCCTTTTTCCTGGCATATGATTTTATTGGGTGATTCTCCCAGATTCCCTACAAGATTTACTAGATGAAGATTTGGCACATTTTCAGGGTGGAAATCCTCTTCACTATTTGGAAAGATGGAAATTCTAAAGCTATTATTTGTTCTAATGTTCTACTACAGATTCAAGTATAGGCAAACAAAGTTGCACTTGAAGTTTCACACTTACAGGAACTATTGGACCATTGGGTCTCCAACCTTTTCAAGAGGTCGATTGCCTCCATGGGGCTGGCGGCGAAGAAGTGGCTCAGCTAGGGACTCTCGACCCAGTCCTCAACCTCCTCCCCGACGTGGATCTCACCCTCGCAGGCGATCTTCTTCTCCACGTGATCGAGGATGGACTTCTAGTGGTCTTGTAGGAGATGCAAGTGGCAATGCAGGTTGGCCCTCTGGTGACTCTAGCCTTAGCGGTTTCAATCCTGGCAACACTGGTTAGGACACCAATAAATTTCTTCCATGTCTGGATCTGGCTATTTCACCTCAACGGGAGAATATTAATACAGAGAATGAAAAGGATAATGATGGTTGGGCACCTCCTGACGTCATCCCGGATCCCACTGTTGTATGGGGCAATTCGGAGGACAGGGACCCTCCATCTACTAGCAGTACACTGGCTGCTTGATTTTCTTATCTGTTATGTTTTATATAATTTCAGATATGTAATATTGGGTAGTTACCCTTAGACTTTCCGGGCTATGCCCATATGACTTTGTTACTTTGGGGTGTGCCTTTATACCACCCACAAGGCTTAAATTTGATAGTCAACCTTGCTTGTCAAGCAATTTTTAATGATAGTTATCTATTCAATAATGCCTTTAAAATACTATGACATACTTTAATATAAGTAAATTATATATATATATTGACAATTTGTCCAAAATCTCTCCTTTCATATGATACAATCTTTTCAAAATTTTAGTTGTATTTTAAAGTTAAAATGTTTAAATATAGTTATACAACTGTGAAATTTAAGCCCTGACCACCCATCCCATTTTTGTGAAAGTGTATTATTTATCTTTTGAATTATAATAGATATAAAAAAAACACCTTGAGGTTTGTGTTTGTTTAGATGGAATGTTAGAATTTCCTTATTGACAACTCAAACCCATTTATCTTTAAGTATTGATCGAAGACATGTCACACAAATGGTGCATGTGTGCCTATGATATTTATGTGATTTGCTAATGTAGATGCATATACTTTTTTGATTATTTGATATAAAATTCCAAAGATACTTTTTGATATTAATTGATAACCTAGGGCTGTTTTTAAACAAGTGCCACGTAGTGGCCAGTACCTGTCTTGTAGTGTTGTTATTATAGTATTTGTTTAATTGTAATTTTTTTTGTTGATTAGCTATTGGTTGTATATAGTATTTGTTTAGTTGTAATTTTTTTTGTTGATTAGGTATTGGTTGTATAGACAAATTGCATTCCAATAATTGAAAATTTAATTTTTGAAGAGTGTTGAAATGTCTTAGGTAAATAAAATTGAAATCTCAAAAACAATCTAATTTGGTAAAAATAAAATAGGACTAAAATATTTCCTAACTAAACTTTTACAAAGTCTATTAAATAACACAAATATTTCCTTAAAATGTAATAATACTAAAACTTTTATAATTTAAAATGCATTAAAATATTGTAAGTTTGAAGAATGAAAAATAAAAAATGTAATAACATGGCGAAATATTTTTTGTGATAATGTAGATTTTTAACTTTTGACTAAATAAAATTGAAATCCTAGATTTTTAACTCTTGACTAAATGAAATTGAAATCCCAAAAATAATCTAATTTCATAAAATAAAATGTGTAGAACCCTAACCCTAATTGGGTGTGGATAGATTTGAAATGTCTGCCTAAAATATTAAAATGTAATAATATTGAATACCATTACAATTTAAAATGCATTAAAATATTGTAAGTTTGAAGAATAATTACATAATATAATAATAGTGTGGATAGATTTGAAATGTCTGCCTAAGATATTAAAATGTAATAATATTGAATACCATTACAATTTAAAATGCATTAAAATATTGTAAGTTTGAAGAATAATTGCATAATATAATAACAAAAATATATTCATATTTACATCACTACAGTATTTTATCTTAATCACTTAATTTTTTATTTAAGTAATAATAGTAAGTACTTTAAGACAACATGATTTTAATTATTTTAATTAATGTAATATTGTGGTTTAGTAATAATTTTGGGTGCATTCATTTAATAAAAGTATGTAGTTTAGCTCCATTTAATTAGACATCAATGGTTAAGATCAAATGAACAATTAAGAAATATCTTAGTGAAATTAGGTTATTTATGTGTAGAACCCTAAAGTATAGTAATAATACTAATATTTTTATAATTTAAAATGCATTAAAATATTGTAAGTTTGAAGAATAAAATAAAAAATATAATTAAATTCATGATACTATAGATTTTAAAGTTTTGACTAAATAAAATAAATAATCTAATTACATAAAATAAAATCTGTAGAATACTAAAAATTAAATTAAAATTATATTACTTTTAGATAATGAAGCAAAAAATTAATCGCCATCCATTTAGGCATGACTTAACTAGTGGGAGACAAAATTTGTGTTCATAATTTGTTTACTTGCCATGTACTCCCTTCAAATCAAAATTCTCTCCGCATTTATAGTTTTTTGTTGCACTCTCTCGACAAACTGACAATCCGCAGAGAAGAGGTCATTTTTTTTCAGCCAATGACAATATAGATAAATCATTTCTAAATAAATTTTTGTTAAAAAATTATCATATTCACATAGGAAAAGTACAAATTTAAATCAAATTTGTTCGACAAGAAAAATAATCCTATCTTTTGATTGGTTTGCAATCAATAGATTAATAACTAGATAAGTTGAACTCATTGCAATAGTACCAGTCGAAGACAGGTAATAATAAAAGTATGTAGTTTACCTCCATTTAATTAGACATCAATGGTTAAGATCAAATGAATAGTTAAGAAATATTTTAGTGAAATTAGGTTATTTATGTGTAGAACCCTAAAGTATAGTAATAATTCTAATACTATTATAATTTAAAATGCATTAAAATATTGTAAGTTTGAAGAATAAAATAAAAAAATATAATTAAATTCATGATACTATAGATTTTAAAGTTTTGACTAAATAAAATAAATAATCTAATTACATAAAATAAAATCTGTAGAACACTAAAAACTAAATTAGAATTATATTAATTTTAGCTAATGAAGCAAAAAAATAATCGCCATCCATTTAGGCAAGGGTTTAACTGCGTAGTTTTTGAGTCAAACACATGACCCATATTTCATGAGTAGTGGTTCACATGAACCCATCTCTCATGTTAATGAATGGTCCACTTAGCACTCATTGCAACTAAGTGATGCACACTAGTGGGAGACAAAATTTGTGTTCATAATTTGTTTACTTAATTAGTGGGAGACAAAATTTGTGTTCATAATTTGTTTACTTGCCACGTACTCCCTTCAAATCAAAATTCTCTCCGCATTTATAAGTTTTTTTACACTCTCCCGACAAACCAACAATCCGCAGAGAAGAGGTCATTTTTTTTCAGCCAATGACAATACAGATAAATCATTTCTAAATAATTTTTTGTTAAAAATTTATCATGTTCACATAAGAAAAATATAAATTTAAATCAAATTTGTCCGACAAGAAAAATAATCCTATCTTTTGATTGGTTTGCAATCAATAGATTAATAACTAGATAAGTTAAACTGATTGCAATAGTACCAGCCGAAGGCAAGTACTAATAAAATATTCTAGATGCTCTACTTAAGATATTTTAACGTGTATGTCTAAATAACCGATCAAATTTTAAAAAGATCAATTTTATTAACAAGAAAAATCTAAAATAAGAAATAAGAAATAAATATGCAACGATGGTCTAACCCCCCAAAAAGAGATTAGACGATAGTAAAAATCAGACTAAACAATTAAAAAATAGGAATGATTGATTGATTAATAAATTCAAAATCATAATTAACTTATCCACAAAACAAATTGAACATTAAGAATTTACGATAATTCCAAAAGTAAATGTAAAATAAAGAATAAAAAGACACAGGTATGCATTTTATCCTCTTCGTTTGTTTCAAGTTAGACTTCCAACAATAGACTATGTTAAACAGAAATAAAAAGAATAAAAACCGGAGCCCACAATAGTTTAGTTTCTCAATACAGGTGGCCCTTGAAAGATCTAGAGCTTAGACTCAAATATTCGCCCTGACGCGTGGCACTTTGACAAATATCCATATTCTTCACACTCCCTAAAAACAGTGGGTGGGTACAATTGTTGAGAACCGATGTTTTTCATCTAAAAAGATCCAAAACCATTGCAGGAGATTAAACCGCTTCAGAAATCTGGATATACAAAATGAGTATATATGCATCTGAGCTGATTTTGTGTATATGGCATAGAAATAGTCGACTTAACATTTCCTTTGTTTCGTTGGTTTCATAGGTTTATTTAACAGAGTAACTGAATTCTACCTTCTAGAACTTGGATTTCAAATGTAGACTTGACCCCATCCGAGAATATTCTCATCTATTTATTAGAAAAAATATATATATACCCATTTGGGAAACTGTTATATTCATCGTCTGCTGTTATCATATCTGATTCTCTGAACTGTATAGAGAAAATTGAGTTTTTTTGGGGGTTCATTTTGGGTTGTTGTTGAATCTGTGGTATACATTTTGTTGTTAAGAGCTCTTGTGCAATGGATAAGCTTGCAATCAAGGGGTCAGTAGCAGTAGATCACGTCAATTTTGATGAACTAGTCATGTTTTCCCCTGGCCAAAAGAGAATCCAGAGCATACCCCTTTTGAGAGACTACGTAGAGGGTCTACCCAGTTTCACAAACCCTTTGATGCATAATCAGTATTTTAACCCCATTGAAGGGTTTTTTGTGAGTGAGACTGATATGGTCATGGAGAACATAGCTATAGACTTAAAGACAATAGCAACAGAGACCCAGATACTGTATCATAGGGCAGGGCCTAGGTCTAAGGTTTGTTTCAGCTCCCATGAGGTCAAAGCTGCCATTGTTACATGTGGGGGGCTCTGCCCTGGGCTAAATACAGTTATAAGAGAGCTTGTATGTGGTCTGTGGTTTCAGTATGGAGTGAGGGATATCAAGGGGATTAAGTCTGGTTATAGAGGATTTTATTCATCAAAGCCTTTGGATCTGTATCCTAAGCTAGTGCATGATTGGCACAAGAGAGGTGGGACATTGCTAGAAACCTCAAGGGGAGGGTTTGATCTGAAGAAGATAGTGGATGCAATTGAGGATCATGGATTTAACCAGATTTATATCATTGGTGGGGATGGGACCATGAGGGGTGCCGTGAAGATTTTTGAGGAGGTTCAGAGGAGGAAGCTCAAGATTTGCATTGCAGGGATACCTAAGACCGTGGATAATGATGTGGCGATCATTGATAGATCTTTTGGCTTTCAGACAGCGGTTGAGACAGCTCAAAGTGCTATCAATGCAGGACATATTGAGGCAGAGAGTGCAACCAATGGAGTGGGACTGGTCAAGTTGATGGGACGTAATGCGGGGCACATTGCACTTCATTCTACATTGGGTAGCAGGGATGTGGATTGCTGCCTTATACCTGAGAACCCATTTTATCTTGAAGGAGAAGGGGGGTTGTTCGAATTTTTGGAGCAGCGACTGTTGGAGAATGGGCATTTTGTGCTTGTTGTTGCAGAGGGGGCTGGACAGGATTTGATTCCAAGGACCCCTGAGGAAAAGGAGAAGAGGGATGAATCAGGAAATCCCATCTTTTTGGATGTGGGGCCATGGCTTAACAATGAGCTGAAGCAGTGGTGGAAGAAACATCACCCCGATGAGCTCTTTACAGTGAAATATATTGATCCAACCTACATGATCCGAGCTGTGCCGGCCAATGCTACTGATAATGCCTACTGCACTCTCCTTGCTCATTCTTGCATACATGGTGTCATGGCAGGCTACACAGGATTTGTTGTGGGACCTATCAATGGGAATTATTCCTACATTCCCTTGGACCGGGTGGCTTCTACTCAACACCGTGTGAATATCAATGATCACAAATGGGCATGGGTGAGGTCGGTTACCAATCAACCAGAGTTTTCAAAGATTACAAAGTGTCGTAAGGAAGACTGATTTACTGCATATTTGGCAGGTAGGATGCCTTACATTATATTTTGAAGATAGATCTACAACCCAGTGTTTCAAATCACATCCTATATATTGGCTACTTTTTGATGTCTACATCTCCACTGATTTAGGGTTCTGTTTGTATTTGGGATGAAATTGTCATCCTGGGGGTTTTCCTTGAATTTAGCATAAATACTAGTCAGCATGAATAGGATTATGATAGATGGTTGCATCTGATTAGTTACCGTTTTCATCCTCTCAGAATCATTTTTGAGTGTATAGGACCTCATGCACATCTGATGCATGTATAATGTTTAGGAAATGGGCACTTTATGGCCTAAATTCATAAATTTAAAGCTTTCCTTTTTGCATTTAAGAAAAGATGTCTATGATTTTGTAAGTAAGTAAATTATACAACAAATTTTAGCTGTAACCTATGCCCTTCTGCGTAACTCTAAGCCTTCATTTTCCTCTTGCTTATTGTTCCTATGCAGTTTTATGACAAACACATGAAATGCCACTGATAATTGATGAAAATGTTCACTCTGATGTTTAAGGTTTAACAAATTTGAGAAATAATAATGGTGTGCATGACTGTGTGTGTGTGTGTTCATATGGGAAAAGTATTCCAAGAATTGCAGAGAACTACAATCTCGTTGACCATATTTTTTTTGTCTGCTAAATGTCCAATTTTAGCCATGTTCAAAATGTTATAAAAACTTTTACAGATAATCTTCCCTCCATACCAATACATACTTGCATTAACATTTGAAGACAAGTGTGCAATGCTCCTCTACTTGAGCATTGCGGGGTGTCCTATGATTTAAGGTGTGGACGAGATCCCATAGGTAGAAAGGATTATATGGCTATCAATAAATCTGCCATACAGATACTTGCATGGTTAATGCCATTTGATAGTCACTCCCATCCAATAGTTATTTGGAAGCAGCTCATCAGGGACTGGCCGTGCTATCTTGTCAATACCAGCCAAAAAAATCAATTGAGCCTCTGAACACAGAAGGCAAATAAGTAATAATTAAGTTACACAATCTTGTCCCATCTATGGTAAGACGCATGCATGGGAGGGTCTTAACTTAAGCCAAGTATGCAGAGGCTTGACCTTTTTTCCAAATCTAATGCACAGCTTTTGGTGGCTCACCCAATTTTATGATCCTGTTCTGCTTAGCTTCCTCAAGGTATTTATGGCCTTGCTCGCCTGAATCAATCCAGTGAGCGCAAGATAGTGTGAAGAAGTGGGTCGAATCTTCCTTCTCATCAGGGACCTCCCCAAATATGATGAGGCATCTGTCAGCATCCACTAGGATTTGTATCTGCTCTCCTTTCAGAAGTTCCATGCCCCTTCCCAGATGTTACATCTTTCCTTTGTGGCCTTTGGGCAGCCTTGTCAGCGTGGAGAGGACTAATAGGAGAAAGCTAATCCTTCCATCTCCCCCCTTAATCTCATTCTTGACCGGCAACTATTTCTAAAGACGGGTATGTGGCTCTTCCTCCATAGTCTCCCATCTCAGCCGGTTCGATGATACAGATGCTCGTATTCTACCCCTTAGGGAGGAGGGTGACAAGGAGGGGTTATTCCGGCAAAAAGAGAATGGTGGAGAGAAGCTGCGTCACTAAGTCTTATTTGAATGTGTCAACCATATATCATGATGGGTGGGGAGGGGAGTTGATACGGGTGCCCCTTGCCGAACCACTATTCATGATTAATAATCCGTAATTAAGAAGACGCTCCTCTTCCGGCCCATGATTGAGAAGGTGCTCCTCTACAAAGGCCAAGACAACTAGCTATCTTGAAGGAAAGGAATAGACTGGATCACTCCTGCCCTTTATCCCTTAGGCAGATAAGACTCGGATCCTCAACCTCTTCTTCTTCTTGATTGCAATAATTGGTTAAAGGGCGGATGCAAGGGAGACAAGCCAATCGATCCCATCCGGATACTATTCCTCGAGACTGCCCTTCCCTATATCTATATATATAGTCCTTAATATGAATACCTATACCCCTGGGAAGAGGATGGGGAATATAGAGAGATATGAAGGCGATAAGAGTGGGAAGTGGACCACCCCGAGCGGATAAGCAACTGGAGGGAGAAGGGATCCCATGCTCCAACAATATAAAAGGGGGGCGGGAGGCTGGGACAACCAAAGAGAAGTGTCTCCCAGAGGAAATCTCAGTTGGGGTAACAGCTCCCTGGAGCAGATAAAGCCTCCCACCCGCGATAGGAGAGGACTAATAGGAGAAAGCTAATCCTTCCATCTCCCCCCTTTATCTCATTCTTGACCAGCAACTATTTATAAGGGTGGGTATGTGGCTCTTCCTCCATAGTCTCCCATCCTTACTAGTTTGATGATACGAATGCCGTATTCTATCCCTTAGGGAGGAGGGAGACACGAAGGGATTATTTTGGCGAAAAGATAATGGTGGAGAGAAGCCGCGCCACTAAGTCTAATTTGAACGAGTCAACCATATCATGATGGGTAGGGAGGGGAGTTGATATGGGTGCCCCTTGCCGAATGGGTCTCCATCTCGATCCATTTGGACAAGGGTGAATCTATGCCCAGAGCCTATAATTGGGGATGTGCAGAAACTCGGAACGGGACGAGATGCTACCGCTGCACATGGATTTGTAACAGGTTCGCGATTTGGATCTATATGAGCGTTTTTTACCAGTTGAAGAGAAGCCATTAGCGAATAGAGAAGTTATCTGGAGACAGATAGGTTAACCCACCCGTTTCTAGCCCATAGAGCCCAGAGGAATGCATAATCGTAGCCTAGGACCAGGAATCGATTTGATGCGATTCAATGCCCACCATGAAGCCCCATCCATTATAGTAATGGTTTCCAAAGAAGTAGTTCCCTGAGGCGAAGCAAAGGAGGCTTCTTCCTGACCATAACAATCAAAATTGAAGTTCCTTCCCAGACAACTATACTTGCTACTACTGGCTATGGATCTGGATATGTGTATCGATCTCCACGTGGAAGGGGTGCAATAATAGAAAAGAGGATGGGTGCTGGATCTGGATGCGTGCACTTTCCTGATGCAGGTCTAGGTGGTGGATCAATCTATTCTTGAACTGCTGGGTACTCATGGAGGTTAATCAGGGGAACCGGGTGGGTGGAATAGCCAACTATGTGGGAGGAACAACCTACACCCCCCACTTGACTATCTCCCTCCCAAAGGTAGGGTGGGTGGAAAGTGACAGGTGGGAGGAACTTCTATTTCTCGAGGGTCCCCCACCTTGCAAGGTGGGAGGCTTTTCAACCCCACCCCCCCCCCCCCCCCCCCTAATATGAAAAATGGGGGCCCCCCACCCATCCCCAACCTTACCCCTCGCTCGGGTGGGAGGAAGGTAGGGGGTTAAATTGGGTTGGGCGAACCCCCGGACCCCCCTGTTAGGGTTAGCTGGTAGAAGATATCAATGAAATGCAAATAAAGATTAAATAGAGGAATGAAAATACACAAAAATAATAACAGTGAGAGACAAGTTTTATCATGGTTCACCCAAACTCGGGCTACATCCACCAAACAGAGAGTCCAATATTATTATCTAGTAAATCAAACCGATTACAACCAGCAATCCTTGCAACTCAATACCACTGCAAATGCTACAACACATCAACGGAAACCCTAACCCTTAGCCATTTTTATCACGACTTTTGTCGGTTACAAAATAGGTTTTTTTTAATGTCGGCCAATGAAAAATAACTCTCGACGCCTTAATAAAATAATAAAAAACCGTGTGAGGTTTCGGGGGCGTTGCCCCTCGACCCCGCCCTGTATCGCGACAGGGGCGTTGCCCCTTGACCCCGTAGGAATTTGGGGGGAAACCGCACCAATAAAAGTGGGGTTAATTTAACCCCCGAGTCCGATTAGGCTCCATATAACAACACCCCCTACATGAAGGTTTCTTCTCTTGTTGTTTCTTTGGGCAAAGTAGGGCATCGGGTGAGGAGTCGGATACGAAAGGTAGGTCATCAAGCAAGGGATCGGGGTGGGGGGAATTATAGCTATCTCAGGCCAACTATATTTAAGCAAGGGCCCCAGGGTGGGAGGAGGAGACGCCCGGGGTGGGTGGGAGGCATGTTATGTATAGAATCTAATCTCCAAAACTAACAACTAGAAACTCATTGAACGCCTATAGTTTTATCTCCCTCTCTCAACAGTCGAGGCAAAAGACTCGAAATCGATCTCTCCAAGCCGCCGGAACTATAAAGAACTCCCACCCGTCTGGGTGGGGGTTAGTTGTTGGGGGGCAGGCCGCCCCCCCCCCTCCGGCCCCCCTGCATGGAGGTATATGTCGTTGCTCCCCCTCATGGAAGCCCCCTCGGGAGGCAATATATATTTTGAAGGCTTCATGGAGGCCCAGTAGATTAATTGTTTGTTGTTGGAGGTAGATGTTTCTTATGGCAATCTCATATTGATCTCTTAAAGTCGAGAATCAGTCTCTAAAATGGAGAATCAATCCCTCAAATGCCCCCTACAGTGGCCGGTATGCTAGATTCTATACGTAACATGCCCAGGGGAACTACATATATTATAGATAGGGGCCCACCCATCCGGCGGGTGGGGGGGAATTATGGCTATTCCCAGAACAACTAAATACCTCTCGGCTCCCACCCGCCTATATTTTAGGCAACAATAGCCTTTCCATCATCGGGGCAACTATAATCCCCAGGGGCGGGTGGGGGGGGAATGGCTAGGGTGGGAGGAAAGGACGGGGGGCCCACCCCCACCCCCCCTCTAACTATAGTTGTTCCCCCGACTATAGTTGGCGTTTAGTTATAGCTATAGTTAGAGTCATAGTTATAGTCTCAATAGGAACGCCCTACTCTGTAATGGGGCATGTGCTTTAATTCAATGTAATGTGAAGAACCAGGACCGGGAGTGCAGCATTCTATCGATTAGAAAAGCTAACCTCCGCTTGGGAAACTAGCGCTGGCTCCGCCCCTCACTCGCTCACTAAGACTGTCACTGCTGAAATGATTGATCCCATCCACCTCCCCACTAAAAGATCTATCATTGAAGGCGTTAAGAGTGAGATCACCAAAGGTACCTCGCCACACGACCGTCCATGGTGGCCAACGCCCAGTTATATAGGTAGGGGCCCCTCCACCGTGCCATTAATGCCTCGAGTCTTGGCTGGCTCTGCCTCCGGTTCTGTCTGTGACGAGGAAGCCCACCACCAAGCCCGGCCCCCCCACCATTCTTCTCCACCTAGGGGTAGGGCCCCGTAGGGGTTATATAGTAGCACGGAATGGGGGGAATGGTAGGGGAGATGGAAGGATTAGCTTTCTCCTATCAGTCCTCTCCTATGAAGTTCAATGATCTCCTTTTATATGGCCAGAGCAAATCTGACGTTTAGTTTGTGAAATCCAGAGCTATTCCTTGAAGAAGCTCCTTTTGGTCCACAGTTTCGAACAACACCAATCACAATCTTGCCCAGTATGGTATCCCTTTCACAATTTTAACAGAAGGATCCAACACCTGAAATTAGGTCCTGGATCCAGCCTTTTTGCCTATGATACTCTTATTACAGAAAAAACAAATGTAACTTCACACAAATAACAGCACTATACATGGGTTGCACTAGATCCTCCTTTCTAGGATAGGCTACTTAGGCAAGAGCACTTGATCTCCTTAAAACTCCTTAGTTATCACAAGAGGGCCTGATTTTCTGTAGAGCAAGCCCAGGGCGTAATCTCCTTGCTGCCGGTACTAAACATCCCCGGTGGTTTCTGGAGTTGTGCCTTGTGGGTCTTGTTTAGCTCGTGATTGCTATCCATGTGATGTCTGTAATTTACAAGTTATTTACTACAGTTGCATTATCCCTATGATGGGATTGTGCTTCACATTGATACTCTCCTATCCTTATCTCTCTTCAATTATCACAAGATAGCCTGATCTTCTATCAGGAACTCCTATGGCCCGAGCATCTTCCAAGTATGCTCTCAACTAAAATTAAAGATAACTTACAGACAGTACAATTGATCATCCCTCCATAGGACCAATGTGCGATGACTCGTATATCCACCAATGCCGCAATACTAATTATGAATAATTTTATCATGTGTGAAAATGTCATTGAGAAATTATAGTCATAAAAATAATAAGTAGATCAGCATAAGTTATAACAAATTGTTCAGAAGTAGCAAATCAATGAATGTAATCGAAGCTCATTGAGGATGCATTTAAATGAATCAGAGCCTTTCGGATGTTGTTTCCTAGTACACAGTAGAAACTATCCTTCTACATCCTAGCACTACAGAGAAAAGTTTCCCTCACTGATCAATAAGCAGGGCTTGCCGAGGTCTGTGCTATGGTCTGAATGAAAATTGCTGTTAGGTATTGCTATTGGATTAAAAATATTTTTTTGATTTTGAGTATGTGTATAGACTTATAGTTGATAAACAATAGATAAGATATGCAGTCTAATACAAACCCAAGAATGTAATATTGCATAAACATAAGCAGATAAGGAAATGAATGATCAATATAGATCAACGCTTTCTCATCTCTATTAAGAATTATGAGACATTGTATACAACTAACATGAAGGTGAAGTTTAAAAATCGGCGAGTACTCGCCGAGTAACCCTATCGCGAGTACTCGCAGACAAAACTCGCGGATGAGTTTTACTTAAAAACCGTGGCGAAGAAAGAAAATCTCGCGAAAACTCTGAAATAAATCGCGTGCGCCCCCAAAAACTCGCCAAAATGATTTATAAAAGGTATTTTTTTATTTTTTCCTTGCTTTTTTAGATGGAATTCGAAGCATTTTTCCGCCGTTTTCTTCTGGTGCGCGCGGGATTTTTCAGGGTTTCCTTCGCACGTGATTTCTAGGTATTTTCTTCTTACCATTTCCATTGTTTTTTTAGATTTCCAAGCTTCGCGTTTTGTTGTGAAGATTCTTCATATTGAACTCCATTTTTTTTAAACATGATATTAATGTGTTGATTTATATTTTTTTAATTTAACATTATATATCATAAAATTATATATTTATATCATACATTATATAAAGTATATTGTATTTATCAATGATATATTTATATCATATACTAGCATACCTATATTTAAAAAAAATGGGGCCTGATATTTTTGAAATATAGGTACATGCTAGTAGCTTATAGAGGGACAAGCATAGGTATAACTATATTATATATCTTAAGAATTATTATAATTATATAATATAATATTTTAATAAACATTAGATATATTATTATAATATATTAAATAATAATTATTTTTATACAATATTATTATTTAGGGTAGATATATTAGTATTATATTATAATTATAAGTATATATAATAATTAAAATAGTAACCCTAATTCTAACCCTAATTGTATTTGTAACCCTAACGCTAACCTTAATCCTAACATTAATGCTAACCTTAACTCTAGTTAACCATAATTCTAAACCTAACTCTAATTCTAACCCTAAACCTAACCTTCACCCCTATAGTAATGCTAACCCTAACCCTAACCCTCACCCCAATACTAATGCATGAGCCCGCACGGTGGCTTGTTGGCCTGGACTCAGGGTTTGCTCCCTCAAGGCCCGGGTTCAACTCTCGTTGGGCTTACCCGATGAGTGTGGCTTGCGGGTTGTTGCGCTCATCCCCAGAGGACTAGTCTCGCCTCTGCTCGCCCCCTCCCGGACCCCAACTTGACAATCTATAAGCCTAAGGTAAGGTGAGGGGGGTCGATGGGCAGAGTCGCGAGGACACCTCTGAGCTAACAAAAAAAAACTAATGCTAACCCTAACCCTAATTCTATCCCTAACGATAATTGTTACCCTAATTCTAGCCCTAATGCCAATACTAACCATAACCCTAATTCTAACTTGAACTCTTTAATAACCCTAATTTCAACCCATAACTTTAATTCTAAACATAACGCTAACCCTAATTCTATCCCTAATCCTAACCCTAAGTTGGTTATTCTAACCATAGTTGCAACATTTGACAACATTATTTTAACCCTAACCCTAACCTCAACCGTAATTCTAGCCCTAACTCTAATTCTAACCATAAACCTAGCCTAATTCTAATCATAATTCTAACCCTGGATCTTGCCCTAATTATAATACTAACTATGACCCTAATTTAAACCCTAATTATATTTGTAACCATAACCCTAACCTTAATCCTAACTAATGCTAACCCTAACTCTAATTCTGACCCTAACAAAAACCCTAATTCTAACTCTAACCGTAATTGTAACCCTAATCATAATCCTATTTCTAAATGTAATTCTAACTCTAATTGTGGCCCTCTATAGTAACGCTAACCCTAAACCTAATTGTAATTCTAACCCTAACCCTCACCCCAATATTAACGCTAACCCTAATTCTAATCCTAACCCTATTTCTAACCATAATTCTTACCCTAATTCTAGCCATAACACTAATACTAACAATAACCCTAATTCTAACCCTAACCCTAACCCTAATTGTAACCCTAACCCTAACCCTAACCCTAAGTTGGTTATTCTAACCATAGTTGCAACATCTAAACATTATTTTAACCCTAACCTTAACCATAACCCTAACTCCAACCCTAATTCTAGCCCTAACCCTAATGCTAACCATAAAACTACCCTAATTCTAATCATAATTCTAACCCTAGGTCTTGCCCTAACTATAATACTAACCGTAACCCTAATCCAAACCCTAATTGTATTTGTAACCATAACCCTAACCTTAATCCTAACACTAATGCTAACCCTAACTCTAATTCTAACCTTAACAAAAACCCTAATTCTAACCTTAGTCGTAAGCCTATTTTTAACTGTAATTTTAACCCTAATTGTGGCCCTAACTCTAATACTAACCCTAATTCTAACAGGAACTCTAATCCTAACCCTAACCCTAATTTTAACCCCTAACTCTAATTCTAAATGCAATCATAACCATAATTCTATCCCTAACCCTAACCCTAACTTGATTATTGTAAGCATAGTTGCAACATCTAAAAAACATTATTTTAACCCTAAGCTTAACCTTTGTCTTATAATGGAGGGTTATAGAATTGGTCTTTCTTATATATGATGATAGGTATGAATGTAAGAATTTAGGCTTGTCTCATGTTTCTCTTAGGAGGGTTTTGTAAAATAAGTTAAGTTGAATTTTGTGGAAAAGCTACATATATTGTATTAAAATGTTTAAGATTCTCATTTATAGGTGATCAAGATTTGCAATATTTTCCATTAATATTAAATATTGTATTTAAATATTTGCACTTTAAATGATTTAAATGTTTACCTCCTAGGATAGTTAGTCTAAGCCCTTAGCTATAACAAAAGAAATAACTATGTGCTATAAAAGATCATAGGATTCATTCATCTATTCAATCATTGAATATTTATATAGTTAAAGAAATGTAATTTTTCTTGTGTTATTAAAAAAATATTGATTATTTTGCATTTTTTCTTATTTTTTAAAGAATCTTAAGGATTTTTTTTCTATTTTTACATTTTTTGTAACAATTGTTTTTCTTTCTTGTTTTATTAAAAAATATTGATGTTTCCTTTTTTATTTTAAAGTTTTGGTTTGCTTTTTATAATATTTTTAAAAATATATATTATTATTATTATTATTTTTTAATTATAAATTTTTATTTCTATATGTAGTTAAAGATATGTAAATTTTCTTATTTTACTAAGATTTAAAATATTGATGTTTCCCTTTTTCCCTAACTTTTTAAAGATTTGTAATTATAATTTTTTTTTTTAAATCATTGTTTTTCTTTCTTATCTTACTAAAAAGATTGATTGTTTTTTATTTTAAAGTTTTGCTTGTTTTTTCTATCTTTTTTATTTTTAAAAAATTATGAATTTTATTTTTGTTTTTTATATTTAACAGAATTTTTATTTCCTTTTCTCATTTTTAATTATTATGAATTGGTTTTGACATGCTTTGAATTGGTGACATGCTTTCTTCTATTTTTATGAGTTTTTTTTTTAAATTGTTGGCTTTTTTATTCACTATATAAAGATTTCCATTTAGGCAAGTAACTAATTATTATTTTTTTAAATGGAAACATACTAAATAATTGTCTTTTTTCTATAGTGGTTTTGCATGAAGAGATTTAATTACTTATTCTAATTATCAATTGGAGGTTAAGAGAGATAAAAGAGATTTTAGACGAATTTTATGAATCAATTTTTTTTAATCCTTTAAGTATTGCAAAGAAAAAATACATGGTAAACAAGGTATGGATTGAATTGCAGCCATGGAGTCACTTCCTCTCGAGTTCAGTACTGTAGTCCCAATACAAAACCGCCCTTGGAAGAGATATCCTTTAACGTGGGAGAACTAAAGGTTTTTTTATGACATCCATATTCTCCTATTAGAAAAATGCAACCTCCCTCTAATCCATCCATTAATATGGCTATCCTAATAGTGCTTATAGTAGATGCATGCCAAACCCTTGGAAGTCCAATAGCAAATTCCAAAATCAGTAATTTAACACTCCCTATCTTTTTAGTGCTCTCAATGAAACAACAAAGCTAGAAATAGCGAAACCTTCTATAACTCCCATGCCACTACCACCATGCATTGAATTTGATTTGATTTGATTTGATTTATTCTCCCTTACCACTATCGTCATGCATTGAATTTGATTTGATTTGATTTTATTTATTTGCTTTTTTTTTTTTTGGATTTTTGTTAACTAGTTACATGAATTTGAATCTTTTAGCTCTTTCTTGCCACCGTAGGACGCCTCTCGGCGTAATAACATAAAGTATATTGTATTTATCAATGTTACAAGACTCACTAGGACTCGTCAAGACTCAGCAAGCCCCGAGGTGAGCATGTCAAAATGAGTTGTAGGAACTTCTGACTCAAGGTCAAACTCGTCAAAACCGGTGAATCCTACTAAGAAGACTCAGTGAAATCAATCAAAATCAGGGAAAAAAAGAATAAAATATAGAAAATGATTAAACATAAAAGTATGAAAGTCAAGTATTTTTTGAAGGGTTTGGAGGTCTTTTGAAGGCTATTTAAAAGCAATAAAAATATGAAAAATGATGTGCCATGAAGGTCTATGTGGTCTCAAAGGCTTTAATTTGTTCTTGGTGGTGGGGCTCCGCTCCTCGACCTCGTCCTGTATTGTGATAAGGAGTGCCCTCGAACCCCATGAGGGGTGTTGCCCCTCGACCTCGCTGGGGGCATTGCCCCTTGACCCTGCTAGGAGTGCTACCTTCAAAGCCCTGTACTAGTTTTAAAAAGCGAAAAATAAAAATCATTTTGAGCCATGTTGGATGGAAAAATATTATTTTTAATTCTTTTGAATTTTTTCCAATTAAATCCCAAGTAAGTGAAATACATTTATACCTTTGGTTTGCTAAGTCATTCCCTATCTCAATCCCTAGCTTAATCCCTATCCTAAGTAATGCTCCTATGTTGTAGCAACATTTGTAGATTTTTCTAGAGATACAAACACATGATTCCACATAGAGCTAGCAATGCTAAGCCAAGCGATACAAGGTCCTTTCTACCATAGTTCATGACTCCATACTGTGATTTTTGTTTTTAATGCCATGGATATCATAATTCGTGAGTTTTGTACACCTAAAACACTTGACAATATTTATATATCTAACAATGTTGTTTCCTTTAGCGAAAATCCGCTTGTATACTCATGTGATCGATGTATACTTGTGTATGTGATCAAAGTAACTTCTATTTGATTAGTTTATTGTCTTTAAGGTTTATTTATCAAAGGGTGCATAAAACAAGTTTTAAATCCTTAAAAATCTTTGTATTTCATGGGTTTTTCAATTTGCTAAGTCTGCGTTGAGTCCGAGTCCATGTCAAAAAGCAACTTGCCAAGTTCGAGGAGAGTCTGTGTCTTGTAATATTGGTATTTATATATTTAAATATATTGGTATGGTCTATGAAGTGTTTGAACTCTAATTTTGATCTATATATGAAGGAAATTAATAATTTGGTCCATAAATTCAGTAATATGTATGTTTTTAAAGCATAGTTTTAAAAATTAATGTGTTTTTTAATGTTTGATAAATATGCTGAATTTTTCCTCGAGTTTTTACCAAGTCCCAAGTTTTTAAATTTTTTGGGTCAATTGAATAATTGTCGAGTTTGAGTTTTTAAACTATGGTCCGAGTCTGCTAGGATTTCATAACTTAAGAGAAATAAGCCCTCAGTTCTGGTTCTTTCTTCTAAACTGTAATTTATCATGGTTTTTGTTCTTGTGGAAGAGGTCCAAAGTAAAACTCTAGTCGAACTACGGTACAGTGGCAGGATTATCAAAATCCCTTTTTAAGTGGTTGCTCTCATGAATGCACTAAATGGTGGTCCTTTTTTGTGTAGAAATGCTTTCTTTATGGTTTGAACGAAATCAAGCCTTCTCAAGTAGGTTGCCCTCCAACTACAACTCTAAATTTGTTGGACTTTGGAGTTCTAAAATGCCTTTAAAATGATCAAGAGAGAACCCATAGTTGCATAATGTCATTACAAGTCACTTCCTTGGGTTTAATAGTTAGCCAATTGTTAGAATTATTTTAATGTCTCACATAATTACTAGTCTTTATGTCTATAACAAGGCTCTAAGCATGTCTAACATTAAAGTGGATTTTTAAATAGGGAAAAAAAGAAGACAAGATTCTTGTGATGATTGTGTTAATGGTCCTTAGATTGTTGGTATTGTTTGCCCAAGCAACATAAAGATAGAAATCTAAATAATGAGAGAAAAGTTAAGAAAGTAAGATTAAAGAAAACAAAATTTAAAATTATATATATATATATTTCAAAAATTAGGAAAGCAATGCATGAGAGTAAAACTTAGTGCTTTAACCATTCAACTTCTTAAAGAAAATTTAAAAAAAAATATTGAGGAATAAGACACCTTTGAAAAGAAGTAAAGCTAGGAAGCAAGATTTGTGGGCTTCAATAACTATAAGAAAGAGAGAAGATAAGAAATTAAGATAAGAGGTAGCAAAAAGAGATAAGATTAGAAAGTAATATAAGAGATAGTGAAATCAAGTCCTAATTGTGAATAGAGAAAAGGAATTTTTTTTTTTTTTGAGAAATTTTGTGAATTAGAAAGAGATAAAAGATGAGAAAACAAGATTTAATAATTTCTACAATTTGGGGATTTTAATGAATTAGCCACTTTAGCAAATTGAGCACTCTATCAAGGTAGTTGCTATTCTCCATATAAATTGGCACTCTATTCATCTATTATACGTACATCTATGACTAAGACGGTGTACTTTTCCAGCATGTTATACTTATGGATTGAAAGGATGGATTGATGAATATTCCTCCTAAATATAATCAAATCAAAACATAAACTATTAAACAATCAATATACTAAATAAATAAATATACAAAACAAATAAAATGTATGGCCTACAATACTCAACATTAATAATAAAAAAATGTTACTGCCAAAAATGATGAGCGTGAGCATGAGTGCACATGGAGTTTCAAACCCTATTGCATGCGAGATTGAAAGCGACTCAAAAGGAGGGGATGACGAAGATGACGGAGTTGCAGGTGACTGGGATCTTCCTAGCGATGAGGACGAGGACGTGCGCATCCTAAAGCTCTATCTCATGAGCTAGGGCAACATCCTTTGGCCAAGGTGCTTCGTTTGCTACTAGGGATGGCAGCCTTTGCTAGGTGCCCCTTGCTCGGATCTAGTAGCAACAAGAAGGTTTCTTCCCTTGCTGTTGGCCCTGTTGTTTTGGCACAACTTAACTCTGGTTATGCAGTTCGAAAAGCCCTTGAGCTTCTACATGTAGGGTGCTCAAGGGAGTCCCCTTTAGC
Source organism: Cunninghamia lanceolata (assembly GCA_027924645.1). Lineage (NCBI taxonomy): Eukaryota > Viridiplantae > Streptophyta > Pinopsida > Cupressales > Cupressaceae > Cunninghamia > Cunninghamia lanceolata. The sequence goes on from BSBN01001533.1 coordinate 12,344,239, forward strand.
GGGGCCTTTTTTGCCCAAGATGTTGATGTTTTGGATTCGACCTTGGAGTCTCAAGTCAGGTCTTTGAGGGACGATTGCCTTTGCTTAATTGGTGATATGTCCTCTGTAGGCTCTTTGTCTAAGGATGCCTCTGCGGGGCATGAGTTGACACCAACCCAAGGGGTTGGGCTCTATGCCCTTCATTCTGCAATCCAACATCCTAGGATCTCTTCACCATGGACTTCACTAGTTTTGGAACCCATCCCCTAAACCTTACTCTACCTATAGGCTTTGGTGAAAAGGGTCAAGATTGGCAAATCTTCATCCCTGATCCAATGATTGACAGATCTTCCTCATTATAGGCTAATGCTCTATTGGGGAAATTTTTGGGTAATAGACCCAATGTGGACAATGTTAGAAATTGGGTTAAGAGGAAATGGAGGTTGAAAGGCTCATTGGAGATTTTGGTGATGAGGAAGGGTTTCTTCCTCTTTTTGTTCTCTCTTCTGGAAGACAACTTGTAGATCTTGAAGGGGTGTCCTTGGTTCTTTGGCATATCCTTTCTTTTCCTCAAGAAATGGGAGACAGACTTGGACCTCGAGAAAGTTCGCATTGATAGTATTCATATTTGAGTCAAACTCCCTAGATTACTATTAGAGTATTGGAACGAGGAAGTGTTAACAACTATTGTGTAACATGTCATCTCATATTATTTGGATTTACATTCCCAATTTACTATCAAGTAAATAATCGTAATCATCATAAACATTTGTTTTAATAAACAATAATCATTTCACAAAAAGCATATCTTTTCTCAATATTTTCAAACTGAAAATTTATAACACATTCTAAGATAGCATGTTAGTGAATTCCTTCACTTTACAATCACAATGTTTTGCTCATGGCAATAAAGATAAATTTACATAAAATTTGACTGCCAAGTCATATAAATAGAATATACTGCATTTGGAGTTTTGATATTTGTCTTCATAAGTCTTGGCTTGTCATCTGCTTGGGAAGGAGAGCATCATCCGAGTGCTTTTCCTCCAACCACAGACCGGCAGTCCCCCACACACCTTCCTTTCTAGAAGTGGCCCTACCCTTTACGAAGGGAATAGATATAAAGAACCAAAAGGTTTGCATCTGAGTTTCTAGTGTTGTTCCCTACATAACTCATCACGGTCATACAACTATAGATCCCCTCTAACTATGTATGACACTACTGGATGGTTATGTCATCTGGTACACAGTGAACCGATTAAAACATGCAGAGACGAATGCATTACTTTGGCCAAAGATTTAATATACATAGATGTTTCGCAATGAATGTAGTCGATTGTTCACACACTTCTAACTCGACTTAGAGATTATCTCATCCTGCAGTAAATTTAATTGACCAATTATAATCATAGGGTGTCTTAATTAGATCTCACCCATAGTCTCCCCGACTTAGATTATCGACTTTGATTCCTAGAGTACAATGCTAAAATGGCTCAACATTGAAGTCTTGATCTTGTAAAGATTTTTCTTGTTGAAATTGCAATGTGGAATAGATGACACCTTGTCACTCTATTCCTTTGCTTCAAAAGTCTAAATGAATATATATACATAGTTTATTGTCTCATCCCGACATAAGGACAGTTTTGTCCATGATTTCATAAACCTATCCAAGATGTTAATCTAGGTGCAAAGATTTTCATTTCATCTTTATCGACATTAAAATGCCTATTTAAGTCAATCACATTTTTGTAGGTGTCATTGCATGACATAGTTTTATTGACCATAGTCTTTCTCTAGACTATCATAAATATGGTCGTTTTGGTATCATAATAGTATACACAAGTTGTTATAAATTACAATAATTCCCTTCTCAAACAATTAACATTTTTCTTTCAAAGTAAGAGATTTATATACAACTGAGTTTAAAGAACTCACCAACTCATAATAGGTATCGAGATCCTTTCATTCTGGATATTGGGCTCGAGAGTGCAATCTCGACCTGTTAATTTTGCCCATGGATGTATGAAACCCTTTCACAGTCAAGAAGTATAAGTCTAAATATATCGACAATAGACTAAAAGGTTGGGTTTAAACGTTTTATGGCTCTATTTCAATCATGCACACGTTCTTTTAAGTTTAATTCAAGTTTTCAAGCACGACTAGACCACTATTGTGGCTTAGATAGCCTTGGCCATTTCCTAGAAAGCATTATAAATAGGCAAATAGAAATACCTTTTAATCCCCATAGCCCTGTTATCAACTAACCATTCTCAAGAAAGTAAGTCTTGTATCGGTTTTTAAGAAACTAGAACACTTGTGTAAGAATGAGATTTAGCACGACGTTTCTGTGGGCGTCGCCACATGATCATATACAACATATATATTAACAAGATAATCTCAGTGGACATTGCCACACTACATGTGCAACAAGATAATCTCTGTGGATATGCCACACTGTATACAACAACAAGATAATGTTGGCAAGAGACACTGCTCCAGTATGGATCTGTATGTTGTCATTGATGGCAACAAGGCTCAGAGATCGTATCACCATGATAGGAAGAGATATCTCCCGAAGAACATACTAGATTCCAGGTTCGGATGACAGAAAATGGCTAAGTATGGAAAGTATGCAGAGTAGAGAATAGTAAGATGGACAGTATGCTTCCGTAGATAATGATCCGGTAATACAGTTCAGGTATGAAGTCAGTTGGTGTTTGATAGTGTTATGCCTCAGAGATTAAGTCCTGATCCTCTCTGGATGTCATCTTGAAGAAATGTCTAAGTCTGGGCAAGCAAAGGTATAGTAGGAACAGTGAACAGGGTCTAGTGCAGTGGTCCACATTCCTCCGTAGATAAGTATTTCATTATGCGTTGTAAACACCTATATGAAGTGTCTTATTCCAGAGTTGGGAGATTTGAAGTTCATTAGAAGGATAGCTACAAGTTGCTAAGTACCGGCATAGTGTTTGATAGAGTTTGACAGAGACAAAGTCTGAGTTTTGATGGTCTGCATTTCTCTGCAAGATGATATGATGCCTTGCGATTCTAAGGGTAAGATTGGGAACGTGTAAAGAGTCCCTGATATGGTTTTGGAAGTGTTTTGAGATCCTTAGTAAAAGTTGCAAGTTAGCAGATGAAGTTGTTAAGCATACTCTTAAGGAAGAGGCCGACAAGTATATTAATCATTGTGCAGAGAAGAGTTAATGTTTGGAGGTAATTGAATGATTAGAGCCGACCTATATGAACACGTTTGGGAGAAGATTTGGGTCCGCGTGACACAGTGCGTTGGATTGAACGATAAGGTACATCTTTCTATGTACACGTTTCACTTCTTGGATGCCGACCTGATTATGGAGTAAATCATGATGCAGATAAATAAAGTCGATGAAATTTAGTTGGGTGGTGTGTAAGTGTATGGTGTGATGCAAAGATGCGAATAGTGGAGCAAAGTTAAAGGATCAGCAGCGATGAAGACTTGGGGTTCAGAATACAGTTGATAAAGGATTGCACCCTGGCATAGTGGGAGATGCATAAGCAATATTCAGTTATCATGTGTGATCTGATTGGAAGCATGTTGTTGTCATCAAGGTAGTAAGCCAGCAGTGAGTGATGCAGAGCCAAACCCCCTGACCTGCATTTCCCTTTGTATGTCTATGTTTTACTTGCCTATCGACAAGACTATGTACTATCGGCTGACTAAAATACCATTCCCCCGATCGCATATCTCATACTGATTCACTATCGGCAAAACATTCCCTATCGGCTTACTCAGGAATTCTTCTGTCGATCTGCATCTCTCTCCGATGTACATACAACCAACTTATACATGCATGATGTGACCTACGGATACCGGTTTCCTCCACCGTCGCTACCGGTCGACACTTGTATCAAAAGACAATGTATGTTTCAACATACAATTGCAATATGCAATCGTAACATACAATCACAAGATGCATTCAGAAAGTTTGACCGCTGACTTTCCTTGTATCATACGAAAAGGCACATTCACCACATACAACTGCAACATTCACTTGCGAGATACACAGGAACATACAACTGCGATATATACATGAAATGACCCCGACAAACATTAGCGATATACACACAGAATGTATACCTGGCGAAACAACACAAATCTTCGCCCGACTTCCTGCGTCGATCATACAAAACACCTTCGGCCTAACTGTCGATTCTCCTCTGATGGTCTCGACCCTTTGCAACTTCACAACTACACATATCTTTTACTCCACCAACCTAGCACATGATGATGCTAGGGTTCCTCAACACCATTGTACGCGATCCTGCAAGCATAAAACCCCAACGAACAAAACAGAAAACACAAATCGAAAGCACTGTACAGCCATTCCACCGATTTCGAAGAAATCTAACCGATGGAATGGGCTAAGAACCCATCTCGACCTCAGATCAGGAAAATCGATTGCACAGAGGAAACTAAGGAATCGAAAGAGAGGAAGATGCACAATACAAAATTTTATTTATGCCTTTCAGAATGCGTATACAGATGCTTTGTTCTCACAATATAAATCACACTGTTTTGATCTCTCTTACAACTGATTACAATCGATGATCTCTGAGGTATTTATCTACTTACCCTCAGTAGTACTGAATTGACTCCAAGCGGCTGGGAGATCTAACAACCTCCAACTGCCTAACAACTTCCTAACTGTCTAACAACCCTTGTGATTACAGATCGACAAGTGTCCTTGGGACTTACAACATAAACTTAAATACAAACTAAAATAATAAGCATTGGTCAAACAGACCTTATTACATTGAATGGTCAGCTTAGGACCTTATTGGAAACATCAAAATGAACTGTAAACAGCTAATGCCTTATGGAGGCCACTGTGGATTGGGTGTTCCTGCACCATACACCCCACCGTGAAAAGAACTCATGCCACATGAGTTAGGTCTTTGTCTTGCTCCAGCTGTATATTCTGCTGTCTCATGTCTTCCCCATGTTCTCTGGACTGCATTGTAGGCTCTTCTCATACCTATCCTTTGCTTGCCATTCTTTCTTACTATCATATCTGTCTAAACACCTGCATTGGAAACCTTGGTAAGTGCTTCTTGTACTGCTGCTATGGCAGAATCTGTTTGCCTTTCAACTCTTTATGGTTCTAGAGGACAAACAATTGTCCCTACTATGATAGCATCCTTGTCTTTCCAATCAACTTGTAGCTGCTTACAAACCTGCTCTTGGACCGTCTGCTGATCCATCTGATCTCCATCATTCAAAACTAAAACCTTCTTCAAACGGTGATCTCCACTCCTTGAGATATCCTCTACTGTCTTTGACTCTATTTCATTGATCTGCACAAATTCTTTCTTTCCCACTAAAATAACCTTGGCTGCCTTCTGTGCTGCAGCATCCTCCTGCAATGGTGTCACCACAAAAGTCCTCCCATCCTTCTTGATGGTGTAGGTATTAGCATAACCATCATACAATGCTCTCCTATCAAATTGCCATGGCCTACCCAAAAGTAGGTGACAACATTCCATGGGCAAAATGTCACACAAAACCCTATTCTGATATTCTCCAATCTAAAAATCAACATATGTCTGTTCATGTACCAAAAGTGATTGACTATCACTGACCCAAGATGCTTTATAAGGATTTTGATGAGGAATCCTGTTCAATTTCAACTTATCCACCATTTCCTAAGATACCATATTATCTGTTGAACCAAAATCTATTACTACCTTGCATTTTTTACCTTTGCTTTTGCAATTGGCCCTGAAAAGTGCTCTCCTTTGTATCATCTCCTTGGATGTCTTCAAGATTGTTCTCCTTAGCATCAATGATTCTCCATCTTTAGTTGGGGCTGCACTTCTTATTGGAGAGTTGACACTTTCATCTACCTTCTCTTCTTGCACAAATTGAACCCTCTTGTCATTCTTCCTATCATCTCTTGATGATGAACCTTGCCTTTCTGGACATTTGAAAAATGGGTGACCAATTTCATTACAATGATAACATCTTCTAGTGAAAACATTAGAACTTCTACCACCTCCAAATCTGCCTCTTGTGCCTTTCCATCCACCTCTGAAATCAGACTGCTCCTATCCTTTACCAGTCTCTTCCTGGTTAGACTCACCACTAGGCCTCTGGTTAGGACTTCTTCCTCCAAAACTGCCTCTAAAATTTCTGTCACCTCTTCCTCTATTGTTCTGCTCACTCTTCCTCTTTATCTTCTCTTCAGCCCTTAAGGCCATTTGGAAACACTCGTTCACTGTGTCTGGTGCTAAAATACTAATCTCATCTTGGATGTTCATCCTTAGGCCATTCAAGTACCTGGCCACTTTCTCTGACTCTTCCTTTTGTCTCTTTGATCTGAGACTGAGTTTATGAAACTCTTGTGTGTATGCATTCACATCAAGATCTCTCTGTCTGAGGTTCTGCAACTTTTTATACATCTGCACATCATAGTCCAGGGGTAAGAACTGTGCCTTGAGTTTGGTCTTCATCCTTTCCCAGGAGGTTATCATATTCTTCCCCTCCTTGACTCTCTCTCCTTGTTCATAATTCCACCATGCAAGAGCAGATCCCTGCAATCTTGCCTTTGCCAACTTAACCCTCTTATCATCAGGGATTTCTTTATATTCGAAATGATTGTTCAATGCCTCAATCCAATCAATCACCTCTTCAGCTTCCATACTTCCACTATACATAGGCAACCCATCTATGGTGTCCTGCCCGATTGACTGACTTTAATGCATTTAAAAATGCCCTCTGGTCTGCTGGTATCTCCTCTGCCTTTTTACTGGTTTCAACAATTTCCGTATCGCCTTCATCATTGTCACTTTCAGCTTCCTTATATTTGCCTTTGGACCGCTTGAACTCTCCCAACTTGGATGCAAGTATCTCCTTGATCAACTTCTTAATGGCATCTTGCGACATGCTTTTGGGAGGCATCCTCTCCGCCTCTGTCTCACTTTCTTTGCCTGACATAAACATTCACAGACAACACCCAAACGCCAACACTCTTGCAAATCCTCAATTCAATTTTCCACCCAAATCTTTTTCGGGCTCTGATACCACTATGATGCAGAGCCAAACCCCCTGACCTGCATTTCCCTTTGTATGTCTATGTTTTACTTGCCTATCGACAAGACTATGCACTATCGGCTGACTAAAATACCATTCCCCTGATCGCATATCTCATACCGATTCACTATTGGCAAAACATTCCCTAGCAACTTACTCAGGAATTCTTCCACTGATTTGCGTCTCTCCGATGTACATACAACCAACTTATACATGCATGATGTGACCTGCGGATACCGGTTTCCTCCACCGTCGCTACTGGTCAACACTTGTATCAAAAGACAATGTATGTTTCAACATACAATTGCCATATCCAATCGTAACATACAATCACAAGATGCATTCAGAAAGTTTGACCGCTGACTTTCTTTGTATCATACGAAAAGGCACATTCACCACATACAACCGCAACATTCACTTGCGAGATACACAAGAACATACAACTGCGATATATACATGAAATGACCTCGACAAACATTAGCGATATACACACAGAATGTATACCTGGCGAAACAACACAAATCTTCACCCGACTTCGTACGTCGATCATACAAAACACCTTCGGCCTAACTGTCGATTCTTCTCTGATGGTCTCGACCCTTTACAACTTCACAACTACACAGATCTTTTACTTCGCCAACCTAGCACATGACGATGCTAGGGTTCCTCAGCACCATTGTACGCGATCCTGAAAGCATAAAACCCCAACGAACAAAATAGAAAACACAAATCGAAAGCACTGTACAACCATTCCATCGATTTCGAAGAAATCTAACCGGTGGAATGGGCTAAGAACCCATCTCGACCTTAGATCAGGAAAATCGATTGCACAGAGGAAACTAAGGAATCGAAAGAGAGGAAGATGCACAATACATAATTTTATTTATGCCTTTCAGAATGTGTATATAGATACTCTGTTCTCACAATACAAATCACACTGTTCTGATCTCTCTTACAACTGATTACAATCGATGATCTCTGGGGTATTTATCTACTTACCCTCAGTAGTACTAAATTGACTCCAAGCGGCTAGGAGACAAATCCAAGCAGCTGGGAGATCTAACAACCTCCAACTGCCTAACAACTTCCTAACCATCTAACAACCCTTGTGATTACAGATCGACAAGTGTCCTTGGGACTTACAACATAAACCTAAACACAAACTAAAATAACATGCATTGGTCAAACAGACCTTATTACATTGAATGGTCAGCTTAGGACCTTATTACATTGAATGGTCAGTTAATGCCTTATGGAGGCCACTGTGGATTGGGTGCTCCTACACCAGTGAGCCTCCAGTAGGGTTTAACAGTCCCTATTGTAGTCTTGCTAGGTTTAGGGTTGAGGCAGTGAGCCTGCTAAACTTAGTTGTACACCATGGTTGTGGGCCAGCATGTTCTAGGCCCGTGGAGTGACCAAGACTGAACATTATTTTTGTAAAGATTGCAATATATATTTGAGAGATAATCCTCTCCATGGTTTTTCCTTTTTTGGGTTTTCCACGTAAAATCTTGGTGTTATGTGTCATGCTTTTGTGGATGTTGTTCAGTTGTATATTTTGCTTTTGTTTGATTATTCCTTTGAAATGGTTAAAAGTAAAAGTTTAAGAAAATATTTATAGAACACTAATTCTCCCCCCCTCTCAGTGTTCTTGACAATCAACAATTGGTATTAGAGCAAGGTTCCTTCGAAGAAGTTTAACAACTTAAGGAAGATCTGGGATATTGTGATCATAGCAACAAGAAGGTATGGAAATTATGAAAGGTACAATCAACTAGAAGCAGCTCTTATGGATCTTGAAAACTCTGAAGCATAAGTCAGGGATTTGAAAGAAAACTTGCAACAAGCAGATGAATGCATCTTAAAGCTAAAAGAGCAAGTCAAGAAATTCAAAGACAAATACAAAGAAGTCAGGGACCAACTGCTATCAGCAAATGAAGCCCTAAATGATTTGGAAACAGAAGTTACAGAAAGAACAAAAGCAGAAGATGATCTAAACTTGATTGTGAAAAACAAATCAGAAGATTGTGCAAAACTTGAAAAAGAAATTATAAGTTTAAAAACAGATCTGGAAAAGGCAAGAAGTTTTGAAGAAAAATTCAAAAGTACTGCAAAGCTTGATGAAATGATTGCTAGCCAGAGGAATGCTGATGACAAACATGGTCTAGGATTTGAGAAAGGAGAAAGTTCAAACTCTGAGCAAATAAGCACTGAGCCAAGGCAAAACGAAGGAAACCAATTTAGAAATCAAGGAAGAAGACCTAGAAGATTTCAGGTCAGACAACCAAATGCTCAAAGGTACCCATCTTTCAATGGTTATTGTAATTCATGCAATAAGTTTGGTCATAAGGCTACTCAGTGTAGAAGTAGAATAAATCAAAAGACTCCATTATTCTCTGGTCAGTGTTTCAATTGCAAGAAAATTGGTCATAGAACAAATGAATGTAGAAACCAATTCAAGAAAAGTTTCAACAATGGAAGGAATGAACAGTCATTCAAAGGTAAATGCTTCACTTGCAATAGGATTGGTCGTAGAGCGGTTGTTTGCAAAAATAAAGTAAGTGAGAATCCTATTAGGTGCAATACATGCTATAAAATGGGACACAGATCAAATGAATGCAGAAGTTCAGTAAGAACAAATTTTCAAAATATCAGGAATAGTCAATCATTCAATGGAAAGTGCTTTGCATGCAATATATTTGGACATATGGCTAATCAATGCAGATCAAATTCAATGAATAAAAGGATTCAAGGACAAAAGAGTGTAGTGTGCTTCAGTTGTAACAAATCCGGACATATTGCAAGATAGTGCAGAAGCAAAAATGTGAAGAAAAATTACTATTCTGAAGAAAGAGAAACAGAGTAGACAAATGACAAGGAAAAGAGAAAGTTGATCTAGTTGAAACAATGGACAAAGTATGGATTGATAAAGAAGTAATTTTAATTAAGGACAGATCCACACCAACATCTGATGTAGATACCTCCTTTGAAGAATGAGTCTGTGAGCACTAGCTCAGGGGGAGCAGTATAGAAAATTTAAATCCCCTAGCCAAAAATTGGGTGCCAGAATTCGGCACGAAGATGTATCATGGAATTTGATGTGACACACCTATTAGAAGAGAAACAAAAAGAAAAGGAATCAATGCGATATATTGCGGAACGATCCTAATCAACTATATTCTACAGTTAAGGGTTTTGATAGTTTTTTGGAATGAGCATTTAATGACAACTAGGTCAAGCCGTGCGGAGGATAAAAGGAACATATTTTGTTTCAAAAGTCACTTTGCACTCGGAGCTCTCAGAAATTTAGAAAGATCAAAGCCAACTTGAGCAACGACAATCAAAATTTGAAGCATTCGGAGAAAGGAAACCCTAACTCAGCGAAACAAGGTACTTTCATTAAATCTCATTTTGTGAATCTGCCGAATCTTTGCTATGGCGACTCCACAAATTGTAGATATCACTGAGCGCCCTCGGCCTAAGTTTAAGAAACACCCTTACAAGGCAACATAAGTGGATCAAATGGGTGTATTCTCAAAGATAACCCTATGGAGTCTTGTATGTGGAAGATGTTAGGGCATACATCCATGTGGCCCTAGATGAGCCTGGTGGCAACAATTTTTTAGAACTATTTGTGAAACACCTATGCAATGATCAATTTGATTTAAAGGAAGAATAGAAAGCCTTAAAGGAGAAGAAATTCATCCAGTATGCAGAATTTCCCATATTCACAGAGGACGAATGGGTCTGGTATGTGCTTAGTCAGATTCACGACGAATTTATGTGGTTGGGAAAAGGGCAACCCTTCAAAATAACGAAAGAGGCAATTTAGGCAGTCACTGGACTAAACTCCACTAGAGGAGTGCCATTATTAAAAGCAGTTAAGAATCAAACAGTTATCGATGCTACCAGAGCGCAATTCGACAAAAGGGCATTAACAATAAATGATATCATTGATCCTGCAATAAAATTTGCCTCAATGGTCATAGGTTATAAAGTCTACTTCTCAAACAAGGAGAATTCAGTTTTTGGTACCACAATATACACATCATATCAAATGATCAAGGAGAATGCGGACTATGATCTGTGTGAATTGCTGCGAACCCAACTACTGGAGAATTTGAAGAAGACAAAAGAAAGCAAAAACTACCGATTCAAGTATGGTATGCTAATCATCTGTTTATTTTTCTATTTCTTGAATGAATTCCCTAATCATCAGGGATTGATTTGGTTGAGTAACAAACTAGTAGTTGTGCAAATTAGAAATTATCTTAACAACTTGGGAAGTTATAATGAGCAAAAAGTAGCCCTATGGGGATTTTTCAAGAATTTTTAGAGCATGATGCACTCTAGAGAAAGAATTCTTGAGAAAATTGTTAATAAGTACAAGGATACAATTTGTTTCATGGTCACTAAGGATCAATGTTTAATGGACGCTGTGGAACCAAGAACTGTGTTGGTAATGCCCATGGGTTATGAGGTAGATGAACAAATTCTGGAAAATTATGCCCAACACCTTCTTAGCAAACCAAAAGATATCAAAGAAGGAAGGTTTGGAACGTATGAGGAGTTGTCAGTGAAACTCCATGTTGAGCTTAGACAAGCTAAATCTACCAGAAAAGTGAGAAAAGAGGTGGAAGAAATTGCCGCAAGTTATGGCTTCACTAAAGAGCAACTCAAGGAATCAAGAGAAAAAACAGAGAAAGTAGAAGAAAAGCAAAGGAATAAACCGGTGCAGGCTCTAGAAAATCACAGGTGAAACAAAGTTCAAAGGTCTACCCGAAGCTTTGCCACTTCATCCGGTGCAACATCATCAGAGAAGCTTTTTGAAAAGGACACAAAGAGGAAGAAGATGAAAGGAAAAAGATTGTATGTTAGTGTGGAAGAAAAGGATGAAGAAGAAACATAGTTAGATGAAGAGGTCAAGAAGATGAAAGCTGAGGCTATCAAAGTCTCCAGAATCAGTAAAGAAAAGTCCTCCGGAAAAGATAAGCCTAGCAAAAGACAAAAAAAGGAAAAGCCTCCACCACTCGCAGATGTAATAAAATCTGTCACCATGGATGGGAATTTAAAACCCATGATTGAATACTATGATGGATATAGTGATATTGATAAAATAAGTCTGGAAGAAGCCACTGTGAAGTATATAAACATTTTCAATAGAGCCCTTATTGAGATTATCTCTGAAATTCCAAAAAACCTAGCAAATCTTTTGAGCATCAAAAAGGAGACTGCTAGAGCCAAAGACATTGAGCTAAGAAAACATGTTTTGACAAGATTATGTCCTGAAATCACTCCAAAAGAAGAAAATTTGATCTCTAAGGAAACCAAAGAGAAATTCAGAACCAAAACAAGGATGAACTTGTTGATGCTGGGAGAAATTGACAGAGTAGTCAAGGAGACAGAAGAAATCACCTTGGAAATATTGAGAAAATAAAATATTCCTACCACTCATGACAATGTGGGAACAGATGGTGGAAATGGTGCACCTGTTCCAAAAGTAAATCTGGAGCAAGAATCAGGTAAAGATGACAAAGTGACTGAGTAGGAAGAAGCACTTGCTGATGTTTTTGAGATAAGACCCTCTCCGGTATATCTTGTTGAGGATGACACTGACAAGGAGAAGATTGAGGAAGAACAGGTCATGAAAACGAAACAAGAGGAGGATCTGGAGCAAAGCCACAAATAAGAAGTCCTTATCATAGCAAGAGACACTGCAAAGCCTGTAAAAGAAGTATTGGAAAAAAAACACAAGCCTTGGATGAGCCAGAATTTCTACATGGTCCAATAAACTTGGACACAATGACACTGGAACAGAAGTTTAAGTTTGTTACAATTGTTCAGACAAAGACTCAAGAGGAGATATTAAATTCATAGATTGAGGATAGTAAACTGATTGATGAAGCATCTGGAATTTTGGAGACGTTGCTGCCCATGTACAAGAGGGATTCTTCCATGCCCCCAACAAGTCATCTGAAGGGATTAATAAGTTCCATAAGCAAACAGTTTGATCATTTGAAAAATTTGCAGAAACAAAGGTAAGACAAGAATTTGATGAAAAACATCTAGAACAATTAAACATAATGGTAGCAAAAGACAAAATCTCATTAAACAATACAATAGCTAGCATTTAGAAAGTTGTGAAGGATGCTAGAGATGTGTAAAAGTTTTGTTTGTCTTGGCCCAAAGCTGCTCAAGAGATTGAAGAAAAGATCAAAGATTTGGAACAAAAACGGATGGATATTTCCAAGAAATTTGATCCAGAAACAGAGTCACTCACAAGGAAAGAAATAGAAGTCATTAAGATTCACAATGACTTGACTGACTTAATAAATCAAAAATACCAAATAAAAAGTAGGATGGGACAACTCAGAAGACTAGTTTGTCCAAAGTTAGACTTAATGACAAATCTTATTACAGAGGCTAAGTTAGTTGTCCAAGCAGACACAACTTTTGATCTTCAAAAGGTAGAAGCCTCAGTTTTTCTTCTCAGCGATCAAATTCAGATTCTGAAAAATGCAAAGAAAAGTTGGGATGCTGAGTGGACATTGATCAAAAACATATTTAATGATGTGCTTAAACACATGTAATATTAAAATGAAGATTGCACTTGTAAATATGGGGCGAGATATATAAATTTTTGGGATTTTGACAAAATTTTGGTTTCGGATCAACACCCTTTGCCATTAATGTCAAAGGGGGAGAAGTAGATTAGTGAAAAATGGATAATCATCTCAGGGGGAGCAATAAAGTACAGTGTATATAGTAAGAGGGAGTAGTCAGGCATTTTTCACTAAGTGTTGCCATCAATGCCAAAAGGGGGAGATTGTTGGCAAGAGACACTGCTCCGGTATGGATCTGTATGTTCTCATTGATTGCAACAAGGCTCAGAGATCCTATCACCGTGACAGGAAGAGATATCTCCAGAAGAACATACTAGGTTCCAGATCCGGTTGACAGAAAATGGCTAAGTATGGAAATTATGCAGAGTAGAGAACAGTAAGCTGGACAGTATGCCTCTGCAGATGATGATCCGGTAATATGGTTTAGGTATGATGTCAATTGGTGTTTGATAGTGTTATGACTCAGAGATTAAGTCCTGATCCTCTCTGGAAGTCATCTTGAAGAAATGTCTAAGTCTGGGCAAGCAAAGGTATAGCAGGAATAGTGAACAGGGTCTAGTGCAGTGGTCTGCATTCCTCCACAGATAAGTATTTTGTTATGCTGGTTTTGAAGTGTTGTAAACACCTATATGAAGTGTCTTATTCCAAAGTTGGGAGATCTGAAGTTCATTAGAAGGATAGCTACAAGTTGCTAAGTACCGGCATAGTGTTTGACAGAGTTTGACAGAGACAAAGTCTGAGTTCTGATGGTCCGCATTTCTCCGCAAGATGATATGTTGCCTTGTGGTTCTGAGGGTAAGATTGGGAACGTGTAAAGAGTCCCTGATATGGTTTTGGAAGTGTTTTGAGATCCTTAGTAAAAGTTGCAAGTTAGCAGATGAAGTTGTTAAGCATACTCTTAAGGAATAGGCCAACAAGTATATTAATCATTGTGCAGAGAAGAGTTAATGTTTAGATGTAATTGAATGATTAGAGCCGACCTATATGAACACGTTTGGGAGAAGATTTGGGTTTGTGCGACACATATTGCATTGGATTGAGTGACAAGGTACATCTTTCTATGTACACGTTTCACTTCTTGGATGTCGACTTGATTATGGAGTAAATCATGATGCGGATATATAAAGGTGATGAAATTCGGTTGGGTTGTATGGAAGTGTATGGTGTGATGCGAAGATGCGAATAGTGGAGCAGAGTTAGAGGATCAACATCGATGAAGACTTGGGATTCAGAATATAGTTGATAAATGACTGCACCCTGACATAGTGGCAGATGCTTAAGCAGTATTCAGTTATCACGTGTGATCTGATTGGAAGCATGTCGTTGTCATCAAGGCAGTAAGCCGATAGTGAGCCTCCAGTAGGGTTTAACAACCCTTATTGTAATCTTGCTAGGTTTAGGGTTGAGGTAGTTGGCCTGCTAAACTTAGTTGTACACCATGGCTGTGAGCCAACATGTTCTAGGCCCGTGGAGTGACCAAGCCTGAACATCATTTTTGTAAAGATTGCAATATATATTTGAGAGCTAATCCTCTCCATGGTTTTTCCCTTTTTGGGTTTTCCACGTAAAATCTTGGTGTTATGTGTCATGCTTTTGTGGATGCTGTTCAGTTGTATATTTTGCTTCTGTTTGATTATTCCTTTGAAATGGTTAGAAGTAAAAGTTCAAGAAAATATTTATAGAACACTGATTCACCCTCCTCTTAGTGTTCCTGACAATCAACAGATAATCTCTGTGGTCATCGCCACATTCTAAGCACAGTATATATAAACAAGAAAATAGACAAGATGAACTCCAGGCTACTGCCCAAGATAGTTTAAGTGAACAACACATCACATCGTAATGGATGCATGCGTCGACTAACCCAGATATAGCATCATCATAAATCATATGAATGTATCTAATCATTATCGATACCTATATAAGCTCTTTATGTGTTCTTGTTACTAAGGTAGCAAGCTATTATCATGGCTTGTTTATGCGAAGCTCCTCGCTTCCTTCACAGTGCCTCCTACTTTTTCTCGTGTCAGTTTTTGCTTCTAACCCCCTCTCGAATGAGAGGCTCCCCAAACTCATGCCTGCCACCTGTGACAGTAACCACTTTCCCCCTATAATGACTCCTCTCCTGAGCATGCAAGGAGAGTCGAGCTCCACTACATCGAGCCCACTTCAGCCTTAACAACCAACTCTCCATTCTATCCACTTATTGTGGAGTATGGAGTCTTTTCCCACGTTAAGATTGAGATAAACAATGGCAACAACTGAGTCTTACAACTGTGATAAGATCTTAGGCTTAATATATATATGCAGATAAATAATTCGTTATTATAAATATAAATAAGAATACATAAAAAAAATAAACCATTATAATCTCTAATATTATAATGGTAAGAATACCGCCATTATGGTGGAGGAAAGATTGATCATATGATCAAATGGGGTTGATATTTGCTCCCCCATTGCAACCTTACACAACCTAACTAGATAAATCAATACTCAAGGGGAATAATGTATACCAATATATATGTATACACGCATTTTTGAAATTTTCAACAAAGAGGTAATAAAACTCTACACAACAATAAAGTCCCTTGAACATTCTTGGTCGAGATAAACGAAGCTAGACATCAGAAATATTTCCTATTAACAAATTGACAAAGGTCAAATTGAGATTAACTCAATAAGGAGAGATAACTAAAACATACCTCATCTCAAGAAGGTTCATGAATTAAACAACTTAGGTCTCAAATGGCAAACCCGACTTTTCCAAAACATCTATTCCCTTCTCTCTGGTGATGCTCTCCTTCCATTCTTGGAGGTGAAAATCTTTTCTTAGTTACACTCACAATCATACAAACTTATGATTAGTGTATCATCAATAAATTGTTATACATCATGCTTAAATAATCATAATAACATGTAATCTCATGTCTAATTCTAAGCATTAATCACAATTCATAAAATCAATGATTTATCCTGACATTTTTCGTAAATGTCAAATCATTAATCTATGATTAATTACCCACTTAATCATATGAAAGTAAAAGTAAAACATAGTCAAAGTTTGGGGATGTAACATATTGCTAGCTCTTTGGGTGATTTCATTGTTGCTGACGAGGTGACTGGATCCAGAAAATAGTTTCATTTTGCTAGATTATGTGTTAACAATGTTGACAAAGCACTCCCCTCCTCTATCACTCTTTCTTCTAAACTTGGGAACTAGGTGCAACAAATCATCTATGAGGAGTCTCAAGTAATGTGCCTCAAATGTTGCGAATCAGGACATGCTTCAACCAAGTGTATAATTATTCAACAGGATCCTCCTCCTCCTCTGATTGAGGAGGATGTCAAAACCTCTGAAAATATTGGGAGCCCTCTCTTGGAGAAGATCAACTCGAAGTCTCTGGTGGTGGAAAAGAGCTACAAGTTGGATGTTGTGGTTTATTGCAGTTTATCCTCAAACAAGGAAAATAGCAATGAGAAGCCTTCAGACAACATTTGTTGCACTCATAACATGATTCCTTCTATGAATCCCGCTATACCCTAGTTAATTTCTGGGATGCCAACCTGAAACAAAGTTCTTTGAAAGTTTTCGGTTTCAAACCACCCTAAATTGGTGGCCCTGTTTTATGGGGCAACTTTGCCCTAGGTCCATTGTTTCCCTTGCTTGCGGGGATTAGATCTTTGTTGTTGTTTCTTGATGTGTTCCTTACTATTTTTACGTCATTTGTTGTTCTTGTTGTTGTGTTGGGGTGTGTCCTCTTCTTTTTAATCCTAGTTCATAGTTCCGATCAAAAGTGCTTACTATTATCAAAAACATTATATATATATAAGTTTGATAACTCTATAAAATTACTATATTTTGTATTTGTATGCATGGTTATTGTCATTTAACTTTAATGAATAAAATAATATTAATGAAATAACTATGTACTTAAATAGCTATACACTTTAGTAAATAAAATTGTAGATACTACTTATATGGTTAATGTAAATAATTTATTTCAAATTTTATTTTTTCAAAACCTTAAAAAATAAGTAAATGTTATTTATTTAAGTATATTGCTATTAAATAAATAGTAAGTAAAACTTTAGATATTTTCATAGTTGAGTACATAGTATAAGTAGATTTTATATATCTATAAAGAAAACATAAGTTACATATAAATTTTATAATATTTGTTATACTCTTTAAGAAAATCAAAACCAAAGAATTTAGAAAAATATAGAACAATAAAAACAAGTAAGCAAAAAAATTATTGAAATCGTGATTATTAGCAAATAGTATGTATTTTAGTAAATAAAAATATAATAAGTAATATACTTTATAAATAATATAATAACTAATATTTTAAAAGTAATTATATAGTTAAATATGTATTAAATAATTTGTAGAAATATAAAATAGTTTTTCAAATAAAAATAAAATAAATATTAGTGAATAAAATAGTTTTATAGATTAAATAAAATAGTAAGTAAAACTATTAAAGAATAATTATATGTTTTGAAAAATCAAATAGTAAGTAATATTATTGAAATAATTATGTAGACAATATATTAGATATATAAATAAATTAGCATAGATATCTTAAATACATCTATATAAAATATGTTGTCTCAAGGACCTACCTATCATGAATAACAATTTCAATATAGACACCTCCACATCTTTTAGATAGATGTATTTAAGATATTTATGCTAGTTTTATAAAAGGGTATAATATTTTATAAGTTTTTTTTTAAAAAATTAAGTTAATTTTTTATAACTAACTTCTTTTTACTTTTTTAAAATTCTTTTTTATTCTTTTTAATATTTCAAAAATTAATTTAATATCCTTTTAAAAAAAAAAATTAAAAAGGGGGTAAAAATTTATTGATCAACATAGAAAGAATACAAAGCAAAAGGCCCTATGCCCACAAAGAACCAACAAGAGTTCCACTAGGAACCCCAGTAAAGCCACCTATCTATTTCTGTCTTCAATAATTAACTTTTCTAAAATCAGAGTATACTTTGGTGATAGAAGATCCCAATCCTCAACATCCCATCTTGGCAGGTGCTCTGAGACCCACTTGGCCAAACAATCCGCCACTCTATTCCACTCACGAGGAATATGGTGAAAGGAAACAACTCCAAATATCAACAAAGATCCAATATCTGCTTAACCACAATGGCCAACTGCCAATTAGCTCCATCCACCCTCTGCTCAAGCAATATATCTACAACAATCTGTGAATCTGATTCACATATGATTTTTTTCCAACCAAGGGAACAACTCCTTTCAACAACTCTAAGAATAGCAAGGGCTTCCATAAAATTGTTAGTATGGAACCCTTTATAAGTTGAGAAGAAAAACACAACATCCCTCGCACTATCTCTACCAATACCCCCAATTCTCGCATGTCTAGGATTCCCTCTAGAAGACCTGTTAGTATTAACCTTCAGAATTCCTTGGGGAGGAGGGGACCAATGACCTTCCCGCTGAAGCTTCTATTTGGCCTATCGAGGCCATCTACTAGTAGAGAAACCCAAACCACTATCAACCAAATTTAGGTTCCTAATAATAGCCAAGTCATTAGGATCCACATTGACCGAAAGATCGCATTTTGTTGAAGTAGTCTCGCGGATTCTATTACAAATCTTTTTCCATAACTGAACCACCCCTAGCCTCACATCTTGAAATAACCTCTTGTTCCTTTCTAACCAAAGGTGCCAAATAATAAAGTAGTAGGCCCAATAGTCCAAACGGTCTGGAGAAATGAGGTCTGAGCTAGAGGCCTACCCAAACTTTCCCAGAATTCAACCAAGGAAGTGGCATGAATGCAAGCATGATTCCACACCCCCCACCAAAGGTGCCAAAGCTCCTAAGAGAAAGGACACTAGAAGAAGAGATGTGAGACACATTCTTCACTGTTGTGGCAAAGCACATAGATAGAAGGGCCTTGGAAGCCTCTCTTCCTCAAATTCTACCATGTAAGGCACCTATTTTGAACAATTAGCCAAGCAAAGAAATTACACTTGGGCCAAGAAAAATTATTCCAAACCTTTTTCCACCAAGGAACACCAACTTGCCTGTACAACTTTCTGTCCAACTCCAAGTAACCCGAGGCAACCGAGAATTTTCCTTTTGGATCAGGGCCCCACGCCAGGACATCCCTCCCTTGAGAGAGTTACACATTCTCCCAACCAAAATTTTGGCAAGCTCTTGTCGATCCTCCTCACTACCATTCGGCGGCCACTCATGAGGTTCCTTCCACTGCATTACCTCCACCTGACCTAACACTTGAATAGTCTTAAAGTCCGCCACCCTGCTCCACCCGGCTTCAAGCAAACTATTGCAGAGGGTAAGCAAATGAGGGAACATAGTTAATATAGGGGGGTGACCATCCCAAGAATCATACTAGAAAAGAGCCTCAGAGCCACCATTACAAATCTAAAAAAGGCCATCCTTGATAAACTTTGCCCCTCTTTTGAGGGTATCCCAAAACATAGATCCCTTCCCCAAAAGGCTATATCGGGGCACATCAGAGGGGTCAATCCTCTGAAGGTACTTGTGAGTGAGAATTCGAGCCCAATCCTGATCCTGACAAGTGCACCATCTCCAATACAATTTAGCAGCTAAGACCTAACCTTTCAACCTTGTAGGCTTAAGCTCAAGGCCTCCCTCCTGCTTTGGCCTATAGACAGATTCCCACTTAATCAGAATCCACTTCGAAAAGGACAAATTGCCTGCCCAAAGAAATTATCGGGTAAGGGCATCAAACTCCTTAATGAAACTCGAGGGATCAACCTACACAAAGCACTTGTAAATAGGGAGGGCTTGAGCCACCGATTTCAAAAGTGTCACGTGCCCAACCGATGAGAGCCATCTATAAGTCCAATGACTAACCCTCCTGTGGAACTTATCTAGAATATCCTGCCATATCTCCTTGCGTTGAGACCCCACAACAATGGGAATCCCAAGATACTTCAAAGGAAGAGAACCAATCTAAAAATGAAGAATCTGAGCAATCCCACTTTGGATAAGCCAAGGGGTATTGAAGAAGAAGATGGAAGACTTATCCTCATTAATCTTTTGTCCAGAGGCAACCAAATAGGTATCTAAAGTTTTCTTTAAATTCACAGCTTCATTAATTTTGGCCAAGCCCATCAAGGCAGTATCATCGACAAACTAAAGATGAGAGTGAGGAGGCAGACTATTACTCCAACTCCATCCTTGAATTAGCCCTTGTCTAACTCGTGACTTGAGAAATCTACCCAATCCTTCCACCATAATAATGAACAGATAAGGAGATAAGGGATCCCCTTGACGGAGGCCTTTGGATGCTCCAAATAACTCAGAAGGCTCCCCATTGATAAGAACTGAAAAGGAAGTAGAGGTCACACAACTCATCACCCAATCCACCCACTTCCTACCAAATCCAAAAGCCAAAAGAAATTTTTGCAAGAAGACCCATTTGACCCTATCATAAACTTTTGCCATATCAAGCTTGATGAACATGGATTTTTCCTTAGAATTCACCATGGAATGAATGACCTTAGTAGCTATCGCAACCCCATCTAGAATTTGTCTACCAACAACAAATCCCCTTTGTTGCTATGAAATCAAAGAGTTGAGCCAAGGCTTAAGCCTTTCTGCAATCAATTTGGTAATAATTTTGTAGATCACATTGTAGAGAGCAATGGGCCTAAATTGGTCCAGACAACTAGCACCTTCCCTTTTAGGGATAAGAGCCAGAAAATAGAATTCAAGGCTCTTAACATTTGCTTATTTCCTTGAGACTCCTACACCACCTCTAAAAGATCCAATTGGATAATTTCCCAAAACTCCTAGAAGAATTCTATAGGAAAACCATCATGGCCCAGAGCTTTACCTTTCTTAATTTGGAACACCACCATCTCCAATTCCCGTAGCAAGACGGAAAGCATGAGGGTTGCATTCATCTCATTGGAAACTAGCAAGGGAATACAATCAAGAATACAAATTTCATCTTCTCTAGTAGGAGGAGAGTCTTTAGTAAATATAGCTGAAAAGAATCGGGAAGCCTCGCTATAAATCTCACCCAGTGAAGAGAGTTGAGTTCCCTCTGGAGACACAAGAGAGGTAATAAGATTACCGTTCCTTCTAACTTTAATTGAGTTGTGAAATTATGTGAACCTCTTTGCCTTAGCCTTTTACCTTTTCTTCAGTCGACAAAAATCCCTTTTCACGAACTATTCCCTTGGCTGAGGATTTGTCCTTTCCTTTCATCTTTTTCGTCTTATCAACAAATTTTCACTTTCGTGAACTTTTGGCTCTTCTTAGTTCTTCTTCTTTGGTCAACAATTTTCCCATTTCTCAAATTTAGTTTTGCCTTTGTCTTTTCTTCTTTACCTCATCGGCAAAGTTTCCCTTTTTCGAACCTTGCCTTCTTTCTTTGCTGTATCTTCCTTTATCGGCGATTCGCCTTATTGACGAACTTAGGAAATTTCAAACCATTTGGTGAGTTCAAGTTTCCTCCGATTTCCCAATAAAGCTTTTCTTTCCTTCCTTTGGCCTCCTTTTCTTTGTCAGCGAATTGACGAGTTCGCGAACCACATAATTTGCCGATAAAGGCAACCTTTTATCTTTCTTTTGCCTTAACAACTTTGAAGAATGCCTTCCCTTTACTTAGTTGGCGAATCGATAGGTTCACAAACTTTTTCCCAAACAATAGGTAAAGCTAGAGCAACTTTTTCCCAATAATAAAGAATTATTCCATCACATACTTAAAGGATGAAAGGACAGTAAAACCCATTTCAATGAAAATAACATCTAATCAACAAAAAACAACAAAAATTCCAAAATGTCTTCCAAATGCATAGCATCATTACAAACAAGTGAATTTCCTATCGATATATACAAAACAACCAACTATATGATGAAAATTTTAAAATGTTATGCAAAGCTAGATAAAAGAAAAAAATTTAGATCATTATCATGGGATAAATAACAAACTTTACATTATTGACAATATTTTTTAACAACTCCATAGGTTCAAGTCTCAGTGTTTATACCATACATAGCAATGCAATATTTCCTATTAATTATATGTGAATTGTGAATAGCTCTGACATCTCAAATTGACATGTTAAAACGGAACATACCCAATGAGAAAAAAATGCACCCAAACTTTATTTATGCATTGATTCTAGAATCACTCCCTTTGTGTTTTACTTTAATTATATTGCTTTTTGATTTTAAATCTAACATTTCCTTTATATCTTATCTTTCCTCATTTTAAATTCATTTTATCCTTATGTTCCTTTTTTCTTAATCTTCAATGCTAAATAAATCAATAAGTATTCATTTAAAATAAACTAGCATACACATCTTTAGAAAAATCTATGTAAAAGATGCCAAAACATATCATTCTTGAGGCACCTATTTTTTATTGGATTTGTTCATATAAGCTGAGAGTGCTTCATCTATGCCATTAGAAGTTTTATGTAGTACGAGATAAGCTAGGTAGATATAGGTATTTGTCTTTCTAAAAGAGTTTGGGTTGGCTATTGTTTTTGTAGCTAAAGAACACACTAAAAAAATCTTGAGCATGATGATAGAAAAACTTCCCAAGTGTAATCTATACACCCTCCAAATTGTGGACATCAAAGCATTCATCAAAGAAAGTGAGACAAGAGGACTTCATACACTAATTCAGTCATAATCTCGTCTATTGTTCATGTTCTCTAACTCTCTAGCAATAGAAAGGTCCATTCAAATTCTAGTGGTGACTAGGGGGTCTTAAAACAATGACAAATAGGACCTCACCTTGGAGACATGTATCAGTTGCTATATATTTGTTTATATATTCCCATTTCTAGGCTTATTCAAGATTCTAAGTCATCATCAAATAGACCATGTTTACCCATTCTATTTTGGGCACTTACAACACTAATGAATCTAAATTAGCACAATGAATGATTATATGTGAAGATCGGATCTAGGTCCTAGGGATTAGTGGTTATGGGGATAGCTAGGATAAGGTTATTTTCTAACTTCCATTCAAAATATGAAATATTACACTAATCAATGCATAAACTACAACCTAGTAATTATGGACCCAAAACATAAGGGATAAGGGCATGGGTATGCAATTTTCACAACTACGAAGCTATTCTAGTGAAATTGAGGGGGAAATCAAATTAATTTGGAAGAAGTTTTGTACTTTAAGAATAACATAATTTAATTATAAAATAGGATTTTATACTTTACCTTTTCTCTCTTGGTCTTCTAAATATATTAAAAAGAAAAGAACATGTTTTTGTATATCATATACAAGTGTGGTGTGTTCCCATGATTGATTGGTTCGATTCAAGCATAACATAATATAACTATTTATCAAAAAGAAAAAGAAATACTTAGAATTCTTTAACGCCATTTTTCAAATGCTTTGCTATTAATTTGCACCATTCGCACTAAATTTACCAACATCTGTGCTATCCTTACACCTGTTCCTAAAACAATTTGTGTTTACCATGAATTAAAGATGTAGAAGAGTATTTTTGCTCCTATTCAATTGAATTCTAAGTATGAAGCACAATTTTTGAAGTTCATGAATAGCATGAAGATCCTAATAGTGAAGAGCACTATGAGAAGACCATTTTGTATATAGTCTAATAGCTCCAACCTTCACCAAGGATCCTCTACTACTCATTTCTGCCATTTATTTCTTAAATCAATTCTTTTGTGGGATTTTTCAATAAACATGGGTTATCCTTCTTATACTTGTTAATTTCAATATGTAATATAATATGACGGAATTTAAAAAAAATAATAACATAATTTAGTGGATTAAATAACTTATAAATTAATAAATAATACAAAATATCTTACAAATTCTATAATTTCCTCTCAAAATTATCAAAAATTATCAGGTCCCCCCTACTGGCACAAAATATCTAACAAATTCTATATCAGCGTGCCACACTTGCTAGTAAATTATGTTATTTCAGGCATGAATTTTCTGTTTTAATACTAAATTCCCTCCTAAGCCGCATGGTATCATTGTGTTGGGTTAAAACTACCAATAAAGAATTGTGTAGATAAAATCCGTGTGGCGCCGTGGTAATCGTGCGATTCTGAAGGGGCTATTAAATGAGGAGGCGTGTCTCTCTTTCTGGCACGTCCGACTTAAACTACCCAACTCCACAGAGTTCAGCGCCGTTACTATCCTCACCCCACAAAAAAAAAGTTGCAGGAAAAAAGGCGCCTGCGGATCTAGTCGATGCATTGCATTTAAGGAGGATTGACATTCACAGGAAATCAGGGAAGGCCATTTGCAATTTTGGAAGGCCACAAGGATTTGGAAGTGGCAGGAAATTCAATTGGTTTATGTCAGAAGGTTCTGTTCCACTTGCTCAATGCTTTGTTTTTCTGTATAAAATTTTCGTTTGAATTCCGTTTCTGAAGGCTATCCATGCATGCAAAGAAAGAGATTATTGCAGGTGGGTTTGCAATGGTTTCGGAGACTATTATTGGCTTGTTTGTTGCATGGAAGTAATAATTCACATTGCCCATCACTGAAAGTTCTTCCCTGCAAATCTAAAACAGTGTTTCTCTCTATGAAAATTAGGGTTGGATTTCCTGTTGCTGTAACCCTGTGCAAGAAAGTGCTTTTTTCCATTTTGGTCCACGATTCGTTGGAGGGCTAAATGTAGTCAACGAGGGTAACGATCTTCTCTTTGTCTATAACTCTTACATAGGGTAAAAGGCAGAAACTTGGTTGGGGGCAAGGAAAAATATTTCAATGCGAAATTGAAGGATTGTGTAAAAAATTCTTTTTTTTTTTGTTAGAAGTTAAAACATAAGAATTTGGATTTTCCCAAACTGAAGAATTTGTCAAGAAGGAGGAGGATTTTGGCAACCCAATTGATGAATTTTCGAAACATTTGCCGGGGCGGAGGATTTTGGGCATGCAGTTGATAGATCTTGAAAAAAAATTGATGGAAAGAAGAATGATACTCGAAACCTAAGTGCTGGTTTTGTCTGTTGGCCTATTTTTTTAATTTAACAAGGATTCTTTTTTTTTGTGTGTGGGAATTCGAAGCTCTTAAAACTTAAGGGAGAGGGGGAATTGTATGTATCCATTTGAAGCAGAGGGACTGGGTGAGTGGAAATATAAGTGCTTGGCTACTAAAGAGAAGGAATTTTGTAAATATTGCTTTCTTGATAACAGCTCTGATTAAACAAGAAAGCTCTTCATACCTCCTAGGATATTTGCAAGGATGTCACACTGATTAGTGTATTTGATTGAGATGGTTTACCGGGGTGAATGATTACATGGAATAATGCTATGTCTTATTCAAGGGATTTTTGTAGCGTAGATAAGTCTAAAACTTGCAAGACTTCAGGACAAATACTTGGATGCCACTCCCATGCTAGATATCTAACCTTCTTCAGGCCTGTTGCAATTATAAAGATTTATCTTCTGACCAAATTAATTTGTTAAGAATACAGACTAGTAAATGAATGATTTGGAGGATGCCACTTTAAGGATGAATGTGTTAAAGCCCTTGGTGCTTGACAGTTCAACACCGAGACGTCATTGGAGATCGGCATCCTGGTGCAAAATGTCCACTCTTTCCCCTTCATCTCTTTTACCGGAGACAAGTTCTACCAATGATATTGGTAGAGTGACTTGTAACAAGTCTGGGTTGTATGATGATACTGAAGAGGAAAGCAGAGAGAATGAGGCCTTAAGTTCCTGCATTTTGGATTCACAAGGCAGGAAAATGAAACTTCTCCGCCCGCCATTGAGAGCTCTCTCGCTCTCAAAATGTTATGACAAGGAACAGACTTCAGGAAAAACAACTTTAGATACTTCAGGAGTGTTAATATCGCACTCAAAGTGCCATGATAGGGAACCCATCTCAGCAAACACAACTATGGATACCTTAGAAAAGCCAACTATGGATGCCAAAAATGGAATAAAGGTGAAAACTGATTTGAATTCTGTTGAGGATGTTTCTTATAGT
This sequence comes from Cunninghamia lanceolata, assembly GCA_027924645.1. Classification (NCBI taxonomy): domain Eukaryota; kingdom Viridiplantae; phylum Streptophyta; class Pinopsida; order Cupressales; family Cupressaceae; genus Cunninghamia; species Cunninghamia lanceolata. The sequence continues at coordinate 12,370,907 of BSBN01001533.1, forward strand.
GAAGAATGTCATGCCAAGATTAGGAATATTTTGGGAGAGAATGAGGTGCTGGAAGAGTCTGAGGATCGAATGGCACAATGTGACAAAGAGTGTTCACAGATTCTTCCTTATCTATTTTTAGGTAGTAGGACTGTGGCTCAGAAGCTTTCAACATTGCACTACTGCAGAATCACCCATATTCTGAATTGTGTGGGTTCTGTATGCCCAGAATGTTTTCCAAACGATTTTTCATACTGGACACTCTGGTTAGAAGACAAACCAAATGAGGATCTCACTTGCATTTTATATGATGTTTTTGATTATATTGAGGAGATTCACAGGCAGTCAGGTTCCAGGCTATTTCTACATTGTTGTCAAGGGGTTTCACGGTCTGTTGCACTTGTTATTGCATACTTAATGTGGAAAGAGAATAAATCATTTGATGATGCATATGCATTTGTCAAGGCAGCCAGGTGTATCGCAAGCCCTAATATTGGTTTCGTTGTCCAGCTCATGCAGTGGCAGTCAAAAATACACGCCCCCACCAGTGCAAGGATTTTTCAAATGTATCGATTGGCTCCTTACTCTTCATATGCGCCTCTGCATTTAGTACCCAAAAGTGTAAACCACCCAAGTATATGGGCCCTGGATTCAAGAGGGGTCTTTATAATCCAACTAGATAACAAGCTGTATATATGGAGAGGTAAGAAATCTGATCTAGACATGGCTGCAGCTGCAGATCGGAGTGCTTTTCAATTGCTGAGATATGAGCATGCAAAAGAGCCATTTGTATCCTGCAGGGAAGGATTTGAGTCAGCAGAGCTCTGTGAAGCTCTTGGAATCAGCAATGCAGACTATATGCAATTGAAAAGGAAACAAGGAGAAATTTCTTTTTCATCTGAAGTAGGAGAAAAGCTGGTTGCAGAATACGATACAGATTTTCAGTTATTCTGGAAAGCCAAATTTGGTGGGCTCTCATGCCTCCCGTCGATGGAGCGGGGATAACAGTCTCTTTGTTGGCTAAAGCTGAATACTTGGGCTTGTTGCAATATGGTGATAGCTGTGATAATTAGTGACTTTTGATTTGTGTTTCAAGGGTCATACTTCAATTTTACAGAAAGTGTATGATTTCGCTTATCATATACATGCAAGAGAGATCATTCAGAACTGAAGGAACACAACAAAAGGGTTACAATTCCTTGGTTGGAGAGCTAACCATGGATATATTTAATATGAAAAAATGAAAAATTGTGCTGATTATAATTGAGGATAGCACCCTGGTGAAAGTTTTGATAAAGTGATGACCAATGATATTCTTTGTACATCTGTGGCAATGGTGAATGGAGAAAACACTTTTGAATGTCTTAAACATTCATAAGGTATGCCTAACTCTTGAATTTTGCTCTATTTTTCTGCATATGTCTAATTAATTAGAAATAATGATTGAACTTGCTCACATAAATAGCTCCAAAAAAGAGCTTATATACAAATAGTCTGGAAATTTTCCATTTTGTATATAATACCAAATTGGCGCTTAAGGGAAGTAGAGCAACCATTTTTATCACAAGATGCTTTATCCACAGCTGGAGCTGTGGTTCAAAGTTCAAACATCTGCTTCCAGGTTCTTGTAGTACCCATATTTTTCTATATTTGGCACTAGCTTCTTGTTTACCTAGATCAATTAAATTTGAGAAATTTACAACGTTTTAATCTTTTAAACTAAGACAAGTTGCCTACCTGATAAAATATTTTAGAGATTGTGCAAGCAATGTCTTTGCCAAAAAATTTTCCACGTGAAAGAATATAATTTTTGCTAATTTTGTTTTTTTTAGTAATGCCTAAAGTTTAAACTATTGGGAGATATTATTCAATGGGTCCTCATATGTTGAGAAGCCAGAGACATTAACTGCCAATAAGCTTTGCGTCTAACTGCAAGTATTGGTTATTTGCTAGCTTATAGATTACTTTTAACATCAATATATACCTTTGAACATTGAAGTTTATAATTAGCATGTGGTAAGAAATATGGTGAGTTTCATTATCATCATTTCTCCTTGCAGTATCTCTTGACAAATGTGTGGCCAAGTATCGTGCAATTTATGGACGTGTCTATATTTTTTGTGACAAGTTTGCCCATTAACATCTTGTTTCAAGACAACATAAAACTATATAAATACTTTTTTCTATGCAGACCAGACTTCCGAGGAAGCCTTGGTCTATTAAAGCAGAAGCCTTGCAGGCTTTGGTAGCTCAGATGGAATGCAACCATTAGAGCATATGCCATAAGAAGAAATAGATGAAGAATTGTTTCACATCAGTATAAAATAGACAGGTTTTGAAAATCATAATCAAGGAAAATTCATGACATTTTTTTGGTACAATTCCAGATTATAAACTATCAAGTGCTTGTTCGATCATATTCATGATAAATTTCTAAGAAACACAGTTATTTTTCACATATTTTTTTTATGTTTGGCCATACTGAAAACAGATAATTTTATTCATCACTTATAGTCAACTGTAATGACTAAGATTGATTCATAGTTGTCCAAATTGCAAAATATTTCAATTTCTGGGCTCACCTTTATGAATGTGCCGAACAATTTTATCTGCCTTCATTTGAGTTATCAATGAAACATCACCTTTTAGAACTAAAATAAATCATAATGATGTACACAAATTAAAGAGATCCACAGAGATATTTGTAGAGTGAATAAAGACGCTACATCACAGCTTGAATGCTCTCTTTCTGTCTTTGTAATCTCTATTTATACACATCACTTGGCCTCTTTGACCTTCATGGCATTAAGGCATTTCAACCAACTTCCAAAGCATTATTCTTATTGTGTGTTATGATGGTGACTGTAAGTCTAGCTCAGCCAAATCCTTTGAAATGACCTAGCCAATGGTTTAGGTCTGTTTGTGTCCTCAAAAAGGACTTATGTTTGGCCCTTCTCGTTAACCACAACCACAGCTTCATTCAATTCACCACTAGTCACTACTTATATCTATCTATCTATCTATCTATATGCTTGTGTACATACAAAAGTGAACCATGAAAGAACAAATTAAACCATATTAACCTACTCCATTCACAATTGTAAGCAACCTCAAGATTAGACTAAGAAAGCTTTAAACATGAATGAAAACACAAGTGAATTCTCACCCAAAGCGTCCTTGTTGCACATAAGCATGTGTGGATATGTCCAAGGATGAAATGTGGGGAGAATTGGTATGTAAATTGCTCACAGCAGCAGAGTAATTTTGCATTCAAGTGTTGTGTTAAAATGGCCTATAAGAGTTCCGATTTATAATTTTTTGGGAATTGGATTGAGGACTAGGATTGCCTTGAGAGATCATTGGCTCACATTGTTTGAGAGGATTGGAGGCATGAGAAGCCTCCAAACGGCATGATTTGGATGGTGGTCAAAGGGGCTCCCAAGATTCAAGGAGAATCGAGGGTGGAGATTTACCTTGTAGAAAGTGGATGGTGAGAGATGAAAAGTAGATTTTTGGAAGGATGTGAAGATTTTGCCCATGCTTCCATGTAATGTCCCCACTTCGAAATTAAGCCAAGTTAAAACCCAAACGCCCATCATGCATTTCCCGTGGGCCTTGGGAATTTTGCACTAGGGAAATGGGATTATAGTAATAAATTAAGAGGGTCATAATGTCACAAAAGGGGCTGCTCAAGTGATATTAAAAAATGAAATTATAATAAAGAGGGCCTCAAGTAAAGTTAAAATATAAAATAAGGTCTCTTATAATTAAAGTTTATTTTAATTAATTCCTCTCAAGTATCAATCAAGGGTTATGAAGGAAATTTGAAGAGTTATGTCTTTTGGAGGGAGACTCTATTTAAGATAGGCCAAGCAAGGAGAAGGAGGATATTGATTAACCATTCTATTTTCTGATTTCTACTTCTTGTTGGAGCATTGGACTTTGGTTCAATTATTTTGAGGATGAAAACCCTTTGTGCAGGAGATTGGAGGATGAAAACCCCCTAATTTCCATCACTGGATTAGTGGACGAAAACCCCTGGTTCAGACTTGGGACAATCTCACCCAGGGATTGCATATGAGCTTCATGTTAATAGGCAATTCAAAGTGACAATTGTCTAAGGGACGAATGGTGCCAATGGTTTGTAAAATATATTGTAGAGGCTATCAACAACTTAAGGGGGATTTATTATCAATGGTTTGTGCCGGAAGCCCCAACAACAATTCCTGATAACTAGCAATTAACAATCTATGTTGGAGGGTGCATAGTCTAAATTTGATAAGTCTCAAGGTGGCGATTCATATTCTTTGAATGCTGCACCTTGTAGTGACTCAAATTTGAGGGTTTGATAGAACTGAGGCTGTGATTTCTGATTTATGGTAAATTTCTGCTAATTATAAGTGGCTGCTATTCTCCACTTGTGGCAGATTCTTCTAGAGTATGCGTCCATCATAACTTTCCTAAATAGGCAAACTTGACTCATCAGTTGGTTGGTAATCCTAAGCGCTACCAATTGTAGTGATTGTTATTGCCAGCTGATTAAGAAATAAAGGCATCCAATTGTGTTTTCTGCAGAGCTGATAATTAGTATTATTGTTATCTAATCTACTGATCCTGATATATATTTTTTTGGTGTGGATTCGTTTTGGATTTGTTAATACAAAAACATATAAAAATCAGAAATATATACATATTTGCAGCAGCAATTAAGTTCAGAATACCACATAGCATCATGAGCATATAATTATAATAAACAAAACCTCCATAAAACAATAAAAATTAAAAATATTACAATGTCAATTAATCAAACTTGAATGTCATAACTTATTTGCTTTCTGGACGTATCCAAGGTGAATCGGATCAGAATCAGGATCCTGATCGAATCAGAATCAGTATCCGGCACCTAGGGGAAGAATCCGGTATCTTAGATTGTTATTAATTCATTATACATAACTGTTGCATTCATAATTTAAAAAAAAATTAAACGGGCTATTACATTCCAAGTACCCCTTATACATGTTGAATGACATGCGTACCCGAACTTGTGCATATATTACTTTGATTAATTATATTTAAGCATGTGCAAATGATTAGAGAAGGTTAATGATGTGATTTGGTCAACTAATGAAAAATGCACAAAATAGAGAATTCAATAAATATTAAAATTTATTTAATTTTTGGATAAGGTTGGACTATAGAGGGGGTTTAATTAATTGAATAAATAGTCTAAGACTTATTCAATTAATTGCAGGTGAATAGTGATGAATAGTGATTTTATTAATTAAATAATAAAAAATTATTTAATTAATGTTGGAAGGGAAATTGGGTAATTAATCATCTAAATATGACTTACTCGATTAATTATAGAAGAGATGGCGAGTGATGACCTGATTATGGCTGAAGTAGTGATAAGACAATTTCAGGGGTCTACAATACTCATATATATATATATATATATATATATATATATATATTTTGATGATAAACATAGTAGGTCTAGGAACCCAGAAAAAAGGGTGAAACCACCCAGATGCTAGCAATAAATGTCTAGGTCTATATTCATGAACTTCTAAAACTGTTTACATAACAACAAGACTGACGAGTTGTCAATTGAGCACCAAAAAATATTTTAACACCTGCCTAACATGAAGCCGAAGGATTATACCATAGCCTAACCCACCCAACACATATAAACAAAACCATTAAAGAAAGTCTGCAGCTACACTACATTAACTGAAAGACAGAGTATCAAAACCAAGTTCGAAATGGGGGTGGGGCAAACTACGCAGGCCCTGAACCCCCCTAGCAACCTCAATACATTTCTTGCATGACACAGTCATACTTGATGGTGTCACCACCTCCACATCCTCCAAGCCCTTGCTATCATAGCAATCGGAAAAAGCCGGAATAGCATCTGCTGGAAGTGCCACCTTCAAACCCTTAGCCAGCTCCTCCATTCGCCCACTGCAAACACAATTGCCACTTCTTGGTAGCATGTAGATGATCAAGAACACAACTAAAATAAACCTCCGCTTGGTGAACCACGTCTACAATATCATGTAATAGGTAGGAACTAGTTGCATTCGACAACAGAGAGGCACACGACAACGTTTGAGTTGCATAAAAGACATTCCACCTTCCCTGAGTGTGCCCAGGGTCGAGTAGGAGATTGGCCATGGCAAAACGAATCCCCACACTTGGAGGCCCGCCCATGTCTTTAGCGAGTTCTCAAATCCTAATAACCCTATGCCGAAGATCTAGATCCTTAATCTCCTTCTCCACGAATGCCATAAAGTCTGCAATCATCTCCTCATCGGAGACCTGGCGATTCTTTGCTTCAAACCAAACTCAATAGACTTAGCCTTACCCCTATTCCTCCTTCCCAACTTGCTAGCCACAACACGCGAACCCTCCGGAGAGGCCATCCGTCGTAGAAACAAATGCAAAAAACCAACAAAGAGACACCTGTAAATGCTAACGATACACACACCACCACCCAACAAAACTAGATGAATGAAAGGACTGCAACATAAATGCGCACGAAACAACCCAACTGTCACCATCATTAAAATAAACTCCTGCTGCTGCTGCTTATCCAACCGCTGTCCGCCTGCCCCCCGCACACACATATATAAATCATTACATTATACTCTTCTTTAGTGATAAATTTGAGGATGTCTTCATCATACTTTTTATTTGAACACAGATGTGAAACAGTGTGCTAGCCTACCCAGGAGATACAGCTATGCATCAATATGCATTCTCAAATGATTGAACAGCCTGCTGCATACAGCATCTCAGTGCACTCATGCAAAGCTCTGTTTGAAGAGTCCACGCAAGGCATCCTTGTCTGCATTCATGTCCTGGAAATGAATCATCATTCAAGATCATTATAGATGATGAATTGCTTTCATAAGTGAATCTCGATATATTTGTATAAATATGTATCATAGTTTCTTTCTTGGCGCTTTTGAATCTTAGAGATTCTACATACATGGGAAGCTCCACGCATACAGGATTTTTCAATCACATTTCCGTATCTTGGTAGCCTTGGTGTTCAATTCCCATTTACGATAAATGGAATAGCTTAGCCTGCTATGTTCCTGTTGTCTGTGAATATTTATAAATCTTTCTGGCTACATGTTCATATACTGACCATAACTCTGGAATCTAAGTTTTGCAACTGTCCTTTGTGCGACCACATCCTGGCTACATTCACCAAAATTCCTTTTAGCTGTCAACAGTCAAATGTCTTTCCTCTCCAACATTGCCTCCTCAGTCTGCGTTCTTCAAATGTAGACTATCTTTGATTTAGGGTTGCTTCAAGTATGCTTAATATGCTTTATTTAATAAATGCTACTGTTTTTTTTTTCTGCATTTGTCCTCTTATCATGCTTTTGGTGAACCAACAAATTTGTGTTTGGTGATTATACCTTCCACAATAACAACATGAGTCTCTATAACATTTTCTTTAATAGCCTTGTTGATATTTTTGCACATAAATGGTTATGTTCCCATGTGTGGATCCACTTTACCATTATCCTGTTGATTATCTTAATTCAATTATTCTGCTATCTCATTTGTCATCTGTGACTTTGTTTAGGATTTTGAAATGGCACAGGCTTCAGAAGTCTTGTTTGTGTGGCTGATTAAAAACTTTGTGTAGCCATGACCTACATTCTTTGGGCTTTCTAACTTGATGGAATCTGTTATATGTTTCTCATTTTGTTTATGTCCTCTATCCATGTATTCCATCTTTGACAAATCTTTTGAATCCGCTTCTTGAAGCTTCTAACCATGCCACTTTTTTGTTCTTAACTTTTAAGTAGTCATTCCTTCATCTATCATCACTGGAGCATTGTAAGTTTCAGGTTTTTCATTGTCTTCATTATTGGTTTGCTGCCAGTTTCCCAATGAAAGCATATGGTTCTGAAATCATAACATTTTTTGCTCCTAATTGCTGCTTTATAATTGTCAAAGAAACTGTAGTTTTTGTATCATTTGCCTTCTGATTTTCAATGTACATGTTCCAATTTGTATTTTATGAAAATGAAACACACCAAAATGAAAAATTAAATGCTTGTCCTTCAACTAGCTGAATCAGAGATATTTCACTTTGAAATTGAATATTTTGTGCAGATTGTGCAAAAAAGATTTCTCCAATCACTGATACAGAATAAGAGGATTAGAGGGTTTTATGCCAAGACCTTTGGTGAGCTAGGTTTTCAGGAACCTGAAATTAATTTCCTCATGTATGCCAGCTTTAGGTCAGTTGATGGAGATTTTCAGTTACAGATACTGCTTTAAATTCTTTATGTATTTACTTCAGTAATTGTAATTCTTTTGAAAATAGATTTGTTTTATTAAGTATACTTTTCTAGTTCTCAGTCTTAGTTACCAAGTTAGGCCCTTTTTTTGGAAAGGCACTTATTATTCGGCTGCTATTTTAGACAGTGCAAGATAATCCACGTTATAAGCAAGTTTCTTTGTGCATGTGCTCGATGCCTGTTGATCAGTCCCTCTTATGTTATGCTTAAACTTCATTCCCAGTTTATAGGACCTTTTTCTTTATCATTCTCTTTGTATCGATTCAATTATACAGTTTTCAACCTATTTTATAGCAAATTGACTCCACTGTGAGTGATTCAAAATGGATTATGTAAAAAAGGAGAATAAAGGATGGGGGGATAAAAGATGAAAAACGAAGTTTCTTTTGGAGACAAAGGGAGTAGTTCAATACATAACTCTATTTACTGCATGCTGACTCTAAGCTAGACATCATTATTTTCCCTTGTTTGCCCTTGCAGTGTCAAGGGGCAGTGCCCTGTGTGGGGTGGACGGGTAATGCCCCCTGTGCCCCACAATGACGAAGAAATGAATTCTAATTTAGAATTTCAAAGGGAAAAATGAAGTACGCTTTGGTTTTAGGTTTAGACAACTCATGGAAATTTTAGTGAAAAATCGAAGGTTCTGTCAATTGGTTTTGACAGGGTTAATGATTTTTCTTGATTCAAGAAAATTAAAGTAACTGAAGGCACCACTTGGGATCACCCATTAGCACCATGTCAGCAGGGGAAATCAAGAGGATTTTATAACCAAAGAAAAAACAGTATAAAATCATTTCCAGGGTTATCTGGAAAGAAGGACTAGGTCAATTAGGAAACAAATGAGATTGCTGTAGCAGTTTAATTGTTCCAAACTGAAGAAATATCTCTGTAACTGTTAATTTTCAGACCCTGGTAAGCAGATTCTGCACTCAGAAAATTAAACTGTAACAGCGTAAACACTAGGAAACTTACACTTGATAATTCCTATCGAAACAGCTGATTCTGAATACAAGAATCCACTAACACATCACACTGCAAATATGAACAGTGAATACACAGTAATGAATTCTCAAACATGCAACTGTCTTCTCATTTAATCTGAAAAGAAGTACACTGCACTAGCTCAAAACTGGAAAATGAAATAAATCACTCACACTGCTGCCTTTCTTTTATAGATGAAGGCGGCTCTAGAAAAGAAAAGGCAAAGTCTAAAGTTAGACTTCTAAATCAGACACAACATGCATGTTGGAGGCATGCGTGCAGACTTAGACTTATAAATCTGAAACAGCATGCATGCAAACTTAGACTTTTAAATCTGAAACAGCAGTTAACTCACTGTTAAAATAAAACTTTCTCATGCAAGGCACCTAGTCTCAAAACTGAACAAAATGAACAGCCTCTTAACTTGGAACAGCACTTATAAATAGGTCTCAAAACAGAACAAAATCACCAGCCTCTTAACTTGGAACAACACTTCTAAATAGGGATAGCACATTGATGCTAAAGGCTGCTGCATCTTCACACTCAGTTCTCTGTGCTGCACAGAAACCCAGGTGAACTCTGCTATCACTGCTGGTGCTCTTGACTGTGCCTTCAACCCACCTGCTCATAGACCAAGATTGCTGTTGGGTATGCTTCTCTGCTGAGGGGAAACTAGTGTACTGCTGTCCTGCTGAAGATAAACACCTTTAGAGCAACATTGTTAAAACACCAACGTAACTTTGTCATAAAAATCCAGAACTAATACAAACACCTGTAGATTTTTATTTGTGGAGTTTTCTAATCCAAGAAGGTTTCTCCACATTCAACATTTGTGTTTCCCACGTGCATGCCTGGTTTTCTAATTTCTGTTCAGTAATACTCTCGAATTGGTTTCCTACACAAAACTTTAGAGAGTTCTGGACTTTTTAGTATATTCTGTTGTTCTCCTACACACAAAAATTAGAATTCCATAACTATTAAAATAGTGTAGCTTTTATTTTAAACGATTTCTTTGGTGAATAGAGCTATTGATCATGAAGACATTTTCAGTTGTCTACAGCTTGGCTGCCTTCGTGTAACAAATTTTTGGTTAGTTAAAACTGTGGATTTTTCCTTGAGAGTTCCTTAATTTTTAATGATTTGTTTTTTGAGAGTTCCTTAATTTTTAATTATTGTTTTGAGAGTTCCTTGTTTTAGTTACTCGTTTGCTTCATAATACATTTAAAATAATAAAATATTTTCACCCATGTATTGGCGTACATCCTTTTGCATTTCTGTATTTTAGAGTGTTGCAAACATTTAGTTTTTGTGTTGTTTGTGTGTGGGAAGTTGGGAACTATGATTTCAACTGTCTTTCAATCTTTCAATCCAAGGTCACAGAGTCATTATAATGCAATCTTTACCTGCCTTCTACCTTTGATCGTTTAATTTGAGTTCATATGGAATCCATATGTTCATTTTGTAGGGAGAAGATGTGATGAGATTCTTCTAGCTTTTGTAGGATTTCCTAGTATTTTATTAGAGAAAATATACATATTTCTTAGTATTTTAATGTACATAATATTAATGAACCTTATACAATATTAACAAAGTTAATATATAATAATAAAATCATAAATAAAGTTAATATTAATAAATATTAAATATTAATATATATTATTAATTTTTAAAATTATTATTATTTTGTTTGGGTATTTCCCTTTGTGGCTTAGATGCCATGAGTGAGGGGTGTCTCTTCAGTCAAATTTACCCAGGAGCCTCATTGGGGTACACCACGCCCAGAAGTAAATGTGGTAATTAACTTGATTTTATTCAACTTTATGAAACTTAGATGTCACTTTGGGGACTTGAACACGGGTCTCCACAGTGAGAACCCAATGACTTAACCACTTGGGCATCCACTTCTTCTTGGTCCGTAGGGCAGCAAATCGAAGTCCTGACCTCTCACATCTTTATTATTGCCTGTAAACTACTCGGGCTTACAATGATGAGCATCTTCCCAAATGTTTTCATCACTTCCTATTGCTCAGACATTCACAAACAGTTGTCTTTGGTGGAACAAAATATCCTCCCGTGCTACAGCCTTCCATCAACTTGTGTGGAATGAGCAGAGGAAGTAGACTATTCACTTGTGCGGACAATATTGAAAAAAAACCATCCAAAAACCTGCAGGTTCTCTCTGGGTTCGGTTGGATCCATTCAGGTTTGTTTTGGGTTTGCTCAGGTTCATCCAGGACAATCCCACAGACTTCATGCCACCCCCTGTGCGACTCCCCGGTCACATCAAACTGGATCCTAGATAGGGTTCGAATGGGCCCAGTTTTGGGGCCTCTGCTGGATGAACTGGCAACATAGCTTTCATGTGTTCTCAATTTCTTTATTTGTATTTCTAAATCTTAGATATTAGTTGCCAAATTCAATTTTATCTGGGGAAGAAGTGTCAAATTTAGGAAAGTTTTCTGAGCATTGAAATTATAGACAATTTTCGGTGATTTCATCTGTGGGTAATGCCTTTTGACCGGTGCCTCCCCCATTATATCCAAATGTGATTTACATCTATTTAAGGTTTTCTCCTTTTGCCTTTAACCCTCTTCCCACAATGGTCTGACCCAACATTACCTGCAGAATTTTTTTAGCAATCCAACCTTATGGCATCTATTTTTCAGTCATCTTAACTGTGCAACCTTTATGCAATTGTGTGTTTTTTAAAATTTATATTTGAGGGTCCGCCTAAATTCTAGCACTTTTTTTTATTGTCACTCATATTTGAATGTGGACCACTGCATTACTAAGCTTCAATCTCATCAAATCTACTGGATTCTTCTGGGCATCATTGTCGTATCAGCTTACCCTCTGCAACAATTTTTAAGTCATCTTAAGGTGCAACCTCTATGCGACAGAATTTTGGTCATTGAATTTGTCTTTCATTTTGAATTTTTTGAGGGTCCCGTAAATTGTAGTATTCTTTTGATTCAATCATATTTGATTGCATGTTTCTAAATAAGATCCAATCTCGTTAAAGCTACTGGATTCTCTACCTTGTCACATGAGCATATATAATAGCATCCTGACACAGACATACGTCAAAACATTTATCCGGACAGGTCTCAGACGTAGCAGTGCAATATCCACGTTATCTCTAGATAAGCAGAGCCATATATGGGCCATATCCAACCATGAGTTTATATTTTAAAGAAAAATTAGATATTGTTTCATCATATCCAGCTGCTAGTCTAGCATGTCTGGTTACAGTGAGTGATAAACTGGCTAATTTTTGGTTTTAGCCAAGCTATTACGATATACTTACAAGAATTTCTCATCTCTAATATGAATCAAGCTGCTTGTCAAATAGAGACTGAAATATAAGAAATGCTATTTTTCTAACGAAAGAAACTTATAACGGAAGCGAAGACAACAGACGGTTTGATGAAAGCTTTGGCTAAATTGTATGAAAAACCCTCAGCCTCAAATAAGGTATTTCTTATGAAGCGTTTGTTTAATTTGAAAATGGTTGAAGGTGGATCTGTGACAGATCATTTAAATGAATTTAATACGATTGTTAGTCAATTGACTTCTGTAAATGTAAAATTTGATGAAGAAGTTAGAGCTCTCTTGATATTATGTTCATTGCCTGAAAGCTGAGATAGTTTGGTAATGGCGGTTAGTAACTCTGTTTCTGGTTTAAATACCCTGAAATTTGATGATGTTGTTGGTGTTATTCTGAGTGAGGAAATTCGTAGGAAAAGCTCAGGTGGATCCAAATCAGGCAGTGTTTTGAATGCAGAAAGCAGGGGCAGATCAAAGGAGAGAGGAAAAGGTTCTGGAGGTCATGGGAAGTCACGAGGAAAATCAAAGGACAAAAGATCCCAAACCAGAGGACAGAAGGATTACTGGTACTGTGGAAAACCAGGTCATCTGAAGAAAGATTGTTAGTCTCGGAAAAATAAAGAAGGAGACAAACAAGAAGGCAATAAGGAAGCAAATGTGGTAAGCAATAAGTCTGAAGATGATGCTTTGATTCTTTTCCTAGATAATGCTGATGATTCATGGGTTTTAGATTCAGGGGCTTCATTTCATGCTACGCCCCATAGAAGTTATTTTCTTGATTATGTCTAAGGGGATTTTGGGCTGGTTTATTTGGGAGATAACGAACCCTGTCAGATTGCTGGAAAGAGAAGAATCAAGATTAAGTTGCAAAATGGAAATCATTGGCTACTACAAGAGGTAAGGCATGTTCCAAGAGGTAAGTGCAATTTTAGACTTTGCAGTGTATTAATGAGATTAGAAAAATGATATGGAGGTTAAAAGATAGTACAATACTAATAGGATATATAAGATTAAAATATAGAATATGAAGAAGAGCATTAAGGTTCATAATAGCGTCACTGTCAGATAATATGTTTCTGGTACAATATCATTGGTATCTCTGTTCTGATTTATATATTTTTAAATGTTCCTGGATAAGTATGAATTTGATAGTTTTGTTCGTCATCCTAAAATTCAAACAAAAATATTGAGGCAGATTTATTAAAAAACATCCAATAAAAATAAAGCCAATGCCACCGTCATTTAATGAAAGATGATGTTTAATTATTCTAATGCCTTCACCCAAAAGTTCAAACAAACAATTTCAAGACAGTCATCCAGAATCATTTAACAAACACGAATATCCTTGGAAACCTTCAGACAACGGTTCTTATAGACATATAGCACTAAGATAAATAATAAAATGTTGAAATTTTAAGTATTTGAGTATAACATGAAGCAAATGTACAAAATGTTTTTGATTAAGGTAAGCAGGGATTTTGAAAGGGCCCAGACCCTTGTACAGAAAGAGAGATAAAGCATTAAAGCCCAACAAAATAGCGAAGGACAACCAAGAGAATTAACAACAAAACAACAAAAAACAAGACACCACAAAACCAAAACAGACCACCAAACCTCACGGTGGTTTAAATCCAAATTGTTCCAATGATTTTTGCTTCATAATGCGAAACTCCTTTTGCACTAAACTTCTTTTTTTGGAACAAGAAAAGTTCATAAGTTCACAAGCAGACCCATCATCCAACCCTAAATCCAAAGGGGTATCTATCACAAAACAATCTCAAGGAGCTTGCCTCCCGTTTCCTTCCTTATGTTCATACTCAATGGTGACATTGCAATTCTCATCAACAGCTGGCTCTTGTTACTTTTGCCTCCAAATGGAATGGTACTTCTTGTTGCTCAGGCAACCAATAGTAGCATGACCCACTTTGGAGCAATAATGGCAAATAATTGAAGATTTTTTGAATTCGATCTGCTGCACCCAATCACCAAATTTGGAAGATAAGGAGATCCAAGAAGGTAACCTCTTGTTTTCCTCCACAAGAACACAAAATCTAGCAAACAACAATCACTTTTTGAATTTTGTGACCGCATCTGCAGCAATGTGCTGCCCAAAAGTACTGGCAATACCCATAAAATTCTTTCATCCCAATACTCCAAAGGCAACCCCGACAATCTAATCCAAATCGGAAACTTAATGATGCTATCATTCATTGGGTAAACCAAGAGACCAATTTTTAAAATAGAGGCCATTCTGCCTGAGAAACCAAGGACCTTCCAGAAGAATCCTTGAATAATCATCCATATTGGAAAATGAAAATAATAAAAAATATTAAGCATAGAAACCACCTCAACTTGACCTCTTAGCTTCCATTTTTGAAACACCCATCTTTGTACAACATCAATGTTGCGACAATTATCGTAGAATCTCCCAACAAGTGAGTTTCTAAGCCAAGCAAATGTACAAAATGTTATTTTTTGTTTTATTATTTATTATTTACACACATGCATAATCCTTTGTCTGAACATATTCATTCTCTATTATATGCATAATCCTTTTTATGAACATATTCATTCTTTATTATATCCCAGAGTCTCCAAATGCAATCGAACATTTTGTAAGGATTTCAGGGTATTGAATACCAAAACCAAGATAATGTTGAAACACATGATGGGAATAAACTTCATAAACAATGGAACAATGAAACATAGAATATCAAATGACAATTAGTCTAATAAAGATTTATGGAATAAATAAAAACCAAGAATAGCATACACATTAACGACATATTTATCTTAGGAAAAATCCTTAGGATTAAAAAAAAAACCCAACTACAAAATATTGTATTAACTCAAAAGAGATTACAACATACAATGAGATATTAACATTGCATCTCAATTGTTCTGCATTTAGATTTTGAAGAACTTCTCACAACATTCCATGAAGTCTAATTTATACACAAAAATTTCCCATAACCAACACCAACACTCAATAAGTAGGCAAGTAGAAAGAAATTTATGCACCCAAGTGTCTCTAGATGGACATGCAAGTTGTGACCCTTCAACTTCCAAGTATCTTTCATATTACAACTTGACTCGTCAACTTCCAAGAATCAACGTGAGTCTTATGATAGCTCTATCTCTCATAATCATCATTCTTTGAATGAATTTATGAACCCTTAGATCTTTTATGTCAAATTAGAGTGAGAGTTGAGACTTAAGTATCATAGCCTTATTGTTATTGATAAACATGTCATTAACATATAAAATGATAACAATAAAATGATAATTAGATTTAGTTCTAATAAATCCCAACTTCAAAACATACATATCAAACTTATGATATCACATCTAGGTTGATTGTTTCAAGTTGTAGAGATACTTGCTTAATTTGCAAACCACATTTTCCTTACATTTGGGTTGACTATTTCAAGTTGCAGAGAGGCTTCTTTAATCTGCAAACTAGATTTTCGTTGACTTTTTCCACATGGTGCTTAGCGTGTGACATAGATTTCTTCCTCTGAATTACCATGCAAAAATTGTCTTAACATTCCTTTGCTCAACCTCTAGGTCATACACACCAACAATCTAATGGATGTAAGTTTTGCAACATGAGAGAACTTACCAAAATCAATTCCTTTAACTTGAGAACCTTTTGCCACTAATGGTGATGACTTGATGACACACGTCAATTTAATGGACTCAAAAAGTTTAAAATTTTGTGAGGTCAAAATTGAGGACAACAACTTGCAAAAGTTTAAAACTTTGATGCTCAATTGAAAATTCACTAGGATTCTTTGCCAAGACTTAGCCCATGATTTGAAACCTTTAACAAATCTTTTCAAAAGCCAAAATAGGTTAAATCACCATGCAAAAATGTTGTCTTAACACTAATTTGCTCAACCTCTAGGCCATACACAACAACAATCTAATGGATGTACGGTTTGCAACATGAGAGAAAATCTCACCAAAATCGATTTCCTTAACTTGAGAATAACCCTTTACCATCAATTTACCATCAAAATGAACTTAGTGAAAACTTGTTTGCATCTTATAGGTTTCCTTCCTTTAGGCAATTGAACCAACTCTTAAGTCTTGTTTTTATCAAAAGTCACCATTTCTCCATCAATGACTTCCTTTCAAGATTTATTCTCCTTTGACTCAATTGACTCCATCACGATTCTTGGTTCATCAACAAGAGCAAATAATGCAAAAATATGAGGAAAATTGGGTGGGATATACCTATCAAGTTCTTTCCTTTGCCAAGCGGACCTTCTCAAGAGTGAAGTGCAAGGTTCTTCTTTCTCCTTAGAAACCTCATCTTGATCACCTCCCTCTATAGGTGCCTCATGAATCTTTGGTTCATCCTCAATTACAATTTCCTTGGCCTTTTAGAGCGACTACACCTCCTTTTTGTCCTCATCTCTTGGTTGCTCAATTGGAAAAGACTTGATCTGTTTGAAGATCACATTTTGATTGTATGTTGTCATCTCTATCCTTCGAGATGTGCTTGGCATTTAATTTGTACTTGCTGATTTATCTACACAATTCTCACTAAAAAGAAAATTTATCATCTAAAGAGAGCATACCCTATTTCCCAAATCAAGCTTAGCACAAGCTTTGATACCCAATGTAAGGATTTTAGGGCATTTAATACTAAAACCAAGGTATTAAATGTTGAAACCCATGATCAAAACTAACTTCATAAACATTGGAACAATAAAACATAGATTTCAAATGACAACTAGTTCGATAAAGATTAATGCAATAAACAAAAAATATAGAATACAAACATGTTAACAACATATTTATCTTGGGGAAAATTCTTATAGGTAAAAAATCTAGCCACAAAATTAGTGCCACTCACTATATTAACTTAGAAGGGATTTGGGTAAAAAATTGAAACCACAAAATCAATGCCATTCATTCTATTAACTTAGAAGTGATCACAAATACAATAAGATTTTCATATACATCTCAAATGTTTTATGCCCATATTTTGAAGGAGTTCCAACAACACTATATCATGATCTCCCCACACAAGATCTCTTATACTTAACTGACATCAACACTCAAAAAATAGGCAAGGAGCAACAAATTTATGTGCCCAAGTGTCTTTAGATGGACACTCAAGTTGTGACTCCCGATGCTTTTTGTAACTCCTTTCATCATACTCTTACAATATAATCTCCATGTCATAACATACAATCCAAGTGGGAATGTGTTATACAAGGAATCTCATGGATTCCTCCAAGGGCAACTCCTCATTTAATGAGGGGCCAAATTTACAGCACATCATAAATATTAAAATATTACAAAGCTTGCAAAGTATGTAACGCACCTAATCTAAAGTATGTAACACACCTAATCTAACTATCTTAACACATTTCAAAGGGTGCAGTTTCTTGTTTATTAACAACAATTATAAATTAGTATATTGATATATTTTCTTTTTACATAATTCACTTTTTTAGACATAGTCCATGTACTTGACGTAATCCTCATTTCTTTTGATTTGTGATCATATGGAAAGCTTGTGAAGAGGGGTAGATGATATTCTTCCAACTTTTAGGATTTATTTAGAATGCTTCTATAGGTAGAGTAGGAAAAAGAGAGAAAGGTTTGGATGTGTTATTGTATTACACTTAACATGCTTGATTTATAAACTATTAAGGATATTCTTTACATTGGTTAGCAACTTATAGAATTTAGATAGAGTAAATTATGGAAGTAATTAAATTGTCTATTATTTGGAGTGTCAAATTGCAATTAAGAACAAGAAAAGATAGAACAATACAACAAACAATGGAGACATAATATACAATGTGAAGAAATTCCTTGTGGGTAAAAACTCCACCAAAATGTGAGTCACACTCACTTAAGTACTCTAAAATGACACTAATGCAAATGATCTCAGCCCATAAGATATCTAAGAGCTATCTCAAACAACTAAAAACTCTCACCAAGAGCAATTTGCAACTCTCCAATGAATTTTCTCTCACAATACAATCAAAATATATAAACACAACTCATAAATAACTTCCAACACAAGAGATACAAGACTCTTCAATCTCCATCTATGCTCAATTCAACCTCGTACATATTACTTATAGATTGCCAAGCATGAAGGAAAGTAAAATGACCACTAAAGACTAAGAGGAAACCAAAAATTTGAATTCTAGAACATTGAAAGACAAACTATTGCTTGTGACAAAATTGTTGCTTTTGGTAGACTAGTGATTACACAATAATTGCGACAATTTTGAAACCACCACAATGATTTCACCTTCACCGCTTGTGCCAACTAGCAAAATTTGCCACATAGGCTAAAAAATACATCTTGAACTGTTTTTTCATTAATCGATGTCTATATACTAATGTCCCATTTCACCTTGCACATATTCCAACATCAAAGAAACCAACTACTACCAAGAATCATGCCAAAGAACACAAAAAAATGGATCTTTTTTCGGATTTCACCTCCCTAATTAGGGAGCTTTTAGTCCTCAAAAGCTAGAGACTTAGCAAATGAGGGTGGTAGGACCCCTCAACAAGTGACATGTATGCCACTTCATATTACACTACAATATGAAAGCAAACTCGAATTGAATACAATTCTTTCTCCAAAGGTTTGGATAATATAATGAAAAATGAAAAATTACTTAAACTAGGGATAACGTTATCATCGTTGGTTTTCTCAATTGAAAAGACAAAAGTGTTGCCACCTATCTTTCCAAGATTTAGAGTCTTGAAGGTTTTCTTGCCACCATGACTAACATACGACATGAAAAATTTTCCTTCGTGATGACTTGGTCTTGTCCTCTCTCCTATAGAAGACAACTTTCTTGTTATACAAGTAGGGGTTGCCATACACAACTCCACAAATGTTTGTAGGAGCAACATCTACCAAAACTTCATTAAATTTAAACTTACCAACAACAAACTTCAATATATAGTCTATCAAGAAGAATTCAAGATGACCTCTCTTAATCCAACCCAAACTATAAGGCTTGCAGTGTTGAAATTCTTAGTGCAAGTAATTCTAGAATTCCTATCAAAAGCATCACTAATCTCCTTACCTTTAAGAGTTTTAGTCGAAATAGCAGCATCCTCTTAGCCCTTCTTTTCGTGTGGGTTCTTTTTTGGATGTAGTTTCTAACATGAACACTCAATGTGATTATCCCTAACTAGATTTCATAGTGCTTGTGGAATTCATTACCTTCATGTCCTTTTTATTAGCATTATATCCATTAGACTTTGAAGAAGGACAATCATCTATGTCAACCAACTTAGAGAGCAATATAGGCCTACGAAGATGACTATTCAAACCCCCTATGTATTTAATTAGGATTTAACATAGCATTTCTATGGAATTCACTAGTGTATTCTTGTACACTTTGATTTTCCTTTTGCTTAAGAATTTGTTTTTTATTAAGGGGTAAAAGCAGGTTTTTCTTAAGGAATTGTTATGCCATACTATTTTCTTCCTTATGACAATTCCAAGATATAATTGTTTCCTTATCAATTGCTTAAAATGTTCCCAAGAACTTATATAAGTTTGTTTTAAAGCCATGGAATACAAGAGACTTTCAAATCAAGTTAAGTCATGCTTTGCCAACTTTAGTCTAACAAATAGATTTTTTTGATCAAGTGTAAGAATATGCACACTAAAATATACTTTAAGTTGTGTTAGTAATCGAATTATTAAGTTTCTTTGCATCTACTTCACCTTCAAATGATGGAATTTCAATCTTTGCTTTTGCTTTAAACAAATGCTTGTTTGGAAGACTCTTCTCCACCTTAGGTGCTTCATCCTCATTGGAACTTTTATCTTTTTCTAATCTCTCTAAGAGGACTTGCATTAGACTCTTCAAGGTCTCCACTTGCAATGACACCCTCGATCCTAGATAACCTAGCTTTGGCATCATCATACTCTCCTTCCTTTGACACACTTCTCAATTCTCTCCACTTATGGAATTCAATGTATCTCTCCAAAGGTAGAGGCTTCTTTCCACTTGAATAGATTGTGGACATGAATATGTAAAATACTCACAACAACAACACTTTGTAATAGAATGAACTTTCTTTGGTACCACTTGATCCATAAACTACCAAGGATATTCCTTAAGTAAGTCACCAACTTATGAAATTTAGATAGAGTAAATTATGGAAGCAATTAAATTGTCTATTACTTGAACAATGTCACATTGTAATTAAAAACAAGAAAATAAAGAACAACACCATAAACAATGCAGATAAAAGAAATAATTTGGAGAAACATCTTGTGGGTAAATACTCTACCAAAATGTGAGTCACACTCACTTAACTACTCCAAAATGGCACAAATAAAAATGATCTTAGCCCATAGGCCATCTAAGAGCTCTCTCAAACAATTGAAAAATCTCCCCAAGATAAATTTATCTCTCTAATGAACTGACTACCCTAATATAGTCAAAATATGTGAGCATAACTCACCATAGCTTCCAACACATGGGATACAAGATTCTACAAGATTCATCTATGCTCAATTTGACCTCATAAATGTTATTTATAGATTCCCAAGCATAGAGGAAGCTGAAATGACCACCAAGGAGGATGAGGAAATTAAAAAAAATTGAATTCTAGAATGCAAAAAGATGTAGACTGTTGCCTATGACAAAATTGACCACTTTTACCACACTAGCAATTCACAATCATCACAATGAATTTGTATTTGTTGGGAAGGTGTTGTACAACTTGTATATAGAAATATTTGATATTTTATAATGTTTTGATCGATGTCTATGTGAGACTCCCCACATTAGGATTGGACAACATTTTCCTAGGGGAGGTTGTATATTATATTGCAAATATATTTTATATGGATGGCACATTTAGGGAGTCATGGTTTAGTGGGCACATGGTTTATTGGGCTCATTCATAAGTACATTTACTTTATTTAAGGTTTTGTAAAACACATTCAATATTGTGAAAAACATTTAATGCTTAGAGCACATGTTGTAAGCCACCTTGGACGTGATTATGCGTTGATTATTTTTTACTTTGGGGTTTATATAATGATAACAAAGGTGGCTAGGAAGTTTCTAGTGGGTGTCCTCTTGCTTTTCTATTGCCTATAAATAAGAGGCCTGGAATGGAGTTATTCACCATTCAATTAATTATCTTGTACTTTCTCATTGTGAGTGGAGCTTGGAGTTGCTTGTTGAGGAAATCTTGTGGAGCATGGAGTAGGATGTGTGACTCTCATTTGTTCTTGGATTAGCCTCATGGGAATGACAATAATAATTGATCATTGCTACAGACGAAGGTTGCATCTTGCTTGGTTTCTTCATTGGTTGAGAGTGTTGATCTCCATGTTAAGGCTTAGATCCTGATATTGTATTGTGAATATTTTTTTGCAAGAATTATATTGATTTGTGTTTTAGAGTCTAAATTTTTTCAAAAGAGTTTTCCCATGATATATTAGTGTCTCTCTTTTGTGTGGTTTCTCTTTTTTTCATTCTTATTATATGTGGATTATTTTGGAATGCTGCTATAATTTATAAATTAGTGATACCACTATGCCATCTTTCCTTATAGGGTTAATGTGGAATTATTTCTTAGTATGGTTAATGTAGGAAACTGTCTATATTTTGTGACATTTGGTATGAGGATTTGTCTATGATTTTGGTATTGGTAATGCATAATTCTTTTCATTTGGCATTAGAGCCTATTTTAGAGCTAAAGGAGAGGACATCTTCCTTGTGGTATTAATCCTTGTTCTAGTGCGAGTTGGTTGTAGTTGATCTTGTTTTAGGATATAGTTATGGTGATCACTTCTAGAATGGAGGTGGAGAGGATTAATAAAAAGCGTTTTGAGCTTTAGAAACTCACGATGGAGGATTTACTTGATTGTGACAAGTGGATTGTGGTTCATGTTGCTAGTTTCCTTAGAGTTAATCCTTACACTATTGGAGTTAGTCATGCAGTAGCTTGTATCTCCTATTTGGTAGTTTGGATAAGTCATTGATTATGTGGAAGTTGTGAAGTTGGTCATTTGGTGACTTGGAAGCTTCTAGACAACTCCTTGAATACTTGGTTGCATAGAAGTTGTGGAGTTGGTCATATAGTAAACTGGAAGCTCCTAGACAACTTGATTCTTCTAGTTGCATGTACTAGATGGAGGAGCTGGTCATGTAGTGACTTTGACCTAGAGCTCTTAGATGCACATAATTGGTGGAGATTGTGGAGTTAGTCATTTGGTGGCCTAGAGCTCCTAGGTAGCTTCCTGGTCCTTTTGGATGTATTTACTTGCATGTTATAAATTCATGGTGTTTGGATCTATGGGTTACAGATCTATGATATTTTATCATCTAGAATGTGAATCCTTGATCCTAAGATTTTTAGGTGTTTTGGATGTGTTAATGGATTCAGATTTGCATGTGTGCCTTTGATATGTATGGTTTTGCAGGTTTTACATTTAATCAAAACTTGTGGTTTTGCATATATGTGGAAAATTGTTTTTTGGAGTGTAATTTCGAGGGGTGTCTAGATGGAGATAGTTTCTTTTTCACATGCATATTTCTTGCATGGTTGGTTTTGTAGGTTTTCCTTATAAAATTTGTGGTTTTGCCAAGTTGTAGAAGATTATTTTTTGGCTAATAATTCTTGAAGGTTTTTTGGATAGAGACAATTTCAGATTTGCATGCATGCTTTCAACCATGATTAGAGGCTTGTTCATTAGTCTCTAGTTCCTTTGCAATTGTTCTAAAGTTATAAACTTTTCACATATTGGATTTGAGGATGTTTTGGATTTGATGTTCTTGTTGTGGAAAGAATTTACATTGTGCCTTGGTTTTGTTGTTGCCAATGAAGGTTTGAATTCACATCTTTTTTTGTGTTTCCATGTTCACGTGGATCCAGGTTGCATTGTTTTGAAAAATGTGAGTTTTATAGTTTATTTGTGTAGGAGCATTAGCCATGCTTTCTATCACCTCTGTTGGAGCCCACATGTGTGTAGTATGTGGTTGTGGGTGTCATGTTTGTGTACTTGTGTATTGCACAAAGAACTTGGGAGTATATATATAGAGTGTTGATGGTGTCAAGTGTGTCCAACAGGGAGGTGTGCCATGATAATGATAGAGGTGAGCTATTGGTTCTTTTGACCATCTTGGTTATTTGTTGTAGATTGTCTGGGTGCCATGGAGTTGTGGATTCTAGTTTGTTGGCCTTTGGCCATCATGGGGAATTGGCATGTAACTGAGTTAGTAGAGAGGCATGAATATGGATGGTTGAGAAGATCTTTCATAGGTCTCCCAGATAGAAGAAATTGTGATCTTTTGGTTTTGAGGACATGGACAATGTTAAAATGAGATGCTTTGGATTTGATCATGTTCTAGTGTGAACTTTTATGTAGGTACATAGTAGGTTGTAACAAATTATTTTCTACATTGAAGATGGTGACTATGATGCCATGCAAAGATTCCATGCATGGTGGACATTTTGACATGACGTGGTTGTGTTTGTGAGTTTGTCACAAGGATATCATGATGTCAATAGGAGTTTTGGTAGTGATATGGATCTATTGACTTGACAGATGTTCTTTTGGCATTGAGGACAAGTAATATTGTGCTATGGAGGACTTTGGATCACATGTAGGGTTCTTGGCATGATATTGTTGCTTTTGAGCAAATCTGTCTTGGTGCCATGAGGGAGTTCCTAGAGTTTGCAGTGAGAACATTGACCATGATTTGGAGATAATCTTCTAGTGTTGAGTATAATGATCATTTTGCCTTGGAGAGTGATGTCTTGGATATTGTGCTGTTACTATATGGAGTTTAATAAGCATGAGATGATTGGAGGTGTACCTGTATTTCTAGATAGATTAACGTGAGGCTGGTCATCTCCAAGGTGTTAGAGATCAAAGGTTGGAACGAGATAAGTCACGTGATGAGTTTTAGTAAGAAGGTTGAGTTGTCCACACCTGAGATTGGACATGATTTCAACATGGACCTGATGAGGAGATTGTTTTGAGACATTCAGAGTGACTCAAAGCACCACAAGATGAGGAGCAATCTCATACCTAACTCTCAAGGAGGTCCACTCAGTAGAGAATACAACTTGATAGGTATAATCCACCTAGTTTTTAGATGCATTTTGTTTTTGTTGTCTTCTATAGGTCTTGAGCTATGGATTCATTTTTAAGGATGAGTTAGAGGAGTACAAGGCATGGTTACTATTAGTGGCTATGGTTTGATTCCTTGGTTGTGAAAATGAATGTTGGTGAGATCTCTTTAGTTGAGAAGTTCCACTTTTCAATTTTTTGATCTATTGTTGCTTGTTTGACCTTAGGGATGAATTGTTAGATGTGGAGAGAGCTTTTTGAATGGGGGAGGAGGAGATCTATGGTACATAGTTGGAGCACTTTTGTTGGTGTTGGAAGGACATGATTTACAATGTTCTTTTACACCAGATGAGATAGAGGATATGAGCCATGTCATGAGTACCAGGTAGTCTGCTATGATTTGCACTAGATTGGACATTGCCTAAGCAGTGGGAGTTCCGAGGAAGTATATGTGTGCATGTTGGACAAAGAGTGTTGGACTATGATGTAGAGGGTCTTCAGGCATCTTAGAGACATGGCTTTGTGTTTGATTTGCTACCTTGGAGGATGGACCTCGAGCAAGATAAAAAAATATATAGGGATTCTATGGACAAGAGACATGGATAGTAGACAATTTAATTGAGGATATGTGGTTACCTTATTTTGTGGCATGGTTGGTTGGATTAGCAATGGATAGGTTGTAGTTGATTTCTCAACTACACTTTTAGACGTAGAGTATATAGCATCTACTTAGGCTTGTTAGGAGGGGATTTGTCTTTGGGAAGCATGTTTAGATATTGGGTTAGAAGAAGGATTCAATGTAATGTCAAAGTGTTATTAGTGTGGTAGAGAACATTACTTTTCATATGCAGTAAGAGCACATTGATGTGTAGTTTTCGATGTTGTAGTTGCTTTGGTGAAGCCCATGAGCATAGAGAAACACAAATAATGCAAGATGATCATAGATATGTTTGCCCTTTGCAACATGCTTGTCTGTCATTGGCCCTTTCATGTTTGGTCCCTTATGCCATGTATACAACAAGTGGGAGCATGCTGCACACCTTGAATATAAAAATATTTGATATTTTTTAATGTTGTTGTCCATGTCTACTGGGACTTCACACATTGGGATTGGGCAATACTTTCTTAGAGGAGGTTGTATATGACATTGCAAATGTATTTAATGTGGGTGGCACATTAAGATTTTCATGGTTGAGTGACCACATGGTTTATTGGGTTCATTGAGAAATGCATTTAAGTTATTTGAGGTCTTGTAAAATGTGTTTTGATATTGTAAAAAGCATAATTTAATGCTTGGGGCACATGTTGTAAGTCACCTTAGAGATGCTTGTGCATTGATTAGTTTTTTCTTTGGAACATTAAGCAATGGGGGTAAAGGTGGCTAGGAAGCTTCTAATGAGTTTCCTCTTGCTTATTGCTCTCTTTTCCATAGATAGGAGGCTTGGGATGGAGTTATTCATCATTCACTTTATCATCTTGTACTTGCTCAATGTGAGAGGAGATTGGAGCTTGTATTGAGTTGCTTGTTGAAGAGATCTTGTGGAGTATGGAGTGGGATGTGTGGTTTTTATTTATTCTGGGATCAGACTCATGGGATAACAACAATAGTTGCTCACTGCTATAGAAGAAAATTGCATCTTACATGGTTCTTTCTTTGATTGAGAGTGTTGATCTCCATGTTAAGGCTTGAAACTTGATATTATATTGTAATTGTTTTGTTGTTGGCAGTACATTGATTTGGGTGTTTTGGAGGTTGGGTTCTTCATGAAAGAGTTTTTCCAAGGTATATTAGGGTTTCTTTATTTGCATGGTTGTTTTTTCTTTCATTCTTATTATATGCAGTTTATGTTGGAATGTTGTTGAAATTTATAGATCAGTGATACCACTATGACATCTTTCTTTTAAGGTTAATGTAAAATTATTTTGTACCATGGTTAATGTAGAAAACTATCTATATTTCCTTACACTTGATATCTATTTAGTATTAGAACCATGCTAGAGAGTACAAAAACTAGATCTATTTTTGGATCAATATTTAATGGTGGCAAAAATAGAGAAAATTTTGGACTTGTGTTAGACCATTTACATGTTGAATCAATATTTAGGTAGGCACAAGTAGTAGGGGGAGGAAACTACCATTTTCCTTTGATCTACATTGCATTATAGGAATTCTTCTTGATAAAGGTGGGAATATTTCCTACCTTTATGTGCGCCCATCAAAGGTTGATTTGATAATATGCTCAATAAGAGAGCTACTACTGGTACAATGTCAATAGTGAAGAAAGCTTTGGAATGTTTTACTCCATGTAGACTAGACTAGTGATTAGATTAATTCCATTTGCATGGTGGGAAGCTCATTTGGAGGTTTATTTCATTTATGGTTTTTATGACTATGGATTCTCTTGAATACCCCTGTACATGTTAGATAGTACACTATCGTAATACAAATTCGACAAATACACATTGCTGTATTGCTGTTGTTTACTTTGATTCAAGGTTCCAAAAAGTGTCATTGAGCTGTGAGAATGTTCCATAATCATCTTTTGAAGAGTAGTAATTGTTTGAGCTATGGAAACAACACAAATGTTAATGCAAGGGAACATTGCGCTTAGCTTTTTTGGGGGCTACTCTCTAAATGCATTAAAAAATTAGTTTGACAAGGCAGATAATTAGCATATTAGTTTCTTTGGAACTATTGCTCTTTTATGTTAATTTATCTATTAATGGCAAGAATTTTCTCATACACAGTGTAGTGTATGGTTAGAATTCAAAATGGAAACAAAGATGACAAGATATGCTTCCTAATTCTAAACTCACACAAAACAAGGGTTAGAGCATAAAATGGGAAGTAAATAAAATGATGTAAACTTAAGACAAAATTATACCTTCTATAATGTGGCGATTGGGAATTAAGGTGTCTCAACCTTTGCAAGTTCCTAATGTTGTATTTATTTATTCTTGCCTACTATTGTAATTTTCTATATAAATTTTGTCCTCATATGAGGAGGTAGGCGTCCCATGTTGACTTGGCATGTGTCGGCACCTTGTGGTCATGTGTCATGAGTTATGACAAATTCTATGACATGTTAGAGTTGAAATGACAAACATGCAACATGGCAAATTTTGGTGACTTTGTTAGTCGTGATTTCCTACCAAAGTAATTAATAAAGGTGTCAGTAGTTAGTTTGTTATTGACCGACATAAAAAAACCAACGTTGGATAACTGCCAAAGAGGCTTGATAAATAAGCAGTGTTAGAAAGAAATGTAAAAGAGATACTAGTTTGGAGATTCAGTCCTTAGTCAAGTCTTTATAGTCAGTTTATACCCGTCAAGTAGCTAGAGATTGATAGTAAAACATAAAGAATAACCAAACAGAGCATTACATATACATCAAAATAAGATAACACACATAGTTACCCAGTACTAATAGATCTTCATATATATATATATATATTAACAACAACCAAATGTATACATCATTGATCCATCCTCCGACAGGTCTAAGTCTCTGCCTCACTAGTTACATACATGACTTCTATGTCATTGTTCACATTAGAATACACTCCTATTCTCCTATCATACTTGATTCCATTCTATTATATCATATCTCTTTATATATACTATATCTAATATATCTAGGGATGTGTTATTCATCATCTTTTGTCGGCTTCGGTCTCCGCATAATGTGTAATCTCCTCTAGTCAGCTCTGTTTTATGACAAGTAACCTGCTAACAAGCAGCTGGAGAATGTGAAAGGTCACATGATGTGAATGAGAATCAACATTTGTGTACCCCTGAAAGAGCTTGCATTGCAAGTGTGTTGTAATCATCTTTTGATTTGATAATACATTGTGCAGGTTTTGGAGTGTGGGGTTTTTTTACTTGAAAGGGTCTTCCCCACATATATCTTATGTTTTGAGCTTTGTACTTGTTTTTGATGTTTTATTACCTTTCTATTAATGTGCATCTAATAACCTGCAACTAGTAAAGATTGAAATTTGCATAACTTTCCTCATTAGATCAACGTAGTAAGCTGTTTTCGCATACCTTGCTTTCTTTTAGTTGGTATTAGACCACGATCACCTTTGGTTCTAGCTGTTGGGTAGAGGGTTTTTTGAGCTAATTTTCATTTTGAGTGGGAGCTTGTGTAGAGGATTTTGAAATCTTTATTGCAGGAAAGCGATGGTGAGCACATCTGGGAGGTTTGAGATAGAGAAGTTTAATAGAGGCAACTTTGAGTTGTGGAAACTCAAGATGGAGGACTTATTGGTGGATAGAGATCCATGGCTTGCAGTATCTAGAACCATGCCATTAGACATTAAACAAGAAGATTGGGATCTGATGGATCAGAAGGCTAAGGGTTTGATAAGACTCTGTTTGGCTGATTCAATGCTCCTGAATATCCATGAAGAGAAGACGGAAAAATATCTTTGAAAGAAACTTTGAGATGTCTATCAGGCTAAATCCCTGGTGAACAAGTTATTCCTACGAAAGAAATTGTATTCTTTGAGGATGGAAGATGGAGGATCTATCGCTGATCATTTTAATACTTTCAATATGCTAGTTGCCTAGTTGACCTCTATTAGTGTGAAGATGAAGGAAGATTGATGTATGACATTGTTGTGTTCCTTACCAGATTTGTGGGACCACCTTGTTATGGCCATTGGGAGTACCACTACCACCTTCAAGATGGATGAAGTGGTTTCTTTGTTGTTGTCTAAAGAGATGTGGAGAAAATCTTCCAAGTCGACTAAGGAGGCTCTTGTGGTTCATGGTAGATCTAAAGAGAAAGGGAAGAAAAAGGAAGATCCAAATCCCATGGGAGATCTAAGTCTCCTAGAAAGTCCAAGGCTCTGTGTTGGAACTGCGGCAAACCTGATCACTTCCGCAAGTAGTGCAAGGATGAGAAGAAGAAAAAGAAGAACTATGATTCAGATTATGACAAATCCTCTCAAGATGATGGAGAAGCGTTTGTTGTTGCTGTGGCAACACATGCATCTAAGGATGTATGGCTTATTGAATTTGGTGCGTCTTTTCACATGACCGCTCATTAGGGCTGGTTTTCAAAGTATGAAGAATATGATGGTGGGAAGGTGTACTTGTGTGATGACTCTCATTTGAAGATTATTGGCTGTGGAAGAGTCTTGACTCAATTCCCTGATGGACGAGTGAAGGGGATCAATGGTGTTATACGTATCCCTGGTTTGGCATGCAACCTATTATCTGTAAGTAAGTTGAATGATGTGGGTGTGTAGGTTGTTTTCTTGAATGGAGGATGCAAGATGACTAGAGGAGCTATGGTGCTAGCTAAGGGTGTTCGGATTGGCACTCTCTTTCAGCTTGATGCATGCATGGTACAGTGCAATAGTGCCTTTGTTTCAAAGAAGAGAACTTCAGAGTCTTCATCCTCACCATTGGAACCAACAACGAAGAGGGCTGTTGCATCTACTTATAATGGTCATGCTTTCTGGGTACCTAAGGGTGCTCATTTTATGGAGGTGAAACTTCCAGTTGGGAAGATAATGTTATGGCACCAAAGGCTTGGTCACATTGGTGAAAAGGGTTTGAGGACCCTGAAAAATAAAAAAATCGTTGAGGGTATGAATGATTGTAATCTTGAGTTTGATTTTTGCGAACGTTGCATCTATGGTAAACAAAATCATGTTTAGTTTTATTCCAGTTATTACAAATCTTCTAAAGTGTTGGACTTGATTCATTTTGATCTGTTTGGTCTAGTTAATGTTCCTTCGATTTTAAAATTTGTTTACTTTGTTTCATTCATTGATGATTATAGTAGGACATGGGTGTATTTCCTTAGAAGCAAATCTGAAGTCTTTAGTAGATTCAAAGAGTTCAAAGCTCTTGTAGAGAATTAGAAGAATAAAAAGATTAAGTGTTTGAAGACTGATAATGGTGAAGAGTTTTGTTGAACTGATTTCAACAAGTTCTGTAAAGAACAAGGGATTGAGAGACACAAGACAACTCCATATACCCCTCAACAGAATGTAGTTGCAGAGAGGATGAACAAAATGTTGATGAAGAGAGCAATGAGTATGCTAAGTGGAGCTGGGCTTGACCAAAAGTTCTAGACTGAAGTTGTTGCTACCACTTGTTACTTGGTTGACAGGTCTCCTACATCGACGCTTGTTGATAAGACATCCATGGAGGTGTGGTCTGGTAAAAAACCTTCATTAAGACACATTTGAGTATTTGGTTGTGAGCCATATGCACATGCGCCTAAAGAGAAGAGGTCTAAGTTGGAGAACAAGGCTATAAAGTGTATCTTCATCGGTTATGGCATCAATGTGAAAGGGTACAAGCTTTGGGATCTAGTGGCTGAGAGAGTTTTGTATAACAGAAGTGTGATCTTTAGAGAGCTCAATCCTTCTTCTATTGTCCTACAACCAGAGAAAGAAGAAGAGAAGGATGGTGTGGTTCAGATTCCTACCACCCCTAAGAAAGTTGAATTGAAGACATTTGTTGGCCCTGATGATGAGGAGAGCTCTAGTAGCTCTAAAAGTTTAGAAGAAGATGAAGAACCTCAACCTCAACCTTTGAGGAGGTCCACGCAGATAAGGAGACAACCTGATAGGTTTGATTATTCATTGCATAATTCTAGTTGTATTTTTTCTTTGATTTCTAACATTGATGAGCCTAGGACCGTAAGTGAGGCTATGGGTATGAGTGATGCAGATTCTTGGAAAGAGGCCATGGAAGAAGAGATGGCTTCCTTGGAGAAAAAATAATACTTGGGATCTAGTGCCCTTGTTTGATGGACGTAAACTTGTTGGATGCAAATGGGTGTTCAAGAAGAAATTTGATTCAGATGGTAGTGTTGAGAACTTTAAAGTAAGGTTGGTCACGAAGGGTTATTCCCAGGTTGAGGGAATAGAATATGGTGAGATTTTATCTCCCCTTGCAAAGCTGACATCTGTCAGATTCTTGTTATCACTTGCTGCAACATACGATTTAGAAGTTGAACAGATGGATGTGAAGACAACTTTCCTTAATGGTAATTTGGAGGAAGAAATCTATATGTCACAACTAGAGCACTACGTGGTAAAAAGTAAAGAAAATCTGGTTTGCAATTTGAAAAAGTCTTCGTATGGTTTAAAGCAATCTCCTAGGATGTGGTACTAGAAATTTGATAGCTTTGTGTTGAGTTTGGGATTTCTGAGATCGAAATCAGATCATTGCGTTTACTTTAAGATGGATAATAATCGCATTCTCATTATTGCATTATACGTTGATGATATGTTGTTCACTGGAAATGGTAAGAATTTGATTTCTAATTTGAAGTCTTAGTTGTCAGCACAATTTGAGATGAAAGATTTAGGGGCAGCCAGATACATCTTGGGAATGGAAATCATAAGAGACAAAGCTAATAGAAAACTGTGGTTAGCCCAGAGTAAGTATGTGAACACTGTGCTGGAAAGATTCAACATGGTAGCTTGTAGACCATTGACTGTTCTTGTTATGATGGGGACAAAGTTATCTATTACAGATTGTTCGAAGTCTCATTCTAAGATGGAGGATGTGAGTAGAGTTCCTTATGCTAGTGCGGTTGGTAGCTTGATGTATGCTATGGTCTGTACAAGACCAAACATTGCCCAAGCAATGGGAGTCCTTAGTTGATTTATAGCTAATCCTAGATGGGTACATTGGGATGCAATGAAGAGAGTGTTTAGATACTTGAGGGGTATTTTTGAGTATTCCTTATGTTATCATGGTTATTCTACAAGGGATTGACATTCACTTTGTATTCAAGGATTTGTGGATTTAGATTGGCCAGGTGACATTGACATCAGGAGGTCTACCTGTGCTTATGTGTTCACTATGTTCAGTGGTGCTATTAGTTGGATGAGTAAGCAACAACCTATGGTTGCTTTGTCCACTATTGATGCAGAGTACATGGCAACAACTCATGCTTGTAAAGAAGCCATTTAGCTTAAAATATTATGTTCTAATCTTGGGTTTGATGCAGGGCAGATTACCATTGTTGTGACAGTCATAGTGCCATATGTTTGGTGAATAATCCTACTTTCCATGCGAGGACGAAGCATATTAATGTCCAGTACCATTTTATTTGTGACATGGTAGAGGATGGGAAGGTGAATTTGGAGAAAGTTGACACTTTGATGAATGTTGTAGATGCCTTGACAAAACCTGTGAGCACAAAGATGTTCAGATGATGTTAAAAGTCTATGGGCCTCTCGGTCCTTAGCAGTTAAATCTTGTCATTCTCTTAGCTCTTGAAAGGTGTTCGACAAGTGGGAGAATGTTGGGAATTAATGCATCTCAACCTTTGCAAGTTCCTAATGTTGTGTTTATTTATTCTTGCCTACTGTTGTACTTTTCTATGTAAATTTTGTACTTATACGAGGAGATAGGCGTCCCATGTTGACTTGGCATGTGTCATGAGTTATGACAGATCCTATGACATGTAAGAGATGAAATGACATACATGCAACAAGGTAAATTTTGGTGACTTTGTCAGACACGGTTTCCCCCCAAAGTAATTAATAAAGGCGTAGGCAAGTAGTTTGTTATTGGCCGACATGGAAAAACCGACATTAGATAAATGCCAAAGAGACTTGATCAATAAGTGGCTGGAGAATGTGAAAGGTGATGGGATGTGAATGAGAATTGACATTTGTGTACCCCTGAAAGAGCTTGCATTGCAAGTGTGTTGCAATCATCTTTTGATTTGATAATACATTGTGCAGGTTTTGGAGTGTGGGCTTTTTTACCTGAAAGGGGTTTCCCCATGTATATCTTGTGTTTTGAGCTTTGTAATTGTTTTTGATGTGTTATTACCTTTTTGTTAATGTGCATCTTATAACCTGTAACTAGTAAAGATTGAAATTTGCATAACTTTCCTCATTAGATCAACATAAGAAGCTCTTTCCACATACCTTGCTTCTTTTTAGCAATGTGCTCCAAAATGATATAGAGGTGGATGCTCTTTGCTAGAATACTACTCAAACCGACAACATAAGGATAGGATGGTGGATAATTGCTCAAGAAAATAGTAGCATGATGACAATGCATGAATAGTTGATGGAATGAGAGGGACAAGCCTTTCTTAAACAAGGTTTTTGAATAAGAGATGGAGGGCTAGGATGTAAGGATGAAATCAATGGTTGAGATTTGTTTGCACATGGATTGATGAGGTGGAAGACCAAGTGTGCTCACACATTTGAGCAAGGCGTGGGGGATGAATCAAGGTTGAGGGATGAGGTGGAAGTCAAATATGCTTCCAAGTTGGCATGCTCACACATGTGTGGGAAAGGAGTGGAATGAGAATTAAAGTTATTTAATTAAGTTGGTTTAATTAATTAACCTTAGGGAGGAATGGGAATAATTAATTGTGGAGGGTAATTAATTAATTAATGACTAATAAATTATGAGAAGGCATGTTAGATGTGAGGATAATTAATTAAATAGTTGCTTTTGTAATTAATTTGTAGGAAATTAGTAAGATGGGTATTAGTGGTGAATTTGGGGTGTCTACACATAGAATACATGCCCTTGAATAAGCTTGGGTTGAAATTGTGATGGTGTTACTTGAGAGTATCCTTTGTTTTTAGGCATGATTAACTCCTAACTAATATCAAATTAGGTCTTGTTGAAAATATAGTTGGAAATTATGGAACATATGGTTACTAGCATTTTGTACAAATGTATTGTCATCCCATGGTTTTCTCTTAGGTAAAACTTTTGAAGTTCATATTTATTAAGGCAGGTGGAAAGGTTGATGACTGACAAACACATATAATCTGAAAGTGTTTTGGCCTTTTCTACTATATGTTTCAGAGAGAATGTTATATTTTTATTAGGCCTGATGGTCTGTCTTGGAACTTTTGGAAAATAAAAACATTTTCTATAATGTAAATGCCCTTGGATTTTGAAGCTTGAGTTTGTACTTTGTAGTGATAGGTAAGCAACTAATGATAGGTAAGCAACAAGACTAGTAGATCACTACTTAAGGAACTATAATCAAAACAAACATTTTATTATTATTAAAGAAATAATTTAACTCATAAATTTTTGAAGATAAATTAATTAATTACTATTAATATCAAATATTTGATGAATAAGAATTCATAATGATAAATATCTTAAAAGTAAATGTTTATAGTTTAAAATAATAAATGTAAATATTTAGTTTTAGGTTTGATGTAGAATATGATTTTTTTGATGCTTCAAAGTAATTAATCACTATTGTAGAAAATTAGGCCTTATTAGATAATTTGTAGAATCTCTATTCTTCTTTCTAGGTCATTTTTGTGACTGCGGAATCAATTTTACGAGTGTAGATTTGAAACAAATTTGTGAATGTGATTTCTACCCACAAATTTGATCTTTATTAATTTTAAAATTTTACTTTCACTTGCCTAAAAATACTTAGTTTATTCTTGCCTAAAATGATTAGGTCCAGGATCATTTGTGTGGCATCTATGAGTAGAAATAGGAAAATACCAAAAATTTAGTTTTTTTGGTATTTTCTACATTTTAGTAAATTGAATTCTGCTAAAATAGCTAGAAGTTATGACCCTAGCAAGGGGAAGATCAAAAATTTCATAATTTTTCAAAAATTTAAACTTTTGTAAATAGTTTTCACCTTCCAAGAGCTCTTTTTGAATTCCAAGGGTACTGTGACCCTTCATATTATATGTAAGCCTATATATTTTGAACTGAAATGAATAAAAATTAGTTTTTGGAGGCAATTCACAACTCTTAGTGAGTTTGCATACTTGCATAAACTCATTTCTTCTTTGTTTATTTTATTGCATTACAATGCCACAGGCTCAACACTAGGTATTGTCCAGATCAGTGGTATCAGAGCCAGGTTCTATTTGGGTTTTAGCCATGAGCATTCAAACGATATAACCTCAGCACAAAATATTTCTGAGTTTTGTCGACAACATCGAAAACCTATCAGGATATCTCTTATTTTTCACATAAAGTGCACAGATTTTGATAAAAATAGATCACAAATCCACATCCCTATTTTTGCCTCTATTTTTTTTTTGCCTTTTCAGAGCAGTTAACGAAATCGGGTATATCTTTTTCATCCAGACTCTATTTTGCACAAACAAGATATCTCTAGAAAGAGGACTCAGAGCACTTTCTAGTGGTGTAGGTAATTGTTTTTGATTTTTTCTCAACTACTTGTTGTTTTCACCAGAAGTCATATTTTTTTCAGCATTGCCCTCAGTGTTTTGGGCATATCTTTTGCATACAATGTCAAAATTGGACAAATAAAATATTGTTGGAAAGGTAATTCAGTCCCCCACACAGCCATTAGATTATCTTCCTTTGAGGCACACTCAATAAAAAATTTTAGAACGGGATGATCATTCATATCCTTTCAAGGCGATGGTTGAAGAAGCGTTAACAAAACAACGTGAGGAGATGATGAGTCAGTTCTCTCGTCTGCTGCAACAAAATCAAGGAAATCAACAACCCAACATGGGAAGAGTACCATTTGGTGGTCACACTCCTTTCAAGGTACAGGTAAATTTTGATATTCCAAATTTTGAAGGCAAAATAAATGCAAATGTTGTTGATGATTGGTTGTCAAAACTAGAAAAATATTTTTCTGTGATTCACTTCTCTAATGGTGAAAAAATAACCTTCGCTCTCCTCAAAGCTGAGCATCATGTAAAACAATCATAGGAAAATAAACTATTGTCTAGAGAAAACCTTGAGTTTGATGGAGAAGTAGAGGATGATCCCACTTGGGGAGAGTTTGTGGAACATATCAAGGAAGAATATTATCCTAAAAATTCATACGAGGATAAGTATATGGAGTAGCAGATGCTTCGTCAACAGAAAGACTAATTTGTTCAGGATTACACTAATACATTCCATGCTCTTTCAACAAAGCTTGGCATCATTGATACATAAAAACATCGAATTTTGAAGTACCGTAGAGGGCTTCGTCGCTATATCGAAACAAAGATGGATTTTCTCACTATTGAGACTTTGGGGACTACCTACAAATATACAGTAAAGATTGAGGAAAAATTCAAACAAAAGGGAAGAAAAGATTATTTTTCAAATAATAAACTTAAGAATGAAGGTGGCAACAAATCCATGGGAAAACAACCAGCTAAGGATCCCTCCTCACAAGCATCATCAACAACAAACAAGAGTGAAAATAAGATGTGTGAATTCCATAGAAGCCCATGACATAACATGAAGGACTGTCGAGCCGTCAAGATGTTGATGACAGGGTTACAAGAAAGGAATCTGAACTTGAACCATTGCTTGTAGACTCTTTTGAGCAAAGAGATGGTGACCAAATAATTGAAGCTGACCCATATGCCATAGTTGCCACTGCCAAGATTTTGCCTCATTTATTCCACTCACAAATTAGTTCTTATGCTACCTGGTTTACATGTGATAGGGATACCTTGTGTCAAACTATGGAAGGGATGCCAGGTCAATGACTTTTGAATAAGATTTAGGACAAGTAGTCATGTTTGTGCCCTAGAATTTTAATGCAATTCTAATATTACTAGATGATTCTTTTTGTTAGAATCTAAAAAGATGAATAACTCAAAATATAATGCAATGAATAGATAGTAAACTGTAAATGTAAATGATAAAGAGACCAAAATAACAAAACAAAATTCTAGTCTTCAAGAGAAAAATGCAAATTCTCATAAAGAAAAATAGAATTAGGAGAATGTAAAAGAAAATAATTGCATGAATCAATACACAAGACTAGCTAGGAGGTGAGTATATATTGAAAATGATAGATGGGAGAGGTGACAAATACACCCAATGGGAAGAGTCCACCATAATAGCCTAAAATAGGCAAGTGTAACTCCCAAGATGTCGACACATCGCACCCACTCACACTAATACTCAATTTATTAATACTAAGTAAGCTTAATTAGAAGTGTAGGAAAAACCTAGGAAATAGGTAAATAAATAACCCACTGGGAAAATAAAAACCTGCACTAACACCCCCCTTAAGGACAACATAGGTAGGTAAAAAGATGGGTCTTGACAATTGAAGCTTGATTAGGTACCCATGTACATGAAAATCCCCCCAGAAAAGAGAGAATAGCCCCCCCCTCCAAATAGAGAGATAAAAGACCCCCCATAGTAGAAAGAGTTAGGATCCAAGTGTAAGGAAGGAATAGGTAGCCTCGCAGAAGGTGAAGCCTCTTGCATCCCCAGTAAAGATTGCAGATTCAGATACTTGCTTTCTATGAAGGGTTTGGTGAAGATATCGACAACTTGCTCGAAAGTCAAGCAATAGTGATGGACTAGATTTTGTGAGACCTGAATAGCACTCTAGTTGTCAGAAAATATGACTGATGGTCGTATGAACTGAATACCAAACTTAGTGAGAAGATTTTGAAGCCAAATAGCCTCAGTGGTGGTATTCACAACCCCTCGATACTCAACCTCAGTAGAAGATAGAGCAATAATGGACTGATTTTTACTTGAGCATCAAACATGACCCAAACCAAGTGAGAAGCTATAACTTGAAGTAGACTTGCAATCTTGAGAATTGCCTACCCAATTTGAATCTATGAAGCTCACCAAGTTGATATCAATGCCCACTATGTAGTGAATCCCAAAACTATGAGTACCCTAAATGTAGTGAAGAATCTGCTTCACTACTTTCCCATGTAGCTCATGGGGCTCTTGCATGAATCAAGAGACCATGCTTACAACATATGAAATGTCAGGTCTCGTATGAGTCAGATAGATGAGACTCCCAACATGCTATCGGTACAAAGTGCCATCAACGAAAGGTGAAGAACACCGAGTCTCAAGTTTGACTCTAGAAAGAAAGGGAGTCGGAGTAGGCTTACATCCATCCATATAAAACCTTGAGAGAAAATATAGAGCATACTTGGACTGTGTGATGGTGATCCTGGAAGTAGATTGGAAGATCTCAATCTTGAGAAAGTAGGGAAACAAGCCCATGTCAGTTATCAAAAACCTGTCATATAGGGCAATTTTCACAGTCGCAATGGTGGATGAAAAACTCCCTATGATCAATAAGTCATTAACATAAAGAACCAAAAAGAGGAGTGAATCATCCTACTACAAAATGTGGATGTTTGGATTAGAATGACATCAAGAGAACCCAAGTGTGAGAAGGAAGGAATCGATCTTGGCATACCAAGCTCAAGGGGCTTGTTTCAAGCCATAGATAGATTTTTAGAGTTTGCAAACTAAAGAAAAGTTTTGGACAAAAACCTATGGCTGCTCCATGTATATCTCTTCCTCAAGGTCTCTGTGAAGAAAAACACTCTTCACATCTATCTGGAGAACCTTCCATTGATGTGCTGCAACGTACCAAGGGTGGGTTTGATGTACTTCATCTTTGATACAGGGGCGAAGGTCTTAGAATAATTAACATTAGGAACCTAGGAAAAACCCTTTGTAACTAACTGTGCCTTATGTTTATCTATTGACCCATTTGGTGCAATTTTTTTCTGATAGATCCACTTGCATTGAACAAGTTTTTTTCCCTTAGGAAGAGGGACTAGATCCCAAGCGTGGTTCCTCATCAAGGAACTATAATCCTCCTACATAGCTATATCCCACTTAGGAATACCAAAAGCCTCTCGAAAGGACTATGGATTAGAGGTAGTAGTAATGAAAAAATGTGGAGAACCCTAGAACTTTGATTGAGTTCACATGGTGTTTGATGGATCCCCAACCCAATCACCTACAAATTATAATGTCTGTTGAGCACAAAGTGGATCTGAAGTTAGAGAGTCTTGAGGAGAAGCATCAACCTCTGAATGATGACTAGGAGAGGAAGGAGGTGAATCCTCAGAATCACTCTCAGTATCAGAAGTGGAGGAAGAATACTCATCATCAATAATCTGCTCAAGTGGATTTGAATCATCAGAAGATCTATCTTGTAGCCCAAGTGACTCCAATGCCAATGTAGGAGGTGGAGAAGTGACAAGAGTGGAGCTTGTTGGAAAATGTGTTGTACACCTTGCATAAAAATAAATTAATTTAATTATGTAAAATAAATATTTATTTGTGGTGCATCTATGTGATGTGTTTAGCCACATTAAATAGTTATTTGGGGTGCCACTTGTAAATGTTGTATGTAACATTGGGTTAGTTATTTTATGTGTGTGGGACACAGAATAATTAATTATTTATTTAGGAAATTATTTAATATTGAGAAAAGAGAAAATGTAGTACTAATAATTAAATGTGGGGGTCAATGGTTTTGTATACTCATGGTTTTGGGATACATGGTTTTATCATACTACATCTTGTATTTGTGTGAGCTTATTTCTATAAAAGCAAGCACATGAGTAGTTGTTGAGGTTGGCTATTTTAGCTATTGGCTAGGCTAGCTTGTGTAGCCAAGATTGAGCTTCTCTTGTAGGTTGCATGTGTGAGGAGAGGAAGCATGGATTGGGATGTGTGGTTACATGATTCTCATTTGCTTGTTCACATGGAGTGCAATTAGGGAGCTTGATGATTTAAAAGTATTCATGGAGGCTATGTATTGTAATATTTGTTCATGAGATAAGGGTAAGTGCACAAAGATGAGGGACCAAAATAGGGTCTTAAGATGCCACTTTTTTTTTGAAATCAGGAAACATTGATGTTGGATGAGAAATTGAAAATAGTTACACTCAAAATTTGAAGATGGAACAAAAACAAGAGTTGTAGTGCTTTGAATCTAGTTTCTAAACTACTATTTTTTTCCAAAATGGTTGAGATTAAAGGGTTCAAAAAGGGGGAGCACACAAATTGGTCTCGTTTTTCTCAAAAAACATAACATAGCATTCGGTGTGCTCCCTCTAAAATGTTAACTTTTTTTAGTATTTTAATAATTGCTCCAGTGATAAATTAGTTAACACCATGTAGTTTATCCCTAATTTTTCTGATAATTTTTGAATGAATAATTGATTTTTTAGTAATTTTAAAAGTGGACACATCCTGAAAAATAGAAATTTGAGCGTGCTTCCCCCTAAAATGTTTGAAAACTAATTGAAAATTGATTTTTTTAATACGTCTAGAATGGAGTTTAGTTTCTAAAAATGTAACTTATTTCAAATTTCAATGAATGGTTAAAAAAAGTCAAAAATACTAGACATTGGTTTTTGATAAAAAATGGACACACTAACAAAAGAAATTCAAGATGAAACCCTTAACGTACTCAAAATGTAAAAAAAAAATGGTTAGATAGATAACAAAGAGCTTAAGATTATGGTGGTATTTGTTTTGAGTTTTCATTGAAAAAAGTGTTATCCTGATGGGGAGCATGCTCTAGATTATCTCCAGATTTTGCTAAAAATTGATAAAAACATGCCAAAAAAAATTGACCATAATGCGAGTGCGTTATAATACGCTCGTGTTATGCTCAACATAACTTGCTGTACACATGCCAATTGCATTTGCTTCAAAGTTTCTAAAGCCTTTTCAACAAATCCTTTTTTTGCATATCTTGCAATCATTGCATTCCATTACATAACATCTCTTTGAGGTGTTACATCATACAATTGACATGCCTTGTCTATGCTTCCGCATTTTATATACATGTCTACAAGGGCAGCTGCACTTCCTATCATCTCTCTCACTCTCTACTTCCCTCCCTCTCTACGTCCTACCCTCTCTCTGAGTCTCTGCTTCCCTCCCCTCTCTGTGTCCTACCTTCTTCCCTCCCCTCTCTACCTTCTACCCTCTCTCTCACTCTCTACTTACCTCCCCTATCTACCTCCTACCCTCTTTCTGAGTCTTTGCTTCCCTCGCCTCTCTACCTCCTACCTTCTCCATCACTCTTTACTCCCCCCTCTCTACCTCCTACCCTCTCTCTCACTTTCTACTTCCCTCCCCTATCTACCTCCTACCCTCTCTCTTAGTCTCTACTTCCCTCCCCTGTCTACCTCCTACCCTCTCTCTCTTCTTCCTTCCCTTGTCTACCTCCTATGGTCCTCTCCCACTCTCTACTTCCCTCCCGTCTCT
Source organism: Cunninghamia lanceolata (assembly GCA_027924645.1). Lineage (NCBI taxonomy): Eukaryota > Viridiplantae > Streptophyta > Pinopsida > Cupressales > Cupressaceae > Cunninghamia > Cunninghamia lanceolata. The sequence goes on from BSBN01001533.1 coordinate 12,412,599, forward strand.
ATCTCCCATCCTCTCTCTCACTCTCTACTTCCCTCCCCTCTCTACCTCTCCTCATCATTCTTCCCATCCAATGAAATTTCATAAATTATCTTGTTTCCATTTCATCATCCCAATTTATATCCTCGTCCCTCTTTGCATGTCCTAGTTTTCTTGTTTCCATATTCTTTGTTGACATGTGAAAGGAGAGGGAGGAAGAGGGAGAGAGGATGGAGATGGATGGGAGAGAGAGGGGAGAGATAGGGTGATAAGGAGAGAGAGAGAGTCCTAGTTTTCTTGTTTTGGAGAGAGAGAGAGAGGGTTGGTCAGGTTTATGAGTTTAGGATTGCTTAAGTTTAGGGTTTAGTGGAATTATTTAGGGTCTAGGGGTTTAGGGTTGCTCGGGTTTATGGTTTAGGGGTTAGATTTTAGGGGTATTATTTAGGGTTTTGGGGTTTTGGGAGAGAGAGAGGTTTAGGGTTGCTTAGGTTTAGGGGCATATTTAGGGTTTATGAGTTTAGGGTTGCTCAGACCTTTAGGGGTAAATTATTTAGGGTTTATGAGTTTCTAGGGTTGCTCAAGTTTAGGGTTTAGGAGTTAGGGTTAAAAGGGGATTATTTTATAATTTCCCTCCAATCCTCCTAATCCTAATGCATTAGTCCACCCATCTCCTAATCCATCAATCCCTATCATCCATCCACCATATAACTCACCATCTAATCCACCATCAAACATTCTAAGCTCTAATCCATCAACCCATGAACGCTTGAAAAATTTTCTCCAAAGAGTCTTTATAAAATCCAAAAATAAAAGCAAAGATATGGAGCCATCCAAATCCACTGATCCAATTTCATCCCCGTCTAACACTCCTAATCCTAATCCATCCGGGTCTCCTATATCCATTCACTTGATCCTAATCCTAACCCCACAACATCTTCCATCATTATCCATCAACTATATGCATATCCTAGTCCATCAACCCATGAAGCCATGAAGGATGTGACCCAAGGACTATTAGCAAGGAATCTAAGAACATCATGTACTCAAATTCCTATCCTTGAGCCTAACAAAGAACCTCCTAATAACATGTCTACCACTCCAACACCATCATCCACTCCTATGTCTATCCATTTCATTTTGAGAGTCTCATACCATAAGTCAAAGTCAAACCCCATCATATAGCCATGTTGTCAAACATCCAAAGATTATTGATCCCATCCAAGAACGCATCACATCCATCTAAGAAACCTAATAGCTATACATTAAGAGCCTAGTCCAAAGCATGTGGAAACACCAACCACCCATCCTAATCAAAATCCAAACATCCCATCTAATCCCATCTCGGTTCCCTTACCATCTCATGGTCAACCCCTCTGTACATCAATCCCATAATTGATCTTCCAACATCTCCTAGTGAACCCCCATCACCACCTCTTACTCCCCAATCCAATGAATATCAATGCATCCCCACTTACCCTATCCATATCTAATATCACGCTATCCATGCTTATCCTCCTTGTGATCAAGTTATTATCTATGATCAAGATCTTATCCATGAGCAAGTAACCCACATCACTCCTATCCATCATCCCATTAGCCCTATCCATCATCCCATGCTAGTCCTATTCATTATCCATCAATATGCCATGATGAGACACTTGGTCCCCAAGAAAACATAGATAATCAAACAAATAACTTGGATCCTATCAAATCACATCCTAGTGAGGATAATGATTTAATCAAGATCCAAGAATTCTACATCCATTTTCCATTGATCCTCTATCATCCCCTATCGAACTATATGTTTAGGTGTTTAGCCTGGTTGCTCAAGTTTAGGGTTTAGGGGTTAGGGATATTATTTGGGGTTTAAATGAGTTTAGGGTTGCTCAAGTAAATAGGGTTTAGGGTTTAGGGGAATTATTTAGGGTTTAGGGGTTAGGGGTTTAGGGTTGCTCGATTTTAGGGGTTAGGGTTTAGGTTTTAGAGAGAGATAGAGTGAGGTGACCAATAGATATTGGGAGAGATAAGGAGATAGAGGTTTAGGGTTGCTTCCGGGTTGTATGGTTTAGGGGTTAGGGGTTTAGGGGTTTAGGGTTGCTTGTTTTTAGGGTTTAGGGGTTACAATTTAGGGGCATTATTTAGGGTTTAGGGTTTAGGGGTTAGGGGTTAAGGTTTAGAGGTTTAGGTTTATGGTTTAGGTAGAGAGGAGAATAGGGAGATATAGAGGAGACCGACCCTGGGAGAGATATCTTTGTCTCCTCTATCCCTCTCTCTCTCCCTGTATCTCTATCTTTCTCTCTCTTTAGATCACCTATCTCTAACTCTACCTTTCTATCTCTCCCTCCCTCACTATCTCACTCCCCCTCTCTATCACTCTCCCAATCCCCCTACCTCAAATCTATCTCCCTATGTCTCTGGAAGTTGTATCTCTTGATCTCTTTCCCTATCTCTATCTCTCTAGACATGGATCCCTATCTCTTAATCTATCCCTCGCTACCTCTCTCTCCTCCTCTCTCTCTCCCCATCCCTCTACCTCTTGAAATCTCTCTCCCTATGTCTCTAGACATCTCTCCATCTCTTTCCCTATCTCTATCTATCCACATTACCCTATCTCTTAATATATCCCTCTTTACCTCTCTCTCTATATTTCCCTATCTATCTCTCCCTTGCTAGATCTATCTCCCTATATCTCCCCTCTCTATATATGTATCTCTATCTTTCTCCCTTTATAGACCCCTTTGTCTATCTCAACCCCCCTCTCTCCCTCTCCCAGTCTCTATCTCCACCTGTCCCTCTCTATCTCTCTATTTGCCCCTCTTTCTATATTTTTTCCTTTCTCTAACTCTATCACTATCTCTCCATCTCTTTCTGGATGTCCCTGGGCTCTCCCTATCCATGTCTATGTCCTCTATCTCTCCATGTCTCCCAGTCCCTCTCTATATATAGGATAGAGAAATAAAGAGAGAGAGAGAGAGACTCTCCCATGTAGATACAAGGTTACATTTGTCCCTCCTAGTATAGACAAGTTCTATTTCACAAACCACATGGATATTTGCTTGTCTAGGGATACTCTTGGACTGTCACTTGATTACCTATTTGATGCACTACGTGCATAGTTACAATATATTTTATGTGAGAGCATGACATCCTAGACCATGATTTTGGCACCAACATTGAGAAGGTTATGATTTTTGTATGCATGAAGCTTTATGTTTTCATGCTTTCGTGCGTTTTGGGAAGCATGAAAAATAAGAAAAAAACATGTGGGATTTGTGTTTCAGACCCCACATGACTGTTATTCCTACTTTTCATGTAGTATATCAAACAAGAAAACACTTTTCATGTTGTTTGACTTACTGAGAATCATTTTTATATCAATCCACCACCTTTTTTGTTTTTTAAACGTAGAACTAATTTTGCATGTTTTTGGAGAAAATTTGATTATTAAACTCAAAGTTTCATGTTTCATGTGTGATATTGTTTCAAAGCTAATTACCATTGATATATAGATTGAATTTGATGATATGTGTTTGTTTTTTCCATAAATTTCACTAATCCTATTCTAGAGTTATATAGAATTCATAATCAAACTTGTGAAAAAGAAGAATTTGAGGATTTTGAAGCCATATTTTGAAGAATTGGTCAACTGCAATATCAAATTCTAAGGTATGTTCAACTTATGTCAATTTTAATTCACATATATATGTTCTTTATGTCTTTATGTTCTTTATGTTCTAAGATATATATGTGTCTAGGTCTATCAGTTAGTTTAGTCAAAGAGACTCCAAATTCCTCATGTTTCCACCCTGTTTCGACCCTTCATGCCTTCATTTTAGGTATTTTTAAATATACAAGAGAAAAACAATATCAAATACTTCATAAAATAATTTTAGTGAACAATTGTTTGTTATACTCATATTCATGATCAATGGAGCCAAAATTGATTATGGAAGACTCTTAATTTTTGCCCTAGGATGATATAGAAGGATTTATTCCTTAATATGCATAATGATTCATTCAATAGAACCCTGCAATGGCTTGAATCTTAGACTATCCTATGCCACCTATTATGACAATCCTACTTGTCTCTATTGATCATTTAGACATAATTGTTAGGTGTCCTTTTGATAACTTCTCCATGCATGTTTCATAGTATGATTTCTCTTGGAGAAGGTTGGAGGATGTGGAGACCTCTTTAGTGTCTTGGGCTAGGACATTCCTTATGCACCTATTCATGATGATTTGTATGCACATGACACAACAATATTTCAAAATTTCCTAATTGTCCTTTGTTAGCACATGATGGTGGTTACCTTGATTGGCTATATACCTTTCAATACCCTAAAGTACAGAGATTAGTTTGATGATTTTTATGACAGTCCTAGGTATCGCTATCCTAAAGAAGTCAAGGACCGTACTTTTATGACAGTCCTAGGTATGGCTACCCTAAAGAAGTCAAGGACCGTACTCTTTGAAAATGAAGTTTCTCTATGGTTGGGACAACAGGGTGTCTCCAAATATTCATGTTTCCAAGATAGCTCTAACTAATGTCCACTTGTTTCTAACTTCTTAGACCCACAATAAACAATTCTAAGCATTATATTCATCATAAATAAGTCACTTTTAGTCAATAGAAGCCAAAATACATCCATTTTCAATCATGGACTAGTTAAGGACAAATAGGTGGTAAATTTGTTGCCATTGACAACTTCACAAATTTGGTGTCTTATCTTGCCCTCCTTGGTTTTCTCCATGGATCTCCATCATTGTCTTCATGTATAATTCATCATTTCATAGTGGCTTCATCATTCCACAATTATCTAATCACAATAACCCTAGATGGCTATCCCTAGGACTACTATGTGTGTTTCAATGGTTTGCAGTGTTAGGACAGTCGTATGCAAAACTTATTGAACATAATTAAACTCCATCACACCACCTCAAATGAAATCAAACTCAATCTAAATTTCATGAATATGACTATCCTTTTGAATAAATCAGTTATGACATGACAATCCTTTATGAGCACTTGGTAAATCTTCTTCAAACTTTCACCTTTTGTTTGTATTGAAAAATCTCTAAAATAATCCTCTTAGAACCTTACGAATAAAGTTATTATCATGTGTATGAAGTGATCAACAGTAATGGTTTTCTCTAGAACTAGGTGTGATAGTCTTAGATAGTTAGGACTGTTATGACTTCCCTCATAGCTGTGACAGTTTTATTTGCATATGAATATGACAGTCATGTCTCCATGCGATGAACTTGTCTAGAATATCTTTCTACAAAACCCATCCTCACCTTCATTCTCATTGCAAAGATAAACAATACTCTCCTTCCTATCACTATCTTTGCACATACATCACTTAGGTAGGTCTGAGTTTAGAAGAAAATGTAGATTGGATTGTCTTTTGATTGACAATGTTAGTGAATAGTTATCATGTGCATAGTGGGCAACATCAGTCTCGTGGATAATAATAGGTGATCTTTCCTTGATAAATTATCAAATGAGAGATTTATTATATTCTTATTGGTCCATACTCATTACCACTGTACAAACATTAACAATTCATGATTATAGCATGACTGTCCCTAATACTATATTATACAATGTGTATTTTAACATTTTGTATTTCACCACTGTTCAACAAAAGCCCCAGTTGGATATGAATTTCTCCTTAATGATCTTCCTATATTGAGTGCTCTTTGTTAAAAAACTATTATGATTACTCCTAAAGAATTATCATGTTGTCCTCATACTTGTGTGTGTGCTTCACAACTCATTGGCAACCTTGCCAATCCATTCTCACCATGGCTGTGAGAAACTAATTGATGATGCTTTGGATCCAATATGACCTTTGTATGGTGATTAAGACAGATAACACCCAAAGCACCCTTAGAGTATGGATGGTTATGAAGATGTCCGTTTTCAACTATTATGGAAGAGATATGCTTAACTGTCCCATCGTTCTTAGTGATTTTGGTATGACAACCCTTTCCCTTACCTTCTAGTTGCCTTCATGATAATCCTTCTACAAAGTTGAACATCTTGTGATCATGTTGGCTAATTCCTTGATGCTAAATAGGCTCTCCTTGGGTAAATGTCTCATGACAATTGTGAGGGTTAATGACAGTCATCTAGGGAGTGTCCTATATGGTTGTTGGTAATTCTTTATTGTAACATGATAATGATCACATAAATACCTACCAAGTGTAATGATTATGACTGGCATCTTGATGATAACATTTGTGAATTTTAATCACATCATAATAGTCTATTAAACACTTAATACAATCCCCATCTTTGTTTTGTAATAGGATTGGAGGTTTATAGGATGACATTCATAACAGATTTGTTGACAGTCCCACTAGCCTTGTATAGTTGTTCTCATTTTAGAGCTTAGACAAATACTTTAATAGCATGCAATATATTTAGTCCTCATAATGATTATCCTTACTAAGACAACATCATGATGACATGTCTTCCTCTAGACTTTGGGACAACGGTTATAACTTTTTTCATGGGTCAAGAAAATGAACTACAAAATAATTTTTTAGAAGTTATGAACCTTATGCATGTCTAGGACAACCTGGGCATCGTAAAAATGACTTTTTATCAAACCTAAAACAGCCATGAACATGAAGAACAAATTGTTGATTTGGTTGAGAAAATGGGTATAAATCAAGCTAGTCTTTCACCACAAGGGGAAATGCATGATATTTGTGCATTTGGATGAGTTCAAAAGTATTTTAGAGACCTCCATGATACTGCCCTAGCCTAGGAAATGCTCACACATGAACATAAGCAAGAATTAGGGGAGTTTTCTCATGATCTTGATGTTGTCAATTCAAGGAATTTGAGTGCTTTTTGGGACAGTTTTTTGGGCTATCATATTTTTTAATGATTTTTGTCCTATTTATGATTCAACTTTGATCATGGTCTATCATATCTTAATAAACAAGGATAGCAATAAATTTCATGAAATTGGAGCTCCTAAAGTGATGCAAATCACCAAACATGATAACTTATTTTGTATTTTTTCGTTGTGACTATTATTCATTGTCATTATAAAGGTTCTAATTATCATTGTCTTATTCATCACGCTTGTAGAAATCATCATCATGCCGAGGAAACGAGCAAATACTCTAACACTAGAATAGCGTGAAGATGAGAATGAGAGGAAAAGAGAAAGAATGAGCCATATCATCTAATTTGCCGCACATATCATTGTAGGGCATGTTTATGCAGTTATTGTAGATGAAGATAATGAAGAGGGAACAAATTATTACTTGTGTCATTGTGTTGAGGCCAAAAAAAAATTGGAGGCCCCAGTTATAGATGGCGAAAATATCGAATACCCTACAGGCTCAGTGGTTGTTACTGGAACATGGCTTAGAAGGTACCCACATAAGAGTGTTAATGTTTCGCTGTTTCAAGACTTTGATGACACGCATCGGAAGATTCTTCATTATTCAAACCTTGTCATGGCAACCAATGTTCATTTGATACAATATCGAGGTAGACCTTTGAACAAGACCTTGTGGAAGGTGTGTGAGTCTGATCATGAGGCAATACTTTACACAATAAAGAGTAGAGAAGACCCAGATGGTTCGTTGGATTAATTTGTAAGTATGCATAAAACTTTCCTAGATGGTTACTTGTACTTTGTTTTCTATATAAACAGTAGTATGAGTTGCTTCCCTGTAGTATACACCCTGTAGGTTTGCTTCTCTTACCATTGTCCTTGTAGCTTCTTGAACAATCCTATTCTTTCTTTCAACCACTCCATTCTGCTGAGGATTCCTATCATTTGACCGATGTATGAGCCAATAACATGAAAATGTCATAATTTTGTATTTCTTGTTTTATCTCATGTCAGTTGATGTACATAAATGATATTTATGTTTAGTCAATTTTGCTTCTTGATGCTTCTCACAGGAGGTCACAACTCTAGCCCATCCAACTATGGACAAAGAAGCCAGGGACAAGATGATGGAGAGTGATCATCAGATGGCGGTAAGTGATCGATTACATATGTGATGTTATATATTTCATGTACATTTTCTATAGTAATGTGCATATTGTTTGATTGTATTAACATGTGGGGCTACATGAACTTGAATTGTCGAAGAGGTCTACTCGACGACAGAGAGAGGATGAGTCATTGATTGGCTCTCCATCTTCACGGTCAAGCAAGGGATGCCGATTATTTCATAAAAGTCCATAGGAAACTATTTTTTGAGACATTTTTTGTATGCCTAGATGGCTTTGTATGTACATACTTTTGTATTTTACCGATGTATTTTTTTGTATATATGCCTGTATGGCTTTGTTTGGACATGCCTGTATGGCTTTGTATTTAAACTAGATGTTATGTAAACAAGATGTTATGTTCATAACATTATGTATATATGCCTATATGGCTTTGTTGGGTTTTGTGATATAAAGACACTTGCTTCTTCATAGAGTATGTGATGTGATGCACAGAGTTGTAGTGCTTCAAGACAAGGCATGAACTTGAATAGTGAAGATCTCACTCGAGCAGTGGTATGAACTTGAGTAGTGAAGGCCTAATGATTGGTTTGATTTATTTTCTATGGTATACATTTGATGTTTGCATCATCATCATCATGTTATGCTTCATGGGGTTAGATCTAAGTGATGGATGAAATTGATCCTTATTGATCTTAATCCTGTTCACTCATGTTTCACTCATGTCATATCAAGATTGATGTCACAGGATTATGTTAGTTCATAACATTCATGTTTATCATGTTACAATAGTAGGACATAGTTGCTTATGTCATTGGTTCATTCCATTGGATCATTGGATTTGGTTGTGGTTCTTCATCATAACATGCCATCCTTTTAGGAGTTGGATTGGGTTGTGGTTCTTCCTCATGATAGGAGTTTGTTCATGTCTTCATGCTTTTTTGTTTGCATTCCATAGCTCGTGGGGCTGAACAGACTTTGCCAACACGTTAGGGTGGGTGGGTAAATGCCAGGGGAGGTCTCATTTCATGTGCTAAGTGCCCCAGTCATTCGAGGCAGCAGGCTATTGGCAAAGTCCCTTAAAATCCCTAAGATGAAAAAACTACCAAACTTTGATGGAGCAGTTCTTGGAATTCGTGGTAGCTGAGAATGTTTCGTTTGGACCTATAGGTGCATGTGGAGTCCATCCACAATAACCTCTCTTGGTTTTGGTCAACTCCAATCCGTTTGATCGTGCCGAAATCAAATACATTCTTGCAAAATGCTTTAGTTTCATATAGTGGAAAGGTGCTAGGAGTGACATATTGCATTTCATAGCTTGTGGGGCCGAACGGACTTTGCCAATGCGTCGAGGTGGGTGAGTAAATGCCATGGAAAGTCTCATTTCATGTGCCAAGCGCCCCTGTCATTTGGGGAAACAGGCTACCGACAAAGTCACTTAAGATCCCCAAGATGAAAAACTACCAAACTTTGACAGAGCAGTTCACAGAATTTGTGGTAGCTAGGAACATTTCGTTTGGACCTACAGGTGCATGTGGGGTCCTTCCACAATAACCTCTCTTGGTTTTGGTCAACTCCTGTCCGTTTGACCATGCCAAAATCAAATGCATTCTTGCAAAATGCTTTAGTTTCATGCAGTGGAAAGGTGTTAGGAGTGACATTTTGCATTCCATAGGTTGTGGGACTGAATAAATTTTGCTAACGCATCAAGGTGGGTGGGTAAATTCCAAGGGAGGTCTCGTTTCGTGTGCCGAGCACCCCAATCGTTCAGGGCAACATGCTACGGGCAAAGTCCTTGAATAGTCCAAAGTGCAAAAAGGCAACAATCTTTGATGAGATGTTACTAGGAAACCATGTCACTTAGAAATATTCTGTCTGAGGAAACACAATCATGTAGAACCCCTCTACAATAACCGCTCTCATTTTTTGATATGTCTGAGGCGTTGGCCCGTGGTGAAAGGTTTTCTGTTGCCCTGAAAATCGTCAGAAGGAGGTAGTGTAGAGTTGCAACTGGGTGTAACTTTCATCTTGCTCTCGATGCGACCAAACTGATAGTTCCAACACATCTAGATGGGTGTGTTTAGGCTAGGAATGGTCCTTTTTTGCACCCAAACATGTCGAAATAGTTTGAGCTACATTGTATCAGTGATATCCCTGAAGAGTCCAAAGTGTAAAAATGAAGCAATCTTTGACGAGATGTTACTCAGAAACTGTGACACTTAGAAAATTCCATTTAAGGTAACACAATCACGTAGAACCCCTCTTCAATAACCTCTCTTGGTTTTTGATATTTTTGAGGCGTTTGCCCGTGGTGAAAGGTTTTCTGCTACCCCCAAAATCATTAGAAGTAGGTAGTCTAAAGTTGCAAAGGGGTGTAACTTTCATCCTACTCCTGAAGCCACCAAACTGACATTTCCGACGCGCCCGGATGGGTATGTTTAGGCTAGGCATGGTCCTGTTTTGCACCCAAACATGCCGAAACAGTTCGAGCTACATTGTACCGACGATATTCCTAACGAGTCCAAAGTGCAAAAAAACAACAATATTTGACGAGCTGTTACTTGAAAACTGTGACACTTAGAAACATTCCATCTAAGGCAACGCGATCACATAGAAACCCTCTACAATAGCCTCTCTCAGTTTTTGATATCTCATAGGCATTCAACCATGGCGAAAGGTTTTCTACTGCCCCTAAAATCATTAGGAGGTAGTGTAAAGTTGCAAAGGGGTATAACTTTTGTCCTGCTCTTGATGCGACCAAACTGATAGTTCCATTGCGTCTGTATGGGTACGTTTAAGCTAGGTATGGTTCTATTTTGCACTTAAACATGCCGAAATAGTTCAAGCTACATTGTACCGGCGATATTCGTAAAGAGTTCAAAGTGCAAAAGGTAGCAATCTTTGATGAGATGTTACTCAGAAACTGTGATACTTAGAAACATTCTGTCTAAGGCAACGTGATCATGTAGAACTCTTCTACAATAACCTCTCTTAGTTTTTGATATCTCTTAGGCGTTCGACCGTGGTGAAAATTTTTTTTGTTGCCCCCAAAATCGTCATAAGGAGGTAGTGTAAAGTTACAAAGGGGTGTAACTTTCATCCTGCTCCTGATGCGACCAAACTAACAGTTCCAACACATCTAGATGGGTATGTTTAGGTTAGGTATGGTCCTATTTTGCACCCAAACATATCGAAACAATTCAAGCTACATTGTATTGGCGATATCCCTGAAGAGCCAAAAGTGTAAAAAGCAACAATCTTTTGACGAGCTGTTATTCAGAAACCGTGACACTTAGAAACATTCCATCTAAGGAAATGTGATCACGTAGAACCTCTCTACAATAACCTCTCTCAGTTTTTGATATCGTTGAGGTGTTCGATTGTGGTAAAAGTTTTTTTGCTACCCCCAAAATTGTCAGGAGGTAGTGTAAAGTTGCAAAGGGGTGTAACTTTCGTCCTACTCCTAATGCGAGCAAACTGATAGTTCTAACCCGTCTGGATGGGTATGTTTAGGCTAGGCATGGTCCTATTTTGCACCCAAGGCATGTCAATTGTTTGACCTAACACTTCAAAGAGATCTTCTGTCATGGAATGCAATGATTGCAAGATATGCAAAAAATGGATTTGTTGAAAAGGATTTAGAAACTTTTGAGCAAATGCAATTGGCATGTGTAAAGCCAAATTCCACAACCTTTGCTAGCATCCTCCAAATTAGGATCTTTGGAACATGGTATGGACAACCATCAAAGCATAAAGGATATAGGAATTTTGCCAGATGTTGTAATTGTTGCTACCCTTGTAGACATGTATGCAAAGTGTGGAAGCATAGACAAGGCACATGGATGGTTTGACCTAACGCCTCAAAGCATAAAGGATACCAAAATTTTGTCAGATATAGTATTTGCAATTGCCCTTGTAGACATGTATGTAAAGTGTGGAAGCATAGACAAGGCATGTCAATTGTTTGACCTAACACCTCAAAGAGATCTTTTGTCATGGAATGCAATGATCTCAAGATATGCAAAAAATGGATTTGTTGAAAAGGATTTAGAAAATTTCAAGTAAATGCAATTGGCATGTGTAAAGCCAAATTCTACAACCTTTGCCAGCATCCTCCAAATTAGGATCTTTGGAACATGGTATGGGCAACCATCAAAGCATAATGGATATAGGAATTTTGCCAGATGTTGTAATTGCTATTGCCCTTGTAAACATATAATTACCCGCCCACCTTGACATGTTGGCGAAGTCTGTTCGGCTCCACAAGCTATGGAATGCAAACAAAGAAGTATGAAGACATGAACAAACTCTTGTCATGAGGAAGAACCACAACCCAATCCAACTCCTAAAAGCATGACATGTTATAATGAAGAATCACAACCAAATCCAATAATCCAATGGCATGAATCAATGACATAAGCAACTATGTTCTACTATTGTAACATGATAAACATGAATGTTATGAACTAACATCCTAACCTTGTGACATCAATCTTGATATGACACGAGTGAAACATGAGTGAATAGGATTAAGACCAATAAAGATTAACTTCATCCATCACTTAGATCTAACCCCATGAAGCATAACATGATGATGATGCAAACATCAAATGTATACCATAGAAAACAAATCAAACCAATCATGAGGCCTTCACTACTCAAGTTCATACCACTGCTTGTCAAGTTCATACCACTACTTGAGTGAGATCTTCACTATTCAAGTTCATGCCTTGTCTTGAAGCACTACAACTCTGTGCATCACATCACATACTCTATGAAGAAGCAAGTGTCTTTATGTCACAAAACCCAACAAAGCCATATAGGCATATATACATAATGTCATGAACATAACATCTAGTTTACATACAAAGCCATATAGGCATGTCCAAACAAAGCCATATAGGCATATATACAAAAATATACATTGGTAACATACAAAAGTATGTACATACAAAGCCATCTAGGCATACAAAAAATGTCCCAAAAACTAGTTTCCTATGGACTTTTATGAAATAATCGGCCCTTGCTTGAACGTGAAGATGGAGAGCCAATCCATGACTCATCCTCTCTCTACCGTTGAGTAGATGTCTTCAACAGTTCAAGTTCATGCAGCTCCACCTGTTAATACAATCAAACAATATGCACATTACTATAGAAAATGTACATGAAATATATAACATCACATATGTAATCGATCACTTACCGCCATCTGATGATCACTCTCCATCATCTTGTCTCTAGCTTCTTTGTTTGTAGTCGGACGGGCTGGAGTTGTGACCTCCTGTGAGAAGCATCAAGAAGCAAAATTGACTAAACATAAATATCATCTATGTACATCAAATGACATGTGATAAAACAAAAAATACAAAATTATGACGTTTTCATGTTATTGGCTCATACCTCAGTCAAAGGATTTGAAGACATCATGGCTGCAGCAATGCCTATCTGCGCTGACTCATAAAGATGAGGAGTCTCCACATTCAGCATTTGAAAATCAAGTTCAAGATTGTTCGACCAAAATAAATACATAACATTATTTTAAAAATGCATAATGATTAGAAATGGTTAAATTTACCTCTATAAAAATGGTGGATTTGTGTCCAGGGGACTAAGGAAGTCGTGGAGGTGTCAGTGACTATTGAAATCATCAAATTGTCACAAAATAATATTACCATTGACATATCTACAATAATTACGATCATGTGATAAATTACATACCTGCTGACTTGACATCCTCTCATAACCCGCCAATGGACAACTAATGGAGGTAGGATGAAGAATCTGACCTTGGAATTTCATTGTGCATACAATTACATACATGTTATTTTTGACTTATAATATAGATAATCATATAAAATTAATTACAAATTTTAAATAACAATATATTATATCAAGATGAAACTTGTAACAAATTACCTGAGAGTCAAAACCAAATGTAGTATGTAAGATATCATCGGTGAGAACAATCTCATCTAATATGGTTGTCTCCATCATTGGATGCTCCTCCTGCGTCGCAACAACTTGCCATGCATCCTGCGTCGCAGCATCCTGCCATGCGTCTTGCGTCGCAACATCCTGCTGAGAGTCCTGCCGTGTGTCCTGCGTCCCATAATCACACAGGTTCCCACATGAACTGTACAAATGTGGGGACACATGATGCCTACTGCTCCACCCTCATCGGCCTGGGTAAGATCATCGACATGTTGTGATAGAGTTTGGGTGAGAGTAGTCAATGAATGTAATGTCTCCACCTCAACACTCTCCTTCAAAGTTGAAGGGAGTGACCTATGTTCTGGCCTCAACAGGGGTACAGGCACACTGTTTTCATCTCGCTGAGCCCCGGGTCTATCTTGGGCAGAGCCACCACCTCTACCCTGGAACTCACGAATGTCAAAATAATTGGGAATCTTCTTGAGGATGAACTCGTAATGGAGTTTCCTCAAGAAATATTGTGGTACCTCACCATTGTTGCATAGGCGATCATCGAAGACCATGTGCCATCTATCCCAAAAGTTTTGGGATATTTCTTCATTCCTACACCAATGAATAAGAAACCGTTTGCAACTTTCTTCTAATCTTTGGCTGGTTTTGGGATTAATAAAGTGTGCACATAATTGAGATTTTGTAATTTTTTCATTCTTGACTTGTTCATATGACAACTTGTTGGCATAATATTGCTGACACGTCTCCCTATAGTCTTAGAATTCAGTGATTTGTTTTGTCACTGAATCGGTGTGGGAAACAATCTCCTCTAGTGACTTTGCAAGTGCTCTTCTACGATCGGTGGTTCCACTTAGATTGTTTAGCGTTTGAATAACAGTTTGAAGATGTTTCTTGTTTTCTTCTATTATCCGTAGGTAGTTTTCTTGACTATCGCTTACATTGTGAGGACATGAAGGTGGGTTTTGAGGGTTTGGAGGGTTTTGGGGGTTGTTTTCACCCTCCTCAATTGGATTTGGGTTTTCTCTTTCCCCAATAATTGTAAATGCAATATAAAAACAAATCAAACATTAAAAAACTCAAAAATTCTTCTCAAACTAACAAAAATTAGTCAAACACTACCTTCTTCCTGTGCTAGACCCACCAAATTTGCTCAATGATGTCTTTGGCGGCGAGGTCGCGTCGTGAATTTGTTGTTCTCTCTTACACTCACTTGGAGAGGCTTCCCTTCAATGTGATCGCACTTTGAGCTGAGTTTTTTTCTACTGTTTCTCTCAATGGTCACAGTTGTATGAGGAGAAATGGCTTTTTTCTTTGCTTTTAAGTAAACCAAAATGTGAGCGCATTATAATGTGAGCACGTTATAACGCGCTCATGTTTTGTTAACTTTTGGACCAAAAAGTCCCATGGTGGCGACTTGGGACTTTTTGGTCCCCCATCTCTTTGCATTCACCCATAATACAATCGATGTGGATGCTTTTGGAGGTTGGGTTTTTCCTTCATGGAGGGTATATCTTGTGTCACCTTGATGATATGTTTGCTTATTCTTTTGCATGTGGATTTATGAATACTTGTTTGTATAAATATCTCTCATAGGGTTATGAGGAAATTGTCTTTATGACTATATATATCCATCATTTGGTATTAGAGCTTGGTTGCCATGGTTGTGGGAGGATATATCTCTGATTCTGTAACCCTTGATATGAGTAGATTTTTGTCCATGGCTTTGTAGGAAAGGAATGAAGGCATTTTCAAGGTTACAGGTGTGTTTGAAGACTTGAGTTGTTGCAGATCTAGGAATTCATGGAGTTTTGGTTGATGTGTTTTCGGTTAGGGCTCTTTGTGTGGGGGGTTTTGGAGTTGATATTTTGCAGGAGGTCTCCTGGCCAAAAAACTACCTCACCATTGAGTCCAAAAGGGTCAAAAACCTATATTTTCATATACAACTTGACTATGTTTGGTGATAGAAAATTTTTAACCATTTTTGTGCCCTAGTCTTGCAAGGAATCTTCAGAAAAAAGACTCTGTACGACCATATGGTGGTACAGTCGACAAAATATTCTAAAAATATTCTACACGTTCTATGTCAGCACAAGTACGTTTGTAGACGAAAACAAATATTAAACTTTTTTTAGAAAATTTAAAACTTTATAACGTTTGATTTTAAAAAATGCCCCCCTGGTCACCTGGGTGACTAGCACCCAGGCCTAGGGGGTTGCAGCCTATGGCCCAGCCCCTAGGCGGGTGGCTGCCCAATGGGTGATCACGCCTCACTTGTAGGGGCTTAGCCTCACGGGTGGTGGGCATGTCACACCATCGTCACCCAAGGCCAACCACTGCTGCTTAGCCGAAGAGCCGCCAACTGGCTACTGCCACTGGTGGAGTAGCCAGAGGAGCACCTAGCCACCACCAAACAACCACCTATGTTTAGTTTATAAGCCTAGTGGAGTATATTTTTTTTGAGGAGTATAACTTTTGCCCAGGATGTCAAATTTTCAACTTCTTATAGTCGACGGAAAACTCTTTCCAAGTCTTATGCTGTGGTGTTAAAGATTTTTCCAGTTCCTACTGTTTTTGATAGAAAATGCCAGTTGGAAGCCAGGCTTGCTTTCCAAGCTTAATAGGTCATATCTTGTGCATACGGTGTCCGATTTTGGACTTCTTATAGGTGATGGAAAGGGTTTTCTGAGCACTATGTAGTGGATTAGGTTTGGATATGTTGTTATGCAATTTTTTCACCGAACTTCTGTTTGATCTATCTATTGGTTCCTTTGATTGTAGTACTTTGTGAGTTTGTGGTAAATCAAATTTGAGGTGATTTGGTGTTTGAGTCATTAAAAACTTACATGTTTATCTCTGATTATCTTTAGGTGACATGATTGCCAATGTATGGTTGAATTTGTATGATGTATTGTGAGATCTACAAGTTGTGCAGTGTTGTAGGCTATCTATACTTACATGTTGCATATATAGCTTGGATGTGGGTAGTCCATACCCATAGATATTTCAGTGTTTATGTAGACTCTATTTGGTTGGTCTGGTTTGGTCACTTGGTTTATTGGTATGGTTGTCATTATGAGATATATAGAGAGATGGTATTACCTGATATAATTATGTTATAAGACCTAGATTTTTTGGCTATATAGTATTGTTGTGTGAGACTCGGTTGGAGTCTAGTGTAGGTACATTGGGTGGTGATCATGGTTTCATGGAGGTTCCTTGTATGGTTGGGACTTTGGCATGAAATGATTTTTATGTAGGTGCATTGTTGCTGGTTCTATTTAAGGTGGTGGTTCATCTTCTTGGTTTGGAGATTATGGTTTTTCTCAACCTTTTGGGAGTTGTTGATGTTACAGTGAGATTCTTTGATTGTGTTGGGGCCATGGATGATCTTCATTTAAAAGGTGGTTATCACGATGTCATGGATAGCTTGGTTACATGATTCAGTGGGAGCTTTTGACAGTGTTGAGAGTCTTGAGGTTTGTTATCATTGTTAGTGCATAAAACCCTGCATCAGAACATGAGTAATGAGAACAAGCCTCACCACCATTGTTAGTTCGTAAAACCCTAATGGCTTTCCCTGAAGGCTTTCTATTTTGTTCTTTGGTAAGCAACATAACCTATTTTATGTTATTCTATAATATTTTATCCATATTTGACATCTACACTAATCTTGGCATGTAGGGTATGCTTGTTCATGTCCTTTAAGGTCCTGGCTTACCTCCATCTTGCAAGATTTTGGGTGATTTTCAAACTAATCATTGTGTTTGCATGTCTATGGATCTTTTTAACGCAAAAAACACATAGTTGGTAAAGTCTATGATGCCTATGCCCTAGCCTAAGGTGCCCCTACCTTTTTCGCATTTTTACGGCCCTAACTTTGTTTCCTTGTAGGTTTTCAAATCTTTAAGGTCCCCTAGTATCATCCTCTAAGTTGTTTAAACTTTTTCAAGGCTTATTGGTCATTTTGTTGGTCATTTCTATTAAAATCATTTAAGTTAGGATCCTGTGAGTTCATCTTCCACAAAGTTTCAGCCTTTACTATCCTTATATTTCTTTGAAGCTAACATTGGCTTGTGGAGACTACTTGTGTATGCCCTTGGAGCTCTCGACTAACCTTTTTCTTGTAGGTTCTTGAGTGTTTTTGAACTATTTTTGTATTTTTAGCTCTGTGAGTCTATTTAGGCACATATAACACACTGTCATGTCATTTGTTCAAACACCACACCATTATGGCACCTATGCGTTTCCTATGTCATTTGTACATAATTTGTCATTTTTTCTTTCTAGGTCTACTTTTTTTGCATTATGTGGCACGTGTGCCCTATGTCTTAGTGTCTGTGTAGTCCCATACATTTTCTAACATTATTTATAGTCATTTTTGCTATCTTCTCTTTTCTTGTGGATTGGATTATCTTGTGATTTGATTAATAACCACTTGTAGGTCCATTGGTAGAAGCCCTAAGCTTTCAAACTACTAAAAAGTGTCTTATAGGTTCACTTGAAGAAGACTTATCATTAAAACACCATGTTTGTGTTTGTTTGATATTTTCCTTGGGATATTAAAATTAACATTATTTGGTGAATTTGGTGTGTTTTGAGGTGTGTGTATGTTCTTCCCTTGCATTGAAAGATGACCTTGGGAATCAAAAACACTCGTTGAGCACATTTATTTTCACATCACACATTTGGATTTCTAAGGTTAATTAATCTTGTTTGGTGTGTTTGTGTGCACCAAGTGAGTGTGTATGCTCTCCCCTCACACTGAAAGGTAATCTTGGGGATCAAAAACACCTCTTGGCACACTTTTGTGCAAATGAGTCAAGTGTGTATGCCCTACCCTTGCACCACAAGGTGATCTTAGAAATCAAAAGCACTTGGTCTTCTTTCCATTTAGGGGTATGATTATTGATTTCATCACCTTAGGGGATGACCCAAACCACGTGTTCTGGAAAGGTATACAAGGGAGGGAGAGAAAAAGTTTTACCTCAAAGGAGAACCATCGTGTCTGGCTTAGCCTTGCCACCCCTTTTCATAAGGAGGCAAGGTGAAGTGGAATTGGAATTTTCCATGAACATATGCTTGTAGGTGAACTCCTATCCACAGAATTAGACCTCATGTACCTTCAAGTATTTGGAAGATATCCCCTAGCAGCTAAAGCCTAGATAGGACCTTTTCATCATATATATTTTTGGTGCATTAGTTAGCGGTTATCACCGAGAAGCTACTCACCCCGTGTCCCTAAAACTAGGTTTGTAGGCCATGTATTCTCTCCTCTTGCACCATTCTGTGATCTTGAGTGATCAAAAGTGGCTAGTTCCTCATCATGGG
The DNA here is from genome assembly GCA_027924645.1 of Cunninghamia lanceolata. Lineage (NCBI taxonomy): Eukaryota > Viridiplantae > Streptophyta > Pinopsida > Cupressales > Cupressaceae > Cunninghamia > Cunninghamia lanceolata. The sequence continues at coordinate 12,431,839 of BSBN01001533.1, forward strand.
CCCTACATTCCATGACTAGACAAGGCATTAATGGTGGGCCTACAAGTGTATGCACTCCCTTTTTACTAATCTATGTTTTTAGTGTGTTTGAAGTGTTTGAAATTATGATAGACCCATACTTGTATTCAAAACCAAGACCAAAAATAAAGCCTTAGCACCATTAATCATCTTACCATTTTGCATCACCACATCAAGAGTCCAAAAATGCAAATTTAATGCTAAGGATCCCAACTTAATCCCCACATTTCAACATCATCACATCTTCCTCTAAGACTCAAGCAAAATCCATCCTTGAATGCACATCCTAACATCCAAATCATTGCAACCCTAAGACTTTAGTCTTGATCCAAAAACCACACCTTCATATTACACCTAACACCATCTTCTTTCATCACCTTCCAAATCCTAAAACCACCTTAGCCTTAGCAAACCCTAAAATAAGAACCCATTATCCAAAAACACCCTTGGACTTTTTAAACATCCCCATTGAATCCTTAGATCCAAATTGACCAATCCTAAATCAATCTTTGGGATCTTAATCATCCTTAGGTTCCAAGAAATCCAATCATCCTTAGGGCCTTAATTATCCTTAGGTCCCCAAATTTAATCATCCATGATCATCTCAAGGAGCCAAAATGTGATCACTTAATAATCCAAGTCCCCTCAACACTATCATAATCCAAGGTCATCATCCTAACCTTGATCTAAAACCTAAACCCCTTTATCCTGAAGACAAAATCTAATCGACTCTATCCTTTCAACCCTAATCCACTCCATCCTTCCAATCCTAATCCAAACCCTCATCAATCTCACTCTTCCAACCCTAATCCATATCTGAATTCACCCACCCTTCCAATCCTAATCCAAATCATCATCAATCTAATTCTTTCAACCCTAATCCAAAACCCTAATCCACTCCAACCTTCCAACCATAATCCAAAATCCTAATCCATTCCATCCTTCCAACCCTAATCCAAACCCTAATCACTCCATCCTTTTAACCCTAATCCAAATCCTTATCAACCAATCCTTCCAATCCTAATCAAACCCTCATAAATCTTATTCTTCCAACCTTAATCAACTCCATCCTTCCGACCTTAATCCAGAATCCTAATCCATTCCATCCTTACAACCCTAATCCAAACCCTAACCACTCCCATCCTTCTAATCCTAATCCAAACCCTAATCCACTTCATCTTTCCAACCCTAATTCAAACCCAAATCAATCCTAATACACATTATCTTGCATCCATCGTTGTTCAAATCTAATAAAATCTCAAGATCATAAAGTCCTAAAACCAAAAAACAAGATCAACTCCCATCCATAAAAAAAAAACCTAAATCAATTTAAAGTCCCAAATCCAAAGGTCAAGTTATCTATCCGAAATCAAACTTCACTTAAGGACCTAGATCCCTTGAGCATTGATCAATCAGGTTACTCCAAGGCCTTGTACCTAATCAAAATCCAAATTAATCATCATGTAGGGTTTTGAGGGAGTTTTGAACTAACTTTCAGGTTTGTGGGTCCTTTCAGCACAAACGCCACCCAACCTTGGCACTTGCACCTATCAAAACATTCTTTCAAGAAGAAATGCCACCCATCCTTCGCACCTACGCTTGTCAAAAAATCCTTTCAAGAAGTAACACCACCTATCCTTGGCACCTATGTCTATCAACACTTCCTTTCAAATAGAAATACCACACATCCTTGGCTTCTATGCTTGTCAAAAAATCCTTTTAGGTGGAAACACCATACATCCTTGGTGTATGTGCTTGTCAAAAAATCCTTTTAGGTAGAAACACCACCCAACCTTGGCACCTACACCTATCAAAACATAATTTCAAATGGAAATGCCACCCATCCTTAGCACTTGTGCCTATTAAAAAGACCTTTCAGGTAGAAATTTTACACATCCTTGACACTTTCACCTATTAAAACATCCTTTTTAGCAGAAATTCCATTCATCATTAGCACTTGCACATATCAAAACATACTTCTAGGTAGAAACACCACACATCCTTGGCACCTTTGCTAGTCAAAACGTCCTTTTTTGGAAGAAATGCCATGCTTCCTTGGCACTCATTCCTATCAAAACATCTCTTTAGGCAAAAATGCCACCCATTCTTAGCAGCTGCACTAGTTAAAACATCTCTTTAGGCAGAAATGCCACCCATTCTTAGCACCTACACCAGTCAAAACATCCCTTTGGACACAAATGCCATGCATCCTTCACACTCGTGCCTATCAAAAATCCTTTTAGGAGGAAATGACACCCATCCTTGGTGCCTGCACTTGTCAAAAAATCATTTCAAGTGGAAATGCCACCCACCATTAGTGCTTGCGACTGTTGAAAATTTCTTTAAGGCATAAATGCCACCCATTCTTGGCACCTGCGCTAGTCAAAACATCCTTTTAGGTGGAAATGGAACACATCCTTAGCATATGTGCCTATCAAATAATCTTTTAGGTAGAAATGCCACCCAACCTTGACATCTATTCAATCAACTTGTAGGTAGTCTCCTAAAGAGCATATCTTTTGCATACATAATCCATTTTACATATTCTTATAGGTGTTGGAAAGATGATTCCTTGAAATTGCCAACCATAACCTTAAAAAAACCATTCATAAAAAAATAAATCATTAACAGACCTCAATCCATTAACCTAAATCAAGGTTTGAATTAACCATCATCACACTCCCTCAAGTTCTTAGACCTTATCACATCATCATCAATCAAAATCACTCCAAATTTCCCAAGTTACTAGACCTTGTACATCAAATTAAATCCAAAACCCAAATCATCCATAATCTAAATCATCCTATTCTAATAATCCAAAAAATCACAATCCAAAGCCTACCCAAAACAAGCATCATGGACCCCTAGTTTGACAAGTTTATTGAGCAAACTCGAACCCCACTCATGAGTCATGATAATGATAGTCTTGTTGACCAGAAGGGGTATGATCCCTTTGAACATGATGATGGTGATGATAGCGTATTAGATCAAGAAGAATATCCTAGTGAACATTACTATTTGTCTAGATCCAAACATTACAATGCTTATCTAGATGCCATCACTCTGAGAAAATTCTCACATAGCTCCAAACATAGATTCATGAACACCTATGTCCACCAATAATTCTTAAACCAAGCACATGCTAGTACTATCTACCTCATGGACCAAAATCATATGTCCATAAGTCATCCTCATACCAACTTAGCAAGGGAAACACCATTCCAGTACAAGATCTTATAACACAATTTATGGATGAACTTCAAATCCTACATGAACAAATTAAAGCCATAAATCCTCCATCTAAGCCTTCATCATCAAAATCATCAAACCCATCTTATCAAAAATAATCTTATCCATAATCCTATTCACCATCTAACCCCTCCTATCAAAACCAATCCTATCAACCATCTAATCATCAACCTAATCCAACCCCATCCAAGAAACCCATGAAGGATCTTATCCAAGGACTCATAGAAAGGATAACCATATACCTAGAAAACATAAATTCATTGAGCCCACATCTACCAAGTCTATCCAAGAGTTTCCTAGTACTATGCCCATCCAAAATCAAACACCATAATGCACTCCCATGCTTGTCAACCTTATTCAAGACCCTTCTAAACCCATCTGAAATCAAACACCATCATGTCAACATCTTGTTGTCAACCATTCACTACCTATCTAGCGCATCCAAGAAACCTCTATTCCCATCAAACTCAAGATATATGTCAAGAACCAAATCCAAAGCGTGATCAACCTTTCCCATCACCAAATCTAGAACAAACTATCCAAGCCACTCCAATCTATGATCAAGATCCTCTCTATGATCAAGAGAATCATGATGATGCCTCAACCAGTTTTACACCATCCATGATCAAGAAATTCAAACTAATTCCATCCATCATCTAATCAATCCTATCCAATATCCAACTAATCCTACCCATCATCCCACAACCCCCTTCCCATAAGGAGATTATTGTCCCCGCTGAACACATAGACAAGAAATATGATCATAATGAGCATACAGGTAATCAAGATGTACATGATTTGGATCACATCAAGCATGAGGACAAGCAATTCACAAGTTATCATATTGAGCCTATAATTGACCAGGACACTACCATCGTAAAGGAAGAGAAGAAACAAACATCCTATCAAGTTGGGCCAACCACCTTCATCAAATTGGGTCTCCTTGTAGATGGTTCCTGGAAATACACTAATGGGCTAGCATCATGTTTAAAATGCAATAAGTATCCCATCACAAACAAAATGTGTCAAATCATGGGTTATAATGACAAAGGATTGGGCCTTTGTGAGAAAGGAATCTTAGAACTTGAACAAGTATATGTAAATCATGGACATCAAGGCATTGACTACAAGCAATCTAATGATATTAGTGGTACTTCAGCAAATATTGGGGCAACCTCATCCAATGGAAATATCAAAATAGAGGCCATTCATCCCACAATAATGGGTTATGCTTTTTGGCCAAACTTGACATTGAAATCAATATTTTGAAATAAATCTTCACGCTCTGACACCTATAGCTGCTAAACCATTAGGAATTTGAAGATGATGCGAACTAGTGATTTGTGAGATTTTGCTTGTAGATTCTAAATATATTTTTTTTAAAAAATTGGAGTTAAATTGTAAATTTTTTTGCATCTCCTTTGATAACTAGTTTTTAATAGTAAACAACATTTTTTTAAAGTGATGTGTATTCCGTAGCACATAACTTTTTTTCTACAAAGGATAAAATTTTGATTATTTTTAATTTAGACTGGTAACACCAATATATAGTGTATGCATTTGGTTTCATAATGTTTTGTTGAATATATATATTTTAATTAATTTTTGAAGTCAAACCAATTATAATTTAGACATAGGCGTATTTCGTAAAACATAACTTTTTCTGTATGTATCAAAATTCAATTTTTTTTCTTTTGTTGAAACAAGGACATCAATACCTAGTGCATAGATATTTTGTAGAATTTTTTTCAGTAATTTACTAATTTTCCATGTGTGTAGAATAGAGAACTTGATGTTCGGTGAAAAACATACATTCACAAGAAATAAAAAATAAATATAATTATCAAATTAAATATATTTAAAATTATATTTTTTGGGAAGCTTATAATAAGGACTACATACTTACAAAGAATAAATTTTAAATGAATTCATTTGATCCTTCAAAAGATAAATCAAAATTGGTTTTTTATCAGTATTTTGATAGGTGTAGAGGAGACTCCATTATAGGTATGGTTTAAAACTAAAGGGGTTCTATCCAAGGGGGTTTGAATTTAAGGGGGTTTGATCAAACCCTCTTCAATTAAAATCTTTTAAATGAAACCTTTCAAGGCTTAAAATATTATATTTTCTAAAAATATGTGATTTCAGCAAAAATCAGGATGTCCCAGAAAGTGTAACCCATTATTGTGGCAGGGGCTGCCTCCAACCATCACATCAACCTTCACATCAACCTTCACCTCCCACATCCTAAACCCATTGATTTGGACCAACAAGATTATACATTGTATAGAATAAAGAGTCGCATCGAAGCGAAGGATCAACATCAAGCACCAAATAAGAAACAAGTAGAAAATCAAACTCAAGAAAAAGATCCAAATGAATCCAAAAGGTGACATGAATTCAACACTCAAAAGAGAAGCCAAATAGTGATATGGCTCCCAAAGAAAAGTGAAGTGCTAAATTTGATCAAAGAAAAATATCATAAGCAATCAATAAATAAAAAGTTGCACATTGCATACAACAAGTGTCCACCACCTCCCCAATTATTATTATTCCCAACATGTAAAGCTTCACAATATAATAAGATTGTTGGTCCTATTATCACTTGGAATTGCACCTCGATTGAAGCCTGTTCAAGCATTCCAATGACCAATGGGATTGATCTCAAGATGTGGGACCTTACAGATGAGATCAGACCTCCAGAGAAGGCTGGTTCCTCATTCTAAACTTAAGGTTCAGAGAAAAAGCTAAATCTAATGCTATTGATTACCAGAGAAAAGGGGAGAGGGGGAAACTAAAAATAAAAAAAAGGGAATGCACTAGATTTAGAGTGTTCGGTTGGAACTGAACAAACACAACAATGATCTCAAATATTGATATAGATTCACACAGACTTATAACTTTAACAGAGGTTTGAGATAGAAAACTATAACTACAAGAGGGATGAATCATCCATAGAATAAGCCTACAAATTTTAGATAAACACAATGTAGAAGTACAAGGAGAGGCAAAATATCAGTCTATTAAATTGATCATGAAGGCTAAATAGTCATTACAAAGGAAGAAAAACTTAATACAAATCAGAAAAGGCACATAATGACAATGTTCCCCATATAGTTGAACTAGAAATGAAGATAAGAGAGCTCTAGAAGAGGACACAGTCCATCAGATTCATACAGTTCTGAGAAATATCATGAGGCCATGAGCAAACATCTAGCGCTTCAACCTAAATAAGGACCCATCGACTAACCAACAACCTCAAAAGTATCATTACATGCTTATATATCTTTTTCCATTCACTGTACAACTCTGGGCAATGAAATTCAGTCAACAAGTCATGCCCATGCTATAAAGAAGCTTTGTTAGAACCTACAGATTTTGAGTGTTGATTGTGCCCTAACAAGTTTGAAAATTTGCAGAGGAAGATTGCCCACACGTCTGGGTACCCAACACAATAATGAGGGAAGGTTTGAAATCTTTTCCTGACACTTGCAAATCCATTTTGTCCCTCCTTTGTATTGGCACATTGAAGATCTGCACTGCATCTTTTTCTTCACCTACAGTATTACCTTTTGGGCACTGTATCATTCTGTACTCATGGTGTGATTTTAGACACTCAAGAATCGTGCCTTTAAAATCTTTTACAATACTTTAAAAGTGTTTATTTTTAATTCTCCCTTTGGCACCTTTTATATTTCCCTTTATCAGTGAATTCGCCTGTCTGCGAACTCCCTAATCGATGAACTATTAGGTTCACAAACTATTCCTTTAGCTGACTTTCCTCCTCCTTATCTTCTTTTCTTTTCCTTATCCCCTTTGTCAGCAACTTTTGACTTTCACAAACCACTCTCTGCCGATGACTCATCTTCACCGGGTGATTGCCTTGTCGGCAGATCCCTTGATCCACGAACCAATCGCTTAGCGGACTATTCTTTCTTCTTCTCACCTTTATCAGAGCTTGTTCTATCGGAAAAACTTCTTGGTGGTGAACTTCTTGGTCCATAAACTTTTTAGTTTGCGAACCACTAAGTTCGCCGATGAACACTTTAACTTTCCCTCTTTGACTTAGCTGCTTTCCTTCTTTATTGGTGATTTCCTCCATCGACAAACCAGTCAGTCGATGAACTAGCATGTTCGTGAATGATCAACCTCTCTGATAAAGGTTTTCTTTGTGTCCTTTTCTTGCCTTAGAAAAATGCTTTCCTTGGTGAAATTTCTCTTTTCACCTTATCGACAACCTGTCCTATCAGCGAACCAGCCAGTCAGCGAACCGGTAGGTTCGCGAACCTCACATTTCATCAATAACACTTGCTTGTCTTTTTCTTTCCTTTTGACTTTTGACTTTTCCTTAGCCTAATCGGTGATCCTTCTCCTTCGTGAACCACTTCCTTCCTATCTCCTGTGCCTTCCTATCGGCGAAAATGCCTGTTGGCAAACTTGACGATCGATGAACTAGCAGGTTTGTGAACCTTCATTTTTGCTGACACTACAAAACAGGCTAAGGCAAAACAATTAGAAGATTTTAGGATTTTTGAAGGGGGACTTTCTTCCATTTAGGTTTTCTTGGATCAAATATTTTTGATGGAAGAAGGTAGGATTCTGGGGGGTCCTTGGGTTATTTTGGCTTGGGCTAAAATATGACAATAGGTACTAATCCTAATAGTAACCCAAACTAAATTCCACATTTCCTAAATTCAACCCCACCTTCAAATTCCCACATCCCTAATCCCAATCCAAATATCAAAATATCAAATCAAAATCCCAATCCAAAATTCTTGAATTCAAACACCCAAATAAAAAATCCCAATCTAAGTGCCCTAATCCTAAATCCAAGAAGATAAAATATTGCATTCATCATATCCTAATAGCAACACTTTACCACAAGGACTATAATGGCACCCTATTGAGATGTTCACACTTCGATAAATCCAACCCAACTATCAAAAAGTATCATAACACTTGCAACTTGTACATCAACGGAATGATCCTCACCAAGCAATTACACCAGGTATGGTATTATTGGCATGTCATGATAGGAGAATCCAAGATGGCTACATCAAATTGACAAGAACTTGAGACCTAAAACAACAACCAAATCAAAAATCATAAAAAATTAAAAATTAAACAATCAAAAGAGTAAAGAGAAAAAAATGTCCAACAATGAAAACCATTATTGTGGTGCCTTGGACATGTACCATGATGAAAACCCATCTATGGGCATCATGTGCAAATAAGTTGTCTATGTGAACCTTGCACTTCTGGGCAACCTTATTCCATCAAATCAACCCCATCCATTCCATCCTATCCCACCCATCCATCATATTTGCATATCCATTCCATTGTACCCATCCGTCCTCCCTTCCTACATTTGATCTTGATAAGGATAGGGGCATGATTCTAAAACATGCTTTGGACACTTCTTGGCATCTTTCATCTTGTATTGCAATCTCACATAATGTCATGAGTGGCATATATAGACTGGGGGCATGTCATCCTTATTCAATGTAGTCCTTGGAGATCACATCCTAAACCCCCCATCAAACTATCCCTCCCATCCTAAATCCTCAGGTATTACTATCCATCTTGAAACCCCTTGACCATCCCATCCTCTATTAGAATAATTTTGTCAGCCCATCACTCACCATTCCACCCATGCACTTTTCCCTTCATTCTTTCCCTTTGACTTGGTTTTCCCTTGCCATGTGTTACATTATTGAGATAGCCTCAAAATTCAACCAAATCCTACCATGCAGTCCAAAACCCATCCAAAAGCATCTATAAGATTTGTCTTTAGTCCTACTGAAATCCCAATCCTATTTTGTTTCATATCAAACTATTATCCTTGGGATATATCATTCCTAATGCTCGTATTATTCTCAAGATATATTGTTCCCACATCAACAATTCTATAATCATCATCAAATCAATCAATCCATGACTTTTAGCTTGATCAAGGGCATGATCCTAACCCACTCATCCTTTGGATGGCTAACTTGGAACCTTCACATTTCCTCACCTACCACTCTCGTGAACCCTGCATCCATCTCATCCCCTATCTAGTCGGGCCCTCAATCATTCCATCCAATCCTCCCTTCATCCTCGTCTCTAGCCTTTGTTTGCCCTTGTCCTTGGTTCCAAACAAAATAATACCCAAAAGAAATTCACATCTATCACATATCATCTTGATCCCAACATCCCAGCAAAGAAAAAAAAAACTAACCACATCTAGCCTAGCAATCTCATCAATCATCCCAAAGCATCTAAAGGTTTTGCTCCCTGCCTTACTGCAAGGATTGATCAACTCTAATCCAAGCAATCATCCTTGGGATATATCATTCCCAATCCTTGCATTGTTCTCAGGATATATTATTCCCACATCAATAATGTTATTCTCATCATCATCATCACATCAATCAATTCTTGGCTTCCAACTTGATTAGGGGAAAAATCTTGTTTATCTTTGTATTGTTTGCACATGCTTTCTTGCTTTATTGTGTGTTTTATCTTTCTGTCTTGCATTTATAATGGTCCTCACAACATATTTCCATAGTGTCATAATGGTCTTTCATATCATGTGGTACCATACTGACATATGTTTGCTTGTGACTTTTTCTTTTGGGTTAGTCCTTCATGCACCTAACACATCATCATCATGATCCATTATATCATGATGCACAACACCAGTGCTACAACAAATTTAGGTTGCTCTTTTCCATAGATATTATCTTCACAGATTGTACCTATCATCACAAACATCTTATCATGTTCACATTATCACCATTTCATTCTTTTTCCTCTATCCATTCCCTTATATTTTCTCTTCTCTCACTTCTCTCTTTCTTCTTCTTTCCTTTGCAAAAGTGCCATGCATGCGTGGCATATGCGCACTTCCTTGAACAAGTGCTGCGCATGCCTGGTGTCTATGTATTTCATCCATCTTGCCTTTGCAAAAGTTCCACGCATGTGTGGTGTCCAATCACTTCCTTGCACAAGCACCACACATAAATGATGTCTATGCATTTTATCCATCATCTTATCTTTGTGAAAGCACAATGTATGTGTGGCATCTACACAAGCCATCGCCTTGCCCTTACACAAGCACCATGCTTATGTGGCACTATGCAAGAATGCACCCATCCTCCCTCCTGACGTAGAAATCTAAAATTTTTCCATCTCCTACTTGCATAGACAGTAGGTGTACCACACAAATAATCCCCCAGCCTACCCAATGTGTTTTCTCCTTGAATCCTCTCCATCCTATCACCTTGCATCCCAACATTCATGCATCTACCCACCTCTTGTCCCTCCTATGCATTCAATTCCCTCCCATCCATCTTTCATCCATGGCTCTCCTTGTAAGAGACCACCCAAATCCCTATAAATCTACATGGTCTCTTGAGGGGGCATCATTAACCTATTTCCTAACCCCCATTCTTCCAAGTGTGGGGCATCCTGCAACTAGTCCCATCTCACTGAGTATCTATACTTATCTTCTTTGAAATGATATCACTTCACAATGCCATCTCAAAGAGGAGAAAAATGTATACACCCCAAATTCACTTCATCGATTTCTTGTAATTATTCCCAAATTAATAATTTTCCATCACTTAATTAATCCCATGTTATAATTAATTAATACGATTAACATAACCATTTCCCCCTCATGTTGTAATTAAGGTGACTAGCCTTATTAATTCAATCTCCATCACAATTAACCCTTTCTCATTCCTAAAGTTAATTAACTAAATACACCTAATTAATTAACCTTGGCCTAAATATTCCTTAAACTAATTCACTTCCCCATTTCTTCTAATTGAAAATTCAATCCCATGCCACTAAAAGCTAAAAATCACGTCCTCTAATCTCTGCCATAAATTTCAAACCCCAAGTCAATCAAGGTCCTCCATCTTCACACATGCCATCCCAAGGCCACTTGTCCCCACTCCTTGCTCACACATGTGTGAGCATGCTAAATGGGTCAATCTTAACCCTTTATCCCATCCTTTAATCTCCACCATCCACTTGGCTTATTCTCCTCCCACATGTTTGCATCCCCTTTCATCCAACACTCTATGATAATCTTGATGCTCCATCTTTCTTGAGGCATCTCATCATGCCACTTGTCATAGGGCTAAGGAGAATCCTCATGAAATCAATCCTAACCATTGGTCTCATCTTTCAATCACAATCGTCCTTGCTCCTATGGGAAAGTATATTTAAGTAGGCTTACCCAATGGACAAATCAATCATCTAATCCATAGCAAATACATGTTGTCCAACTCATTTATCATGCATTGTCGTAGTACTTACATGTTATTAAATTGGATAATATCCTAGAATTTGAGCATCCACATTGCATTATAGCATATCAACTTGATCTTTTGATGCAGAAGCATCCAGAGGTGTAAGGGCAATCTTGCATCACCCAAAAAGAAGTTTATTCAAAACCATTGTAGTTGTTCTCATTTCTTTCCATAATTAGTGTTTTTGGTTCCATAATATCTAGAATAATAATGTAGGACTTTGAGTTTTTCCAAAACTGCTAAAAATAGCGACATGCCTGTTTTGGAAAGTGTACTTGCTATTTTTAGAAAGTTTGCATTTGGGCACGTAATGAAGCAAAAACTTCTAGAAATTCACAACGGAAATATAAGACCTTTGGCGAAGGAATCAGGAAAAGATCATTTGTGAGCTGAAAGATATTAAAGTTTTTGTTTTCCGAAAAGCCCCTAAAAATTTACGAAATGAGATATGAGGCACTAAAACTTCTCATAACATCTCAAAAAGTTGACAGAAATCCGTTTACGGATTTCCGATGTGATAGTTCACATCATGAGCTTTCCGGCGCTTAAAATGGTTCGTCAATCGGACACCCGGATCGAAAGTTATGCTTCCTGAAAGTTGACCTACTTTTGGAGGGAGTTGCAAATTTTGAAATTTAGCTGGAGGCCACCAAAAAGTGCTATTTATGACTATTTTGGGAACCCTGGGTAGTAGTAGAGTTAAGGGGGCCAGTGTAGAGTCCAGAATAGGTGGGAAAACATAAACCCTAGCTAATTTGGGGTTACAGAAGGCTGAAGATTCTAGAGTCTTGACGTTGGGAAAGCTGTAATATGTTCCAGCCAGTAGAGGGTTCATCCTCTGATTGTAATTGAGCTTCTGTAATGTAATGAGTTGCCCAGTTCAATAACAGAAAGTTCTATTTGTTGTGTTCAATATCTGTTATTTTGTGTTTTGTGATTTCCCCCCTTCATCATCTTTGGAGCATATCTACAACAACAATGTAGATATAATGTGTTTTCCTATGTGCTTTTGCATTATAATTTACCTTCCATTCTCCTCAAGCTGAAATTAGGAGTTGATATTGGGTTGTGAACTTGTTTTGTGTTGTTTGAATCTTTCCTGCATTGTTTGAATCCAATTTTGATGTCTACACAAACAAAATATATGATAACAATAATTGTATTGTGTTAATGCATCTCTTAAATCTTATTTGAATATTGAGTCTAAAGTGCATCAAATATGTCTACATGTGTATTGTTATTATTCATCTAGCATAAAAAATGTTCAAGGAACTATTTAAAAGTAATAGGACTTTTAGAATTATGAAATAGTGGAAACCCTTAGATATATAAGGGGAATTAATGGTTGGAATAGGAATAAGCACCTCTCTTAATCTACTAATAATGGTTTGTCATTCTTTGTAATGATGAAGTATGGAGTATGGTGTAGGGATAAATTGCCTTAGTTTGGCTAGCTATAATGTTGTGTTTGAGTTCTTTTAAGGCCCATATAAGACCTAGGGGATTCACTTACTAAAGTTATCCTAGATCACATTTGATCATAGAATCTTAATAATATCCCTAATTTTCATCTTTGACTCTAGATCTTGATTTTTTATACCCCCTCCTAGTATACCATTCCTACTAAAATATCTCCTCTATTTTAGATTAATTAGTTAGACTTTTATTGGGGCCCCACCCTTTAGTAACAAAGCATGATTACATAATAGTATCTTACATTATTTAAACTCAAAACACTTATTAGGATGCAACTTTAAAGGTTTCTATAAAACCACACAGACCTAACTTATAACTACCTTACAACCAAACATCATAGAAAAACAAGATTGACATACTGTAGAACTAATAATGTAGCATACTAAGAACACCAAACATTCAATCCAATTTTCTTTCCTTTCAACTACATCACCACTCACTGCCATAAACTCCTCCACCCAACCCATTCAAACAAATGCTTCTATTTTGTTCAACTTATCCTTCATTGTACCTACAAGTGTAGGAAACTGAATGCCAAAGCCAAAGTCTATATGACTATGAGCATAATGTTACAAACCTCCATAAAAATAGGAACTAAACATTCACTATGTCCCTCCACATATCCATGTTTGTGAGTGTTACACAACCATGCTAAAACTTTATTGACATCACAACAATATGCTCGTAGAACACCAAGTTCTTTGCTCTTCTGACTCATCTTATCAACAAACTTGGGTGCTATAGAATTCACCAATTTAATCCCTTCTAATTATCTTGAAAATATCCCCCTTTTTAACATATATCCTAGACCTATTTGTAGCATCAAAAATTGCATACCCTTGTAATTTGATGCTACGTTTGGTGACCATTTTGGTGCTTGCATCTCCTTTATGCATTTTAGGTTCATGTTTGCTTCATTTTAGGCTCACATTTTTTTCATTGTAGCTTCTTTTTCTCAATGATGTTCTAATGCTTTGTTATTTTCTTAGCCTAGAGACACTTCATAAGATTTTGAGGTAGATTCACTTAAATGCTAGTGCTTAGCACGGATGTTCGCGTGCCGCAGTAGGGTCCAACGAACGTGAAATGGTTAGTGAGCTATTTCGGGACATGTTGAAGTATCTCTTGAGGATGACGAGATTCTTGTAGTGCTTCTTCAACCTTGAATGACACTTTCCTCTTTGCATGTTGACTCATCTTTCCCTCTTAATCTCTCATATCCAATTTTTGAAAAAGCTTGAACCATCTCTCTCTTGGCTCTCTTCTGCAATTTCTTGTGAAATTCTTGTGAAGACTCTTTTGTGTAGCTATTGAGGATTTTCTATGCCTTCTTGAGTTGTGGTGTTGTCTCTGTTAGCTCTTGGAGATTTTTATTTGCATCTTGAGTGTTGTGAAGGTTCTCTCTTATTGGGGCTTGAAGTTGTGCAACCAGATTTCTTCCCTCAAGGAGTTGTAGCCTCCTTATTTGCTATCCAAGATGGTAATATTGTTTTGTGATTAGTGAATATTGTTCTTGCATTTGAATCTATTTACATATAGTGCTATTTCATTTACTTTGCAATTTCATGGTGTAGACCACTATTTATTTCCTTGTGCATGCTCTAGGGTATTCTTCCCTAGAGACCAGGGAAGCTACCTTTAGTTTTATTTTCTATTGTCACTGCTCTTTATTCCTAAACACACATAGGTTAGGAGCAAACACTATTTTTCTATTCTCTCTATCATTTTCTACTCCTGGAGGTTGAAAGACCAAAGTAGGGGCTTGACTTAGGAAAGCTCCTTAGCAATCCAACCATTTTTCTCTAGTTTTAGTAGCAAATATATTGAAGAGAAGAACTTGAACACATGGAGGTTTTGTAGTTTCTTCTTCTCTCTTTTTTTGTGTTAATTTCTTTCATTTAGATAGATTTGAATTAAATATTTCCTTTACTTTCATATTTGGTATTATTTAAATATTTCTAGGTTGCTCCTTTGCATATAGCTGTACTGTGTAGGTGTTTTGAATCTGTGCAGAGTGAATCATTTTCATTTTTGAGCTTTGAGGATGCCAACGCTTAGTGCATACATCCCCATGCTGCACTGTCATCTAGGGTAGTGAGCTCCATCCTTTGGTGTCAGGTTCCTCTTTTCCAGGTTAGGAGCAAACACTATTTTTCTATTCTCTCTATCATTTGCTACTCCTGGAGGATGAAAGACCAAAGTAGGGGCTTGACTTAGGAAAGCTCCTTAGCAATCCAACCATTTTTCTCTGGTTTTAGTAGCAAATATATTGAAGAGAAGAACTTGAACACATGGAGGTTTTGTAGTTTCTTCTTCTCTCTTTTTTTGTGTTAATTTCTTTCATTTAGATAGATTTGAATTAAATATTTCCTTTACTTTCATATTTGGTATTATTTAAATATTTCTAGGTTGCTCCTTTGCATATAGCTGTACTGTGTAGGTGTTTTGAATCTGTGCAGAGTGAATCATTTTTATTTTTGAGCTTTGAGGATGCCAACGCTTAGCGCATATATCCCCATGGTGCACTGTCATCTAGGGTAGTGAGCTCCATCCTTTGGTGTCAGGTTCCTCTTTTCCTCTTCTTTCAACTTCTGCATTTCATTTTAAAAACTTATGTCTATAGTTATTTATATATAGTATTCTATTAGCTTTCTTCTTTCCTTCAACCACTCAGTTTAGTTCCTTCTCATATCTATTAGCATAAAAGGGCTTTCTGTCATAGATTTTGTTTAAAACATTAGAAAACAGAAACTAGACTAGACCCCAGTGTAACGATAGTGAAAAATTCCCTTGGTTGATATGTTTGACCAAAGAGTAGTTTTCCCTTCGCTACATTGTGGTGAACCTGACGTTCTTAACACACCTTCTTCATCACATTTCTTACCACATAATACTATGTGTTGTGAAGCAAAAACTTTGTTTATGAGCTTCACAACCCAATCCTCTAATTCTTTGCATACTATTTATAGGAGTTTAAGACATCTTTCTATAATGACACATTCTGGAACTCCTAGCACTCCTATTCAATTAGCACCTAACTTTACACATTCTTATTATGATACTACTCGCACTACTCTTTCTTCTCTTTCTACTCAAACAAATGGTCCTATGACTAGTTATCACGATGCAGACAAAGCTTTTGATCATGAGGCTACCCTAGGTTATGTCCCACCAGAGAAAATCCATGAGTTAGATTTCCATCTGGTGCATTACCAAGATTTCTTGAGACATGAGGACATACCTAGGTCTGCTATTCCTTTGGTCAACACTCTTCATGTTATGCTAACTAGTCATAGTAAATGTCTTTACTTCCTACGTAGCATCGTGCATATAGTGCATAGTGACACTCCACCTTTAGCGAGCTACATTATAGAACCTTAAGATCCCCATTCTAATATAATAGACAATCAGTTATTTTTTCCTCTTCCTTCTTCAAGAACTTAGATTTTCACATCTTCCCAGAAGGCTACCAGTGCATTACAACATGATAGCATAGGTACTAGTTTGTCTAGAGGTGCCATGAACCCTATCAACTAGTATGGATTTGTTCCACCCTTGAGGCC
Organism: Cunninghamia lanceolata; assembly: GCA_027924645.1. Taxonomy (NCBI): domain Eukaryota; kingdom Viridiplantae; phylum Streptophyta; class Pinopsida; order Cupressales; family Cupressaceae; genus Cunninghamia; species Cunninghamia lanceolata. The sequence continues at coordinate 12,448,448 of BSBN01001533.1, forward strand.
CTTGCAGTTTAATTTTCCTACCGATGCCCTTGAAGTTAGCTAGTAGCTGTCTTTACCCCTTGCTTCCACTCCTCTCCCTGCACCCACTCACACCACTAGTCTTGTTATTAACCAACTCCTTTAAAATGTTGGTTCCATTCAACAACAACTTGCCTTGCTTTCCACATCATCTTCACAACCTCTTATTCCTACTCACTATAGATGTAGTCCACTTTCCCTTGCCATCCTTGCTACTCCATTTTCCCAAAACTTCGAGGCATCGAGGTTTGAAAAGTACTTTGGTAAAGGAGACCCGCAAACACATGTATCCACTTTCATTGTTTTATGTAGTGATTTCATCTTTCAGGATGCCTTGCTAACAAAACTATTTCTGTGATCGTTGAAAGACACCACTTTGGATTAGTTTTGTTCACTTCCTGATCATTCTATTATTTCTCTTGACCAATTGGTAAATCAATTACTTCAACATTTCCAAGCCAACATTGGACCTCAGGTCACATTTACTAACCTCGTTCATTGTTGGCAAACAGTAAATGAAAAGATAATTGACTTTATCTATCATTATTAGTCACTCTTCTCACATATCCCATATGCCCTACCAGACTTTGATGATCAACGGGTTTTTTTTGATCAAAAACCTATAGCCATATATTAGGGATAAGATCCTGTTGATGAAGTATCCATTGTTCACACACTTGTGCACAACACTTCATGAGTATTGGCAATTAATCAGACAATTTGAGGTATCTAACTCATCAGCTCCCGTTGGTCAGTCTGGTGCCTTTTCTTCCTTTACAAATTACAAAAAGAATAAGAACTTTAAAAATAATGCTTCAATGGTGGTTAGCAATGTAGTGGTTGAAGTGCCTTCCTAGACTGCTCTAGCACTCTCTACTCCTACATCATCAAACAATCATAAGCTTACTCCTCTTACAGAGTCTCTCTATTCTATTCTTCAGTAGCTCCTAAATAATAATTTAGTGCAGTTGCCGCCTATTCATCCTCTCAACACTCGTAAGTCTGTTGCACCTTCTTATGACTCGAAGGCCTTCTGTTAGTTCCATAGAGTCCCTAGTCATGATACTGAATGATATCTACATATGAAGCACATTCTACAGGGCCTCATTGACCAAAATGTGAATGATAGAGGAAATAAATCGGCCACCCCACCAAACCAACATTTATAGATCTACACCAATCCTATGTCACATCACTCTAATTTTGTTGACCATACTTCTTCCCCTATGGTGTTAGGTTCAAATTTTGACATTCCCTCTTCTTCTTCTTATGCTAAGATGGTGGGCATGGTGGATGTTCGCTCTCACCCTTCTCGAGAGTGTCCCATTCCTAAGCCCATCATTTATTTTTCTTCTTCCGACATTCCTACAATATATGAGGATCCTCTCTACATTGCCATTGAGGTTAATGGGAAACCTGTCAAAGGTGTCCTAATCGACCCTGATTTCCTGGTAAATGTTGTGACAGAGGAGTTTCTACATATTCATGAATTGTATAAGGATGTTTATGAGAAATAAGATGCTTTTATACGATGTCCCTCCCTATTATGGGTTTAGTTACCCTAGCTATCCAAGTGGGACCCAAAACCTTGGGCATTCCCTTCTGTATCATTCCCACCTCGAATTGTTTTCATTTAAGGTTGGGCCAGCCATGGCTCACTTCTATGAAAGTGGTCCCTTCGGTAGTTCATCGATGCCTAAAGTTTCCCCACAATGGCATTGTGCACACAATCCATCACAATGGATTTATGCCTCTCACCATGTACATAAACTTGTCCTAGACTACTTCTAGTCGGCCTTGACTGAGCCACTTCGACTGCACAATGAATTCTTGTTTCTTTCATACTAGAAGTTCAAGGATGCTTAGGTAGCACAATTGTCTATTGGTCCTTCATCCTCGTCTTCTACAACTGTTTTCCCTTTGGTGTCTATGTCTTTGAAGGTCGCTTATGTTCCTTCCACTACCCCTTTGGTAGTTCAAGGAAAGCAGCCCATATAGAGTACACCTCCCTAATCCCACGCTCCTAGCTTGTACTCTGTGGTTCCACCTTCAGCTTCCTATTCGAGGCCTCGAGGTCCACTTGCGATACAAGCTTGTGGACCACACACTTCTGAGAGCTGTCAGCCTTCGATGGTTACTTTTGTTCCTCCTACCTCCTTGGTGGCACGAGGAAAGCAAGTAGTGCTAAGTACTCCTCCCCCTCCTCCTATGATTCCCTGACCTTTGATGACTACTCTTGTTCCTCTCACCTCTTCGATGGCATAAGGAAAGAAATCCATGTTCTGAGATCCTTCCCCTCCCCCCCATGGTTTCCCAACCCTTGGTGGTTCTATCTATTCATCCTCCTATCTCTGAGTCAAGGAACAAAACATAACTCATGTTGGAAGACCCCTTAGCTCTGTCAGCAAAGGCATTGGCCTACACCAAGTGAAATCAACTTGAAAGAGATTGCAAGCATCACATTTGTGTTGTGGCTTGAGTGCATGTTGCTGATGAGCATCTTTCTCCTGTGTAGCTGCCCTCTATTCCTGCTCCTCCTAGGCCTCTTCTTTCTCCTACCCCTGCCTCTCCTTAGTAGGAGATAGATGAACCCACCCCACAAAGGTGCAATTAATCTTAGCTCCATCCATTGAGGCTCCCATCCTTCCATCTATTCCTGATATCCCACCCTTTCCCAAACCCTTAGATCTTCCTAACATTAGTGTTATCCCTAGTGTCGCCTTGACTGCTCTTGTGCCTTCCTAGCACACTCGTCATGCAGTGTTTCTAGATATCCTTCTCCTCGCTACCACTGATATAGACATACCCTGTCTGCCGCCTAAGCGCAAACCCGGGCATTACACCACCTTGCCATTTTGCAAGCCTAAGGACACATCGCCATCTCCACCACCTCTAAGCCCTTTTACATCAATGGAGGATGTTCCTCCACTCGTGGCTCTTAGCGCTTGCATTGTTGTTGTGAGCACTGATGAGCCACATTTAGTGCACTATTCAGGCAACGACTCTTTTGATTCCTCTCCTATAGAGTGGATCATCGAGTCAATCCCATACATACCCTCATTGTTCATGATCTTCACATGATCATTGATAATTGTTTTTCCCAGTGCTCTTGAGGATCCTACTCCTGCTTCTGATCCTCTGCACTTGGTTCTAGGGGAGTCTGCATGTACCTCTCTTGATGTGGTCTCGTTGTTAGCTCTTCCTCCATCCCCCTATGCTTATCAAGATTGGGACCAGGATGATTTGATGACACTTGACCCATGAGGGATGTACCTTCATCTCATGTGTTTTGTGTGTTTGCATGCTTGCTTGTAATGTGTTCCTCATGAATGTGTATTTATGTTTATCAATTCTACCTAAAGGATCTGCTCTAGTAGACACATGAATACAAGAGGAATGTACATGTGACTTTCTTCTATTTGTCCCTACATTCTTCTATATGTTGTCTCTTTGTTTCTTGTGACATTTTGGGGACAATGCAAAGCATTGGAATATTTATCTTCCTTCCATGTTGACTCAAAATTTTTAATTTTATTTGTTTTCTTGTGACATTTTTCTTTTATGCTCATAGTTCTATGTGCTTGGGGAATGATGATGATTCTATAATTTATCCCTATGATTCCCCTCCCAAATGCATACTGACCCCAAATCACGTAGATCCCTTGTTTCTTGTTTAGTGTTGTTGCTTGTTTTATGTGGCATGTGATAGCATTTTTTAGTGTCATACCATGCTTACACAAGTTTTTGTGTAACATGCCTACAACACTGCCCTAGTTGCCTCTGTTTGGGGCATCTTTTCTTTCTTTGAATGCAACTTTTGGAACATATCTCTCCATATAGATATGTTTCCTAAAGCTCTCTTCCCCTTTTGTACATTAAAATCAATTGCCTACTGATGCTTGATGCAATTATTTTAAAGTGGGGGCATATTTTCATGCTTTAAAATTTTACACACACCATATTGGTTGTACACTCTTTGTAGCATTTGCTCTTGGCAACATTTGTAGCTTGTGGCCCTAAGCAGGTGCATTTTCTTGGCCTGACCATGCTTTTCAACTACTCTTTAACACTCTTTGTGAGTCACCTAACAACACAATTTGTTAGTCCTAGTGGCCCACAAGAGTGGTATGGTTCCTAGCTCTTGTAGTGTGCTAGCCCTAGAACCATACTTGGCATCCTTCTAGCTGTCATAGTGTGCTATAAATGCCCCTTTTACTTTTCTTTCTTTTTCATTCTTGTGTGTATTGTGTGTTTTAGATAGAAGTAGATTGTGTATTAGATTATATGATTTGCTAAACCTTAATGTTTTTGGAAAATCATATCCAATCTAATCCTCTTAGTATGATTTTATATATGTGATTTTGACATTGCCTTTTGTGTAGGTTTTGTTGTCTAATACTATGATTTTGCATGTTCTTAGCTTGGGTTTATTCCTCGCTAAAAGAATCCTCTGCATCCTCTACAGTATCCTTTTTGAGGTAGTATTTATGGTGATATTTCTTTTTCTATTTTAGCATGCATATTCATTTAGTGTCATAAGCCTGTTAAAGTGGGGGCAAAATGTAGCATAAAAAATTACATACTCTTGCAATTTCACACTATGTTTAGCGACCACTTTGGTGCTTGCATCTCCTTTGTGTGCATTTTAGGCTCATATTTGCTTCATTTTAGCCTCTTTTTCTTAATCTTTTTTAATGATTTGTGATTCTCTTAGCTTGGAGAGACTTCATAAGATTTTGAGGTAGATTCACTCAGACGCTAGTGCTTAGCATGGATGTTCATGCACCGTGCTTGCATCCTGCAAAAGTGAAATGGTCAGTGAGCTATTTCAGGACACATTGAAGTATCTCCTAGGGATGGCGAGATTCTTGCAACCCTTCTTCAGCCTTGAATGACCCTCTCCTCTTTGGATGTTGACTCATCTTTCTCTCTCAGTCTCTCATATCCAATTTTTGAAAAAAGCTTGAACCATCTCTTTCTTGGCTCTCTTCTGTAATTTCTTGTAAAATTCTTGTGAACTCTTTTGTGCAACTATTGAGGATTTTCTATGCCCTCTTGAGTTGTGGTGTTGTCTTTGTTAGCTCTTAGAGATCTTTATTTGCCTCTTGAGTGTTGTGAAGGCTCTCTCTTCTTGGGGCTTGAAGTTGTGCAACTAGATTTCTTCCCTCAAGGAGTTGCAGCCTCCTTATATGCTATTTAAGCTGACAATATTATTTTGTGATTAGTGAATATTGTTCTTGCATTTGAATCTATTTAAATATAGTGCTATTTCATTTGCTTTGCAATTTCATGGTGTAGACCACCATTTCTTTCCTTGTGCATGCTCTAGGGTATTCTTCCTCATAGACCAGGGAAGCTACCTTTAGTTTTATTTTTTATTGTCATTGCTCTTTATCCTAAATACACGTAGGATAGGAGCACATACTATTTTTCTATTCTCTCTATCATTTGCTGCTTGTGGAGGTCGAAAGACCAAAGCAGGGGCTTGACTTAGGCAAGCTCCTTAGCAACCCAACCATTTTTCTCTATTTTAACAGCAAATATCTTGAAGAGAACTCAAATGCATGAAGGTTTCATAGTTGCTTCTTCTCTCTTTTTATTTGTGTTAATTTCTTTCATTTAGATAGATTTAAATTAAATATTTCCTTTATTTTCATATCTAGTACTATTTAGATATTTTTGAGTTGCTCCTTTTCATATAGTTGTGTTGTGCATGTGTTCTCTATGTAGAGTGAATCATTTTTATTTTTGAAGCTTTGAGGATGCCAACGCTTAGCACAAATGTCCCCACGACACACTATCATCCAAGACAATGAGCTCCATCATATGGTGCCAGGTTCCTCTTTTCCTCTTCTTTCATCTTCTATATTTCATCTTCAAAAATTTGTTTGTAGCTATTTATTTATAGCATTCTGTTAGCTTTCTTCTTTTCTTCAAGCATTTAGTTTAGTTTGTTAGATCATATCTATTAGTATAAAAGGGTCTGTTGTCATAGATTTTATTTGAAACATTAGAAAACATAAACTAGACTAGACCCTAGTTTAACAATAGTGAAAAATTCCCTTGGTTGATACGTTTGACCAAGGAGTAGTTTTTCCTTCGCTACACTATTTTCTTAATGAAAATTTTTATGCTCTAGTTTATTTATATCCCTCATATGTTCAACTCAAAATTCCATTTCCACCACTATCATGTACCTAGCTCAAATGAAAAGTCTTTAATAAAATTTGGTTGGAGGTTATGAAAATAAAATATATTAAAATAGCTTTATACTATAATGAATTTATAATAATCCCAAATTGGAAATATTTGATGTGAATATGAGGTCATTCTTTATTTACTTTAAACATGTTTAGATCAAGAAAATAAATTAATACTTGTGTATAGGATAAACCACAAGAAGCTAGAAATATATTGTTCACCCATCTCATATCTACCCCTCAAAACTAATAAATTCTTCTTTAGTGTTATCATTTTGCAATCCTTTTAAAATAAAGTATTTATTAACCTCTACAAAAAAAAAAAATGGTAAAAAAAAATATTTTTTCTTATCATTGCCAAGTGAGACACTAATTTGATGTATGGAACCACCTTGAGAGATTCACACAAGGCGATTCCTTAGGACTAAATTTGTATGCAATTCCTACATAAATAGCATAACAATTCTTTTTATGCCCTCATAAAAGATAAAGTAAATAGGGATAAATTTAAATTTCTATTTAGTTACCCAAGTTCCTAAACCTTAGGTCCAACTAGGTTTAATCCTTTCTATTGTCTTACACCCAATAGTTAACTAAAAAGTATTAATATAATTATTCTCTTTATCCTTAATATCTAGGGTTATATCTATTTATTTTAAAAATTAAAAATCTCATTATAAAGTAATGTGCTATGATATTGCCTTTTATACCCTTAGAAGATAAGATTTTTATTTGTGGCCTCACTAATTTGAATAAGTTCAAAAATAAACAAAGAATCAACCTCATCTCCATTTGTGGCCACACCAATTTGAATTGGTTAAAAACAAATAAACATAGTAACAATCTCATATTTAATTATGGCTAGATACCAATTAAAACTAGTTAAAATGAGTGTCACATAGTGGTTAATATCTACCTTTAATTTACTGTTTTTTTTTTTGGGACAAAATATTACACACAAAATAACTAAACTATATTGTAACTTTGCATAGACATAAGATACAAAGCAAACCATATGCATAAATTAAGGTGTTATTATAGTCAATTAAATTTTAAAATTGAATATTAATATTCTAAAGTGTATTTTGAAAAATACATTATAGTAGCAATTGTTTGTTTATAAAATTATTCTATATATTGCAAAAATTGTTGATGTCATCTTTTTATTATTTGAAATATATATTATGATCTAGATTTTGGATCTAAGATGTTAAATGGAAGTACCTAAGGGAGGTAGAAAAAATATGATAAGATGAACAAATATAAGAAAAAAATTAATATTGCCCCACCAAGTGGGAGACTCAAGCTTAATTTTGATGGGGCATTAAAAGGCAACCCCAGACCAGCTGGTATCGGATGTGTGGTCAGGAACAATGAAGGTTGCTTGATTTGGGCCTTGTCTAAGAATGTTGGGTTGCTACCAATAATGAGACAGAAGTGGAGGCATTGGCAAGAGGTCCTTGGATGTGCAAGGCTAAGGGTATTAAGCATATTGACATTGAGGGCGACTCAATGATCTGCATTAATGTAGTGAATAAAAAGAGGACATCCAATTCAAAACTATAGTCCTGGGTAGAGAAGATCTGGGAGAGCCTAGAGAAAATGGATGACTTCTCAATCCGGCATATGTACAAGAAGGAAAATAGAGTTGTTGACCATTTGGCCAATGCTGGAGTCAATCAGAGTCAACGGGAAGTAATGGACAACCACCCTGATGTGTGGCAAGGATCAAGGATAATTCTGAACGAGGAAGTGATCACGAGTGTGGAGGTAGTGCATGGGGTGGAAGCTTGATGAGGTGCAACAAGTCACATCGATCCAGGGGACCTCTAGCTTGGAGGTGTTTTCCCATTCGGTCTATCGTCATTGGGATTGTCATATGATGGAAGATGGAGGATGATTCATGAGATGGGAGATCCTATCAGAGTGTCCGCTTGGGAGATCAGGCAGTTCTTCACCACTAGCGGGAGCATCAGTTAGTGATGGACGGTGCTACGAGTCCTTGAATCACATGACATTATCAGCCTTGGGATCTCCTGGCCGGTCTCTCCATCCCCAAGGGACATGCTAGCTCTACTTAAGGAGAAGATCATGGATAGAAATGCAAAATGGTAGGGCACAATATCTTTGGTATCAGTTGCAACTATGCTTTGTAGATGAAGGAGCAGGTCCAAAGACTGCTCAAAGCAAATGTGGACGAGACGAAGAGGGTAAGAATAAAGATCATTGGTGCCACAATGTGGTCGAGTGGTCATCTCCATGACGGGCGTGTCTTTGAAATCTTCTTCTCTAATGTGGTGCAAATCATGGGAACACATTCGTGGGGACGATAGCTGCACTCAATCTAGTCTAAGGTGTGAATGTGGACGCCGTAATGAGTGCCATATTCTCACTTGACAACAATCCATCAACATGGATGATACAGGGATTTTTGACGCATAAGTGGTAAAGAAGAATAAGGTATCGACACAAGTGTTGGTGTTGTTTAGGGAAGGTTTGCTAAGAAAGAATAGGGAGACTTTCAGTTACTATGTTAGTGAGTATGGGGATCTATTGTCCCCCCCTCAAATTAAAAGAATTGTTGAATTCTTTGAGGGAATGTTGTATCTGATGGAACTGAGGAGCTCATAGATGGGACTCAACCCGAACTATGTAAAAAAAATTTCTGGAAGTTAATAGAAGGGAGCTGCCCCTATGGCAATGCTTACAATAAAAAAAGAAAAAAAATAATATTAAAAATTATGTTGATTATATTCTAGCTAATCTTAAATTTAATATTTAATTAAGTTTAAAATAATCATTTCTTAAATCCAATAGATGAGAATTAATGAATGTTAAAATATACATTTAAAGTTGAGCTTAATTTTAAAAAATGGCACACAAGAGCAGGGTGGTGAGGGAGAAGGTGACGAACATAGGAAGGCAGGGCAGAGTCTGTAATTGACTATTTTTTGAGAGGGATGCGAAGCAGGATCGGATCTTTGCTAGTAGTAAGTGGGAGGATTCCAGAGGTTGGAAGGATGTCTTAGCTAATTTGCCTTTGGTAGTTGATGTCTCTGGGCTTGTGGAAAAATATGTCGAGGCTTTAAGCAACACTGCCATAATTTGCAGAGTCATTGGAAAGAGTAGATCGATGTCGTAGACCAATTTCTGGGCTAAGGATACTTGGAGTGGGGTCTCAGCGGTAAACTCCCTACTGAAACAATTTTTCATTGTTGACTTTGTTAGAGAGCATGATAGGGACAAGGTTTTAGAAAGCGCCCCATGGAAACTTGAGGGAGATTTTATTTATGTTTAGAAGTGGTGCTCTAATTTTAACCCCAAAGACTATGCCAAAGGACAAACCCTTTTGGATACGACTCTATAATCTCCTGTACGAATATTGGTCAGGAGAGTGCTTATACCAGATTGGTGACATCATGGGGAATGCCTTGGACCTTGACATGGGGAAAGGAGAGTTAGTTTTCTTCTCCAGGATCCTTATGATTGCGATCAAGAATGTTCCCTCTCAGATCTGCCTTAAATCGGTGGCAAGAAATTGGTGGCAAGATGTAGAAATTGAAGATCCCAAGTTCTTTTGCTTAAGATGCCATAGTAGATCTCACAGTGTTGTAGATTGTCCTATCCTGCCTACCAGAAGGTGGCAGCCCAAGCCTGACAATGAAGATAGGAATCCGACTCCAGATCCTCCACAATCTGACCACGATGAGCATTTGGTAATCATTCCCTCCATCCATTTTTGGGGCACAAATCTCTCTCGGTAAAGGATTTAGTTTCGTCCAAGGGTTCAAAGGATGCTATTGCGCTCCCCACCCCGATGAAGGTGAAAGGTATTAATTTGGCCTCTGATGTGTCTATTCGGCTCACTAAAACGATGACTTGCAAGGCGAATAATGAGGGCCTTATCCCAGGATCTCAAGTTGGGGGATCAGTTTCTTCTTGTCATCAATCAGAGGATGAATTGTGGTCAGATGAAGAGTTTGCAGATCTGGATGGAGTGGGAATTATGGATTAGTGCTACATTAGCCAAACGGTTGCCAAGACTTTGCCAAAAAAATGCAAGTTCTAGGAAATCGAAAGGAAGAAAACCAAATTCATTAAAAAGAGTGGAAGAAGCAATCGAAAAAGGTCTTCCCAACATCAAAGAATATATGCTCAGATCCAACGGAGTTAATTCCTCCCCTGGAGGATAATGAAGATCACCTCCTGGAGCATTAGGGGCTTAAACGCCCCTAACAAATGGCGCGTGACCAAGCGCCAATTGGACAAGATTTTGATCGACATGGTGATTTTGCAAGAAACAAAGCTCAACCCTCAAGAAGTTGACTCCTTTGTGAGACATTGCAGAAGTTGGATGGGTACTTTTGTTTACCCGCAGGGAAGTGCAGGTGGCTTGGGAATCCTTTGGAATGTGGCAAATGTCCTCACTGAAGACTTCATCTGAAATCATCATTGGATCATGTGCAAGGTCAAACATTTCCCCTCTAATCTTCCCTTTTATCTTATTAATGTTTATGGCCCCACAAAATCTGAGGAGAAAAGAAGGTTATGGGTCAAGTTATCCAAGATCTTGGACTCTGTCAAATAGGAAAGAGTTGTCTTAGGTGGGGACTTCAATGTGATTCTCAATTTGAGAGAGAAAAGTGGGGGTTTGCGAAGGGAAAACGATATCATGCGAGACTTTAGGCATTTTGTGGACTCCAATGTGTTGGTGGATGTGCAACCAAGGGAAGGGATTTTTACCTGGAACAATAGAAGGGTGGGCTTTACAAATATCGCAGAGCATTTAGACAGGTTCCTGATTTTTGATAAATGGACCGATTTGCAATTCGGGTTTATTCCTTCATCCTTCCCATCTCTCTCGGACCACTTCCCAATTTCCTTACACATCATGATGGCCGATAAACTAAAAAAGCTATTTAAAGTTTGAAAGAATGTGGTTTAGATGCTCAAAGTTGTTGGAGCTTTTGGAAAATTGCTGGAAGACGGGATGTGGAATGGTGTGCAAGCTGCCAAAGGCATCCCTGCGTTCACACACATTCAGTTCACTGATGACACCTTGTTGTTTGCAGATGCGAACCTGAGGGAAGCTGAGGCAATCAAGGACACCATTGATCGGTATGGGGCCTGCTCGGGTCAGAGGATTAGCACAGATAAAACTAAAATTTTATTTTTTAATACCAAGAAAGTATGGCAAAGAAGAAATGCAAATGTCCTCGGCTATTCGGTGGATACGATTCCTTCCAAATACCTTGGCACTCTGATCTTTGGTGGTGCGACCAGATCGTCCCTTTGAACTGAGTGCATTGATAGTTGTAGGGCTAAAGCCTTTGTTTGGAAACGGAAGTGGCCTTCCCTTGCAGGCTGGCTCGTGCTTCACCCTACCCTTGCACATTCACACACACACTCACACACATCATATTGCTATATGTGTGGGTAGTCTCTTTCCCTTGTTTGTCATTTATGTGGTTTATTTAGTTTTCTCACCTTGTCACGTTCCCCCTTTTTTATTCTTCAGTAAACTCACTCTCTTTTTTTGTTTGGTTCTCCCGGGTTGTTGATATAGAGTTCACGTTTTCTATATATATATATAATATGCATATGCAACCCTTTTTCTTTTTTTCCCATTTTTTTCTTTAATTTTGCCTTAATCATATATATATGCAACTTTTTTTCTTTATTTTCCACTTTTTTCTTTAATTTTGCCTTAATCATATTTTCTTTAATTTCCCCCCCTTTATTCCTTTGTGTTTTATATGTTAGTGCCTTTGTATTATTCTTTCTTTTTTTCTTTCTTTCTTTATTCTTGTTATTTTTTGATAGTCTTATTTTATATGCAACTTTTTTTCTTTATTTTCCACTTTTTTCTTTAATTTTGCCTTAATCATATTTTCTTTAATTTCCCCCCCTTTATTCCTTTGTGTTTTATATGTTAGTGCCTTTGTATTAATTCTTTCTTTTTTTCTTTCTTTCTTTATTCTTGTTATTTTTTGATAGTCTTATTTTATGCCTATTCATGTCTTCCTTTTTAGTGCTTCATCTATTTCGGTTTAGTTGTATTGATGTTTATTTTCCTATGTGACGGTTTTTCTGTTTTATACACACACTGGCACTCATATATATATATATATATATATATATATATATATATATAGCTTATCAATTTTTTCTTTTCTTTTGATTATTTTTTATATAATTTCTTAATTGACTGATGTGTCTTATCTCTCCTCTATTCTTATTAACTTTTTATTTTTTCTTGTTTTATGTTTTTAACTCTCTTTCCTCTCTCCACTCTTCATGCCCCTCGTTTCCCTTCTTCCCTCTTCTTCCCTTTCCCTCTCATCCCCTTTAAATGGGCCATGTCTACAAACCAAACTATCATTCCTCTTCCTGATGATGGATCATTGTGTATGATCTGAAACGTCCATGCAAAAACACACACAGTTGAACCCAGAAGCTCTTTATACTGTGGAAAACTGATGCTTACTATAGCCGGTGTGTTGTTTATCTCGGCTGACAAGTCAAGTGGAACCCACTCTATGGTCAACAGTCTTCCGTTTAATTTCACTTTCCGTTACTTTTGGAAAGTGCAGCTCTTCTTGATTCAAACAGCATGTATATATGTCATGTCATATGCCCATACACATCGTGAAATACAATCCACGACCATATAGCATGGCAATGGGACCTGCGAGTACGGCTGTTTCTTCTGCAAGTTTAAATGATTTTGACGCACACAATAAAAGCGCCAATTTTTGTAAACCAATAGTTTGGCTTGTTTTAGATTAAAAACAATAGTTTCACTACATTAATAAAATATTTTATAATTTAAAATATTTCATTAATGTAGTGAAAATATTGCTTTTAATATGGACCTTTTAAAAAAATTATAGCTTATAAATAAGAGTTTATTTTAATGTTTTAATTTTTTTTTCATTTTTTTATAATAAAAACTAGAATAAACTTTTGGGTCATTTATAATGTTGGGATGTTGTGTAGTTTTAGCATGATTTTGAAATGAAAATGTTTTTTATTTTGTAATGTTAGGATGTTGTGTAGTTTGAGCATGATTTTGAAATGAAAATGTTTTTTATAGTTTGTTTTGGATATGTGTGTGGTGTAATAATATCTTATGGAAATTTTTTTTATTAGACTCAATAGTGTTGCTTAAGATAAGACTTTTTTTTTTTTTGTGTATTGAAAATATGCAGATTTACAATAAAGGGCAGTCAACAGACTGCCAGGGATAAAGAGATACTTAGAATCATATACAAACATGTGCAGAAATAAAGCAACCCTCTACAATATCCACAAAACTCACTAATTTATATAAACAGAAAAGTAAGAAACCTCATAAAGAGATACTTAGAATCATATACAAACATGTGCAGAAATAAAGCAACCCTCTACAATAGCAACAAAACTCACTAATTTATATAAACAGAAAAGTAAGAAACCTCAACCAAGAGTTGTATGAAAGAACTATACAACAAAACGCTGTTGCACCCATTGCAGCAAGAAACAATCATTGTAGCATGAGGCATACACTGCTGCACCTTAAGAATACACTAATCACAACCCTGAAGCATATAATAACGAAGATAAGACTTTGTCACATAACCTAATTTAATTTTTACATCATAGTTTAACCATCTCTATAACCTTTCTATAATATGTGCTTTATGTTTTTATAAATTACAATGACTCACTTTATTATTGCATATGCATAAATAAAATAGAAGATTAATAATCTAAATGTAAACTAGTATAGATATCAAATGCATCTAGATATCTATACTAATTTATCTATCAACAAATTATTTACTCATATTTTAAGTAAATCAAAGTTTTATAATTGAACAATTTTAATAAATTATTTAATCCATATTTTAAGTGCATCACTATATCAATATAGCCAAAGTTTTATAATCTACAATTTTAATAAATTACTTAATCTATATTTTAACTATATAACTATTATATTTATTGTGAAAATAGATTATTTCAATAGTTTTATATGTTATGTTTATTTAATGCATAACTTTTCTAATTACTTTATATAACTTATTAAGTATATATCTATTTTTTAAATAAGAGATTTATTTAAAAATTTATAAAGGAAACAAAAATGACAAGAATACAAAATAATAATATGTAATTGATTTTTCTATATAAATATTTAATATTAAAATCTATTTAAACTAGTAAAAATTACACAAATAGATAAGTAAATAGATGAAAAAGAGACACAAACATATTTTATTTAAGAGTTATTTTATTTTACTTTAAAACTATTTGATTCACAACATACATGGACACATAAATTTTAATTATTTAACAATTGATTTATTTTATTTGAAAGAACTATTTTTTTTTGATTAATACTGTAGATTTTAATTTTACTTTTGAAAAGCTCTTTCATTATTTTGTTAATTGTTTTGTTTTTTGACTTTGAAAAGTGTAGTAAATCTTACATATTTTCATATATTTTTTAGAATTTTGATTATTGTAATATATATAAATTTGAAATTAAATTATGTATTATATTATAAATATTATGATAATAATATATTCATTTTATTATATATTTAAATAAATAAATATTGTAATATTTAACTCTTGAAGAATTTTTTTAATAAATTAGTGTAAATTTTAAATTTTGGAAATGTGTTTTGCAAGATGATTATTGAGAAAATGAATATTGTTGATTGAATGTCGGTCCAAGAAAATAGTAGGTTAAAACACATTATATATTTCAACCTACACATGTCTAGATTATGATTTGAAATATGTAGATCAAAATTCTAAGCTTCTTAGGTCATTTATAATTTATTGCATGTTTCAATTTTTTTTTACCTTTTTTAATTCATTCATTATTTTTTGTCTTTCCAATGCTATGATTCCTTAAGTAAAATGTAGCTTTCAATCTCTAAGATGTCTTTCAAATTTATGACCTTCTTAGGTGATTCATAATTTTTTAATTTTTGAAATGTTGGGATCCAAAAATTATTTTTGAAATGTTGGGATCCAAAAATTATTAAAGTGAATATTATGTAATTGAATCACCATTGTGAAGAAAATTATAGGTTGAAAAACATAATTTGGAAGATATCTTATATTTATGAATCATTCAAATTTAAAAATTATAGGTTGAAAAACACAATTACACAATATTTATTTTCTCAATGTATGAATCATTCAAATTGGGAAAATAAATATTGTTGTAATATAAAAATGAAAACATATGAAATACATTTGAAATTTTATTGTATTTGAAATTTTGGGATTCATACATTGCAAAAATTGAATATTTTTTAATTTGAAAACTATAGGTTGAGAAACACAACAGATAGATTACTAATAAAATAGACAAGTACAATTAGTGGCTAAGAAGGCCACTCCATCAAAATATATAGTCTATAATATGTTTCTTCATAATACATCTATTACAAGTTAATACTATTGGTGCATATTAAGCTTTCTTAGGAGTGTATATTTAGGAGTCTACTATACTTGGCATGCCTAAATTAGCTTTGTCTAAGTTAAGTGGTTTCTTTTTCTCACCACTATTCTTAGTAAGCTTTTCCTATTATTGGCTCAACAATTCTTAGTCGATTATGCCCTATATGTACTATATCTTGTAAGCTAATTCATTATCCCATATTTTTCATTTCAATTGTCCATTGTTTACAATACTTATTTTCTTGCAAGTTGAATGTGCTCCTATTCGTCTCAGGTGGCTTGAATCGGTACTCGCATTCATTCAATGTTCCTAGTTTCTACATGGTATCAGAGCAGGATTGTGTGGAAGTTTGTTTGAATTTTGTGAGATCTTCATAGTGTTTTGAAGGACAAAATTCAAGGAGGTTGAGGGATCCCTCCTCTATTGCTCCTTGTAGTGATTGAAGGTGTCTAGAGGTGTTTTTGCAAATTGGAAAGGTGCTTTTTTAAGTGTTTTGTTCTTAAATTTGGAGGAACTTTTTTAAAATTAGAAGTATATTATCTCTCTAAATTAAAACACTTTTTCTAAAGCTTGGAGGATCTTTTCGTTCTCATACTAGAGGTGCTTTTTTTTTTGGATTAAGCTAATTTTAGCCTCTACCCTCTAATTTTGGAGGTACTTTTTAGAAATTAATAGTGCCAAAATATAGAAAATTCTCGTAAAAGGCAACTTTAGAGTGCCAAAATTGAAGTGAGCTTTTAAAAAGGCTAAGAATTAGGGTACAATTTTAATCAACCTGCTTAGACCTAATGCACTACATGATAAAGTGTCAAATTCAAGGGGGAATCCAATTTTGAATCAAGGGTGGTATCTTCTGGGTTGTGTCTTGTACACTTCCGCACTTTCTTCCATATTTTCAATTTGGGGAATTACATAGTATTTTGTAATCAATGAACTGAGATAAAGTTCTGAATTCAGGGGGTACATAATGGATTCTAGTACCTATTTCCATCCTTTTATAGTTAGGCTAACCTCAAAGAACTATTTGTCCTAGAAACAAGGGATAAAGAATCACTATCTTGAACAAGATCTCATCCATGTCCTCTATTATCCATCCACCCATACACTTGCAGAGGATGTGATCCATTGGCTATTAGCGAGGGATAAATCATTGCCATGTCATCAAAGTCCCATTCATGAGCTTATCATAGATTCTCCCAATACCTTGCTTATTCCTCCAACTACACAATGTGGCCCACAAACCATTGAGCTTATTGAAAAGACTTCTCCCATGAGTCCACATCAAGAACTATCATACCCTCATGTTGTTGACCAAAAGCCTATCCAAGAGTCATCCCCTTCCATCGAAGTAATCCAAGAGCCATATCAAGAGTATACTCCAACGCATGTGGAAACACCAAGCCTCCATCTGAATCAAGATCAAAGAATCTCTAAGTTCAAACTATCCATGACATATACATTTTATGCGATCAAGATATTAGCTATGATCATAACGCTATTCATGAGCAAAGTGATCCCATTCATAGCCAAATTAATCTTTTTTATGCTCACCTTTGTGATCAAGATTCTATATATGATCATAAAAACCACGATGAGCCTCTTAGCCAAACTTTATGCAATTCATCGTCAAGAGGTTATCACTCCACCTATCCCTAATTCCATGATCATCCATGAACAAGATGTCCAAATTGATCCTATCCATCCTCCACCTACCCATGATCCCCAAATATCTACTTGTCATGATGAGACATGTGCCTCCCAAGAACACATAAACATAGAAGATCAAATCAATACCTTGGATCATAATGAGCAAAAGCAAGATCCTAATGATCCTCCATCACCTACTATCAACCCTATTGCAACTCCATCATCATATCCACTTGATCTTACCACCTTCATCCATGAGTGTTCTTCCTTAGAACACCACCAACCTTTATCCACTTCACCTTCTCCATCCAATGAGGAACTCATGTCTAGTGTTCCACCTACACCTAGTCCCATTGTCGATTGTATGCTTCAACACATGAACTATCAAGGTAAAGGCTTAGGCCTTCTTGAACAAGGTGTTTTGGAGTCCGTCCATGTCAATGTCCCTCAACGCTCATATGGCCTTGGATACACACCCCAAGGAAAACAATCTAATGATGTTGGTACCACATCCAGATATTCTAAGTCCACCACTTTCCATCGCAAATCCCATCATACTCCTAAAATGTATGTTGCCATTCCACCTCCATCCTCTTACAAATGTCAAAAGCATGTGACCATACACCTCCCACCATCCACTTTGCCTCCGTTGCTTCCAACTCCTAATATCCCTCCATCAAATCTACCACCACTACTTCCAACGCCTTATCCATCCATCCATAAGCCCTCTAAAAACCTTAATCGTGACCAACAAATGCACATATTGTCTAAACATGGAGCTTCCATCAACCCCACTTCCACCATACCCATGGGATTCCAAAGCAAAAATTTGGATGCCTCTACCAAAGATTCAAAGAAACATCCATCTCAAAAGATGCATACACCCACACACCTCCAAGCAAAAATGGAAAAGGTGTGGGTCCTCAAGCAACAAGCAATTGCCTCAAAAGTTGCACAAAAGCCGCATATATCCAAACCCATACCTCCATAAGCAAAGTCAAAAACTAAAATGACATGGGTCCCTAAGCAAAAAGCCATCAAGTCAAATGAGGCATCCACCTCTCACAAATCCCAATGATCTCTTTCCATCCATTCCCTCCAAAAGCAGAAAAATCCTCCATCCCACATGAAAAGAAAAAATCATAAAAATATTGAGTCTATGTGGGTCCCTAAATGCTTACGTCATCCATCTCCTAAATAAACAACACCATTGCTTCCTACACCGCCATCCCATCACAAGCTTCAATGTTTATCACAGTGTGTGTAGCCGTTGGTCATGGTTCCATTCCATCCTGCAACAATTCCATTGACCTCCATCTCCCCATCCTCAACTATTATCCTACATATCTTACCCATCACTTCCCTATGGTCCATGCTTTTGCAGAAGCCTTCCATCCAACATCCACATCATAATCCACTATCGTTCCCATCATAATCCACTATCGCACCTTTCATGATCCATTATCTTCCCTACATAATCCACATCATGATCCACTATCGCACCTTCCAAAATCTGCTACCTACCTACCCCATCTACCTAATCTATCTTTCATGAAATCCCTTATCAACATCTATGAGCACACTTGACATGGTCCATGTGATGACATCCATCTAGCGGGACTACCATGGAATCAGACACTAGAGTCCCTTTCTTCCATATCCACCTATCCCAGTAAAAAAAAAATCAAAAAATAAAAAAAAAATCAAAAAACAAAAAAAAAAGAAAAAGAAAAAAATGAATGAAAAAAAGTAAAGAGAAATCCCTTCGTCTAATGGTGAAAACTTGGTAAACAGGCACCCTAGATAAGTACCATGATGAAAACCTGGCAAACAGGCGTCACGTGTAAGTCTGATCTTCTATGTCACCTATACTTGGGGGCACCTTGTCTCATCCTCCTATCTTTTTCCAACTTATCACTTCCCATCCTATCATAACGTATCATACCATTTCCATCTTACCATTCTTATCTGCTACATCCATTACATTTATACACCTACCCTACTGAGTCCATCCACCCTTCCTCTTTTGAACTTGATAAAGATTGGGGGCAAGATGTTTAAACATGCTTGGAAAAAACTCTTGATGTACCTTATTCCTTCCAATCCATCCTGTCATCCTATCATAATCCCATTGTCATTAGCCCAATCCTATCACATCCTATCATCCTTAGCCTTGTCATGAAAAATCCCAAGCATACTATCTAGAATGGGGCAGGTTATTTCTATGTGACATAGTCTTTGAGATCACATCCTAGCTCTCTTATGCATACATTCAATGTCGCCTATCCTCTTATCTAATCATTTATCATGAGTCTTCCTTTCCATCCCTTACTACCCATCCTTTTATTCATTCATCCTAATCCATCCTATATCCTTTCTTGTACCTTGGTTTTCTCCCTTATCATTAGCATTTCGCATAAAGGCTGTACAAATTGTAAATCAATTGACATCTCAAAACATTTAAAAATGCAAAAAAATCAACATATTATCAAAAAAATCCATAAAAATTAGAAAAAGCCCTGAAAAAAATCCATAAAAATTAGGCAAAGCCCTGAAAAAATTCCAAAAAATCATAAAAGGCCCTGAAAAAATTAAAAAAAATCATAAAAAGCCCTAAAAAAATCCCAAAAAACATCGTAAAACGTCCTGAAAAAATAAAAAAAATCATAAAAAGTCCTAAAAAATTCCAAAAACATCATAAAATGACCTGAAAAAAATCTAAAAAATCATAAAAGGCCTTGAAAAAATCTTTAAAAAATCATAAAAAGCCCTAAAAAAAATCCCAAAAAACATAATAAAAAGTCCTAAAAAAATCCAAAAAAATCATAAAAGTCCTAAAAAACTTCCAAAAACATCATAAAATGACCTGAAAAAATCCAAAAAATTGTAAACTACCTTGAAAAAATAAAAAAAAATTATAAAAAGCCTTGAAAAAATCCAAAAAAATTATATAATGTCCTGAAAAAATAAAAAAAAAGTTAAATATCCAACAAAAATACAAGTAATAAAATCAAATCAATCTCATAAGTTCTTCTAATCAATCAAATCATTTCTTCTAAACCCATCAAATCAATTCTTTAGTCAATTCGAACATCATTCATCAAATCACTTTCTTCTAATCAATCAAATCAATCACTTCATCCAATCATCAACTCCATCAAAACAAATCTAATCAAATCATCAAATCCAATCATTAGATTCTATCATCAAAATCAATCCATCAAATCAATACCAAATCATTCCAATCAACCAAATCATCAAGATCAAATCATTTCGCAATCAATCATCAAATCAAAGAAAATCAATCACATCAATCCAATTCAATCATTCAAACCACTCAAATCAATCATCAAAATCACATCAACTCCAATCAAATCATCAAATCTATCAAACAATCAAAATTGATCATCAAAATCATCAATTCAAATCATGTCAAATTCATCAAAACAAATCTAATCACACCTATCAAATCAAAGCAAATCAATCCAATCAATCAATGAAAATCAAATCAATCCACCATCTTTCATCTTCACCATCAATAAAACATTGTCAGAACTACATCTCATCTCTATCGTTACGTGCCTTGATCCTACGGACACGGGTATGTAGGTAGTTTGGAGTACGAAGGAAGTGCCCAGGTTCAGGCACATACGATATTCCTCTTTCTTCCATCTCCCATTTTCTTCTATCATCTATTTTCATCAATTCATCAATCTTTAAAAACAATTCTTTCAATCAATCTTCATCAATCAATTCTTCAATCACTTCTTCTCATCATCCATCCAATAAATCCAAATGCAAGTCATCATTTATCCATACCAATCAAGTCAATCAAGCTTGTCAAATTATCCAATCACATCAACGGTCTTGATCCTAATCTTGTTATAAACCCAATCAATCAATCAACCAATCAATCATCTTTGTTTTGCTCTAGGGATATATCATTCCCCGCAATGACAACACTATCATCATCATCATCAATCATCAATCAATCATCAATCAATCATTGGTTTACAGCTACCTTGTTTGTCTTTTGTATCATTTGTGCATGCTTGCTTGCTTGCTTGTGTGTGTTATCTTTTTTATGTTGCATTTGCATTTGTATCTTCCCAGCTAATATTCGTATCTTGTATCTAAACAAGGTTGTATTGTGTTGGGGCATGAGACACATCGTCACCTTGGTCCTCATACCCTGGTGCATAACGTCTCGCGCTATATCAAACATATGGTTTCTCAATTTCATTGCAGCATAACGTATCCTTCATCTCTTTCCTCCATTTCCTTATCTTTTTTCTTTTTTGACCAATCCATTTCATTTCGAGAGCCTACTCCTATTTGTCCAACCTGCCTATCCTCTCAAGGGGACATCATCATTCCATCCTCATCTTATCTTTTTCCTCTATCCATACCTTAGTTTCTTTGAAATGATGTTACTCAACACAAATCTCATCATCTCGAACATCATCTCAAAGAGGGGTAAAATGTAGACACCCAAAAATGTCCACTTGTCGCAACGTTACATCACTTAGGCATCTTGCGGCATTTTCTCCCTAGATATCCATATCATCACCTAATCTACCATTTTCCTCTAATAAATTAAATAAATATAACATTTATTTAATTTATCCCATCCCCTAGCATTATTAAATAAATAAATTTTATTTATTTATTTAATTTTCTCTTTCCTCTTAAATTAAATAAAATAAATCTTTTTATTTTATTTTAATTTATCATATTTATCCTCCCATGCATCATAAATTAAATAATTTAATTATTTAATTATGATTTTGCCCACATTCCATTTCTATCTTAACTAATCTCTCTAATCACTCTTCCACTTTCCATTTTCATCTCAACTCATCACTCAACTCATCTCTCAAGTGAACTCTTCCACTTTCTATTTCCTTTTCCAAGTTGCATACTTTCCAATTCGATCATCACTCATGAAATGGAAACTTTATCCCTCCCTTCTCTCATCTTGTCTATAAATTGATCCATTTCTAAGCCATTTGGCATGGATGGATCTTCTAAGCGTTGTTACTCTGCTAAAATTCCTCCTCATCCATCACCAATCTATTTTCTTCCTCTCATCCATCAATCTACCTATCTTACCCTCATCCACCAAATCTCTATCATCATTGTGCTGTGAAACATAAGCAATCAACAATCCACAATTGAACTAAGGAATCAAAGCATCTAGGTGATCTCGTTTATGTTGCATGTTTTTTTAATCACTTAGGTTGGATTTCTTGAAGGTATTAGGGTTTTAATCTCGTTTGCATTGTTTAATCTGCTAACTTGGATTTTTCCCTGATGTACACATACTAATGCATAAATGACCACATACAAGGCCAACTAACAGAATTTGCATGAACATTGAATCGATCTCATGGATATAGATAGTCCACATCCGAGTCATCCCATTGCAGCTAATGGGTAGCTAATCCACATAACTACATAAATCAAAGATCCCAACCAATGAAAACATGCAAACTCATCATCACATTAGTAACTTGCAAACTAAGATATCAAAGAGGATAACCTATAGACCTCAAGACTCAAACATAGATCAATGTCAGATTTGATTTTCCAAACAAATTTACAATGAGTAACCATAGTCAAGGAACCCATCAAACAAATAGTGTAGAAATGATGAGTGACTAAACACATAACAACATCTCGACATTGAGAAAGCTACAAATAACCCCTCAAAACCATGCATAAAGCATACATGCAAACATGTAACTATCTTGCATCCAGAAATACCCCTAGGGATTCATAATTTGAAAAAATAATTTATTCACAAATCTACAAAACCACAATTTTTCATTAACTATGTAAAACCTGTAAAACCACCATGTCACTGACAAATGCAAATCCATATCCACTTATCATCTGGAAGATCCAGAAGTCTGAAAACCACCAAAAAGTTAAACTAGAACAATGGAACAACATAGATAAGTATAACCATAGATTTTGAACGAAAAATCTATAAGACCCTTAGATCAAAACAATATGAAATTGAGGCATTCAAGTACAACCAACCAAAAGAAAAAAAAAATTCTAGGAACTCCAGGCCCACTTGTAGGCCAATTCCACAATCACCACCATGTACAAGCATACGGAGGAGCTAGGGTATTCTAAAAGCTTTTAGATCATCCAATGATCGACTCCATAGTTCCTACATGCAATCAAGGTTAACAAAACACTACCTTCGAATGCCAAGGATTGAAACCATGCACCCAACATAAGCACATCAAACCATAGTCATGACAACCCAAATCTCTCAATGTGATTAGGGAGCCAACAACAAACACCCAACATGAATACTTTGCTGCAAAACACTCCATTTCTCCTTCTATGCAAGCATCTTTCTCGTTTACATGTTTTAAAATTAACACTTGAACTGTTATTCTCCTCCTCCATCACAGTTAATGAATTTTTATTAGGAAATAACATTTACAATGAAGTATTCTAGCTCTAAAATCCTTGCAAAGCCAAGATTGTTGGAGGAGGAAAAATAGAATCATGGGGCGGAAGTGGTGAAAGAATCATCTACACCACAATGGTTGGCTCCAACTTGTAGTCTAGGGACATGTCCTAAATACTTCTTAGATAGACTTTTCCATAATGGCTTCAACATATCTATTGCTCTTTGATGCAAATTGGCCTTTCTCCATGTAGAAGAAACACAATCCCCTGCCTCCTCCTATTGCTCCAGCCTTCTAAGTAGGACATAATATTTGGTCATTAGAAGTATTACTTTCTATACAATTAACCAATCTTGCCCTTCATTTTTCCTTCTCAAGTTACCCAACAATCTTGAATCTCTCTAGTCCATCTCTACCCCATTTCTTTTCTCTGCATGCTCTGAGCCTATGTATCTCAATGCTTCTTTTGTATTCTTAGGCATATGTTCTTCATTTTTCTCCTTGGCTTAGCATTGGCTTTGATTGTCCCCCCGTTCATCTGAGAAAGTCATTCCCTATGATACTCTATACTCACGCTTCCTCCTTGTTGCAATTTGGTCCAAAGATAACTCAAATGAAAGTGGAGGAATGTTGAGCACTCTATGAAAAGGGCCTCTGCTGCCTTGAGCCATCAAACTAACTTCCTCAATCAATGGAGTGTTTTATCCTTAAGAAAAAGATGATTTATTGTCTACAGCTAGATAACCTCTTGCTACGATTTGAAAAATTTCGGCAATTTCATTTTTATTTAAATTTCTTGATTGATTTGGAAGCTTTTACCTATTGTCCTAGGGTTCCTCAATGAGATTTACAAATCTCTTTTGCCTTTTGACAGTTATTGTCATATTTCAAATGTATTCTAAATAATAATAATCTTTACCGCTTAAACCCTTTAAACTTTAAAGCAACATCCTCAGTGCCCCTTCACCATTTTCACTATTTTCACATGATCAATATATCTGAAAGAGAAATCCATTCACCCAAGTCACCACATTTAATAACTTCTTCCAAAAGCGGATCAAAATTTCTACATTGGACAAATTGAGTTCATACCACCGGGATCCTTGCAAACAAGACCAAATTAGCTATGATACCAATTGTTAAGAAATTTCAAATTAGCTATGATACCAATTGTTAAGAAATTTTGGGAGAAGTGATATTTTGTTCATTATTAATCACAACAATTACATGAAAAGTTCTCCTCAAGAAGACTAACATATTTCCCCAAATTTATACAATACTCTTCAAAGAAGATGAAGGGATAAAACAAGGGAGATGAATTGAAAGTCTGACTTCACATCCAAACAAAAGTAACACATCCAACCTATATATTACTTGTTATCTATTAAATGGTTTTTTTAATTTATATTTATCATAAGAATGGTTAAAATAATCATCTTGCAAACACATTTCCAAATATTAATCATAAGTTAAATATTTTGTTTCTATTGAAAAAATCCAAAATTTACACTAATTTATTAAATATTTTCTTTAGGTTAAAATATTTATTTATTTAAATATATAATAAAATGAATGTATTATTATCATAATAATTATAATATAATACATAATTTAATATTAAATTTATATATATTATAGTCATCAAAATTTTAAAATATATATTAATACCTACAAATAAAAGTATATAAGATTTACTATACTTTTCAATAAAAACAAAACAAAACAAAACAATTAACAAAATATTAAAGAGCTTTTGAAAAGTAAAATTAAAAGTTACATATTACAAAAGTGCCACGTAGTGGGCAGTCCCTGCCTTGTAGTGTTGTTATTATAATATTTGTTTAGTTGTAATTTTTTTTGTTGATTAGCTATTGGTTGTATATAGTATTTGTTTAGTTGTAATTTTTTTTTGTTGATTAGGTATTGGTTGTATAGACAAATTGCATTCCAATAATTGAAAAATTAAATTTTGAAAAGTGTTGAAATGTCTTGGCTAAATAAAATTGAAATCTCAAAAATAATCTGGCAAAAATAAAATAGGACTAAAGTATTTCCTTAACTAAAAAACTAAACTTTACAAATCCTATTAAATAACACAAATATTTCCTTAAAATGTAATAATACTAATACTTTTATAATTTAAAATGCATCTGTAAGTTTGAAGAATAAAATAAAAAATATAATAAAATGGTGAAATATTTTTCAGATTTTTAACTTTGGAATAAATAAAATTGAAATCCTAGATTTTTAACTCTTGAGTAAATAAAAATGAAATCCCCAAAATAATCTAATTTAATAAAATAAAATGTGTAGAACCCTAACCTTAGTTGGGTGTGGAGATATTTGAAATGTCTGCCTAAGATATTAAAATATAATAATATTGAATACTATTACAATTTAAAATGCATTAAAATATTGTAAGTTTGAAGAATAATTACACAATATAATAAAAATAACATATTAAAATGTAATAATATTGAATACTATTACAATTTAAAATGCATTAAAATTAAATTCATAAAAATTGATGATTCTTCCCTCTCAGAATTATCGCCATCTATTTAGACATGACTTAACTAGTGGGAGACAAAATTTGTGTTCATAATTTGTTTACTATTTTGATAAAAAATTATAAGTACAAATTTAAATCAAATTTGCCCGAGAAAAAAAAATCCTATCTTTTGATTGGTTTACAATCAATAGGTTAATAACTAGTCAAGACTCTATTTGTGAGGTTCTAATGTGGTCTTTATAACCTCCACCACATGACATAAAGATACTAATTTCATTTCTATTTATTTTGGAAATAATATATTTTGGTGGGAAATTGGGAATTATAAATTTCTTACTTTGGTGAATATTGACTTTGGAAATAATATATTTTGGTGGGAAAATAATAACTTTTTAAACTAGTTCTATTAGCAATATTATTTTTAGGGATGAATCTTCATTTCATGAATTTTCATACATTTATATTCTTTAATTTTTAAAACTATCATAAAGATTTTATTTTATTTTAGTTAAGTATTAAATAACTCAATGATCAAAGAGTCAATAGTAAGTTTATATTTATCTATATTTTAAAATATTAAATAATTAAAAATAACTTTCATTTATAACTTAAAACACTTAAAACTAATTAATCTATTTATTTATATTCAAATTTTTAACTTATATTTTAAGTTATCAGTCAATTTTTTTTTACTTTAGAAATTTTACTAAGGGACACACATTTACAGAAATTTTCCTTAAGGTTAGTCTGGGTTAATTTGATAATATACATCCACATAAGCATGATTAATCTAGAGTGTCAATGATGGAAAACAATACTCTTCACTCATGTACATGTTCCTAGAATGTTTGTGTAGATGGGTGTCAACAAAAAAGTATGTCATTTTTAGGTCTAAATGGGCCATGAAAATCAACATTTTAAAAAAAATTCCACTTGTTCTCTATTATAGGAAGCAAACTGTTAAGAATTTGAAGATAATGTAAACTAACCATTTGTGAGAAATTTTTTGTCTCATTTCTAAAATATTTGTTAATAAAATATTTTTTATACTTTCTAATAATTTTAATGAGTAATATTTCCCTAACACAAATTAAGCTGGAAATAAAATCTTTTCACAATTTCTTAAATATAAATCATTAACATTGATATGTATGTACACTTTTTTTAAATTTTTTTGTTACATATTTTATTATTAGTTTTTAAATAAAAATAATTATAATTTAGGCACATATTTCCCCATAATGCATCTCTTTTCATATATAAGTAAATTAATGTTATTTGTTTTGTTGAAAGGGCATCAATATGGAGAGTAGTCTTATTTTTTGAATTATTTTCCATTATTTTTTATTTTTCCATGTGTTGAACATAGTTCTTTATTTTTTTAATAAACCTATGTTGATTAGAAAACACAAAATTAATATAAAAATTAAATAAAACATACTAAGATCTATATTTTTAGAAATCTTACTTTGAGGGCTACATTCTTGCAAATTTTTGTGTCATGATGAATTTGTTTGATCATGAAAAATGTCATTTGAATCACTAGTTTTTGTCTAATGAAATCCTAAAATATGGTTTGGAGGGAATTGATTCCCACATAGGTGTGACATAAGTACCTTTGATTGAAGGTAATGTTACATCTATAAATACCTACCATTCCAAGCGCTCAAACAATATTTTATTTTTGAGCATATTCAAAGAATATGATGATAAAAAATGTTATCCCACAATCCTAGAAAAGGGATTCAAGACTTAGACTTGGGGATGTATGCCAATCCAAACTAATGAGGCAAAAATCATGATTAGATTGTGGGAAATTAGGGGCCAATTAATAGGACTGAACAACTCCTTCGCACTTCTAAGTTTGCAAGCTAAGGAGGGTGATCTTAGAGGTCTAATGTAGGATAAATAATGATGAATGACAATACAAAATGCCTTTAGAAAATCTATATCCTATGCATACAAACACATTGAGTATTTGTCACTAGGTATTTAGTATATATTGGATCACTATTATACAAACCCAAACAACCTCTTTTATAAATAAAATAAACTACATTTAGTATATATTGTGTCACATAGGATGGGCGAGGGAAACACTTGCACAGTGGATTTTCCACACCATCATAGCTATGGAGGAGAGCAGACAATTTATTTCTAGGGATGCAACATGCTTGTGTACGTCTACCATGACTTAGGGTGATATGTGTGGTATGAGGGTTGAAGTTTGATGGCCTACACACTCCTACAAGTGTGGTAATTCTGAAAGCATATCCTCTTTACCTATCCAATAGGATAACCTATTGGTATCATGTGGGATATGCCATGAGTGCACATATAAATGTTATGGAGGATGTGGTAGTTCAAAGATTTATTATTTTGGAGGCAGACCTTTGATCAACTACCTAGAATAGATGTCATCTAGCGATTGTACAGAGATATGAGGATATGGGCGGGGAGCATGTGCCAGCTAGCATAAATGCATAGAGACAAGTTGTTTGTGTTGAACACACTGAAATACTGAGAGGGGGTGAATTAGTATCTAATCAAACTTCAAATCCTCTGAAGCAGATTAGAACTTAAGCATTACAACATCAACATAAAAATGAAAGATTAACACAATGCACATCAACACATAACACCAGATATACATGGAAAACCCAAGAAGGGAAAAACCACGGTGATGATTAACTCATAATATATGAAGCTCAAAATTACAACTTTATTTTAGGGCTACAACCCAAGGAAACTACTACTCCCTGAAAACTTTGATTTAGGGTCACTCCCAAGGAAGCTACAACTCCCTGTAGACTTTGTTTTAGGGTCATTCCTGAGGAAGCAACTACTCCCTAAACTAAGAACAAACTCAGAAAAGATTACAGTATGACAGTCCTTCTATTGCCTGAAAACTGACATTGAAGTCACACCTTTGATGATTGCAATTCTGCTTCTTCTCATGATTAGATCAATTAGGCGTACTCTTCACTTTCCTCCCATCACAAAATGTCTTCAAGATGAATCATGTCATCCTCTAACACATCTTCTCTTTCTCCTTCAGTCAGACATCACAATGCATATGATTTTCATATTCTACTCTTCACCCTTTCATATTTTCATTTTACGCAATCATACCTCACCTAGGCAAACTAGGTTTACAATATATACATGACATTACATTGATTTCATAACGAGTTGGCTAATACAATAAGGTTATTACCTTTTACAAGTCGACTAGAGATCACACAATATGAACCATGCATAGGGCAAGCTCTATCATAAACTACATGCTACTCTAGAAAGAAGCACATGCCTTGCAGATCCCAATACATGCTTAGTTTGGTCCTAAACATCCTTCACAACATCATTCTTCAAGGAATATCATCCACACTTTACACAAATTTGAATTACGTCACCCTTAAGCAAGAAAATATGAAGCTTGTAGCACGACAATCATTTCAGGTTGGGGGTACTCATGAATGATTGAACATTGCTTGCTCTTCTTCCAAATGAGTCGGTAGAACCTTTACAACATCTCCAAATATTCCTTGAGCCCCACAATGAAACAAGGTGGCACATACCTTCAACATTCTCCAGTCGGCAAGACAGAGGCATAGCCTGGCAAAATCATCATTCCAGACCACAACTAGTTCTAGAGAGAGTAGAAAAACACCTTATGGAACAATTGGAGACAACACAAGAACATGGGGACCATCTTCCATTAGTCTATGTACCATTTCATGCCACACCAAGTTGGCACACATATCAACATATGTCCTGAGAATAGCTAGGAATCCAGAATTATTTGTATCACAACTGTCATTTGAAAACTAAGCTTGTAGATCTCCAAAACACCTAAAATTCACATGAATGCACTCATAAACTGCTGTGAACATATTCCCAAAATCATACAACCATATCTATCAATGTGAAGGAATGCAGAGCATTCTAAACAATCTTCATCATCACTTAATTCTGCCAGGGGTAAGTGTAAGAAGATGGGGGGCCAAAAAGGGGTCTTAAGTGGCCACTTTTTTTTTAAAATCAAGAAATGCTGGCCTTGGATGAAAAATTGAGCATAGTTACACTCAAAATTTGGAGATGCAACCAAAACAATGTTCGTAGTGCTCCGAGTCTACTTTCTAAACTACTAATTTTTTTGAAAATGGTATAGATTAAGGGGTTCAAACGAGGGAGCCACATAAATTGGTGTTGTTTCTGTCAAAAAAACATAACATAGCATGTTTTGTGGCTCCCTCAAAAGGTTAACTTTTTTTGGTATTTTTAAAATCACTTCGATGAGAAATTAGCTAACAACATGTAGTTTATGCCCATTTTTTTGATATTTTTTTGATGAATATTTGATATTTTACTAATTTTCAAAGTGGACACATCCTAAAAAATAGAATTTTGGCCATGCTACCCCCTATAAATTTTGAAAACTAATTGAAAATATTTTTTCTTTTTTTAATGTGTAGAATGGAGTCTAGTTTCTAAATATGTAATTTTTTTGAAATTTAAATGAATGGTTAATTTACAATGAAAGAACAAATAGTGGTTTTTTCCCAAAACTGGACACACAAACAAAAGAAATTAAAAATGAAAGGCTTAACATTGCCAAAATGTGACAAAAATTACATAGTTAAATAGCTAAGAGAAAGCCTAACATTACCTGGGTGTTCGATTTGTTTGACCTTGAAACACGTGCAAATCTAAGGGTTAGCACGAACAAAATTATGTGAAATCTTGAAGAATCTGCAAAAACACATCTGTGGATGTTGAAAAGGCACTCCAAGCCTTTGGGTTGGAAATCCAAAGCAAATCCCAAGCCTAAGGCTTGGGATTCCCAAAGCACAACATAACGTGAGTGCGTTATGTTGTGATTTTTTGCTTTTTTGCATGTTTTCTGGTGTTTTCCCAGTTTGACATAATGCGCTCGCATTATGTCTTCCCTTGAATGAGATATGTTCAAATTTCATAAGTATGTTTCATGGATGTTTATATCTATTCTTGTAGGTATGTATGCATGTACATGTATGCATGCTTGTATGTATGTACATGTATGCATGCTTGTATGTATGCATCTTTGTATGTATGTATGTTTGTATGTATGCATGTATGTATGTAAATGTGTTGGGTTTAGTGTATATAAGGACCTAAGCCTGTATAGTTTTGAGGGTTGAGGGTTGAGGGATTAGGGCTTAAGTAATAGGTAGAGGGTAGAGGGTTGAGGGTTACAATTGAGGGTTAATATTCAGGTTGTTGAGTCTATAAGATTAAGTGTGTAAGGCATGGGGATTAGGGTTTAGGGTTTATGATATGGATTGAGGGTATATAAGGCATAGGGTGACTTGGGTTGAGAGCACGTATGGTTTAGGTTTAATTTAAGTATAGGGTTGAGGCACAATATTCAAGGTTTAGGATATAAGGGTGAGGTTATATGGTCTAGGGATGAGGGTTTGAGGGTGTAGGCTTCAGGTTTAAGGTATAGGGTTGATGATTGACGTATTAGGGCTTAACTATATTGTTGAGGGTATAGGGTTGAGGGTTTAGGGATAGGTTTTAGGGTTTAAGGTTTAAGGGTTAAGGGTTGAGGCATAGGGTTTAAGGCTTAGGAGTAAGGGATTAGGGTTTAAGGTATAGTGTCTTGGGTTGAGGGTTTAGGAATAGGGATAGCATTTAGGGTTTAGGGATGAGGGATTAGGGTTGAGGGTTGAGGGATTAAGGTTTAAGGTATAACTTGTTGAGGGTTGAGTGTTTAAGGATAGGGTTTAGGGTTTAGGGTTGAGGGATTAGGGTTTAGAGTTGAGGGATTAGGGTTTAAGGAATAGTGTTGAGGGTTGAGAGTTTAGGGATAGGGTTTAGGGTTGAGGGATTATGGTTTAGGGTTGATGGATTAGGGTTTAAGGAATATTATTGAGGGTTGAGAGTTTAGGATTAGGGTTTAGGGTCGATGGATTAGGGTTTAGGGTTGACGGATTAGGGTTTAATGTTGAGAGTTGAGGGTTGAGGGTTGAGGATTTAGGGATAGGGTTGATGGTCAAGGGATTAGGGTTAAAGTAGAGTGTTGAGGGTAGAGGGATTAGGGATAGGGTTTAGGGTTGAAGGTTTAACGATTGAGGGTTGAGGCTTTAGGGCTGAGGGTTAAGGGATTGGGGTTTAAGATATAGTGTTGAGCATTGAGGGTTTATGGATAGGTTTTAGGGTTTAAGTTTTAAGGGTTAAGGGTTGAGGGATAGGGTTTAGGGTTTAGGGATAAGGGATTAAGGTTTAAGGTATAGTGTTGAGGGTTGAGGGTTTAGGAATAGGGATAGCATTTAGGGTTTAGGGATGACAGATTAGGGTTGAGGATTGAGGGATTAGGGTTGAGGGTTGAGGGATTAGGGTTTAAGGTATACTTTTGAGGGTTGAGGGTTGAGGGATTAGGTTTTAGGGTTGATGGATTAGGGTTTAAGGTATAGTGTTGAAGGTTGAGGGTTTAGGAATAGGGTTTAGGGTTGACGAATTAGCATTTAATGTTGAGGTTAGGGTTAGAGTGTCGAGGGTAGAGGGATTAGGGATAGGGTTTTGGGTTAAAGGTTTAAGGATTGAGGGTTGAGGGTTTAGGGATGAGGGTTTAAGGCTTAAGATATAGTGTCGAGTGTTAAGGGTGTAGGGATAGGGTTTAAGTTTTAAGGGTTAAGGGTTGAGGGATAGGGATTAGGGTTTAAGGTATAGTGTTGAGGGTTGATGGTTTAGGGATAGGGTTTAGGTTTGAAGGATTAGGGTTTAGGGTTGATGAATTAGGGTTTAATGTTGAAGGTTGAGGGTTAAGGGTTAAGGGTTGAGGGTTGAGGGTTGAGGGTTTAGGAATAGGGTTGATGGTCATGAGATTAGGGTTAAAGTAGAGTGTCGAGGGTAGAGGGATTAGGGATAGGGTTTAGAGTTGAAGGTTTAAGGATTTAGGGTTGAGGCTTTAGGGATGAGGGTTAAGGGATTAGGGTTTAAGATATAGTGTCGAGTGTCGAGGGTGTAGGGATAGGTTTTAGGGTTCAAGTTTTAAGGGTTAAGGGTTGAGGGATAGTATTGAGCCCGTTGAGGGTTTAGGAATAGGGATAGTGTTTAGGGTTTAGGGATGAGGGATTAGGGTTGAGGGTTGATGGATTAGGGTTGAGTGTTGAGGGTTTAGGGTTGAGGGATTAGAGGGTTGAGGGTTTCGGGATAGGGTTGAGGGTCAAGGGATTAGGGTTAAAGTAGAGTGTTGAGGGTATAAGGATTAGGGATAGGGTTGGCAGGTTTAGGGATAAGGGATTAGGGTTTAAGGTATAGTATCGAGCCTGTCGAGGGTTTAGGAATAGGGATAGTGTTTAGGGTTGAGGGATTAGAGTTGAGGGTTGAGGGATTAGGGTTGAGGGTGGAGGGATTAGGGTTTAAGGTATAGTGTTGAGGGTTTAGGGATAGGGTTTAGGGTTGAGGGATTAGAATGACGGGTTGAGGGATGAGGATTTGATGTTGACGGTTGAGGGTTGAGGTTTTAGGGTTTAGGGTTTAGGGATAGGGTTGAGGGTCAAGGGATTAGAGTTAAGGGTTGAGGGATTAGGGTTTAACATTGAGGGTTGAGGTTTGAGGGTCGAGGGTTTAGGGATAGGGTTGAGGGTCGAGGGATTAGGGTTAAAGTAGAGTGTCGAGGATATAAGGATTAGGGATAGGGTTGGAGGGTTTAGGGATAAGGGATTAGGGTTTAAGGTATAGTATTGAGCCCATTGAAGATTTAGGAATAGGGATAGCATTTAGGGTTTAGGGATGAGGGATTAGAGTTGAGGGTTGAGGGATTAGGGTTGAGGGTTGAGGGATTAGGGTTTAGGGATATGATTTAGGGTTGAGGGTTGAGGGATTAGGGTTTAAGGTGTAGTGTTGGGGGATTAGAGTGAAGGGTTGAGGGATTAGGATTTGATGTTGAGGGTTGAGGGTTGAGGCTTTAGGGTTTAGGGTTTAGGGATATGGTTGAGGGTCGAGGGATTAGAGTTAAGGGTTGAGGGATTAGGGTTTGACGGTTTGAGGGTTTAGGGATAGGGTTGAGGGTCGAGGGATTAGGGTTAAAGTAGAGTGTTGAGGGTATAAGGATTAGGGATAGGGTTGGAGGTTTTAGGGATAAGGGATTAGGGTTTAAGGTATAGTATTGAGCCCGTTGAGGGTTTAGGAATAGGGATAGTGTTTAGGGTTTAAGGTTAAGGGATTAGAGTTAAGGGTTGAGGGATTAGGGTTTGACATTGAGTGTTGAGGGTTGAGGGTTTAGGGATAGGGTTGAGGGATCAAAGTTAAGGGTTGAGGGATTAGGATTTGATGTTGAGGGTTGAGTACATTAAGGTTTGAGGGTTGAGGGTTTCGAGATAGGGTTGAGGGTCGAGGGATTAGGGTTAAAGTAGAGCGTCGATGGTATAAGGATTAGGGATGAGGTTGGAGGGTTTAGGGATAAGGGATTAGGGTTTAAGGTATAGTATCGAGCCCGTTGAGGGTTTAGGAATAGGGATAGGATTTAGGGTTTAGGGATGAAGGATTAGGGTTTAAGGTATAGTGTTGAGGGTTGAGGGTTTATTGATAGTGTTTAGGGTTGAGGGATTAGGTTTTAGGGTTGATGGATTATGGTTTAAGTTATAGTGTTGAGGGTTGAGGGTTTAGGGTTGACATATTAGGGTTTAGGGTTGATGGATTAGCGTTTAATGTCAAGGTTAGGGTTAGAGTGTCAAGGGTTGAGGGATTAGGGCTGAGGGTTGATGGATTAGGGTTTAGGGATAAGGTTTAGGGTTGAGGGTTGAGGGAATAGGGTTTAAGGTATAGTGTTGAGGGTTTAGGGATAGGGTTAGGGTTGAGGGATTAGAGTGAAGGGTTAAAGGATTAGGATTTGACGTTGAGGGTTGAGGGTTGCGTGTCGAGGGATTAGAGTTAAGGGTTGAGGGATTAAGGTTTGACATTGAGGGTTGAGGGTTGAGGTTCGAGGGTTGAGGGTTTAAGGATAGGGTTAAGGGTTGAGGGATTAGGTTTAAAGTAGAGTGTCGAGGGTATAAGGATTAGGGATAGGGTTGGGGGGTTTAGGGATAAGGGATTAGGGTTTAAGGTATAGTATCGAGCCCGTTGAGGGTTTAGGAATAGGGATAATGTTTAGGGTTTAGGGATAGGGTTTAGGGTTGAGGGATTAGAGTTAAGGGTTGAGGGATTAGGGTTTGACGTTGAGTGTTGAGGGTTGAGGTTTTAGGGTCGAGGGTTTAGGGATAGGTTTGAGGGTCGAGGGATTTGAGTTAAGGGTTGAGGGATTAGGGTTTGACATTGAGGGTTGAGTACATTGAGGTTTGAGGGTTGAGGGTTTCGAGATAGGGTTGAGGGTCGAGGGATTAGGGTTAAAGTAGAATGTCGAGGGTATAAGGATTAGGGATAGGGTTGGAGGGTTTAGGGATAAGGGATTAGGGTTTAAGGTATAGTATTGAGCCCATTGAGGGTTTAGGAATAGGGATAGCATTTAGGGTTTAGGGATGAGGGATTAGGGTTTAAGGTATAGTGTCGAGGGTTGAGGGTTTATTGATAGTGTTTAGGGTTGAGGGTTGAGGAATTAGGTTTTAGGGTTGATGGATTAGGGTTTAAGGTATAGTGTTGAGGGTTGAGGGATTAGGGATAGGGTTTAGGGTTGACAGATTAGGGTTTAGGGTTGACAGATTAGCATTTAATGTCGAGGTTAGGGTTAGAGTGTCGAGGGTTGAGGGATAAGGTTTAGGGTTGAGGGTTGAGGGATTAGGGTTTAAGGTATAGTGTTGAGGGTTTAGGGATAGGGTTTAGTGTTGAGGGATTAGAGTGAAGGGTTGAGGGATTAGGATTTGACATTAAGGGTTGCGGGTTGAGGGTCGAGGGATTAGAGTTAAGGGTTGAGGGATTAGGGTTTGATGTTGAGGGTTGAGGGTTGAGGTTCGAGGGTCGAGGGTTTAGGGATAGGGTTGAGTATTGAGGAATTAGGGTTAAAGTAGAGTGTCGAGGGTATAAGGTTAGGGATAGGGTTGGAGGGTTTAGGGATAAGGGATTAGGGTTTAAGGTATAGTATCGAGCCTATTGAGGGTTTAGGAATAGGGATAATGTTTAGGGTTAAGGGATAGGGTTTAGGGTTGAGGGATTAGAGTTAAGGGTTGAGGGATTAGGGTTTGACATTGAGTGTTGAGGGTTGAGGTTTTAGGGTTGAGGATTTAGGGATAGGGTTGAGGGTCGAGGGATTAGGGTTTGACGTTGAGGGTTGAGTAAATTGAGGTTCAAGGGTTGAGGGTTTCGGCATAGGGTTGAGGGTCAAGGGATTAGGGTTAAAGTAGAGTGTTGAGGGTATAAGGATTAGGGATAGGGTTGGAGGGTTTAGGGATAAGGGATTAGGGTTTAAGGTATAGTATAGAGCCCATTGAGGGTTTAGGAATAGGGATAGCGTTTAGGGTTTAGAGATGAGGGATTAGGGTTTATGGTAGAGTGTTGAGGGTTGAGGGTTTATTAATAGTGTTTAGGGTTGAGGGATTAGGTTTTAGGGTTGATGGATTAGGGTTTAAGGTATAGTGTTGAGGGTTGAGGGTTTAGGGTTGACCGATTAGCATTTAATGTCAAGGTTAGGGTTAGAGTGTCGAGGGTAGAGGGATTAGGGATAGGGTTTAGGGTTTAGGGATAAGGTTTAGGGTCAAGGGTTGAGGGATTAGGGTTTAAGGTATAGTGTTGAGGGTTTAGGGATAGGGTTTAGGGTTGAGGGACTAGAGTGAAGGGTTGAGGGATTAGGATTTGACGTTGAGGGTTGAGGTTTTAGGGTTTAAGGTTTAGGGATAGGGTTGAGGGTCAAGGGATTAGAGTTAAGGGTTGAGGGATTAGGGTTTGACGTTGAGGGTTGAGGGTTGAGGGATAGGGTTGAGGGTCAAGGGATTAGGGTTAAAGTAGAGTGTCGAGGGTATAAGGATTAGGGATAGGGTTGGAGGGTTTAGGGATAAGGGATTAGGGTTTAAGGTATAGTATCAAGCTCATTGAGGGTTTAGGAATAGAGATAGTGTTTAGGGTTTAGGGATAGGGTTTAGGGTTGAGGGATTAGAGTTAAGGGTTGAGGGATTAGGGTTTGATGTTGAGTGTTAAGGGTTGAGGTTTTAGGGTTGAGGGTTTAGGGATAGGATTGAGGGTCGAGGGATCAAAGTTAAGGGTTGATGGATTAGTGTTTGATGTTGAGGTTTGAGTACATTAAGGTTCAAGGGTTGAGGGTTTCAGGATAGGGTTGAGGGTCAAGGGATTAGGGTTAAAGTAGAGTGTCGAGGGTACAAGGATTAGGGATAGGGTTGGAGGGTTTAGGGATAAGGGATTAGGGTTTAAGGTATAGTATTGAACCCGTTGAGGGTTTAGGAATAGGGATAGCGTTTAGGGTTTAGGGATGAGGGATTAGGGTTTAAGGTATAGTGTTGAGGGTTGAGGGTTTATTGATAGTGTTTAGGGTTGATGGATTAGGGTTTAAGGTATAGTGTTGAGGGTTGAGAGTTTAGGGATAAGGTTTAGGGTTGACAGATTCATGTTTAGGGTTGAAGGATTAGTGTTTAATGTCTAGGCTAGGGTTAGAGTGTCGAGGGTAGAGGGATTAGGGATATGTTTTAGGGTTTAGGTATAAGGTTTAGGGTCAAGGGTTGAGGGATTAGGGTTTAAGGTATAGTGTTGAGGGTTTAGGGTTGAGGGATTAGAGTGAAGGGTTGAGGGATTAGGATTTGATGTTGAGGGTTGAGGGTTGAGGCTTTAGGGTTTAGGGTTTAGGGATAGGGTTGAGGGTCGAGGGATTAGAGTTAAGGGTTGAGGGATTAAGGTTTGACATTGAGGGTTGAGGGTTGAGGTTCGAGGGTCGAGGGTTTAGGGATAGGGTTGAGGGTCGAGGGATTAGGGTTAAAGTAGAGTGTTAAGGGTATAAGGATTAGGGATAGGGTTGGAGGGTTTAGGGATAAGGGATTAGGGTTTAAGGTATAGTATCAAGCCTGTTGAGGGTTTAGGAATAGGGATAGTGTTTAGGGTTTAGGGATAGGGTTTAGGGTTGAGGGATTAGAGTTAAGGGTTGAGGGATTAGGGTTTGACGTTGAGTGTTAAGGGTTGCAGTTTTAGGGTTGAGGGTTTAGGGATAGGGTTAAGGGTCGAGGGATCAGAGTTAAGGGTTGAGGGATTAGGGTTTGACATTGAGGGTTGAGTACATTGAGGTTCGAGGGTCGAGGGTTTAGGGATAGGGTTGAGGGTCGAGGGATTAGGGTTAAAGTAGAGTGTTGAGGGTATAAGGATTAGGGATAGGTTTGGAGGGTTTAGGGATAAGGGATTAGGGTTTAAGGTATAGTATCAAGCCGTTGAGAATTTAAGAATAGGGATAGCGTTTAGGGTTTAGGGATGAGGGATTAGAGTTGAGGGTTGAGGGATTAGGGTTTAGGGATAAGGTTTAGGGTTGAGGTAGACAAGGAGAAACTGAGAGACATAGAGAGGGGAGAGGTAGAGAGGTGAGGGGGAGAGATAAGTGAGATATAGAATGAGCTAATGGAACTAGAGGTGAGATATTGTAAAAGTGCTATCGAAGGTGAGATAGGCACAAATATTTATGGATCAATCTATTGTTAGACTTAGGGCATACAACTGAGAGGGGGGGTGAATTAGTTGTGCGAAACTTTTTCTTTTTAAACACTTGAATCTTCTTTAGTGATTAGCATAATATTAATCATGAACCATAATGCATTCAAATCAAAAGCAGAAACATATCAACACATATGACACCAAGATTTTGACATGGAAAACCTGGTTAAGGGAAAAACCACGGGATGATTAACCCAATGATGTATTCTCTGTTAGAAGAATAGAAAGAACAAAATGGCACATGCCAATTAGGGCTCACTGCCTGAGCACACTGCTCACAAGAGGCTCACTACCTACAAGAGACACACTGTCTACAAAGAAATAAGTATCACCTTTATGAATTGGAAAATAGCATCTTCACCATGCTCGAATCAGTTCCATTTAAGCCCAAAAACTTCTGCTTTGCCTTTCACACTTCTCCTTGCTACCACACACATCACCACAAGACACACTTCAAAATGAATTCACAATCCCTTATTTATACAAGGCATTGACTTAGGAACGATCATCTAAGTCGGCAAACACCTACAAGAACATCTGCAAGATGTGTAATACATCCATTCGGCCAGTCTCAAGAAGAACACCAATATCCATGGTTATTCTTCAAATGCAAACTCTAACTTCAATGCGGACCACCAACATTAACTGGACATGATCCAATGATCATCATAACCTTCCTTGAATCACCAAAAACATCCGCACTTCATCATCCTACTGGAATTCTTCTCTCCTTCATCCGGAGCTACAAGAACACAGTCTGTCATCACTTTCACAAATGAATAGGCTCTTCCAGACCTTCAACCCATGAACTAATCTAGTTGATACTTCATAGGGACATCCTCAACACTTCCTCAAATCTGTAGAACGGGATAATGAAATACCGGATCTCACCGGACCTATCTGTGGCACTCTATCACCTCTGAACACCTATCGGAACTGGTTCTACTTGAGCGACCATAACTTCTTCAGATCTTCATGCGGACCTTTGAAATCTTGACTGGAGCATCTCAAGACTTATATCTACAAACCCTTTAAACCACATTCTCTGATCTTCAACCTATCTTAGACTTTTACCTTGTTGTCATCACTGTTCTTCACTATTCCTGATTGAGACTAATTTTCTCAATATCCTCAGCACACAGCTCATCCAATCCTTCTTATTAATGCAACATGAGTAGTTGACATCAATGACAACACTAGTTAAACCCATACTTGCAACATCTATAGTAGGACAAAATGTGAGCGCATTATAATGTGCTCGCGTTTTGTCCTGCTATAGAAACGGTGAAAAAGTGTTGACCCTCGTGATCCAGGCCCACATGCTCTATTTTCATGCTGATTATGCGCGTGTTCTGACAAAAAAGAAGTGCTTTCATGCTGTTGGGAAGTTCAAATGCACATTTTACACGTTCTACCACCTTTGCATGATCTTTCCACCATCTTTTCTGCTTTTCCAACTTGAGAAGGAGGAAATAACATAGTTTTCACACCAACTTTGATATATATCTATTCAAGTTTCAATTTTTG
Organism: Cunninghamia lanceolata; assembly: GCA_027924645.1. Lineage (NCBI taxonomy): Eukaryota > Viridiplantae > Streptophyta > Pinopsida > Cupressales > Cupressaceae > Cunninghamia > Cunninghamia lanceolata. Next base: position 12,488,867 of record BSBN01001533.1, read on the forward strand.
TAGTGTTTCAATGTTAATTGTGATTCAATTTTAGGAATTTAACAGTATAGATTGGTTAATAGTATTATTGTTAGTAATTATATTTGAGTGTTATTCAATTTAACATTGAAAAGGAAGCAAGTGGTGAAAAACTCAAATTATTGAGGAGTTTGATACAAGAAGAAAAAAACACCACATAATTGGGTACTCTCTCCATTCAAATCTTTGATTTTTAGGTATGTCAAGTCTTTACATGCATATTCTTTACATTTTCCTTAATTCTATTTGAATTACTTTATCATGCTTTATCATACATGTTTAAAATAGACACATTCCCAATTAAGAAGGCAACCTACAATCTCACATGATGCCATGTATATTTTCTACACTTGGGCTCTTTAATAATTATGTGTAATAAACAGACCTTAACATACCATGATGTCAAACTATACAAGAATAAATCCTTACAACATAATAAAAACACAATCCAACTATTTTCTTGTCATATTAACAAGTTAAAATACAAATGAATAGGTGCCAAGATCATACAAGTATGCACATGACATGATGATTTGTATGCACATATCTTGGGATATGACATTCCTTATCCACCTATTCATGATGATTTGTACATGCACATGACACAACAATTGTTGTCTATTCCTTCACAAGCCATCCAAATCCTAGTATCCCTAGTTGGTGCAAGAACACCAAGGAGACCATATGATTTATGTCTTGTCTTCATGTTGTTCATGTTGTCTTGTTGCTTCAATAAGGTCTTAGAAGACCATTCACTTGTTTGTAATAAGGACTATGTCCAAAACTCTTCATGTTACTGTCATGGTTGCAAGAGGCAGTCATAGAATCATAGGGATAGTCATACATTATCATGCATCATAAGCCTTTTGGCATGTGTCAAGGAGTGCTAGACCTTGTCAAAAGCATAATTACATTGTAAAGGTGTTTGAAGGCATTGTCAAGTCTAAAACACAACTGATGCCTATGTTAAACCATGTAATTATTTACAGTTTCAAAATAGAATAGGGCAGTTCAATGGTTTCCATACCTTCCCATCGACCCCAACTACCCTCCAACTGTCCCAAGCCATTGTAGCAGGCTTCTTAAAGCCTTGTAGATGTTCCTTGATGCGACCAAACTGACTGTTCCAATGTGTTCAGATGGGTACATTTATGCTAGGCATGGTCCTATTTTCACCCAAACATGCCGAAACAGTCCAAGCTACATTGTATCGATGATATCCCTAAAGAGTCTAAAGTGTAAAAAGGCAGCAATCTTTGATGAGATGTTACTCAAAAATCATGTCACTTAGAAACATTCTGTTTAAGGCAACACGATCATATAGAGTCCCTCTACAATAACCTCTCTCAGTTTTTTATATCTCTGAGGCATTTGCCCATGGTGAAAGGTTTTCTGCTGCCCCAAAAATCGTCAGAAGGAGGTAATGTAAAGTTGCAAAGGGGTGTAACTTTCATCCTACTTCTGATGTGAACAAACTGACTATTTCGACGCATCTGGATGGGTACATTTATGTTAGGCATGGTCCTATTTTTCACTCAAACATGTCGAAACAGTCTGAGCTACATTGTACCGATGATATCCCTGAAGAGTCCAAAGTACAAAAAGGTAGTAATCTTTGACGAGATGTTACTCAAAAACCATGTCACTTAGAAACATTCCATCTGAGGCAACACGATCATGTAGAATCCATCTATAATAATCTTTCTTAGTTTTTTATATCTCTGAGATGTTTTCCCATGGTGAAAGGTTTGCTGCTGCCCCAAAAATCGTCAGAAGGAGGCAGTGTAAAGTTACAAAGGGGTGTAACTTTTGTTCTTCTCCTCGTGTGGCCAAATTGATAGTTCCAACATGTCTATATAGGTACGTTTAGGCTAGGTATGGTCCTTTTTTGTACCCAAACATGCCGAAACAGTCCGAGCTACATTGTACCGATGATATCCCTGAAGAGTCCAAAGTGCAAAAAGACATCAATCTTTGACAAGCTGTTATTCAAAAACCATGTCACTTATGTTGTTATATGGAGCCTAATCAGACTTGGAGGTTAAATTTACCCTACTTTTATCGGCGCAGTTTCCCCCCAAATTCCTACAGGGTCAAGGGGCAGCGCACCTTGCTGCCCCCAAGACAGGGTCAAGGGATAGCACCCCCAAGATGGGGTCAAGGGGCAGCGCAAAAAAAAACCTATTTTTATAAAGGCACCGAGAGTTATTTTTTCATTGACCAACATAAAAAAAACCTAATTTTGTAACCGATAAAAATGCTTGAAAAAAGTGGCTAAGGGTTAGTGTTTGGTTGATATTGTATTGTAGCATTTGCAGTGGTATTGAGTTGCAGGGATTGCTGGTTGTAATCAGTTTGATTTACTGGATAATAATATTGGACTCTCTGTTGGTGGATGTAGCCCGAGTTTAGGTGAACCACGTTAAAACTTGTCTCACTATTATTAATTTTGTGTATTTCCATTCCTCTGTTTAATCTTTATTTGTATTTAATTGATATCTTCTATTGACTAACCCTAACAAGTGGTATCAGAGAGGGTTGTGTTCGATTATCATCTACAGGAAAGTCTCACGGTTGAGTGGGAGCAATGACAGACGAGGGTAAATTGAAGGTCGATAAATTCAATGGGCAGAACTATCAGTTATGGAAGATGCAGATGGAGGATTACCTCTATCAAAAAGATTTATGGATGCCGTTGGAAGGAGTAGCCAAGAAACTGGCAACAATGTCTAATGAGGATTAAAATCTTCTTGATAGAAAGACACTGGGAACCATTCGGTTGTGCTTGGCACCAATGGTGGCATTCAATATAATAGAAGTGAAGACAACAGATGGTTTGATGAAAGCTTTGGCTAAATTTTATGAAAAACTTTCAGCCTCAAATAAGGTATTTCTCATGAAGCATTTGTTTAATCTAAAAATGGTTGAAGGTGGATCTGTGACATATCATTTAAATGAATTTAATACGATTGTCAGTCAATTGACTTCTATAAATGTAAAATTTGATGAAGAAGTTAGAACTCTCTTGATATTATGTTCATTGCCTGAAAGCTGGGATAGTTTGGTAATGGTGGTTAGTAACTCTATTTCTGGTTTAAATACCCTAAAATTTGATGATGTTGTTGGTGTTATTCTAAGTGAGAAAATTCATAGGAAAAGCTCAGGTGGATCCAAATCAGGCAGTGTTTTGAATGCAGAAAGCAAGGACAGATCAAAGGAGAGAGGAAAAGGTTCTAGAGGTCATGGGAAGTCACAAGGAAAATCAAAGGACAAGAGATCCCAAACCAGAGGACAAAAGGATTGCTGATACTGTGGGAAACCAGGTCATCTGAAGAAAGATTGCTGGTCTCAGAAAAATAAAGGAGACAAACAGGAAGGCAATAAGGAGGCAAATGTGGTAAGCAATAAATTTGAAGATGATACTTTGATTCTTTCCCTAGATAATGCTGATGATTCATGGGTTTTAGATTCAGGGGCCTCATTTCATGCTACGCCCCATAGAAGTTATTTTCTTGATTATGTCCAAAGGGATTTTGGGCTGGTTTATTTAGGAGATAACGAACCCTGTTAGATTGTTGGAAAATGAAGAATCAAGATTAAGTTGCAGAATGGGAATCATTGGCTACTACAAGAGGTAAGGCATGTTCCAAGGCTTAATAGTAATTTAATTTCAGCAGGGTAGCTAATTGAACAAGGTTGTACTGTTACATTTACTGATAAAAATTGGAAGGTTTCAAAAGGTGCCTTAGTAGTTGCAAAAGGTGTGAAAGTAGGCACCTTATATCTTTGTACAGGTCATACTGTTCCTTCTACTTTAGCTGTTACAGAGAAAAAATAAACATGTTTAAGAATAGTTGTTGCAGGTTTGCAGGAAGAGACTAGAAAAGTTGCTGCAGGTTCTGAGACAACACTGTGGCATAACAGACTTGGGCATATGAGTGAAAAAAGTATGAAGGTACTTCATTCTAAGAAAATTTTACCAGGTCTGAAATGTATTAATATGGATTTCTATGAAAGTTGTGTGTATGGCAAACAAAAGAGAGTCAATTTTCTCAAGGATGGGAAGCAAAAGAAAAATAAAAAGTTGGAGCTTGTACATACAGATGTATGAGGACCAACTCAGGTATCTTCTCTCGGTGGCTCTCGGTATTATGTTACATTCATAGATAATGCAACTAGGAAGGTCTGAATTTATTTTCTTAGACATAAATTTGATGTATTTGAAACATTTAGGAAATGGAGAAGCTTGGTTGAGAATAAGACGGGTAAAAGATTAAAATATCTTAGATCTGATAATGGTTGTGAGTATTGCAGCAAAGAATTTAAGGATTATTGTTCCTTTAATGGAATTCGTAGGTAGAAAACGGTTCCAGGGACTCCACAAGAAAATGGAGTGGCTGAACACATGAATAGGACAATAATGGAGCATGTAAGGACCATGAGATTGCATGCTGGGTTGCCTTTAAACATGTGGGCAGAGGCTGTCAACACTGCTATATATTTAATTAATAGAGGTCCTTCAGTTCCTTTGGGCTGTGGTATTCCAGAGGAAGCATGGACAGGTAAGAAGGTGAGTTATTCTTTTCTCAAAACCTTTGGATGTGAAGCATTTGCACATGTAGATTCTGAAAATAGAACCAAGCTAAATGCAAAATCAAAAAAGTGCACCTTCGTTGGATATGGCATTGATGAATTTGGTTATAGGCTTTGGGATTTTAAAAATCAGAAATTTGTGAGAAGCAAGGATGTTATATTCAATGAGAAGGTGTTGTACAAAGATCAGTTGCAGCAGCATGAGAAGAAAGAAAAAGATTATGTGGTGTTGGATGATACTCCAAATAGTGATGTTTCAGTGGTTCCTCATGCTCTGCAACAGCAACCAGAAATACCACAAACTCCAGTGAATATTAGACGGTCAACAAGGATAAGTAGACCTCCTGAAAGGCTTTCTCCCTCTTTGTATTCTATTTTGTTAACAGATGCTGGTGAACCAGAAGGGTATGATGAAGCTATGTAGGTGGATACACAGGTTCAGTGGGAGCTTGCTATGAAAGAAGAAATGAACTCCTTGCTAAAAAATCAGACTTGGGAATTATGTAAGTTGCCTGCAGGTAAAAAGGCTTTACCAAACAAATGGGTTTATAGGTTTTAAGAGGAATATGGAGGTAAGAAAAGATTTAAGGCCAGGTTAGTTGTAAAAGGATTTGTACAGAAAAAAGGGTATTGATTTTGATGAGATATTTTCTCCAGTTGTCAAGATGACTTCTATTCTTACTATTTTAAGTATTGTGGCTGCTGAAGATATACATTTGGAATAGCTAGATGTGAAAACTACCTTTCTCCATGGTGATTTGGAGGAGGAGATATATATGGAACAACCCCAAGGATTCGATGTCAAAGGCAAGAAGAAACAGGTGTGTAGATTGAAGAAGAGTTTGTATGGCCTGAAACAAGCACCTCGGCAATGGTATTTAAAATTTGATAGTTTTATGGTTGAACAAGGCTACAACAGGTGTAATTTTGACCATTGTGTTTATTTTAAGAGGTTGGATAATAACAACTACATTATTTTATGTTTATATGTTGATGACATGCTTGTAGTTGGGTCTAACATGGATCACATAAGAGAGGTAAAACAACAGTTAACACAGTCATTTGATATGAAAGATTTGGGGGCAGCAAAACAAATCCTTGGTATGAAAATTTGTAGAGATAGGAAGAACAAAAAATTGACTCTATCTCAGGCTGCTTATTTTGAAAAGGTGTTGTAGAGATTCCATATGGAGAATGCAAAAGCTGTCAGCACACCTTTGCTTAGTCATTTGAAATTGACTAAGGAGATGTGTCCAAAGACACAAGATGAGGAAGAAAAAATGTCCAAAGTACCATATGCTTTAGCTGTAGGAAGTTTAATGTATGCCATGGTATGCACGAGACTGGATATTGTACATGCTGTAGGAGTCGTCAGTAGGTATATGAGTCATCCCGAGTTGGAGCATTGGAATGTGGTAAAATGGATTCTTAGATATTTGAGAGGTACATCCAATAAACACTTATGTTTTGGGGGCTCTAATACTGATTTAGCAGGTTATGTAGACTAAGATTTGGTAGGGGATATTGATACCAGGCGGAGTACAACATGTTATGTCTTTACTATAGGTGGAACAATGGTGAGTTAGATTTTCAGGTTGCAAAAGGTGGTTGCTTTATCCACCACCGAGGCAGAGTATGTAGCTGCAACAGAGGTGAGCAAGGAGATGATATGGCTGCAATCTTTTATGGAAGAATTAGGTAAATAATAGGCTAATAGTTGTTTGTATATAGACAGTCAGAGTGCCATCCATCTTGCAAAGAATTCTGCCTTGCATTCAAAGACCAAACACATACAGTTGAGGTATCACTTTATTTGGTCGGTGTTGGATAATGGACAGTTAAGGCTGAAAAAGATACATACAGATGAAAATCTAACGGATATATTTACAAAGGCAGTGACAAGGGAGAAGCTAAGCTCCTCTTCAACTTTAGTTGGTCTTCTAGACTGAAAATAACAAAAATAGAACAACAGAGTCTAGGGTACTTATTTCCAGTGGGAGTTGCATGCATAGCGGTGTCGTCCAGGTTCAGTCTCCAAGTGGGAGATTATTTTGGTGTGGAGCCTGATCAGTCTTCAAGTGGGAGATTGTTGGTAGGTGGCGACTGATAAGGAAAGTATTGAACACTAGCCATGTATCCTCGCCGTGGTTTGGGGCCGGGCTGGGCCCTGAGTGGGGGTTCGGGGGCGCAGCCCCCAAAATTTTTTTAGAGTTGACATTAAAAAAAACTTTTTTTTTAACCGACAAAAAAGCTTGAAAAAAATGACTAAGGGTTAGGGTTTGGTTGATATTGTATTGTAGCATTTGCAGTGGTATTGAGTTGTAGGGATTGCTGGTTGTAATCGGTTTGATTTACTGGATAATAATATTGGACTCTCTGTTGGTGGATGTAGCCCAAGTTTGGGTGAACCACGTTAAAACTTGTCTCTCATTGTTATTAATTCTGTGTATTTCCATTCCTCTGTTTAATCTTTATTTGCATTTAATTGATATCTTCTGTAGACTAACCCTAACAACTTAGATACGTTCTATCTAAAGTAAAGTGATCATGTAGGGTCCCTCTACAATAACCTCTCTCAATTTTTATATCTCTAAGACGTTTGCTTGTGGTGAAAGGTTTTCTGCTACCCCAAAAATTGTTAGGAGGTAGTGTAAAGTTGCAAAGGGGTGTAACTTTTATTTTTTCCCTTGTGTGGCCAAACTAACAGTTCCAACGCATCTGGATAGGTACATTTAGGCTAGGTGTGGTCTTGTTTTGCACCCAAACATGCTGAAATAGTCCGAGCCACATTGTACTAACGATATTCCTGAAGAGTCCAAAGTGTAAAAAGGTAGCAATCTTTGACGAGATGTTATTCAAAAACTGTCACTTAGATACATTCCGTATGAGGAAAATTGATCACGTAGAGCCCTTCTACAATAACCTCTCTCAATTTTTTATATCTCTTAGGTGTTTGCTCATGGTGAAAGGTTTTTTGCTGCCCCAAAAATTGTCAGAAGGAGGCAGTGTAAAGTTGCAAAGGGGTGTAACTTTTGTTCTTCTCCTCATGTGGCCAAATTGATAGTTCCAACACATCTGGATGGGTACATTTAAGTTAGGCATGGTCCTATTTTGCACCCAAACATGCCGAAATAGTCCAAACTACATTGTACCGACGATATCCCTGAAGAGTCCAAAGTGCAAAAAGCAGCAATCTTTGACGAACTGTTATTCAGAAACCGTGTCACTTAGATACATTCTATCTACAGAAAAGTGATCATGAAGGTTCCCTCTATAATAACCTCTCTCAGTTTTTATATCTCTAAGGCATTTTCCCATGGTGAAAGGTTTTCTGCTGCCCCAAAAATTATTAGGAGGCAGTGTAAAGTTGCAAAGGGGTGTAACTTTTGTTCTTCTCCTCGTGCGTCCAAACTGACAGTTCCAACGCATATAAATGGGTACATTTAGGCAAGGCATGGTCCTGTTTTGCACCCAAACATGCCGAAACAGTCCGAGTTACATTGTACCAGTGATATTCCTGAAGATTCTAAATTGCAAAAAGGCAGCAATCTTTGACAAGTTGTTACTTAGAAACCATCACTTAGATACATTCCATCTAAGGCAATGCAATCATGTAGGGTCCCTCTACAATAACCTCTCAGTTTTTTATATCTCTAAGGCGTTTGCTCGTGGTGAGAGTTTTTTTGCTGCCCCAAAATTATGAAAATGAGGCAGTGTAAAGTTGCAAAGGGGTGTAACTTTTGTTCTTCTCCTCATGCGGCCAAATTGACAATTCCAACGTGTCTAGATGGGTACGTTTAGGCTAGGCATGGTCTTGTTTCACACCCAAACATGCCGAAACAGTCTGAGCTACAAACATTAACTAGTCTTCAATCTTCAAACACTACAAATACCATGATATCCTGTATAAAGTTATCTTTTAGCCTTTTATAAAGGCATGCCCATCAAATTCAACCGCATAGAGATAATTTTTTATATTCCAAATTTCTTTTAAATACTGACCTTCCAATCCTTTTTCCCGCCCTCATATCAATTAAATATGACCTTCGATTATGATATGGCACTCGAGCTTATGAGAGTTTACCAGAGACTCTGGTTGAGTTAGGTTGAAGGGCTGGTGAACTAATGACTTAAAGACCCTTGATTAGGTTGATTTAAGTGATAGTAACTTTTGATTATAAGTCAATATTAAAGTAAAATAAAAGTGCACTTTACACATGGCAAGCAATTGAGGGTTTTAAAGTCTTCAGAAAAGTAGATTTTTTTAGGGTTTAATGCCCAATATGCAAACCCTAACTATCAATAAGATTATGATTATGAAAACTTGTGTCTTCTCTAACTTCTTATTGCAAGAACAAAACCACATCCACCATGAATATGAACCTTGCATCATATCAACCTTTCAAGATAGACCTTATCATGAAAACCATATTCACAACAAAACCTTGCATGAACAAAACCACATCCACCATGAACATGAACCTTGCATCATATGAACCATGTTTGTCTTGTGCAACATCAACATGAATTGAGAGACCTTATCATGAAAACCATATTCACAACATCATGCACCTCATGACCATCACCTACCTTGAATCACTGTATCACCTTATCAACATCATGGCATCAACCTTGGCATCAATGACAAACAACCTTGACCCTTTGACTTCAATGACAACCTTGAACCTTGATTGTTGATGACTTATGGAAGCCTATAGCCCCAATGTTATGTTGCATACTAAAATTAGGTAAGACTCAATGTAATCTCATAACCTCACCTTATATGCAAGAGGAATTACATTTAATAACCACAATGGTCATTAGATGCTCATAAGCATATGATTTTGACTATCTTACTCAAAACAACAAACATACTCTTTGCATCCCAATATGGTATAATAACAAGAAATTAAGAAATATTTTCAATTGACCAACTCATAAAGAATATGGATTAGCATACCCATTTGAATATTTTCAATTGAGCAACTCATAAAGAATATGAATATTTTCTATTCAACATGATGATTCATTTTTATTTTAAATACAACTTTTATCTTTTAGTTCCAAAATGAGGTTTAGGTGATACTTGAATAACAATAGCTCACTTATTAGATCAACAAACATCCTATGTAATACAATTGGACTTTAAATATTTGAAGTAGCCATCTACAAATATCCATTCAAAAGTGGATTTATAATGCAAGTATGGACACCATCAATAAAAAAGATTTGTATTAACCAAATATCCATATAGGCATACATCAATATCTGTTGATATAAGTATAACATATATAAAAAATAGCCATATAGGCTTACAAGAATGCCATATAGGCATACAATGTCAACTATATGCAATGCAAAATGTATGTCCATAAATGCCATATAGGCATACAATAAAGGAACACAATAAAAAGTCATTCCCCTCTTGCTAGTGAAGAGAATAGATCACAGGTAGCCTTTGATCTTTTAGGGGATGGAGACGCGTATGTGGGTGGTCTACTACAAACACGAGGGCTGCTCCTATTTAGTTCTTCCTGCATCTTTAGCTGTTATAATAAAAAGTATAGACATTAATATATAGAAATTACATGTTATAAAAAATAGAATATTTAACAAAATAATTACTTACCGCTACCATATAATCTGTCTTCTCACTTACCTTAGTAGCAGGAATAGGCGGTGGTGATGTCATGTCCTATAGAAACCATCTAGATAGAAATTAAACTTCAAATCAATAATCTTTTGATTTTTTAAAAATAAACAACTATAACAATGAATGTAAAATAAAATTTACTAATCTGCCTCATACCCCTGTCAATGGCATGGAGCTATGAATCGCAGAGGTCACACCATGCTCCATTTCCCTATGAACATCGGGAGGTGTCTCTGTAGCCTGCATCATCTGGAAATAAAACAACATTATTCAATTATAAAAACTATAATAGTGATGCAAATCATGGCTCCTAACATACACACATGTTCACCTAAACATGGAAGTACACACAATAAAGCACACAAGTCACATACAAAAATCTAGTAAGTATAATTCATTCATTAAACTATTTATTTTATTACCTCTGTGAAGCTTTGAAGTCCACCACCGCTGGCAGGTGTTGCTGTGAAATCTCCAATATTAACCTATTCAACATCCAAAATCAAATATTAGAATACCATTCATATAATGATGCTATTCACATGTAATATTTATAATTGTTTACTAGTTACATACCTCGACAGTAGATGATGTAGTGTAATATGTAGGTGGAGAACCACTAAAAACTACATCAACGCTATGACCCTAAAATTTCATTAAAATCATCAAACTAAATTAGTTAATCTTGCATTTCAAAAATAAAATTTAATAAATTAAATTCAATGAACTTGCTAATATTTACTTGAGTATCAAAGCCGAAAGTTTCACTCAGGAGGGTATCTGTCATCACCATCTGCTCAGCTGCAGATGTAGCATGTGCACCTATGTCCTGACTATCCATGGGGTCATAACCACAAGTTGACCCACAAGTCTGACAAGTATGGGATGGGACCCTACTCCTCGCACTATCTCCCAACCCACGCTGTGCTGTAGGACTGGCATGCTCTATGATGCTTTGGGTCAATGCACTAATGGACTGAAGTGTATCGACCTCAACACTCTCCTTCACAATGGAAGGGATAGAAACATGCTCATGGGCTGGTCTGCTGATTACTCATCTCACTGGCTGCTGTGGGTCAACACGTGCCCCTGGTCTATCTTTTGCTGACCCCCCACCTCTACCCTGAAAGTCTTGCATATCAAAATAGTTTGGCACTTTATTGATGACAAACTCGTAGTAGAGTTTCCTCAAAAAGTATTGCGGGACCTCATTATTATTGCATGGAGGATGGTCAAAAACTATCCACCACCTTTGCCCAAAATTGTCCCTTATCGCTTGGTTGTTGCATCAATGGATAGGGAACCTCTTGCATGTAATGGGTGGAGGTTGATTTGTTTGTGGGTTTGTGAAAATGGAACACGAGTCTAATTTTGTAATTTGTAACTTTTTCACATCTTCATATGATAGCTTGTCTGCATAATACTCTCTAAACTCTCTCATCTTGTCTGACAAACTAGATATTTGCTTGCTAATTGAATCTACATTTGATAACACAGATTCAAGAGATTGAGCAAGCGTGGACCTATGCAAGGTTGAAGTTGAAGGATCTTTCAACCTTGCAATTATGTCTTCAATTTTTTTTTATTGTTTTCAATTTGCCCCATTAGATTTTCTTGTGTTCCAGAGGCATGTTGAGGAATGGATGGAGGATTTTGTTGTTTGGGTTGTTCTTCGGCAGATATTTCCTCTTTAGGATTTTGTGGATTTTAAGGAGGAGGAGGAGGTACATTAACATTTCCTAACAATTAAGGAAATTTACATAAAAAATCAACTCAAACCTACATATTTAGAAACAAATACAAACAAAAAAATAAATAAAACTCACTCCTTTGGCCTGCTCGACGTCGTGGTGGCATTTTGGCGATGAATCGGTAAGATTTTGGTGTTGAATTGAGTCTTCAAAAATGTGAGAGCGCTCCTTAGGGTTTGCAGGCCATGGATGTAGAGGAAAATAAAGAAATGAAATGAGCAGAAATGCTCTTTTCTTTTTTATATATAATTATTCATAACGTGCCCACTTTATAACGTGAGTGCGTTATGTATTAATTTTTTTTAAAAAAATTTGGCCACTTTTTGGCCCCCCAACGTTTTGCACTTACCCCCAGAGCACAGACCATAACTGTCTTCCATAAATTTCACTGTAGAGGGATAAATGACCCAAAACTTTGGATTTAGCATCTTTACAACATTATTAACTTAAGTTCTAAACCACATGACCATATCTTCAAATGTGGAGGAATGTGGAGTATTTACCAGATAGTCTTTCACTCAATTCTTTGCATAAAAAATCTTCACGAACTTCTGGAGGCCAAAACCTTCATATATCAACACATACATCCTTAGGAACAACAGGAAGGATCATAAAACATACCATAGGTCATCAACAACCTATTTTCATCCTCAACATAGCTTAGTGCATCATCATCCATCTTAGTGCTTCTAATTCCCATCTTAATGTGTCTTCTTAATTCTTCTAATTCCCATGTTAATATGACTTCATACTCAACTCTATATTGATTGAGGAATGACATCCAATCATGAACTTCAACAACCACACTGACCATATTACATTCAACATGACATCCAACCATGATATTTGGTAACCACATCATATCCAACATCAACAATGTATCAGATAGTCCAAATTGAGTGTTGACATCAATGACAACCACATCACAACCTTAGGTATCATATGTGCAACAATCTCCCCCTTTGGCATTGATGGAAACACATACCTGTAACACATTCTCCCCCTTTGACATCAAGGACAAAGGGAAACTACTTCTTCTCCTTGGGGAACAAACTCTCCTCCTAGGGTGTACATTTTCTCTTTCTCTCACCCTTCTTCAAGGCTCCCTCTATCAGTAACCACAACTATTTACTCCCCCTGAGAGGTAGCCATCACTAGTCTAGGAAAAAGATATAGCATGAACTCCCCTTGGATAGATGCACCAATATGCATCTAGCAAAAAGGAGGGGCAATTACCCCTAACCTCTTCCAGAGATCTTCAAAGGTGTCCTTTGTAAGAGCCTTTGTGAAAATATCTACAATTTGATCCTTTGTTGGAACATATTCCAACCTTACTTCCTTATTTGCAACCTTCTCTTTCAAAAAGTGATACCTGATTGCTATATGCTTGGTTCTAGAATGCATCATTAGATTCTTGGAAATATTGATAACACTTGTATTATCACACAAAATAGGAATAGGCTCATCATACACTACCTTGATATCCTTCAGGGTTTGTTTCATCCACAATACTTGTGTACAACATGATTTTGTTGCAATATACTCTGCCTCTGTAGTTGATAATGACATTGAATCTTGCTAGATTTCTCTTCCATGAACTAATATGCTTCCTAAAAGGAAAGCATCGCCACTTATACTTCTTCTATCATCAACACAACTAACCCAATTAGCATTAGTGTAGGTACTTAGATCAAAGTCATTACCTCTTAGGTACCATAAGCCATAATCTAGAGTTCCCTTCAAGTATCTGAATAGTCTTTTCACTGCCTTCTCATGTGTTTTCTTGGCATTAACTTATTATCTGACAACCACACATACTGCATACATGATATCAGGTCTAGAAGTAGTCAAGTACAACAATCCTCCAATCATATATCTATAGGAAGTTTGACCAACCTCTGGAGACTCATCATCCTTGCTCAAGTGACATCTAGTGACCATGGGAGTACTCACTAGTTTAGAGTCCTCCATACCAAATCTCTTCAACATCTCCTTGACATACTTAGCTTGAGAAATGAAGATACCATCATCTAGCTGAGTAATTTGAAGTCCAAGGAAGAAAGACATCTCACCAATCATGGACATCTCAAACTCTTTTTGCATCTCCTTTGCAAACCTATTACACATATCATCAAAATGGATTTTTGACGTTGCTTGAAGATTCATCCATGCAAAATGGATTGAAAAATTGGGTTTAAATAGACAAATATGAGAGAGTGGAGGGATAAAGTTTTCCATTTCATGAGTGACAATTGAATTGGAAAGTTGCTTTGTGTAACTTGGGAGAGGAAATGGAAAGTTGGTGAGTGATTTAGGAGATGGAATTGGTAAGTGGTTGAGTCATCTCAAGAGAGAAATGGAAAGTGAGAGAAATGAGTGGAGAGGAAAATGGAAGGTAGGTGAGATGAGTTGAGTGATCAAAATGGTAAGTAGGTGAGTCATAATTAAATAATTTAATTATTTCATTATGAGGTATGTGGGAATTAAAATAAATAAATAAAATTATTTATTTATTTTAAGAGGAAAGGGGATAAAGTGATAAATTAAATAAAATATTTATTTTATTTAATTTAAGAGGAAAGCGGGCTAAATAAATAAATATAATTTATTTATTTAATGATGTTAAAGGGATGGGGACAAATTAAATAAATGTTATATTTATTTAATTTATTAGAGGAAAATACTAGATTAGGTGACGACATGGGGATCTAGGGCAAAGATGATAAAAGATGTCTAAATGGTGTAACGTTGCGACAAGTGGACAATTTTGGGTGTCTATAGTAATTTTACTAGGACTTTAATAATAAAAATGTAATAAAAGATTACATTTTAATCCAACGCTAGTGCCTAGTAAAATATAATAGTAGAAATAAATTGAACCATAGAAATAAATCCAACTCTTCACTAGGCTCAACTCAAGATCATCCCCTAATCACCTGAATTAGCCTACGAGAATGGTGAATAGGCTAATTTGCAACACTCCTGAAGATCACTTAGGGAGTGGGGACATGCCACTTTCTTTTCTGGAGTCTTTGATGTTTGCCCTTTTTGAACATTTGATGCATGTTCTACTAGAGCACTTGCAGCTTTTGAGGCCTCTATTTTGGCTCTTGCTTCACTTATTTCTTCATTTGTAAATCCTTTGCTTTCAACAAACTCCTCTACCATCTTTCTTGCATTCTTCTTTATTTCAGGTTGTTTGTGTTCCATGTGCACTCTGAGAGATAGTTCCTCAAAAGTGCCAAACCTTTCTTCCTTGGGATCTCTAGGTTTTCTCAACATTAGATTTGCCAAACCAACCAAGACTTCTTCCGTAACCTCATAACCCATAGGTGGGACCCAAACTATTCTAGGTTCAACAGCCTCATGAGGTATTTGTCCTTATCTACCATGAAAACTATTTCCTTCTCATACTTCCTTAGAACATTTTCAGGGATCTGGGCCCTATTCTGTATTTTATTTTGAAAATTCTTGAAATATCCCCATAAGGCTGCATTCTATTTGTTCACATTTCCCAAACTTCTCAGGTGTTTTCTGATTTGTGTAGCTACAAGTTCATGATCAAGCCAACCAATGTTCCCTATGCCAGGTAGCTCTCTCAAGAAGTAGAAGAACATGCAAGTGATCAAAGTTTCATATTTGAAAGGATAGTTTGTTTCCTTTGTTCTTTTCAAATTCTCCATTAGTTCACCCTGGAGCAATTCACATAGGTCATAATCTTTGTTATTTTTGACCATGTCATATGCTGTGTATATAGCAGTTGTAGAAACAAAATTCTCCCTGTTGGAGAAGTACACTTTGTATCCAATGACCATTGATGCAAACCTGACTGCTGGATCCTCAATGTCATTTATGGTGAGAGCTCTCTTATCAAATTTAGCTCTTGTTAGCTGTATTACCACAATGTTCTTCATTTTCTTCAAAGTTGGAACCTTTTCAGTGGAGCACATACCAATTACAGTCTTGATGGCTTCTTTTGTTATCATGTATGGTTCATCAAGCCACATAAACTCATTATGAACTCTGCTTAAGATATACCTAACCTAGACATCATTTAGGATCACAAGAAAATCCAACCAGGTATCTAATTTCTTCTCATTCTAAACTTTACATTCTTCTTTCTATTCAACATTAACAATAGTCAGTTTATCCAGGTACGATTTTCCTAGTTTCATGTAATCATATTCCTCTAGATTAGCATGAATGTATGCCCTAACATATTCCATATGCATAACACCGTATGGAACTTCAGAAAATTTGCCATCAGGATCAATCAATGTTGATTTAAAAGGATGTTTCTTGAATTTAGGCCAGGGCCTTTCAGTAATCTCAACTACTTGTGGGACGTATATTTTTCTTAACAATTCAAACAATTTTACAGAGAAGTTTCAACTGTAAATACCTCTTTTCATCGAATTAGGATTTCTTCTTTTTGAATCACTAGAAATTGCTAAAATTGCTTAGGGTCTCGCTTCAGATCTTCTTGAATTCTTGAAAACTTAAATGCAAAGCACAATTATTCCTTCAAATGCAATATTTTCATCCTTTATTCACCAAAACCTAATCACAATAAATTCCAACTTCCAAAAAGCTGTCAAACACTTCATTATTTAGCATAGTCGATCTAGATTGCTCCACAATGCACCACATTAGATCTTTTCCTGCCGATAACTTCTTCAAAAGATTCATCAAATTTCTCTTTAACTCATATCCTCCTATTGGATCTCAACACCAACTATCTGGCTAGGGGATCAAGATTTTTAACTAAATCTCTCCCTGAACCAGAGCTCCCAATTTACTTCCCAGAGGAAGTGTCTACACCAGTGACTGGTGTGGATCCACCCTTGACCTCGTGTACCTCCTTCTTAACCCATATTTGATTCATCTCTTTCTTGATCTATGCTAGATCTGTCTTTTGTGTCGATTTCTTTATTTCAACCCGATTATTCTTCTTCACATTCCTACTTCTGTAGAATCTTGTAAAGTGTCCAGGCCTGTTGCAATTGAATATATACAACATTTCTCTATCCATTGTTCCTTTGATTCATCCTTGAACTACATTGGTTAGCCTTGTGACCATATCTATTGCATATAAAACTATTCCCATTGAAAGATTGAACATTCCTTTCATTGTTATATATGCTCCTAATCCGACTTTTGCATTCACTAGCTCTATGACCAAACCTTTTGTAGTTAAAGCAGTTACCTTTGAAAGTTTAAACATTCCTTCTATTGTTGTAATTATTCCTTATCTAACCTTTGTATTCATTAGCTTTGTGACCTACTTTGTTGCAAGTGAAACACTGATCGAAGGATGATAAAACATTTTGATCACTTTGCTCCTACATTGAGTAGCCTTATGTCCAAATTTATTGCATGTATTACAATAGCCAATGAAAAAAGGGTACCTTTGAGCATTTGGTTGCCTTACCAGTGCTCTTCTAAGTTTGTTCCTTTTATTCTAGATTTGTTTGCCTTTATCCTTCTTGATTTCAACATTCTTTTCTTGACCAGTTTTGGAACTTTCACCTTCCTCAAATCCCAAACCTTCTTTATCATTAGGACTCTTCTGACTGGCTAGAATTTTGTCAAGTTGAGCAACACTTACTATAAATTTTTCTTCCTAACTCCATGCATGTTTCAGATCAGATTTCAAATCCACAACTTCTTGTTCAAGTTTTGTGTAGTCTTCAGTTTTTCTTTTCACTAACTGATTTAGGTCTTCTACTTTTTCTCTTTTTACAACTTCTACTTTCATATTGCTTAAGTTATCTTCAACAGATATCAATTGTTCACTAACCTCCTTGTATTTTTCTTTGAACTTCTTGACTTGCTCCCTCAATTTCTTTATGCACTCATCTGCTTCCTTGACATTATCTTTCATATCTCTGTTTTAAATTTCTAACTTTTCAAGATCCTCAAGAACAACTTTGAGTTTTACTTCGTTGACAAGAATGCATTCTTCTTCACTTTTAGATGCATAAATTTCTTGAGGAGTAGGATTTTTACCTGCCACGTGTTCATTTTCCAAGATCTTCCTTAAGCTGTTAGACTTCTTCCAAGGAACCAGGCTTTGATACCACATTAAACACCTAGAGTACTGAGAGGAGAGGTAAATCAATACTGTATTAAACTTCTTACTTATTGAACTAATAATCCATTTACCGCATATAATAGTAAAGCAAATTAAACTTAGAAGTAACAACCAAAATCCATCACACATGAACACAAGGATTTTTACGTGGAAAACCCAAAACTAGGAAAAACCACGGTGAGTGTTAGCTCACAATATATTATGTAGGATCAATAATGAATTACAATAAAGGATCACTGCCCAAACGAAGTGCTCACTGCAAGGAGGCTCACTTCCTAGAGAAAGAAAGAAAGAAGAAGAGTGGCTCACTGCCAGTTTGAATTGCTTAGATTACATCTACTCATGCATGGATGCAGCTTCAATGAATGCTCAAAATACTATCTCAAAACTCTTCATCTTGACTACTCTATTTCACTGCTCTGCCTTTACATTAGACAAGATCTATCTTCTTCTTCTTTTTGTCACCTGCTCTGTTATTCACATTCTATTCACAATCACATTATCATCTCACAACTCGAACACCAAATTCAATCCTATATATATCTGCAAAAAACAAAACTTCATACTAGGTTGGCCAGATAAGATGTATTGTGTAGTCATGCATTACATACTCTGTCGGCCAAATTCATTCTCCAAAATCTATAGCGAACCCAAAAAATATTTAAAACACTTTCTCACATGTTGGTTTCAACTATTTCAACACTTAGAATTAAGTTTCAAACACCAAGACTTACCGCACATACATCATACTATCATGTCGGCCTTATCCATAGATTGTTCACTAGATTAGTTCAACTGTCAGACAACATCTTCCACTGCGGACCACAAGACCTGCTCAAATCCATATTAGAGGCTCCTCACATGTCATAGATCACACCTCCAAAACTGCAGAGCAAAATATTCTTCTGTGGTAGCATGCGGACCACTGGAACACATGTTCTGTCATAGTCAAACTATACCATATCAAGTAGCAATACTCAGATAGTCCTAACTGACTCTCTGGTGGAGCTAAACACTTGCAACTCTAAATTTGGATACTTTAAACAAGTGTTTATAAAACCTCAACTCCGCATAGCAAGATATGTAATAGTGGAGGAACGTGGACCAAAATAGTTGAGTGTTTTGTTATCATTTCCTTTGCTCACTGCACTGCCAGACTTAGGCTTCTTGAGGATGAACTTCCGGTACTCATCAAAGACTAAAATCTTCGACAATTGATTATTTGAGGACTTTGAATAACATACTTGATCCACATGATATGATCTTCTGCTGGGGACCAATGTCATCCATTATACTATTGATCTATTGCTATCTCCTGTATCTGTTGACACTTAGCCAAAATATCTAAGTCTTCTTCTCCAAACCAAACCACTGTTCCAATCTTATTCCTTTGCTTGTTTCCATCAATGACAAGATCTTCAGACAACATACACAAGTTGCCAACATACAGACCAAAGCTAGTGGCATCTCCGTACACACTTAAACAATATGATACAATGACACGTAAGTATCTAGACCTCAATGCCATATCTACTCCCTGATTGAGCAGATTTTGCAATCAATGTTTGGAGATTGACAAAAGGTGGAACTTGAAGATGGCATCTGTAGTAGGTAAAAGGCACTTGGGTGGTCACATGGTGATGGGGGAAAATGAAAAGGGGAAAGGTGGGGCTAGGTCGGAGAGGAAGAGGAAGCACAAAGTAATAGGTGAAGAAGTGGTAAATTTTATGGACATTGTTGATAAGGAGATTGAGAACCCCTACCTGTGAAGGTGGATGATTAGGGTGTGGGGTGTGGTTAAGGACTTGGATGGGCTACCAGAGATTAGGTTGCGGTCTCCAATGGTAGAGTTTTTGCTAGACCAAGGGTACACATGGGGGCGATGGAACATATTTGATGGAACACAATCTTTGGCTTGTACAACTATGATGTCTATAGCCGCTACTTTCCTTTTGTGTAATGACTTGGGAGAGCTTGATAATCGGATGGATGTATTGCATGATTATTTGTTTGCTCATTTTCATGGCTTGAAGAAGTGATAGCTCTGCATGCATATTATGATAGAAGAAATTTTCAAGAAGCTTCAGGTGGTGTTGTCGAATGCCACATTCCTTGCTAATTCAGAATGCTATGTGGAGGTGGAGGAAGCCATGACAAAGGCAGAACCAGAGGAGGAGGTATCGGTGGATTTTTTTCAATCAAATGTATGTAATGTGGTTTTAGGGGGGAGGGGCCTGCATAATTTTCCCCTTCCCTCACCTACCTTTGTTTATGTCTGGTATTTGAACATTATGGTTAGAAGTAATAGTTAATAGTATAGGTGCAGTAGTCAACTTACAGTATGGAGAAACATATAGTATACAATGTGGAACAATATAAGTATGGAATAGAATATGTATGAAATAGTATAAGTTCTTGTAATAAGAAGAAAAAATTCTATACAGAGTTTAGCTCTGGTTTCTTCATGGTTCCTGGACCTATAACTAGGGTTTTACAACAAAAAAATACAAATTTATAGTAGTAATTGTTTGTTTATAAAATTATTCCATATATTCCAAAGATTGTTGATGTCATCTTTTTATTATTTGAAATATATATTATGATCTAGATTTTGGATCTAAGATGTTAAATGGAAGGACCTAACAGAGGTAAAAAAATATGATAAGATGAACAAATATAAGAAAAAATTAATAATAAAAATTATGTTGATTATATTCTACCTAATCTTAATTTTAATATTTAATTAAGTTTAAAATAACCATTTTTTAAAATCAAATAGATGAGAATCAACGAATAATAAAGATATACATTTAAAGTTGAGTTAAATTTTTATAAAAATAATAATATGAAATGTATTTTATAGAATGGATAAATAATAAAATATTTTAATAATTTTTTAATGATATTTTTGGGTAAGTGTAAAACCATGATGGACCCAACATAACAAAGGCAAAAGAAATTGTTGAATATAAAAGTGCTAAATTTAACATTTAGATTTAGATGTATAGTAGGAAAATTAAATTATAACTCAAATCTTAGAATTCCCTTAGATTTAGGTAAGTGGGAGTTTCAAAACAAAACTTATTCAATGTAAAATTATGCACTTACTACTATTCTAAAAAAATTCACAACTTCACCTTTGAAACTAATGAATTTAAAAAAAAATAAATTTAATAAAATTATTTATTTATAAAAAATTCACAAAAATATGAGTCACATCTACCATGTGTCTTTTACTTATGATGAAAAAATATTATTTTTTACTTTAAATTAGGTTGGCTAGAATGATACCTACTTTTTTCTCCAAAAAGTTTAATATGCTCTTTGAAATATGAGATTTTAACTAAATTATTTTAGAATTATTCAAAAAATTAGTAGTCCAAAAACTATATTTAATTACCCATAACCTTTTTTTTTTGATAGATAAGCGCTACCATAGGGGGTAGCTCCCTTTCATTAATAAAAATAGAGATACAAAAACCTGCTCCTCAGAGCAGCATAGAGGTACCATAGCTGGCTAGTACATTTAGGAGTGCCACAACACTCTTAGTCCATCTATTACTTCGTCAGCCCTTTCCACTTGCTGTGGTGACAGGAGGTCACCATACTGGCCTATGAAGTAGGCGAAGGTTTCCATATTGTTTCGGATGATCCCTTCGCGGAGGAGAACCAAGGCTTGGGCAGAGACGGTCGGTGGATTTTGGTCATTGTTGATAGCAACCGCACTGAAGATCCCTCCAATTGATCCCCTGGTTGGTCGTTTGTTGAAGGCAGTGATGGCTGCGTAGGCAGCTTCTTTCATATCTTCCTTTACCAGTGAGTTGACCAAAATGCGTCCCCTTGTCTTCCTCCCAAGGATGACAACACAGGTGGATAGAAATTCCTTGTAGAAAACTACATCATGAACGTGGCCTTCAGGCAGGTTCGCTTCACCTATCACCTTGAGGATTACTTTAGCAATGGCGTCATCGGCTGAGAAGAGTCGTTCGACCTGGGCATTTCTTGATTCCTCCTGCGGCTCGTCATCACCCTCGACTACTTCTTCCTCATCACCCCTGGCATTCTCTGGACTCTCTGCTTTCTTCTGGCAAATGCACTTGCATGCGATCTCCATCTTTTGGAAAGATCAGGTGTCGACATGCCTTAAATAAATGTTCTTCACGATTTACTTCAAGTTGGGACACTACCATTTTCAGAAGCTAGTACGCCGCCATCACAAGAAAAGGATTTGTAAGATCTTGATCGTGCGACTCTGCTATCCAAATTGACTATCATGGGTCAGTCTAATGGCAGTCCTAGCCAGGGAGCACATGAGTTTTCCACCATCTCATCCTGATCCTGTATGCAGGCCCAATTTGCTAAGAAGTCTGCAGCTTTATTCCCTTCTTGGTAGGTGTGGGTGAAAGACACATTCCCCATCTTTTCCAAGCATTCCCAGATTGCCTCTGCCAAGTATTTCATTCTCTAGCTCAAAGTGTTTTTGGTGGTAATTGCCCTTATGCAAAGGAGGGAGTCGCCTTCAACTTCTAAATCTGTAATGTGGCGGTCTTTGCAAAGGCGAAGGCCTGCTAGCAAGGCTGCAAATTCTGCTTTGTTATTTGTTCCGTCGGGTAGCTTCTTTGAGAGACCCCAAATCAACTGTCCCTGGTGATCGCAGATGATGACTCCTGCTCCAGAGGTACCCGAGTTACCCTTTGCCGCCCTGTCGAAGTTCAGTTTCAACCTTCCCGGGGGCGGGGCTAATCATTTAGTGAGAGCTCATTTTCTTTTCCTTTCCTCCGTCTTCTTTGTGTCCTAGCAATGGTTTAGAATTGTAAGGTCTGGTCACCTCTTCCTTGCTTCCCCGTCCCATGCAAAAAATAGTGTCGAGGGAGACTCCATTATTCTTGCGTTAATGATCTCTATGATGCCAAGTTCCAATTTTCGCAAGACACCATCCAGAGTAGATGATGTGTCTCTAAAGATCCTTTGGTTTCTTTCGCGCCAGACATGCCAAATGAGGAGTGAGGGACTGGCTTCCCATAATCCACACCACAAGGCTTTTGGCCCTGTTGGCCATCCTTTTATTAGACTTGTTAGCTCGTTTGGGAGGTCACTACACCAATCAAGCTTGCCTCGTAGCCAATCCTAGCATTGCGCGGCAAAGGGGCAGGAAACCAACAAATGGTCCAGAGTTTCTGCTGCATTGTAACACAAAACACAATGAGATGGACCCGTAATTCCCAGACGGTTCAACCTATCCCCAGTCAGTATCCTCTGATGGAAAGTTGTCCATAAGAAAGCACCTGCTTTTGGGAGAGTCCATTTACCCCAGCATAAGTTTGCAGGCCACTCTGGATGTGGCTGATAGTTTTACATTTTGTATCCAAATTTAACTACATAATTCCCAGATTTTGAGCCGGTCCAAATCAATTCGTCGTCTTTATTTGAAGTGATTATCTTCCTTGCTAAGAGTGCTTCTTTTAGTTCCGCTCTGATTTCACTATTTATTGGGAGAGCAAAAATTTTATCCCAGTTCCAGTCCGCACCACTGATGTAATTCGCTGCCCAATATCCAAAGGAGTTCGTGAGCCTTTTCCAGTGGTCTTTTAAGCAAGGGATATTAGCCAAAGGAGGGAGGCCATTTATCGAATCCTCCCATATTTTTGCTTTAGAACCATTGTGGAGAGTCCAGGAGATGTGATCTGATATGAGCCATTTATAACTTTGTAAGAAGTTCCAAATGTGCGATCCTCTTGGGGGGTTAGGGGTGGTGAGAATCCGTTCCGGTTCCTCCGAGTCCAAGTATTTTTTCCTTAAGATTTTGCACCATCTTGCATTGGGCTCCTTATAAATTAGCCAGATCAACTTCGCCCCTAGAGCGATGTTTTGTTTTTCAAGGTTTTTTATGCTAGCTCCACCATCTTGCTTCTCCTTACAGGCTGTTTGCTAGCCAATTAGGGGAATTCTCTTTCCTTCATTTGCCCCTTCCCATAGGAAATTTTTGAGGATTCCATCCAGAATGCCATTGGCCTTTTTACTTATTTGGTTGCTGCTCAGGTGGTAAATAGGAATCGCTGAGAGGACTGCCTTGATCATTTGGATTTTGCCTGAGAGGGTGAGCCACTTCCCTTTCCAAGAAGAGGCCTTGGATCGACACTTCTGAATTGTGTCTTCCCAGAGGATAGATCTCATGGCCCCTTTGAAGAGGGGGACTCCCAAATATTTACTTGGCAACTCAGCCTTCTCAAAATGGAGAATAGACAAAATATGGCGTTGCATTCTTTTGCATGTATTGAAAAAGAAGATGTTGGATTTGGAAATATTGATTACCTGGCCTGAGGCTTTAGAGTAGTGATCTAGCAAGGAGGCGATCTCTTGTGCCTCCTGGATTTGGAAGGCCGCAAATAGTAGAGTGTCATCGGCAAATTGCTGATGCGAAGCCTGAGGAAGCCCATCCGCGATCTATACACCTCTCCACCGGTTGTTTTAGACTAAATGTTGGATGCCTTGCCCCAAAGCTTTAGCCATTATCACAAAGAGGAAAGGTGATAGTGGGTCTCCCTAATGCAGGCCCCTGGAAGGCTCAAAGAAACTGCATGGGCTTCCATTTACTAGAATTGAATATCTAACTGATGATATACAGTTGAAGATCCAATCGATCCATTGTTTGCAAAAGCTAAATCTTTCCATTATTTTCATCAGGAAACGCTAGTTAACTTGATCATAGCCCTTACTGATGTCGAGCTTCAATATCATGCTGCTTTGGTTGCTTGAGGTGATGGAGTGCACTGTCTCATGAGCCGCTATGATGCTGTCAATGATATTCCGCCCAGGGTGAAGCTGCTTTGCTCCTCAAAGATTATGGAGGGAAGGATGTGTTTAAGCCTGTTTGCCAAGATTTTTGTCACAATTTTGTAAATGACGTTGTAGAGGGAGATGGGTCGGAAGTCGTTGAAAGAGAGGAAATCTACTTTTTTTGGAATTAGGGCCAAAAAAGTGTTGTTTATGTCCTTGACCATTTTTTTGGAAGTTCTTAAGTCTTCCACCGCTTTCCAGATGTCATCTTCTAGGATGTCCCAAAATTCTTGGTAGAATCTGGCTGGGAAGCCGTCTAGGCCCAGGGCTTTATCTGGTGCCATTTGGAACACTGCAAATTTGAGTTCTTCTTTGGTGATAGGTCCTAGAAGCATTTCATTGTCTTCCTTTGGGATTATGGGCGGGATGTGAGCTAGGAATGGTTCTTGGAGCTGGACAGAGGAGATCTCCTCTATTAGGAGTGACTGGAAAAAGGAAACCACTTCTTTTTGGATTGCCGCTGGGTCATACAGATCAGCACCCTCTGCGTTCGAGATTTTAGTTATCCGATTGAAATTTCTTCTTTGCCTTGTGGAGTTATGGAAGAATTTAGTGTTGAGGTCACCTTCTTTCAGCCAAGTTTCATGGGATTTGGATCTCCAGTAAACTTCTTCTCTGGCCAGGAGTTCACCATGGATCTTTGTTAGTTCTTTTTCTTTTTCAAACTCCTCCCCTGTCATACCTTTAGAAATTACGACTGAGTTTAAAGCTTCTAGCTCAACTTCTATTCTTTCCTTCTCTTTAAAGATGTTCTTAAAGGAGGTTTTGTTCCATATTTTCAGATGGCCTTTGATTGCTATCAATTTTTTTGCTATGATGAACATCTTTGAACCTTTTTGAACTTTGGTTTCCTTCCACCAGGTGCTGATTAAGTCCTTCAAGGAAGGGTCCCTTAGCCACATTTTCTCAAATTTGAACGGACATCTTGGGGGAGGTGAGTCCTCATGGAGGCACAATAGAACTGGGAAGTGGTCGGAGCCTGAGATTGGTAGGATGAGAGAATCTGACGCAACTTCAGACAAGAAGTTAGAGGAAACAAGGAAACGATCCAGCCACTTTGCAATGTTGGTGAAACCTTTCCTTCTATTCGTCCAAGTAAAAACTCCATTCTTTGGTGCAATGTCCACTAAGTTGTTTTCTTCTAAGAAAAAGTTAAAATCTTCTTGGCTTTGGCTGATGTGGCATAGCCCCCCTCTTTTTCTTTGACTGAAAGAACCATGTTGAAATCACCTCCCAATACCCAGAAGTCTTCTTTGTGGTTCTCCATGAATGCTGCGATTGAGGCCCAAGTTGCTAGTTTATCTGGTGTTTTGACCAGTCCATAGATATTCCAGAGGGTGAAATGAGAGTGGGGCTAGACATCGTTGACCCTCATAGCCATCCAATTGTTTGTCTGTCCCAATATTGCCAAATTTACAGATCTAGGGTTCCAGAGAGCACACATACCTCCTGAGGCACCTTGGGCCAGGACAAATAGACCTTCCCAGCCCCTACATGATATGCAAAAACCATCACTCTCATCTTTGGAGAGTTTAGTTTCTTGGAGGACAATAGCTGCACTGAAGGTCTGTAGACGACGCTTTAACAAGCATCGTTTGTCAGGGGCATTTAGGCCCCTGACATTCCAGCTCAAAATCTTCATTGCTTCCCAAGGGAGGTATCTCCTCCCTTGGTACTGTTTATGAAATTCTTTAGGGTAGCTTGACCACCCCTGGCCGCTTCCTCCTCTCTTAGAATTTTGTTTGGTTTTTGGCCTTTCTTCTTCCCTTTGACATTTAGATTTGGTTTTAGGATTTTGGTTGCATTTTGACTGACTGATCAGATATCTGCTTCTTTGAACTCATCTTCTTCCTTAGAATCATACCAATCAGAGTTGTCCTTTGCATTCAAGAGATTAGGGTTACCCTGAGCAGCCGGGTTGGCGGGCATTGGAACTTCTGCTTCCGTCACTGAAAGGGAAGGGATTGCTGCCAGGGTGGCCAACCTAGGGTCTTCTTGGCGAGCTTCGGCGATCCTTGGCATGACATCTTCCAAAGGTGGCATAGAAGAGGCGGCCTCCGGGGTATTGATCGAGTTTCGGGGTATCGACTCTTTTTCCCTCCATTCCTTCTTTGTGTTTTTAGGGCAATTCTTGGATCCGTGATTTCTACTTCCATAGAAGAGGCAAAAGAATTTCACCTCTTCTTGCTCAATTTTAACCACCTTTTCGCCAAAAGTTGATGAGATCTTAATGGTTTCTGGCCATGAATCAATGGTGGCAACCCTAATTCACGCGTAAATGAAGGAATCACTGTCAAGAATTTCCTTGTCGGTATCAACCGTCGCCCCAAATGAATCCCCAATTTTCTTTAAACAATTTTCGGACCAAAATTCTATAGGAAGGTTGTATAGCCTGAACCAGAGAGGGTTTTCTACCAGCCTAGCTTTGCAGGGATAAAAAAAAGGGCTCCATTTTTGGATGAAGAGGAATGAGTCTTCAATTTGCCATTGGTTGAAGGAGAGGATTAGGTCGCGCTCCTCCTGACTGCGCATAAGGACCAAGAAAAAATTCTTTGGTAAGAATTTGATCGTGCATGGCCATTTCCAATTATCCAGCACCCAACTTGTGATTTCTTTTCTGGATAGCTTCCGCCCTAGAGGTCTCCTAATTATCGCCTAGTTGCTGAGGACCTCTCTGTCTTTTCTAGCTTCGTCATCTAGATTAATTTGGAGTTGTCTATTAATGCCTTCGATTGGAGTTTCTGCGCATGGTGTTTCCTTCCTCCATTTCGCCCGTCAAAAATTTGCAGATTATTTTTTCGCGCCATCAAAAAAGATTCATAACATCATATGGTAATTTAATAATTACCCATAACCTTTATTACTATAATGTTTTTCAAATTTTATAGGTAAGTTCTTCAATTTGTTACATTAAGTTCGTTGCCACTTAAGAGTGTTGTTTGGCTCATTAAGATCCTCCACTCACCTTTTTAAATAATTTTAAATAAAAAATAAATTTAAATTTAGTAAATTTGAAAGATTAAATCTCAATCTTATTAGAATAATTTATAATGTTTTAAAGAGTTTAAATTAACTACTCTGTTAACATTAAATGGATGAAAGTTAAATAGTATTATAAATAATAAAATTAATAAATTTTAATTGAAAATCATTTTAATATAATATATACACCTTCAAGCTACTACTTCAATTTGTAAACCCTCTAAAACTCTTCTTTAAGCACACTCTTTGAATAATTTTTTTAGAGAGAAAATTATTAGACAAATATCATCATTTTACCTTTGTGTCAGTCCATAATTAACATTGTTTGTAAAACTTAGAATATACATTGAAAAAACACCTTACTTAAATTATTGATTAAAGTATTCAAAGGCGCAAGAAAAAACCTAGATGTTTCCTATCCACCTCAAGTAATTATCAATAGATCAACTAATAAAACAAGTTCAAGTTGAAAGAAAATATGCTAGCCAAGATTAATTAGATTTAATGTGTTATAAGTATGTGCAGTTGATGTTGTCATTGATGTCACCAAGCTTGTGTTGTCATTGGCGTCAACTGTGTCAATTAGTTGAGCAGAGATGAGGTTGTTGCAATGATATGAGCTATTTGGTTGAGTTGCTTTGCTGAAGATGATTTGGTTGCTTTGAAGAGGTGTTGAAGATATTAAGAATATGTTTTTGTTGGTTGGTTTCCAAGTGCTTTTGAGAAAATTTGATTAATAAAGGAAATAGCATGTTGAAGTGATATTTTAGTTTACAAAGTAGTGTTCTAGTTTTGCTTCTCATTTCCTCCATGTTGAAGATCTGACTTTGCAGTTTGGATATGTTGTTTAGAGATGCTATATTCCAAATTTGGTGTTCTGGTTCAGTGTGTAGAGGAAGTTGTGTTCACTAGTGTGTGGATTGTGTTTCTGAGTATTGCAGAGGTGTTTGGGAGAATGTCTTTTCTCCACATTTCTCTGCCAAGTGGTTTTTGGTCTCATGGTTCTGGATGCGTGCTTATAAGGTTCATATTTTTCTCTAGTCAAAGTAGTTCATGGTTTGGTGCTCTAGAAGAGGAATTCTTGAGTTGCAGTTTATCACAGAGACATTTGAGCTTACTGGATAAATAGGATAAGGTTGTGCGGCAAGTGAAAGTTGTTGCAGAGGAATTTTTTGGATTTCAGGATGTTTGTGGAATACTCTAGATTTTGTTAAAGCTTGTTATATGGTTCACAAAGTTGTATTTTGTTTTGAGGAAGCATGTACTTATAAGTTCATTGTGTTGACACAGGTTTGGCTGACCTTGGGTGTTTACACTAATTGTGGACGTGCTTCAGTGATTGTGAAAACATAGAGTGGCATGCTTGGATGAATTTAGGTTTGAGCTAATATGTGTTTTGGTCCACCTTCATTCCTTGAACTACCGTGGGAATGTTTAGGTCCAGACCTAATTTGAATTTTCTGAGTTAAGGTGATTTGCCAACCTTGGAGAATGCTCTAAAGGTTGAAGACAATATAGATGAGTGTCAATGGATCATGATTGTGTGTGTACACAATGGATATGATGTGAATAACGGTGTGGTTGAATGGGTGGTGCAGTACAAGCTTTCATGTGTTAGATTATCAGATGCAGTGAGAAGAAGGTGTCTACAATTCTTCAGTGTGACTGCGAAGGTGTTGATAGTGTTGCGGTGGAATTCCTTGTAGCATTGAGATGGTTTTCTCCTTGTAATAATCTTCTCTATCTTCTTCTCTATTCTGGTAGTGAGCCTTTCTTTTGGGTAGTGATCCCTTTAGCATTGAGCCTATTGTTTTTCGGCATTGTTATTACTTTATACCGTGAGCTAATCCTCACCATGGTTTAAATCCCTTGGATTTTCTATGTAAATCTGGTGTTCTCTTATGTTTGATGTTGAGTTGATCCAGTTTATGTTATTTGCTTTCATGCTTAATCATCATAATAGTTTAAGGGTTAATTGAATTGATATGGATCTAAATGTGTTTGAGGGTTTTGGAATTATAAGGTATGACTGATTCACCCCCCTCTTAGTTGTCTTGTACATTTAATAATTGGTATCAGAGCAAGGTTCCTTGGAAGAGAGCTTGACCGCTTAAGGTAGGTCTGAGATGGCACACAAAAAGTATGTTCGATGGAACATATTATGCATTCTAGAAAATAAGGATGGAAGGTTATTTGATTTCTCTTGGATATGAGATCTAGAAGGCTGTTGGGACTGAATACAAAATTTTGAAAAATGGTCCAAGTACTCCAAATGAGATCAAGGCATTTGAAACCAATGGTAAAGCAAGGTATGCTCTTTTAATCGGTCTTACTAATTTTGAATTGGTGAAAGTCATGGATTAAAAAATGCTAATGAAATTTGTAAAAAGTTAAAAAATATTCATGAAGGAGATGATAAGGTCAAGCATGTTAAAATGCAAAATTTAAAGCTCATGTTTGAGACCATGCGAATGTCTAAAGATGAAAACATTACAAGCTACTTACAGAAGGTGGATGAAGTTGTCAATGACATCAAAGGACTTGGTGGAGATATGGATGAAAAAGAAGTGGCATTAAAGGTACTCATAACTCTTCCTAAAGATTACAGTCATAAAGTTTCTACTATTGAAGAATTACAAAATATGAATCAGTTTACCAAAGATTAATTGCTTAGCACCTTAATTGCTTTTGAAATGAGAGAATTTGGTACAAGTAGTACAAAGGTTGAGACTACCTTCAAGGCTGGCAAATCTGAGAAGACTGTGGAATTAGATCAGAAGGATTCAGATGATGTTGAAGCTAACTTTGTGAGAAAAGTGAAATTGGGTACTGGTAAGTATAGTGGTAAGTTGCCTTTCA
The DNA here is from genome assembly GCA_027924645.1 of Cunninghamia lanceolata. NCBI lineage: Eukaryota > Viridiplantae > Streptophyta > Pinopsida > Cupressales > Cupressaceae > Cunninghamia > Cunninghamia lanceolata. The sequence goes on from BSBN01001533.1 coordinate 12,519,654, forward strand.
AGTGTTTTAGCTGTGGCAAGATTGGTCATTATGCTTCAAGGTGTCCAAAAAGAATTTTTTAAAGTAAGAATAGAGAGAACGAGAGTAGAGTGCCTAAGAAGAGCTACTATGTAAGAGAAGAAGCAAGTATATATGATGATGAATCTGATTATGAAAATAACGAGGATAATGAATGTCTATTCATAGCTTTAAAAGATGATACTGTTTCTACTAACTCTGATAAATGTGTGAAGGAAAAGGCTCTAGAGTTAAGTCTTAATACTGAAGGTACTTTGATAGATGCTTTTCATACTAGACAGAAAAAGAACTATTGGGTTATTGACAGTGGATTCTCAAATCATATGACTGATGATAAGAGTAAGTTTGTTAAACTTGAAAAATATGATGGAGGACTAGTTAGATTTGGTGATGATACAATTGCTAAGATATGTGGAAGGGCTCAATTAGTTTTGATGGCAAGCATAATACTAATATGTTAAGGGTTTGAAGAATAACCTCTTGAGTGTCAGACAAATGTGTAGAAAAGGATACAATCTTGTGTTTTAGGATGGTGGCTGTGAAATCAGAAAAGATTCCAGAACTATGATAGTTGCTAGAAAGAGGACAGATGGAAATGTTTATTGGCTCAAAGGTGGTGATGGTTACTACTTCATGACTCAAATCAGTGAGAGTTGGCTATGACGTAGAAGATTTTTTCACATCAATTTTGATAGCCCGTTAATGATAAGTTTAGTTCAAGTTGTGAGAGATCTACCAACGATTACAAAGACCATCAATGCTGTCTGTAAGGAATGCCAATTGGGAAGCAAGCAAGAGGAAGTTTCAAAGTCAAGTCTCAGTCTTCTACCTAACTTTTGGAATTTGTGTATACAGATCTTTGTGGCCCTACCAAGGTAAGGAGTTTTAAGGTGACATGTATTTCATTCTATTGATTGATGATTATTCTACGATGACATGGGTTACTTTTCTCAAAGAAAAATCTAAAGCCCTAGATAAGTTCAAGGCATTCAAAGTCATGGTTGAGAATGAAATGGATATGAAAATTAAATGTTTGAGGTTTGACAGAGGCGGAGAGTTCACCTCCAATGCGTTTAACATGTTCTATGAGAATCATGGAATAAAGAGGCACTTATATGCCCTAGGACTCCTTAGTAGAATGGAGTGGTTGAAAGGAAGAATATGATTGTTTAATAAGCTGCAAGGACAATGATAAAATAAGAAAACCTATTGGAGGTCTATTGTCCAAGAGAAGCAATTTATATTGCTATTTATATACTAAAGAGAATGCATGGAAAAGAAAATAGTACAAAGACTCCTTATGAGTTATAGTATGGAAGGATTCCTACGACCAAGTGCTTCAGAGTGTTTGGAAGAAAATTTTATATCATAAGGGACAAATAAAATCCAGGAAAGTTTAATGCAAGGTCTAATGAAGGTATCTTTCTTGGGTATTCTACTAAAAGAAAGGCTTATCGACACTACACCAAGAGGTTAAGAAGGATTGTTAAGAGTGCAAATGTCAAAGTTGATGAAGATCTACAAAATAATTTAGAAGTTAATGGATATGAATCAAATGAGTCCTCTTGCAAAGAAGAAGAAAATGCTAATGAAAAAGAAGTACAAATTGAAGACGAAGAAGCTCCAGAAAAGACTCCTAAAACTCCCAAGTATGTGTAGAAGCATCATTTTGAAGATCAAATCATTGGTGATAAGAACAAAGGTGTGCTAACAAGAAGGAAGTCTATTGAAGAATAGGTAAATCTATGTTTACTCTCTAAAGTTAAACCTAAGACAGTAATTGAAGCATGCAAGGATGAGTATTGAATCAAGGCTATGGAAGAAGAACTAATGCAGATTGAAAATAATCAGACTTGGGAACTTGTCCCAAGACCAACAAACAAAAATGTGATTGGAACTAAGTGGGTATCCTAGAACAAACTGAATGAGAATGGAGAAGTGGTAAGAAACAAGGCAAGGCTTGTGTGTAAAGGTTACTCACAAGTAGAAGGATAGACTATGATGAAACTTATGCTCTGGTGGAAAGAATGGAGGCAATCAGGATGTTTTTGGCTTTTGCAACACATGAGGATTTCAAAGTATATAAAATGGATGTGAAGTCTACTTTCTTGAATGGTGAGTTGGAAGAAGTATACATAGAACAACTAGATGGATTTTAGTTATTAGATGAATTGAATATGGTTTGTAGGTTGAAGAAGGCACTATATGGATTGAAGCAAGCCCCCAGAGTTTGGTAAGGTTAGACATGTATTTATTACAACAGGGATTCAATAAAGGTACCTCAGATAGCAACTTGCACATCAAAGTAGGAAAGATCAAATTCTGATTTTGGAAGTGTATGTAGATGATATAATCTTTAGAGGAAATGAAGGTATGTGTAAGAGTTTTGCAGATGAAATGCATAAATAATTTGAGATGTCAATGTGTGGAGAAATGAACTTCTTGCATGGGCTACAGATCAATCAAATAGATAAAGGTATTTTCATTTCACAATCTAAGTATGTCAAGGAGATGTTAAAGAAGTTTGGAATGGAAGATTCTAAACCAGTATGTACCCCTATGACAACTGGTTGCAAGCTGAGAAAGAATGATGAATCTCCTAAGGTTGATCAGAGTAGGTATATGTCAATGATTGGAGGATTGTTATATTTAACTACAACTAGACCAGATATTATGCATGCAGTTCAATGTCTTGTGGCTAGATCTCAAGAAGATCCTAGAGAGTCACATGTTGCAGCATTGAAGATGATATTCAGATACTTAAAGGGTACTCTGGATCATGGCTTGTGGTATCCAAAGGATGATATTTTTTCTCTAAGTGCTTATACAGATGTGGATTGGGTTGGTTGTATATGTTGACATTTTCTTCTGAATCAGCATTAGGATTTGCCACTTCTAATGCACAGGCAGATTCAGCCAACTGAATACAGGAGGTTGCGTGAGCTCCTCCCCTTCACTTCTGGTTCTGCCGCACCAAGGGGGGTATCCCTATAACTCAAGATGTAACCTTGACTAGCTCAAAGATAGAAGGATCTAACTTGACAACAACAGGCAGAATACTCTCATGTATGGACCAAGATTTGCATGATAGATCACAAGGCTGGCAACATTCTTGGACATGATGTCTGGTTGGGTATGAGAGCATGCAGGGGGTTCCTAGTCCTACTCCTACAACTAACAGGTGGAAGTATGAAATGTTTTAGTTTGAATTTTGGATGCAAAGCTGGACATGGTGTATAACACAAGAACACAACATGATTGGTGCCTATCCAGGGCTTGGAGTCGGTAGACATACACCTGTGAATGATCAGCATGAATAGCTAAAACTGGATTTCAGGGGGATACACATGATATCTGCCTTACAGATATCTCCCAATGAAGAGTGTTAAGTTATCTCTACTTATGGCATCCCTACTGCAGTATACCCTTCCCAATGTTCAACCTGAAAACAATTTAATCTACCCCTTGAGTAGAAGTTAAAAGATCAGACATTCAACATAGGAATTCTATGCTCTAGAATCTAAACATTACGCAAATATCCAGATCCAGAAGAAGAATACATGCAATACTGGAGACAGAATTAACACAACACATGCTAAGATAGCATTACTCATATAAGATCAACCATGGAATCAGTGGATTCATGCCAAATCGTACAACAGGAGATACATAAACTCACAAGTTTAAACTGTACAGAGCAACCAGATCAGCTGGTTTTGAATTACAGAGCCAAAAATCATCAACTTTCAACAACCTTGAATGAATAACACCGTCTGCATTATATAGCAGGAGGGTGCATTCAACATTAACTACCAGGTTGACCAAAAATCCCGCCAGATATACAGTATCATAGAAATGGCGCTCAAACATTAATGCAGCAGGTAGGGGAGGAGACAGGAAGATTTTTCGAGCCCTGCGCCACCGCCTAGGGATCCAGATCTTCAACCGGGTACTAGATCAGCCCACGCCATCACCCATACCTCTGCAACAATCGCCATTAATGGCGCACCAACCCGCGGCCTTGGGAAGAACATCAGACAGTTAATCGCAACCACTTCCCGCCGAGATTCATCATCATGATATTTAAAAAATGCAGGATATCAATATCCCACATGCACCCCGCAGCAACCTCATTAACGCTTTATATACTAGGTCATGAGCATATATCATGTCGGTGCTTTTGCTCCTGACGACACTAGTATAAGACATCATCATCATCATCCTCCAGCGGCATGATATCCTGTTGCCTGAAATATCACCCTGACGCCATCATCATATCGCAATACAACCTGCATGATAATCGCCTTCATCAGCACAACCTGATCCATCGGAGAAACATCCTCCTGCTGAGCCTATACCAAAAGTCTGGCCGATGAACATCCTGATGACGTCATCATCATATCCTGCTGACGTCATCATCATATCTGCCTACTGCGCACCTCCTCATATCCGGATGACGTCATCATCATGTTTGCAAATATCGGGAGATCTCCACAAGATGATCTGTGTTAGAAATATGACCCCCCCGGACCTTGATGACGTCACCATCATATCGACATCAGGATGATATTCGGAAGACAACCAGATATTTGGAAATATCATCCTGATGAACATACATCATGTTGCACTGTAGCTCCAGTATAAGATCGGGGCGATAACTGGATATGATGATGCTTGAAAAGATCACCCCCACTAGATAATGCATGAAGCCGGCAGGCGGATATCTCCTTGATATCAGCATCATCATGATGCTGGAACAAACGCACACTCGAGTGATATGAAAATATCACCCTCTCCTTCGGAAATATCATGATGCAGATAGGCAGAGAAAAAGATATCACCCTGATATAAGGATGACGTCAGCATCATCAGGATGACAAAATAACGAACAAGAAGTGATACAACATCATCAGGATGATATTGACTAAGATCATCCTGACGTTCAAAACATGATGACCCCAGTGAATATCGGGTCACACTTAGAACTCTTCAACATCATCATCAGGATGATCATAACCAAGATCACCCGATGATAAAGATATCACCCCGGCGAAATATCATGAAGGCAAAAAATATGATGACCCCCGCAAGCAACACGGTGATAACTGGAAACATGATGATGATGACGACGACCCTTAAGAAAAAGCAAGTCAGGTCGAACAACTTAGAGAATAACCCCTTCAGAATATCAGGGCAACATCATCAACATGTCTGGGCAAGGTGATAAATGGAAGATCACCGGATACTTGAAAAATCACCCCCGCAAGCAGATCGGGGCGCACTGTAGCTCGTCAGCATCATCAGGATAAAAACCAAACATCACCTGATATTTCAACATGATGATGACGATGAGAAACCGGTCGACGGAGAACATGATGATGCTGACCTTCATCGAAACAAACATGATGATGATGACCTCCTCCTCAAGAAAATATGATGATGCAGCTGAAAAATACTGAGGTCCAACACTTAGAGCATTTTTTGGATACTTAGGGAAAGTGCCTGCATGAGAATTGCACAAAAATTGCCAGTCAATTCAGGCGCTAACAGTGGCTCTGTCTGGGGACGTGCAGGTGCAAGACTGCAGCGAGAACCCCAGATCTCTGGGATGCAGACCAGTCCCTTATCCATTGGGCATAGAGTCATGAAGTTATCATGATCAGCATCACCAAACACAATATTTTTAAACATTATTTTGGCGGCCCCGGGCAGCCAAAAAGGAAAAACCATAATTTTTTCTTGTCAAATGCCTGATTCCAAGCTGAAAGATCCCAATCCCAACTGAAAAGATTGGCATAATCTGCCCATAATGTCACCTGCTTAAAAGGATATTCCACCAGTTTTGAAAGCTTGCCACCATCATTTTCAGCTCTGTCATTTTGGATTTCAGAATTAGACATGTAACCATACACATAATATTCTTCATCATTAGGCAACACATGTATGTTATGTCCCTCAGACAGTACATCATACTGCTCTTGGCATTCTTTATCATTTATCTGGCTGCTACACATTATCAGGTACTCATCCAGCTGATCCAACAATTCAAAATACTCAGAAAATATGAGACCCCTAATATCTACTGATTTTGAAAACAAAACCTGATCCACATACCCAATGTTGCACATGTCTGAATCAGGTGATGATGAACATTCATTATTCACAGCTTGCAAATCAGTATCATCATCCTCAAACAAAGGGTTAATCCTGCACCACTGAAAGTCAAGACTCACAACATCATATGCATCAGCAGGCTCATCATAAAGGGGATTAACACTCACTGCAAAGGCCTCTGCTTCTTCTTCATGACATCCCAATTCTTCTTCATTACTATCAGATCCAGAGTCATAAGAAAAACAAACCTGATCCATGCACTGGTCATGGATATCATTTTTATCAACTGATTGCCCCATATACAAGATTGCTACTGTTTCAATGCACTCTGAAGTTGAACAATCTGCATCATTTTCCAGCCCTCCAATGCTTCCTGATGAAACTGATATTGATTCTTGATCCATATGATCACAACTCTGCACAACTGGATCATTTGAACATGAAGGCTCTTTGTTTATGACTGGTATGCAAATTTTACTTGCAAAATTATTATTTTCAACTTCACCTGCTGGGCAAAAAAGGACATCCTCCTCTATGATAGAAATATCATCTACTTGGAATGATGCAAAAACTGGGACAACAGGGGTGTAAGTGCTATGACATTCATTATCAATTCCTGAATTAAATCCTTCATTAACACTGGGGGCTGCAGGACAACAAAAATTTTCAGAGAAATAACCCTTTTGTATTCCATACCTCCAATTGTTTTCAATATCTAATGCAAACTGATGTGCCTGATGCAATGTGGTGGGCTCCTTGTCTCTTAATCTGTAACTCATTTTCCTATCAAAGGCTCCCAAATAGGTAACTAAGCACAGTGCATCATTAGGTCTCATGCATTCTGGAATTCTATTCAATGCCCTCATAAATCTGAGGTTAAAGGCTGGGATCAACTCATCTTCTTCAATATGGATGTACATGAAGTCACTAATAGCTGCATATTCAGAAACTCTTTCACCATACTGTACTAGAAATGCAGATTTAAAACCATGCCAAGAGCTGACAGAGTGAGCTGGAAGGTAGGAAAACCAGTCCCTTGCATCTTCAACTAGAGATTGAACAAATAATCTCATAACCACATCCTCATGGTCAATCTCAAAGTCATCTATCACATTCATGAACTGCTGCAAGTGTCTCTCAGCTGATTCATCCTTTATACCCTTGAATTTAGGCAAAAAATTTCTGATTCTAGGTGGAAAAGCATTTGGATAGCCACAAATGCCACTGAAATCTATGGGCTTATATCTGTCTATGTTGAAACTTCTTTTATTACATTGTTGGGATTGACTGTTATACATTTTTGCATTTGACCCTTCACAAGGGTGCATAGGCTGATAATACATTCTTTATGTTATTGCAACCCTCCTCTTTACTCAGATTTTCTACAAACAATGACTTTAGGCACTCAAAGTTTAGACTGTTTTTTCAAACTTTCCTAAAGTCCTTTAAATGAGTCTTTTGAACAACATTGCATGCTCTTTGAAATACAATGTAAGTTCTAATAAAAGCATGCAAGCTCTGTTTTCACCAATGTTCCCTTTTAACCAGTGCTTTCTCACCAAATAGGGAATCTGTCAAATAATATGAAATACCTGGATATGTTGCAGAAGCTGCAAATTCTTCTCTGACTGATTTTGTTCTTTTATCAGGTTCTTTGATGCAGAGTCGCCACCTCCTTGAAGAGGAATGAGCTTCAAACAAGCTGAAGCTGCAGATTGATTTCTTTCTTTCTGGGTCATCCACCAGCAGAGTCACATATACAACCTTTTTTCTCTGCTGCAACAAACAGTTTCCAGGTCTAATTTTTTAATCTTGTAGACTCAAACTTTCATGGATATGACATTGATCTCCCCAGCAGAGTCTCCACTTTGTTGGTGACTCGGATGGGTCACAAGATATATTACTGGAGATGATCAGATAATACTTTTACCGTTCGCTCCCCAGCAGAGTCGCCATTTCTATGATACTGTATATCTGGCGGGATTTTTGGTCAACCTGGTAGTTAATGCTGAATGCACCCTCCTGCTATATAATGCAGACGGTGTTATTCATTCAAGGTTGTTGAAAGTTGATGATTTTTGGCTCTGTAATTCAAAACAAGCTGATCTGGTTGCTCTGTGCAGCTTACCTGTGAGTTTATGTATCTCTTGTTGTATGTTTTTGGCATGAACCCACTGATTTCATGATTAAACTTATATGAGAAATGCTATCTTAGCATGTGTTGTGTTAATTCTGTCTCCAGTATTGCATGTATTCTTCTTCTGAATCTGGATATTTGAGTAATGTTTAGATTCTAGAGCATAGAATTCCTATGTTGAATGTCTGATCTTTTAACTTCTGCTCAAGGGGTAGATTAAACTGTTTTCAGGTTGAACATTGGGAAGGGTATACTGCAGTAGGGATACCATAAGTAGAGATAACCTAACACTTTGTATTGGGAGATACCTGTAAGGCAGGTATCACATATATCCCCTTGAAATCCAGTTTTAGCTGTTTATGCTGATCATTCACAGGTGTATGTCTACTGACTCCAGGCCCTGGATAGGCACCAATCATGCTTTGTTTTTGTGTTATAACCATGTCCAGCTTTGCATCCACACTTAAACTCCAAATCAAAATCTAAAACAACCATTAGGACATTAGAGTTAGTTTTAGGAACCTCAGTCCTCTGTCTACAACTGCTAATAGGCCCAAAGCTAGCCCCTTTGCTCTTATCTTTCAGTTTTGGTCTACTTACGAGAGGACTATCTGCTTTCTGTCAGCATCCCAGCCTTGTGTGCATATCCTCATGGATGTTGAGTAGGGAATACCCCCCTAGGTCTTGCAGAGCCTGAAGAAGAAGAGGAGATAAAATATAGAGTCTATCTCCTACACTGTTGGCCCCCTGGCCCAGAGATCCTGTTGATCACTGATGGCTACCTTGTAGGGAAATCTGGGAATAAGCATCCAGTCTGGGAAAAAGTCAACAGTATAGATGACATGAAAAGTACTAGTGGTGGTGCATTCTTTCTTGGAGACAGAGTGGTGTCATGGTTAAGTAAGAAGTAGGATTCAATATCTTTGTCTATTGTAGAGGTAGAATACATTGCAACAACATCTTTCTGCACACAAGTGTTGTGGATGAGGTAGACCTTGAAAAATATCAGAGTTGTAGATGATGAACCTATTCCTATCTTCTGTGATAATACAAGTGCTATTAACATTTCAAAGAATATGGTGATGCATTCAAGGACAAAACATATATCAATCTGGTATCACTTTCTTAGAGAGAAGGTTGCAGAGAATGAAGTGAAACTTGAGTATGTACCTATAAAGGATCAAGGTGCTGATATATTCACCAAGGCTCTTCCTAAGGATACATTTGAGTATCTCTGGGAGAAGTTAGGGGTTATTGCCCCTCCTTTGAACTAGATGCATAAGGAGATGCATTAGTCTAGTGGATTTCAAGATTCAATCCTTATTCTAGACTAATGTTGGAGGCTACCTCTTAAGGGGAGCAGGTAGTGGACATGATGGTTGTGGTAGTTAGGGGAGTAAGTTTTGATGTTGGTTGATTCTAAGGGGGAGTATGATGAGCAGTAAAAGAAAAGGTGTGACAAAGCATTGGTGAGTAGGTACAAGTATGAGAATGAGAAAGAGATAGATGACACCCTTTGTGGTTGATGTTAAAGGGAGAGAGAGAGCAATGTGAAAAAGAAGAAAAAGGAGATAGTCAATTGTTAGGAAAAGAGTAGCAAGATGAGGGGGAGAGAAGAGAAAGGAAATGAGTTGGTATAAAGCATAGTATTGAGGATACTGGTGTCTTCATGGTTTTTCACATTTTGTGTTGCAATCAATGAAACATGGGGAGATTGTTGCAAGTATGTGCAGTCAATGTTGTCATTGATGTCAACAAGCTTGTGTTGTCATTGGTGTCAACTATGTCAATTAGTTGAGTAGAGAATAGGTTGGTTGAGCAAAGATGAGGTTGTTGCGGTGGTATGAGCTATTTGGTTGAGTTGCTTTGCTGAAGATGATTTGGTTTCTTTGAGGAGGTGCTGAAGATGTTAAGAATATGTTTTTGTTGGTTAGTTTCCAAGTGCTTTTGAAAAAAAATGATTAATAAAGGAAACAGTGTGTTGAAGTGGCATTTTGGTTTACAGAGTACTATTTTAGTTTTGCTTCACATTTCCTCCATGTTGAAGATATGACTTTGTGGTTTGGATATGTTGTTCAGAGATGTTAAGAGATGTTATATTCTGAATTTGGTGTTCTAGTTTGTTGTGTAGAGGAAGTTGTATTCACCAATGTGTGGAATGCTTTTCTCAGTATTGCAGAGGTGTCTAGGAGAAATATCTTTGCTCCGCATTTCTTTGCAAAGTGGTTTTTGGTCTTGCAGTTCTAGACGAGTGCTTATAAGGTTCATATATTTCTCTAGTCAAAGTAGTTCATGGTTTGGTGCTACGGAAGAGGACTTCTTGAGTTGCAGTGTATGCCAGAGACATTTGAGCTTACTGGATAAACATGATCAGGTTGTGCGGCAGGTAAAAGTTGTTGTGGAGGAATTTGCTGGATTTCAGGATGTTTTAGGATGTTCATGGAATACTCTAGATTTTGTTAAAGGTTGGTATATGGTCCGCAAAGTTGTATTTTGTCTTGAGGAAGCATGTACTTAAAAGTTCATTGTGTTGACATAGGTTTGGCCGACCTTGGGTGTTTACACTAATTACGTAGGTGCTTTGGTGATTGTGAAATCATAGAGTGACATGCTTGGATGAATTGAGGTCTGAGCTAAGATGTGTTGTGGTTTGCCTTCGTTCCTTTCCCCTACGGGAATGTTTAGGTTCAAACCTAATTTGAATTTTCTGAGTTAAGCTAATTTTTTGACCTTGGAGAATGCTCTAAAGGTTGAAGACAATATAAGTGAGTGTCAAGGGATCATGATTGTGTGTGCATGCAATGGATATGATGTGAATCACAGTGTGGTTGATTGTGTGGTGCAGTACAAGCTTTCATGTGTTAGAGTACTGGATGCAATGAGCAGGTGTCTACAATTCTTCAGTGTGATTGTGAAGGTGTTGATGGTGTTGTGGTGGAATTTCTTATTGCATTGAGATGGTTTTCTCCTTGTAACAGTCTTCTCTATCTTCTTCTCTATTCTGGCAGTAAGTGTAACATCCCATCTCGCAACACCGAAGGGTAAGGGCCAAAAGAGGGCAAGATTTTTTTTTTTGACATAAATAGATAACATACACATGATACGGTTGCCGATTTGATAGATCGACAACATTCATGGCCAAGTATGGTTGAAAGTACAACCCAAAGGAGAGGACTAATTCACCCTCTAGATGAAAACATTAAAAAACTACATTCATTTTAAACACCAACCCAAATGTTCCTATAACCCATTCCAAATATAGACATGAATCCATAAACATCATAGTACAAGCGGATCCGATACCCAAACTGGTATCCGTAAGTCAAATAAGAAACATCTCATTTCTTCTCATTAATAACATGATTACATCTATTCTCTCAAAAGAGTACAACTACATAAAATAATATACAAGAACAATGGCATAGCCATGAATGTGATATAATAACTCAATAAGTACAACAACTGATAAAGTAACACAGAGAGATAACATCTCCAACTGGTGCTCCAATAACCTGTTTTTCAGTTCCCAATGGCGGTGGTAATGCCTCCCAACCATGTGGACTCATAAGAGACCACTCCACCATACTCATAGTTAGTCACAAGGCCCAAACAGAATAATAAAGGCAAGGGATACAATGGCCAACATTCACATTAAACACGGAGCAGACACAGAAAACAATGCATAAGGCCAAAGTCATAACATAGAGATGCTCATCAAATATAATGTCAGGTGCTACTCACGACTACAAAGGTACAAGACACTAGGGTGTAGGTTAGATGGGGAGTCATCATGCATGCTCGAAGGGATGGCACCATACATAAACAAGTACACTACTCATACTGATGAGGAGACTCAAACATGCCTGAATCAACTCCCTGCAGACGGATAACTCTATGCCCCGTAGATGGATAGGCTTTTTCGTGTGCATCTTTAGCCTTTACAAGCACTCAAGGCCATGCATGAGGACTCAATATCCTAGACCTAAGCTCATCTCATTTAACCAAACGGGGCATACAAAACCCAATTCAAAAAAATTCAATAACCAGTCACAATCCCTTGGTTCAGGGCATAAATGTTCAACACATTGTGTTAGATTTATGATTATATATTGATGCCCATATAAGGTATGCGGTAAATGTTCAACAAACAATACACTGTAAATATGCCCCAAAATCAATAAAATCCCACTCTTAAATGAAAAATAAAAAAGCCTATCTCACTTTCTATGTTGAAGAATTACCCGATAAGTTTTAAGACCATGTAAATACTCTCATCCAACACAAAAAGTTAAAACTATCAAAAAATGTGCATATCAATCTATGTTAAAATTTATTGATGATGAAAGTAATTAAGGCATGGCAATAAGTATAGGGAAATATATATCCAACTTTTGGTCCAAAAAAAAATTAAATTCAGCTCCCTAAAAGTAAGTTACAAAAATTTAACTCTAAGCCTAGCTTAGAAGTAGTTAAACATGATAAATCTCTGTGTAGAAGATTACCCATGAGCTTATATGATAATTAAAATGCAGCCATAATTATAATCCTGGCTTAGACCCAGTTGAAAATATTAGTATATATGTTTGAAATTGCCAAATGGTTTATAATCCCATCCCATGGTTTCAAGATTTTGTGAGTCAAACCTAGTGAGACCTGGCAAGTCCAGCCGACTCAAACTCAGAAAACTTGCCACTCAATAATAAATACCCAATACAAAAAGCCCTTAAGGAGGTAAACTATTGTTCTCTCCCTCATTTAACATTTAAATTTTTGTTTCACGACATAGAGAAAAGATTTACATAACGGAGCACTCATTTGTAGTGATTTTGGTCAAATTTAGGTAATTTTTTTTTATTGTGGTTTAACCAATTAATTTCTAGAGTTTTTGCCAAATTTTTTTAGAAAAATCTAAGCATAAATGGCTCTGTAGAGTCCTAGTTCTGGATACTATGGTTTACATAACCATCACATTGCATCCATACATCTAACCAAAAATATTTTTCAGATTTTGCCCCAAATATCAAAGAAATCCAAACCCCTAAAAAATTAGCGGCAAACATATCAATTTCTCTTATGCCCAATAACTTATGTGATCGTAAAAAGGAATCCATACATCTAAAACATAAAACATTAAAAATCTCATCCCTAATAAACTAAATGGGACCCTAAATCTATTGAAATATGGATTTATACATTTTTTTAAAATCAAATCCTACCTTAGATGTGGAGTCACTATAGTGATGTTGGCAAACCACATAAACTAAATGCTGCCTCCTCCTTCCATTATCTGGAGGGTTTGTAGTGTGATTGGAGGCACCATTTCTATTAACTGACCGGCCTCTCCTATGGAACTTTTCTACCTCAGAGTGGCTATCAGCAGCACTATCCGTCTAATGACAGAAAAATGACCATCCCCTTCTCGTTTTTGTGATAGGAAGGGGATCAAGTGCATTAGATGAACCACACAGAGTGTTAACGAAGGCCCCTACATTGGAGAATTATTGCCTGCTGCTGAATTGTTGTTATTTTCCTGGGAGACTATTTGGGTCCTCCTCATTGTGGATTTAAATGCGGTTGTTGCCATGCCCAAATAATCGTACATGAATTTTTGTGTTCATGAATTGGGAGAAGAGTTTATGTTAATTTATTAGTGGCCATTTGGAAATGCTCTAGTTGACATGGATGCAAACCCTGGAGGCATAGACCAAGCACAAGAACTACTACATAGAATGCCTCAAAGCAATGTCCTCATGGAATGCAATGACTGTGAGATTGAGTTCCATGACTCACTCTCTGCATCTGGAACATTTTACTCTACTCTAATTGCACACTGGATGTCTGGAATTCTAATCGCTTAATGACTTACAGAGATCCATAGTGACACCTTCCCTAAATGCCAACAAATCTTGTTCGTTCGAAACATTGTTGAGCTGACTCGGGTGTGATAGAATAATTACTGATGAATAAGAGAGCAGTCAGAACCATCTAATCCCAACCATCAGTATTCAATATAGGTTCATGCCATCTCCTCCTATAGCAGATAGAGTGTTGTATCCTTTTAAATGAAAAAAGACTTTTTTATAGAGGACAAAGACTGACCTCACCTATCTCCCTTTTGACAGCGAGATATTTTGCTACCTTAAACCCCCTCACCAACTCTCCTCAAAAGCCATCATATGACATGGAAAAATAAAATAAAATAAAAAAAATGACTTTAGCAATAGTAAAACCAAATAGATAGATTTAAATATACCAAGAACTCTCATCACCAACAGGGAGGGTTGTTACATCCTACCCCCTAGGACTAGGCTTACTCCTGGAAGCCTGCAAATGCTAAGATGCAGCCAAAGCACACACTAGTCCATGAAACTCGATACAATTATAAAAATCAAGTTATCACATGCACAATTATATGCAATCAGTCCCAGAACATGGGTAAGGAATAGGCAAGGCACTCATTCCTACAAAATATACATTAGCATAAAACAATTTTCTCCAATCAAAATAAACAATGAGGCCAAGGAAACCACATTGAACAATCAACCAAAACCAAGGAGACAATCCTTAACCATCACATTGGCAAACTACATATGACCATAAGGGGCAATCCGGACATTACCATTAGGTAACTGGATGATAAGACAACAACATAGAAATACAACACTGGTAGGGTATAGTGGGCTAGGGTAGGGAAAAGAGCCTGTGACTATCTCTAGTAACCATCATCAAGGAATACGATTACGCTCGGGCCTGTGAATCTAATTGGAGTCGATACTCAGTACCTGCAACACTCCAAGCACATGTACATATATCATATAATAGCTGAAGCATCAATGGACATCAAGAAGAGGGTCATGACATCATAAGCCTCTCAGATATGATTGTTACAACATCATCCCTTTCATGTCCATGATCATCCGAAAGTAATGATAACATTATATAAACATATAAGCGTGTAATTTTAGTATAAACCACCCAATTTTCTCATAATTTGCAACAAAATGCACTTTTAAGACAAAATTTCCAATTCTCTAACTTTTATATGTAGCTATCTATAAAATGGAGCACACATACACACATATGCATAATTTCAAAATCTAATTTCATAGCATGCATGACATCTCTTTACATATAAAACAATAGTTTGACACTTTTCAAGTCATAATGATGCAAATTTTGTTTTCTATATTTAATATGCAACTACATACATGAAAATTGTACAACCCACATATACATACATACTCATTCACATCACAAGGCTATATTAGGGGTTCACGTGGATGTCATAGTACCATCCATATCCAAAATATCCATGAGTCCATAACCAATAACCATGTCCAATATCCATATCCATGTGTCTTGATGGCATTGACCCACCTAGTGAGCCCTTCCATACAAGCCACAATGACATATCTCTTGTTTGTGTAAGGGTTTTAGCCTCCAAGAGATAGTCAAACAATAGGAAGGTAGTGAATTAGAGCTTAAAACAACTTACACATACCCCCATCCTCAAGGGTTTCCCTAGGTCTACATCCTCATATACACTCAAACGAGTGGATCTCACCATACCCGATGAAGAATCACATCACAACACAAGACCAACATTCAAAAATAGAAAAGTCAATAAATTTAGCCACCAAAATATAAATAAAGAAGAGTAAATCTCAATTCTAACAATAAAGTAAGAAAAATGCACATAATCTTCAACAATAAATCAAATGTAACCACAAGAGTTACATGCCAAGAAAATCATCCGTGGCTAAACCAATACAAGCAAGATAAGCCAAAGTGCTGGTCCACACAAGCAAAGTAAAAGTCAACAACAACTGAAAAGAAGATTTACAATCTTTGAAATATACACATTACAACATTACGTGACTATCACTAGTCACCACACGAGGAAGGAGGGAAACAAGCGTGACTGTTTCCACAGTCCTTCATGTGGGTGCGGCCAACTCACATAACCCTCACATGGAAAGGTATTGTGTCGGAACTCCTAGGTCACATACCTCATGTGATGTGACCACACATGGTATACGCCAAGCGGAGAAAGCACACAATGGCCGTATACCATATGGCAATGTCCTACTCATAGGAACATGCCGCATAGTGTGTACCCATAGAGAAAGCAAGTGTGGCTACACACTGTGCCAGAGGTGCACATGGCTAGATTCCACTCGCATACCAACCGATTGGAATTGAGGCAATCTTGAGCGAACCCTCTACTTTGTGCTAGCACTCACTACATGCTGCACAAGTAGGAACATAACATGTATATATACGTCTCCTTCATGCATCTATGTACGTGGCATCATGTCCTCAAGCTCGGCTCGCTACCATTAGCGACACAATATCCTCACCAGCACTGTGTCAAAACACCAGTGGGGGGGTGGAATCATATCTAAAACAATCACATCAGGGTAAGATCATAGCTGTCACAAGTGCTCATACCACACCTAATATCATCCTCAAGAACTTTGTAGATTAGGCTAACACTGTATGAACCAAATATCTGGTCCATTAATAAGGGGAAGCAGTGAGTACTTTCTTGGGAGGTTGAAACGATCACCATCATTTCGCACCACCAATATACGTACGCCGTGCAATTTCCTCCCAAGGAACTTTGTTGCTGCTACTACCCCTACACATATTGACCTATCCACAACCCTCGGGTTGGCAGTCAATAGGGTGACAACAAGAAAACACATAGGTGGTATGGTTTTCTCCCATACACATAATCCATACATATCCTCCATGGATGGGTACGCAGTATCACCATCCCATGGGCACACATCTCAAGCACTAGTTAATCACAATACTCCACAGGAATATATCAAAGGATGTTCACATCACGGGGAGTACAATCACATTTTCTCTTATCCTAGCAATACCATAGCCCACATATGACTGTGCAACATGATGTAAAATATACAACTTTACACAATAATAAGTACTCCCTAACATCCATACCAATTTTCTCTTTTCATAGGGGCAACTCATTTACCCATAATATCATAGATTCACTTGTAATGCTTTCAACATAACACAATAGTGCATGAACATGTATAGCATCATCACTATCATTTTAACATCAAGGTACAAACATAAGTAACAAGTTCACAAAAAAAAATTAGATGCCCATAATCATAATGAGATGGGTTTGTTTAAGGAACTCTAATCCATTCCTAATGTTCACAACCATACATATAATTTTAAGTAACCATGGCTATGTCAAGGCATGCAATTTCTCATCAAGCAAGATATGCAACATTCCTATTACCCTACATTAAGTATTTGTAGTTGCATTAAAATACAAACATTCAGCCATAAAGTCTCATTGAAATCCACAATGCAATTGAGAAGATCAAATTTCATCAACAAGATATATCCACTAAGCAATTACCATCCTCATTCAAGCTCATTAAACAAGGAGGCACTAATTAACATATAATCACTTTCAATTGCATAACCATAACAATCATAAGTTATTCTTCACTAATTCTTTTACTAATTGCAACTTTCACATCCTGATTAAATCCATATGCCATTATTCTAACATCTTGTCAACTATTGACAACTAAGAAGAGAGAAATATATATTTCATCTCTAGTCAAGACATTAGGTGCCATCCAATATTCATTATACAAACATGCAAATTCTACTAAGGGAAAGTTTAAGGCACCATTAGTATTTCAATGGCTTCAATATGTTATCAAGGGTGATAAATGGCAGCAACTCAAGCAGATTAAGAGGTTATAAGAAAAATCAGCAATCATCCAACACTTACAACATGGAGCAATCAAACTAATCTATCCACATCCGCAAACAACTCTATCCTACCATCCTTTACATCTATAATACAAGAAGGAATTACAAGAGCAATTCATGATCAATTAGGGTCATCTCATTCACTAGCAACATAAAGGAAGACACAAGAAGAGCATATCCAAGCAAGGGTAATTAGGCAACCCAAGTTACCTTCAACCCACAAAAACACAAGGCAAAACATTCCTACCTTTGTCTTATGACATGGGAGAGTGATCACTCTCAACCATGGGAAAGTCTCAATCAAGGTCAACACTCTAGTCCCATTGAGTAAGGTAAGGCCAAGTAGGCTATTTCCTCCACGATCTCTAAGCATGGGATTGTAACTTAACCCACTAATGCCATGCTAAGGCATGAAAACAATCAAGACTATAAAAACAATATAACAAGCTCACGCCACACATGCCAAACACAACAAAACATAGAAGGCTCAAGTATGCCAGAGCTCTTAGTGTATGAACATGGGCTTTGATACTAGATGTACCATCTCGCCTTGCAGCCTCAAAGGGTAAGGGCCAAAAGAGGGCAAGAATAATTTTTTTTGGACATAAATAGATAACATACACATGATATGGTTGCCACTCTCAACCATGGGAAAGTCTCAACCAAGGTCAACAGTCTAGTCCCATTGAGTAAGGTAAGGCCAAGTAGGCTATTTCCTCCACGATCTCTAAGCATGGGATTGTAACTTAACCCACTAATGCCATGCTAAGGCATGAAAGCAATCAAGACTATAAAAACAATATAACAAGCTCACGCCACACATGCCAAACACAACAAAACATAGAAGGGTCAAGTATGCCAGAGCTCCTAGTGTATGAACATGGGCTCTGATACTAGATGTAACATCCCGCCTTGCAACCTCAAAGGGTAAGGGCCAAAAGAGGGCAAGAATAATTTTTTTTAGACATAAATAGATAACATACACATGATATGGTTGCCGATTCGATAGATCGACATCATTCATGGCCAAGTATGGACGAAAGTACAACCCAAAGGAGAGGACTAATTCACCCTCCAGATGAAAACATTAAAAAACTACATTCATTTTAAACACCAACCCAATTGTTCCTATAACCCATTCCAAATATAAACACAAATCCATAAACATCATAGTACAAGTGGATCCGATACCCACACCAGAATCTGTAAGCCAAATAAGAAACATCTCATTTCTTCTCATTAATAACATGATTACATCTATTCTCTCAAAAGAGTACAACTACATAAAAGAATATACAAAAACAATGGCATAGCCATGAATGTGATACAATAGCTAAATAAGTACAACAACAGATAAAGTAACAAAGAGAGAACATCTCCAATTGGTGCTCCAATAACATGTTCTCCAGTCCCCAATGGCAGTGGCAATGCCTCCCAACCATGTGAACTCATAAGAGACCACCCCACCACGCTTGGAGGTAGTCACAAGGCCTAAATAGAAGAATAAAGGCAATGAATACAATAGCCAACACTCACATCAATCATAAAGAAGACACAAAAAACAATGCATAAGGTCAAAGTCAGAACATAGAGATGCTCATCAAATATAATGTCGGGTGCTACTCATGACTACAAAGGTACAAGACACTAGGGTGTAGGTCAGATGGGGAGTCATCATGCATTCTCAAAGGGATGGAACTACACAAAAACAAGTACACTACTCATACCGACGAGGAGACTCAGACATGCCCGAATCAACGCCCCACAGATGGATTACTTTACGCCTCGTAGATGGACAGGCCTTCTCATGTGCATCCTTAGCCTTTACAAGTGCTCAAGGCCATGCACGAGGAATCAATATCCTAGACCTAATCTCATCTCGTTTAACCAAATGGGGCATACATAACCCAATTAAAAACAATCCAATAACCAGTCACAATCCCTTGGTTTAGGGTGTAAATGTTCAACACATTACATGTTAGATGTATGACTATATATTGATGCCCATATAAGTTATGCGATAAATGTTCAACAAACAATACACTATAAATATGCCCCAAAATCAATAAAATCCCACTCTTCAGTGAAAAATAAAAAATCCTATCACTTTCTATGTTGAAGAATTACCTGGCAAGTTTTAAGACCATGTAAATACTCTCATCCAACACAAAAAGTTAAAACTATAAAAAAATGTGCATATCAATCTATGTTGAAATTTACTGATGGTGAAAGTAATTAAGGCATGGCAATAACTATAGGGAAATACATATCCAACTTTTGGCCCAAAAACAAATTAAATTCAGCTCCCTAAAAGTAAGTTACAAAAATTTAACTCTAAGCCTAGCTCAGAAGTAGTTAAACATGATAAATCTCTGTGTAGAACATTACCCATGAGCTTATATGATAATTAAAATGCAACCATAATTATAAGCCTGGCTCAGACCCAGTTAAAAATATTAGTCTATATGTTTGAAATTGCCAAATGGTTTATAATCCCATCCCATGGTTTCAAGATTTTGTGAGTCAAACCTAGTGAGACCTGGCAAGTCCAGCCGACTCAAACTCAGAAAACTTGCCACTCAATAATAAATACCCAATACAAAAAGCCCTTAAGGAGGTAAACTATTGTTCTCTCCCTCATTTAACATTTAAATTTTTGTTTCACGACATAGAGAAAAGATTTACATAACGGAGCACTCATTTGTAGTGATTTTGGTCAAATTTAGGTAATTTTTTTTTATTGTGGTTTAACCAATTAATTTCTAGAGTTTTTGCCAAATTTTTTTAGAAAAATCTAAGCATAAATGGCTCTGTAGAGTCCTAGTTCTGGATACTATGGTTTACATAACCATCACATTGCATCCATACATCTAACCAAAAATATTTTTCAGATTTTGCCCCAAATATCAAAGAAATTCAAACCCCTGAAAAATTAGCGGCAAACATATCAATTTCTCTTTTGCCCAATGACTTATGTGATCATAAAAAGGAATCCATACATCTAATACATAAAACATTAAAAATCTCATCCACAATAAACCAAATGGGACCCTAAATCTATTGAAATATGGATTTATACATTTTTTTAAATTTAATCCTACCTTAGATGTGGAGTCACTATAGTGATGTTGGCGAACCACAGAAACTGAATGCTGCATCCTCCTTCCATTATCTGGAGGGTTTGTAGTGTGATTGGAGGCACCATTTTTGTTAACTGGCTGGCCTCTCCTATGGAACTTTTCTACCTTAGAGTAGCTATCAGCAACACTATCCATCTAATCACGGAAAACTGACCGTCCCCTTCTATGTTTCTATGACAGGAGGGGGATCAAGCATAGCAGATGAAACACACAGAGTGTTAACGAAGGCCCCTACACTGGAGAATTATTGCCTGTTGCTGAACTGTTGTTATTTTCCTGGGAGACTATTTGGGTTGTCCTCATTGTGGATTTAAATGCGATCATCACCATGCCCAAATAATTGTACACCAATTTTTGTGTTCATGAATTGGGAGATGAATTTATGTTAATTTCTTAGTGGCCATTTGGAAATGCTCTAGTCGACATGGATGCAAATCCTGGAGGCATAGACCAGGCAAATGAACTACTAGCAGAATGCCTCAAAGCGACGTCCTCATGGAATGTGCTGACTATGAGATTGAGCTCCATGAATCATTCTCTACGTCTAGAACATTTTACTCTACTCCAATTGCACATTGGATGTCTAGAATTCCACTCGCTTAATTAATTATAGAGATCCACAATGACACCTACTCTGAATGCCAACAGAGCTTGTTCATCTAAAACATTGTTGAGCTGAATTGGGTGTGATAGAACAATTACTGATGAACAAGAGAGTAGTCAGAACCATCTAATCCCAACCACCGGTATTCAATATAGGCCCATGCCATCTCCTCCTGTAGAAGATAGAGTGTTGTTTCCTTTTAAATGCAAAAGAATTTTTTTGCAGAGGACAAAGACTGACCTCACCTATCTCCCTTTCGACAGTGAGATATTTTGCTGCCTTAAACCCCCTCACCAACTCTTTGCAAAAGCCATCGTATGGCATGGAAAAATAAATAAAAACAATGACTTTAGCAATAGAAAAACCAAATAGATAGATTTAAACATACCAAGAACTCTCATCGCCAATAGGGAGGGTTGTTACAATAAGCCTTTCTTTTGGGCAGTGAGCTTATTGTTTTTCAGTGTTGTTATTACTTTATACTGTGAGTTAATCCTCACTATGGTTTTTCCCTTCTTGAGTTTTCCACTTAAATATGGTGTTCTCTTGTGTTTGATGTTGAGTTGATTTAGTTTCAATTTTTTGTTTTCATGCTTAATCATCATATTAGTTTAAGGGTTAATTGAATTGATGTAGATCTAAATGTGTTTCAAGAGGGTTTTGAAATTACAAGTTACAACTAATTTACCCCCCCTCTTAGTTGCAACTTTCCTAAAACAATCCAACAATGTTAATAGTCCAACATTAAAAGTTATATACCTTATCAATACATATGTAAGATCAAGAGTTGTCTAAATGCTATATCAAAAGCATGTTTTTAGAAAGATTGTACCATGTCTTTAATAGAACATCTAAATTTAAATAAGCATTGCAAAAATTCATTAAACCATTGGAAATCATGATTATACTATCATATACAACTAAAATTATAACTCAAAATCTTGTAAGAAGATACAAAATCAATTTATCTATGTTTTTAATTGTTTATCATACATTGTTATGCATTTGACATGTCTCCGTATTAGATAAATATTGATATGAATTTATATGAATAAATATTCCAAACACAAAAGCATAAATAAACAATGAACTATAAATTTAGAAGGTGTAGTTTTGAGAAAGATAGGAAAAGATATGTTTATAAATTCATTTTTTTTTCTTTTTCAAGTGATTAAATTGTTAATATTTTTTTTGTTATTTTACAAATCTCAAATGAATTAGTCATATGGATAATGTCCATTCATGATATAGACCAAAAAAACAAGATGAAAGTCAAGTTCAGCTACCTATCTTAAAAAAGTTAGAAACAAGAACTCAATGCAATTACTTATTTAGTGTAGATGTGTATGGTTATATGGTTGTATTGTGAGACCTGGCAAGTCCAGCCGACTCAAACTCAGGAAACTTGCCACTCAATAATAAATACCCAATACAAAAAGCCCGTAAGGTGGTAAAATGTTGTTGTCTCCCTTATTTAACATGTAAATTTATGTTTCATGACACAAATTTTTTTTACATAACGGAGCACTCATTTGTAGTGATTTTGGTCAAATTTAGGTAATTTTTTTTATTGTGGTTTAACCAATTAATTTCTAGAGTTCTTGCCAAATTTTTTTAGAAAAATCCGAGCACAAATGGCTCTGTAGAGTCCTAGTTTGGGATACTACGATTTATATAACCATCACATTGCATCCATACATCTAACCAAAAATAATTTTCAGATTTTGCCCCAAATATCAAAGAAATTCAAATCCCTAAAAAATTAGCAACAAACATATCAATTTCTCTTTTGCCCAATAAGTTATGTGATTGTAAAAAGGAATCCATACATCTAATACATAAAACATTAAAAATCTTATCCCCAATAAACTAAATGGGACCCTAAATCTATTGAAATCTGGATTTATACATTTTTTTAAAATCAAATCCTACCTCAGATGTGGAGTCACTATAGTGATGTTGGTGAACCACATAAACTGAATGTTGCCTCCTCCTTCCATTATCTGGAGGGTTTGCAGTGTGATTGGAGGCACCATTTCTGTTAACTGACCAACCTCTCCTATGGAACATTTTTGCCTCAGAGTGGCTATTAGTAGCACTATCCGTCTAATGACGGAAAACTGACTGTCCCCTTCTCGTTTTTGTGACAAGAAGGGGATCAAACACATCAGATGAACCACACAGAGTGTTAACGAAGGCCATTACATTGGAGAATTATTGTTTGTTGCTGAATTGTTGTTATTTTCCTGGGAGACTATTTGGGTCCTCCTCGTTGTGGATTTAAATGCGATCGTCGCCATGCCCAAATAATTGTACACCAATTTTTGTGTTCATGAATTAGGAGAAGAATTTATGTTAATTTCTTAGTGGCCATTTGGAAATGCTCTGGTTGACATGGATGCAAACCCTGGAGGCATAGACCAAGCACGTGAACTACTGGCAGAATGCCTCAAAGCGATGTCCTCATGGAATGTGCTGACTGTGATATTGAGCTCCATGACTCACTCTCTGCATCTAGAACATTTTACTCTGCTCCAATTGCACACTGGATGTCTGGAATTCCAATCACTTAATGAATTATAGAGAACTTGTTCATCCAAAACATTGCTGAGCTGACTTAGGTGTGACAGAACAATTACTGATAAACAAGAGAGCAGTCAGAACCATCTAATCCCAACTACCGGTATTCAATATAGGCCCATGCCATCTCCTCCTGTAGTAGATGGAGTGTTGTTTCCTTTTAAATGCAAAAGAATTTTTTTGCAGAGGACAAAGACTGACCTCACCTATCTCCCTTTCGACAATGAGATATTTTGCTGCCTTAAACCCCCTCACCAACTCTACCCAAAAGCCATCATATGACATGGAAAAATAAATAAAAAAATTGACTTTAGCAATAGCAAAACCAAATAGACAGATTTAAACATACCAAGAACTCTCATCGCCAACAGGGAGGGTTGTTACAGTAAGCCTTTCTTTTGGGCAGTGAGCTTATTGTTTTTCGGTGTTGTTATTACTTTATACTGTGAGCTAATCCTCATCGTGGTTTTTCCCTTCTTGGGTTTTCCACTTAAATATCGTGTTCTCTTATGTTTGATGTTGAGTTGATTTAGTTTCAATTATTTGCTTTCATGCTTGATCATCATATTAGTTTAAGGGTTAATTGAATTGATGTAGATCTAAATGTGTTTCAAGAGGGTTTTGAAATTACAAGTTACAACTAATTCACCCCCCCTCTTAGTTGTCTTGTGCATTCAACATAATGTCCTATTAATCATCGTCACATTTGCAACTTTCCTAAAACAACCCAACAATGTTAACAATCCAACATTAAAAGTTATATACCTTATAAATACATATGTAAGCTCAAGAGTTGTCTAAATGCTATATCAAAAGCATGTTTTTAGAAAGATTGTACCATGTCTTTAATAGAACATCTAAATTTAAATAAGCATTGCAAAAATTTATTAAACCATTGGAAATCATGATTATACTATCATATACAACTAAAATTATAACTCAAAATCTGTAAGAAGATACAAAATCAATTTATCTATGTTTTTAATTGTTTATCATACATTGTTATGAATTTGACATGTCTCCATATTAGATAAATATTGGTATGAATTTATATGAATAAATATTCCAAACACAAAAGCATAAATAAACAATGAACTATAAATTTAGAAGGTGTAGTTTTGAGAAAGATAGGAAAAGATATGTTTATAAATTCATTTTTTTTCTTTTTCAAGTGATTTTAAATTGTTAATATTTTTTTGTTATTTTACAAATCTCAAATGAATTAGTCATATGGATAATGTCCATTCATGATATAGACCAAAAAAACAAGATGAAAGTCAAGTTCAGCTACCTATCTTAAAGAAGTTAGAAACAAGAACTCAATGCAATTACTTATTTAGTGTAGATGCGTATGGTTATATGGTTGTATTATGAGATGAGCTTGCCTTGTTTTTTATAATTAATTTGTCATTGTAGCCTTCAAATCCATTAAAATTCTTTTTAAAAAAAAAAAAAAATTGTGTGGAGAGATCAAAAAATAAATTGTATGATTTTTATGTTATATTTGCTTTAGTCTCACCATGTCTATATAAAAAATAGAGCACATCACTAAAGTGCAAGATAGACCATTATAACTGTAAATAAAATTAATGTTAATAAATTTACCTTTGCATTGTGCAAAAACAATTTATATAGCTACAAATTTGTTATGAAAATTGAAAACTAAAAAAATATTAAGAAAAATTAATAATTCAATTATCTTAAACAAAAACAAAAATATTAAAAATAATCTTCTAAAATAATCATTCTATCCTACAGCTCTCTACATCCTGATGATGGATGAGGAGTGTGATTGGAAAGTTGATGATAACAAATTATACACAGTTAAATCCAAAAACACCACAGAACAATATTATGGACTGTGGAAATCTGATGTCTTTAATTTAAGGAATGTCAATCCAAATAATCTTATTATTACCCAAATTCATAGAAGTATTTAATTGTTTTTTGAAAATTAGAAAATATTTTTTAATTAACTTAAATTATTTATAATGATAACAAATCTGAATTAGATGAATAGAATAGTACACTACTTAACTGCAGGCACTAAAAGCCTTATTTACTTAAAAGAAGAAAAATACCAGTTAAGCATGAGTTCAGCTAAAGCGAATCCAGTGGGCCTGGCTGGGAACACCTCCATTAACAATGGTGAGCTGATAAAACCCTGAAGGAGCCGCCACAGGGCTTGGCGGAGCCGTTAAAAGCACCCGATAAGATTTAGTTCCTTCACTTTTCTCCTCTTTAACGATTGGTGTGGCTGCTGCCAGCGACAACATTCTCTGATTCATCGACCACGAGTGGGATGTGAAGGGAAGAGAGTAGACATAAAAACGAACGTCCGAGCTTAATTTTCCCGAAAGAGTAAAATTCACAAGAAATACAGATCCATATTGAATGGCAGCCCACGGCATAACACATGTAATGTTGGGCCTCGCCGGGTCGTACATCGGGTCAAGATAATAAGGAATGTAATTATCGTTGGGGTTACTTCCGGCCACCAGGATGCACCCGTCGGGAAGAACATTTGCAATGGAATGGTACATTCGAGGAATGGTTGAGGGAGCCAGCACGTTGAACCGATCTCCCACTGCATTTTCCGGCCGGTAGAGCCACGGGTTCAACACTGGCAACCTCGCATCTTGCCAACCGGCAGATCCGTTTCGGGCACCGTTGATTATGAGGATTTCACCTGTGGGAAGAATGAGCATGTCGTTCATAACCCTGGAACCGGGCATGTCCTCCATTTCCCACACTTGATTTGCAGATGTGATCTCCATTCTCCCGCAGCTCTTGAGCGCCTCCACGAACCTCTGCTCAAATGTGGCTTTTTTGATAGGAAACTTTGGTAGAGGCAGTAAGGAATGGAACCTTCTTATAAAAGGGTAGGTAGCAGTTTGGGATGGAGCACTTAGATTCATGTCACAATGTGTCGAAAATTGAAACTATTTGTATTTTCAATTTCCAGCTAGTAAATGCGTGAAGTGAACGGGTTCAGGGGAAGGAAAAATCATAAATAAGTAAAATAATGTGAATCTTAGCTGTATGGTTTAGTAAATCTATATCTACTGAGTAGTTGTTGATAAGAACTCATATAGGAACTTAATCTTTAAAACTGTGATTTGTATGTTGAACCAGTTTATCACTTAGGCTCCAGTCTGATATGGCTTAAAAATATGTCTTGGAATTATCATATAAATTATTTCAACCAAAGTTAAAATTACAGGTTTTCCAACACAAACTTTCTGTTCTTCATGAGAAAGGGATCTGGTCAATGATAAATATTGATTGTAAACTATATAACTGAATCACCAAAACCCATATCACATACTTTGATGCAGTTGAAAAGGAATGTAGTAGTTTCAGACCCACATTCTGAATCTTCATTTGACGATGATAGTAATTGTGTTTAGCGTCGTGTTGTGTGATTATTACTTGTTGCTTTGCTTTTTCCTATTGGAATCTCATCTTAGAATTAAACAGACATTGGTGTGAAGCTTTACGTTCAGTAGTGTCTTAAAACTGGAATGTCGCTGCGTTTTAGCTGCCATCCTCGCCATCGAGAGGTGTCCCACTGCCAGTTACGTGGACTTACCTTGTTGAATTCCAATAGCCAGGATTTGAAAATTCTAAGAGAGATTTTGTTATTGGTCAAGGGTTTTCATTAAAATCAATAAATTTAATTAATTTTTTTTTGGAATATTCTCATTATTCTATATATAATAGAAAAAGTGTATCATAACCCAAAAAAAACAGGGTGAGGTGGAAAAGGCACACCCTAAATTTTAAAAATTTAACTTATTACCGTGTGTTTGTTTTAATTGATGAAAACAAGTTTTCAAGCCCCAATTGTGGTAAAGTGAAGTATTTAAAACTCAAGATTTTAGCCCTAAGCTATTCAAGAAAAGGCCTTTGGAAAAACAAATTGTATTTATAAAATTCTGCTAAGGCCTATAATTGCCCTACACACCCTGCTCAAACTGCACCGTCAGGACCATATCAACAATTACTCGACTAATATAGTCGATCCACTCTCACACACACACACTGAAAAAGGGAAAACAATTTCTCATCAGTCCCGCATCATAATATATAATCAAAACAATAAATACAACATCTAATATTTTAGAAAAGTAACATGTTGTATCAAAACTACAACTTTCATACTTGGCTCCCCAATCTTCCACTTAGGATCTACGACGGGTGGTGCAGTTGTAGCCATTATTGTTATAGCTGCACTACTTGACTCTCCTCACTTCACTTGACTCTGTACTCTTGTCATGGTTGTTGCTACCTTAACCACCCAAATTTGTGTCTTAGGCCTTTGCCTTGTTGTGGGGGACCTTCATCTCACTGTTGGTGCCACCTCACTAGTTGTGCTTCGACATCCTCCTCCTCATGCCCATAGCTCTCCCTTGACTCCCCACCACCTGCATGTGGCCTTGGATCTCCATTAGGAGCATCTACCACATAAATTGGTGCAAGTTGTGCTCCATGAAACAAACTATGGTGTCACCCCCACATCATCCACATATAAGGTAGTAGCTACATCCAATGCCTCATCCTCATCATCATTGAGGGGGATATCCACAATGGTGGGCTATGGGAGGCCTTTAGGATTGATTGCACTACCATGTGACCTCATGTATGTGGGGATGTCCACAGGTATGCCCTACACCTGCCTAAACTATCTCCACACCTTGTCATAGTAGAATGACACTACTATGTGAATCAATCATCCAACAAACCAAGTTTGTCTCTCTGCATTTGTGTCAGTTGGCACATGCTCCCTACCCATACCCTCATATCTATGTACGACTGCTAGATGACATCTATTCTAGGTAGTTGATTAAAGGTCTACCTCTAAAATAACAAATCTTTGAACTACTGCATCCTCCATAACATGTATGTGTGCACTCACGACATATCCCACATGATACCAATAGGTTATCTTATTGGATAGGTGTAGTGGATATGCTTGAATTCTCACACTTGTAGGAGTGTGTAGGTCATCAAACTCCAACCCTCATACCACACATATCACCCTAAGTCATGGTAGAGGTGCACAAGCATGTTACGTCCCTAGAAATAAATTTTATGGTTCTCCTCCATCACTCTGATGGTGTGGAAAATCCCTTATGCAAGTGTATCCCTCGCCCATTCTACATGACACATTGTTGCAGTAAAAATCATCACTCATCAAATGAGTGGGATGACTTCTTGCCCTTGCTCCATCTAGCATATCCGTATGTGCCTAGTGTCATTACTAGGGATGGTGCACCCAAGCACATATATTATGCATCTTGAACATAGGCTACCGATTACTACTCCATAATGGCCACCTATTGACCTCACATTGGAAGTTGTAGAAACTTGTATACATCCTCAAGGGTGACCGTCAACTCAACTATTAGAAATTTGAATATGGATGCAACCACATTCCACCTCCCGTCAATTCCATTAGCATGTAATCATTGTATTGTATTTCTAGCATACATGGTACACCTAGTATAAGACAACCTAGTGTAGTAGCATGATTTTATCCTATCATAGTGCCACATGACAACCTTGTAGCAATGAAAGCATGCCACACTAGTATGCTTGCACATAGTCAGAAGCACCTACAAATTAAATCAGTTAATTTTTTGCCAAATATCCATCACTAATCATTAAATTTCTAATGAAAAATATGCAAAAGTTTCCTAACACTTTAAGGACACTAACGCGTCCTTTGGACCTTAGTGCCCTTACAGGATGTTGGCGTGCCCAAAGGACCCTAGTGCATCAAGGTCAGATGCTAGTGCACCTCTAGAAGCTTATGCAATCCTAGGACACCTATGCATTTAGCAGGGCCCACCAGGGCTGAAAAACTTTTAAAAATTTACTAAATTTTTTTAAAAAATCTTACTTCTCTCAATTGGATGTCCCACTCCACCCACTCCCTTAGTTAGTCCAATCTGAGGTTTCAAAAGTCTCATCAGAATGGCATTGTAGCTCTCTGAATGCTTTGGGTGCTCAAAAACCTCTAACTTGAACAATGAAATTGAATAGTAAAATTTTTACTCTGTTAAAAAAATAAAAAATTTTTAGCATTTTTTCACATAAACACATAATTTTTGCCCACGAGCTTAGATGTTTGTGTTGTTTCTTCCATGTGAGTCTAGGCTCTACCCTCTTCCTCATCACATGCTTTTCATTGTGTTATTATTTTCTAAAATAACCCTTTAAAGAGCATTTTGTCTAAATTTCTTTTAAATTTTGAAATGGCAAATTCTTTTCCTATTTTACCTCCCTACATATCAAGTAACAACAAGAGGGGGACATACATTCACCCTTATTCTATCTTATTCACTTTTCTCTTTGCGACATTCTTCTCATTCTATTAGATTTCATTTGTTACTACTTTTATTTTTAAATTGACATATACTTTTTTGACATGATTATATAATTCTCTAACATTAAGATATTGCATGATTGGAATTCTTAACATTGGTTTTGTACTTGTTCTCAGTCTGAGAGCATAGTTCCTCTACTTGAAGAATTATTTTGTGTCCTCTATAGTATCCTTTTGGGTATCTTTATCATTTAGTGTCATCAGCTTGCTAAAGTGAGGGCAAAATGTAATATAGAAAATTGCATATCCTCACAATTTCAGAATATGTTTTGGACTTGCTTTGACATCCATTCCCCTAGCATGTTTTAAGGATCACTTTAGCTTATCCTTGGTCTCTTTTTCTCTCCAAATTGCTATATTTCTACATCACAATTTAATTATCTTAGTCGATCTGAGACCATGTGCAAAATTTGAGGAAATTTTCTCAGGATGTCAATGCAATGTGTGAACGTTCATGTGATGTGCTAGCATCCTAGAAATGTTTAAAATTTAAACATTGGTTTCCCACCCAACTACCTACTATCGATTTCTATAATGTTTGTGTGTCTAAAAAATCCCTTTGACATTCAAATCTGACCCTTCAACTTCCAAGAAACCCTTTGTGAAAACCTATTCCTTTGGATTTGGCTTGGAAGGGGGATCTATGACACAACTCTCTTGGCTCTTTTTTCTCTCTTGTCTCTATGCTATTGAAAATGCCACCAGTGTTGAAGCTTATTCAAGGATTCATGATATTGTACTATGGTTGACTCCTCCAAAGAGCTCACCTCTCTCTCTCTCTCTCTCTCTCTCTCTCTTCTACATCATATAGCTAATATTTTTTTCATTCTTTCTTGAATAATTATATTTCTACAAATCTCTCTATCATATTTCCTATCTATTTTTCTTAGCATATATGACCTCGTGATGAAATTGAGGGTTTCACTAATGTTGACCTCGTGATGAAATCGAGGGTTTGCAATCTTCTTGTGATGCTAGTGTAGTGTTTTTGTTGTTTTTTTTAATTTTATGAATGTATGCACCCTATATGAATGCAAGACAATTTTTTTGTGTTTTTTTTGGATTTTTATGAAAGGAAAGTGCTTTTTTAATCTAGAAATTGAAATATGCATGCAATCTAAAATGAGTTTACCTAGTGCAATATGATCTATGTTTTTTTGGTTTTTCTTGATATTTTGGATCTAATCACTCTACGAAATGAAATTGATTTAAAACAAACTAAACTAATGATGCAAAGTACTTGAATCAAACTAATCTAACAAAAGAATTCTATCTATCCTATCAAGCAAATTGCAACATCCAATTACTATTCCCAAGAGCAATTTTAAGATTAGATAATTACTATCAAAATGAAAAACACTAAAGAACCTGGAATGTGAGATGCATGAACATCCACTACCATTAGGAATCCTTGTGTCGACAACCTCTTCATCCTCTTGCAGTAGTGGGGATCTCCTCTTGGCAACAACAGGGAAGGGATGCAAAAGAGTGTAGATTGTTTGTCATTGATATCAAAGTATCTTGATGGTTTGATGGTGATCATGAAGTTATCAAGAGTTGATGAGTTGAGTGGATCTTTGATGGTGTTCAAGTTGTCATCAAGATGCTCTTCAAAGCTCTTCAAAGTGTCAAAGAGTCATGTTGTTCATGATGTTATTTATGACTTGATTTGATCATGTTAAGGTGTTTGATCGTGTTTGATCATTTGAAGACACAATATGGATGTTTTTCTCTATGGTGCTTTGGTGTGGATCATCTATCATCTCATGTGTTGATCATTTCATGTTATAAGCCCTTAGAAGGTGTTCATGTCTTTGTATTCAGATGGAGGTTCTTGTTCATATATTATCCATGCTTCATGTATTGAGTTCATGATGTCTAATTTGAGCAAGGGTTCATGATATTTTATTAGAGTTGATTTGAGAAGTACATCATTAGGTTATCATTATGCTTCATAGTGTGTTCTTGATGTGTTGATGAGAGTTTTGTTTGCCATTGAGAATAATGGTTGGATGCTTAGGATGATCAGTGTTGACATAACAAGATCTTTCTAAAAAGATGCAAGGTTCATTATCAAAGGTTATTGCAGATGGTATTGTCAAAGGTTGAATAAGTGTTATACAGGATGTCTTTTGCATAATATCAGGAAGGATGTCTTCATGATCCTCATAATAACATACATCATTCATGCTTTATCATAACATCATACTTTATGTTTTAGGAGGTTGAACAAGATGCTAGATTTCATGTGGTTGATAGTACTATCTCAGGTATATATTTAGTTGATACTTGAATGGCTACAAGTTGATGCAAAGTGATGGTGTTATATCAAGTAGATGACAGATGTCAAATGTGTGAGTGTTGCTGTGTCAAGGCAGTGCATTCTATGGTGCAGAGAGTTTACTCTCTCAAAAGTGAATTTGTTTTAAGTTTTTTTTTCTCTAAGTTATATTCATTCACCAAAACCCTAGGTGCTTGCAGACTATAGTGGCAAAGATTAAAGTGTTCTTGACAGAGGTGTTCAATGATCAGGAGGTATCTAAAGTCATAAGCCATGGAAATATTTATACAATAAAGATTATATCTTTCAAGGTTTAATGTGCCTTAAATGGTAATCAAACACCTAATAAAAGTTCTAACACAGTCTCTTTGAAACCATCAAACACTTTATTCTAATTGGTAGTTGACCTATGATCAAAGGTTAAGAGGACTTAAGTTATAAACTTAAGTCATTATTTCTCATAAGTATGACCGACCCTTTATACCCAGTGAACTGGTATGGAAGGTAATCTAAAAGAAGCCCAAGTGCCATAAAAAGACCTAAGATCGTTATTCAAAGTTATGAAGGTGGTAAAAAGTATATCAATGGAGAGAATTTAAAGTTGATTTAAATTACAACGAGCATTCTTATAAATTAAACTTGACGGGAAGTTTGTTGGAGGGTAGTTTCAACTACTTTGTAACCATTTTCTTCATCTTGGATGGCTAGAGAATTAAAGTTTATGCTCTATATGATGTTTAGAGATATGATGATTGGTGATCCAAGTTCTTTTGAATGAAATCTATAAACTCATATGGAAAATGAATATAGTTTGGGTATAAAAAGAGATGATGTATAAAGTTTTTCTTAACTATTTTTAAGGTGAAAAAGAGTAGAGGAGGTAGGATATGCATTGTATGTAGAGGTATGATGATAGAGGTTTGTGCTCTGTGAAAGAATGTTGAAGACATCAGTACCATGATTGTGTTTTGACAATGCATAGTGAGGAAGAGTTGAAGACCAATGTATAAGAAGGTTGTATGTTACCACAATAGGTTTGAATTATTGAAAATGTGTCATTGCACAGAAAAACAAGTTCTTTGTATTACTGTCCATATGGTCTTATGATTAGGTTTGCAGGGGACTGAAACCATGATTTTTGTATTTATCATTGTGTTTGAAGAATGTGTAGGATTGGAGACAAAAGGAGACATAAGTGATTTGTAGAGAGTACTAACAAGTTTTGCAAGAGGATTGAAGCATTTTCATGATTATCATTGTCAAATAAATTTGTATGTGTGTTGATGAACCATAAACTGTCATTCAGTGTATTGAAGTGAATCAGGGTAACCCCCTGAATCAAGTTTTCTTTCTAATGTTCTTGTATTAGCCAGTGAGGCACTTGTTTTTGCCAGTGAGGCACACTATGCCAATGAGGCATTTGTATTTGCTAGTGAGGCATGTTTTGGGTAAGCTAGTGAGGCATGTTATGAGTGGTTTTTCATCCCTATGAGGGTTTTCCACTCATGAAGTTCATTGTGTTATGGTCTCATTGATGTATGGTTTACTTGGTCTCCATGTTT
Source organism: Cunninghamia lanceolata (assembly GCA_027924645.1). Lineage (NCBI taxonomy): Eukaryota > Viridiplantae > Streptophyta > Pinopsida > Cupressales > Cupressaceae > Cunninghamia > Cunninghamia lanceolata. Next base: position 12,554,249 of record BSBN01001533.1, read on the forward strand.
GAGCATTCAGTCTTGGTTGTTATTCAGTATTTGAATTCTCACTTTGATAAAGCTTGCTAAATTGATTAGTTGTTGTCAGCATCATTATTTCATGCACACAAATTGGAAGAGAAGTAATTGAATTGTTTTTGAGTACAACACTATTTCACCCCCCTCTTAGTGTTGTCTGTACTCCAACAAGTGGTATTAGAGCCAGTTCCCTATAGAAGTCTAACAGGCTTGGGTAGGTCATGATAGTGGAGTACCATGGGGAAGTGTAAAAGAAATAGAGAAAAGAAAGATACCAAGCAAAAGGCTGAACACCAAACCCAGTCAAGTCATGTGATGAGTTGTATGAGCCATCCCTAAAAATTGACACAAAACTGTGTGATAAAGAAAATGACTTTGATGTTGAGATTGATGATAAAGAAGGAGACCTCTTTACGGATGAAGATGGACAGGAGTTTGATGAAAATTATTGTGATGTTGATTTAGAAGGTGAACTATTGTGTGCCTTAGATTAGATCAAGCAACTTAGAAAGGAGAATCAAAGATTAGAAGACCAACTTCAACAAGAAGAAGACTCCAAAGACAAGGTATGTTTAGAATTTGCAAAAGTTTCTTTAGAGTTTGAAGAGGCAAGAAATCGGATTGTAGTCTTAAAGAGTCATGTTGATGAATCTGATAAACTAATTACAAGTCTAAAAATTGAAATAGAAGAAGTTAAAAGGGTTTCTAACTTTACAAAATCTGATCTTGAAGTCAAGACTAGTGAATGTTTAAAACTAGAGAAAGAAATAGTCTCTTTGAGAAAGGATTTGGAAAAGGCATCTTCAAAGTTGTATAAGAATATTCAATTTGAAAAGAGTACTGAATGTTTAAATGATATATTGAACAAGCAAAAGTATCACAAGGACACTACTAGTTTGGGTTATGTGAAAGGAGAATGTTCCAAGACAAGAGATGCTCTTAGGAAGAAGATAGACCTGAATTTTTACTCTACAGCTCCTGAAAATGAAGCCAAGAAGAAAGCAAAAGATAAAGTTGTTGATAATGAAAGAAGTACAAACAGACACTCAAGACCTCTATCTACTAGGCAATATATCATTCAATTAGGTACAACTATTGTCAGTTCCACGGTTATTTCTATTCATGTCATGTTTATGGTCATAGAGCTAGAGATTGTGAAAGAAATAGTTTTGGTTGGAATAAGAAGAAAAGATTTTATAGTTTGACAAATCAGGAATATAACAATGTTTGTTATAACTATAACAAAGCTGGTCACATAGAAATGGATTGTTGGATGCATGCAAGGAAACATTTGGGATATAGTAAGAACTCCTTTGAATGGTCAAATAGAAGAAACAAAATCATGTGCTTTAGATGTCATAGGTTTGGACATATTGCTAGGTTTTGTAAGAGTGATCCAATGAAATCAGTCAATCACCATAAGATGATAGGTGTTAAGATGGTTTGTAGAAGAAAACAAGTGAATGAGAAGGTTGAGCCTAATCTTGTGCATGCTACACAAGAAACATTCATAACAACTTAAAACATGAGCATAAAGATAGGGGGAATTGTCAAATGTCCTATCTTTCAACCCCAAGGAGTTTTAGGAGGTGTCTTGAGATGTGCTTATGGATCTTTGAATGTTGCTTGCTGTTGCATCACCATTTCATACTGGTATTCATCTCTTGATGATCAGGATGTAATGATTGGTGATGAACAGTATGGTAGGCAGCTTGGATAGTGAACTTGTATGGATAAAGTGATTCTATGTTTGTATTAAGATAGTGATGTATGGTTATGCTATGACTTTTAGAATAGTGCAATGGTTGATTTGTTCATTTGCCATCATGGTTATACCTCTCATGACAAATGTCACAGCTTGGAGATCTCAGGATGTTTGAATCTACATGAAGACATGTTGAAATGATTCTTAGGATTCTTAAGGAAGTGGTTTGTTGAAAGAGATAGTGGATTCCTAATGCTCTTGTTGAGTGCCATTATGAACCTTCATAAAGACATGCATTCTTAATATTCTAAGAGAAATCTTGGTTTCCTGTCTATTCAAATCTTTTTGCACAATAAAGCAAAGGTGACAGTGCTAGTATGTTCTTAGTACAGGATAGTGTATATACATAGTGATCTTGTGATGAATTAGATAGTCTAGTGCTTTCTTTGATGTGTATGCTATTGCCTGTGATATGTTAGCATGGTGCTTGGTGGTTGGCAAGTGGCATCAATGTATGTTAGTGTATTTTGTCAAAATGAAACCTTGATGACAGTATAAACTGCTTGATGATACTTTGGTATTGATGACAGTTAGTGACTCAATCATGACATTTACTGAGTTAATGAATCTTGAAGGTCTTCTTCTTGATAGTGTTGCTTTCTAGTGCTCTTGATGATTGTGGGGTATGATGCTCCAAGAAGAGTTCTTTTTCATGCTCATTCCTTATTTGTAGTAGACAGTAGTGGGATATTTTCTTTGAATGATATCAGTGTAGATGAGAAAGGGGAGATATATTCTCGATGATGACAGTATACTATTTGGCATAATAAATTTTCCTTTCACATATAGTGAATAGTTGACTATGGAAATCCTCTCTGGAAGTAGGTAGTAACTTGATAGTGGAATTTTGGTGTCCTATTGCTTGATTCTTGTTGTTTGTATCCATTAGCAAATTTGAAGAGTTGATACAAACCTTGTTGACTTTGTTGTAGATCAGTGATTATTGATTTGCAGGTGTAGGTTCTCTGATGTAATGATGTAGCCCTTTGATTTCTTGATTGCAGACCTTGTGAGGTGCAACAGACTTTAAGTGTAGTTTTGTGGTGCTTTATTTTCATGGGGATAGTCTTTTACAAACATAGATCTTTATATTTGGTATGATGGTGCTGAAACAGTGAACATGTGCTTGGACAATGTGCTTTCATTTAATGACAATAAAAGCATGCAAAGAACTTTACTTTGTGAGTAGTGTTGGATAGTGAAAACAATGACATGAAGTAATGTCAGTGGTGTAGTTTGTCACTGGTTATGTTGTCAGATGCATCAGGGGCATGCTTATCCTTTCAAGAGGGAGTACTGCAAATAGGGGGAGAAGTTGAGTTATCTTGGTGACAGTTTATGATTATGATAGTTTGAAGCATGACTGTAGTATGATTGATGCTTGACAGGTCCCAAGATCGTATCTTAGCTCTGAGGGACAAAGGTATGCAAGACTTGACAAGACATTTAGTTTGTTCTGGATGACACATGTTGAAGTATGACAGTGAGCTTTCATAATTCTTCATGAGTTATTGTTTTTGAGTTTTTCACAAGGCTAGATTCAATCTATGTGACAATAATAGATGGTTCTTGAAAGGTTATTGTTGTTACCTCCAAAGATGGTTTGATATTCAAAGTTGTCATTCTTCATTGGTTGAATACATTGGCATGAAAAAGAACTATACTCGTGTATGGAAAAGGGTCATGTGTAGAACATTAGTAAGACAAAACACCTTTGACAAAATGAAAACATAACAGTGAGCTCTGAAATATTCCTTCTCTTCATGATAAGGATGACTACTTGCCTATTAGTCAGGGGGAGCATTGTATAACTTTGTCATCTGATGTCAAAAAGGGGGAGTGAGTGATGTTGTTTTGTCATCAATGGCAAAGGGGGAGATTGTAGATTATTTATCATTGATGTCAAAGTATCTTGATGGTTTGATGGTGATCATCAAGTTATCAGGAGTTGATGAGTTGAGTGGATCTTTGATGGTGTTCAGGTTGTCATCATGATGCTCTTCAAAGTGTCAACGAGTCATGTTGTTCAGGATGTTATTTATGACCTGATTTGATCATGTTAAGGTGTTTGATCATTTGAAGACATAATATGGATGTTGTTCTCTATGGTGCTTTGGTGTTGATCATCTATCATCTCATGTGTTGATCATTTCATGTTATAAGCCCTCAGAAGGTGTTCATGTCTTTGTATTCAGATGGAGGTTCTTGTTCATTTATTATCCATGCTTCATGTATTGAGTTCATGATGTCTGATTTGAGCAAGGGTTTGTGATATTTGATTAGAGTTGATTTGAGAAGTACATCATTAGGTTATCATTATGCTTCATAGTGTGTTCTTGATGTGTTGATGAGAGTTTTGTTTGTCATTGAGAATAATGGTTGGATGCTCAGGATGCTTAGTGTTGACATAACAAGATATTTCTAAAAAGATGCAAGGTTCATTATCAAAGGTTATTGCAGATGGTATTGTCAAAGGTTGAAGAAGTGTTATGTAGGATGTCTTTTGCATGATATCAGGAAGGATGTCTTCATGATCCTCATAGTAACATACATCATTCATGCTTTATCATAACATCATACTTTATGTTTTGGGAGGTTGAATAAGATGCTAGATTTCATATGGTTGAAAGTACTATCTCATGTATATATTGAGTTGATACTTGAATGGATACAAGTTGATGCAAAGTGATGGAGTTATATCAAGTAGATGACAGATGTCAAATGTGTGAGTGTTGTTGTGTCAAAGTAGTGCATCCTATGGTGCAGAGAGTTCACTCTCTCAAAAGTGAATTTGGTTTATGTTTTTTTTCTAAGTTATATTCATTCACCAAAACCCTAGGTGCTTTTAGACTACAGTGGCAAAGATTAAAGTGTTCTTGACAGAGGTGTTCAATGATCAGGAGGTATCTAAAATCATAAGCCAAGGAAATAGTTGTACAATAAAGATCATATCTTTCAAGGTTTAATGTGCCTTAAATGGTAATCAAACACCCAATAAATGTTCTAACACAGTCTCTTTGAAACTGCCAAGCACTTTTTTTTAATTGGCAGTTGACCTATGATTAAAGGTTAAGAGGACTTAAGTTATAAATGTAAGTCATTATTTATCGTAAGTATGACCGGCCCCTTATACCCAGTCAACTAGTATAGAAGGTAATCTAAAGGAAGTCTGATTGCCATAAAAAGATCTAAGATCATTATTCAAAGTTATGAAGGTGGTAAAAAGTATATCAATGGAGAGAATTTAAAGTTGATTTAAATTACAACGGGCATTCTTATAAATTAAACTTGACGAGTAGTTTGTTGGAGGGTAGTTTCAACTACTCTGTAACCGTTTTATTCATCTTGGATGGCCAGAGAATCAAAGTTTATGCTCGGTATGATGTTTAGAGATATGACGATTGGTGATCTAAGTTCTTTTGAATGAAATCTATAAACTCATATGGAAAATGAATATAGTTTGGGTATAAGAATAGATGATGTATAAAGTTTTCCTTAACTATTTTTTAAGGTGAAAAAGAGCAGAAGATGTAGGATATACATTGTATGCAGAGGTATGATGATAGAGGTTTGTGCTTTGTGAAAGAATGTTGAAGACATCAATACCATGATTGTGTTCTGACAATGCATAGTGAGTAAGAGTTGAAGACCAATGTATAAGAAGGTTATATGTTGCCACAATAGGTTTGAATTCTTGAAAATGTGTCATTGCATAGGAAAATAAGTTCTTTGTATTACTATCCATATGGTCTTATGATTAGGTTTGCAGGGGACTAAAGCCATGATTTTTGTATTTATCATTGTGTTTGAATAATGTGTAGGATTGGAGACAAAAGGAGACATAAGTGATTTGTAGAGAGTACTAACAAGTTTTGCAGGAGCATTGAAGTATTTTCATGATTATCATTGTCAAATAAATTTGTATGTGTGTTGATGAAGCATAAGTAATTTAGTGTATTGAAGTGAATTAGGGTGGTGCAGTCATGGTAGGAAGGTTCACAGAATGAACTGTCTAGACCATGCAACAAGAGTAAATGCAATGGAAACAACTCAAAGATATGAAACAAACACAAATTCAACCATTCAATATATAATAAAATTCAAATACAGATTGGTCGGTAACATCTGGGCTTACAATTGGGCTCACATGCCTGATTACAGAATATGCACAAGATATGGCTTTAAAGTCCACTTCGCGTAAAAGACCAACTATGAACTTATGAGAGTGATCATAACTTGATAACTACTTTCCTAAGGATCTATTACATCAATATATATCATCTCCAAAACAATAGATTCCTCTGCGTCAGCTAAGGAAAGTCACAAACTCCAATGAAGAGTTGTAACGTGCGAACTAGATAGGTTAGACCCAAATGCATAGAACACCTTCGCAAATGAATGTAATGATGTACGGATCTCAGGGAAGGTTGGCCATGAACCAAGGATCATTGAATGATGTGTTGTTAAGCTCTACAAGTCAAGGAATGCTCCACAAGTCTTCTTCTTTAACTGATTATCAGAGGCAGTCAGGATGCTCTGTTATGAGAAAATGGTTTATCTTCTGATAGTGATAACTTTCTAGTAACTGATCCAAATGCTTTGAGTTCTTAATATGATGTAGATGAATGAATCTAGATGTTAAGTCCAACTCCACAAGATGTGAATGTAACTACAGTAGAATGCAGACCAAAATGCAGAAACTGCTTCTGGCTAAACTACCTGAACTGAGCTGGAAAATTAAAAGGAATAAACTGAAATGCAAATATTTTTGGTTGATGCAAGATTGCTCTTGAACTAGGGATGCTCCTGCATCAGACATCTGGGGTTATTAAAAAAAGTAAGTCCCTCACTTTGCTAGGGCTAGGGGAGAACCAATATGGTCCACCTCAGCCTGAGAAATCCATGATGAATCTTCTTCCAGTCTACCTTTCCACTTTACAAGGTATTCTTTGTATTGTCTTCCTTTGGTGCTGCATCCAACTCTGCTATCCAAAATGTCCTCGATCTGCTCCAGTGCTTGTGGTAACTACTTCAAGTCTTCTTCCATGCTGTCACTAAGCTCTGCTTCATGGTAATGATAAAGGTCTGCAATGTTGAAAATAGGTGATATACCCAAGGTCTCTGGTAATTCCACTTCATATACATTTCCTGAATAATGTTTCCTGAGTATCTTACAAGGTCCAAACTTCTTCATCTTCAACTTGTTATATGTCCCAACTGGAAATCTTTCTTTTCTCAAGTACACCATCACTCCATCGCCAACTTCAAATTCCTTATGTCTTTGCTTCTCATCTGCCTTTTCCATAGACTTACTATTCATATCCTCCAAATGCTTCTTCACCTGATTATGTATTGTCTTCATATGATCTACAAATTCTTCTACTTCTGCACTCCTCTTTTCTTCCATGTTGATATCTCTTAATTCTGCTACTCCTCTAAGGTTAACTCTGGTAACAATCTCAAAAGGTGTCTTCCGGTACTCCTATTTATTGAATTATTGTATGCAACCTCTACTTGTGAAAGTATCAAATCCCAACTTATTATCTTCTCTCCATCCAAACACCTCAACAAGTTTCCCAAACTCCTATTCACTACCTCTGCTTGTCCATCGGTCTATGGATGAAAAGCTAAACTGAACTTCAAATCTGTCTTCATCTTCTTCCAAAGTGTCTTCCAAAAGTATCCAACAAACTTTGTATCCCTATCGGAAACTATACTCTTAGGTAATCCATGCAATCTCACAATCTCCTTGAAAAATAGGTCATCTACATGCACCACATCAGTTGTCTTCTTACAAGGTATGAAATGGGCCATCTTTGAAAATCTGTCCACCACTACAAATATTGAATCATGCCCTCTTTGTGTCTTAGGCAATCCCATCACAAAATCCATGCTTATGTCTTCGCAAGGTCTCTCCGGTATTGTCAAAGGTTTATACAATCCAATGTTCTGACTACTCCCTTTTTCAACTTGACAAACTCTACAACTCTGCACAAATCTCTGAACATCCTTATGTATTTGAGGGAAAAAGTAATTTTCACTCACCAAGGCCACTATCTTATTAATGCCAAAATGTCCTGCCAATCCACCACTATGCTTCTCCTTGATCAATTATCTCTCATTGAACTTCTAGGTATGCATAAATGACTTCCTTTGAACAACATGTCATCCTAAATGAAATAGTTCAGCCACTTACTCCTGTCTGTCACAATAGGTTCCTTACATGCTTTCCAAGGTTCTACAAAATCAGTGTCTCCCTCATATATCTTCTTCAATTCATCAAAACCTAACACTTCAACTCTCATCTTTGTCAACAAGTTTCTTCTACTACTCAATGCATCAGCAACTTTGTTTGATTTTCCACTCCTATGCTTCAACACAAATGTATAATTCTGCATGAACTCTACCCATATCATATGTCTTTGAATCAACTTACCTTGACTGTTCAAATATTGCAAAGCTTGATGATTTGTATACAACACAAAATCCTTAGGCAACAAATAATGTCTCCACTTCTTCAAGGCTTAAATTATGGCATAGAACTCTTGATCATAAAATGAATATCTTCTCTTTGCATCATTCAACTTTTCACTAAAATATGCTACAGCTCTATCTTCTTGACTTAATACTGCTCCAATTGCGTTTCCACTTGCATCACAATCAACTTGAAATACTTTATTGAAATTTGGTAATGCTAAAATAGGTTGCTGTGTCACTTTCTGCTTCAACAATTCAAAACTCTTATTTGCTCCTGATGTCCACTTAAAGTCTTTTCTATCACCTCTCATTATCTCTGTCAGAGGGTTACAAACTGAACTGAAATTTCTGATAAAATTCTGGTAGAAACTAGCCAATCCATGAAATGATCTAACTTCTCCAACGCTCTCCGGTGTAGGCCATTCAACAATTGCTCTTACTTTCTCAGGGTCCATTTTCAATCCTTCCGCAGAAATCACAAATCCCAAATACACTAGTTCTTCCTTCATGAAACTACACTTCTTGATGTTTATCAGCAATTTCTCTTCTCTCAACCTCTGCAAAACTTGTCTAATATGCCACAAATGTTCATCTTTTGTCTTACTGAAAATTAGAATATCATCCAAGTATACAATCACAAACTTACCCAAGAATTTCTTCAAGACTTCATTCATCAATCTCATGAAAGTACTTGGTGCATTTGTCAATCCAAAGGGCATCACTAACCACTCATACAATCCTTCATTTATCTTAAAAGTAGTCTTTCATTCATCCCCTTCTCTGATTCTGATCTGATGGTATCCACTCTTCAAGTCTATCTTTGTGAAATATCTTGCTCCACTTAAACAATCCATGATATCATCCATCCTAGGTAGAGGAAATCTATACTTAACTGTGATGTTGTTTATTGCTCTAGAGTTAGTACACATTCTCCATTCTCCATATTTCTTAAGTGTAAGCACTGCAAATACTGCACAAGGACTCAAACTTTCTCTAATCAAAGCTTTTCTCAACAACTCTTGTATCTGTCTATTCAATTCTTCATTCTCTACCAGTGTCATTCTATGTGCTTCTTTGTTAGGCAAACTAGCTCCCGGTATAAGATCCATGTGATGACTGATACTCCTTATAGGTGGCAATCCTTCAGGTACATTATCTGATATGATGTCTTCATATTCTGTCAACAACTCTCTTATCTCCTCCAGTTGTGGTTCTTCAGTATGCTTCTTCAATGCTTCAGGCTTTTTAGGAATCAAGGCATAACACATATTCTCATGTCTCAAACTATCCAAAAATTTTCTTCCATCTACCAAACAGATTCTAGTATTCCCACACACTTCACTCTTAGGATCATCCTCTAAAGGAATCAAAGTAATTCTCTTTCCATTTGATGTTATAGTATATGTATTCTTTCTCCCGTCATATATATATTTTCTATCATACTGCCAAGGTCTACCCAACAAGATATGACAAACATCCATAGGCATAATATCACACAAGACTTCATCATGATATGATCTAATATGAAATTTCACCAAACATTGTTCACTCACCAGTACCTTATGATCATCCTGAATCCATACTATCTGATAGGCCTTAGGGTGTTTCAATCTTTCCAACTTTAGCTTATTTACCATCTCCTCTAAAACTAGGTTATCTGAACTACCACTATCAATCACAACTTTGCAACACTTACCTCCTGATTTGCATCTTGTCCTGAACAAACTTTTCCTCTGCGATGGTTCCTCATTTGCTTCAACTTGAAATAGTGCTCTCCTCATCACCAATGATTCTCCTTTCTCTAGCTTACCAATAGAATAGGGGTCACCTAGTTCAATAGGTTCTTCTTCAACATAGGCTGCTCTTTCACTATTTTATGTCTTCTTACTTGTACTACCTTGATTAGATTCAAATGTTCTATGTCCTTCACCTCCACACTTGAAACAAGTGCCTCTTAATGTTCTCTTATCAAATCCTCTTTCCTCTCTTCTATATCCTTCATTTTGGTATGCACTAGGGTTTCCTCTCTGGTAAAAATTTATGTCATCTCTCTAGTAAGCATTATTATCTTTGTCCTCCCTCTTGAATGTGTTGTCAAACTTGTTCTACTCCGCAAATGATCTATCTCCTCCAGAAAATGTTCTACCTTTCTGAAATTTACCTCCTCTATCTCTCTGTCTCGGATCATGTCTTTTATTCAGCTTCTTGTCAACTTTCAGGGCAAACTGATATGCTTCTTCCAAATATGTCATCCTTACCAAGCTTAGTTCTTCTTGAATGTTCAATCTCAGTCCATTGATATATCTAGCCACTTTCTCCTTGCTTGCTTCACTATGTCATGTCCTTATGATCATTTTATGGAATTCTTCAGTGTACTCCTTCATAGATTTCTCCTTTTGCCTCAGGTTTTGGAATCTCTTCAACAACTCCAACTCATAGTCAGCAGGTATAAACTGATTCTTCAACTTTGTTACCATCCTATCCCATTTTGTAATCTTTTGTTTTCCTCTTCTATTTTTTTCTAACTGAACCTCTTTCCACCATATAGCAGCATGTCCTTTCAATTTTGTTTTTGCAAATTTCACCTACTCCGGATCTTCAATCTCTTCATACTCAAAGTATTCTTCCATGTCTTTATCCAGTCAATCAATTCTTTAGGATTCAAATTACTGGTATAATTCGGCACATCAACTCTAGGTCTCTTTCCAATCTTTGAAATAGCTCGCAACATTTTTACTTGATCTGATTCTTCTTCCTCATCACCTCCTAGGGTTTCGCCAATTTGTTCAACATATTAAAATTCTTCTTCATCATCACTTTCAACATTAGGTCTCGGTGTCAACCCCTTTGCCTATCTTCTTCAATAGCGTCCAATCAAATTCACATCATTTTCATCATCTCCATCATTTCATCCATTCTTCCAGCCATTGTTCTAATGACAACAACTCTTTGCGGCAGCATGAATAATGGGTTACACTTTCTAGAACATCCTAATTTTTACTGAAATCACATATTTTTAGAAAATATAATGATTCAAGCCTTGAAAGGTTCCATTTAAAGTATTTTAATTCAAGAGGGTTTGATCAAACCCCCTTAGATTCAAACCCCCTTGGATAGAACCCTACTAGTTTTAACCCATACCTATAATGGAGTCTCCTCTACACCTATCAAAATGCTAATAAAAACCACTTTTGATTTACCTTTTGAGGGATCAAATGAATTCATTTAAAATTTATGTTTTGTAAGTATGTAGTCCTTATTATAAGCTTCTCAAAAAGTATAATTTTAAATATATTTAATTTGATTATTATATTTATTTTTTACTTTTTGTGAATGTAGGTCTTTCACCGTACATCAAATTCTCTATTCTACACACATGGAAAATTAGTAAATTAGAGAAAAAAAATTCTAAAAAATATCTATGCCCTAGGTATTGATGTCCTTGTTTCAACAAAAAAGAAAAAATTGAATTTCGATACATATAGAAAAAGTTATGCTTTACGGAATATGCCTATGTCTAAATTATAATTGGTTTGACTTCAAAAATTAATTAAAAAAAATATTCAACAAAACATTATAAAACCAAATGCATGCCCTATATATCGATGTTACTAATTAAATTCAAAAGAATCAGAATTTTATCCTTTGTAGAAAAAAAATTATGTGCTACGGAATACACACCACTTTAAAGAATGCTGTTTACTATTAAAATTTATCAAAGGAGATGCAAAACATTTTACAATTTAACTCCAATTTTTTTTAAAAAAATATATTAAGAATCTACAAACAAAATCTCACAAATCACTAGTTCACATCATCTTCAAATTCCTAATAGTTTAATGGCTATAGGTGTCAGAAAGTGAATATTTAGTTTAAAATGTTGATTTCAATGTCAAGTTTGGCCAAAAAGTGTAACCCATTATTATGGGATACCACCTAGTAGAAGTAGAAGTAGATCAAGTGTAAACTGCCTCAAGTTCGGCGGCCAAGCTACAAGGTGAAAACTGCCTCACAATCGGTAATCGGTTGTGACACAAGTAACTTGCCTCAGTTCGGCAATCTGTCCACAATAAGATCCTACGGAATTCCTTTGCCAACTTTGCTCAATTCGCTCCCAAAGATTCAAACTTTCACTCTGATACCACTTGGTGTAGTCACAGTAGGAGGGTTCATAGAATGAACTGTCCGGATCGTGCATCAAGAGTAAATGCAACGGAAACAACTCAAAGATATGAAACAAACATAGATTCAGTCATTTAGTATATAATAAAATTCAAATACAGATTGGCCGGTAACATCCGGGCTTACAATTGGGCTCACAGGCCTGATTACATAATATGCACAAGATATGGCTTTGAAGTCCCCTTCGCGCAAATTCCAAACTATAAACTTATGCGAATGATCATAACTTGATTTAACTTCTTTCCTAAGGATCTATTACATCAATATATATCATCTTCAGAATAATAGATTCCTCCACGTCGGCCAAGGAAAGTCAAACTCTAATGAAGAGCTGTAATGTGCGAACACAGATAGGTTGGACCCAAATGCATAGAGCACCTTCACAAATGAATGGAATGATGTGCGGATCTCGGGGAAGGTCGGCCATGAACCAAGGAACATTGAATGATGTGTCATTAAGTTCCACAAGTTGAGGAATGCTCTGCAAGTCTTCTCCTGTAGCTGGTTATCATAGGCTGTCAGGATGCTCTATTATGAGAAAACGGTTGATCTTCTGATAGCGATAACTTTCCGGTAACTGATCCAAATGCTCTGAGTTTTGGATATGATGTAGATGAATGAATCTAGATGTTAAGTCCAGCTCCGCAAGATGTGAAATGTATCTGCGGTAGAATGCGGACCAAAATGCAGAAACTGTGCCTGACTAAACTACCTGAACTGAACTAGAAAATTAAAAGGAAAAAACTGAAATGCAAATGTTTTTGGTTGATGCAAGATTTCTCTTGAACCAGGGATGCTCCTGCATCACAGGGTAAACCCCTGAATCAAGTTTTCTTTCTAATGTTCTTGTATCAGCTAGTGAGGCACACTATTCCAGTGAGGCATTTGTATTTGCCAGTGAGGCACATTTTGTGTAGCCAGTGAGGCATGTTTTTGTTAATCCAGTGAGGCATTTTTCGAGTGGTTTTTCATCCCTATGAGGGTTTTCCACTTATGAAATTCATTATGTTATGGTCTCATTTGATGTATGGTTTACTTGGTCTCCATGTTTGAGCATTCAGTCTTGGTTGTTATTCAGTATTCGAATTCTCACTTTGATAAATCTTGCTAAATTGATTAGTTGCTGTCAACATCATTATTTCATGCACACAAATTGGAAGAGAAGTAATTGAATTGTTTTTGAATACAATACTGATTCACCCCCCACTCAGTGTTGTCCGTACTCTAACAAAGTGATTTAGAAAGCTTGAAACATGAGCTCAATGTGAGATAATGAGCACTATGGCTTGCAAACAGGTAGCGTATCAACACAATAAGAAGATTTTAGCAAAGCTTAGATGAAACAACAATGAAATAAAAGGCTCGTAAGTCATGTATGAGCATATGGATGTTATGTGGAGAGTAAAAACCTGCAAAGACTGGATGCACAAATGAAATTGACTCCCTTTGTGCTTGAGGGAGGGGGTATTTATATGTTGAAAGAGGTCATGATAGGTGAGAGATATTGGAGAGTTAACTCCCTTGATTGGAGAGTTAACTAGGCTAATTAGGGAGTGAACAATATATCACTTGGTGACTATCACCTCCTCTTATTTAAAATTTCTTACATGCACTAGTTTATTACTCTTTGTAAACCTAAGTAATATTCATAATATCTTGTCATTATTCTTTTTTCCTAAATGCACATAGGCTAAGAGCACACACTCTTTAATCTATTTTCTATCTTGGTTATCCATGGAGGTTGAAAGACCAAAATAGGGTCTTGATCACTTTTGGCAAGTTCCCAAATAGTTACAACAATTTTTTCTTGTCCTCAACTATAGGTTTCTTAGAGATAAACTCACATAGTAGTTTGCATCTCTCTTTCCTCCTTTGTCATTTCTATTTTCATTCCAAATACATGAGTCAAGTTACCCCTTTTAGTATTTTATGCACTTTAGTATATTCTATGTTTGTTGTTCTCTTGTGTCTATTCAATGGTATGCAGATTCACCTATTTCAAACTAAAAAATTTTATTTTTATAGTGTTTTAGATAATATCTTAGGATCTAGATGATAGTGCATCATGAAAATGTTTATGCACCATGCTAGCATCTTAAACAATGAGCTCTATCCTTTGGTGCCAGGTCCCTTTCTTTCTACTGTTTACAAATTTGAATCTAGTTTATTAAATTTGTGTTTTAGTTTCTTATAAATCAACATCCCATCATTTAACTTTATGTTTTAGCTTAACTGAAAAGTGTCATTCTACAATTTTAAAACATGTTAGGATATTTCAATATTATTTTTTTCTTTTTGTATTAGAACAACAAAATATTTCTTCCATGGAAACTAGTTGTTGGTGTGAATAGGGGCTTTTTCTTAACTAGTTTAGTATTTCCTAGTTATTTCCCCTTGTGTGAATAATTCATATTATTTAACTATTTGTTAGTTAAATAATAATCACACATCACACATAATTCACATGTTAAGTTGACTTAGTGAGTCTACTAGTTGTTTCTAGTTGTGTCTAGTTGTTTCTAGTTGTTGATAGTTGGCATCTTGTCCTATAGTTGTCATATGTCATAGGATTAAGACACTTGTCACATGACTACAGCATCTTAGCTATCATCCTTGTCTTTATAAGAAAGGCATATCATGTACATTGTAATAATCTTTTTGTATTCATTGATAGAATATAATTATTCTCTCATTTGATCTCTCTTGTTTTTTCATGAAGTCCTAGGTCTTAGGTGACTCCAATCATGGGGTGGAAGCCTGATGAGGTGTAATCAGTCACATCGATCTAGGGGACCTATAACTTGGAGGTGTTGTCCCATTCGGTCTATAGTCATTGGGATTGTCATATGCTAGAAGATGGAGGATGATTCATGAGGTGGGAGATCCTATCAGCATGTATGCTTGGGAGATCAGGTAGTTCTTCACCACCAGTGGGGGGCATTAGTTAGTGATAGTGCTACGAGTCCTTGAATCATATGACATTATTAGTCTTGGGATCTCTTGGTCAGTCTCTCCATCCCTAATGGACATGATAGATGTACTTAAGGAGAAGATCAAGGATGGAAATGCAAAATGGCAGTGCACAATATCTTTGGTATCAGTTGCAATTGTGCTTCGTAGATGAAGGAGTAGGTCCAAAGACTGCTCAAAGTGGATGTGGAGGAGACGAAGAGGGCAAGAATAAAGATTGTTGGTGCCGCAATGTGGTCGAGTGGTCATCTCCATGATGGGCGTGTATTTGAAATCTTCTTCTCCAATGTGGTGTAAATCATGGGAACACATTCATGGGGGATGATGGCTACACTCAATCTGGTCTAAGGTGTGAATGTGGACGTCGTAATGAGTTCCATCTTCTCACTTGACAATAGTCCATCAACAGGGATGATACAGGGATTTTTTTGCATAAGTGGTAAAGAAGCATAAGGTATCGACACAAGTGTTGGTGTTATTCAGGGAAGGTTTGCTGAGAAAGAATAGGGAGACTTTCAGTTACTATGTTAGTGAGTATGGGGATCTATTCTCCCCCCTCAAATTAAAAGAATTGTTAGATTCTCTGAGGGAATGTTGTATCTGATGCAACTGAGGAGCCCATAGATGAAACTCAATCTGAACTATGTAAATTTTTTTTTGGAAGTTAATAGAAAGGAGATGCCCCTATGGCAGTGCTTACAATAAAAAAATTAATATTAAAAATTATGTTGATTATATTCTAGCAAATCTTAAATTTAATATTTAATTAAGTTTAAAATAACCATTTCTTAAACTCCAATAGATGAGAATTAATGAATGTTAAAAATATACATTTAAAGTTAAGCTTAATATTAAAAAATGGTGTGCAAGAGTAGGGTGGCGAGGGAGAAGGTGACGAACCTAGGAAGGTAGGGCAGAGTCTATGATCAAATGTTTTTTGGGAGGGAGACAAAACAAGAACGAATCTTTGTTGGTAGTAAGCGGGAGGATCCTAGAGGTCGAAAGGATGTCTTGGCTGATCTGCCTTTGGTAGTTGATGTCTCTAGGCTTGTGGAAAAATATGTTGAGGCTTTATGCCACACTACCATAATTTGCAGTCATTGGAAAGAGTAGATCGATGTGGCAGATCAAGATCTGGGCTAAGAATACCTAGAGCGGGGTCTCGATGGTAATCTCCCTATCGAAACAATTTTTCATTATTGACTTTGTTAACGAGCATGATAGGGACAAGGTTTTAGAAATCGCTCCATGGAAATTTGAGGGAGACTTTGTTTATGTTCAGAAGAGGTGCCCTAATTTTAACCCCAAAGACTCTATACCAAAGAACAATCCCCTGTACAAATATTGGTCAGGAGAGTGCTTATCCAGATCAGTCAGAACATGGGGAATGCCTTGGACCTTGACATGGGGAAAGGAGAGTGAGTTTTCTTTGCTAGGATCCTTATGATTGTGATCAAGAATGTTCCCTCTCAGATTTGCCTTAAATTTGCGGTAGGAGATTGGTGGCAAGATGTAAAAATTGAAGATCCCAAGTTCTTTTTCTTAAGATGCCATAGTAGGTCTCACGGTGTTATAGATTGTCCCGTCTTGCGTACCAGGAGGTGGCAGCCCAAGCCAATCAATGAAGATAGGAATCCAACTCCATATCCTCCAAAATCTGACCATGATGAGCATTTGGCAATCATTCCCTTCCATCCGATTTTGGGGCATAAATCTCTCTAGGCAAAGGATTTTGTTTCATCTAAGGGTTCAAAGGATGCTATTGTGCTCCCCACCCCGATGAAGGTGAAAGGTATTAATTTGACCTCTGATGAATCTATTTTGCTCGCTAAAAAGATGACTTGCAAGGCGGAGAATCAGGGCCTTATCCCAGGATCTCAGGCTGGTGGATCAATTTCTTTTTGTCATCAATCAGAGGATGAATTGTGGTTAGATGAAGAGTTTGTAGATCTGGATGGAGTGGGAATTATGGATCAACACTGCATTAGCCAGATGACTGCCAAGACTTTGCCAAAAAATGCAGGTTCTAGGAAACTGAAAGGAAGAAAACTAAATTCACTAAAAAAGAGTGGAAGAAGCAATCAAAAAAGGTCTTGCCAACATCAAAGAATATATGCTTAGATCCAAGGGAGTTAATTCCTCCCTTGGAGGATAATGAAGATTGCCTCCTAGAACATTAGGGGTTTAAACGCCCCTAACAAATGGCACTTGACCAAGCACCAATTGGACAAGATGTTGGTCGACATGGTGATTTTGCAAGAAACAAAGCTCAACCCTTAAGAAGCTGACTCCTTTGTGAGACATTGTAGAAGTTGGATGGGTACTTTTGTTTACCTGTAGGGAAGTGCATGTGGCTTGGGAATCCTTTGGAACGAGGCAAATGTCCTTGCTAAAGACTTCATCTGAAATCATCATTGGATCATGTGCAAGGTCAAACATTTCCCCTCTAATCCTTCCTTTTATCTTATTAATGTTTATGGCCCCACCAAATCTGAGGAGAAAAGAAGGTTATGGGTCGAGTTATCTAAGATCTTAGACTCGGTCAAATAGGAAAGAGTTGTATTGGGTGGTGACTTCAACACGATTCTCAATTTGAGAGAGAAGAGTGGGTGTCTATGAAGGGAAAACAACGTCATGCGAGACTTTAGGCATTTTGTGGACTCCAATGTGTTGGCATATGTGTAACCAAGGGAAGGGATTTTTACCTAGAATAATAGAAAGGCGAGATTTACAAATATCGCAGAGCATTTAGACAGGTTCCTGATTTTCGATAAATGGACTCATTTGCAATTCGGGTTTGATTTCTTCATCCTTCCCATCTCTCTTGGACCACTTCCTGATTTCCTTAGACATCATGATGGCTAATAAACCAAAGAAAAGCTATTTCAAGTTTGAAAGAATGTGGCTTAGATGCTCAGAGTTGCTGGAGCTTTTGGAAAATTGGTGGAAGATGGGCCCTAAAGTGCACGGAACCAAAAGTTATATTTTCTGCAAAAGCTTTCCATGGTCAAAAACAAGTTGAAAGAGTGGAACATTTCTACCTTTAAGAACACTTTTAGAAAAAAGCCAAGATTGAGGATGAGCTGGCCACCCTAAATCAAAAGGTCATCCGAGACAGAATGTTTGCAGATGACTTCCACAAAGAGAAATCCCTACTCGCAAAACAGGTGGAATTGCTGGCCAGAGAGGAAGAATTTCGGAAGGCAAAAGCATAGGAATCTTGGCTAGATGCAAGAGATGGCAACTCAAAATATTTTGACAATTATGTCAAGTCTAGAAGACTATTCAATAGAATTAGCTCTATCATGGATGACACAAATAATATTTACATGGAGGTGGTAGACATAGAGAATGTATATATCTCTTTCTTTTCGGAGCTGTTACACCCCAAAGGTGGCTTAGATAGGTTGGACTGTGAAAAATCTTTGAATTGCATCCCTTCGATTATCTCTGTGGAAGACAACAGGTTGTTGGAGGCTCCCGTTACTCTGGAAGACGTAAAAAATGCCACTTTTGGCCTACATCCAGACTAGGCTCTGGGTCTGGATGGTTCCTAACCCTTTTTTATTAAAAATGCTAGTCCTTCTTGGGCAATGATATCTGGGAGGTGGTGGAGGAATTCAGAAAAAAAAATTAGTTCGTCAAAGAAATGAACAACACTGTGCTTACCTTAATTCCCAAGAAGCTAGATTATATTTCCTTCGCAGAATTCAGGCCCATTTCTCTCTGTAATACAATCTATAAAATCATCTCCAAAGTCATGGCGAACAGGCTTAAGTTGCTTCTAGACAAGTTGATGTCTCCATACCAGAATGGATTTACCTCGGGAAGGGACATCATGGACAATATTATATTGGCTAATGAGGTAATTCATTCCATATTGTCCCAGAAACTTCAAAGCATACTCATCAAACTAGATGTTAGCAAATCCTACAATTGGTTAGTTGGAGATTTTTGATGCTTGTTTTGGAGAGGTTTGGTTTTAGTCAGTCATGGAGGGATTGTATCTTTCGATACATTTCCACGGTCAAATTCTCTGTGTTGGTTAATGGTTTACAATGTGGCTTCTTCTCTTCCTCAAGAAGTTTATGTCAGGGTGACCCTTTATCCCCTTTTCTCTTTGTCTTGATGGTGAAGACTTTGGGGGGTCTTATTCACATGCGTCATCAATGAGGGATGTGGAATGGTGTGCAAGCTACCAGAGGCATCCATGCGCTCACACACATTCAGTTCACCGATGATAGCTTGTTGTTTGAGGATGCAAACCTGAGGGAAGCTGAGGCAATCAAGGACACCATTGATCAGTATGGGGCCTGCTCGGGTCAGAGGATTAACACAAAAAACTAAAATTTTATTTTTTAATATCAAGAAAGTATGGCAAAGAAGAATTGCGAATGTCCTCGACTATTCGGTGGATACGATTCCTTCCAAATACCTTGGCACTCCAATCTTTGGTGGTGTGACCAGATCGTCCCTTTGGACTGAGTGCATCGATAGTTGCAGGGTTAAAGCTTCCGTTTGGAAAGGGGAGTGGCTTTCCCTTGCAGGCCGACTCACCATGCTTAGAGTTATTCTCAATGCCATACCCATATATGTCATGGCCAACTTACAACTTCGTAACAAAGTACGGCTCTGATTGAAGGAATTAATAAAAATTGTTTAGAACAGATCCAATGATAAGCAGCAAATTCCCTTGATTTGATTGGAGGAGGTTTGCAAGGAAACATGTGTTGGGGGCATTGGAATCAGAAATATCAAAGCCCAAAATAAGGCCCTCAGGCCAAGTTGGTCTGGAAAACGTTCACTAAGGCCGAGCTCCCTTCGTGTAAGGTCATGCAGCACAAGTATCTTGATAGTTCGGATCCTAGTTGAATCCTTACGATCGCCAATTCTCAGGGTGGCTTGGCCATTTGGCATTTCATGTGGGAGTCCTGATCACTGAACTTAAGAGTATCAACAATGGCAAAACCGTTGACTTTTGGGTGGATTCCTTCGAAGGTATGCTGGGTAATATTCCAGAGCTGAGGGAGATCCGCAAAGCTCTCACTATTTGTCTGGGGTCCAAAGTGAATGTGATTACCTATTGAGTAGGATGGTGAATGGGAAGGTACTAAAGGAGTGGATTGATGTTTCTGATTTGGAGGTTAGTGTAGAAACAAAAAGTCCATTTAAAGCTGAATTAAGTGCTCGTAGAATCAAGCCCAACAAGGATGAGGATGAAATACTATGGTGCGGCACCAAATCGAGAAAGTACTCGGTCAAAATTGGCTACATCATTCAGTGGAGAGAATTTGCTTCGAAGGGGTGGAGGACGGATTTGTGTTGGAGAAGGACTGTGCTCCCCAAAGAGGGCGCTTTCATATGGATGACACTGCATAGTAAGATCCTTACTAGAGACCGCCTTCAAAAGCTGGGATTCGTGGGCCCCAATTGGTGCATTCTATGTAATAGTAGTGAGGAATATTGCTCACACCTTCTCAAGTGTCCTCTCCTGGTATAGCCCAAGACCAAACAACTTGGTGTGACTCATTTTAGCATGGCCTAAGTACCACAAGAATGAACTATGGGCTGGCATATGGATAATGACCCCGTTCTTGCTGGTCTGACACCTCTAGAAGGAATGAAATAGATGCATCTTTCGAGGTGAGGATTTATATGTGGAAGCAGTTTGCACTAAGCTAGGCCTCAACATCAAAGAAACCTTGAATAGTAAAGTGGGGAATAATAAGAGATCTGTTTACTCCTGGCAGGATGATGAAATTGTAAGGCTTGGCCAGGGCTTAGAGTGCCTAGGCTTGTGGGGTCTAGGATTTCCATGAAGGATAAGAGAAGGAAGGCTCGTTGGCTAGCTCCTCCTAGTGGCTGCTTGAAGCTAAATTTTGATGGGGTGGCAAAAGGTAACCCTGGTCAAGCAAGGTTTGGTTGTCTCCTCATAGATGATTGGGGCAAGGTGGTGTGGGCCCTAGCTGGCTTGCTGGGGATTGATACACACAATAGTGTGGAACTGACTACTTTGGTAAAGGGTCTGGCAGAATGTTTAAAGCATAATGAATGTTCTATCAACATTGAAGGTGATTCGATGTTGTGTGTGAATGCCATTTGACACAACTATACCCTGAATAGGAAACTTATGAAGCTAGTCAAAGCTATGTCTGATCTTCTGAAGGAGATGGACCTTACAATTTCACATGTATATAGAGAAGTCAATGCTGGTGTTGACGCCTTAGCCAATATCGGTGTTCCTCTGTCTGACACGGAGGTCATTTCGATTGATTTTAATTGTTGTGAAAGTCTCCATCATATCATTTTGAAAGAGTCGAGCCATTGCGCCGATGGATGTGAGTGATTGGATAATTTTTGGCGTTGCCAGTTGCTTTTAGGGGAAGCGTATGCTTTCCCTTCTCTGCACAGTCCTTGGATGGTGTACATTAGATTGGGATGTGCTCTTTGGACTAAGATCATGCCACGTGGTGTGGTTTGTTTTTCATTGTTTCCTTTTGGGATCTTATGGCCTCAGCTTTGCTGTTGTGTACATTCTTTATTTGGGAGCCGAGTAGGATACACAACATGATGTATATTACGCAGCTGTAGGATTCCTGGCGGGAACCTAGCTGAAGCTTTGTAATGTTTTTTCATTTAATGTAATGGGAGTTGCCCCCTGGGAGCGCTTACCCAAAAAAAAAGAGTTGAGCTTATTTTTTATAAAAAAATAATATGAAATGTATTTAATAGAATGAATAAATAATAAAATATTTTAATAATTTTTTTTATAATATTTTTGAGTAAGCGTAAAACTATGATGGATCCAACAGTAACAAAGGCAAAGGAAATTTTTGTATAGATACGTGCTAACATGTCACAACTCATTTTTTTGAATTTTGAATTTGAAAACTAAATGAGATAAATATAGTTTCATTTAAAAACAAAATAATAAACAAGTTTAAATGACAAATGGTGTAAGGACACTTCTAGAAAAGGGCAATAAATAAGGAACCTTCCATTCCATCCTCAAGTCAAGACTCCAATTTATCAGATGAATCCATTTTCTCCTAAAATTTATTACCATTGGAAAATTTGGGAACATATTTATGAATTATAAGAGTCCTTTTTCGACAAAAATTAAATAGCAATCTTGAAAATAGAGAGGAGCATTTAAGATGAAGACTTGATTGAAGACTTGGAGTTTCATCCATGAGGGTCAAGTTTTTCTATAAATTGCATGGATTTTTGAGGAAGAGGGACACCTATCTTTGGTTTTGGAGTGTTGGAGTAATCAGTAAGAGCACTCCTCTCCTCAGTTTTTATTCTTTTCTTTTGAAAATTTTCATTATTAAGATAATTTGTTATCATTTACTGGTTAAATTGCATAATTCAATTAGTCTAGATTTATGTCAAAGAGGTTTCCTTTCCTTGAAAATTAGATTTCCTAAATCTTATTTTGCGCTGCATTGTTTTGACAATTTAAAAAAAAAAAACCCTTTCCGTTTGTTTGGATGAATGTCCATACTCTACTCCAATTCAGATTTCTTTTACTTGACTTTATTCATTATAATGCATTGCTTGAGGGACTCTATCAAATAGATCACTCGCTCTATCTATTATCCCTCGTTTCGCATACATGTCTTCTGCATTCCAGCCATTTTAGGTGTTTGTGTTTCCCATTGAGCTTCACTTGTTTCTGAGTTGTTACAAGAAACAATGATTAATATTAGGTGCTCCAATTGATAACATTAACAAAGTATAAAGTATTATAATCATTTTTTTTTCTATTTGTCGCATGTCTTAATTAACACTCTTGCCTTGCATAGAAAGATCTGAGCCAATTAAACTACTAAATTGCCTTGTGCAATAGCCCCTCAAAGTGATTGCATGAAATAGAGCATGATAAGCCTCATCTATTTCTGGTATAAGTGTAGAGGCATATGATGCATCTACTTTTGAATTTAGATGGACTTCATTAGTTATATTTTGAATAATCCATACCCTATTCCCATGCACCCAGGCAGGGCAGGCGTTAGCCATGGTTGAGGGGTCTGGATTTAACCTCGCCAGTTGCATTTGTTTAAAATTTTCTAAGGCCTCTTCAATAAAGCCCATTAAGAACACCCTGCTGTCATGGCATCCCCCGAGATCACATTTACTTGAGTCATTTTTATCAAACAGCTCACTTGCCTTTCCTGTGTTCCCCCATCGCATATATGTCTACCAGATAGTTTCCAACTGTTCTGCTTTGACGGATGACCATGCCCTATTCGAAAGTCCCCATTTTGGCATCCGCAGGAAGGGTGCTGACCAAAGTCGTGGAAATTGACTTTAAGCCTGCCAATTTCATTTGCTTGAAAGTTTCTAAAGCCTTACCAACAAATCCATTTTGTGCATATCCTGCCATCATGGCCTTCCATGGGATCACATTTCTTTGGGTCATTTTGTCAAATAGTTTTCATGACTTGTCTGTGCTTCCACATTTTGAATACATGTCTACCCAGTAGCTTGCAACTACAACATCTAATGAAATTTGTCTTCTTTTATTCTTTGATGTATCTCCATACCCTGTTCGAGGTAGAAAATAACACACAGTTCTAGGTGTTCCAAATCACTGAATGAAGCTGGTTAAATATGAAGAAAATGTTTGTCACAGGACATTCAACTGCATGGGAATCTTAAATTTATCAAGTCCCATCAGGCTAGGCTCAAACAAATGATTTATAAAATTTATTTTCATTAGTTTCTTTTTCAAATCAGTTGCAGAGGAAACAAGTCACATAGTTCTGTATATGTTCTATGATGAGTGTTTAAGAACTCACCAAATAAATGACCAACTAAATCTCAGTATCTGAAATTTGGGTTGTGTTAATTAATTTCAAACTAAGACATCTTGAATAGATTATGCATCTAAATAATACCACTATATATATTTTATAGTTGATGGTCTTTATAACTAAAGAATACAAACTACCAAGAGTGCATCGCGAAAGGAATTGCCTCTAAATAATATAACTGTATTTAAATTTCATAAAGATGAGTAAACTCAAGAGAGTTTGGATCCTAAATTTGGTCTTTAAAATAGCATTGTATAGAGTCTTCAGAATATATAAAACTCAAATACAAATAACTAACCTAAATAAGGATAGTGTATAGAATGAAAGTATATTTACTAGTAGTATGAATTTTTAGAAAGATACAAAACACACAATTTAAGATTTAAACCTCTCATAATAGATGAACCTAACACCCTAGCAAAGGATATCTCCTTAGAAAACATGTTAGAATTTGTAAAAGAATCCTTCAAAGTAGAAATACATATTAAAATAATTATAATCCACAAAGCAACATAATTAAAGGATAGCCCATTAACCTAGAAAATTTAAACAAAATAACAAAAATAATAACGACAACAAAATGAAAGTAAACAAGATTAAATGTCTATCTCAATGTCCACATGAATGCATATGTTGTAGATTGAAGATAATAATAATAAAGTATAAGAAAAATGAATTGCAAAGGGTAAGATTATACATGGCAAATATACGAATAAATATATGCAATAATACAACAACAGAGAGTTATGATGCCAAATAAGAGATACAAGGGTAGCTTATATACAAAGAATTTTGAGAAACAACTATACAAGACAAATCCATAAAGAATAGATCTTTTAACATAAGATTATACTTATATATGATATAGAGATAGGGATTTATATTGAAGAGTTGTTACCTTGACAATGGTGGTGGATTATTATGTTACCTAAGCTTCTTGGTCCACCTTAATATTCTAATTGGTTTTTCTTACTATGATTAAGATTAGGTATCATGTTAGATCTCACACTTAAACCTTGACAGGGTCAAGAAATTGTATCTCAAATTGACACGACGTATGTATGCATTCACACATATATGGTATGAGGGACATATATGCACATCTTTTATATTATGAGTCTCATCAAAAGTGCTTGAATCAAGTATATGGTGATTTCAATTTCATATCATATCTTAGATTATGTGAATTTCTAATGATCAAATAGGGGTATTATTGGTTTAAGAATGACTGGGTACAAATGCTTGGAATTGTGATAAAATAAAAAGGGTTTATTGAAATTGTATATGTTGATTTAGTAGTTGAACTAGATTATCAAAGATTATTTAAATTTGACCTAGAATAAATTTTACAAGATCTGTTCTATTTATGAGTTGATATAAGTATCTTTCTAGTCATATGTTTATGAAATTGATTAAGTTTATTTTCTAGTTCTATTCATTATGATAGAGCATCTTTTATCTGCATTGTGATTAAAATAATATTTCCCTTTATCAACTATTATTATGCAAGTTTTTCCTTTGTCATTAGATAGGTAAACCTTGTAAATAAACGTCCAAACTCAAACATTCGCAGTGTTTGGTATTTACGGTACCTCTGGGTCACATTTATGGGTAATGCCGTCGCGTTGAACCAAGTACCTCGCGCCTAACATAGCTACAACAACGACGTCTGGGCACCGTCCCTCTAAATTGTTGGGGAGTAATAAGGAACATGTCTAAGTTAAATCCGTAGAAAGGGAAAATCTCCTCAGATACCTCACTAAAAAGATTAATTAAAAAGAAAGGGTGAGTCTATCGAAAATAGTTGTAGGACGATTACCACGATAGTAAACCCCTTTTTAACTATCAAGGGAAAACCTCGTCAGATAAATATGTGTACTAGGTGAACTATCCTCACATTAAAACTGAAACGTCAAACACTCCTGGGAGCCGGGTGTTTGCAAACTAGTTTCTTAGGAATTCTGTCACTGTATCACTTGAGTGAGTGGGTAGTCGGTGAAGAACTGTGTACCACCCATAGTTATATAAAACATAGTGCAAGATAGAACTACATGTTCGCATTCGTCATGTAGATCGCATCCGAAGAGGGCCTTGATCCTGTGGATATAGGGTATGTAGGCAGTCTGGACGGCGAAGGATGCCCCCAGTACTCAGGTCCCTCGGATATAGTATACTCTTTTATAATCAACTTCGTAATCTCGATCCCTAGTTAAAGGTTATCTAGGTAGTTTAAGAACTCTCCTAGTACTCAGAAGAATCCCCGGGGTGGATTACTTGTACCCAACTTTGCCATAAATTGAGGTGAGTACAAGTTGATGTTATGTGTTCCCTGGTTGACATCCTCAGTACATTCTCTAAAAAGTTTAAAATGCGCTTTGAAATATGAGATTTTAACTAAATTATTTTGAAATTATTCAAAAAATTAGTAGTCCAAAAACTATATTTAATTACCCATAACCTTTATTACTATATCTTTTTTCAAATTTTTATAGGTAAGTCCTTAATTTGTTACAAAAAATACATTGCCACTTAAGAGTGTTGTTTGGCTCATTAAGATCCTCCATTCACCTTTTTAAAATAATTTTAAATAAAAATTAAATTTAAATTTTGTAAATTTGAAAGATTAAATATCAATCTTATTAGAATAATTTAAATAAATAATGTTCTAAAGAGTTTAAATTAACTACTCTGTTAACATTAAATGGATGAAAGTTAATAAGTATTATAAATAAAAAATTAATAAATTTTAACTCAAAAGTATTTTAATATAATATATACACCTTCATACTACTACTTCAATTTGTAGAGCCTCTAAAACCTTCTTTAAGTACACTCTTTGAATAAAGTTTTTATAGAGAAAATTATTGGACAAATATCATCATTTTACCTCAATGTATTAGTCCATAATTAACATTGTTTTGTATTCAAATGAATAACAAAAAACCTAGATGTTTCCTATCTACCTCAAGCAATTATCAATAGCTCAACTAATGCAACAAGTTAAAGTTGAAAGAAAATATGCTAGCCAAGATTAATCAGATTCAATGTCCTATTAATCATGGGTGCATTTGCAGCTTTCCTAAAACAATCCAACAATGCTAACAATCCAATATTAAAAAGTTATATACCTTATAGATACATATGTAAGCCTAAGAGTTCTAAATGCTATATCAAAAACAAGTTTTTAGAAAAATTGTTTTGTACCACGTCTTTCATAAAACATCTAAATTTAGATAATAATTGAAAAAAAATGTTAAACAATTGGAAATCATGATTAGATTATCATATACAACTAAAATTATAACTCAAAATTTTGTAAGAAGATACAAAATAATTTATCTATGTTTTTAATTGTTTATAATATATTGTTATGGATTTGACATGTCTCCATATTACACAAATATTGAGATGAATTTATATGAATAATTATTCCAAGCACAAAAGTATAAATAAACAATGAACTATAAAATTTAGAAGGTGTGGTTTTGAGAAAGACATAAGGAAAAGACAAATTCATATTTTTCTTTTCTTCTTGAAAATTATTTCAAGTGAGTTTAAATTGTTAAATATTCTTTTGTTATTATGCAAACCTCAATTAAATTAGTAATATGGATAATGTCAATGCATGATACAACCAAAAAACAAGATGAAAGTCAAGTTCAACTACCTATGTTAGAGAAGCTAGAAACAAGAACGCAATGTAGTTACTTATTTAGTGTAGATGCATATGGTTATATGGTTGTAGTATGAGATGATCTTGTCTTGTTTTCTATAATTAATTTGCCATTGTAGTCTTCAAATCTACTGAAATTCTTTTTTTTTTAAAATTTAATTTGTGTGGAGAGATAAAAAAGTGTTATATTTGCTTTAGTCTCACCATGTCTATATAAAAATAGAGCACATCACGAAAATACAAGATAAACTATTAAATCTGTAAATAAAATTAATGTCAAGAAATTTACCCTTAAAAAAAAAGAGGAAAAAGAAAAAGAAATTTACCCTTGCTTACATTGTAAAAAACAATTTATACATAGATACAAATTTGTTATGAAAAATTATTAAGAAAATTTAATAATTCAATTATCTTAAATAAAAAGAAAAATATTAAAAAAAATCTTTATTTAGACTTTAAGGAATGTCAATCCAAATGATCTTATTATTACCCAAATGTATAGAAATTTTTTTTTTTAAAATTAAAAAAAAATTATTAATTAATTTAAATTATTTATAATAATAAAAAATCTGAATTGGATGAATACAATAGTACACTACTTAACTGCAGGCACTAAAAGCCTTATTTATTTAAAAGAAGAAAAATACGAGTTAGGCATGAGTTCAGCCAAAGCGAATCCAGTGGGCCTGGCTGGGAACACCTCCATTAACAATGGTGAGCAGATAAAACCCTGAAGGAGCCGCCACAGGGCTTGGCGGAGCCGTTAAAAGCACCCAATAAAATTTCATTCCTTCACTTTTCTCTTCTTTAACTAGCGGCGTGGCTGCTGCCAGCGACAACATTCTCTGATTCATCGACCACGAGTGAGATGTGAAGGGAGGAGAGTAGACATAAAAACGAACGTCCGAGCTTAATTTCCCCGAGAGAGTAAAATTCACAAGAAATTCAGATCCATATTGAATGTCAGCCCACGGCTTAACATATGTAATGTTGGGCCTCTCCCGGTCGTACTTCGGGTCAAGATAATAAGGAACGTAGGCTTCCACCCGCAGCTCAGTTTTGGAATACACATCGTCTGTGAAAGTGTAATTATCGTTGGGGTTACTTCCGGCCACCAGGATGCGCCCGTCGGGAAGAACATTTGCAGTGGAATGGTACATTCGAGGAATGGTGGAAGGAGCCAGCACGGTGAACCGATCTCCCGCTGCTTTTTCCGGCCGGTAGAGCCACGGGTTCAACACTGGCAATCTCGCATCTTGCCAACCGGCAGATCCGTTTCGGGCACCGTTGATTAAGAGGATTTCGCCGGTGGGAAGAATGAGCATGTCGTTCATCACCCTGGGGCCGGGCATGTCCTCCATTTCCCACACTGGATTTTCAGATGTGATCTCCATTCTCCCGCAGCTCTTGAGCGCCTCCACGAATATCTGGTTAAATGTGGCTTTTTTGTAGGATCCCACGGGTGCTCCTCCGCAGATCATGATCTCCACTCTTTTAAAATCGTTGGAGAAGTCGAGCGGGAGCATAACGGATGATCCGGTGCTCGGGTAACTCCGTGCGCCGCCGCCGCGCAAGGTGGGAAAAGTCCGGACGATCTTGTGGTTCTTGTAGTCGAAGAGAATGGAGTCGGTGTTGGCGAAGATGAAGAGGTTTCCGTCCGAGGAGAGATGTAGAAACGGATACAAATTGTTCTGCTCGATATCGTCGGTTAGGGTTAATTTCAGAAAAGGGAGATCGAAAAGCCCCTCGCCTTCACGCTTTGGTACAAATTCATAATTGAATTGCCTATCGGTTCCTCCGACGACGATGATCCGGTTGTCGGGCAAGATTTGGTCGGAAGCATACCATCTAGGGCCACGCAGCTTCTCTGTGACGGACTCCACCCAGTCACAGTTACCGTCCGAACAGGTAGTGTAGTAGCGGACATTGTATGCCCCCGCCGGTCCCCAGCCGCCGGTTTGGACGAGCGTGCCGTTGCTAGACAAAGCACCGGAAGAGCACCACGTGTCGGTCAGAATATGCAGAGGCCTCACCTTGTTGGTGGCAATATCGTATTCGATAGAGTGCGCCCAGCAATCCGAATAGAGTGGAAGAGGCGGTCTTACATTATTGCAGGGAGGGCTGGTTCTGGTGATGTTGGAACCGTGATTCGGTCTGTCGAACATTATGACTTTGTTATTGTTCATCACAATGGTGTGCATTGCAGCAATTCCGGCGTTCTCCAACAGTAGCTCCCATCTGCCTTGCAGATTTCCTTCCTTGAGTCCCCAACATGACGATATTATAACCAGGAAAACTGCAATGACCTTGACCATGGCCAACAGCTTACCCGGGTCCTGCATTTTTCTCAGGTGGATTAGAAAAGGCAGCTTCGGTTAAGGATTGGCCAAAGCACAAGGCAATTGATCTGAAGTGGTTTGGTTGCAGAACGATAGGAAACTTTGGTAGAGGCAGTAGGGAATGGAACCCTTTTATAAAAGGGTGGGTAGCAGTTTGGGATGGAGCACTTAGATTCATGTCACAATGTGTCGAAAATTGAAACTATTTGTAATTCCAATTCCCAGCTGGTAAATGCGTGAAGTGAACGGGTTGAGGAGAAGGAAAAATCATAAATAAGTAAAATGATGTGAATCTTAGCTGTATAGTTTAGTAAATCTATATCTACTGAGTAGTTGTTGATAAGAACTCATATTGGAAATTAACCCTTAAAACTGTGCTTTGCAAGTTGAACCGGTTTATCACTTAGGCTCCAGAGCGAACTAGATATCTGGTCCGGGGCTCAGCGAGGAGAGAAAACTAGCTTAACCAAACTAGCTTAACCAGCGAGATCTAGGATAGTGAAAGTTAGAGCTCATAGTTGAACGGGTGCTAACTACTGTGCCCCTGCCGGAGGAGATAACGAACTGCCGTCCAGTCTGATATGGCTTAAAAATATGTCTTGGAATTAGCATATAAACTATTTCAACCAAAGTTAGAATTACAGATTTTCCTCTCTTATGAACACAAACTTTCTGTTCTTCATAAGAAAGGGATCTGTTCAATGATATATATTGATTGTAAACTATGATATAATTAATCATCAAAATCTATATCAGATATTTTGAGGTTATTTTTAAACATCATCATTTTAATAGTCAAAGGTTAATTTTGATCAATAAAAATAGGATAAATATTTACCACTTTTATTGTTGTGGACGAGGTGTAATATGGATATTGTTCAAATAGAATGTGCATACTTTGATGCAATTGAAAGGGAATATGGTAGTTTTTGTACCCAAATTCTGAATCTTCATTTGACGATGATAGTAATTGTTTTTTTGGCGTCGTGTTGTGTGAATATTACTTGTTGCTTTGCCTTTTCCTATTGGATTCTCATCTCAGGATTAAACAGACATTGGTGTGAAGCTTTACGTTCAGTAGTTTCTTAAATCTGGATTGGTGTGAAGCTGCCATCCTCGCCATTGAGAGGTGTCCCACTGCCAGCTATGCAGGGGAAAACCTTTAGGAAAAAATGTATTTATATATTTCAGAGAGAGAGAGATTCTAATAATGTGGTCCTAATAACCTCCAACACATAAGATAAATATACTAATTTCATTTTTATTTATTTTGGAAATAATTTATTTTGGTGAAGATACTAATTTCATTTTTATTTATTTTGGAAATAATATATTTTGGTGGGATATTGGGAATTATAAATTTCTTACCTTGGTAAATATTGACTTTGATGATTTGGAAATAATATATTTTGATGGGAGTATAGTAACTTTTTAAACTAGTTCTATTAGCAATATCATTTTTAGGGATGAATCTTCATTTCATGAATTGTCATACATTTATATTTTTTAATTTTCAAAACTATCATAAAGATTTTATTTTATTTTATTTATGTATTAAATAATTCAATGATGAAAGAGTCAATAGTAATTTTATATTTATCTATATTTTAAAATATTAAATAATTAAAAATAACTTTCATTTATAACTTAAAACACTTAAAACTAGTTAATCTATTTATTTATATTCAAATTTTTAACTTATATTTTAAGTATCATTCATTTAGAAATTTTACTAAGGGACACACATTTATAGAAATTTTCCTTAAAGTTAGTCTGGGCTAATTTGATAAAATACATCCACATAAGCACAATCAATCTAGACTAGTTAATTATGATGGTTGAGACTAGTATTATTTGTTTAAGAAATTAAATGAGGGAATGCAAATAGAAACAAAGTTATTTAGCTCAATAACAAAAGCATACCCAAAGACTTATTATACACTAAATCTAATATTTCTCAGAATCAAGAATAGGTAATGACAGGCTATTATTCACCTCCAATTTAGAATATTCTATTTTGACCATGCAAGGATGAATCAAGAGATAAGGGTCGGGTGCTGTAAACTTGTACTATAGGATTTACATACTTTTTTACTTCACTTTGTCTAATGTGTCTTAATTTTTTGTACATCTTTTAATATTTATGGGCTAATAACATTTATAAACATCTTGGTAGGGCTATTGATATGTCAAAAGAGTGTGTGTTCTCCTAAGTCAATCCATAGAATGTGTATCAATGATCGAAAACAATTCTCTTCACTCATGCACATGTTCCTAGAATGTTTGTGTAGATGGGTGTCAACAAAAGAGTATGTCATTTTTAGGTCTAAATGGGCCATGAAAATCAACATTTTTAAAAAAATTCCACTTGTTCTGTATTATAGGAAGCAAACTGTTAAGAATTTGAAGATAATGTAAACTAACCATTTGTGAGAAAATTTTTGTCTCATTTCTAAAATATTTGTTAATAAAATATTTCTTATACTTTATAATAATTTTAATGAGTAATATTTCCCTAACATAAATTAAGCTGGAAATAAAATCTTTTCACAATTTATTAAATATAAATCATTAACATTGATATCTATGTACACTTTTTTAAATTTTTTTTGTTACATATTTATTAATTATTAGTTTTTAAATAAGAATAATTATAATTTAGGCACATATTTCCCAGTAATGCATCTCTTTTCATATATAAGTAAATTAATGTTATTTGTTTTGTTTAAAGGGCATCAATATGGAGCGTAGTCTTATTTTTTGAATTATTTTCCATTGTTTTTTATTTTTCCATGTGTTGAACATAGTTCTTTATTTTTTTAATAAATCTATGTTGATTAGAAAACACAAAATTAATATAAAAATTAAATAAAACATACTAAGATCTATATTTTTAGAAATCTTACTTTGAGGGCTACATTCTTGCAAAATTTTGTGTCATGATGCATTTGTTTGATCATGAAAAATGTCATTTGAATCACTAGTTTTTGTCTAATGAAATCCTAAAATATGGTTTGGAGGGAATTGATTCCCACATAGGTGTGACATAAGTACCTTTGATTGAAGGTAATGTTACATCTATAAATACCTACCATTCCAAGCACTCAAACAATATTTTATTTTTGAGCATATTCAAAGAACATGATGATAAAAAATGTTATCCCACAATCCTAGAGAAGGGATTCAAGATCTAGACTCGGGGATGTATGCCAATCCAAACTAATGAGGCAAAAATCATGATTAGATTATGGGAAATTAGGGGCCAATTAATAGGACTGAGCAACTCGTTTGCACTTCTAAGTTTGCAATCTAAGGAGGGTGATATTAGAGGTCTAATGTAGGATAAATAATGATGAATGACAATAAAAAATGCCTTTAGAAAATCCATATCCTATGCATAAAAACACATTGAGTATTTGTCACTAAGCATTTAGTATATATTGGATCACTATTATACAGACCCAAACAGCCTCTTTTATAAATAAAATAGACTACATTTAGTATATATTGTGTCACATAGTATGGGTGAGGGAAACACTTGCACAGTGGATTTTCCACACCAAACAATTTATTTCTATGGATGCAACATGCTTGTGCACCTCTACCATGACTTAGGGCGATATGTGTGGTATGAGGGTTGAAGTTTGATGGCCTACACACCCCTACAAGTGTGGTAATTCTGAAAGCATATCCTCTACCTATCCAATAGGATAACCTATTGGTATCATGTGGGATATGCCATGAGTGCACATATACATGTTATGGAGGATTTGGTAGTTCAAAGATTTATTATTTTGGAGGCAGACCTTTGATCAACTACCTAGAATAGATGTCATCTAGCGATCTACAGAGATATGAGGGTATGGGCAGGGAGCATGTGCCAGCTAGCATAAATGCATAGAGACAAGTCATTTGTGTTGAACACACTAAAATACTAAGAGGGGGTGAATTAGTATCTAATCAAACTTCAAATCCTCCGAAGCAGATTAGAACTTAAGCATTACAACATCAACATAAAAATGAAAGATTAACACAATGCACATCAACACATAACACTAGATATACATGGAAAACCCAAGAAGAGAAAAACCATGGTGATGATTAACTCATAATATATGAAGCTCAAAATTACAGCTTTGTTTTAGGGCTACAACCCAAGGAAGCTACTACTCCCTGAAAACTTTGATTTAGGGTCACTCCCAAGGAAGCTACAACTCCCTGCAGGATTTGTTTTAGGGTCACTCCCAAGGAAACAACTACTCCCTAAACTGAGAACAAACTCATAAAATATTACAATATGACAATCCTTCTATTGCTTGAAAATTGACATTGAAGTCACACCTTTGATGATTGCAATTCTGCTTCTTTTGATGATTAGATCAATTAGGCATACTCTTCACTTCCCTCCTATCACAAAAATGTCTTCAAGATGAATCAGGTCATCCTCTAACACATCTTCTCTTTCTCCTTCAGTCAGACATCACAATGCATATGATTTTCATATTCTACTCTTCACCCTTTCATATTTTCATTTTCCACAATCATACCTCACCTAGACAAACTAAGTTTACAATATATACATGACATTACATTGATTTCATAATGAGTTGGCTAATACAACAAGGTTATTACATTTTACAAGTCAGCCAGAGATCACACAACATGAACCATGCATAGGGAAAGCTCTATCATAAACTACATGCTACTCCAGAAAGAAGCACATGCCTTGTGGATCCTAGTACATGCTTAGTTTGGTCCTAAACATCCTTCACAACATCATTCTTCAAGGAATATCATCCGCACATTACACAAATTTGAATTAGGTCACCCTTAAGCAAGAAAATATGAAGCTTGTAGAACAACAATCATTTCAACTTGGTGGTACTCATGAATGATTGAACATTGCTTGTTCTTCTTCCAAATGAGTTAGTAGAACCTTTATAACATCTCCAAATATTCCTTGAGCTCTGCAATGAAACAAGGTGGCACATACCTTCAACATTCTCCAGTCGGCAAGACAGAGGCATAGCCTGGCAAAATCATCATTCCAGACCACAACTAGTTCTAGAGAGAGAAGAAAAAGACCTTGTGGAGCAATTGGAGACAACACAAGAACATCGGGACCATCTTCCATTAGTCTATGTATGATTTCATGCCACACCAAGTTGACACACATGTCAACATATGTCCCGAGAATAGCTAGGAATCCAAAATTATCTATATCACAATTGTCATTTGAAAACTAAGCTTGAGGATCTCCAAAACACCTAAAATTCACATGGATGCACTCATACACTATTGTGGACATATTCTCAAAATCGTACAACCATATCTATAAATGTGAAGAAATGCAGAGCATTCCAAAGAATCTTCATCATCACTTAATTCTGCCAGAGCATAGATCAGAACTCTATCTTCCATAACTTTCACTGCAGAGAGATAAATGACCCAAAACTTTGGATTTAGCATCTTCACAACATTATTAACTTAAGTTCTAAACCACATGACCATATCTTATAATGTGGAGGAATGTGGAGCATTTACCAGGTAGTCTTTCACTCAATTCTTTGCATCAAAAATCTTCACCAACTTCTGGAGGCCAAAACCTTCATATATCAACACATACATCTTTAGGAACAATAGGAAGGATCATAAAACATACCACAGGTCATCAACAACCTATTTCTATCCTCAACATAGCTTAATGCATCATCATCCATCTTAGTGCTTCTAATTCCCATCTTAATGTGTCTTCTTAATGCTTCTTATTCCCATCTTAATATGACTTCATACTCAACTCTATATTGATTGAGGCATGACATCCAATCATTAACTTCAACAACCACACTGACCACATTACATTCAACATGATATCCAACTATGATATTTAGTTACGACATCATATCCAACATCGACATCATATCCAACATCAACAATGTATCAGATAGTCCAAATTGAGTGTTGACATCAATGACAACCACATCACAACCTTAGGTATCATATGTGCAACAATCTCCCCCTTTGGCATTGATGGAAACACATACCTGTAACACATTCTCCCCCTTTGACATCAAGGACAAAGGGAAACTACTTCTTCTCCTTGTGGAGTAAACTCTCCTCCTAGGGTGCACATTTTCTCTTTCTCTCACCCTTCTTCAAGGCTCCCTTTGTTAGTAACCACAACTATTTACTCCCCTTAAGAGGTGGCCATCATTAGTCTAGGAAAAAGATATAGCATGACCTCCCCCTGGATAGATACACCAATATGCATCTAGCAAAAAGGAGGGGCAATTACCCATAACCTCTTCTAGAGATCCTCAAAGGTGTCCTTTGTAAGAGCCTTTGTGAAAATATCTACAATTTGATCCTTTGTTGGAACATATTCCAACCTTACTTCCTTATTTGCAACCTTCTCTTTCAAAAAGTGACACTTGATTGCTATATGCTTGTTTCTAGAATGCATCATTGGATTCTTGGAAATATTGATAGCACTTGTATTATCACACAAAATAGGAATAGGCTTATCATACAGTACCTTGACATCCTTCAGGGTTTGTTTCATCCACAATACTTGTGTA
Organism: Cunninghamia lanceolata; assembly: GCA_027924645.1. Classification (NCBI taxonomy): domain Eukaryota; kingdom Viridiplantae; phylum Streptophyta; class Pinopsida; order Cupressales; family Cupressaceae; genus Cunninghamia; species Cunninghamia lanceolata. The sequence goes on from BSBN01001533.1 coordinate 12,591,061, forward strand.
CAACATGATTTTGCTGCAATATACTCTACCTCTATAGTTGATAATGACATTGAATCTTGCTAGATTGCTCTTCCATGAAACTAATCTGCTTCCTAAAAGGAAAGCATCGCCACTTATACTTTTTCTATCATCAACACAACCAACCCAAATAGCATCAGTGTAGGTACTTAGATCAAAGTCATTACCTCTAGGATACCATAAGCCATAATCTAGAGTTCCCTTCAAGTATCTGAATATTCTTTTCATTGCCTTCTCATGTGTTTGCTTGGCATTAGCTTGATATCTGACAACCACACATACTGCATGCATGATATCAGGTCTAGAAGTAGTCAAGTACAACAATCCTCCAATCATAGATTTATAGGAAGTTTGATCAACCTCTAGAGACTCATCATCCTTGGTCAAGTGACATCTAGTGACCATGGGAGTACTCACTAGTTTAGAGTCCTCCATACCAAATCTCTTCAACATATCTTTGACATACTTAGCTTGAAAAATGAAGATACCATCATCTAGCTGGGTAATTTGAAGTCCAAGGAAGAAAGACATCTCACCAATCATGGACATCTCAAACTCTTTTTGCATCTCCTTTGCAAACCTATTACACATATCATCACCTCCACCAAAGATGATGTCATCAACATACACTGCAACTATCAATATCATATCTCCTTCTTCCTTGATGTAAAGATTGCTATTTGTAGTACCTTTCTTGAAGCCTTTCTAAAGTAAGTACTTATCCAACCTAGCATACCAAGTTCTAGGTTCTTGCTTGAGACCATACAAAGCTTTCTTGAGTTTGCATACCATGTTTGGATCTTATGATATCTAAAAACCATCTAGTTTCTCAATGTAGACTTCCTCCTCTAGATCACCATTCAAAAATGTTGACTTGACATCCATTTGATAAACCTTAAAGTTCTTGTGAGCAGTAAGAGAAAGAAACATCTTGATTTCCTCCATCCTAGCTACCAGAGCATCGGTTTACTCAAAGTCAATGTCTTCAACTTGTGAATATCCTTTACACTCCAATCTTGCTTTGTTCCTCACAACTTCACTTTCTTCATTTAGCTTGTTCTGGAACACCCACTTTGTTTCTATAACATTCTTATTGGTTGGTCTGGGAACCAATTCCCATGTTTGATTCTTCTCGATCTAATTCAATTCTTCTTCCATTGCCTTTATCCATCCATCATCTTTGCTAGCATTAGCAAAGGATTTAGGCTCTACTTTTGATAATAAACACAAATTTACTTGCTCATGTGCCTTAGAAAACCTTCTCCTGGTCTACACACCTTCATTCTTATTTCTAATGATTTGATCTACTGAATGGTTTTTTTGAACATACTTTGCTAGAGTCTTAGGTATCTACTTTGATTCTTATTTTTTTCTTCTTTCTCTTCTTCTTCATCTTCAATGCATGGAAAGATATTAGATCTGAATTCCTTTGATTCTTGTGAGATATGATATAGGTCTTCAACTACTTTGACATTTGTTCTTTCAACCATCCTTCCCAATCTCTTATTGTAGCATCTATAGGCTTTGCTTCTGGTTGAGTAACCAAGAAAGATCCCTCATCACTTCTTGAATCAAACTTTACTAGGTCTTCTTCATCTCTTCTGATATAGAATTTGATGCCAAAGATCTTGAAGTATTTGATAGTAGGAGGTTTTCCATACCATAGCTCATAAGGGGTCTTAGTGCTGTTGACCCTTAGTTGCACTCTGTTAATTAGATAGACAACAATGTGAACTGCTTCCTTCCAGTACATGTCAGGTAGGTCTACATATTTCAATATTGCCCTAGCCATCTCTTGCACAATCCTATTCTTCCTTTCCACTACCCCATTTTGTTAAGGTGTCCTAGGAGCTGACAGATGTCTCCTAATATCACTATCTTCACAAAACTTATCAAATTTATTTGAAGTAAACTCACCTCCTCTATCAGACCTTAAACATTTGATCTTAATATCCATTTCATTCTCAACCATAGATTTGAAAACCTTAAACTTATCAAGTGCATCAGATTTTTCTCTTAAGAAAGTAACCCAAGTCATTCTAGAATAATCATTAATAAGTAACATGAAATACCTTTCACCTTGTTGACTCTTTACTCTTGTAGGACCACATAGGTCAGTATGAATCAACTCTAATGGCATTGAAGAAGATTACTCCTTGCTCTTGAAACTTTTTTTATCTACTTTCCCATTTGACATTCCTTGCACAATGTGTTTGCAAGCTTAGTTATCTTGGGCATGTCTCTCATAGCATGAATAGACCTGATCTTCACCATATTATCAAAGTTGATGTGTCCCATTCTCTTGTACCACAACCAACACTTATTGGATTGAGCCAATAAGCATGTTCTTCCATTTACCTCCTTCAGATGATAGATGTCACCATATGACTTGATGCCTTCAACAACTAGTTTTCCAGAACTTGCCTTCCTAATTTCACAACCTTTGGCATGAAAGGTAAGATTGTATCTTTTACTCTAAATTTGACTGACACTGAGAAGATTATGATTTAGCCCTTTGACATAGAGGACATCCCCAGTCCCGTTCTTTCCATCAATAGTTATAGCACCCTTTCCACAAATTTGTGTTGACTCATCACCACCAAACTTCACAGCTCCACCATTCCACTTCTCAAGACCGATAAAATTCTCCTTGTCACCAATCATATGAATAGAGTAAACACTATCAATTACCCAAGCCTTGGTTTCTTCTTTTGCATGAAAGGCAGTCCATACAACTATTGATCTATCATTATTTTGGTCAGCTTACAAGATATCAATCTTTACACATTTTTTAATATCATCCTTTTTATTACCAACATTCAAGGCCATGAAAAGTGTTTCATCATTTGAATCATCATGATTCTCATCTTCTGAAGAACAACTACTCTCTATGGAATATATAGGATTCTTTTGAACTCGTCTCTCTTGTTACTACCCCTTGATTCTTTAAAAGGACATTTAGAAGAAAAATGACCAATCTTTCCACAATTGAAACATTTGAGGGTAACTTACCTTTGTATTTGCCTATGCCTTTCTTTAAGGTTCTTATAAAGTTTGCTTCTACTTCTTCAAGTTCATCATCTTGGTCAGTTGCTTCATCTCCTGTCTTCTTACTTGCTTTGAATATAGTCTCCTTCTTTGTAATACCTTTGTTAAATTCTCTCATTTCAAAGGCTGTGAGAGAGCCAAACAATTTATCTACTATATATGTATCCAAAACTTGAGCCTCCTCAATAGTAGATACCTTATGATTGTAAGATTTGGGAAGAGTTCTCAATACCTTCTTCACAATTTTGTTTTCTTTCACCTCACCACCAAGACCTGTGATGCCATTAACTATTTCATCCACTCGAAGCATATAACTAGCAATGTCTTCATCTTCTGTCATCCTCAGGGTCTCAAATTTACTCTTAAAGATTTGCATCTTGGCTTGCTTCACTTTACTATCTCCTTCATAAATGCTTTCAAGTTTTTCCCAGACATCTTTAGCAGATTTGCAACTCATTACCTTTAGAAGTTCTGTATCCTCTAGTCCACTCATGATAGTACACTTTGCCTTGGCATTATTATCATACAACATAATCTCATCAGCATCTGTAGGCTTAGAAGCAGGAGTAAAGAAACCCTTCACAACAACTTGCCATACACCAAACCCTAGAGAAGATAGATAGTTTTCCATCCTTATCTTCCAAAAGGAATAATTTGTTCCATCAAACATAGGTACCTTGTGAGATCCATTAGGATCCATCCCGAAACTTCATCAAGCGGTTAAGCTTCTTCTGAGTAACTTGGCTCTGATACGAATTGTTGAACACACTAGGATACTGAGAGGGGGTGAATCAATACTTAATCAAACTTCAAATCCTTTGGAGCATATAAGAACTTAAGCATTACAACATTAACATAAACATGAAAGATTAACACATTGCACATCAACACATAACACCAGATATACGTGGGAAAACCAAGAAGGGAAAAAGCACACTGATGATTAACTCACAATATATGAAGCTCAAAATTACAACTTTGTTTTAGGGATAAAACCCAAGGAAGCTACTACTCCCTAAAAACTTTGATTTACGGTCACTCCCAAGGAAGTTGTACAACTCCCTATAGACTTTGTTTTAGGGTCACTCCCAAGGAAGCAACTACTCCCTGAATTGAGAACAAACTCAGAAAAGATTACAGTATGACAATCCTTCTACTGCTTGAAAACTGACATTGAATCTCACACCTTTGATGATTACAATTCTTCTTCTTCTTTTGATGATTAGATCAATTAGGCATACTCTTCACTTCCCTCCTCTCACAAAAATGTCTTCAAGATGAATCAGGACAGCCTCTAACACATCTTCTCTTTCTCCTTCAGTTGGACATCACAATGCATATGATTTTCATATTATGCTCTTCACCCTTTCATATTTTTATTTTCCACAATCATACCTTACCTAGATCAACTAGGTTTACAATAAATACATGACATTACATTGATTTCACAACAAGTTAGACAATACAACAAGGATATTACATTTTACAAGTCAGCCAAAGATCACACAACATGAAACATGCATAGGGCAAGCCTTATCATAAACTACACGCTACTCCAGAAAGAAACACACACCTTGAAGATCCAAATACATGCTTAGCTTAGTTCTAAACATCCTTCACAACATAATTCTTCAAGGAATATCATTTGTACATTACACAAATTTGAATTAGGTTACCCTTAAGCAAGAAAATATGAAGCTTGTAGCACAACGATCATTTCAACTTGGTGGTACTCATGAATGATTGAACATTGCTTGCTCTTCTTCCAGATGAGTCGGTAGGACCTTTATAACATCTCCAAATATTCCTTGAGCTCCATACAACAACAAGGTGGTGCATACCTTCAACATTCTCTACTCGGCCAGACAGAGGCATAGCCTGACAAAATCATCATTTCGGACCACAACCAATTCTGGAGAGAGTAGAAAAACACCTTGTGAAGCAATTGGAGACATTAGAAGAACAATGGGACCGTCTTGCATCAGTCTATGTACCATTTCATACCACACCAAGTTGGTGTGTGCAATATCAACATATGTCCTGAGAATAGCTAGGCATCCAGAATTGTCTGTATCACAACTGTCATTTGAAAACTAAGCTTGTGGACCTCTAAAACACCTGAAATTCACATGGATGCACTCATACACTGCTGTGAATATATTCTCAAAACCACGTAGCCATATCTATCAATGTGGAGGAATGCAAAGCATTCCAAATAGTCTTCATCATCACTTAATTCTGCCAGAACACAGACCAGAAGTCTGTCTTCCATAACTTTCACTACGGAGGGACAAATGACCTAAAACTTTGGATTTAGCATCTTTACAACATACTTAAGTTCTGAACCACATGACCATATCTTCAAATGCAGAGGAATTCAGAGCATTTTACTAGACAGTCTTCATTCAATTATTTGCATCAGAGATGTTCACCAACTTCTGGAGGCCAAAACCTTCATATATTAGCACATATATCCTTATGAACAATAGGAAGGATCATAAAACATACCACATGTCATCAGCATCTTTTCATCCTCAGCATACCTTAATGTATCATCATCCATCTTAGTGCTTCTAATTCCCATCTTAATGTGTCTTCTTAATGCTTCTAATTCCCATCTTAATATGACTTCATACTCAACTCAATATTGATCGAGGCATGACATCCAACCATGAACTTCAGTAACCACATTGACCACATTACATTCAACATGACATCCAACCATGAACTTCAGTAACCACATCATATCCAACATTAAAAATGTATCAGATAGTCCAAACTAAGTGTTGACATTAATGACAACCTCATCAAAACCTTAGGTATCATACATGTACAATAGTTTGTTGGATGCTTGAATTGCATAGTAGTGCGATTCTACTATGACAAGGTGTGGATATAGTTTAGGTAGGTGTAGGACATACTTGCAGATGTCTCCACATACATGGGGTCACACCATAGTGCAACTAATCCTAGAGACCTCCCACACCCCACCATTGTGGACATCCCCCTTTGTGATGATGAGGGCGAGGCATTGGATGTAGTTTCTACCTTAGATGTGGGGGTGAAACCATAATTTTCTGCATGGTTGTAGGGAGCACAACTTGCACTGATTTATGCAGTAGATGCTCCTAATGGAGATCCAAGGCCACAGGCAAGTGGTGGGAAGTCAGGAGAGAGCTATGAGGAAGAGGTGGAGGATGTCGAGGCATAACTAGTGAGGTGGCACCAACAGTGAGATGAGGGTCCTCCCATGACAAGGGAGAGGCCTAAGCCACGAATCTCGGTGGTTTAGGTAGAAACAACCATGACATGGGTACAAAGTCAAGCAAAAGCAAGGGGAGTCAGGTAGTTCAACTACTGTGAGGCTCCTAGAAGCTCAAGCTATAACAATGATGGCTACAATTGCACCACTCCTCTTAGATCCGAAGTGGAAAATTGGGGACCCAAGTAAGAAAGTTGTAGTTTTGATACAACATTTAATTTTTCTAAACTATTAGATGTTGTATTTATTGTTTTGATTATATATTATGATGCATGGCTGATCAGAAATTATTTTCCTTTTGCAGTGTGTGCAAGAGTGGATCAACTTTATTAGTCAAGTAATTGCTGAGATGGTCTTGATAGTGCAGTTTGAGTAGGGTGTGCAGGCCAATTATAGGCCTTAACAGGAATTTATAAATACTTTTTTTTTTCCAAAGGCCTTTTCCTGTGTTAGAAAAGATTAAACTAAAAACAAATGCCAGTACACAACAAATAAACCAGAAAAAATATATATAACTCAAAACAAAGAGAGATAGAGAAGAAATTTGATATGCTTGCTGCAAAATGTCTTCAACAAACTTTATTGAAAGAAAACTGAAATATATACATAAAACATACTAAACAGTAAACTAAAAGCTAAGATGGGAAACTTTTCCAAATAGAAAAGGAAATGCAGAAAAATGTTTGGGAAACATTCCCAACAAACAAAAACAAATCTGATTTTTCTTATTTTAACATCCTCCCTAAAATCTGATTTGTGGGATAGCTTCTCATCCCTAAAAGATTCTTCAGTCCATTAAAATCTTCTTCTTTCAGAGGTTTTGTCAAAATGTTAGCAACCTGATCTTTGGACCTACAATAATAAAGTTTGATTTCATTATTTTTAACCAACTCTCTGATGAAATGAAATTTGATGTCTATGTGCTTGCTTCTTCCATGAAAGACTGGATTTTTAGAAAGTGCAATAGCTGACTGATTATCACAAAATATAATTGTTTCTTCCATTTGGGGCTGCATCAATGCTTCAAGCATCCTTCGTAACCAAACTGTTTGACAACCTGCTGAAGTGGCAGCCATATATTCTACTTCTGCTGAGGACAATGCAACAATGGGTTGCTTCTTTGAAGACCATGAAATTACACCTGACCCAAGATTAAAAGCATACCCAGAAGTACTTTTCCTATCATCTTGATTTCTAGCCCAATCACTATCTGTATAACCAGTTAACCTCAAAACACCCTTCTTTTCATAAAATATGCCATGATTTGCAGTCCCTTTCACATACCTTAGTATTATTTTACCTGCTTGTAGATGAGTATCACGTGGATCCTCCATGAACATGCTTATCAAGCTTACTGCATACATGATATCTGGTCTTGTTGCAGTTAAGTACATTAAACTTCCAACCAAACTTTTATACAAAGTAGAATCTACCTTTTTGCTTTCATCATTTTTGTTCAACTCCACACCCATGGCAATAGGTGCAATTGCTAGTTTGCTATTTTCCATCTTGAACCTTTTCAAAATATCATTTGCATATTTTTCTTGTGAAATGAAAATCCCATCACTATTTTGTGTTACTTCAAGACCAAGATAATAGTGCAACAAACCAAGATCAGTCATCTCAAATTCACTCTTCATTGCCACTGAAAATTCTCTAAGCATATTTTCATTATTTCTAGTATAAAGAAAATCATCAACATAAATACAAACTATCATAACATCTCCTTTCTGATTTTGTTTTATGAATAAGGTGGGCTCATACGGGCATTTTTCAAAACCATTTAAAAAAAAATATGATTCAATCCTTTCATACCAAACTCTAGGTGCTTGCTTTAAACCATACAAAGCTTTCTTTAGTTTGAGCACCTTATCTCTTTGACCTTTAATCTCAAAACCAGGTGGTTGCTCAATGTAAATTTCTTCCTCCAATACACCATTTAAGAATGCTGATTTTACATCCATATGAAAGACTTTCCAACCCTTTTGTGTTGAAAGAGCTAAAATCATGCGAATAGTATCCATTCTAGCAACAGGTGCAAAAACTTGATCATAATCAATACCTGATTTTTGTTTGTAGCTCTTCACTACCAACTTGGCCTTGTATTTATTCACTTTATCTTGCTCATTGTACTTTCTTTTATACACCCACTTTACTCCAATTGGCTTCTTATGCTCAGGGAGATTTGCAATTTCCCAAGTTTGATTCTTTTCTATGGCTGCAATTTCTTTATTCATAGCTTTAATCCATTTATCATCATTTATAGCTTCTTCAAATGTAACAGGATCACTATCAGCAAAAAATGCAAAATGACAAATATCTTCATTTACCTTTGTTGTGTCTTGATATATGTCAAACAAACTGCTTGATTTCTGCCACCTTTTTGGAGATTCTGAGGTGGATGATGAAGAACTACTTGATGAAACATGTCTATGACTTGGTGGACAAAGACTACCTTCTGATGAAGAAGAGTTTCTTCTTAATGCAGATTGTTGAATGCTACAACTACTGGCTCTGACTCTTGTGTTAACAACTAAATTTTGTTTTTGATTTGTAGCTTCATCTTCAATGTTAACTTGTTGATATTTCTCTTCCAATTTCTAACACCACTCCTAATCTTCAAGAAACTTTGCATCTCTACTTATCACCAATTTTTTTGTCTCTAGATTGTACAACCTGTATGCCTTGGATTCTTCACTATATCCAACAAAGATAAATTTTTCTGCCTTATCATCCAATTGCTTTCTAAGTACATCTGGAACATGAGAATAAGCAATAGAACCAAAAATTCTTAAATGATCCACCCGGGGTTTGTATCCTCCCCATGCTTCTTTTAGTGTCATGCCCCAAACTAAGTTCGTAGGACATCTATTCAAAATATAACCTGCACAACAAACTGCTTCTGCCCAAAAAACTTTAGGTAAATTCTTAGCATTAAGCATACTCCTTACCATATTTAAAATTGTTCTATTTTTTCTCTCAGCCACACCATTTTGCTGAGGTGTATACCTTGTTGTTAGCTACCTTTTTATGCCCTTTTCAATACAATAATTATGAAAATCATGTGAAATATACTCCCCACCCCTATCAGTCCTTAAAATTTTGAGAAAATAACCACTTTGCTTCTCAACTAATTCTTTAAATTCTCTAAATTTCTTGAAAGTATCAGATTTATTTTTCAAAGGGTACACCCAGAGTTTCCTACTATAGTCATCAATAAATGTCAAAAAATATCTCATACCAGATAATGAAGCAACCTCAATTGGTCCACATAGATCTGAGTGAACTAGCTCTAATGGCTCTGAAGCTCTCCAAAAATCCCTTACTGGAAAGGGTTCTCTATGGTGCTTTCCAACAATACAACCTTCACATTCTTCATCTGGTCTTTGGATAAATGGTAAACCTGTTACCATGTTCTTTTTATGCAAAAGATTTAGTGCACCAAAATTCTAATGACCAAACCTAAGATGCCATAACCACTGTGTGTCTTTTACAAGAGCACTGAAACTTAAATGCATATTGTTCCTGATACTAAGGGAAAACATCTTATTAGCAGTCATGGGTATTTTGGTTATCATCTTGTTTTTACCATCAACAATAATGCATGAACCATTTTCAAATTTGACAGTGTGGCCTTTTTGCACAAGTTGACCTGCACTTAACAAGTTATGCTTTAAGCCTCGTACATAAAACACATCACCAATATATTTTTTCTCACCTTGTCTTGTTGTGATTAATATCCTCCCTTTTCCCATGACTGGTGCAATTGTATTATTTCCCATCTTGACTTCAGATTTGATGGACTCATCCAAATTCTGAAATATCTCTTTGTGTCCTGTCATATGATTACTGCACCCACTGTCAACATACCATTTGTCATCATTTACTTCCTCCTTTGTGCTACATGTTAGCAAGACATATCCTTCCTACCCTTCACCTTCATTTGCATATTGGGCTTCTTGTTTACTTTCATCTGCAATCTTTTTCCTACATTCAGCTGCAAAATGTCCATACTTTTGACAGTAATAACATTGAATAGATGATTTATCATACCTCTGAAAACCTCTACCTCTTTGCTAAAAATTTGCTCTGCCTCTACCTCTTGCTTGAGTGTAATCACAATTTTCTTCATCACTTCTATTGCCTCTTTGACCTCTGCCTCTTTGTTGAAAACGTCCTCCTCTTCCTCTTGAATTTCTACCTCTTCCTTTTTGTGCTGAAGATGATTCTGATACTTGTTGTGACGTGGTCCAACATCGCCCCATCGGCCGTGGGGAACCCTTGTTTTGGTGTTTTGGTCTATGGTCTTCGTCAGAGTTTCTTATCTGCATTGAGATGTTCTTTTTCAACAGCATGCCCGCTCCCCATAGATCCCCGCCTAAGCGGACTTGGTTCACCTTCTGGCGTTGCTGTGGATTTCCTATTCCCTTGGCTAGCTAAAGGACCGCGGAGCAGATCTTCTTGACTCGTTAGGAACTCTCCAATCTTTGGCAGGCTTGAATGGCCGTTTGGGCGGGATATCTTTGGATGACAGGATTATTAATGGACCTTTGGTAGTTATGCAAAACATCACGTAAATGTTATACTCTTGGCATCAAGTCTGGTGTGAGGCATAACGTCTGCTCCGGGTTGATTGTTTGGACTCTTGGCAGCGGTTAAATGCTTGGTGAGCATTTCTTAATCATACAAGACACCCTCGTAAATGCATGGAGGGGTGGACTTTTAAGAGTCCACTACAAATCTTGTATTGTGCACGTTGAAGCAAAAAGACCGCCAGGACGGAGCTAGATCTGAGGTTTGCAATTTGCTTTTCGGCCAGGTGTGGTAAAGATCTCTAACATTTGCTTTGACCTGCTACAACACCGTCACCTCTTTGGCAATCATGAAGACCCGTTGAACGAAGCATTGAATGATTTTGTGCAGAGCGAATCTATTCTATTCTTAGCATGTAATTAAATAGGCACTGCACTCTGAAAAAATGCATGGATACTGAGTTGGTTAGCATTTATGAGGAGTATTGAGGCACGTATCTTTCAAATATTGGCTCATCCTATTTTTAGCCCCACGATTTAATTCAAGCAATGACATTTATGCGGTAGAGGAGGTGGAGTGCACTATTTATGCTAGCAAAATCTTTTGAACATTATTGAACGACAGTGCCAACTTTCTGAGCATATGTGATATGCACTGTCCTCCAGAAAAGGCGATTTCACTGTGTGAGACGATGGGGATCCGAGGGTGTTTTATCATTTGTTCTAGTAGTGAGCTTCGCCTCCTACATCAGTATTTGGAAACCTGACTATGTTCATGAGTTTTGTTTACAAGAGGGGATCCTTATGAGGTTTGTCTGAATGAGTGCTTGGATGTTAAACTAGTTAATATTACATAATCTGCCCGGTGTTCTCAAAGCTTCTTGGGTGCAGGTTTAAGAGTGTCCTCCTTGGTTGAAGTCTTCGAAAGTTTAAGAAAGATCATCTTCTATTGCTTGGAAATTGACCTCCCCTCCATTAAAGCACATAAGCGATTACAACACATGATTATTGCAGGTCCATTAGGAGATCAGATTTGACAGGGGCAAATAGGAACTAAGTGTGTTAGTGAGACATTTGGACATTTTGTTCTCACGGGAATTGCATTATTGTTTTTTCTTTAGCAGAGGGGTGGGATAAATTGAAATCTTGCATTCAAATAATCTCGCATGTATTAAGTGTAGGTTTTGTTACTATTATGTTGTTACTAAATGTCATTTTCAAGATTTTGACATAAGGTGGTTGTGCAGGTGAAAGATGAGTGCGAAGGACAGACAAGCATTGATGAGGAGTGACATGAAGGGAAAGTGGCTAGAAACAAAGATCACTTCGAAGTGGCAAAACCTCTGTGACACCAATCTGGAGAAGACCAATATGCAAGAGATTCGGCAAAATTTGCACAAACCCAATCCATCGGATCTAGTCAGACGAATGTTGAAGAACGGGATTATGCAAGCTGCTTGTTTCCCACCAACAATGCTATGTCCAGAACTGATGTTAGAATGTTGCAAGCATTATAATCATGAAAAGAGATGTATTATGACTAAAGAGGGCAAAGTACTTGCTTATCTGAGAAAGGAGGTGACCGCGGAAGCTTTTGACATCCCCTCATACAAAACTACTACATTCTGCGACAAGGAGTCTGCTTTGCAACTTTATTTGGCTGGACCTGAGAAATGTATGGAGGTAATAAACAACAGCTGGTTGGCGGAACCAAGGCCACATGTGAGTAAGGTACCTAAAAAGCTTCACAAGTCTGACTTTCATCAAGAAATCAACTATATGGTTGTGTTTTTGAACCGCATCATGGGCTGCCCACAATCAGCAAATTTTGAGCCTTGGATGTTCTTCTTCATTGAAGAAATTATAAGTGGAAAAAGAATGATAAATTGGGCTGAAATGATCAGCAGCAACATCGATGATCAATTGAAGGGTTTACAGGAAATGAAAATATTTTACATGAGCTCATATATTATATATATGCTTGCCAGAAGCGAGAGATATCCAGGATTGAACTGCAAGGGGAGAGTTGGAAACGGAGAAGGACAGTTCAAGGTTTATGATTGCTATCCTCAGTTGCACTTACAGGCTATATCCCATTACAGAAGGTTTAATGATGCCTTTTCCATGCATATTGTTAGATTGTTACAAGGTAGCACATGCAGGAGATTGTCGAAGGAGGCCATGAACTTCATCGCAAAATACAGAAAGTGGTTTATTCAGTTTCCAAGATTCACATACATCCACGTGGAGGGCTTCTCATCATTGCCTAACAGATTGCCTAGATACCCCACTGACAGAATGGTGTTGTTGGAAGTAATACGACAACTGGTTGCATTCGACAAAGTCTAGAGAAAGAGGAAAAAGACTACAACAAAGTTTCCAATTAGCATCGGGAGGCTTGAGGCTTGCATGCCATTACAAGTTACTGAAAATTCAGAGATAGAGTTGCAGGCTTACAACTTGGTATGCCACAATGATGCACGTAGTAACTTTGATCCATTTGGCACAGTCAGACAGAAATTTGGGAGCAAATACGAGCACAAACCGTAGCTCGAGGATCACTGGATAGATACATATGATGACATAGAAATAAGAAAGAAAAGTTGCTACCGATTGTCTTTGGATCTGGTCAGATCAACAAGAGTGATCAACATTCTGGATTAGCTTGAGGAGAATCACAAAAGACTTTCACAAAGTTCGTATGAAGAGAAAAGATATAGGCCCTTCACCATCAATTGGTCTGAGCAGGAGGCCACATGCAATGATGATTTGATGATGCCAATTATATCGCATACAAGAAAGTATGTAGACTTCCAGATTCGTAGGCTTCAGGAGAAGAATGTCCAATTGACTTACAACTTGATGGGAGGAGTTAGTGTACATCAGTCCAAGGATACTTCAGGAAGTGGGTCATCCAATAATTCCAATGGTTCAGAGGGAGAAGGTGATGATCCGCATGAGGGTATTCAGCCAAGTAAGAAGGTAAAGACTAATGATCAGCAGGTAGTTAGTGCATTTTCAAGATAGGAGGGTAACAATATAATAAATATTGATGAAGATGAAGTTAGACTTGATGAGCAGACAGCCTTGAAAATCCAAGATGATCAGGGAAACAAACAAGGTAATCAAATTGGTGAAGTAGTGTCAAAATCAGCTAAGGAACAAGAAGTGGTCATGATAGAAACAGAAGTTGAAAATCAAGATGACAAAGAGTTGTATGAGTTTGATGAGGAGGCTCTTCCCACTGTTTAGCATAAGGGAGTTCAAGAAGAAAGTCAGGAAGACCTGTCCAATCTGCCTGAGTGGTTAAGAGATCGAGTCAAGGAAAAGTCTGTTATTGAAAGGGAACCCATACTAAGTTTGGAAGACTTGCTGAGCAGGGCCAAAACTGACAATGGAAAGCAGAGAATTACTAAATTCTCGAAGATCACAAGAGGCAGCTCGGGGTCAAGGCAATTGCATATTGCTGTCCCAAAAATCAGCAAAGAGGCAGATGGTGGCATTCCGAGTGCATATGACATCAATACTTTTGATTTGGGACTAGCCACAGCAGAGCAGGAGATAGAAGAGTTGGAAGATTCAGTTGCTGTCATCAAAGAAAGGTTGCGGAAGGAACAAGAATAGATGATTCAGTTAGAGAAGGATAACTTGGCATTTCAGCATTATATTCAGCAGTTAATGAGGCCACTGAGCCAAGCTGAAGAGATGGTTGCACCATTGGCATTGCTCTCACAGGAGTTTGTGGTTCATTTGGAAGAAATGAGGTCCTCTTCTCAAGTATTGCAGGACTGGGCAGCAAATTTCAAGATCAAGGTTGATGGGTTCGTGGATGAGATTGTGAAGTTGTACAGGGAAGCTGCTTCAACATTTGACAGAGTTCATAATATTCTAATTACTTGTGCACAATTCAGAAATATAAAGGAAGAAGTTATGCCTCAGTTGAAAAGGCTGATTTATACTCCAAGTGCCACATTGTTGGATGAAGGGGTGATTGAGCGGGGTCCAACATAGAATTTCCATTCTTGGTATTGTGCACTCAGCATAAAGGAGCAGGTTTTGGGAAAGGTTGAGAGTGACTGCACTCAAACAAGAGAGGTACTTTGGGAAATGCAAAACAAAATACTTGTTTTCGTAAACAGGGTAGTTGATTCCAATGGAGAGGTTGATGAATACTTGCTGAAAGACAAGATGCATGCAAAGTATTTTCGGCATACACAGGCTGTTTCGAGTGAGTTGTTGGATGAAATTTGCACGCTTTCCACTTTCATGGGCACGTTTCTGACATCCATGGCTAGTTGGGAAATGACAGTTGTCAAATGTACAGAGGAGCTGCAAATCATAGAGGGCACCATTCAGACTCTGCCAAGTGTACCTAGGGAGGAGGTTACACGTGTCATCGCTAGATTTGTGGAGTTTACCGCAAAAAGGAAAGGTCATAAATGAGGGTATTCCATTTAGTTGGTGCATCATTAATGCAGGGTCCAATTTTAGTAAATTTTGTAACCACTCGCCTGTGTGGCATAATTTGGGCCCTCGATTTAAAGTTTTAATCTTGGCCATCCATTGAGTTTTGGGGCCTATATAAACCTATTTTTTTCTCTCATTTGTAAGGGGGGAATGCTCTAAGAAATTGTTGCTCAAGACTCTGCTGAAATAAATACAAATTCATTGCTGAAATTTTTATGGTGATTTGTGTTGTTTCAAATGAATGCATGGTTTCTAAGTGTTCACTCATAGAATAAGATCTGTTTAGTTTGTTTTCAGCAATTTAGTTTTATGTTTTATGGAAGTTGTTGCTGATTCATGTTTGGCGTCTCCATAGTTCATACCATTTATAATTTGTCGATGGTAGATTGTAGTGCATGGTTAGTCTGAACATCGTCTGAGCTTAATTTGAAAATCTTACTTTACCCTTAGAAGATAGCACCACTTTTGTGTAGTTGTTTCCTTATGGCGAAGCAAAGTGTGGTTGATATTCTGGTGAATCAACGGTGATTGCTTGCATTTTGATTAGAGCCTTCTAAACTCATTTCCTTTTGCATTTTCTTTAAAATCTTGTTAGATTTAGATTCAAGAGCTTCCATTGTCATATCTTAAGTTATCAAATTGGTAGACCTTCAAAGAAGCTGTGTTACATGTTATCCAAGAGAAACAAGTTTCCTATTGTTGAGCATTTACATAAGTCCCTTTGTGTCAAACAGTAATTCACATCCTACCACTAAGTTATCCCAAGTCGCAACACAAAAAGTAACTAATCAAGAACCTTGGAGTCTACTCATCTGATCACTTAGCTTAGCATTTGAGGGATTTTGTTCAAGAGAGGATAGAGTACACCAGTATTTTATTCTACGTTGTATGTGCAAGGAAAACACATCAATAGAATTGGCGCTAGAAGGAGGGCCTCTCTTGGAATACAAAGTTAGACACACTGGAGTGCATTGTTTCTTTTTCACCTGAAAAACACCAGAGGATTCTAAGGTCTACGCCGCAAACTTCAAAGGAGTTGATTGAGTTGGACTTCAATTCCAAAGCCAAGCGCAATAAGAAGACAAATCCATCAAGTGAAGGATCACCTAGCGTAAGGGTCATCATAGATTTGTTTCAAACTCCACCACCAAATACAAGAATTGCTCAACCAAGTAATACACAAGGAGTTGCTCAAATAGTTCCAGTGCAACAAGCAAACATTCCAATGGCTTGGCTTCCAGCAAATGCTTCTCCTCTTGCTACATTCGCGAATTACCATGAAATGCCCAAGAGTCCTGAACAATTCTGCTCTAAATTTTAGGTCAGTGATGTGAACAGGACAGCAGAGGAACATATTAAGATTTTTGAGGATACTCTTCGAAACAGAAGAATTGAGCATGAGGATGTAGCATGTAGATTGTTTCCTTATTCACTGGGTGAAGATGCATACTTTTGGTACATTCATCTACCTGCAGGTTCCATTAATAGTTGGCAAATACTGAAAAACACCTTTCTACAAAAGTTTAGGATTCCCATCACTCCGTCAGAGCTCTACAAATAGTTTGTTGATGTCAAGAGGCAAGAACATGAACCTATCGGTTCTTTCAATAATCATTTTCATAAAGCTTATACAAGGTTGCAAGCTCCGTATAATGTTGATGATGCAATGGCGAGGGAAGTATATTATGCAGCACTAGACCGCCTTACTTCCATGTTTGTGAATAGAGCAATTGCACCTCCAACTACTTTAACGGAGGCCTATGCTGAGGCTATCAAAGTGAATACTGACTTGGGCATGAATACTCAAGGACCGCTTAATCATATAGGACATCCAGCTATGCCAAATCAGATTCAAGGAATCAACCAAGCTTTGACACAGCATACTCCTGTAATGAATCCAATTCCGGCACCTAGCAATTAGATGGTGTTGCATCCAGGAGCACCCATTTCACAAGCTTCACCAGCGCAACCTGTGTACTTACAAGGGTCTTCATCCTCTACAAGGAGTCAAGAAGAGAAGGATGAAATGAAAGAGTTAATCGATCAAGTGAAGAGATTATCCACTGAAGTTACCCATCTAAGAAATCAAAATAATCATTTACAAAATATGCAAAGGAGTTTTCAAGGAAATCAGAGGGATTAGGGAAATCACAATGGATATCAAGGAAATCAGAGAGACCAAGGAAATTATCAAGGTTATAATCAAGGATTCCGAGGGACAAATCAAGGATTCCAAAGACAAAACAAAACATGGAATACATTTCCAAACAATGGAAATATTCCCTCTCCATTGGAAAATAATTCAAATTCAGATTCTAGACCAGCAGACAAGGTGTTCTTAGCTGAGGTAGATTTATCAAGCTGGTGTCGATTGCATAACACGAATCAGCATTATGAGTTGTAGTGTATAGAGTTCAGAATAGCTACTAATATATTTCAAAAGGAGATGCAAAACACGCAAGCTCAAGATGCTCCTCAAGCAACGACAGGATATGAGATTGTTCCTACAACAAGGTATGATCAAGCCTTGATCATTGAAGACTTCACATTTCCTCCTGTGATGGATTATGACGCAATGGAATACAATGGAAAGTTCCCTCCAGCATCTACAAATGGACCAATTGAAAATTTAGATTACTACTCTCTATTCAGTAATGACTTTCAAGCTGAAGTAGCAGGGGAAGTACAAGCATTTCAACAATTAGCTGGGAATCCACCCCTAAAAGTCTATCAAAGAAATCATCGAGTACAGGATCCATTAACCTCTTCAGTTCCTCCAAACAATTTTCAAACTCCACCAAATCCAAATGCTAGTAATAATCCAAATTTTCCAAAGGATTCACCAGAGTATAAGCAAAGGGATGCTGCTCAAAGAACCACTCCAACGCAAGAAGTTCAGCCATGAGACAATCCACAAGGAGCCAATCTTTCATGAGATGGCCCTGCGACAAATGATGGATTGAAACGTCTAAGTTTAATTGTTACTAAAGAATTCAAGAAAGTGAAAGTGAGCATGCCTTTGGTTGAAATGATGAGAATCCCTGAGATTAGAAACACAGTTTTAAACAGCTTAAATGATACATCTATTCCAAGGAATGCTATGGCAGGCCCTTCTAACTCATCCCATGTTTAGAATGCACATGTTGTGGAAAGTGTGCCAGAGAGTGTTTCTCCATATATGAACTCAGTATGTATAGCCCAAGACCCTACAAAGGATATAAAAGAAGGAAGTATGAAGGGTATAAAAGAAGGAAGTATTGTTAAAAGTGAAAAGATCATAAAAAATGAAAGGATTGCAAAAGATCAAATCTCACGGTCAAATGATGTGGAAAAGAACGCACATTCCAAGTTACCAAATGAAAAGTCTGTAGTTTTCTATCAAGGAAGAGATGAGCCTGCCCCATTCCTATTATCGGTCCGTATTTTTAGGAAAATGTTACATAATTGTTTGATGGATTCAGGAGCATCAAGCAACGTAATGCCACTCACCATATGTAAAAGATTGGGTTTGATTCCTACTCTGACCACAAAGAAAGTTACACAACTGGATAAGACAGAAGTGCCTGTGGTTGGAGAATTGAATAATATACACATGCAATTGTCATCTGATCCAAGAATCCAAAGCTATATTGATATATCAGTTATTGATATTCCAGGCAGATATGGCATGCTCCTGAGCAAAGATTGGTCAAGAAGATTGAATGGGTATGTAGCTACCGATTTCTCACACATGTGGCTACCATGGAAAGGAATTCCAAATCAAATCAAAATTGATAGTACTCCAAGATTGAAACTGATGATCACAGAATATGGTGAGGACAATGAGGTCCTATTCCTAGAAACTGATCTTGGAAATTACAGGCCAAATACGGAAGAAGTCCTCATGCTACAAGGTTCAAGAATAAAAGAAGATGAAGGTCAGAAATCTTTCGATGAAACTAAAATTTTGCTTGATCACAATTATGAGTCCGCTTCTGATGAAGGAGATGGTACATTTGAAAATTTTCAAAATTTCGTACTCAAGAATGTTCAGCAAGCAACAGAGTTGGGTCAGCAAGCAAATGTCAAAGATCTATTATTACCTAACTGGTGCCGGATACACAGTGCTTTTCATTCTGAGTTTTCCTGTGCTATGTGTAAAGTTGCCTTAGAACAAGTATACAGGAGAGTCCCTCAGGCTGTAAAACCAGAAATTCTGGAAGTAAAGAAGGAAGATAACCCTGTCAAATTACCCACCAAAACTGAAATAATTGATGATCAGCCGAAGAAGAATCCAATTTCACTGAGGACTCCCAAGAAGGGTAAGGGAAAAGAAAATCCAAACAAAATTTCAATTGATCAAGAAGGAAATCAAGTATGGACTTTGCGTTTTGATGGGCCCAAGTCGAAACAAGGAGCTGGTGCTGGGTTCGAGTTAATCAATCCATCAGGCGAATCATTCTTGGCTGTGCATAGACTGCAATTTCCATGTACAAATAATGTGGCAGAGTATGAATCATTAGTTCATGGGTTATTGATGGCTATCAAGAAAGGAGCTAAGATTCTACATGTTTACGGAGATTCCGAGGTAATTGTCAAGCAAATAAGAAAGAAGTATGTTTGTCATGATAAGAGATTAAAGAGGTATAGAAATCGTGTTTGGGATTTGATTGAAAGTTTTGATGCATTCAACATCAAATCAGTTTACAGATCAAAGAATCAAGTTGCTAATTCCCTAGCACAGGCTGCGAGTTCACTTACACCACTTGCCATGAATGGGTTGAAAAAGTTCATTGTAGAGTTAGTCTCAGTACCATCAGTCCCTGATAATGTTACAAATTTTGAGGTGTTCAGTGATGATAAACACATATTGGACTTCATCACAAATTCTGGGGTTTTTAAGGCTCAAATCATAGACGAAGAAGATTTGGAACAAGCAGAATTTGATACAGAAGGTATCTTGAACGTAAAAAATAACACAATACCACGAGGGATGGTTGAGTTAGAAAGACTCTTTGATTCGGATCAATTGAGTGCATTGAGAGATCATAAGATTCAAGGAGATAAATGTGAACCTATCAATATGGGAACAGGTAATGAAGAGAAGAATGTGTTAATAGGAAAGGTGTGTAGACCTAAAGAAAAAGAAGGTATACTCAAATGCATGAAAGAATTTTCGGACATTATAGCATGGAGTTATGATGATTTAAAGACTTATGATACCTCAATCATTACACACACCATTCCTCTGAAACCCAACAGCAAGCCATTCAGACAAAGGCAGAGACCTGTCAATCCACTTTTAGAGCCGTTGATATATAAAGAGGTAAAGAAGTTGTTGAATGCAAGGATAATATTCCCAGTAAGGCACTCAACGTGGGTTGCCAATCTTGTTCCTGTTCGTAAAAAAAATGGAGAAATAAGATTATGCGTAGATTTCAGGAATTTGAACAGAGCATCAGAAAAGGACAATTATCCACTTCCTTCATTGGATGAAGTGTTGCAAATTGTAAATGGTTCCCAGATGATGTCTTTCTTAGACGAATATTCAGGATACAACCAAGTGATGGTGGAACTAGAAGACCGATTGAAGACTACATTCACTTGCAAGTGGGGAAACTATGCATATAGGCGAATGCCATTTGGGCTGATTAACGCCGGAGCAACCTTTCAAAGAGCTATGGACATTGCTTTTCATGATTTGATTGGAAAATGTATCATCATATACATGGATGATCTCACAGTTTTCTCTCGCAGAAGGGAAGATCACATAGAGGATTTGAGGAAAGTATTTCAAAGATGTAGAAAACACGGAATCTCACTGAATCCAAAAAAGTGTATGTTTGGAGTAACAGAAGGCAAATTATTGGGACATGTGATTTCAGAGAAGGGAATTTCAATAGATCCAAGCAGAATAGAGGCTATTTCCAAGATTGACATGCCTGCAAGTAAGAAGGAGCTGAAGTCATTCTTCGGGAAGATAAACTTCGTTAGGAAGTTCATTATAGGATTTGCAGAGATCGTTAAGCCATTGAATGACATGATGAAGAAAGATGCAAAGATAGAGTGGACAATTTCTACAAGAAAGGCATTTGAAGAAATCAAACAAGCTATTGCTGATGCTCCTATTTTGATAAGCCCAGACTACACAAGGCCATTTTATTTATATTCGTTTGCTTCAGAGCATACTTGTGCAGCAACTCTCACCCAGAGAAATGAAGAAAAGGATGAACACCCAATAGCCTTCATGAGCACACCATTGAAAGATGCTGAACTGAGATATCCTAATGTGGAAAAGCAGGCTTACGCACTAGTCAAAGCGATTAAGAAATTCAGACATTACATTTTGAGAAGTAAAATATATGGTATTGTTCCAGATGTGGCAGTCAAGACCCTGCTTATGCAGAATGAATTGGGAGAAAGAAGAGGCAAGTGGGTCGCCACCATTCAAGAATATGATATTGAAATACAACCAATGAAGCTTGTTCGAGGACAACGACTGACTCAAACAATTGCAACTGATGGACCAGGGTTGGTGCAACAAGTTTATACTCTTGAGGATGTATCACCTGATGAGTGGTACAATGACATTATATATTGTCTGTTAAATCAGAAGTGTCTGGCACATATGAATTCAACCCAGAAGAGAGCTTTGAGAATAAAAAGTCAGCATTTTATGCTCCAAGGATCAGTCTTGTTCAGAAAGAATCATGAAGGGATATATTTGAGGTGCCTAGGAAGGGATGAAGCAGGTCAGATAATGGAACACTTCCACGGCAAATTTGGAACATGTCATGGGGGTGGTTTAGCTACAGTACACCAGATTCTGAGGGCAGGCTATTATTGGCCCACTTTGTTTCATGATGCATATGACCATGTCAAGAGATGTCACACATGCCAGGTAGCTGCTTCGAGGGAAATAAATCTAGCCATGCCACTTCAACCGGTGATCGAAGTAAGACCATTTGCTCAATGGGGTTTGGACTTTATTGGTATGATTAACCCACCTTCCTCGGCACAACACAGGTATATTCTGACCACTACTGATTACTGTACCAGGTGGTCTGAGGCTCATGCTTTAAAATTTTGTACTTCTGATGTTGTGATTAAATTTCTTGAAGAAAATATTATCACTAGGTTTGGATGTCCACATGCACTTGGTTGTGATAATGGTCCTGCTTTTGCTTCACTAAGATTTTCTAACTGGGCCTTTGAATATGGCATTACACTGAAATTTTCATCAAACTATTACCCACAGGGAAATGGCCTAGCAGAATCCACCAACAAAAACTTGCTAGGTGCAATTAAGAAACTATTGGACAAAAACCCGAGAGATTGGCATACGCAACTTAAGTTTGTTCTTTGGGCAGACAGGACAAGAATAAAGAGTTCCTTGGGTACATCCCCTTATCATCTAGTTTATGGCCAAGATCCTGTATTCCCAATCCAACTGAGAATTCCTACATTACAATTTATGCAAGATTACATGGAAGAAAATGACAGAGTGCAAACTAGGTTGTCACAACTGCTCCACTTAGAAGAAAAACGAGACATAGCACTTGAAAATTTTGCAAAACATCAAGGAGTTGTGAAGAGATGGTTTGATAGACAAGCAAAGATCAAGTCTTTTCATATTTCTGAATTGGTTCTATACTGGGACAAAGCTAAAGAGAGAAAGGGTGGGCATGATAAATTTGATAATCTTTGGAAGGGCCCTTACCAGATTGCTGAAATTTTGGGAGAAAATGCTTTCAAACTGAAAACACTCACTGGAGAATCTGTTCCATTGCCCGTCAATAGACAATTCTTAAAGCATTATTTCCAACCCTAAGTTCCTTCAGGGACCTATTTGTACATAGTTAGGATAGTTTTTTCTTGCTTTCGTAGGTTGGTTTTAGGGTAGGTTTGCTTCATTTTGGGCTTGTCTGCTTTTGCTGCAGTTTTTGATTTTTCCCGGGGTCTCGTTTTTGGGTGGTTTTTTACAATAAGAGCACTTCTGGTTGACTTCATGAGGTAATGCTAAGTATATTTTGAGAATAAATATTCATGAGATTCTTTGAATCAGAAGGTAATTTTCTTTAGTCTATCTTTTTGTTAAGATCTGTACTTGACTCGAGAAGGGAATCATGCATTGTATTTTGACATGAAGGTCTTTGATTATATGTTTAAAATGTTTAATCTTTAAATGAATACTTTTTGTTTTCTTTTGATAAGCTTGCGTCAGATGGATAGATTCATTGTGGACTCCATTATTGGCATTCGATAGCATGTTTCTTACTCTGGGAGGATAAATTGACTGTTTGGGGCGACATGAATTGTTTTGAGATCTTATATCTTTTCACTTTTAAAATCTAGAAGTACCTAAGTAAATCTTTGTGATCTCACATTAAGTGAAAAATCTAAAGGTCCACCTTTGCCGCCATCGTAAGTCCACACCTAGCTAGCTGAGTTATCACGTAGCGGTACTGCATTGTACTCTACCAAGCAAAAGCATGTTGAAAATCAAAAGAAAAGAAAAGAAATGAAAGAAAATCACAAATCACACACCATAACTCAGTTAGATGGATGATTGAGTAATCTTTACCGGGGCTATGGACGCCTAACTGGCAGTAGGGCTCTGCTCGAGTGGAATTACGAGACAAACCCGTCGGGGCTATAGATGCTCGCTGGCAGCAGGGCCATGTCCAGGTAGTTCATGAGGTGTGCACTAATCATGTAGCTTAATGCGGAGGAACTCAGGTGATCTTAAGTGCTAATGGATGGAAATGAACCTAATTGCACACACTTGGATCTTTCAGGATGAAAATGGTTGTCCTAAGCTTTTGATTTTGACGCCTTGATTAAGTTTTCATGTTTATCTGACCTAATATGTGGGTGCATGCAGGGATTTTGAAGTTTTGATTCTTGCTTATCTCTAGAACACTTGAGGAAGTTTTAAATGAAATTTTTACCCTAAGAAATTGCAGAGATGAAATGTCGTGATACAAATTTTGACTCTTTTCTCCTTTTGAGTGCATCTCTTAACTATTAGATGGACTTGACGAGGTTACTTGATGATTTAGGGATTTGAATGAGTCTTTATTCCTCAAATGTTCAAGAACATTTCTCTTGTGGAGTCGCCAGATGTTGTGACGTGGTCCAACATCGCCCCATCGGTCGTGGGGACCCCTTGTTTTGGTGTTTTGGTCTGTGGTCTTCGTCAGAGTTTCTTATCTGCATTGAGATGTTCTTTTTCAACAGCATGCCTGCTCCCCCTAGATCCCTGCCTAAGCGGACTTGGTTCACCTTCTGGCGTTGCTGTGGATTTCCTATTCCCTTGGCCAGCTAAAGGACCGCGTGAGCGGATCTTCTTGACTCGTCAGGAACTCTCCAATCTTCGGCGGGCTTGAATGGCCATTTGGGCGAGATATCTTTGGATGACAGGATTATTAATGGACCTTTGGCAGTTATGCAAAACATCACGTAAACGTTATACTCTCGGCATCACGTCTAGTGTGAGGCATAACGTCTACTCCGGGTTGATTGTTTGGACTCTTGGCAGCGGTTAAATGCTTGGTGAGCATTTCTTAATCATACAAGACACCCTCGTAAATGCATGGAGGGGCGGACTTTTAAGAGTCCATTGCAAATCCTGTATTGTGCATGTTGAAGCAAAAAGACCGCCAGGATGGAGCTAGATCTGAGGTTTGCAATTTGCTTTTCAGCCAGGTGTGGTAAAGATCTCTAACATTTGCTCTGACCTGCTATAACACCGTCACCTCTTTGGCAATCATGAAGACTCATTGAAGGAAGCATTGAACGATTTTGTGTAGAGAAAATCTATTCTACTCTTAGCGTGTAATTAAATAGGCACTGCACTCTGAAAAAATGCATGGATACTGAGTTGGTTAGCATTTATGAGGAGTATTGAGGCGCGTATCTTTCAAATATTGGCTCATCCTATTTTTAGCCCCACGATTTAATTCAAGCAATGACATTTATGCGGTAGAGGAGGTGGAGCGCACTATTTATGCTAGCAAAATCTTTTGAACATTATTGAACGACAGTGCCAACTTTCTGAGCATATGTGATATGCGCTGTCCTCCAGAAAAGGTGATTTCACTGTGTGAGATGATGGGGATCCGAGGGTGTTTTATCATTTGTTCTAGCAGTGAGCTTCGCCTCCTACATCAGTATTTGGAAACCTGACTATGTTCATGAGTTTTGTTTGCAAGAGGGGATCCTTATGAGGTTTGTCTGAATGAGTGCTTGGACGTTAAACTAGTTAATATTACATAATCTGCCCGGTGTTCTCAAAGCTTCTTGGGTGCAGGTTTAAGAGTGTCCTCCTTGGTTGAAGTCTTCAAAAGTTTAAGAAAGATCATCTTCTATTGCTTGGAAATCGACCTCCCCTCCATTAAAGCACATAAGCGATTACAACACACGATTATTGCAGGTCCATTAGGAGATCAGATTTGACAGGGGCAAATAGGAACTAAGTGTGTTAGTGAGACATTTGGACATTTTGTTCTCACGGGAATTGCATTATTGTTTTTTCTTTAGCAGAGGGGTGGGATAAATTGAAATCTTGCATTCAAATAATCTTGCATGTATTAAGTGTAGGTTTTGTTACTATTATGTTGTTACTAAATGTCATTTTCAAGATTTTGACATAAGGTGGTTGTGCAGGTGAAAGATGAGTGCGAAGGACAGACAAGCATTGATGAGGAGTGACATGAAGGGAACGTGGCCAGAAACAAAGATCACTTTGAAGTGGCGAAACTTCTGTGACACCAATCTGGGGAAGACCAATATGCAAGAGATTCGGCAAAATTTGCACAAACCCAATTCATCGAATCTAGTCAGACGAATGTTGAAGAACGGGATTGTGCAAGCTGCTTGTTTCCCGCCAACAATGCTGTGTCCAGAACTGATGTTAGAATGCATCAAGCATTATAATCATGAAAAGAGATGTATTATGACTAGAGAGGGCAAAGTACTTGCTTATCTGAGAAAGGAGGCGATCGCGGAAGCTTTTGACATCCCCTCATACAAAACTACTACATTCTGCGATAAGGAGTCTACTTTGCAACTTTGTTTAGCTAGACCTGAGAAATGTATGGAGGTAATAAACAACAGCTGGTTGGTGCAACCAAGGCCACATGTGAGTAAGGTACCTAAAAAGCTTCACAAGTCTGACTTTCATCAAGAAATCAACTATATGGTTGTGTTTTTGAACCACATCATGGGCTGCCCACAATCAGCAAATTTCGAGCCTTGGATGTTCTTCTTCATTGAAGAAATTATAAGTGGAAAAAGAATGATAGATTGGGCTGAAATAATCAGTAGCAACATCGATGATCAATTGAAGGGTTTACAGGAAACGAAAACATTTTACATGAGCTCATATATTATATATATGCTTGCCAGAAGCGAGAGATATCTAGGATTGAATTGCAAGGGGAGAGTTGGAAACAGAGAAGGACAGTTCAAGGTTTATGATTGCTATCCTCAGCTGCACTTACAGGCTATATCCCATTACAGAAGGTTTAATGATGCCTTTTCCATGCATATTATTAGATTGTTACAAGGTAGCACATGTAGGAGATTGTCGAAGGAGGCCATGAACTTCATCGCAAAATACGGAAAGTGGTTTATTCAGTTTTCAAGATTCACATACATCCATGTGGAGGGCTTCTCATCATTGCCTTACAGATTGCCTAGATACCCCACTGACAGAATGGTGTTGTTGGAAGTAACACGACAACTGGTTGCATTCAACAATGTCCAGAGAAAGAGGAAAAAGACTACAACAAAGTTTCCAATCAGCATCGGGAGGCTTGAGGCTTGCATGTCATTACAAGCTGCTGAAAATTCAGAGATAGAGTTGCAGGCTTACAACTTGGTATGCCACAATGATGCACATAGTAACTTTGATCCATTTGGCACAGTCAGACAGAAATTTGGGAGCAAATACGAGCACAAACCGCAGCTCGAGGATCACTGGATAGATACATATGATGACATAGAAATAAGAAAGAAAAGTTGCTACCGATTGTCTTTGGATCTGGTCAGATCAACAAGAGTGATCAACATTCTGGATCAGCTTGAGGAGAATCACAAAAGACTTTCACAAAGTTTGTATGAAGAGAAAAGAGATAGGCCCTTCACCATCAATTGGTCTGAGCAGGAGGCCACATGCAATGATGATTTGATGATGCCAATTATATCGCATACAAGAAAGTATGTAGACTTCTAGATTCGTAGGCTTCAGGAGAAGAATGTCCAATTGACTTACAACTTGATGGGAGGAGTTAGTGTACATCAGTCCAAGGATACTTCAGGAAGTGGGTCATCCAATAATTCCAATGGTTCAGAGGGAGAAGGTGATGATTTGCATGAGGGTATTCAGCCAAGTAAGAAGGTAAAGACTAATGATCAGCAGGTAGTTAGTGCATTTTCAAGACAGGAGGGTAACAATATAATAAATATTGATGAAGATGAAGTGAGACCTGATGAGCAGACAGCCTTGAAAATCCAAGATGATCAGGGAAACAAACAAGGTAATCAAATTGGTGAAGTAGTGTCAAAATCAGCTAAGGAACAAGAAGTGGTCATGATAGAAACAGAAGCTGAAAATCAAGATGACAAAGAGTCTTATGAGTTTGATGAGGAGGCTCTTCCCACTGTTCAGCATAAGGGAGTTCAAGAAGAAAGTCAGGAAGACCTGTCCAATCTGCCTGAGTGGTTAAGAGATCGAGTCAAGGAAAAGTCTGTTATTGAAAGGGAACCCATACTAAGTTTGGAAGACTTGCTGAGTAGGGCCAAAACTGACAATGGAAAGTAGAGAATTACTAAATTCTCAAAGATCACAAGAGGCAGCTCGGGGTCAAGGCAATTACATATTGCTGTCCCAAAAATCAGCAAAGAGGTAGATGGTGGCATTCTGAGTGCATATGACATCAATATTTTGATTTGGGACCAGCCACAACAGAGCAGGAGATAGAAGAGTTGGAAGATTCAGTTGCTGTCATCAAAGAAAGGTTACGGAAGGAACAAGAACAGAGGATTCAGTTAGAGAAGGATAACTTGGCATTTCGGCATTATATTCAGCAGTTAATGAGGCCACTAAGCCAAGCTGAAGAGATGGTTGCACCACCGGCATTGCTCTCACAGGAGTCTGTGGTTCATTTGGAAGAAATGAGGTCCTCTTCTCAAGTATTGCAGGACTGGGCAGCAAATTTCAAGATCAAGGCTGATGGGTTCGTGGATGAGATTATGAAGTTGTACAGGGAAGCTGCTTCAACATTTGACAGAGTTTAGAATATTCTAATTACTTGTGCACAATTCAAAAATGTAAAGGAAGAAGTTATGCCTCAGTTGAAAAGGTTGATTTATACTCCAAGTGCCACATTGTTGGATGAAGGGGTGATTGAGCGGGGTCCAACATATAATTTCCATTCTTGGTATTGTGCACTCAGCATAAAGGAGCAGGTTCTAGGAAAGGTTGAGAGTGATTGCACTCAAACAAGAGAGGTACTTTGGGAAATGCAAAACAAAATACTTGTTTTCATAAACAGTGTAGTTGATTCCAATGGAGAGGTTGATGAATACTTGCTGAAAGACAAGATGCATGCAAAGTATTTTCGGCATACATAGGCTGTTTCGAGGGAGTTGTTGGATGAAATTTGCACGCTTTCCACTTTCATGGGCACATTTCAGACATCCATGGCTAGTTGGGAAATGACAGTTGTCAAATGTGCAGAGGAGCTGTAAATCATAGAGGGCACCATCAGACTCTGCCAAGTGTACCTATGGAGGAGGTTACATGTGTCATCGCTAGATTTGTGGAGTTTACCGCAAAAAGGAAAGGTTATAAATGAGGGTATTCCACTTAGTTGGTGCATCATTAATGCAGGGTCTAATTTTAGTAAATTTTGTAACCACTCGCCTGTGTGGCATAATTTAGGCCCCTCGATTTAAAGTTTTAATCTTGGCCATCCATTGAGTTTTGGGGCCTATATAAACCCATTTTTTCTCTCATTTGTAAGGGGGGAATGCTTTGAGAAATTGTTGCTCAAGACTCTGCTGAAATAAATACAAATTCATTGCTGAAATTTTCATGGTGATTTGTGTTGTTTCAAATGAATGCATGGTTTCTAAGTGTTCACTCATAGAATAAGATCTGTTTAGTTTGTTTTCAGCAATTTAGTTTTATGTTTTATGGAAGTTGTTGTTGCTGATTCATGTTTGGCGTCTCCATAGTTCATACCATTTATAATTTGTCGATGGCAGATTGTAGTGCATGGTTAGTCTGAACATCATTTGAGCTTAATCTGAAAATCTTACTTTACCCTTAGAAGATAGCACCACTTGTGTGTAGTTGTTTCCTTATGGCGAAGCAAAGTGTGGTTGAGATTCCGGTGAATCAGCGGTGATTGCTTGCATTTTGATTAGAGCCTTCTAAACTCATTTCCTTTTGCATTTTCTTTAAAATCTTGTTAGATTTAGATTCAAGAGCTTCCATTGTCAGATCTTAAGTTATCGAATTGGTAGACCTTCAAAGAAGCTGTGTTACATGTTATCCAAGAGAAACAAGTTTCCTATTGTTGAGCATTTACGTAATTCCCTTTGTGTCAAACAGTAATTCGCATCCTACCGCTAAGTTATCCCAAGTCGCAACACAAAAAGTAACTAATCAAGAACCTTGGAGTCTACTCATCTTATTACTGCACCCACTGTCAACATACCATTTGTCATCATTTACTTCCTCCTTTGTGCTACATGTTAGCAAGACATATCCTTCTTGCCCTTCACCTTCATTTGCATATTGGGCTTCTTGTTTACTTTCATCTGCAATCTTTTTCCTACATTCAGCTGCAAAATGCCCATACTTTTGACAGTAATAACATTGAATAGATGATTTATCATACCTCTGAAAACCTCTACCTTTTTGCTAAAAATTTGCTCTGCCTCTACCTCTTGCTTGAGTGTAATCACAATTTTCTTCATCACTTCTATTACCTCTTTGACCTCTGCCTCTTTGTTGAAAACGTCCTCCTCTTCCTCTTGAATTTCTACCTCTTCCTTTTTGTGCTGAAGATGATTCTGATACTATTTCTTTTTCTTTCAATAATACCTTGCTCTTTAAAGCTTTCTCAAGTGGCTCCTTTGTTGATTTATTTATTCTATGCTCATGTGTGTACAATGAACCCATAAGCTCATCTACAAATAAAGATGTTAGATCTTTTGGTTCTTCAATAGCTATAACTACAGGATCATATTTTTCAGGCAAACTTCTAAAATTTTTTTAACAATTTTCTGATTAGTCACAACCTCACCATTTGCTTTCATCTAATTAACTATACCCATTGTACAAGTAAAGAAATCTCCTAAACTTTCTGAATGTGACATTTATAAAATTTCAAAATCTTTTCTAAGCATTTGAAGGCGAATTGTTCTTACTTTTTCTATACCTTGAAATGATTGTGCAAGGAGATCCCAGGCTTCTTTGGCCTTCGAAGTGGCTGTAACTCTTGGAAGGAGAGTTTCATCAAGACCCTGCACTATGAACAATAATGCTTTCTGATATTTTTTCTGATTTTCCCGTAGTAAATCCCTTTCATTTTGTGTGAGGGCTGCTAATGCTGCTGCATCTGCTAGTTTTGAATACCCATTCTGCACAAGATCCCATAGCTCCTGTGACCTGAACAGAATCTTCATTTGAAAACTCTAAAAATCATAATTTTTCCCATTAAATTTATGAATTTGCAGCTGTGTACTGTTAACATTTGTTGTCATTTCAAACTTGGCTCTGATACCATATGTTAGAAAAGATTAAATTAAAAACAAATGCCAGTACCCAGCAAATAAACTAGAATATATATATATATATATATATATATATAACTTAAATAGAGAGAGACAGAGAAGAAATTTGATATGCTTCCTGCAAAATGTCTTCAACAAACATTATTGAAAGAAAACTGAAATATATACATAAAACATATTAAACAGTAAACTAAAAGCTAAGATGGGAAACTTTTCCAAACAGAAAAGGAAATGCAGAAAAATGTTTGGAAAACATTCCCAACAAACAAAAACAAATCTGATTTTTCTTATTTTAACATCCTGTATAGCTTAGGGCTAAGAGTTTTCAACACTTCACTTTATCACAATTGGGGCCTGGAAACTTGTTTTCATCAATTGAAACAAACAAAGGGTAATAAGTTAAATTTATTTATTTTAATGGAAAACCAATAATACAATCTCTCTTAGAATTTTCAAATCCTGGCTATTGGAATTCAACGAGGTAAGTCCGCCTAACTAGCAGTGTGACACCTCTCAATGGCGAGGATGGCAGCTTCACACCAATCCAGTTTTAAGAAACTACTGAACGTAAAGCTTCACACCAATGTCTGTTTAATCCTAAGATGAGATTCCAATAGGAAAAAGCAAAGCAACGAGTAATACTCACAGAACACGATGCTGAACACGATTACTATCATCGTCAAATGAAGATTCAGAATTTGGGTCTGAAACTAACACATTCCTTGTCAACTGCATCAAAGTATGTGATATGGGTTTTGGTGATTCCGTTATATAGTAGTTTACAATCAATATATATCATTGACCAGATCCCTTTCTCATGAAGAACAGAAAGTTTGTGTTGGAAAAGCTGTAATTCTAACTTTCGCTGAAATAGTTTATATGATAATTCCAACACATATTTTTAAGCCATATCAGACTGAAGCCTAAGTGATAAACTAGTTCAACTTACAAAGCACAGTTTCAAAGATTAAGTTCCAATATGAGTTCTTATCAACAACTAGTCAGTAGATATCGATTTACTAAACTATACAGCTAAGATTCACATCATTTTACTTATTTATGATTTTTCCTTCCCCTCAGCCCCTTCACATAACGCATTTACCAGCTGGGAATTGGAAATACAAATAGTTTCAATTTTCGACACATTGTAACATGAATCTAAGTGCTCCTTCTCAAACTGCTACCTACCCTTTTATAAAAGGGTTCCATTCCTTACTGTCTCTACCAAAGTTTCCTATCGTTCTGCAACCACTTCAGATCAATTGCCTTGTGCTTTGGCCAATCCTTACCCAAAGCTCCCTTTTCTTAGCCACCTGAGAAAAATGGAAGGCCCGGGTAAGCTGTTGGCCATGGTCAAGGTCATTTTAGTTTTGCTGGTTATAATATCATCATGTTGGGGATACAAGGAAGGAGATCTGCAAGGCAGATGGGAGCTACTGTTGGAGAACGCCGGAATTGCTGCAATGCACACCATCGTGATGTACAATAACAAAGTCATAATGTTCGACAGACCGAATTATGGTTCCAACATCACCAGAACCAGTCCTCCCTGCAATAACGTACGACCGCCTCTTCCAATCGATTCGGATTGCTGGGCGCACTCTATCGAATACGATATTGCCACCAACAAGGTGAGGCCTCTGCATATTCTGACCGACACGTGGTGCTCTTCCGGTGCTTTGTCTAGCAACGGCACGCTCGTCCAAACCGGCGGCTGGGGACCGGCGGGGGCATACAATGTCCGCTACTACACTACCTGTTCGGACGGTAACTGTGACTGGGTGGAGTCCGTCACAGAGAAGCTGCGTGGCCCTAGATGGTATGCTTCCGATCAAATCTTGCCCGACAACCGGATCATCGTCGTCGGAGGAACCGATAGGCAATTCAATTATGAATTTGTGCCAAAGCGTGCAGGCGAGGGGCTTTTCGATCTCCCTTTTCTGAAATTAACCCTAACCGACGATTTCGAGCAGAACAATTTGTATCCGTTTCTACATCTGTCCTCGGACGGAAACCTGTTCATCTTCGCCAACACCGACTCCATTCTCTTCGACTACAAGAACCACAAGATCGTCCGGACTTTTCCCACCTTGCGCGGCGGCGGCGCACGGAGCTACCCGAGCACCGGATCATCCGTTATGCTCCCGCTCGACTTCTCCAACGATTTTAAAAGAGTGGAGATCATGATTTGCGGAGGAGCGCCAGTGGGATCCTACAAAAAAGCCACATTTAACCAGATGTTCGTGGAGGCGCTCAAGAGCTGCGGGAGAATGGAGATCACATCTGAAAATCCAGAGTGGGAAATGGAGGACATGCCCGGTCCGAGGGTGATGAACGATATGCTCATTCTTCCCACCGGCGAAATCCTCTTAATCAACGGTGCCCGAAACGGATCTGCCGGTTGGCAAGATGCGAGATTGCCAGTGTTGAACCCGTGGCTCTACCGGCCGGAAAAAGCAGCGGGAGATCGGTTCACCGTGCTGGCTCCTTCCACCATTCCTCGAATGTACCATTCCACTGCAAATGTTCTTCCCGACGGGCGCATCCTGGTGGCCGGAAGTAACTCCAATGATTATTACACTTTCACAGACGATGTGTATTCGAAAACTGAGCTGCGGGTGGAAGCCTACATTCCTTATTATCTTGATCCGAAGTACGACCGGGAGAGGCCCAATATTACATATGTTAAGCCGTGGGCTGCCATTCAATATGGATCTGCATTTCTTGTGAATTTTACTCTTTCGGGGAAATTAAGGTCGGACGTTCGTTTTTATGTCTACTCTCCTCCCTTCACATCTCACTCGTGGTCGATGAATCAGAGAATGTTGTCGCTGGCAGCAGCCACACCAATCGTTAAAGAGGAGAAAAGTGAAGGAACTAAATTTTATTGGGTGCTTTTAACGGCTCCGCCAAGCCCTGTGGCAGCTCCTTCAGGGTTTTATCTCCTCACCATTGTCAACGGAGGTATTCCCAGCCAGGCCCACTGGATTCGCTTTGGCTGAATTCATGCCGAACTGGTATTTTTATTCTTTGAAATAAATTAGGCTTTGAGTACCTGCAGTTAAGTAGGGTACTATTGTATTCATCCAATTCAGATTTTTTATTATTATAAATAATTTAAATTAATTAAAAAATATTTCTACTAGTAATTCTTCTTTTTATTTAAGATAATTCAACTATTAACTTTTCTTAATTATTTTTAGTATTCATTTTTCATAATAAATTAGTAGCTACATAAATTGTTTTCTAATAATGTAAAGATATATTTCTTAACATTAATTTTCTTTTCAAGGATAACTGTTGTAATGGTTTATCTTGTACTTATTTACTAATGTGCCCTATTTTTTATATAGATGTAAGATTAAAACAAATACAATAGATCTTATATATATTTATTTTGATCTCTTCACACAAATTTTTTTTTTAAAAGAGGAATTTTAATGGATTTGAAGTTTACAATGACACAACAATATTCAAAACAAGACAAGATTATTTCATAATATAGTGATCCATCTACACTAAATAAACAAGTGCATTGAGTTCTTGTTTCTTACTTCTTTAAGATAGATAGTTAGCTT
Organism: Cunninghamia lanceolata; assembly: GCA_027924645.1. NCBI lineage: Eukaryota > Viridiplantae > Streptophyta > Pinopsida > Cupressales > Cupressaceae > Cunninghamia > Cunninghamia lanceolata. The sequence continues at coordinate 12,625,755 of BSBN01001533.1, forward strand.
AACTTTAATCTTGTTTTATTGGTTTCCATTATGAATGGACATTATTCATAGAACTAATCCATTTAAAGTTTGTAAAATAGCAAAAAATATTAACAATTTAAAATCATTGGATGTAATTTTAAAAAAGAAAAGAAAAATATAAGTTTGTCTTTTCCTTATATATTTCTCTAAAACTAAGCCTTCTAAATTTTATGGTTCATTGTTTATTTATACTTTTGTGCTTGGAATATTTATTCAAGTAAATTCATCTCAACATTGATCCAATATGGAGGGATGCCAAATGAATGTCAATATATAATAAACAACTAAAAGTTGTTATAATGCACATATAGATAAATTAATTTTCTATGTTCTTGCAAGGTTTTGATTTATAATTTTAGTTTTATATGATAGTATGTTATATGTTTCTCTTTTATATTATTAAGTTTTGGATATTCCCTTGGCATCCCTACCCACTCACACCAAAGAAGATTAACTTCATTTCGGGGGAACTTTTGAGAAAATGATCTACCTAATCATGATTTCCAATGATTTAATAAATTTTTGCAATGCTTATCTAAATTTAGATATTTTATGAAAGAACATGGTACAAAGCAATCTTTTTAAAAACTTGTTTTTGACATAGCATTTGGACAACTCTTGGGCTTATATATGTATTTATAAAGTATATAACTTTTTAATATTGAATTGTTATCATTGTTGAATTATTTTAGGAAAGTTATAAATGTGACCATGATTAATAATAAGATCCATTCAATCTCATCAAGCTTGCTAGCATATTTACTTTAAGTTATTTTTTAGTTGATTTATTAATAATTGCTTGTGGTAGATAGGAAACATTTAGGTTTCTTGTTGTGCTTTAGTTATGGACTAACACAAAGGTGAAAGGATGACATTTGTCCAACAACTTTCTCTCTCAAAAATTTACTCAAAGAGTGTACTTAAATAAAAGTTTTAGAGGGTCTACAAATTAAAGTAGTAGTCTTCAAGATGTATTTATTATATTAAATACTTTTCAATTAAAATTTATTTATTAATTATTTATAATACTTAATTAAATTTCATCCATTTAATGTTAACAAAGTAGTTGGTTTGATCTCTTTAAAATATTATTACTTTGAATTATTCTAATAAGATTTATATTTAATCTTTCAAATTTACTAAATTTAAAGTTCTTTATGAATTAAATTTTTTATTTAAAATTGTTTAAAAGAGTGAGTGGAGGATCTTGATAAGCCAAACAACACTCTTAAGTGCAATGAACTTAATGTAACTGTAGAAACTACCAAGATCGTGGAGTAGACAAACAAGCATGAGATTGCAAATGAAATCAACCAATTGTATTCACAAATGAAAAAGATAGGCAAGTGTGGGTACCCCATTCTCCACCAAATGAGGATAGGACTCCTCTCCATGAAGTGGTGGTGAGTAAACACCCACAAAGATAGGTTGAGGTGTCGATGCAAGTTGACACTTCTCCAAAATGGGTAACTACTTTGAGAAGTTCAAAGTACATGTGGAAAATATGCCTAATTATGGTTAAAGCAAGTGTATACACCTAAGATTAAAGGTTATACACCAACACCCCCCCTTAAGCATAGCTTAGGTGAGTTTTATGAAAAAAATGGGTCTCAACTATTAGCCTAGTGAGGTACCCATGCACAATGTAAATCTCTCAGAAATGGAGAAGGATAGAAAACCTAGTGGGAAAAAATTATCCTCCAAGAGAAAGAGAAAGAAAGGAAAGGCTTAGATAGCCCTCGAAAGATGATGCTGATGATGCCGATTCTGATGTAGATATGAGGAACTCTTGAAGCATTTCAAAGTTGAAAACTCTACCCTTCTCTTAATTCCTTAGCAAACTAATTGAAGTTGATAGTGTTCAAGAGATGAAGACCAGGATGTAGGTCCAAGAAATATACTAAAAACTAAAAACAAGGATGTGCATTGAGCACACATATGAATGAGATGAGAATCTGTGTGATTCAAGTTATGATTGTTACAACCCCCCATTACACTTTATAGATCAGTGTGAGTACAATTTCCTAATTCCCTTTACACTTTCAATTACATGACACTACATGAGTGTATTTACAAACAAAGATGCTATAGGAGTTCAATCAACCTACTATATAGAACCAACTGAGTTAAGCCATGAATTAACACTAGGCTCTGAAGTCACATCCTCTTCTTTTGATGTAAAGTGTGAAAATATGAAGCTGCAGTTGAAGTGACAAACCTTCACAATTGCTACAAGTTTTTAACTTTCTGATTCTTTGATTAGGGTTGTTGTGGCTGTGAACTCAACTATTTTGTCAGAACAGGTGAGTTGATTTATAGAAAGATGATTTCTTAAAAGTTTAGGAATGAAAAATACATTGTGTACAAATCCATTTCCTAACTTTACAGTTCCCTTACCACAAACATTGTAGTAGATATCATCCATCAGGATTTTGAAAGTATTGCATGGTTTGATTCTCGCAAACACATCTTGGCAAGGTGACATGCAATCTATTGCAACAGAACTAAGAATCCATTTGTTGACTTCTTTATTAGAAGGAGGCATGGAATTCTCTTTTCTTTTTACCATCAAGTTGTGAAGTTTAAACTCCTTTTTGAACTTAGTTTGTAAGGTGGCACTTTATAAGTTTGAGTTCTTGATTACTCTTGCTTAATACCCCCCTTGAAGTGGAGCTTTATGAAATTAGTGCATTAACATCATTTACACTTTTGATGATTTGATACCCCCCTCATGTTTTTCCTAAAATTAGGCACTTTTATAGAAGGAGTGCATAAGCTCACCCTAAAATAGCTTAAACAGGCACTTTATAATTTTAGTATGATTTTAGGCTAGTTGGATCGGTGATGAAAAACCATGTACTTTTGCAAAAGGAATCACTCAATTTTGAGTTGATTTGCAAAAGTTATAGGTCTTTCAATTTTTGCATTTACAAAAAAACCCTTCCACAGCAATAAAAATTCCAAGTTTTTGGAAAAACATTGCATGCAAATTTGTTTGGGAAGAAAAAAAAGTTTGAAATGAGGAAGAAAATAAGCCCCCTTGGGCTATGCATGACTAGGGTCTAAAACCCCATGTGACCAAGGGATTAACTTTTAAAAATTGCTCCCCCCTTCCCCTTGCTTACATCACCCCTAGTTTCTTGCATCAACATAAATGATACTTTTTCAAATGAAGAGTGCCCACCTTGGTGCCAATAGACTTGACAAGCCCGTCATAGTTTTGAATGCAGTGGACAAATGTGGCACTTTGATTGCCGATCAAACAAGGAGAAGAGGCTGAATTCGTGGGAAGAGTGGGTGATTTACATGCCGTCTTGAAGATGGTCTGGTGACGCATATGTGTGGCATCAATGCTCTATCCTTGCATGCCTGATGATGGGTGTTTCAGAGCCACTGAAGCACATTGGTCTGCGACCTGTGCCGAGCCCTTTGTATGGGCATTACAGATCGAAATAGACCCATGATGAAGGTACACAAGATGTGCCTAACAGAGCCATCCTTGATGTACCGTGAGCTCCTCCACAAAGATAGATAATGCCTATGTATGTTGCCTATATCGAGCCCTATAGAGGGTGTTTATATTCCGGCGAAGAAGGCCATTGAATTGCCTCTTTGTGGCATCTAAAAACAATGCCCTCTTTGGGCAATTTGAACTCCACAACAAACACAACAAGAGCACAATTAAATTTTAACAAAACCAAACAAAAATGAAACCTTACAGTGAGAAAAATGGCATGTGAAGGGGAAAATTGCACAACAGAGCACAAACAACTTGAAGCTAACCACGAAAGCTCTGGTACCATGTAGAAACTACCAAGATCGTGGAGTAGACAAACAAGCACGAGATTGCAAATGAAATTGACCAATTGTATTCACAAATGAAGAAGATATAAATAGGCTAGTGTGGGTACCCGATTCTCTACCAAACAAGGATATGACTCCTCTCCATGAAGTGGTGGCAAGTAACCACCCACAAAGATAGCATGAGGTGTCGATGCAAGTTGACACCTCTCCAAAATGGCTAACTACTTTGACAAGTTCAAAGTACATGTGGAAATATGCCTAACTATGGTTAAAGCAAGTGTGTACGCCTAGGATTAAAGGTTATACACCAACAGTAGTTACAAATTTAAGGACTTACCTATAAAATTTGAAAAAAGTTGTAGTAATAAAAGTTTTAGGTAATTATATATAATGTATTTATAAAATAAATAATAATTAAATATTAAAGTTTTTTAAGGTAAAAGGTGAAGATCACTTATATATTGATATTATAATATAGAATACAAAAAATTGTAGCTTCAATAGGGAAAATTTTATCTTGGTTCCCAACATTTAGACTCAGAAAAAAAAGTAGGCACTCAGGTCGTAAATCATATTTTAACATAAAATATATATACATTAGCTAGAGGCCCAAAAAACTAGACATGCAGATGTATCAGTGAGCTTCATGAGAGTTGTCTTCTAATTCAATAGGTGGAGGCAACACAGTAGTAGGTGGAATAGGAGATACTACTGGCAAAGGTCAAGGAGCCATGTCTAGAGCATGTAAGATTTCTAAGAAACTGAATAGCATTAACATTTCCTTGGCCTTGGAGTCTAGATTCAAAGGGAGTTGAAACTTGTGGGTGTTTAATGCAATGTTGAGGGCATTAATACACCCATTTTAAAGTCCTTTTTGAATGGCTTGGAAGACACATGATGTTGTAAGAGAGGAGCAAAGAAACTTAGTAGAGAAAAGGCCCCCAATGAGTGCTTCACCTTTGAACATATCATAGTTCTCCATCACCTTTTTTAGTTTGTCCAGGGGGTAAGGTAGTCATGTATATACCCAAATTCAGTCATCTCCACAAAATCAACATCATGTATAAGATCCATGATGTTTGAGAAAAACATGGATGCCACTTTAGCATACATGAGAGATCATGGGAAGTGACACAATATGAAGTCACCCACCATGACATGGATATAAAACTCAACTTGTAGACAATCAATGTCAAATATATGTGCAAGAATGCTTGAGTTGTAGATACCAAGCTCTAATGGTTCCCATTTTTGTGTCTACAAGAATATGTGGTAGTTCTTCACCATTGGATTCATGGCTAAAGCACAAAGGGAAAAATGATAGGGAAAGAAAAGTAGGAGCAATGCAATTGAGAGTAGAGCTTGTGAGGTAAGAATGAGCTAGAAAACAATGTTATAAAAAAGGTGGTGGGAAGGACATTAATAGTGATAGTAAATGTGAAGTGATAGGACAAGATAAGGTGAGTTGAAAGGGAAGGGTGATGGTTCAAAATATATTCTAGAGCTCTGTCACATCCCACATTTAAACAAACATACTTATGATTTTATTTCAAGCAGACAGATAGTTAGTTAGTAAAATTAATATGAGGAAAGTAATGTTATGTTAGAATAGAGAATGCATTTGATTTATATTATTTTATATGAAAAGAATAATTGTCTATGATGTTATTAATTTTCACATGGTTAAATAATGTGATGGACTAACTACCATTGTGCGACTGAGGTGGATACAGGAATAGTGTATTCCCCCTCCAAGATGAGGAGAGAGAGTATCACTATGGAGAGGGTACTAGATCACGTGAATAGAATGATCCTTATGCTATCTAGGAATACCTACATAGACTCATATTAGAGGTTAAGTCAATATTAGAATTAAGTCTTAATTTATATGTTGTTGGTCGCCTCAGTAATATTTTCAACGTTGGGATCATTTCATATTTGTTTAATATTGTTGTCATCATGCCAATGGCTTAGAATTTTACTTTGATAATCAATAAGGTTGTGTACAACTATGAATGTCAAGTTGATGTGAGTAATCAACCAAATAAGTCTAATCTTATCATAGAGGTCTATGCCAAATTTGCTAGACTTCATCGTGAATAGTTGTGCTCGTCAATAGTTGTGCTTGTAAATAGCCTAATAGAAGCATTCAAAAGAATGCATTAGTGACATCTAAGAAATAGGTGTACTATTGTTAATATTGTTAATTATTTTATAACTTAGTTATGGCTAAATTAAAATATCTAGCTTGTGGTAAAAAGAAGTAGAGTCTTTGGAAGACTATCATCATATTCTTCCCTAGATGCTTGTAAGAGTGGAAGGAGTAAAAGTTCCATATTTCCTATTTCTAATCTCTCTAATCCGCTGATGGTTGAGATAAATGGGGGAAATAACTCTGCATTAACTGCTTTATAACTGACAGGGAGTGGACATTAGAGCATTAAGTGATCTCAGTCGAGGGAGAGAGAAGGATATAACTCTTGGATTGAAAGCTTAGAACAGATAGAGGAAGCTCGATAGGGGAGTGTTGATTGCAATATTCAGGTGTCACATCCTCAAAATTTGACTATGTTTTACTTTTTCTTATAAGTAATTAGTAGATAATTTTGCATGGATTAATTATTGTTTAGGGTAAAATATGAAGAGGTGTTTAATTTTATTGATTTGTTTTGATCCTCTTTTCACCACTAAACATTCAAGGACATTCAGCCAAGTAGGAAGTCTACTACAGGCTTCTTGTGACTTGGAACATAGAGGAAGATTGGAATTGTATTATTTTGTTGTTTAATTAAGCCTAATTAAGATCAAAACATACTTCAATGAAAACCAATTTTTATACTAGGCGTCAAGAATCAACTCTATTATTCAAATGTCATCTAGAGTATTTTCCAATCAAAGTCAAGTGAATATAATCATATAATACAATTATATCGACTCCTAGTCTTCCTTAGACTACCATTGAACCAATTCTTTTATTGTTATAGTTATAATAAAGAACAAAAGTTTCTATTTTACACAATACTGACTTTTCATAGCATGTGTTATTTTTGTTGCAAGTATGGGCCTAACCAGTGTTGTCATTGATGTCTACATACTCTTGTTGCATTGATGTCAAGGATTGGATGAGTTGTATGCTGAGGATATTGAGAAAATTAGTCCTATCAGAAGCAGAGAAGATTAGTGAAGATAGTGAAGCTCTATGAAGTAAAGATCCCAACTAGTGAAGATCAGAGAATACACATAAAAGGGTTTGTAGATATGTGTCTGAAGATGATCCAGTAAATATTTGAGAGGTCCACATGAAAATGTGGAAGAGTTATGTCCTTAAGAGTAAAAATGGTTCTAGTAATTGTTCACAGGGGACAGAAATAGGTCCGGTGAGATCCAGAAATACAATATCATGTTCTGCAGATCTGGTAGCATGATTGGGAGGCTAATGTGAATTGATAACTCAATTGGTTCATATTTTTGAGGTCCACAAGCAATCCCTCTAATGTGACAAAGATGGGCAACTTTGTTCTTAAGGTCCCGAATGAAGATGCAAATGATTATGGTAAGCAAAAGTGGTGTGGATGTTCTCGATGATTCAAGCAAGCTTGTGAGGGTCTCTAGATTGTGTCCAGTTCATGTTGGTGGTCCACATTGAAGATGGAGCTTGTAATATAAAATTTACCTTCCAGTGATGGTGTTCTTCCTAGTCTTGGCCGACTGGATGTTTTGCACTATTGCGGATGATCTTGAAAATGTTTTGCAAAGCTTGGCGTGTTCCTCAAAAGGGATTGAAGTCCTGGCTATGTGTTGCCGATAGTGTAGTAATGCAGATGAAGTTTTTGTAATAAGTCAAGTTGTATTTTTGTATTTTCTCTATAATAAAATAAATTTATGTTGTGCTGACTTTGATGATCATTCTAAAGTCGATGTCTTGTATAAATAAGAATTGCGAAGTCATTTAAAGGTATTAAGGTAGTGATGAAAAAGTGGTAGGAAAGAAGATGGAGAAGCAGAGCAGAGGTGTTGAACTTAAATGGAACTGACTCAAGCATAGTGAAGATGCTAATCTCCAGTTCAAGTATGTAATATTTATATTATTTTGTAGATAGTGTCTCTCTTGTAGGCAGTGGGCCTCTTGTGAGTAGTTTGCTCAGGCAGTGAGTCCTAATTGGTAAGTGTCATTTCATTCTTTTTATTCTTTTAATAGAGAATACAATCTTGGGTTAGTCACCCCGTGGTTTTTCCCTTAACAAGATTTTCCACGTTAAAATCTTGGTGTTGTATGTGTTAAATTTGTTTCTGCTCTTAAATTCATGCATTGTGCTTCATGACTGAATCTTTGATATGCTATTGAAATAGAAGAAACTTTAAAGTATATAAAGAACAAAAGTTTGGTAACAACTAATTCATCCCCCTCTCTCAGTTGTCTGTCTTAAATCCAACAATTGGTATCAGAGCCAAGTTCCTCTAGAAGAAGCTTAACCGCTTGAGGAGATCTGGGACGTTGACCTACAAGAAGGACAGTCCAAGGTTAGATGGAACAAACTTCACTGCCTGGAAAAACTGCATGGAATGTCACATACAATGCATGGGATATCAGTATTGGAACATAACCTCAACTAAATATGTTCCCCCAAGGAATGGTCCAACAACTATATATGAAGTCAGAGATGCAAAAAATAATCTTCAAGCTAAAGAAGCCCTACTGAGTGCCTTGTCTGATTCAGAGCTGACAAATGTTATGGGATTGAAGACTACCTATGAAATTTGGACAAAGCTTGAAAATCTATATGAAGGAGACAAATATGTTAAGTATGCCAAGTTGCAAAGTCTGAAAGGAAAGTTTGAAAACTTAAAGATGAGTGAAGATGAGAATATCACTTTATTTATGACAAAAGTAAATGAACTTGTTTGTGGCATCAAATGTGCTGGTGGAGTACTGGATGAAGATGAAATTGTTGCTAAAGTTCTTAGATCTTTACCTCCTGCATATAAACACAAATTTGCTGCCATTGAGGAAATCAAATCTTTAGCAACTATCACAAGGGATCAATTGGTTGGTAAGATATCTGCATTTGAGTTAGTTGAGTTTGGTGATGCACTTTCCAAGATTGAATCTGCATTCAAAGCTAGTGCCTCTACAAAAGGTAAACAAAGATATGATCCAGGAGAAAGTTCCTCAAGAAAATCAACTTAGTATGAGAAGACAAGAAAAGATCTAGAAGAGGATGAATTAGAAACTAAACAACTTGAAGCCCTCATTGTAAAGAGACTTCCAAGAGGATCCAGTAAGTATGAAGGAAAATTACCTTTTAAATGCTTTGCTTGCAATAAGATTGGTCATTTTGCCTCAAGATGTCTAAAAAGGTTTTCCAGGCCAAACCTTAATAGATCAAGGTTTTAGAAGAAGTGTTACTATGTTTAAGAAGATGATGATGAAGGAGTAATAGATGAGGAATCTGAGATAGGAAACAAACTAGGAAGTGACTGGGTGTTTATTGCCATCAAGGAAGAAGATCCAATGCTTGTTGAATCTGCCAATCATAAGGTGATAGAAAGTGCTTTGGCTTCTCAGATTGAAGAAAAGGATGAATGGGTTATTGATAGTGGATGCTCTCACCATATGACTGTTGATAAGAGTAAGTTCCTAAGCTTGGAAAGATATGAAGGTGGAGTTGTAAAGTTTGGAGCTAATTCTAATGGAAAAATTAAAGGCAGAGGAACTATTTCTTTTGATGGAAAGAACAAAACCAGTGATGTTCTATTTGTTGAAGGTCTGAAGCATAATCTTCCCAGTGTTGGATAGTTGGTGGATAAAGGCTATGATCTCTGATTCAAAAATGGAAAATGCAAGATCTTTGAAAGCTTTGGAACTGAGATTGCATATGGTACACAGACAAAAGGTAACATCTTCCAATTGGCTGGTACTGGCAAAAGTTGTTTATTTGTTTAAATTGATCAAAGTTGGTTGTGGCATAGGAGAATGTGTCATGTGAATTTTGATAATATCATCAAGATATGCAATACTCAGGCTATAAGAGATCTTCCAAGACTGGTGAAACCCACTAACAATTTGTGTAAAGAATGTCAGTTGGGTAAGCAGAACAGAGTCACATTCAAAAGTAAGGAACAATTTTCAACTTGACTATTAGACTTGGTACACACTAATCTTTGTGGTCTGACAAGAATTAGAAGCCTGCAAGGAGATAGGTATTTCATGCTGCTAATTGATGACCACTCCTGGATGACGTGGGTAACCTTCTTAAAGGAGAAATTTGAAGCACTTGAGAAGTTCAAAATATTCAAGGCTATGGTAGAAAATGAAACTGACATAAACATAAAATGCGTTAGGTCTAATAGAGGTGGAGAATTCACATCCGGTGAGTTCATAACATTCTACGAGAAACATGGGGATAAAAAGACAGTTATCTCCTCCAAGGACTCTACAGTAGAATGGAGTAGTGGAGAGAAATAACCGGACCATCCAGGAAGCATCTAGAACCATGATGATGGAAGCAAATGTTCCTCACATCTATTGGAGAGAAGCTGTAAGCACTGCCGTCTATACTCTTAATCGGGTACAAATCAGAGGCAATACTGGTAAGACTCCTTATGAACTTTGGTTTGGCATCACTCCTACTATGAAGTATTTTAGTGTCTTTGGTAGTAAATACTATATCAAAAGAGATGAAGACCTTGGCAAGTTTGATGCTAGAAGTGATGAAGGAATATTCTTGGGATATTCTACTCAAAGCAAAGCATACCAGTGTTATAACAAGAGATTGAGAAAGATTGTAGAAAGTACAAATGTGAAGGTTGATGAAGGCATGGAAAATCCCTCAAGGTATTATGAATATGAATCAGATGATTAGAATGATGTCTCAGATCAAGGAGAACAAGTCCTAACACTAGTGCAGATTCAGACTGATCCAGAGAATTCTGATATACAAGAGGATCAGACATGCTTGGAAGAACCTGTCCAAGAATTAGAAGTGCAAGAGAATCCCAAAACTCCTAGGTATGCAAGATTGAATCATTCTAAAGATCAGATCATAGGAGATAAAAGAAAAGGTGTTTAAACAAGAAGAAAAATTGCTCAAGATATAGTGAAATACTGTTTGATTTCAAAGGTTGAACCAAAAATAGTAAGTGAACATGCAATGATGAAAGCTAGGCTAAATCAATGGAGGAAGAATTGATGCAGATTGAAAAGAATCACACTTGGGATCTTGTTCCCAGACCTAAGGACAAAAATGTGATTGTGACTAAGTGGGTCTTCAAAAATAAACTAAATGAAGATGGTGAAGTAATAAAAAACAAAGCCAGATTGGTTTGTAAGGGTTATTCTCAAATAGAAGGAGTTGACTTTGAAGAAACCTTTGCTTCGATGATAAGAATTGAAGTAGTCAGATTATTTCTTTCTTTTTCTACCTTCAAAGATTTCAAGGTGTATTAGATGGATGTCAAGTTTGCTTTCCTAAATGGTGATTTGGAAGAAGAGGTATACATTGAGCAACCGGAGGGATTTCAATTGTCTGATCATGGTGATATGGTCTGTAAGTTGAAGAAAGCTTTGTATGGACTCAAACAAGACCCAAGAGCCTGGTATGAAAGATTAGACAAACATCTTTTGAAGATTGGTTTCAACAAAGGCACTACTGATAGTAATCTATATTTTAAGATTGATCATGAAAGTATCTTGATTGTTGAAGTATTTGTTGATGATATCATTTTTGGAGTGAAAGATAGTATGTGCGAGACCTTTGTAAACCAAATGCAAAGTAAATTTAAAATGTCTATGTTTGGGGAAATGAATTTCTTCTTGGGTCTGCAAATCACTCAAACAAAGAAAGGAATCTTCATAACACAGACCAAGTATGTGAAAGAATTGTTGAAGTAATTTGCGATGGAAGACTCAAAGGCAATGAATACTCCCATGGCAACCAGATGTAAGCTAAGTAAAGATGATGAATCCCCTAAGGCTGATCAGAAAAAGTATAGGTCAATGATTGGAGGATTGCTCTATCTTACTCAAACTAGACCTGATATTATGAATGCTATTGGTCTTGTTACCAGATTCCAAGCTGATCTTAGAGAGTCTCATGTCATGGTAATAAAGAGAATTCTCAGATATATGAAGGGAACAATTGAGTATGGATTATGGTATCTTGAGGATCATGACTTCTCTCTTCATGCATACACAGATGTTGATTGGGCAAGAGATGTGGATGACTAGAAGAGTATTAGTGGTGGTGCATTCTTTTTGGGAAAAAGATTAGTTTCTTGGCTGAGCAAGAAATAAGAGGCAATATCTCTGTCCACTGCAAAAGAAAAATATATTGCAGTAGCAGGCAGTTGCACTCAAGTATTATGGATGAAGCAAATGCTAAGAGATATCAGAGTAGAGTATGATGAACCTATCACAATCTTATGTGATAATTCAAGTGCAATAAACATATCAAAAAATCTAGTGTTGCATTCAAAGACAAGATATATCCATCAAGTTCCACTTTTTGAGAGAGAAAGTGAATAAGAATTAAGTTAGATTGGAGTTTGTGTCCTCAAAGGATCAGATTGTAGACATTTTTACTAAACCTCTACCTAAGGACTCTTTTGAGTATCTCAGGGAGAAGTTAGGGGTTATTACCCCTCCAGTTCTAAATTAAGGAGCACTGATATGCATTAGTCCGATGGATCCCACAGTCATATCTTTTGTTCCAGATTAATGTTAGGAGGCTACTACTTAAGGGGAATAGTTTGTATTTTTTTGAAGTATGAGAAGTAGTTGCAAGTATGTGCCCTTTGCCATTGATGTCAAAGGGGAGAGAAGACATGTGAAAAACAAAATTGGTTGTTGATCAAAGGGGGAGCAGTAAAGAAAGAGAAGGCTTGTGAATGGTTGTTGTTGATAGGGGGAGCTATGTTAGTTAGTGAGGAGAAGTTCTCGTCTTGATGGTTAAAATAGTTTTTCACATTATATGTTGCCATCAATGACAAAGGGGGAGATTGTTGTAAGTATGGGCCTAACTGGTGTTGTCATTGATGTCAACATACTCTTATTGCATTGATGTCAAGGAATGGATGAGTTGTATGCTGAGGATATTGAGAAAATTAGTCCTATCATAAACAGAGAAGATCAGTGAAGACAGTGAAGCTCTATGAAGTAAAGATCCTAGCCAGTGCAGATTAGAGAATGTGCATAAAAGGGTTTGTAGATATGTGTCTGGAGATGATCCGGTAAATATTTGAGAGGTCTGCGTGAAAATGTGGAAGAGTTATGGCCTTAAGAGTAAAACTGTTTCTAGCAACTATTCAGAGGTGACAGAAACTGGTCCAGTGAGATTTGAAAATACAATATCATGTTTTGCGGATCTGGTAACATGATTGGGAGGCTAATGTGAATTGACAAGTCAATTGGTTCATAGTTTTGAGGTCCACAAGCAATCCCTCTAATGTGACAGAGATGGGCAACTATGTTCTTAAGGTCCTGGATGAAGATGCAAATGATTATGGTAAGCAGAAGTGGTGCGGATGTTCTTGATGATTCCAGCAAGCTTGTGGGGGTCTCTAGATTGTGTCCGATTCATGTTGGCGGTCCGCATTGAAGATAAAGCTCATACTAGAAGATTTACCTTCCAGTGATGGTGTTCTTCCTAGTCCTGGCCGACCAGATGTTTTACACTATTGCAGATGATCTTGAAGATGTTTTACGAAGCCTGGTGTGTTCCTCAAAAGGGATTGAAGTCCTAGCTATGTGTGGCCAACAGTGTAGTAATGCACATGAAGTTTTTGTAATAAGTCAAGTTGTATTTTTGTATTTGCTCTATAATAAAATAAGTGTATGTTGTGCCAACTTTGATGATCATTCCAAAGTTGATGTCTTGTATAAATAAGAATTTTGAAGTCATTCAAAGGTATCAAGGTAGCGATGAAAAAGTGGTAGGAAAGAAGAGGGAGAAGTAGAGAAGAAGTGTTGAGCTTAAATGGAACTGACTCAAGCATAGTGAAGATGCTAATCTCCAGTTCAAGTATGTAATATTTATATTATTTTGTAGACAGTGTGTCTCCTATAGGTAGTGGGCCTCTTATGAGTAGTGTGCTTGGGCAGTGAGCCCTAATTGGCAAGTGCCATTTCATTCTTCTTATTCTTTTAATAGAGAATACAATCTTGGGTTAGTCACCCCGTGGTTTTTCCCTTAACTGGGTTTTCCACGTTAAAATCTTAGTGTTGTATGTGTTGAATTTGTTTCTGCTCTTAAATTCATGCATTGTGCTTCATGACTGAATCTTTGATATGCTATTGAAATAGAAGAAGCTTTAATGTATATAAAGAACAAAAGTTTCGTAACAACTAATTCTCTCCCCCTCTCAGTTGTCTATCTTAAATCCAACAATTTTATCTCAAAACTGACATACCAAAACATAAAATTTGTAAGATGAACTCTCAGCTAGTTGTTCTAACAATAGTCAACAACATTCTTGTTTGCTATCATAGAATAGTGCTATCAATAAACATTAAGACCCAGAGTTTGTATCATCCTATCGATAATCTATCAGACATTTTGTAAAAGTTGATAATACCTAGAAATTTTAATTTAAAACCCCGGCTACCTATAATATCATCCCACCAATATAAAGATTGGTTTAACAACCCAATAGCTTCATTATACACCATTCCTAACATTATACCAGTGAGTTGGGTCAGTAACTTTATTTAATGTAGATATTATATCTATCTACCTATATATATCTATATATTTGTGGTAAAGAATAATATCATATGATCACTGATAACCACCTATCTTTCTCACAAAGAGAACTTTTATTCATCGATCTATTAAACATGTGCAACTATTTTTGATTGCTATCTCATGGAATAGTTTCAGAGACATTGTTAGTCTTACTAATATTGACCAAAATACAACAATGTTAAATTGTATGACATATGGTTATCAGCCTTTGCAAGCATAAGATAAACACCATAGTATAACCAAGTATCGATAGTAAAGATAATGAAGATATGTATTAAGCACAACTGTGACCAAATTTATATGTTTAAAAGTACCTATATAATACCTGACCACAGACTCTTCTGCCAAGCTTGCCAAGCTTTCTTTGTCTGAAAGCCTCTCACACTCTTGACTATTCTTAGGAGTTTTCTTTTATCTCCTCCTTCCTCCTCCTTCTTTCACTCACTTGTAGATTATTTTTCTTTTTAACATGTTAGAATAGTATAATTACATTGTTTAACCACTCAACAGTTATGGTTGGTCAGTTACAGGCGGTTCACAACTGTAGTTCACAACTGCTATTACTATGGTTCACAATTGCTATTATAAATACCATATCTATTTATCAAATTATAATCAATAAAATAATTACTACCCCTTCATATTGTATCATAGCAAAATTAGTTCTTGTGGCTATCTAGGTGTGATGAAGGTGCATTGGTCTTAAGGAAATGGCAGTTTGTTTAAAAGGGTTCACAGATCTATTTGAAGTTGAGGACGCTGAATACATTTGAGGCCAACACAAAAGGGACTGATTAGTCTGCAAAGAAGCTGAAAGAGTGTAAAGTCATAGCCAGCGAAAGTCATACAAAGGAATCACTATTTTTAGCCAACGTTCAAGCTTATGTTTAAGCAAGTCACCCTCAGAGAAGAGAGCACTGACCAGAAGAAGTCAGATCATAGGAAGAGTTGTCATTTGATTTGGATTTTTTTTGGATATTGCAATTTGATTGAAAGCCTACAATTTTTTGTGTTGCAGATGTTGACAATGCACAGTTAGCCTGTCGGCCTCTTGTTTCATGTTGGAGGTTATCAGTCAGGGAAAGGTATGTATTAAAGTGTGTATGGAAGTGCAAAAATTTATAAGCAAATATATTTAATTCAGAGTAAGAAGGTCAATTTGGTCTTACCATTACTTTTTGGAGTATTATTTTTAAATGGAGATTCCATTAGACAATTACTCTAGTTTCAATTTTCATACTTGGAGAATGAAAATTCAAATGCAACTAATGAATAAAAATTTATGGGGAATAGTAAGTGGAAAGGAAAAAGTACCTATAGATGCAAATAAGTTATTAGATTGGAGTAGTAGAGATGATAAATCCAAGGCTATAATTGCTCTTGCTCTTTCTGACACTGAATTGCACCACATTGATTTAGATAAATCATTAGCCAAAATTTGGGAAAATTTGAATAAATTGTTTGGAGCAAAATTTGTTAATGCAAAGTTTTCTCTAAAACTTTAATTATTTAGATTTAAGATGGAAGATGGAATCACAATGTCAAATCATATAAGTAACTTGCAGTCTCTCATTAGACAGCTAGTAGAGGTTAAGGTTATGGTAGATGATGATGATGCTAGAGCCATCCTATTAAATAGCTTGCCTTCAAAATACAACAATGTTATTTTTACACTCAGTCAAATACCTTCACAAACTCTAGAAGGTATGTTTTCTACTTTTCTAGCAGAAGAGAAGAGAACAACAGAAGATTTAGAAGATGATTCTTAGGAGAAAGCATTATTCTCAAGAAGCAATTACAAGAGATCAGAGAAAATCAAATGTTTTTATTGTAAGGATTGGTCATATCATCCAATCTATATTTGACATTGTAAGGATTGGTCATGTCATCATCATCGTCATTGATATCAGTTTCGATAATGTCATCATCCACATGGATATCATCTTCATGAACATTAACTCCTACATCATCATGATCTAGTTCCTCTTCTTCGACATCTTTGTTAGGCACATCATCAACTAGCTGTTGATCCTGATCATCATCTACATCATCTTCTAGTTCTTCAGTATCTTCTTCTTCCACCAAATTATACTTTACCGGCCTTCCTCTTGGATCATGTCTAACAACAAATGACCAACCCGGTTTACTTGGGACCTCTGAGTAAAATACCTGCTCACATTGGCTTGGAAGAACATAGGGCTCATTTCTAGCTCACTCGATCGACCTTGTATTAACCATGGTAAATCCATTATCATGTTCAATAACAGTTCTCTTAGAATCATTTTCATTCAATCGTAGCCTGTACCATTCAATGACGAACATAACTAATTTGAAGGACTTAAAGTCACACTCAAGTATATCATCCAAAATCCCATAGTATCAATTTTCTAAGACTTCTTGATGTATGTCGCTTCTAGATGAAACATTAGTCACCTGAAAGACTGCAGTTATCCCAGAATCACAAGTTTTCTTTGTGTTATCCAACTTTTTGATTCAAAATTTATGACCATTGCATCACATAGCCTTGTGGTGTTTCACCTACAATATGTCAAACCTGTAAAAATTATTACATCGTCATTTCATAAACATATTTATTCTTGGCCAAATGTATGCAAAGAAAAAAAGATCAACATATATATACATCAATATAATTGAAAATAATTAAATAATATGGGTGATTAATAATTTATATGTACCTATTTATCTCTTAAACCACATGCTAAATCACTTTCTCTTGGTGTAGCATTGGAATCTCCATTATGATGAGCTTCTTTAACCAATGGAGCCACACCTTCCCATGTTAATGCACAATCAGATTGTTGACATCGTTCAATCCATATTGTCATCCAATCAAGATTGTTTGTGATGTACAAATGTAGTGCATCCCACTCTCGACCAACTATATAAAAAAAATGAAATTCACAAATGACCTATACTTAGTTAATTATGGCCATGGTATACAACCTTAATTTATAATTGATGTACCTGAAAACCTAACATCCCACTACTAATGATCTTATTATCTTTCATTGTTGGATGAATTCAAATTAAAGGATTATGCACAAATAATGAATTATGACCCTGAAGGGTACATACACTCTTGTAAGAAAAAGCAAAACCTTAGTGGATACACCCATGTTCCTATACCAGTGGAAGATGTGTTTAAGCAAAAAGAAGATAAAGAAGTAGAGGAGGTTATAAAAAATTTCATGAAGGTATTATACCCTAAATTACAAAATTTCTAAAGTATTATACCCTAAATTACAAAATTTGGTATTATGAGAATAAGCATTGGTGAAACATATAAGCATCGGTGAAACCAAGGATAAAGTTTCACCGATGGCCTGAGATAACTGAAAAGAATTACCAATATGATAAGTATCGGCTGAGCTAGGGTATATCAGAGTAACTACATATAGAATCCCGCCGATAGACTGAGAAAAGGAAATCCATCAATGGAAGAAGTGGGCATGGGTGAAATATAATGCAAAGTCACTGTTGGAACTAAAAAAATCACATTTTTCATCTGCTAAAGAATTCACTAATATCCCTCATTTCCAAGACCAACCACTAAAATTTGCATGACAAGATCCATATCAGAGTCCACACATAAAATATCCAATGAACATACCTAGCTCTGTGACCATAGCTCAATTCTGATACTAGTTCATCCATATCGGCAAGACCTCATGTAACTCACACCGAATAGTAAAATACATTTTTGGAAGAAAATATGATAATCGGTGAGAGATGAATAATGTTTGAACGACCAAGATTTCATATGTTAAAAATTTTAGGGAGACATTTGGTATATATCACCGATACATTCTCATCGGCATGAGTATAACAATCCAAGCAAAGTCCTGAAGTCACTGAGCCTTTAAGTCACACCGATCACTGACTTATCGGCATGAAGGCAAGCAATCTCTCCTTGATGCATAACGATAAGGCTATCAGCATGACACATATAGTCGGAATGAAATCCTTAAGCTTCTCTGATCATAAAAGTCACCTCGACATAAGGAGCAAAAGGATTTTTGGCAAGACTCTCACCGATATGTTCAAGTAAAGTTGAATGAAGGAAATAAGACCATCAGGAAGACATGACCCGTTGGGAGACACATATTTTCTTGCCGATGAAGATTATCATGCTGATAATGGCAAGCTAATCTATATCCATCAGAGAAACACTCACCGATGCCAGGGTGAATATTAATCTAACTTGACCAAATGTTGTCAGGATGAAAATTGAAATATCTTCCCGAAATAATGATAAAAGGTTAAAAACTACTTTGGGGAGACACCAATGTACCCATGATGAACAATTAGATACATATGAATGAAAATGGCACCAAGGCAATATGAAGGTTAGTAAAAGAATGAGATAGTCTCATCGATATGAATAAAAGAGCATCGCCCTAACATTTTGAAAGTCATGAACTCCCTGCAATCAATTCAAGTGGCATCCATTAATGGCTGATTGAACATAGGAGGTATAAACTAGATTGAATTCAATTGAGATCAATAGAAGGGTTGCAGATGGAGAAGGAGTTCACCAGGAGACAAGGAGATTACACAGAGTGTATATGGGTAAGTCCTTGAACTCTCTCTGGAATAGTCAAGTTCTGATAGTCACCAAAAATGGAAGGTTCCTCTAAAACAAAGAAGAGGCAACCAATTGAGAAGAGCCAAACCAAGGGTAAAAAATAGAAAATTGACATAGAAAAGGGAGAGAAAACACCAAAGAGGAAATTGAACCAAGACCTTGTAGACTAGTTGCTCGGTTCAAGGCCCAAGGCCAGAAGAATTGTACAATTAAGAGCAAAAGTGGAAAAACTTGAAGATAAATACAATTACATAGGAAATGTATGGACTCCTATTCAAGGATATGAGTTATTTATGTTCTACTATCACAGGAGACATAGGATGGAACCCGTCTGCAACCCCTGGCAACTCAATTTGGGGAGATTGATAGTTAAAGATGTTTTTGTCAATATCGACCTTTTGAAACTATTGGCATACCATTATGACCTTGACCAAAAAGCCGTATGCGAGCTACAAGGAAAGCCCTTGTTTCATGTTTCCAAAAATGCAATCTGTGAAGTTTTTGACTTAAATGACACATACAACACCCCAATTGTGCATGAAGCCCTAGAAAAGGAATATTTCAAATTGGATACAACATATAAGGGCTGGAGACTACCATTACATAGGCCATGGAATGAAGAGAGTTTGGTGCCATTTGAAGAAGGGGATGAACCACCATTTCATGTAGATTTGTTCGAACCTTACTTGAGATACACATATTACTTAGTGGGATAGGTGTTGGGGACTGAAGTTCCAGAGTTTATGTCTATAGTTCCCATGGTTATCTCTATGATATCTAGTGCCATCAAGCTAGGACATTTGATTATGCTACTTTTATTTTTAAGGAAATAGACTTAGGTTGGAAGGCCATAAAAAATAGTTCCCCCACAGTCAGCTTCAGACACTATTCTATTCTCATGCATATGGTTTTGTACTTTGGACAAGAATTAAATTTATGGCCAAAGAATCTAAAAATTTCACAAATTGATAAAAATGGTTAGCCTGTACCTCCACAGTTATAGACCTCTATTTGGGATAGTAGGTTTAGAAATTCTAGTTATGTTTATTTTGAAGAATTCTTTGTGAAAACCCTGTATAGATATTATGGCTACCCATGCAGTTATACTTTATTTGAGGAAATTAAAAGGTTTTTGAGACCCAAAGATTTTGATGGGCCACCTACTATGAACCACAATTGGGGGGATTGGTATAGTTTTTGTGATTCCACAATGATCAGAGTGTATGGATTTTAGGATACCCCTTTTTTAATGCCAAAGATGGTACCAGATAGGGTGGCATACTTGGAAATAGTTAGATAGCTTGATTACTCAAATGTGATGCATCTCAGTGCATATGATAAACAGTCCTTTATGCTGAGCACCTTATGTTTTGGCAACTTCACTGTGTTGGCTAGAGAAGGTTATGATCTTATTCTTGATAAATTATCTCATTTTAATCTTGGGAAAGGGATGCAAAGAAAGAATTTTGACTCAGAGGGCTTTATTGATTATGCTAAAAAGAAGCAAAAACTAGGGAGGATATTGGTGCAGGAGCACCTACCTGACAGCTGGCCTTCATGAGGCAGTTAGTAGTTTTAGGTCTTGTTTATGTTTCCAAGAAGGTCTGTTAAGACCAAATGCATGTAATAAGGTCACACTGATCATGATAAGATCATGTTGACCAGGCTTTTGCTATTTTTAGTTAAGTTTGTTAGAATAGCTGTCATGCTGTAGGTCCGGTTGGATCTCCCAGCCGCCTGGAGAGTTCCCAGCTGCTTGGAGTCGGGTCAGTAGTACTCGTAGGATAATCTATTTAAGCATGAGGATCGGTCGATATTGCATACAGATAGATATCATCGATCGAGCTAGGTTGCAGAGAGTGAGACTGAGAGAGAGATTGATCATTGTATTGCATCTTTTGAAATCAAATAAAGCGTTCCTGTTTGTGTTCTTTCTCTGGTTGGATTCCATTGTTAAATCGATTTGCTGGTTTGAGAGGTTTCATGGATTTACTGATCCGTTCCACCGGTTGATCCGTCTGATCGGTGGAATGGCGATGTACTGTAGGTTAGGTTGTAGTTTGTTTTCTGTTTGCATGCAGGTGTGCAGGATCGCCGTCGAGAGATGTTGAAGACCCTAGCATGGGTATGTGCTAGGTCGAGCTAATAAGATAGAGTGTGGAAGATCACCCTGAGAGTGGATCGGGTCATCCCTGGAGGATCGGCGAAGTGAAATTTTGCTAAGTGAAGAGGTTTGTCAAAACGGCATCATCAGGATATCTTGGTGAATATCCTGCAGTCAGTTCGGATATCGTCATCCGGATAAGTGGAGGAGAGCATGATGCTTTCGAGTGCATGAAGTGCAAGTGCGTTGGGGTGATCATCATCAGGAGGGCCGAGGAGGAGCGTATCGGCATCAGGTTGAAGATCGGGTTGATCAAGTTGATCGCGGGCCGAAAAAAAAACTAAGTTTGGCCAACAGCAGGAGATGACGTCATCATCATCATGATATACGTCATCAGGACATTTCGGAGCGGCAGGATATTAAGAAGTTGCGGGTGACGTCATCGTCATCAGGATCTACGTCATCGGGATATCAGGTGACGCAAGCATCGAGGAAAGGTGCGAGGAGTTAAGGTTTTGTCATCATCAGGATAAATGGAAGGAACCGGATGTTCTTTATCCTGTTGAATATCATGATGTTGAATATCATGATGCTGAAGGAAGAGAAGACGGAAGTTGTCGCTAAAATGAACAGTGGACGTCAGGAGGATGTTCGCGCTGGTCGAACATGATGATGCTGCCGAATATGATGATGCTGCCGATAATCGAGTAAGGTGATGCTGTTGACAGGCGAAAGTGCGAAGGCTTGTCTGCAGGAGGATATCGGTCGGCAGGTGAAATATGATGATGACGCTGACAGTGAAGTCAAATATGATGATGATGAGGGTGAATATGATGATGATGATGGGCTGCAGACGTCCATGCTGTATGCGAAGGTTATAGTGTGGATGCCTCTGCATCATAGTGGTATCAGAGCTCAGAAAAACATCTGGGCTGTTGTGTGTTGATTCTGTCACTGAAAGGGCAGAGATAGAGTTGAATTGTGTGTGTTGTGTGTTGATTGTGAGGTTGACAAAATGCCTCCGAAGGGGAGTGGGACTGCAAGGGAATTGCAGGAGATGAAGGAGAAACATGCTAGAGAGATGAGGAAGATGAAGGAGCTTGCTGAAGCACTTCAAGCCAGGCTTACAGCCTTGGAAAAGAACAAAAAGAGGGAAGTGGAAGACAGTGAGTCTGAAGAAGATGAAGATACTATTGAAGAGTATGAAGAGGTAGCTGAAGATCTGGATGCTGAAGACCAGAAATTTGTAAAACTGTTAAAGGCAGTGCAGAGTGAAAAACCTAAGGTAAAGGTTGATGTTTCCAAGTATACTGGAAGCTTGAATGAAGATGAATTGTTAGATTGGATTGCTGCACTTGATAATCACTTTGAATGTGAAGATGTTGCTGAGGATCAGAAGGTAAAGATTGCAAAGACCAAGTTAGGAGGTCATGCTTTGGTATGGTGGGATTATGTACAATCTGAGAGAAGGAAACAAGGGAAGTCAAAGATCACTTCATGGGATAAGATGGTAGCAAGGATAAAAGGGAAATTCTTGCCAAGGGATTATGAAATCCAGATGTTTAAGAAACTGCAATTTTAAAGCAGAAGGAAAGGGATGTGAAGGCATATACAGAAGAGTTTTATAAGTTGAGTATGAGATCTGGTCATCATGAGAATGAGGTAGAAAAGGTGGCTAGGTACTTGGCTGGTTTGAGATTTAACATACAGGATGAGTTAGTTTTAGCTAACCCTAAGAATGTGGAGGATTGTTACCAAATGGCAATCAGGATTGAAGAAAAGATGAATAGAGGACATGATAAGTCCATGAGAGAAAGAGGAAACCATAGGGGAAGAGGAACAGCTCCTGCACAAAAGCAAACCAATGAGGGTCAAGAAGACACTGGTAAAGGACAGGGACAGTCTGATTTCAGAGGTGGATGGAAAGGTAATAGAGGAAGATTTGGAGGTGGTAGAGGTTCTACTACATTTTCAGGAAAATGTTACACCTGTGGTGAGTTTGGTCATCCATCTTTCAAATGTCCAGAAAACAAAGATTCATCATCCAGAAATGATAGAACTAATGACAAGAGAGTACAACTTGTGCAAGAAGAGAAAGTAGAAGAAAGTGCGCAGAGTTCAAACAGAGATCCTGATAATTATGGATATCCAGAGAGTGGAGAATCATTGATGTTAAGGAGAATTAGTTTGCAGGCATCAAAGGATCTGATGCAAAGAAGAGCTCTTTTCAAAACCACATGCAAGAGCAAAGGTAAGGTATGTAAGGTTGTCATTGATACTGGTTCAACAGACAACATGGTATCTCAGGAGATGGTGGATAAACTGCATTTGGAAAGGATTCCACATCCACACCCTTACAAGGCATCTTGGGTGAGTGATAGTCAATCACTTTTTGTCTCTGAACAGGCATATGTGGATTTTTAGATTGGAGCATATCATGATAGAATTTTGTGTGATATTTTGCCTATGGAATGTTGTCACCTACTGTTGGGTAGACCATGGCAATTTGACAGGAGGGTACTGTATGATGGGTATGCTAATACCTACACCATCAAGAAGGATGGGAAGATTATTAAGTTGATGCCATTGCAGGCACATGCTGCAGCACAGAAGGCAGCCAAAATCATTTTAGTGGGAAAGAAGGAGTATGTGCAGATGCCTAGAGGAGCAGGCATAAAGGCAGTTGAGGATACTGCAGGGAAAGGAGTTGTTAAAGACAACAAGCTGAAGAAAGTTTCAGTTGTGACTGACAGAGGTCAGCAGCCGATTCAGAAACAGGGGTGCAAACAGCAACCAGTTCAGAAGAATGACAAGGATGTTGTCATAGTTGGGACTATTGCTTGTCCTATAAAGATTGAAAGGCAGACAGGCTTGAACATTGCAGAAGTTCAAGAGGCAGTTTAGAAAGAGGTTCTGGTCAGACAACCTGACAAACACAAGGTATGTGAGAAAAAGGCCTACATTGACAGGCATGCAGATTTACTTGCCAGAAAGCAAGTTACAGTTCAGAAGTCTTGGAGCAGCCAAGAGCCAGCAAAGGACAAAGCTGGAACAGGGCAGCATATTGCAAAGGCAAAGTGTAAAGGTGGAGGACTTCCACATTCTAAACTCATGGGACATGAGTTCTTTTTTGTTGGGGAGTATGGTGCAGGAGCACCTACCTGACAGCTGGCCTTCATGAGGCAGTTAGTAGTTTTAGGTCTTGTTTATGTTTCCAAGAAGGTCTGTTAAGACCAAATGCATGTAATAAGGTCACGCTGATCATGATAAGATCATGCTGACCAGGATTTTGCTATTTTTAGTTAAGTTTGTTAGAACAGCTGTCATGCTGTAGGTCCGGTTGGATCTCCCAGCCGCCTGGAGAGTTCCCAGTCGCTTGGAGTCGGGTCAGTAGTACTCATAGGATAATCTATTTAAGCATGAGGATCGGTCGATATTGCATACAGATAGATATCATCGATCGAGCTAGGTTGCAGAGAGTGAAACTGAGAGAGAGATTGATCATTGTATTGCATCTTTTGAAATCAAATAAAGTGTTCCTGTTTGTGTTCTTTCTCTGGTTGGATTCCATTGTTAAATTGATTTGCTGGTTTGAGAGGTTTCATGGATTTACTGATCCGTTCCACTGGTTGATCCGTCTGATCAGTGGAATGGCGATGTACTGTAGGTTAGGTTGTAGTTTGTTTTCTGTTTGCATGCAGGTGTGCAGGATCGCCGTCGAGAGATGTTGAAGACCCTAGCATGGGTATGTGCTAGGTCGAGCTAATAAGATAGAGTGTGGAAGATCACCCTGAGAGTGGATCAGGTCATCCCTGGAGGATCGGCGAAGTGAAATTTCGCTAAGTGAAGAAGTTCGTCAAAACGGCATCATCAGGATATCTTGGTGAATATCCTGCAGTCAGTTCGGATATCGTCATCCGGATAAGTGGAGGAGAGCATGATGCTTTCGAGTGCATGAAGTGCAAGTGCGTCGGGGTGATCATCATCAGGAGGGCCGAGGAGG
Organism: Cunninghamia lanceolata; assembly: GCA_027924645.1. Taxonomy (NCBI): domain Eukaryota; kingdom Viridiplantae; phylum Streptophyta; class Pinopsida; order Cupressales; family Cupressaceae; genus Cunninghamia; species Cunninghamia lanceolata. The sequence continues at coordinate 12,651,035 of BSBN01001533.1, forward strand.
AGCGTATCGGCATCAGGTTGAAGATCGGGTTGATCAAGTTGATCGCGGGCCGGAAAAAAAACTAAGTTTGGCCAACAGCAGGAGATGACGTCATCATCATCATGATATATGTCATCAGGACATTTCGGAGCGGCAGGATATTGAGAAGTTGCGGGTGACGTCATCGTCATCAGGATCTACGTCATCGGGATATCGGGTGACGCAAGCATCGAGGAAAGGTGCGAGGAGTTAAGGTTTTGTCATCATCATGATAAATGGAAGGAACCGGATGTTCTTTATCCTGTTGAATATCATGATGTTGAATATCATGATGCTGAAGGAAGAGAAGACGGAAGTTGTCGCTAAAATGAACAGTGGACGTCAGGAGGATGTTCGCGCTGGTCGAACATGATGATGCTGCCGAATATGATGATGCTGCCGATAATCGAGTAAGGTGATGCTGTTGACAGGCGAAAGTGCGAAGGCTTGTCTGCAGGAGGATATCGGTCGGCAGGTGAAATATGATGATGACGCTGACAGTGAAGTCAAATATGATGATGATGAGGGTGAATATGATGATGATGATGGGCTGTAGACGTCCATGCTGTATGCGAAGGTTATAGTGTGGATGCCTCTGCATCAGATATGCTCATATACCATTCCCTCATGATGATGTGATGAGAAATTTGGAAGAAGAAGAGGCTCAAATAGCCATTGATAAGTATAAACAAGAAGTAAGGGAAAGGAGAAGAAAAACACAAGAAATTGAAGTTTTGTCCTCCAATAGTGAAGGGTCTATAGCTGCTAAAACCCATGACTTACCTGATATAATTTCAAAATGCATAATTGAACCATATCAACCCTCAAAAAGAGAATTAGAAATTGAAGAAATAGGGGATGATGATGTTAGACAGGTTGCGTATAGATCTTTTATTTTAGATGACCAATTCATTCATACTCCTAAGTTTAGATCTTTTCTCTATAGACACAAGGGAAAGGCTATTAGAGAATTAGTTCCAGAGGTTACACTAGATAATCAGGCACAATTGATGAATGCTTTAAAAACAAAGGTTGAAAAGGAGATAGAAGATATGACTCCTGAGAAAGGTAGAGAGCTACTCAGAGAATCTAGTGTAATAATACTCCCAGGACTTGATCTGAAATCAGCACTTGTTTTTGATAGTTTTTTTGCATAGTGATGACACAAAACACAAGCTTAGTTCTGAAGGGGTTGCTGAAGTGTATATAAGAACAAAATACAATCTAGATGAGAATTCTCTCATGATATGGGCTCTATATCCCCCAAATAAGAAGCTTGCAATCATTGATACTAAGAAAGATTTCGGTCATGTTATGACATTGAGATCTAGAGAAACTGATCCAGTTATCACATCAAAGCTTGGAGTAAATGTAGCAAAGCTAAATAAAGCTCAGATTTAGTTGTTGATAAAGGAGAGGGATACCTACAAGATGAGTTGGGAGAGATTGGAAAAGGAAAATGTTTTTTTAAAGGATGCAGTTCCTCTCAAAATGATTACACAGGTAGAGAGCTCACAACAAGCCCAATCACCTTCAAAAAATCAAATGACATAGGTCAGAATAGATACACTCACTACAGTCCTGTAGAGTAGGTATGATCATATGATGAAATGGATGTATAAATTATGGGACATTTGCTCTGAGAATCAAAAGGTCATTCAAGAACATGAGAGACTAGATAATAGGGTAAGAGATAAGTTACAAGAGATACAGGAAAAACAAGCCTCTGACATTGCAAGCACATCTGATGCTGACAATCTTATTAAGCAGCATAAGAAATATCATGATAGGCTCTAGGATGAAGTAAAAGAATGCATGGAGACTTTGCAGATAGGTGTACCTATGCTACTAAAATATGACAAAGATTTGAAAAGCAAAGATGAATGAATCAAGGAGTGTCAGGGAATCTTGAAAGAAGCCCTAGAAATTGTGAAACAAGAAGATTCAACATCTAAGGAGGCTTACTCTCATTTGGAGAAGATGGTCTCACTGGAGGTAGATGTTAGGGATGCCATTGAATATACTAAAACACACCTGAGCCAGAAATACTTAGATCATCTTGCTCAGATTTACTTTTGGCTTAGTAGGGCTTAATTGTGTTTGTTTAGTCTCATAATTTTGCATTGGTTCTAAACACAACATTTATTTCTTAGTAGAGAAGTTGATGCACCTATTGTTCAGAAGGAGTAGATCGACCAACACATAGATGAAACATCCTATGAGAAAATAGAAAACCTTGCTCAGGCCTTGAATGGTCACGGGTTTCTATTCTAAGAGTAATGGATTGGTGTTTTAATTATATTTCTATTTATTTTCTTAATTCAGTTACTTATGAAAAGATGTGACTCTTCCATTGTAATCGGCTTGAAGCTTGTTCACTTCCCAATATATTAAAGGAACCCAAGTCCGAGTCTTTTGAATCATCATCAAGATTAGATTAGAATCACTACCATTAGTAGTATCTTTCATCCATTCCATTCACTATCAAAATGTTTTAAATTATATCCAAAGATCATGTTGCACATAATATTTTGAGGAAATCAATTGAAGATCTTAGATTTAATGGCTCTATACTGGTATCAACTGTTTGTTAAGATAAGCAATTATTTGGTTGTCTCCAAGTTGGTATTCCTTATTATTTGAATTTATTCCAAGAAAAATATTAAATTCATCAAACACATTTGCTGTTCTTGTGTAATTTGCTTAACTAGTTTCTTCAAGTGGGAATTAAAATCCTTTTAAACAAATTATAGTAATTTGGAAATATCAATTGGATAGATAAGGAGAGTCTATAATTGAAGGCTGTTATACTATCTCCAGACAATACTATTAAGTTGTTCAAAATTGAATATATCAAGTATATTTTCATTTTGTCAGTGCACATCTTGCTGTCATTGTGTGATCCCTCTTAACTGGTTCCTTCAAGGAAGGATTAAAATCCTCTTAGATAGATCACAATAATTTAATAGATCTTGATTGGATCAATAAGAAGAGTCTACCAGTCACATCCCTGCATGTTTATGCAAGTCATAAACTAGAAACATTTTGCCAAATAGTTAAAATTATTGCCAGGTAACACCATTAATCCCAGGTTCTCACTTGACTCCATTTACCCAACAAGGCACTGGTCTCACCCATTCCATCTTACTTAGAAATTCCATCGATCTAACTTAGGGTTTTTACCTTGATATTGCATACACAATTTATACCAAATTACCATCATTTCATTTCAAAATTCCATAAAATCTCATTTGAACATTCGCATTTCATATTTACATATTAGAAATAGAAGTAGTTAGCAAGATTTCATCTACTCCAAGCCATTTGCCACTATGGGTAGATTTGTTCATTTAGATAAAAACTACACATGAAACCAATCTGCTTCAACTATTAAGGTCCACCCGCCTAGGTCTTGTAGAGCCTAAAGTGTAGAGAGTCATTAACCATACTAGTTAACTCTGTGAATTGGCTCAAGAACATTGCAAGTTTGATCACAGAGCCTGGCATCCTCTTAGGACTTGTAAAATGGATTTTTGAGACCCAACAGAAGGAGTTAGAACAAAAAAATCAAAGGTTTCAAGAAATGGATGATTCATCTGAAGAAGAATGTGTGGGAGAAAATGAAGCACAATCATAGCAGAGAACAGTCTCTCGGATGATGAATGATGAATATGAAGAACTCCCTGATAGGGACTTACAAGTAGCCAAGGAATTGCATGTAGATGAAGATGATAGGCTTATAGCCTATGAATCCTTTATTTCTGATAATGAGTTTGTCAAGTCAAGAGAATTTAAATCTTTTTTATATAATTACAAAGGCAAAAGGTTGAGGGAATTCATCCCAAATATTACCTCTGAAAATGAACAATCGATGAAAAGGTTGAAAGATGATATTGACAGTGAAGTACAGAACATGACCCCTGAAAGGCGTAGACAATTCTTACTTGAAGCTGGTGTAATAGTATTTCCTAGTTGGGACCTAAGTGCCTCTTTAATTTTTGATAGTTTTTTGCATAACAAGGAAGGAGGATACAAGTTAAACATAGAGGGTGTGAAGGAAACTTACATAGGATCAAGATTCAATCCTGATGAAAATTCAATGTTGATATGGGCACTATACCCACCTCACAAAAGGCCAAAGATCATCGATATCGAAAAATCCTTTGGACACATGATGACCCTTAAAGTTGGGGAAACTGACCGTGTGGCTTTAGCAGACATGTGCATAAGCATGGCCAAGTTCAACAAGGCACAAACAATATAGTTGATGAAAGAAAGAAATTATTACAAAATGAAAAGTGAAAAATCAGATTTGGAAATTACTACCATGAAAGATGCCAGAATGGGGATCACCTCTAGAACTGATACAGAGTTGCAGAGTGAATATGAGCATTGAAAGAAGAATATCAACGGCTAGTAGAAAAGTTAAAGGACATTCAGTTTGACATTGTGGCAATGATGTTGCACAAGAGATTTACAAACTTGAAGATATGCCTTGATGATTTTTGGCATGTTCACAAAAAGAACTATGAAGCCATTCTTGAGCATGGGAGAGTGAAAAATAGATTGGGTACTAAGAGACATGATATGCAACTTCATGAGGGATCCGACACCAATTCCATCTCAGCCATTGACACAATCATGAGAAATCATGACAAATATGATGAAGACTTACACTCATAAAACCTAGGGTTTGATGATACTGTGAAGTTGGGATTACCCAAATTATGTGATAAGAATAGGTTTCTAAAGGAATGAGATGATTGGATGGATGAATGTAATTGTAATATTTTATCATCAACACTTTTTAAGATTTTAATACTTTTTAACAGTGAAAGAATTATTTTCTGGAGTAATACAATACCAATACTTTTCTATTTGTGTGTGGAAGATTCTTTCATTTGGACTAGTTCTCTGTTGTTTCTTTTCAAGAAATTAAAGGCAATGTAAAATGTATTCTAATTAATCTCCATGATCATCTTATAATTACCTCTCACTTTCCTCAATCTACCTTTCCCCATCAGGTACTCCCCTTTGAATTTGTTAATGGAGTTGGGATCCCAAATGCGATCTACATGGATCCTTCCTACGAACTTAGGAAGATATTTAGTAATGTACACCATGGTCTAGTATACCATATATCCCTCCACCATAGAAACCTCAAGATGTGCTCTTTGTCTAACCAAAACCTTAAAAAATTTCAAGTGCCTTTCAACCATCCACATGTTGACCTTGTGTGTACAAGTCCACACAATTCAATCTCCTCAACTTGGTGTATTAGGTAGTGTTCTTGTGCATTGAAAAATGTCAAGGGTAGAAACTTTTGCATTTCACACATTAGACAAGGAATTTTTCTCATCCAATAATTTATATCTTCTTTATGGATTTCTTTAGATGACATCCATCTACAAGTGGTTCAAGGCGCAACTATATTAACGAGATTTAACAAAAATATACAATATATTACATAACAAGTAAAACAAATGGCAAATATAAGATCTATACAACGAATTGAACAAATATCGCTACTTACCTCATGTATTTTCCAAGATCATATATAACTTGCTTGACATTGTTGTCAAAGTTGTCTGGGAGAGATAGAGGTAGAACACACTACAACAATTATAAAATGATCTTTTCATTATTTTTCCAAAACTATTAAACATAATACACTAAAAAGTACATGTAGTATACAAATATATATAAAATACACTAGAATAATTACCTTAATGAAGGTATGCCAATCATGTGTTTTCATCCCTGACCCAAATTCACCTTTCTTTGTTATGATATTGTTTATGTTCGTAGCAAATCCTGTGGGAAATCAAATTTTTCGTATGAATTCTTTTATAGCATTGCTTTGCTGCTCCATTAATAACCAAGGAAGGGTGCTTATATTAATTTGGTTTCCATCTCTATTTAATTGAATGACATTTTTCATTGCATGATTGGCTTCTTGAATGTCACTACAAATTTTGACAATTTTTTCTTTGTCATGCCCTCCATCCAATATTTTCTATAACGTTTCTATTATATTCTTTCCAATATGCATTGTATCAAACAAATGCACAATTTGTAGCTACTCATAGTAGGGTAACCTACTAAATTGTCTGGGATAACTTTTTAGTCCCTGTGGAAGCCGGCCATTAATGCCTTGACGACCTTCATGAAGCATATAAGTTAAACAAATTAACAATGACAATCATTGTCAATTATAGCATGAGTAAACAAAACACAATATACAAATATAAATTCCAAACATATCATATATGATAGATAAACAATTTGATCCAATGTATAACCTTGACGATTAATTCTATTATATTCCAACTTCCATAGGCGAGGTGTCATTCTTCATGGTTTTGATGTAGTCTCTTCTTTCCCATCGAAAAGATGTTTTTCAGTAGTTCGATACTTATGATTTATGTGGAGGAAGTGCCTATACTCATCAAACACCTGCTTTTCTAAACTTGTTGAATGACGAGATTTCATCTTTGGACCACAAACTGGACATGCAAAATTTCCCTTTGTTTGAAGACTTGCAAGATCATATATAATTGGATTAAATATGACAATTTTTATAATTATATATAATGAATAGATTACTTAAAAAACATGCATGATATCTACTTCATAAAATTAAATATCGTTAAAAAATGCAGTCAAACATTATAAAATACCACAAAAATGTGTTAGCCCTAGGGCATCATGAATTGTCCATACAAGCATTGCATGGAATTGAAATTGTCTTTGTCCTATTGGTCTAGATATGTCATACATAGTGACGCCATTCCATAACTTTAGTAACTCGTCGATAAGAGGCTTGATATATACATTCATATCTTTAATTTGGTACTTACCTAGTTGAATGAACATAAACATTACATAATTATTATAACCATCTTACTGTAATATATATAAATTAATGTACATGACTATTAAATGAAAAAAATATAAGTCATTATGCAACAAATAAGACAAATGAGATGCTTATACATTAAAGAAGATTGATGTAAACAAATACCTAGAACAATCATTGCCAACATTATGTGCTCCCTCTTTATTGACATCCATGGAGGAATGTTATTGTTGATAACAAAAATAGGCCACACCAAGTAAATAGATCTCAACTCTCCAAATGGATTGACACCATCCGCTGCCAATGAAAGCCTGAGATTACGAGGTTCTTCTTTACAGTGTGGCCATTTTTCCTCCATGTCCCTAAATGTAGAACCATCTGCAGTTATTTGAAGAATGTCATCTCCACTTCTATTCTGTGCATGGTAATCCATAAATTGTGCTAAGGTTTCACACCTAAATAATCGTTGCATATGTGGAATAATGGGAATATAATGAAGAACCTTGTGAGGCACCTTTTTTGTTAGTTGATTTGTTTGATATCTACTGATATGACATTCCGGGCATTTTGTTGCAAATTCATGTTGTTTATGATATATAATATGATCATTGGGACATGCATCTATTGCTTGATACTCCATTCCAATATCTTTCATAATGGCAGATAAATCTTGGTATGAGCGAGGTAAAATATTTGATGGTGGTAACAAAAATTCACCTTTCAAACTACAACAAAAAAAAAATTGTTAATATAAAGAATATTAATGGTACATATTTCATCCTTTATTTACTAGTGATGAACTAACAATAAAAATAGATGAAAACAGATGACATATATGACATACCTTAACATCCGTGAGATTGCTATGTTGGATAAACCATTCATAACCTTCAAGTTCACCAGCAACAATACAATAGAGAGAAGAGTTGTTTGGGAGCCTTCATAAAGGGGATCATATGTCTTCTCAAGTATAGGTAAATCATGAACACCATCAAAGTCATCTCGATCTTCATGATTAGCTATGCCACTAAATGTGTCATGGATCAATGTATTTGTACCATCCTCTTCAATTGTGTTTTTTGGCACTTGATCATCTTCTTCCATAGGATCATTAAATTTATCTTTGATATTCACAACTCCATGTTCCTCCGCTTGCAAAACCACATTCTCTAGGCTGTGATAATCCATATCATGTGCCCTAGGGCACCCCACCTTTATAATAATGATCAACAGAAATAAACCATGATCATGATCAAGTGATTTTTTTTATATATAAAAAATGTTAAAACGATATAAACATTTACAAATTCAATCAATATAAAGACATATAATGAACAACTTACCAATCGACGATAATCATGTCCCCCCTTCAACGTGACCATGTTGCCTACAATGTTTCTCATATGTTGTGATTAAAAGCCTTCTCATCTTTAAGCCCTTGCAATTATTGCAAGGACAATAACATTTACCATCACCCTTTCTTTTCAATCTAGCCCACAATCTAGCAAGTGTCTCTTCATTTTGTTCTGCACTAATATTATCTAACATGATTTTTCTTTACCAAGCTTGAATATTTAGATCTTCAAAAAATATCAAACTCACACTCCAATAATTTTTAATCATAGACAGGTAAGAAAATCTAATAATTTTGATATTTTGCACCAAAAAAATTTGTCCTATAACCTCCACAAACTGTCACAAGTATAACAAAATTACTGTTGCAAGTATAGATAAATTGTTAAACTCACTTTTATTTATTAGAAACCATTCGTCGTAACCCCGACGAATGCTAACCATATGCCCATCGTCCCACAAATTAAGGAGGCTAACCATATGTCGACCCACAAATTGATGGAAGGGGATGGTTGACTTTAAGTATACATTGAAATAGCGATGAAACTTACAGAGCATCGCAAGTTTGATGAATGCCGGGCATAAATTTTTAAAAAAATTGAGTTACTCGATGATACATCTAATTATGCATCTTTTGTCAGAAATTTTTGTCATATTTTCCACTTAAATGAGTTAGTGAGAGAAAATCAAATGTTTTTATTGTAAGAAAAATGGTCATACAGCTTGGGATTGTGGAACTCGAGCTAGTGATGTTCTTAAAGGAAAGGTAAAAAATGAAGGAAACCTTGCTTACATTGAAGATGATAAGGATCCACCAGATATTGAGGACGAGGATCCACCAGATGGTGCTATTAAATTATGTGGATATGCCCTTTAAGACTTCAAATTAGAGGCAGGCGGCATCAGAGGATGGAGGATTTTCCATCATCTATAGTTAGCTTCTCACTTTGAAATGATGCTTTGCATGAGAAGCATTTTTGGTTTTGGTTGTTTTTCTTTTCTTTGTTGATGCTGACAGATTTGAAGAATGTATGTTTTACGAAGATTTTGTTTTGGAGACAGGTTTGGGATTTAGTATTGAGCTTAATATGGATTGTTGTCCAGTGAGTTTCAAGAGTATATGATCAAAAATTATACCCTTTTGCGGTCACTAGACAATGGCAGAGATCTGTCATATCTCTTAGGGATCATTGTTGAATAATTCAAGACTCTGTGATTTGAGAGTTCAGGACTAAAGAGTTCAAGAATATAGCTCGAAGATACGCCTTTCTGAGGGTAGACGAGATAGCATGATGGAAGCCCACTTGGTTTAGGATTTGTTCTTTGGGAGAAGATCTTCTATAAAATATTTATTCATATTATGTAATCAACTTTGTTGAGTATATTAGCATTCAAGGCGGTCCCTTGGTACTATTGCAGGAACAATGTAATAAGGGGGGAATGTTAGCATAGTATAATTACATTGTTTAACCACTCAACGGTTATGGTTGGTTAGTTATAGGTGATTCACAACTGCAGTTCATAACTTCTATCACTACGGTTCACAACTGCTATTATAAATACCATATCTTTTCATCAAATTATAATAAAAATAATAATTATTGCCCCTTCATAACAACCCCCCTTTCTCTTTCTAGAATGATACTTATCATCCTCTATCTTTCCCAACTCATGGGGATAATTGCCTCTCTTTCCTATAAAATCTGCATGAAAAGGAGCATGTAATGAAAATGAGGTTCTTCTTTAGAAAAAACCACTTAGATATTCACTGCAACTTCTCCACTCTCTCTACATTTTGTGGAGTATGGAGTCGTGCACCACTATGTGGTGTAGTGGTTTGTAAAAGTTAAAATCTGTTGGGTGAATATTTTGTCGTCAACTCACTGACGGCAAAATGGTTATATCAACCGCAGTATGATGAGATAAATCTCTCCTCTCATCAAGGGGAGGTTCCCTTTTAACTATTACAAACTTATTTACACTAAATACTAGATTTGGGGGTGTGTTACATTCATCCTTTTCTCTTCTTTCATAAAAGATGTTTACAATGTTTCACGGTAATATTCAATAATGCTTCTATGCTTAAACAATAATCAGCAATATTCTTGTGAGTTGAAGCACAAAGTCTTTCAACTTACTTCACAAAAAGATTCACGAACCAAGTGAATAATCTCAAGTACAAAGTCTTCAAATTATCCCCAGAAAGATTTTAAAAGTAACTGTATCACCAGTTGGAGCACAAAGTCTGTCAACTAACAACACCACTGATTCACGCGAATGTGATTGAAAATCATAGTACAAAGTCTACAAGCTCTCAACACAATTCATATACAAAGTGAACAACTACAAGCTCAAAGTCTTTATAATCCTTCACCAAGAAACACTTTCAACACACATAGATTCAAGGAAATAATATAACACAAAGTTTATATAACTTATCTTGAATGTCCTCCAATCATAATAACTAAGCACCACTTTATCCAATCAATCAACAAGAGAAATCAGCAAAAATGCCATATGTACATCCTCGCTCATACAAATTCGATTCAACACAAAGTCTGATATCAAAACTTGCCTTATTTATTGATTGGAATTGATCATACAATTTGAACACAAAGTCTCAAAGTTGAGTCTCAACTTGGGCAGCACTTTGTTGCATAAGATTAAAGATATCTATTATAATAGAGGCCCTCTTTATTTATAGGGAGGAGCCTGGAGCAAAAATAGGAAATTTACAACTACTTTGACTTATTCAACAAAAGAGTCCTATTTGACTTGGGACTTCCTTTGTCTCACATGTAATTACATTTTAGAAAAATACATGTGAAAATGTCCAAAACTGAAAATAAAGTACATGTGAAAATACAAAAATAAACTAAGGCATGATCACTTTCATCAACTCCCGTTCCCATCCTTCTTCAGAAAATCCTCAAACATTGTCCACATTGTTTGCATCTCAAGGTTATCCAGTCCAGAAGTATTCTCAGAAATGACACAAGTCCTTGTTACTGAATCTTTCACGGAGGTAGCAGCCTTCTCATGCTTATCTAGAACTACCTTGAGAATGTCCAAGGTCAACTGTATATCTGACAATTTATCCATAGAAGCCACTGAGAAAGCTTGATCTTCAAACTCCTTTGGATCATGTTATTGAATGCCTGTATCTTTTCATCTGTGGAAAGAAACTTTTGGTCTCTTTGACTGGAAATTATAGTAGTGAGGGAGAATTGAGCATTTGCATGGGCTTTGAAGGGCTAAAGTGTGATTAGAGCGAAAAATTGAGTGAAAGCGGGCTCAAGTTAACAACTTGAAAATTTTTCCAGAGTTAGAAAATTTTTAGGGAGTGAGTGCACGGGTGTCAAAAATTGCCGCCCTTGCATGTGGAGGAAATTGTTTTTGTGCACAGGCGGCAAAAATTGCCACCGTTGCATGTGACAAAGGGACCAACATGCACGGGTGGCAAAAATCGCCGCCTTTGCATATGACAAAGGGACCAACATGCACGGGCGGCAAAAATCGCCGCCCTTGCATGTGACAAAAAGACTAACATGCATGAGCGGCAAAAATCACCACCATTGCATGTGAAGATGCAATGGAGGTAAAAATCACCGCCAGTGCATATGAAGATGCAATAGAGGCAAAAATTGCTGCCATTGCATGTGAAGATGCAATGGAGGCAAAAATCACCACCAGTGCATATGAAGATGCAATGGAGGAAAAAATCGCTGCCATTGCATGTGAAGATGCAATAGAGGCAAAAATTGCTGCCATTGCATGTGAAGATGCAATGGAGGCAAAAATCACCACCAGTGCATATGAAGATGCAATGGAGGAAAAAATCGCCGCCATTGCATGTGAAGATGCAATGGAGGCAAAAATCGCCGCCATTGCATATAACAAAAATTTACTAATTTTAAGATGCAATGGAGGCAAAAATCACCGCCAGTGCATATGAAGATGCAATGGAGGCAAAAATCGCTGCCATTACATGTGAAGATGCAATGGAGACAAAAATCCCCGCCATTGCATATAACAAAAATTTACTAACTCTAAGATGCAATGGAGGCAAAAATCACTGCCAGTGCATATGAAGATGCAATGGAGGCAAAAATCGCCGCCATTGCATGTAACAAAAATTTACTAACTCTAAGATGCAATGGAGGCAAAAATCACCACCAGTGCACATGAAGATGCAATGGAGGCAAAAATCACCGCCATTGCATGTGAAGATGCAATGGAGGCAAAAATCGCCGCCATTGCATGTGAAGATGCAATGGAGGCAAAAATCCCCGCCATTGCATATAACAAAAAATTACTAACTCCTAAAAAGTGAAATATTTAATTAGACTTGTTTTGCAAAATTCAAGAAACTGACACAAGTTGACGCTCAAAAGGATGTTCCAAGGCTAGGAGACCACGCACAAGGGCAAATGCGATTCACCTCATTTTGCATGTCTAGAGTTGTAGGCTACAAAACAGACAAGTTTTGTAGGGGTCATCCTACAAATTAAGCGCAACTAAATTTGAGGATAACAACTGGCTCTATCTGGGGAACTTCCTTTGATCATCCTTTGAAATGGTCGAAGGGAGAAGAACTCCAGTCTCTAAGTGCCTTCATCCATTCATTGGGCTATAGAGTCAGGCGACACAACAAAAGGACATGAAAACACAAAAATGACTAAAACAACAAAAAAAAACAAAAAAAAACAAAAAAAACACAAAAACTGTACAAAAATTTACAAACTTATCTATCACTTCACTTTGAGAATAGCTTCAAATGTTGTCTGCTGTGAGGTAGAAGAAAAGATGTTCGACTTCTTTTTCTTTTACTATTGAATGAGTAACATTTCCCAGTGCTTGACATTCTAGAATCTTCTTCTACATCTAGATTGAATTGTCCCACTCTTGCTGATGAATTCAGTACCAACTGTCGTTGTCATTTGATAAAGTGATTATGCTCATCAAAAAGTTTCTCTAGAAAAACCAATCTTTTGGAAATCCTATTTCCTTTCAGGTGCAAAGTCTCTTCACTCGAAGAGGATGATCCATTTGTTTCTAGACCTTTAATTGAAGCACTCTCTGATGACTCAAGATCTTCATTAGTGGTCAAGAAATAAGTACACATATCAGAAAACTTGAGGAGAATATGAGATTTTGGATCCTCATATTTCATCACTGTGTACTTGGTCTCCCTTTCAAGATGAACCTCCTGCATAATACCCTTAACAGGTATTCTTGCCTCAAGCATTTGAATATGTGTCTCCTCAGCGTGATCTGTGATACCAACAAGTTGATATGGACTTGCTACAGAAGACCAAAAACTCTCATCTTGAGGTTTTACATTGGGGGTACTAGTCTTAGGAACATAGGATGAAGTGAGAATATCTGGTGTACTTACTTGTTTGTCACCAACCACATGTTTATGATTTGATGTATTTTGTGACCATGTCGAAACATCATAAGATTCACCAAAAGTAACTTCTTCTTGTCCCATCTCATATTCCAAGTTCAGGAACCCGGTGGTAGAGTCGTCAGCTAATTGCTCCTCACCTTCCGTGAAAAGATTAGCAACATCTTCTCCTTGATCATATTCTAATTGAAGAAGATTGTTTTGCTCTGATTCATAATAGAAAATTGCTGCATTCACAGGTGGTGCTTCTAAAGCAAGTATTCCTTGTTGTGGAGGAAACCTGTTTTGATCTTGGTCCCTTGAAGCATCACCTTGATAATTCAGAGCATTTAGAGAAGTTCTCCTTGGTATGTCCTTATAGAAAGGAATGGACAAATTCTGTGACACCTGTTCTTTCAGAGCTAATAGCTCATCAGCCAACTTTTGCACTATAGGATCCATAGTGTTTGTAGAAGATAAAGCCAAAAAGGGGTGCTCATTAGGCCCAATAGAATCCTTCTTCAACTTTCCCGCCAAGATGAAATCGTCCCCCACTTCAACTGCCAAACTTTGAGCAATTGCAAGATCAGCTGGTGCTGTTCTTCATAAAAGAAAACTTACTTTTGGCAACTGTGAATTGATGAAGAAGCATTTTAGGTTCTCATCTGTAGGTTGAGCCCCAGTTGGGATCCTATTCTTTAGCTTATTGAACTTTGCCACGAACTCATGCATGGGCTCATGCGGTTCCTTTTTCATTTGAGTAAGTTGGGCCAACAAAGCATAAGCATCTTCTGCTGACTTGAATCTAGCTTCAAACTGGGTTCGAAGTGTATTCCATCTAGTGATAATTCCTGGTGCAAGGTGATAGAACCAATCAGCTGCAACACCTTGGAGTGTTTCTACAAATAGTCTTACAGAAACATCTTCATACTCAACTCTGAGAACACCACATGCAATGTAGAAAGCTACAATGTGCTCATCCGGATGTTGTTTACCATCCCTGTAGAACTTGGGAAAGTTCTTACGTGAACCTTGAGGTAGTTCATGTAGAGGTTGAGTCAATTTCAATGGCCCAAATGCATTTCCCCATGGACCTGGGACAGCCATATTCCTTGATAAAACTTTAGAGAAGATATAACAAAAAGATATTACAATAGATGAGACCGGTATGCTTCAACCAAAGGCGAGACGCTCTTGATTGTGCGTTCGATCCCCAGTAGAGTCACCAAAAATTGTTGGGTGAATATTTTGTCGTCAAATCACTGACGGAAAAATGGTTATATCAACCACAATATGATGAGATAAATCTCTCCTCTCATCAAGGGGAGGTTCCCTTTTAACTATTACAAACTTATTTACACTAAATACTAGATTTGGGGGTGTGTTACATTCATCCTTTTCTCTTCTTTCATAAAAGATGTTTACAATGTTTCACAGTAATATTCAATAATGCTTCTACACTTAAACAATAATCAACAATATTCTTGTAAGTTGAAGCACAAAGTCTTTCAACTTACTTCACAAAAAGATTCACGAACCAAGTGAATAATCTCAAGTACAAAGTCTTCAAATTATCCCCAGAAAGATTTTAAAAGTAACCATATCACTAGTTGGAGCACAAAGTCTGTCAACTAACAACACCACTGATTCACGCGAATGTGATTGAAAATCATAGCACAAAGTCTACAAGCTCTCAACACAATTCATATACAAAGTGAACAACTACAAGCTCAAAGTCTTTATAATCCTTCACCAAGAAACACTTTTAACACACATAGATTCAAGGAAATAATATAACACAAAGTTTATATAA
Organism: Cunninghamia lanceolata; assembly: GCA_027924645.1. Lineage (NCBI taxonomy): Eukaryota > Viridiplantae > Streptophyta > Pinopsida > Cupressales > Cupressaceae > Cunninghamia > Cunninghamia lanceolata. The sequence goes on from BSBN01001533.1 coordinate 12,666,467, forward strand.
CTTATCTTGAATGTCCTCTAATCATAATAACTAAGCACCACTTTATCCAATCAATCAACAAGAGAAATCAGCAAAAATGCCATATGTACATCCTCGCTCATACAAATTCGATTCAACACAAAGTCTGATATCAAAACTTGCCTTCTTTATTGATTGGAATTGATCATACAATTTGAACACAAAGTCTCAAAGTTGAATCTCAATTTGGGCAGCACTTTGTTGCATAAGATTAAAGATATCTATTACAATAGAGGCCCTCTTTATTTATAGGGAGGAGCCTGGAGCAAAAATAGGAAATTTACAACTACTTTGACTTATTCAACAAAAGAGTCCTATTTGACTTGGGACTTCCTTTGTCTCACATATAATTACATTTTAGAAAAATATATGTGAAAATGTCCAAAACTGAAAATAAAGTACATGTGAAAATACAAAAATAAACTAAGGCATGATCACTTTCATCAACTCCTGTTCCCATCCTTCTTCAGAAAATCCTCAAACATTGTCCACATTGTTTGCATCTCAAGGTTATCCAGTCCAGAAGTATTCTCAGAAATGACACAAGTCCTTGTTACTGAATCTTTCACGGAGGTAGCAGCCTTCTCATGCTTATCCAGAACTACCTTGAGAATGTCCAAGGTCAACTGTATATTTGACAATTTATCCATAGAAGCCATTGAGAAAGCTTGATCTTCAAACTCCTTTGGATCATGTTATTGAATGCCTGTATCTTTTCATCTGTGGAAAGAAACTTTTGGTCTCTTTGACTGGAAATTATAGTAGCGAGGGAGAATTGAGCATTTGCATGGGCTTTGAAGGGCTAAAGTGCGATTAGAACGAAAAATTGAGTGAAAGTGGGCTAAAGTTAACAACTTGAAAATTTTTCCAGAGTTAGAAAATTTTTAGGGAGTGAGTGCATGGGCGGCAAAAATTGCCGCCCTTGCATGTGGAGGAAATTGCTTTTGTGCACGGGCAGCAAAAATTGCCGTCATTGCATGTGACAAAGGGACCAACATGCACGGGCGGCAAAAATCGCTGCCCTTGCATATGACAAAGGGACCAACATGCACGGGCGTAAAAAATTGCCGCCCTTGCATGTGACAAAAAGACTAACATGCACAAGCGGCAAAAATCACCGCCATTGCATGTGAAGATGCAATGGAGGCAAAAATAGCCGCCAGTGCATATGAAGATGCAATAGAGGCAAAAATTGCCGCCATTGCATGTGAAGATGCAATGGAGGCAAAAATCGCCACCATTGCATATAACAAAAATTTACTAACTTTAAGATGCAATGGAGGCAAAAATCACTGCTAGTGCATATGAAGATGTAATGGAGGCAAAAATCGCCGCCATTGCATGTGAAGATGCAATGGAGGCAAAAATCCTTGCCATTGCATATAACAAAAATTTACTAACTCTAAGATGCAATGGAGGCAAAAATCACCGCTAGTGCATATGAAGATACAATGGAGGCAAAAATCACCGCCAGTGCATATGAAGATGCAATGGAGGCAAAAATCACCACCATTGCATGTAACAAAAATTTACTAACTCTAAGATGCAATGGAGGCAAAAATCACCGCGAGTGCACATGAAGATGCAATGGAGGCAAAAATCGTCGCCATTGCATGTGAAGATGCAATGGAGGTAAAAATCCCAGCCATTGCATATAACAAAAAATTACTAACTCCTAAAAAGTGAAATTTTCAATTAGACTTGTTTTGCAAAATTCAAGAAACTGACACAAGTTGATGCTCAAAATGATGTTCCAAGGCTAGGAAACCACGCACAAGGTCAAATGCGATTCACCTTGTTTTGTGTGTTTGGAGTTGTAGGCTACAAAACAGACAAGTTTTGTAGGGGTCATCCTACAAATTGAGCGCAACTAAATTTGAGGATAACAAAATCTTATCATGAAATAAGAACTTATGACTTATACGTACAAGTTCACTTTTACAATATATATGTTAATATACAAATAAATAAATATAACCTATATTAACATAATGGTAGAAATACCACAATTACGGATGTTGGTATTAGTCAATCGACAAGGTGTGAGAATGGGGTTGAGGTTTTCTCCCCCCTCGCAAACTTGTGCTGGCGACAATAATTAGATAGGTAATCACTAGAAAACATATCAGAAAGTTTTGAAAAAAGGAAACATTGTTAAACTCTTAACAACATTAATATTTCTTGAATATTACTTTATCCATATCAAACAAGGTCTATGTCAGAAAACCTTTCCTAAATGACTAAACAACAACTGTCGAGAAGAGATTGTCTTAATCATGAAGAGTCGATTACTACTTACCTGTCTCATGAGGATTCACTAATTATAAATCATAGGACTTGTATGGAAAAATCTGTTTCTTTCCAAACATCTATTCCTTTCTCTCTGATGATGCTCATCCTCTTTTCTCAGAGGGTGGAAATTGATCTCTTGATTACAACTCACAGTCACACAAATTGAGACTAGTGTATCATTAGTAAATCCTTTATACTTTGTAAATAAATAATCTCAACTAACATATAATCACATGTCAAAATTCTATGCATTTAGTCATAACTCATGAATTCATTGATTTATCCTAACTTTTTCTCTAAATGTCAAATCATTAATCCATGAAAATTTATCCACTAATTACATGCACATAAAAAGTAAAGGATAGTCAAAATTTGGAGATGTGACAATTAATTAATTAACATAATGTAATTAATTAATCAACATGGTGATTTAAGAATTAGCATGATGAAATTAATGTGTTGAGGAGATGACATTAGATTAATGATAGAATTAATCAATGAGATGAGAATAAATTTATTATGACATTAGGGTGGTGAAATCTAGGTGTCTAAATTGAGATTTTAGGATTTCCCATCCTAGCATGCCATTCCTCATTTAAGTCCTTGAATCCCTAATTTTGAGATTTTAGAATATTTTTATTTTCTTGCTCCTTTGAGATGAAAATTCTTAGAACCCCACCATTCGAACAAAAAACCCTACCTACCTCCCTGCACTACCCAGGACACCATTAATGGTCTCAAATGGACATGATTAGATAGAGGAAGAATTTCAAATGCCTCTCAATACCTTGGACCCCTTAGAGACATGGTTTATGTACAAAGGAAGGTAGTTGTTGATGTACTAGATATAGTTTCAAGTGCACAACCATGTGAAGATGATGCAACAAACATAGGCGATCTAAAATTTGGTTGGCCACTCTTATATTCTTGCCCAAGCATCAAGATTGAATGTAATTCTATATATGCATATTGTAAGATGTAACAAGGGTTAGCCATTGAGCTAATTCTTGACTGTAAGTATCTCAATCAGGTTCTAGGGTATCAAATGATGAATCTCCAACTCTGTAAATGATGAAGTGTGTTTATAGATTAGGGAAAGGGGTAGTCAAGTAAAGTTTTATCTATAAATTTATGTCTCCATGATAGGTTGTATCTTAGGAGGGGATTTAACTTAGTTGTTATCTCCCACTTGCTACAATTTCTAGCACGATTTAACAAGATTTGATTAACGTAAAGCATGCTTTCTAAAGCACTGCAAACTCTTTTTTAATGGTCTTCTTTTGTTGCATGTGGGGTAATGCTAATTTAAAAGGGATAACTTTAAGTATGCTCATTTGTAGGTTTCCTTATTTGTTGGGGTTGTGTCTAAACAATCTTTGTTCCATTTGTTGATTTGTAAAATGTCTCATCCTCTTTCCAAGTTGAGACTCTATTTCCCAATGGAGTAGGCACCAGTTTGATTGGTGAAGGGTCAAACACCTATTATAATAATCTATATTCTTAGATGTAGGAGTATTGTCTTAAGACTAAAATATTGTTGGAGGATCATGTTGGTATATTTTCCCTCTTACGGTCCATGTGTATGCAATGCATTGGCAACTCCACAATCGTAGAGTATTATCTTATCCTCAAGGCTAAGGACTTCACTTCAAGAGGATAAGACATGGGATCATCAATAGATTATGGATGATTAAAGGTCATTTTATGAGAGTGGGTATTCTCTCCTTCACTCTGAGCTCAACTAGATCCAGGAGGGTGTTCCTAGAGGTGTCCATAATAGGGCATCTAACCTATTAATATGAATAATGATTGAAACAAAAATAGTCATGTAATTTTTTGAAGATGATTTAACCAAGAATTTCTTTATTTCCAAAGTTAAATATTTTCAAAGGCACTACACTAGGATAAAACTAGTTTTCATGTAAGAAATATTTTGTTGTCATTTAGGAACTAAGAACAATGACAAGAAGCTATTAATATTACTTAAGTTTACAAAGAGTAATAAACTAGTGTGTATATGAGATTTTAAATAAGAGAAGGTGTTCTCCGGGGTGACTGCATCAATCTCCTCAATCGAGCCCTCAATGCCCACAAGTTCCAACTACTAGCTAGTATCATTGACATGGCCAAGGAGGTTTTTAATGCGGTTCATTTTCTCCACCAACGTGTCCCTAACTTGGCTTTGGGACCTCCATGTGCTCCTGGTACACCAACCTTTTCTCTCCCATTTGCCATTTCTCTTTTTGAGGATAATCATGACTCCAACTCAGACTAGTCTACCCACCTACATGTTGTTCCCTTTAGTTGCTTGATCTCATCTATTTTTTGATAGTTCTTTTTTGTCCCCCCTTTGCATTTGGTCCTCACTTTGGTTTTCTTCTGTATTTACCTATTGGGGTCTTCATGCTTGGTGATAGGACCATGAATTCATATTTAATATATTATCGGTGCTTTATCACCCTTCTTTAAAAAAAAATAAGAGGAGGTGATAGTCACTAGAAGTGATATGCTAAGAGAAATAGATAGGAAATATGATAAAGATATTTGTATCATTCTTATTCAAGCAAGAATGAAAAAAATATTAGCAATATGATGTCAAAGAGAGAGAGGTGAGCTCTTTGGAGGAGTCAACCATAGTACAATATCATGAATCCTTGATTAAGCTTCAACAATGGTGGTATTTTCAACATCATAGATCCAAGAGAGAAAAAGAGGGCAAGAGAGTTATGTCATAGGTCCCCCTTCCAAGTCAAATCCAAAGGAATAGGTTTTCACAAAGGGTTTCTTGGAAGTTCAAGGGTCAAATTTCAATTTCAGAGGCATTTTTTAGACACACAAACATTATAGCAGTTGATAGTATGTAGTTTGGCGGGAAACCAATGTTTAAATTGTTAATTTTTTTTGAGATGCTAGCACATCACATGATCATTCATGCATTGCATTGGCATCCTAAGAAAAATTCTTCAAATTTTACATGTGGTCTCAGATCGACGAAGATAATTAAATTGTGATGTAGAAATATAGAAATCTAGAGAGAGAGAGAGACCAAGGATAGGATAAAGTTATCCTTACAACATGCTAGGGGAATGGATGTCAAAGCAAGTCCAAAAGATAATGTGAAATTGTGAGGATATGCAATTTTATACACTACATTTTCCCCTCACTTTAGCAAGATGACGAAACTAAATGATAAGCTATGTTAAAGTACATAAATGAAATATTAACAACATCATCATCAAAGATACCCAAAAGGATACTATAGAGGACAAAAAAATTCTCCAAGTAGAGTAACTATGGCATTAGACTGAGAACTTGCAAAACCAATGTCAGGAACTGCAATCTTGTAAGATCTTAATGTTAGAGAATCATACAATTTTTTCAGGCAAGTATATGTCAATTTAAAAATAAAAGTAGTAAAAAAGAAAACATAATATGATGAAGAATGTCACCAAAAAAAGTGAATAAGAGAGAATAAGGGTGAATCTATGTGCCCAGTCTTGTTGTTACTTGATATGTAGGGAGGTAAAAAAAGGAAAAGAAATTTAGACAAAAATGCATTTAAGGGTTATTTTAGAAAATAGTAACACAATGAAAAGCATGTGATGAGGAAGAGATTAGAGCCTAGACTCAAATGGAAGAAATGACACAAACATCTAAGCTGGTGGGCAAAAATTATGTGTTTATGTGAAAAAGATGCTATTTTTTATTTTTAACATGTAGTAAAAATTTTACTATTCATTTTCACTATTCACATTAGAGGTTTTTGAGCACCCAAAGCATTTAAGAGCTATATTCCATATTGACGAGACTTATGGCACCTCAGATTGGATTGGCTGAAGGAGTGGGTGGAGGAGAACATCTAACTGAGAGAAGTAAGATTTAAAAAAAAAATAGAAATTTTAAAAAAAGTTTTTCAGCCCTAGTGGGCCCTACTAAATGCACAGGCGTCTGAGGATTACATAAGCTTCTAGGGGGTGCACTAGTGTTTGACAAATGCACTAGGGTCCTTTGGGCATGCCAGTGTCTTGTAAGGGCACTAAGGTCTAAAGGACACATTGGTGTCCTTAAAGTGTTAGGATTTTTTTGTATATTTTTTATTAGAAATTTAATGATTAGTGATGGAGATTTGGTAAAAAAAAAATTGATTTAATTTGTGGGTGATTTTGACTATGTGTGAGCATACTAGGCTAGCATACTCTCATTGCTACAAGGTTGTCATGTGGCACTGTCGTAGGATAAGATCATGCTACTACACTAGGTTGGCTTATACTAGGTGTAACACATGCTAGAGATACACTACAATGATTGCATGGTAATGGCATTGATGGGAGGTGAGATGTGGATGCATCCATATTCAAATTTCCAACAGTTGAGTTGACAATCACCCTTGAGGATGTATACAGGATTCTACAACTGCCAATATGAGGTCAATAGGTGGCCATTATGGAGTAGCTATTGGTAGCCTATATTCAAGATGCATAGATGTACATGCTTGGGTGGACCATTCCTAGCAATGACAGTAGGCACATATGGCTATGCTAGATGGAGCAGAGGAAAGTAGTCATCCCACTCATTTGATGATGATGATTGTTACTGTGGCAATGTGTCGCGTAGGATGCGTGAGGGACACACTTACACAGGTGATTTTCCACACCATCATAGAAATGGAGGAGAGCCATACAATTTATTTCTAGGGATGCAACATGCTTGTACACCTCTACCATGACTTAGGATGATATGTGTGGTATGAGGGTTGATGTTGGATGGGCTACACACTCCTACAAGTGTGGGAATTCAAGTATATCCACTCCTATCCAATAGGATAACCTATCAGTATCATGTGGGATATGCCATGAGTGCACACATACATGTTATCTAGAGGATGTGGTAGTTCAAAAATTTGTTATTTTGGAGGTAGACCTTTGATCAACTACCTAGAATAGATGTCATCTAGCAATTGTATAGAGATATGAGGGTATGGGCGGGGAGCATGTGCCCATTGGCATAAATACAGAGAGACAAGTGGTTTGTTGGATGCTTGAATCACATAGTAGTGCCATTCTACTATGACAAATTGTGGAGATTGTTTAGGCAAATGTAGGACATAATTGTGGACATCCCCACATACATGAGGTAACACCACAGTGCAGCTAAGCCTAGAGACCTCCCACACCCCACCATTGTGGACACCCCCCTCAATGATGATGTAATGTCCCTTTTTTGGTGCATAGATTTTTGTGTGCATTATGCTTGTTCCTAGTCTCTCAGAGGCTATCCGACATGTTTGGGAGAACTCCAATATTCTTGGAGTGGTTGTGGTTTAGTCTACGGAACAGTTGTGTGTCTCAAGTTTTTGATTTCACCAAGGGTTGGTCGAAGTTGTTTAATTAGTGCATTTCTATTGCTTTATATGACTTGGGACTATTATTTAGATAATTAATTAATATTTCACTAAGGTTGCCTAAGGTTGTGTTTAATTATAGCAAATTAGTGTAATATTAATTATACAATGGGTTTCCTTCTGGAAATGGACTAATTTTCTATGGCATTGAGCTCAGTGGATGTCCAGGGATACAGGGATGTTTTTACAAGTTTGATCAGGCTCCTGATTTGCTCTTCAAGATTCTCAGAGGAGCCGTCTATTTTTGGAAAGTCACCCAGAAGGCAATGTTTCACATCCCAAACCCTACAGAGCATAATGGTTCAATTTATTTGGGAGTTGGATGAAGTTTGGGATTTTTCACAAAAAGTAATATTTAATGAGCTATTTTAATTATTATTTTCACTTAAGTTCCTAAGGGTGAAAATAATTAAAAAGTGATTAAGTGTTATAGCTCATTAGAAAGGAGAAAATATATTATTTTATTTAGGCACTTAAAAGTGAGCACTTAAGTGGAGAAAAAAAGAAATAACTTAAGTTGGAGCTAAAAGGTTATTATTTTCAAGAAATAATCCATTTCCTTTGTAACTCCTAAAGTGCCTTTATAAAGAGAATGAGAGCTCATTTGGAGGGGGCCTTTTGGATTTGATATTGTTGCAGATGGATTGAACCCATGAGTTCTTCCATATTCTCTTGAAGACAAAAACCCTATTGTAGAATTCTATTGAGGATGAAAACCCTCTTGTAGATTGGGTGTAGTTTCATACATCAATCACCATTATGCTGAAGGTAGAGTTTTGAGCAATCTCATACAAAGTTTGCCATTGTACTTTCATGGATTTGTGGCAGTTGATTTGATGATTGTTCTAATGAGATTTTGAGATGTTGGCTTGTTTATTTTGGTGATGCTTGTATTAGGGGAAAAATTAGAGTTGTGAATCACAAACAACAATCATTAAACCCTAACAGCACAATGGATTGCAAAATAGACATAGAAATCCAAATGACAAAGCAAACCAAGATCAAATATCTGTGCTAAGATTGGCTCTCCTCCATTGCTCTTCTCAATCTTGCATAGGAATGTAAAATATTGAAGGATGAATGTTGATTTCTCACTGTTTCAACAGCATAACATTAGGAAGAAGATGAATGAGAATGGAGATCCTAGAGGAAATTTGACAACATGAGGCTACTTGCAAATGGATCCCCAAAATGACTTGGGTGAGGGTTGATTTATAGGAAATGATTGATTTGAACGATGTGGATGGTTGATATTGAATAGGGTTTCCCACTCCACAACTAGTTGTAGTCATGTGACAAGTGTAGGGTTGACCTAATTCAAATAATGGAATTATTTAAATTAGTTGGACATGTGAAGGCATTAAATGGAAAATGTAGTATGGGACATGTGTTGGATTATGATGAAAGGTGAGGACTAATTCAAATATTTTATTTGAATTAGTTGGAAAATGGGAGAGGGAAATTAACTAAATAAATATGATTTGTTTAATTAATTGTTCTAGTGGGATAAATGGGATTAGGAGTGGGATTAGGACAAAATGTCTTATGATGTCTCTAGTAATTTATTAACAAGGTGATGTTGCAAGACATGGACAATTTTAAGTGTCTACAATGCTAATGTTATATTTGTGAAGAATAAACACATCCAGGTTTTGGCTGTACCATCCCAAGCTATACCTAAGTAGCTCAAGTGAAGCACACTGAATATAAACTTTGGATTTTTTGAAGGTAAATGAATATTATGTGTTGCAATCAGGTTGATGCCCTTCCCTATGCAGTCCAAAGTCATCTTTGAGGACTTCTCAATACTTTATATCTACTGTACAACATGGAGGGGCTATACCATGCTATTTCATATATGAGATTTCAGACTTGATTCTTTAATAAATATTGTGGGAAACTTCAGTGATGTACTGGGAATCTAAATTGAATTAGTTTTTATGAACCAAGGTTGCATATATCTCAAGAACTTGCACCATCCTCTCTTAGTGCCATACACCATGATCATTCTATACCAGGCTTAAGGTTGTTAAGTATTTTGGATTGAACCTTTGTGGATCTTTTTCAAATCTTGATTGAATATCTATTATCTTGTTGGTTGTCTTATTCTATTAGTTTGATGGATATTTGTGAAATTTTGATTGTACGGCTATCTGTACCTCCCAGGCTATACCAATGATTGGTAACTTTATGAGATGTGTGATTATTGATTAATCTCCTTGCAAATTTGATGCTGGATATCAACTACATTGTGTGGACTTCTTAGGACTTCTTAGGACTTTTTCAACTCTTTCTCCCTTTAGTTAATGGTTATTGTTCTCTGGTTTGTTGTTACTTTTGGGGTTCTTTTATCTCTTCCTATTTAGTTTGTTGTGTTCTTGTGGATCCCTTAGCTTGTCTTGTGTGTTTTAGCTTTGTGTTACTATTTCAATCTTTTTACTTCATTTTTCTATTATCTTTTTTGTCCCACTTTTGTTTATTTCTCTCTCGCATTCTCCTTTTTCCTATTTTTTCATTTTCTTCCTTTAATTTATTATGTTTTCTTAGCTATCTCACTTGTTCTTCTTAGGTCTTGAGGTTTTTGTTGTTTGTATGTATCTTATTCTTATTTTTATTTTTAATTCTCTCTTTTCTAAAAACTGTTGGGTTTCCATGCTCCTCTTTCTATTTTAGAGCTCCTAGTCTGCAAATTACCATTCTATTGCTCTCTTTTCCTGCTATTTCTCCTAAAAATGGATCATGGAGTTTGATATAAAACATTGAGATAAAAAATTGCACACAATTTATTCCTGAATTACTGATCTTTTACATTGTGTGGTGTCTATTTCCATTCATTATACACTGAGTTTGATTATAGATTAGAATATGCTTTAGCATGTTGACATTACATCCCTGTTGTACTATGCTAATGAAGGGAGGTGGTAAATAAAGGGCAGATCATAGCTATTGGGATTGTAAATTCCCTTATTTTTGGAGCCTAGGGGTGCATTTTGAAGTGTTGGGAAAATTGAGAGGGATAGTTACCAATTAAGCCATCATTTGAGAGTAATCTTCCTTCAAGAGCTGACCATACAACAAAGAATTCTTCTAATTTTATGAATAAAACTCTATCATCAGCACTCATCATGCATCCTTTTAGTTGGGGCAAGGATTATCATGTGAATATTGATGCTAATACTTATGCAAGTTGTCTTTCATGATACCGAGTATTTCATTGGCACTGATATGTTGATCTGGTTTAGTTTTTTGAGTAGTGATGCAACGTGTTTACTTATTAGTAATCTTTAATTTGTTGTATACATTTATTGTAACCCCTAGATGGTTTATCGCTAGTGTGGAGGAAAGAACATTATTAATCTCCTTTATTTCACCCATTGAATAAGTGGAGTACTCCCATTGCATAAGTGGATGCCTGCTGAAAAGCTTGCTATTAGTAAAAGATTGTATTTCCTTCACTGCATAACATTTAATTGATTAACCAAAGTACTGTATGCTCTCACCTCACCCATTTTGGGATCTTGGTGATCAGAAGGTGTGGAGGTATTCTATTTGGTTGCATACTTGCTCTGACCCTGTTGTGTTAGATTGTTTAAATCTCAAAAAAAAATTGGGGTAGAATATTACATATGATGAGGATAAGGCATTGGATGTAGCTACTACCTTAGATGTGGATTTTGTGGGGGTGACAATATAATATTCTACATGGTTGCAGGGATTACAACTTGCACTGATTTATGCAGTAGATGCTCCTAATGGAGATCCAAGACCACATGCAAGTGGTGTGGAGTCAGGAGAGAGATATGAGGAAGAGGTGGAAGATGTCGAGGCATAACTAGTGAGGTGGAACCAATAGTGAGATGAGGGTCCTCCCATGAGAAGGGAGAGGCCTTAGACGTGAATCCCAGTGGTTTAGGTAGAAACAACCATGACAAGGGTACAAAGTCAAGCAAAAGCCAGGGGAGTCAAGTAGTGCAGCTACTGTGAGGCTCCTAGAAGCTCAAGCTATAACAATGATGGCTACAACTGCAACACTCCTCTTAGATCCTGATTGGAAAATTGGGGACCCAAGTAAGAAAGTTGTAGTTTTGATACAACCTTTTATTTTTCTAAAATATTAGATGTTGTATTTATTGTTTTGATTATATATTATGATGCAGGACTGGAGAGAAATTATTTTCCCTTTTGCAGTGTGTGCACGAGAGTGGATTGACTATATTAGTCAAGTAATTGCTAAAATGGTCCTAATGGTACAATTTGAGTAGGGTGTGCAGGCCAATTATAGGCCTTAGTAGAAATTATAAATACAATTTTTTTTCCAAAGGCCTTTTCCTGCTTAGCTTAGGGCTAAAAACTTAAGTTTTCAACACTTCACTTTACCACAATTGGGGCCTGAAAACTTGTTTTCATCAATTGAAACAAACACACCGTAATAAGTAAAATTATTTATTTTAATGGAAAACCAATAATAAAATCTCTCTTAGAATTTTCAAATTGTTAAAATAAGAAAAATCAGATTTGTCTTTATCTATTGGGAATGTTTCCCAACATTTTCTACATTACTTTTTTTGTTTGGGAAAGTTTCCCATCTTAGCTTTTAGTTTCCTTTTCATCTATAGCTGTTAATGTATATATCTTTTTTTCACTCAATAAAGTTTATATGAAGACATTTTTGCAGCAAGCATATCAAATTTCTTCTCTGTCTCTCTCTGTTTTAAGTTATATATATTTTTTTGGTTTATTTGTTGTGTACTAACATTTCTTTTTTTAGTTTAATTTTTTCTAACATATGGTATTAGAGCTAGGTTCAAAATCACAATGAATGCTAACAGTACACAGCTGTAAATTCCTAAATTTAATAGGAAAAATTATGATTTAAGAGTTTTTAGATGAAGGATTTGTTCAGGTCACAAGAGCTATGGGATCTTGTGTAGAATGGGTATTCAGAACCAACAGATGCAACAGTATTAGCAACCTTCGCACAAAATGAAAGCGATTTACTGTAGGATAATAAGAAAAAAGATCAGAAAGCATTATTGTTCATAGTCCAGGGTCTTGATGAGACTCTCCTTCCAAGAGTTATAGCCACTTCGAAGGCCAAAGAAGTGTGGGATCTTCTTGCACAATCATTTCAAGGTATAGAAAAAGTAAGACCAGTTCGCCTTCAAATGCTTAGGAAAGATTTTGAAATTTTACAAATGTCAGATTCAGAAAGTTTAGGAGATTTCTTTACTTGTACAATGGGTATAGTTAAACAGATGAAATCAAATGGTGAGGTTGTGACTAATCAAAAAATTCTTGAAATTTTTAAAAGAAGTTTGCCTTCAAAATATGATCCTGCAATTATAGCTATTGAAGAATCAAAAGATCTAACGTCTTTATCTGTAGATGAGCTTATGGGTTTATTGTACACACATGAGCATAGAATAAATAAATCAACAAAGGAGCCACTTGAGAAAGCTTTAAAGAGCAAGGTATCCTTGAAAGAAAAAGAAATGGCACCAGAATCATCTTCAGTACAAAGAGGAAGAGGTAGAAATTCAAGAGGAAGAGGAGGACGTTTTCAACAAAGAGGCAAAGGTCAAAGAGACAATAGAAGTGATGAAGAAAATTGTAGTTTCACTCAAGCAAGAGGTAGAGGTTTTCAGAGGTATGATAAATCATCTATACAATGGTATTACTATCAAAAGTATGGACATTTTGTAGCTAAATGTAGGAAAAAGATTGTAGATGAAATTAAACAAGAAGCCCAATATGCAAATGAAGGTGAAGGGTAGGAAGGATATGTCTTGATAACATGCAGCACAAAGGAGGAAGTAAATGATGACAAATGGTATGTTGATAGCAGGTGCAGTAATCATATGGCAGGATGCAAAGAGATATTTGAAAATTTGGATGAGTCCATCAAATTTGAAGTCAAGATGGGAAATGATTCAATTGCACTGGTCATGGGGAAAGGGAGGAGATTAATCACAACAAGACAAGGTGAGAAAAAATATATTGGTGATATATTTTATGTACTAGGCTTAAAGCATAACTTGTTAAGTGTAGGCCAACTTGTGCAAAAAGGCCACACTGTCCAATTTGAAAATGGTCAATGCATTATTGTTGATGGTAAAAACAAGCTGATAACCAAAATACCCATGACTACTAATAAGATGTTTTCCCTTAGTATCAGAAACAATATGCATTTAAGTTTCAGTGCTCTTGTAAAAGACACACAATGGTTATGGCATCTTAGGTTTGGTCATTTGAATTTTGGTGGACTAAATCTTTTGCATAAAAAGAACATGGTAACAAGTTTACCATTTATCCAAAGGCCAAATGAAGAATGTGAAGGTTGTATTTTTGGAAAGCACCATAGAGAACCCTTTCCAATAAGGGATTCTTGGAGAGCTTTAGAGCCATTAGAGCTAGTTCACTCAGATCTATGTGGACCAATTGAGGTTGCTTCAATATCTGGTATGAGATATTTTTTGACATTTATTGACGACTACAGTAGGAAACTTTGGGTGTATCCTTTGAAAAATAAATCAGATGCTTTCAAAAAATTTAGAGAATTTAAAGAATTAGTTGAGAAGCAAAGTGGTTATTTTCTCAAAATATTAAGGACTAATAGGGGTGGAGAGTATATTTCACATGATTTCCATAATTTTTGTATTGAAAATGGCATAAAAATGTAGCTAACAACAAGGTATACACCTCAGCAAAATGGTGTAGCTAAGAGAAAAAATAGAACGATCTTAGATTTGGTAAGGAGTATGCTTAATGTTAAGAATTTACCCAAACTTTTTTGGGCAGAAGTAGTTTGTTATGTAGGTTATATTTTGAATAGATGTCCTACGAACTTAGTTTGGGGCATGACACCAGAAGAAGCATGGGGAGGATACAAACCCCGGGTAGATCATTTAAGAATTTTTGGTTGTATTGCTTATTCTCATGTTCCAGATGTCATTAGAAAGAAATTGGATGATAAGGCAGAAAAATGTATCTTTGTTGGATACAGTGAAGAATCCAAGGCATACAGGTTATACAATCCAGAGATAAAAAAGTTGGTGATAAGTAGAGATGCAAAGTTTCTTGAAGATCATGAGTGGTGTTGGAAATTGGAAGAGAAATACCAACAAGTTAACATTCAAGATGAAGCTATAAATTAACAATAAATTTTAGTTGTTAACACATGAGCCAGTAGTAATAGCATTCAACAGTCAGCACTAAGAAGAGGTTCTTCTTCATCTCCACCAAGTCATAGACATGTTTCATCAAGTAGTTCTCCATTATCCACCTCAAAATATCCAAAAAGGTAGTAGAAAACAAGGAGTTTGTTTGACATATATCAAGAAACAACAGAGGTAAATGAAGATATTTATCATTTTGCATTTTTTGTTGATAGTGATCCTGTTACATTTGAAGAAGCTATAAATGATGATAAATGGGTTAATGTTATGAATGAAGAAATTGCAGCCATAGAAATGAATCAAACTTGGGAAATTACAGATCTCCCCGAGCATAAGAAGCCAATTGGAGTAAAGTGGGTGTATAAAACAAAGTATAATGAGCAAGGTAAAGTGAATAAATACAAGACTAGGTTGGTAGTGAAGGGATACACACAAAATTTAAGTATTGATTATAATTAAATTTTTGCACTTGTTGCTAGAATCGATACTATTCACATGATTTTAGCTCTTTCAGCACAAAAGGGTTGGAAACTCTTTCATATGGATGTAAAATCAGCATTCTTGAATGGTGTATTGGAGGAAGAAATTTACATTGAGCAACCACTTGGTTTTGAGATTAAAGGTCAAAAAAGTAAAGTGCTCAAACTAAAGAAAGATTTGTATGGTTTCAAGCAAGCACTTGGAGTTTGGTATGAAAGGATTGAATCATATTTTTTGAAAAATAGTTTTGAAAAATACGCTTATGAGCCCACCTTATTCATAAAACAAAATCAACAAGGAGATGTTATGATAGTTTGTATTTATGTTGATGATTTTCTTTATACTGGGAATAATGCAAACATGCTTAGAGAATTTTTAGTGGCAATGAAGAGTGAATTTGAGATGACTAATCTTAGTTTGTTGTACTATTATCTTGGTCTTGAAGTAACTCAAAATACTGATAGAATTTTTATTTCACAAGAAAAATATGCAAATGATATTTTGAAAAGGTTCAAGATGGAAAATAACAAACCAACAATTACACCTATTGCCATGGATATGAAGTTGAGCAAAAATGATGAAAGAAAAAAGGTAGATTCTACTTTGTATAAAAGTTTGGTTGGAAGTTTAATGTACTTAACTACAACAAGACCATATATCATGTATGCAGTAAGCTTGATAATCTACAAGCAGGTAAAAGAATACTAAGGTATGTGAAAGGCACTGCAAATTATGGAATATTTTATGAAAAGAAGGGTGTTTTGAGGTTAATTGGTTATACAGATAGTGATTGGGCTAGAAATCAAGATGATAGGAAAAGTACTTCTGGGTATGTTTTTAATCTTGGGTCAAGTGTAATTTCACGGTCTTCAAAGAAACAACCCATTGTTGCATTGTTGTCAGCAAAAGCAGAATATGTGGTAGCCACTTTAGCAGGTTGTCAAGCAGTTTAGTTACGAAGGATGCTTGAAACATTAATGTAGCCCCAAATGGAAGAAACAATCATATTTTGTGATAAACAATCAGCCATTGCACTTTCTAAAAATCTAGTCTTTCATGAAAGAAGCAAGCACATAGACATCAAATTTCATTTCATCAGAGAGCTGGTTAAAAATAATGAAATCAAACTTTCTTATTGCAGGTCCAAAGATCAAGTTGCTGACATTTTGACAAAACCTCTGAAGGAAGAAGGTTTTAATGGACTAAAGAATCTTTTAGGGATGAGAAGCTGTCCCACAAATCAAATTTTAGGGAGGATGTTAAAATAAGAAAAATCAGATTTGTCTTTGTCTATTGGGAATGTTTCCCAACATTTTCTGCATTACTTTTTCTGTTTGGGAAAGTTTCCCATCTTAGCTTTTAGTTTCCTTTTCAGCTGTAGTTGTTAATGTATATATCTTTCTTTCACTCAATAAAGTTTATATGAAGACATTTTTGCAGCAGCATATCAAATTTCTTCTGTCTCTCTGTTTTAAGTTATAAATTTTTTTCTGGTTTATTTGCTGTGTACTGGCATTTGTTTTTTTAGTTTAATCTTTTCTAACACAAATCCTGGCTATTGGAATTCAACAAGGTGAGTCCGCCTAACTGGCAGTAGGACACCTCTCAATGGCGAGGATGGCAGCTAAACGGAGCGACAATCTAGTTTTAAGAAACTATTGAACTTAAAGCTACGCACCAATGTCTGTTTAATCCTAAGATGAGATTCCAATAGGAAAAAGCAAAGCAACGAGTAATACTCAAACAACACGATGTTGAACACAATTACTATCATCGTCAAATGAAGATTCAGAATTTGAGTTTGAAATTACCACATTCCTTTTCAATTGCATCAAAGTATGTGACATAGGTTTTGGTGATTCAGTTATATAGTAGTTGATAAGTAGGAGGTATTTTTCACAACATGTCAAATTATGATATTTTATTTCAGGGTTTAACTGCGTAGTTTTTTGGGTCATGTGTTTGACTCAAAAACTACGCAGTTAAACCCTAAAATAAAATATCATATATAGTAGTTTACAATCAATATATATCATTGACCAGATCCCTTTCTCGTGAAGAACAGAAAGTTTGTGTTGACAAAGATGTAATTCTAACTTTGGTTGAAATAGTTTATATTATAATTCCAAGACACATATTTTTAAGCCATATCAGACTGGAGCCTAGAGCCTACGTGATAAACTGGTTCAACTTACAGAGCACGGTTTTAAAGGTTAAGTTCCAATATGAGTTCTTATCAACAACTACTCAGTAGATATCGATTTACTAAACTATACAGCTAAGATTCACATCATTTTACTTATTTATGATTTTATGATTTTTCCTTCCCTTCAACCTGTTCACTTAACGCATTTACCAGCTGGGAATTGGAAATACAAATAGTTTCAATTTTCGACACATTGTGACATGAGTCTTAGTGGTCCATCCCAAATTGCTACCCACCCTTTTATAATAGGGTTCCATCCCTTACTGTCTCTACCAAAGTTTCCTATCGTTCTGCAACCACTTCAGATCAATAGCCTTGTGCATTGGCCAATCCTTACCCAAAGCTCCCTTTTCTAAGCCACCTGAGAAAAATGGAGGGCCCGGGTAAGCTGTTGGCCATGGTCAAGGTCATTGCAGTTTTGCTGGTTATAATATCATCATGTTGGGGAGACAAGGAAGGAGATCTGCAAGGCAGATGGGAGCTACTGTTGGAGAACGCCGGAATTGCTGCAATGCACACCATTGTGATGTACAATAACAAAGTCATAATGTTCGACAGACCGAATCACGGTTCCAACATCACCCGAACCAGCCCGCCCTGCAATAACGTAAGACCGCCTCTTCCAATCGATTCGGATTGCTGGGCGCACTCTATCGAATACGATATTGCCACCAATAAGGTGAGGCCTCTGCATATTCTGACCGACACGTGGTGTTCTTCCGGTGCTTTGTCTAGCAACGGCACGCTCGTCCAAACCGGCGGCTGGGGACCGGCGGGGGCATACAATGTCCGCTACTACACTACCTGTTCGGACGGTAATTGCGACTGGGTGGAGTCCGTCACAGAGAAACTGCGTGGCCCCAGGTGGTACGCTTCCGATCAAATCTTGCCCGACAACCGGATCATCGTCGTCGGAGGAACCGATAGGCAATTCAATTATGAATTTGTACCAAAGCGTGCAGGCGAGGGGTTTTTTGATCTTCCTTTTCTGAAATTAACCCTAACCGACGATATCGAGCAGAACAATTTGTATCCGTTTCTACATCTGTCGTCGGACGGAAACCTCTTCATCTTTGCCAACACCGACTCCATTCTCTTCGACTACAAGAACCACAAGATCGTCCGGACTTATCCCACCTTGCGCGGCGGCGGCGCACGGAGCTACCCGAGCACCGGATCATCCGTTATGCTCCCGCTCGACTTCTCCAACGATTTTAAAAGAGTGGAGATCATGATCTGCGGAGGAGCGCCCGTGGGATCGTTCAAAAAAGCCATATTTAACCAGATATTCGTGGAGGCGCTCAAGAGCTGCGGGAGAATGGAGATCACATCTGAAAATCCAGTGTGGGAAATGGAGGACATGCCCGGTCCCAGGGTGATGAACGACATGCTCATTCTTCCCACAGGTGAAATCCTCATAATCAACGGTGCCCGAAACGGATCTGCCGGTTGGCAAGATGCGAGATTGCCAGTGTTGAACCCGTGGCTCTACCGGCCGGAAAAAGCAGCGGGAGATCGGTTCAGCGTGCTGGCTCCTTCCACCATTCCTCGAATGTACCATTCCACTGCAAATGTTCTTCCCGACGGGCGCATCCTGGTGGCCGGAAGTAACTCCAACGAAAATTACACTTTCACAGATGATGTGTATTCGAAAACTGAGCTGCGGGTGGAAGCCTACATTCCTTATTATCTTGACCCCAAGTACGACCGGGAGAGGCCCAACATTACATATGTTAAGCCGTGGGCTGCCATTCAATATGGATCTCCATTTCTTGTGAATTTTACTCTTTCAGGGAAATTAAGGTCGGACGTTCGTTTTTATGTCTACTCTCCTCCCTTCACATCTCACTCGTGGTCGATGAATCAGAGAATGTTGTCGCTGGCAGCAGCCACACCAATCGTTAAAGAGGAGAAAAGTGAAGGAACTAAATTTTATTGGGTGCTTTTAACGGCTCCGCCAAGCCCTGTGGCAGCTCCTTCAGGGTTTTATCTCCTCACCATTGTCAACGGAGGTGTTCCCAGCCAGGCCCACTGGATTCGCTTTGGCTGAATTCATGCCGAACTGGTATTTTTGTTCTTTTAAATAAATTAGGCTTTGAGTACCTGCAGTTAAGTAGGGTACTATTGTATTCATCCAATTCAGATTTTTTATTATTATAAATAATTTAAATTAATTAAAAAATATTTTCTAATTTTTTTGAATGAAATTTACATACAAGTTTTATAAATTTGGGAATAATAAGATGATTTGGATTGACATATATTCTTTAAAATCTAGGATATATCTACTACTTTTAAGTAATTCTAGTAATTTTTCTTTTTATTTAAGATAATTTAATTACTAATTTTTCTTCATATTTTTTGAGTTTTCAATTTTTATAATAAATTAGTAGCTATATAAATGGTTTTTCATAATGTAAGGATAAATTTCTTAACTTTAATTTTCTTTGCAAGAATAACTGTTATAATGGCACTTATATATTAATGTGTTCTATTTTTTATATAGATGTGAGATTAAAACAAATACAATATTTCATATAATTTATTTTTTTGATTTTTTGATACAATTTTTTTTAAAAAAGAGAAATTTTAATGGATTTGAAGGCTATAAGGACACAACAATCTTCAAAAACAAGACAAGATCATCTCATAATACAATGATCCATCTACAATAAATAAGCAAGTGCATTGAGTTCTTGTTTCTAACATCTTTAAAATAGATAGTTGAACTTAACTTTCATATTGTTTTATTGGTTTCTATCATGAATGGATATTATTCATAGAACTGATTCATTTAAAGTTTGTTAAATAGCAACAAAAAAAAATATTAACATTTAAAATCACTTAAGTAATTTTGAAGAAAAAAAAATTATGAATTTGTCTTTTTCTTATATCTTTCTCAAAAAGTACACCTAAATTTTATGGTTCAGTGTTTATTTATACTTTTGTGCTTGGAATATTTATTCATATAAATTCATCTCAACATTGATCTAATATGGAGGGATGTCAAATTAATGTCAATATATAATAAACAATTAAAAGTTGTTATAATGCATACATATAGATAAATTAATTTTCTATCTTGTTACAAGATTTTGATTTATAATTTTAGTTTTATATGATAGTATGTTATGTGTTTATCTCTTTTATATTATTAAGTTTTGGACATTCCCTAGGCATCCCTACCCACTCACACCAAAGAAGATGACCTTCATGTCAAAGAACATTTGAGAAAATAGTCTATAACACTACTTTTCCCCCTATGTATTTAATTAATTGCAGCGTATTTGTTATGAAATACTAAAGCTCAATATATATTTGCTTGAAGAAAAAACATATTTGTAACACATGGATTTTTTTGGTAATCCATTTAAATTCTACCTTCTCTTTATTCACGTATCTAAATAATTCTAGGCCCGAGGTTTTCAATCTACACACAACTCGCCTTCTCTGAATATGGAAATTACACATTCTTGTTAATGTAACTACATAAAGAGGTCCAAGAAACTCATGTGTGGGACAATGTTATTTAAACATCATATTCCTCATAGGGAAACATGATAAAATATCATTTCCCATCATATGAGACCCCGAGGAGACATGATGTTTCAAATGTATTCAATAAAAATCATTATATAGGTTACTTTGAATAGATTATCCAATTGATTAATCAATCCAAGTTTATTTAGAATGGATTACTTTTATTATTTATCTTGTTCTACCAGTGGACCATTACTTTTAAGGGAGACAATAATTCTATTAAGCTTGATCTTGTAGAATACTTCCGTGGAATGATGTCAATGAGAGTCACATGATAAAATAGACTAGATGTATGGACCTTACCAAAGTTAAAGTCCTCTATGTTAGACCACCCATCATAAACAGTCAGCATGTTGTCATGTCAGCTGTGTACGGATTTTTTGACAGGCAACACTGTCGACTTTTTCTTTGGACCAAATCGGCTTATCTACTCTCGATCAGCATGTCTGCACTATTTGTTGATGAATCTACTTTCTACTAACATGTTTGCAATGTTTTCGACCAGCCGGTCATTGTACAACGCACTGGCTAGTTAAGCTCTTCTGTGTTAGACTAGCTATAAGATTATCTTTCGATCCAACAATGAATTTTATTTTAATTTAATTTCATTTCTACTCATTTGCTTTGATTGCACAATTCATGACAAATTCTTACATTATCATTTCTGGAAGGATTTGCAGCTAGTTGGAAACATTGTGATTATGATGATCGCACCTTCGTCATGGTGGTTGTATTTCATTTCAATATGCTTGTGTTCTTTTAAGAGGCCATATAAAAGTTTAGAATGTTCTTGCTTCCTTCTTTAAATTCCATGCTAAAATGGTTGAAGATGTTATATTATGCATCATTTTTAATGATTCCACTCCATATTCACAAAGCTACACATAGTATATAATGGTTGCATAGATTTTTATTAGATGCACCATTTCTTAATCACTTCCTTTATATTTTTAGAACATGAAAACTTAATTTACTAACTATTACACTATGATCTTATGATAGCTTACACGTAAAAATGTACTTTGCATCCAATTTGAACGTGGTATTATTCAAATCATGGTATATTCAATGGATTTTTGCCAACTTATCTATGAGTCTTGTTTAAGTGGATGGAAATTTTTTTAATTTATATCTCCTTTCTGGTTGCACACTCCTATTCCTTGGTCTAATAGACTCAAAATCCTTGTTGTATAGTTAGAGAAAAGGGATAGATTGATCACAAGAAACAATCAAGCTTCCCGTTGTTCTAAGCAAACAATATATTTATATTTAAAAAATGTATCTACAGTATGCCCAGTGATATCTTCTATTTTTTTTTTGGTTTTTTAATTTTTTTAAATTTTTTATAAATTACTGGGAGTTAGAATGCAAATGTTTCATTTCCTATTAAATATATTTATTATTCTTGGCATTTATAAATTACTCGTAGCTAGAATATTTGCATCTTGGTTTAAAATAGCAAAAGCATCTTTGAGAGTGGTGTTTGGTTTAGTGGTGTATTTATTGTGGTGTTAAATATATTTCTTATTCTTGGCATTTATAAATTACTCGCATTTGGTTTAAAATAGCAAAAGCATCTTTGAGAGGTGTATGTATTGTGGCATTTCATTATGATCCTCTATCTTAATAATCTCATGCATATATATATATATATATATATATATATATATATATATATATATATATATATATATATATATATATATATATATATATATATATATATATATATATATATATATATATATATATAAGATTAGAATCTTATAAAATTACATGGAATCTTGGAATCTTTCAACTCTTCAACTCCACCCCTGTTGTGATTGTAGAATGCCTTTCGGTGCAACAAAAAATTTATTGACAAGCCACGTCTATTTATTGTTGTTGTTTCCATTTAAGTTTTCATATAGTTTTATACCTACCCTCATGTTATACTTTGAACATCCAATTTTTCATGGAGTGAATCATTTCTAAGAGCATGGTAGTAGATATAGTGCTCTCCTCCATCTCTAATTTGTTATCCCCTATTTTTGTAGGCTTTATTATTCTAGTGCTAACAAAACCTTCTATGATATGGATGTGTAAATAAATAGTTTGCTTCCTTATCCATTCCAACTAATATCTTAGGAAATTATATCAATGTTAATAGTACTAAATGTTTTTCAATGTTATAGATTGAGAACTCTTTCGGTCTTGTGATATGTATATACTTTATCCATTTTTGTTTTATGTGGAATCATAGGCCTTACTAATGTTGGGAGTCAAGCCTTCATAATTCAACTTTTAGCTTCCATTCTCTATTTGGTTGAGCTTTTCATTTCTTCAATTTTATATGATTTCTAACTTTGAAAACTAAATTGTCCTTTATGTACAAACCATTAACTATAGAGGGGTTTTAGGATTTTTAGATGTTGGATTTGTGGTTATGACTATCTCTCTTTTATCCTTAGATTATCAACTAGATCCTAAAGTGTCTTAATAAAATTTATTTCTTTACATGATAAGGCAATATTCTCATAGGCACAAGATTGTTTGTAGCTCTGACACCAAATGTAATGCTACTCTTACCCCTATGTATTTAATTTATTACAATAGATTTGTTATGGTTAATATTTAGAGTTAAGATAGAATAATATATTAAATGATCTTAAAATAGATGTAATAACAAATGTAAATTACAATAGGTGATTATTTAATATGAACTCTTAAGTAAACCATTAACAAAAAAATTTAGATAACATAATCACATAATCATATTAACATCAAACCCGTCAATATATTTTATTAACAATAAGTTCGGTACTTCACTTATTTCCATCATAGAAAGGAATAAATACGTATCTTTTGGATCTTGGAAGTTCTTCCAAATGTCACTTTAGAGAATGGATCACAGATTCAACCCCCTTTCAACAAGTGAGCACTTCCAGGAGGAATCTAGTTCTTATTCAGAACCAACCATGTGCTTCCTAGCATTCAACTCTTTCTAGAAAACATACATGTTTCCCAAGCATCCCACTCTTTTTTAGAAAGCACATGCACACAAGTGCTCCAGATCCATGTTCAACAAAACATGCTCAACATAAATGTACACACAAGCCCTAGCCAGGACAAACACAATGAATATTTTGAATGCTCTAATCACAAGAATGCATAAAGTTCATGATTTCCATCTAGTTTTTAAATGAATCACTAATCATGCTTATATATGTAAC
This sequence comes from Cunninghamia lanceolata, assembly GCA_027924645.1. Classification (NCBI taxonomy): domain Eukaryota; kingdom Viridiplantae; phylum Streptophyta; class Pinopsida; order Cupressales; family Cupressaceae; genus Cunninghamia; species Cunninghamia lanceolata. The sequence goes on from BSBN01001533.1 coordinate 12,690,791, forward strand.
TACAAACATTCCCACTAAGAATTTCATAATTCAAACTTACCGTGTCAGCATAGGACCTAAATAATGATCATAAAATGACACTCCAAAATTGGTCCTGACCTAAAATAGGGTAGGACTAGGGCACGAGCACCCAAGTCCTCCCCCTATTTCAGGCAGAACTTATATGTCAAATGAACCCCTAGGTCCCATTTGCCATGAAACTTCAGGGTTTTCTCATTGGGATGTCAAATTATCATGCAAGATGCTCTAAATGTATAAATAGGACTCAGGAGCTAAACCTTAGAGGGAAAAGCCCCCAAGGGGACATTTTCTAACATAATAGTGACAAATCTTCATATCTGATTGTCGAGAAAGGAAAGGTATTGTTGTTTTTTAGTGATGAGAGGATTAAAACCCTCCTTGGTGTTTTGCATGTTCCTAGATTAGCTAGAAATCTAATTTTAGTTTTGAAGTTGAATGATTTGGGAATGCATGTGATATTTGACAAGCATGGTTGTAGATTGGTGAGAGGAACTTGGTGGTAGGGAAAGGGAAGAGATTTGGGAACTCATTTAAGCTTGAAGCCACTACAGTCTGTAATGCCTCTTATGTTTTTGAGGCTTCTGAAAACACTTGTATGTTGTGGCACCGCAGATTGGGCCACACAAGTAATAATGTACTGAAAACTATTAAGAATAAAGAATTGTTGGATGATTTCTCTTATTCTAATGAGCACTTTGATTTTTGTGAGCATTGTGTGTTTGGTAAACAAAATAGAAAATCATTTCCTTTAGGAAGCAATAGAGAAAAAGAGAAATTAGAAATTATTCATATGGATGTGTTTGGACCTGTGGATAATGAATTTATTAGAAAATCTCATTATTTTGTCACCTACATTGATGATATATCCAGATATACATGAATTTATTTTATGAAACATAAATTCGAAGTTTTCACTAAGTTTAAGGAATTCAAAGTCTTAGTAGAGAACCAATCAAGTTTAATGATAAAAATATCAAGATCTAACAATGGAGGGGAATATTGCTCTAAGGAATTTGATGAGTTTTACAATCATGCAGGTATAATCAGGCAAAAGATAACACTGTATACACCACAACAGAATGGTGTTGCAGAAAGGATGAATTGAACAATTATGGAAAGGGCCAAAAGTATGCTTAGTGATGCATAGTTGGATAAATGCTTTTGGGCAGAGGCTATGTGTACTATTTTCTACTTGATAAATAGATCTCCTTGTAAGGCTCTTGATTTGACACCTTATGAAGTGTGGACATGTAAAAAACCTTTTGTTTCACATTTAAGGGTTTTTAGCTAAGGCTTTTGTTCATGTGCCTAAGGAAAAGTGATTTAAGTTGGATCCAAAGGTTGAAAAGTGTACATTCATTAGATATGGTGATAATGTCAAAGTTTATAAGCTTTGGAATCCACTAACCTACAAGATTATCTTTTCTAGAGATGTTATTTTCAGGGAACTTAGAGCTATTTATGAACATGAGTAGCCAAAAGAAAAAGAAGAAAAGGTAAAGAAGGTGCACATTGATTTAGAGCAGCAAGATGTACCTTAGGAAGAACATAATGATGGATTGGGGGGGTGAAGAAGAAGAAGATTCGAGTAGTTCTGATGAAGATGAATCTATTGTGACGGAAGAAGTTGGTGTAGATGATCATGCAAAAAAATAAGTAGAGTCTCTTACTCCACCCTTGAGGAGATCCACAAGACAATGGAATCCAATTGATAGGTATAGTCCACTAGATTTCTATTATGTATATGCTTTATTGAGTACTAACGATGAACCTAGATCCTATAGCAAAGCTATTTCTGTAGATGATAGTGAGTCTTGGTAGTTAGCCATGTAGGAGGAGATGATAGATTTAGACTCTTGTAACACCTGGGATCTTGTTCATTTGCCCAAAGGAAGAAAGGCCATAGGTTGTAAGTGGGTCTTCAAGAAGAAGTTTGCAGCAGACGAGTCATTGGAGAAGTACAAGGCTAGACTGGTAGCCAAGGGCTACTCCCAGAGAGAGGGAGTTGATTTTGGTGAGATATTCTCTCCTGTTGCTAAATTGACTTCTATTAGATTTGTCTTATCCATTGCTACAACTTATGATTGGAAGATTGAGAAAATGGTTGTTAAGACTACATTCTTGCATGGAGATCTTGAAGAAGAAATCTATATGCAATAGCCTACATGTTTTGAGGTAAAAGGAAAAGAACATTAGGTTTGCAGGTTAAAGAGGTCTCTCTATGGTTTAAAACAGTCCCCTAGAATGTGGTATCAAAAGTTTGATTCATTTGTTTTGAAATAGGGTTTTGTTAGAAGTGAGGAGGATCACTATGTTTACATTTATTCTGTTGGTGATTCTATATTGGTTATTGCTTTGTATGTTGATGACATGTTATTTTTCAGCAATACTAAGGGTATGATTAGTGAGCTTAAAGCCCAACTTTTAGGTGCAATTGATATGAAGGATCTTGGAGCTGCTAGGTATATTCTGGGAATGGAGATCAGAAGGGATAGAGTTAACAGAAAGCTTTGGTTGTCACCGAGTAAATATGTGAATACTATTTTACAGAGGTTTAGTTTACAGGATTGTAACCCAGTTAGATTTCCTTTACCCATTAGACTAAGCTTTCATTAGAAATGTGTCCAAAGACTGAGGATGATTTTGAGGATATGTCTAATGTGCCATATGCTAGTGTTGTAGGGAGTTTGATGTATGCAATGGTTTGTACTAGACTAGATATTGCCCAAGCAGTGGGAGTTTTGAGCAAATTTATGTCTAACCCTGGTAGATAGCATTGGAACTATGCGAAGAGGGTGTTTAAATATCTTGCAGGTACTCCTAATCATTATTTGGTTTATTTTGGTACTGATAGTGCTGATAAATATTTGGACATACATGGTTTTGTTGATGCAGATTGGGTAGGTGACTTGGATAGTTGAAGGTCCACTAGTGGCTAAGTGTTTACTCTGTTTGGAGGTGTAGTGAGTTGGATGAGTAAGAGGCAGCCCACAGTTTCTTTGTCCACCACAGAAGCAAAGTATATGGTTGCAAATCATATCTCTAAGGAGGCAGTTTGGTTGAGAAGACTATGTACATGTATTGGATTTGATTGCTAGATCATTCAGATTGGTTGTGATAGTTAGAGTGCTATCTATTTGGCCAAGAATCCCATGCATCATGCTTAGACTAAGCATGTTGATGTTCAATATCACTTTGTTCGAGAGTTGGTGGCAAATGGAGAGAATAAGATGAAGAAGATAGACACTTAGTAGAATGTTGTAGATTCATTGACCAATCCTGTGAGCACAAAGAAGTTCGTGTGGTGTAGAGAGGCCATGGGCCTTATTTCTAGTGCCGGATTATTTTTCATTTGATTTCCTATGGGTTGATTTACAATGTATAATGTCAAGTGAGATAATGTTGGGATAAGGTACCATTAACCTTGTAAATCCCAATATTGTATTTATTCTATTTATTATATGTAATTTGTAATTATCCATGTTTCACTGGTAGGGGTAATTTCAGAGTAACCGGAGGTAATTACGGAGTGACTTTTTCTGTTGGCAAATGTAAAAACTCAAAGTAAATGAGGGTAGGTTTTTTCCCTTGAGGAATCTACTATATTTGGCATGTATGACAATTGTCATAATGTTTGGTAAGTGAATCTATGATAGATGCAAGTTGTCATAAGATTCTATGATTCTATTACACATATGACGGATATGTTAGTTGTATATTTGTTATATTTATCCCCAGGTGCCTATCTTGGAAAGGATGCATGTTGGAGGTATCTATGATGGTTATGACACATCATAAGATTCCATTCTTGGATATGGGCACCCAACTTTGAATGGGTCAACTTTCGACACTTGGAGGTTGCTTGTAGGTGTCATTTTGATGCTTGCATGTGGGATATTTGGAGGAGAGAGAAGGTGAATGACTAGGATGAGTTGGAAAACATTTCTATAAGTATTTACCATGTATTTGTTGCTACAATATAGATTTTAAGTACTTAGGTACTACCAGAATGCTGTCGGATTGAAGACTGAAGGAGAGATTGGTGGTGGTGTTGTATTGTAAATCATAATTAGATTAATACAAACATTGGACCTCTTTCTTGTGTGGAGTTTTTTACTTGAAAGGGTTTTCTCCATGTTAAACATTGTGTCATGTTAAATTTTCTGATTTTGCATTTCTTTGAAGCATAGTTTTGCTTCTGTGTTACAATCTCCATTAATAACACATAGTTAAAGATTGTAGAAATTTATATTGAATCAAATTTTCATTAAAGTAGTGTTTCTTTCATTTCTAATAGTCTAGTCCTAAACATCCTTCATAGCATCATTCTTCAAGGAATATCATCTGCACATTACACAAATTTGAATTAGGTCACCCTTAAGCAAGAAAATATGAAGCTTGTAGCACAATGATCATTTCAACTTGGCAGTACTCATGAATGATTGAACATGGCTTGCTCTTCCTGCAGATGAGTCGGCAGGACCTTTACAATATATGTAAATATTCCTTGAGCTTTGCATAGTAACAAGGTGGCACATACCTTCAACATTCTCCAGTCGGCTAGATAGAGGCATAGCCTGACAAAATCATCATTCCAGACCACAACCAGTTCTAGAGAGAGCAGAAAAACACCTTACGGAGCAATTGGACATAACACAAGAACATCATGACTATCTTCCATCAGTCTATGTACCATTTGATGCTACAACAAGTTGGCGTACAATATCAATATATGTCCTACGAATAGCTAGGCATCCAGAATTGTATGTATCACAATTGTCATTTGAAAACTAAGCTTGCGGACTTCCAAAATACCTAAAATTCACATGGATACACTCATACACTACTGTGGACATATTCTCAAAACTATACAGCCATATCTATCAAAGTGGAGGAATGCGGAGAATTATAAACAATCTTCATCATCACTTAATTCTGCCAGAGCACAGACCAGAACTTTGTCTTCCATAACTTTCACTACAGAGGGACAAATGACTTGAAACTTTGGATTTATCATCTTTACAACATACTTAACTTAAGTTCTAAACCACATGACCATATCTTCAAATGTGAAGGAATGTAGAGCATTTTACTAGGCAGTCGTTCATTCACTTCTTTGCATCAGAAATCTTCACCAACTTTTAGAGGCCAAAACCTTCATATATTAGCACATACATCCTTCGGAACGATAGGAAGGATCATAAAACATAACACAGGTCATCAACAACATCTTTTCATCCTCATCATAGCTTAATGTATCATCATCCATCTTAGTGCTTCGAACTCCCATCTTAATGTGTCTTCTTATTGCTTCTAATTCCCATCTTATTATGACTTCATACTCAACTCTATATTGATCAAGGCATGAGATCCAACCATGAACTTCGATAACCACATTGACCACATTACATTTAGCATGACATCCAACTGTGAACTTTAGTAACCACATCATATCCAACATCAACAATGTATCAGATAGTCCAAATTGAGTGTTGACATCAATGACAACCACATCACAACCTTAGGTATCATATGTGCAATAGTTTGTTGGATGCTTGAATCACATAGTAGTGTGATTCTACTATGACAAGGTGTGGATATAGTTTAGGTAGGTGTAGGACATACTTGTAGACCTCCCCACATACATAAGGTCACACCATAGTGCAACCAAGCCTAGAGACCTCTCACACCCCACCATTGTGGACATCCCCCTCAATGATGATGAGGATGAGGCATTGGATGTAGCTGCTACCTCAGATGTGGATGATGTGGGGGTGACACCATAGTTTGTTGCATGGTTGTAGGGAGCATAACTTGCATAGATTTATGCAGTAGATGCTCCTAATGGAGATCCAAGGCCACAGGCAAGTGGGGGGGAGTCAGGATAGAGCTATGGGGAGGAGGTGGAGGATGTCGAGGCACAACTAGTGAGGTGGCACCAACAGTGAGATGAGGGCCCTCGATGACAAGGGAGAGGCCTAAGACATGAATCCTGGTGGTGTAGGTAACAACAACCATGACAAGGGTACAGAGTCAAGCGAAGTGAGGGGAGTCAAGTAGTGCAGCTACTACGAGGCTCCTAGGAGTTCAAGCTATAACAGTGATGGTTCTAACTGCACCACCCCTCTTAAATCCTGAGTGGAAAATTGGGGACCCAAGTAAGAAAGTTGTAGTTTTGATACAACATTTAATTTTTCTAAAATATTAGATGTTGTATTTATTGTTTTGATTATATATTATGATGCAGGATTGATGAGAAATTATTTTCCTTTTGTAGTGTGTGCGAGAGTGGATACACTATACTAGTCGAGTAATTGTTGAGATGGTCCTGATGGTGCAGTTTAAGTAGGGTGTGCAAGCCAATTATAGGCCTTAAAAGGAATTTATAAATATAATTTTTTTCCAAAGGCCTTTTCCTGTACATCTTAGGGCCAAAATCTTGAGTTATCAACACTTTACTTTATCACAATTGGGACCTAAAAACTTGTTTTCATCAATTGAAACAAACACAAGGTGATAAGTTAAATTTATTTATTTTAATGGAAAACCAATAATAAAATCTCTCTTATAATTTTGAAATCCTAGCTATTGGAATTATCGAGGTAAGTCCACCTAACTGGCAGTGGGACACCTCTCAATGGTGAGGATGGCAACTAAAACAGAGAGACAATCTAGTTTTAAGAAACTATTGAACATAAAGCTTCACAATTGAAACTAGTTTTCATCAATTGAAACAAACATAGGGTGATAAGTTAAATTTATTTATTTTAATGGAAAACTAATAATAAAATCTCTCTTATAATTTTGAAATCCTAGCTATTGGAATTCATCGAGGTAAGTCCACCTAACTGGCAGTGGGACACCTCTCAATGGTGAGGATGGCAACTAAAACAGAGTGACAATCCAGTTTTAAGAAACTATTAAACATAAAGGGGAGTCAAGTAGTGTAGCTACTATGAGGCTCCTAGGAGTTCAAGCTATAACAGTGATGGTTACAACTGCACCACCCCTCTTAAATCCTGAGTGGAAAATTGGGGACCCAAGTAAGAAAGTTGTAGTTTTGATACAACATTTAATTTTTCTAAAATATTAGATGTTGTATTTATTTTTTTGATTATATATTAGGATGCAAGATTGATAAGAAATTATTTTCCTTTTGCAGTTTGTGCGATAGTGGATCAACTATACTAGTCGAGTAATTGTTGAGATGGTCCTGATGGTGCAGTTTAAGTAGGGTGTGCAAGCCAATTATAGGCCTTAACAGGAATTTATAAATACAAATTTTTTTCCAAAGGCCTTTTCCTATATAGCTTAGGGCTATAATCTTGAGTTATCAACACTTCACTTAATCACAATTGGGACCTAAAAACTTATTTTCATCAATTGAAACAAACACAAGGTGATAAGTTAAATTTATTTATTTTAATGGAAAACCAATAATAAAATCTCTCTTATAATTTTGAAATCCTAGCTATTGGAATTTATCAAGGTAAGTCCACCTAACTGGCAGTGGGACACCTCTTAATGGTGAGGATGGCAACTAAAACGGAGCGACAATCTAGTTTTAAGAAACTATTGAACATAAAGTTTCACACCAATGTTTATTTAATCCTAGGATGAGATTCCACTAGGAAAAAGCAAAGCAACAAGTAATACTCACACAACATGATGCTAAACATAATTACTATCATCGTCAAATGAAGATTCAAAATTTGGGTCTGAAACTACCACATTCCTTTTCAACTGCACCAAAGTGCGTGATGGGTTTTGGTGATTCAGTTATATAGTAGTTTACAATCAATATATATCATTGACCAGATCCCTTTCTCATGAAGGACAGAAAGTTTGTGTTCATAAGAAAGGAAAAGCTGTAATTCTAACTTTGGTTGAAATACTTTATATGATAATTCCAAGACACATATTTTTAAGCCATATCACACTGGAGCCTAAGTGAAACTGGTTCAACTTATAAAGCACAGTTCCAATATGAGTTCTTATTAACAATTACTCAGTAGATATTGATTTACTAAACTATACAACTAAGATTCACAACATTTTACTTATTTATGATTTTTCCTTCCCCTCAACCCATTCACATAATGCATTTACTAGCTGGGAATTGGAAATACAAATAGTTTCAATTTTTGACACAGTTAAGTGCTCCATCCCAAACTGCTACCTAGCCTTTTATAATAGGGTTCCATTCCTTAAGTACTGTCTCCACTAAAGTTTCCTATCGTTCTACAGCCACTTCAGATCAATTGCCTTGTGCTTTGGCCAATCCTTACCCGAAGCTGCCTTTTCTAATCCACCTGAGAAAAATGGAGGGCCTGGGTAAGTTGTTGATCATGGTCAAGGTCATTGCAGTTTTGTTGGTTATAATATCATCATGTTGGTGAGACAAGGTAGGAGATCTACAAGGCAGATGGGAGCTACTGTTGGAGAACGCCAGAATTGCTGCAATGCACACCATTGTGATGTACAATAAAAAAGTCATAATGTCTGATAGACTGAATTATGGTTCCAATATCACCAGAACCAGTCCTCCCTGTAATAACATATGACCGCCTCTTCCAATCGATTCAGATTGCTAGATGCACTCTATCAAATACGATATTGCCACCAACAAGGTGAGGTGTAATATCCAATTTCAAAATCAACTAATAAATTCCAATATTTGACCATAAAATAAATTTCAAAATGGAAAATGAAGTTTAATTATTATTATTATTATTTTTTGTTTTCACTTGATACAATCATTGACTATTTAAGATTCATGTTGATACCATGAAGAACATAGGATCTAATCAATTTATTTTTATGCATCAATATAGGATGTATTTATACATAAGGTATATAACAAAATTAGAGTCTTACCAATTTCACTGCATCTCGATTAATGACCATCAGACTGTTAGATTTATGATAGACAACTGAGAAGGGGGGTGAATCAATTGTCCAAAACATTTTTGCAATTAATCACTTTAATCCTTTTCTTAATTCAGAAGTATAATAATAAATCAATCATGAAACATAATGCAACAATTCAAGAGCAGAAACACATCAACACATATGACACCAAGATTTTTGACATAGAAAACTTGGTTAAGGGAAAAACCATGGGGTGACTAAGCCAAGATTATATTCTCTATTAAAAGAATAGGAAGAACAAAATGACACATGCCAATTAGGGCTCACTGCCCAAGCACACTGCTCACAAGAGGCCCACTGCCTACAGGAGAGACACTGTCTACAGAATGATAAGTATTACATACTTGAACTGAAGAATAGCATCTTCACCATGCTTGAGTTAGTTCCATTTAAGATCAATGCTTCTGCTCTACCTTTTACTTTGCTCCTCTCTACCACACTCTCATCTCCACAAGATACATTTGAAATGACTTTACAACGCCTTATTTATACAAGACATCGACTTAGGGATAATCATCCAAGTCAGCATACATTACAGAGCAAATACATAAATACAACATAACTAATTGTAAAAGACTTCATGTGATCAACACACTGTTGGCCACATAGATCTGAGACTTCAATTTTCCTTTAGGAACACGCCATTCTCAACAGAACATCTCCAAGATCATCTCCAAGATGTGTAACTCATCAGGTTGGCCAGACTTAGGAAGAACATCATCATTCGGAAGTAATTCTTCAATTACAAGCTCAATCTTCAATGCAAACCATCAACATGAACTAGACACAATCCAAAGACCTCCACAAGCTTTCTTGAATCACCAGAAACATCCACACTACTTCTTACTAAAATCATTCTCTCCTTCATCTAGAACCTTAAGAACACAGTCTGATATCACTGTCATATTGAAATAGATGCTTGTAGACCTCTAGACCATGAACCAATTGAGTTGTCAATTCACATTGACTTCCTAAACACTACACCAAATCCGTAGAATAAGATATTGCATTTCTAGATCTTATCGGACCTATCTGTGTCACTCTGTCATCTCTGAACATCTGCCAGAACCAGTTTTACTTAAGTGACCATAACTTCTTTAGATATTTATGCAGACCTCTGAAATCTTTACTGGATCATCTTAAGACACATATCTATAAAACCTTTGATGCACATCCTTTGATCTTCATCTTAGCTGGGATCTTTACCTCACTGTCTTCACTATTCTTCTCTATTCTTGATAGGGCTAATTTTATCAATATCCTCATCATACAGCTCATCCAATCCTTATCATTAATGTAATAGGAGTATGTTGACATCAATGAAAACACCAGTTAGGCCCATACTTACAACAATCTCCCCCTTTATCATTGATGGCAACATATGATGTGAAAAACTGTTCTAACCATCAAGACAAGAACTTCTCCTCACTGACACAACTCCCCCTATCAACAGAAACCATTCACATGTCTTCTCTTTCTTTACTGCTCCCCCTTTGATCATCAACCACTTATTTTTCACATGTCTTTTCTCCCCCTTTGACATCAATGGCAAAGGGTACATACTTGCATCACTTCAGAATCATACTAGCTACTCTCTCTGAGTAGCAGCTTCCCAGCATCAATCTAGACCACAAGACATGACTATGAGATCCACCAGACTGATGCACATCAATGCACCTTAATTCAGAACCAGAGGGCTAATAACCCCTAACTTCTCCTTGAGATACTCAAAAGAGTCCTTAGGTACATGTTTAGTAAAAATATCTGCAATCTGATCCTTGGAAGGCACAAACTCTAATTTGACTTCATTTTTGTTCACTTGCTCTCTTAGAAAGTGAAACTTGATGGATATATGTTTAGTCTTTGAATTCAACACCAAATTTTTTGATATGTTAATTGCACTTGAATTATCACAGAGGATTGTGATAGGTTCTTCATGCTCCACTCTAATATCTCTTAACATTTGCTTCATTCACAATACTTGAGTGCAACTACCTACTGCTGCAATATATTCTACTTCTGTAGTGGATAGAGATATTGCTTCTTATTTCTTACTTAGCCAAGAAACCAATCTCTTCCCCAAAAAGAATGCTCCACCACTGGTACTTTTCCTATCATCCACATCTTCTACCCAATCTGCATATGTATATGCATGAAGAGCAAAATCATGATATCTGGGATACCACAATCGATACTCAACTATCCCTTTTAGATATCTAAAAATCCTCTTGATTGCCATGACATGAGATTCTCTAGGATCAGCTTGGAATCTAGCAACAAGACCAACAACATTCATAATGTCAGGTCTAGTTTGAGTGAGATACAATAATCCCCCAATCATTGACCTGTACTTTTTCTGATCAGCTTTAGGAGATTCATCATCTTTTCTCAATTTACATCTGATTGCCATGGGAGTACTCATTGGTTTTGAGTCTTCCATCCCAAATTTCTTCAACAATTCTTTCACATATTTGGTTTGAGAAATAAAGATTCCTTTCTTTGTTTGAATAATTTGTAGACCCAAGAAGAAATTCATTTCCCCAATCATGGACATTTCAAATTCACTTTTCATTTGATTTGCAAAAGTTTTGCACATACTATCTCTTCCTCTAAAAATGATATCATCAACAAACACTTTAACAATCAAGATATTTTCATGATCAATTTTGAAATACAAATTACCATTAGTAGTACCTTTGTTGAAACCAATCTTCAAAAGATACTTATCCAATCTTTCATACCAAGCTCTTGGGGCTTGCTTGAGTCCATACAGTGCTTTCTTCAACTTGCAGACCATATCACCATGATCAGACAATTGAAATCCATCTAGTTGTTCAATGTAAACTTCTTCTTCCAAGTCACCATTCAGGAAGGCAGACTTGACATCCATCTGATATACTTTGAAATCCTTGAAGGTAGCAAAGGCCAAAACATACCTGACTACTTCAATTTTTGCCACCGGAGCAAAAGTTTCTTCAAAATCAACTCCTTCTAATTGAGAGTAACCCTTGCAGACCAATCTAGCTTTGTTTATGACTACTTCACCATCTTCATTCAGTTTATTCTAGAATACCAATTTGGTTCCAATCACATTCTTATTTTTTAGTCTGGGAACAAGATCCCAAGTGTGATTTTTCTCAATTTGCATCAACTCTTCCTCCATTGCTTTAGTCCAGTTTTCATCATTGCAAGCTTCATTCACTATCTTTGGTTCAATCTTTGAAATCAGATAATACTCTTCTGAATCTTGAGCAATCTTTCTTCTTATTTGAACACCTTTTCTTTTATCACCTATGATCTGATCTTCAGAGTGATTCAGTCTTACATACCTGGGAATTTTGGGAGTTTCTTGCACTTCTGATTCTTGTACAGGTTCATTCAAACTTATCTCTTCTTCTTGATTCATCGGATCAATCTGAATCTGAGTTTCAGAAAGGGCTTGGACTTCTTGAACAAAAACATCATTCTGATCATCTTCATCATATTCATAAAACCTTGAGAGTTTTTCAATACATTCATCAACCTTCACATTTGTAGTTTCTACAATCTTCCTCAATCTCTTGTTATAACACCGGTATGCCTTGCTTTGAGTAGAATAACCCAAGAATATTCCTTCATCACATCTAGCATCTAATTTTCCTAGATCTTCATCTCTTTTGATATAACATTTGCTACCAAAGACTCTGAAATACTTCATAGTGGGAGTGATGCCAAACCAAAGTTCATAAGAAGTCTTACCAGTATTGCTTCTAATTTGTACTCGATTAAGAGTATAGAATGCAGTGCTTACAACTTCTCTCTAATAGATGTGAGGAACATTTGCTTCTATCATCATGGTTCTAGATGCTTCCTGGATGGTCTGGTTCTTTCTCTCCACTACTCCATTATGCTGTGGAGTCCTAGGAGTAGACAACTGTCTTTTTATTCCATGTTTCTCATAGAATTTTATGAACTCACCAGATGTGAATTCTCCACCTCTATCAAACCTCAGACATTTTATGTTTAATCCAGTTTTATTCTCTACCATAGCCTTGAATATTTTGAATTTCTCAAGAGCTTCTAATTTCTCTTTCAGAAAAGTCATCCACATCATCTGGGAGTGGTCATCAATTAATAACATGAAGTATCTATCACCTTGCACACTCCTGATTCTTGGCAGACTACATAGATTAGTATGAACTAAGTCCAATTATCTGGTAGAAGATTGTTCCTTGCTTTTAAATGAGATTCTTCTTTGATTACCCAACTGACATTCTTTGCACAAACTATTTGTAGGTTTCACCAATCTTGGAAGATCTCTTACAGCTTGAGTGTTGCTTATCTTAATGATATTACCAAAACTCACATGACACATTCTCCTATGCCACAACCAACTTTGATCAATTTGAACAAATAAACTTTTACCAGTACTAACTAAGTGGAAGATATTACATTTTGTTTGAGTACCAGATGCAATCTCTGTTATGAAACTTTCAAAGATCTCACATTTTCCATTCTTGAATCAGAGATCATAACCTTTGTCCACCAACTATCCAACATTGAGAAGATTATGCTTAGACCTTCAAGATACAATATATTACTAGTTTTGTTCTTTCCATCAAAAGAAACGGTTTCTCTACCTCTGATTCTGCCAGCAGAATTATCACCAAATTTTACCACTCCTCCTTCATATCTTTCCAAATCTATGAACTTATTTTTGTCACCTATCATATGGTGAGAGCATCCACTGTCAATGACCCAATCATCCTTTTCTTCAACTTGGGCAGCCAAAGCTCTTTCTACAATTTTATGATTGATAGATTTAAAGGGCATTGGATCTTCTTCCTTGATGGCAATAAACACCAAGTCACTTCCAAATTTGTTTCCTGTCTCTGATTAATCATCTATTACTCCTTCATTATCGTCATCTTCATGAACATAGTAACAATTCTTTTGGAACCTTGATCTGTTAGGATTTGGCCTTGAGAATCTTTATGGACACCTTGAGGCAAAATGACCAATTTTATTGCAATTAAAACATTTAAAAGGTAATTTCCCCTCATACTTACCAGATCCTCTTGGCAGTCTTTTTCCAATAAGGCCTTCAAGTTGAGCAACTTCTGCTTCATCTTCTTCCAAGTCTTTTCTTTCTTTTTCATACCATGATAGTTTCCTTGAAGTGTTTTCTCCCAGATCAAACTTTTTTTTTCCTTTTATAGAGGCACTAGCTTTGAATGCAGATTCAGTCTTGGGGGGGCATCTCCAAACTTAGTCAATTCAAATACAGCTAGTTTACCAACCAATTGATCTCTTGTGATACCTGAAAAGGATCTCAATTCTTCAATAGCAACAGCCTTATATTTGTAAGAATCAGGAAGGGATCTGAGAACTTTGTCAATAATATCATCTTCGTCTAAGATTCCAACAGCACATCTAATGCCACAAACAAGCTCATTTACTCTTGGCATAAATGAAGTGATATTTTCATCTTCTCTCATCTTCAGGTTTTCAAATTTTCCTTTTAGACTCTGTAGCTTGGCACATTTAACATACTTGTCTCCTTCATGCAGAAGTTTAAGTTTTTGCCAAATCTCATATGCAGTTTTTAGATCAACAACATTTGTCAACTTTGAATCAGATAAGGCACTTAGAAGAGCTTCTTTAGTACGTAGATTGTTTTCAGTATCTCTGATTTCATCTACGGTACGCGGACCATTCTGAGGAGGATCATACTTCTTTGAAGCCATGATCTAATACGACATTCCCATACATTGCAGGTGGCATTCCATGCAACTTTTCCAAAGAGTGAAATTGGTTCCATCAAACCTCAGACTATCCTTTTTGTAGGATGACATCTTGGATTTCCTCGAGCGGTTATGCTCCTTTTAGAGGAACTTGGCTCTAATACCAATTGTTAGATTTAGGATAGACAACTGAGAGGGGGAGTGAATCAGCTGTCCAAAAATTTCTTGCAATTAATCGCTTTAATCCTTTTCTTATTTCAATAGTATAATAATAAATCAATCATGAAACATAATGCAACAATTCAAGAGTAGAAACACATGAACACATATGACATCAATATTTTTGTTGTGAAAAACCTAGTTAAGGGAAAAACCATGGGGTGACTAACCCAAGATTGTATTCTATATTAAAAGAATAGGAAGAATAAAATGGTACATGCCAATTAGGGCTCACTGCCCAAGCACACTTCTCACAAGAGGCCCACTGCCTACAGGAGACACACTGTCTATAGAATGATAAGTATTACATACTTGAACTGAAGAATAGCATCTTCACCATGCTTGAGTCAGTTCTGTTTAAGCTTAATACTTCTTCTCTACGTTTCACTCTGCTCCTCTCTACCATACTCTCATCTCCACAAGATACATTTGAAATGACTTTACAACTCCTTATTTATACAAGACATCAACTTAGGGATAATCATCCAAGTCAGCATACATTACAGAGAAAATACATAAATACAACATAACTAATTACAAAAAACTTCATGCAGATCAACACACTATCAGCCACATAGATCTGAGACTTCAATCTTCCTTTAGGAACATGCCATTCTTGACAAAACATCTCCAAGATCATCTGCAGGATGTGTAACTCATCTGGTCAGCTAGACTTACGAAGAACATCATCATCCGGAAGTAATTCTTCAATTATGAGCTCAATCTTCAATGCAGACCATCAACATGAATTGGACACAATCCAAAGACCTCCACATGCTTTCCTGAATCACTAGAAACATCCACACTACTTCTTCTTACTGAAATCATTCTCTTGTTCATCTAGAACCTTAAGAACACAGTTTGGCATCACTGTCATATTGAAATAGATGCTTACGGATCTCCAGACTATGAACCAATTGAGTTGTCAATTCACATTGACTTTCTAAACACTTCACCAAATCTGTAGAACAAGATATTGTATTTCTGGATCTTACCAGACCTATCTGTGTCACTCTGTCATCTCTGAACATCTACCATAATCAATTTTACTTAAGTGACCATAACTTCTTTAGATATTTATGTGGACCTCTGAAATCTTTACTGGATCATCTTAAGACACATCTACAAACCCTTTGATGCGCATCCTCTGATCTTCATCTTAGCTGGGATCTTTACCTCACTGTCTTCACTGTTCTTCTCTATTCCTGATAGGGCTAATTTTTTCAATATCCTCATAATACAACTCATCCAATCCTTATCATTAATGCAATAGGAGTATATTGACATCAAAGACAACACCGGTTAGGCCCATACTTGCAACACAGACTTCAAGTCTCGGCATGTCTCTGGAGAAAATATGTGAAAGTATCTTTGAGGAGCTTTACCTCCAACCACATACCATCGGTCTCCTGTACTCCTTCCTAATCGGAAGTGGCCCTACCGTACTCAAGAAGGATAGACTTAGGATGACCAATGGAGTTTTCCATCTAAGCACTAGTGTTGTGACTTTCATAACTTGTTTTCACACATCCCCTAGATCCCCTCTAGTCCTGCGTGACTATCCACAAGCTATGCCCTCCAATCATAGTGAACGTCCTTAATGGACTAGAGACAAGTACATTACCTTGGCCAAAGGGTTTATTGAAGATTAGCATTATGACCATGCTATCACGTTCACCCACCCAAGCTCAACTTGAAATGGTCACAATCCTATAGTTTATAATTTTGTTATTCGTTAGCTTTTTCGGCTTGACTAGTCTTTAAGTATGACATAATAGTTTATTTCAAAATAATGAACTTCCAGAGTTATTTCATCGAAGACTTTGAGACATGGCTCCTAGTGTGTTTTCAATAGTTGCCGAGGTGACCCATAGTTTGGACCTCTGATCATACTTCCCTCTAACTAGAGTGTTTATCTATCCTTATTGATGCAAGAAGATTAACACAAAATTGGTTTTCAAGTTTTAAGCTTGTATCAGGGTCCAACATTAATAGGGTTTCTGGACAAGTTGATACTGCATGCAAAAATAAATAAGATAATAATTTCTTTATGCACCCCATTGAAGTGAATTCAATGGTATACATAGTGTCCTGATGGCATTGCATTTCTATTATTCTAATCATCACTAAATTTCAAGTTAGTAAGGCTTAGTTATCAGCTATGAATACATAGGATTCCTTAATTCACATTACTTTAAGAGATATATGGTTACAGCTTATTTGGTCTTGAAACAAACTTGGTCCATCATCAACCTTATTCTCTTGAAGTTGTTTGATTCTTTCATATGAGTGGAATCATTTCCCATAACAGAGGTTAATGGAAGGATGTTTCATTCCTCAAGACCTCACTCAGTCTAAATTTCTATCGCCAACCTTACTGTATTTGATAATGATAAGAACATGATTGCAGATAATAATAATACTACGATATCGATGGGTTCAGTTATTAAAAACCTACATTTCAGACCACAGTTATTAAGTTGGCAATGAATAATAAAAAAATAACTTACACGTATCTTCATGGTCGTCTTCTAAATTAAAGAGATTCATTAAAGACTCTTTCAAGTCATTCTATTAAGTAAGTTTCATTTGAATAAACATAGTGAATAGGAGATGAATTAACCTGAATCGTTGGTTCTCTTGAATGTTCTATCTCCTTACTCGGCTGGTCACTGACGCCTACTCGATCTCTCTTGAGATTACTCTCCAACTATTATCCATTCCTCTCCCCACCGCTAGTGTTGTTTTCTCATTATCTATCCCTTCCCCTCTCACTCAGAAATCTTGATCCCTTAATATTACTCCCCAAGAAAAGAATAACTACTCAAAAAACCTAACTACTTCTTGGGCTTATCCGCGGCTCCAAGAAGGCTCTCTCTTTCTCCATGACATCAAAAAATAAAACGGTTTCTAAGTTTAGAAAAAGAAAACTTTGATAATACTGCATGATAGGCCGACGTGGTTGGAAAGGTGGCAGTAGCTAAATGATAAGGTATTATTATTTGGTAAAAACCCCCTATAAGTTTGCCGATGGAGGACAATGCAATAACATCACAATAAGAATAAGGCATGACTTTGACCCCTCCTCCACCTTTTGTGGCTTTTAAATAATGATTGCTATAAATATGGGACATAGTGACACTATAAATTAGTAACCCATAACAATTTCTTTGGGCTAGGGCTTGATAGATAATATTACTTGATAATCTTCGTCTTGTCGAAGATGATTATAGAGGACATAAAATATTTTAATTATTGTAACAAATAGAATGGACGATAAAACACTTGATGTTCATACGGACTTAAGATGTTGCCAAAATCTCTTTTACGACGATGGCATAACAAAGTTGACTACATCTACATTGCACACACGTATCGCACACATGTAAGGTGTTACGATGGTGATGACGTTTGGGACAATTTCGTGTCCGAAGAGACAAGGCGTACGGTAGACCTCTTGGGGTCAAGTCTTAGCTCCCCCTTTATGAACTATTGTCGATGTTTTTATGTCGACTACCTTAACATAGAACATCCTACAACACAGATGTCAATCAACCAAACTCGCCTTGACATCGACATCTAGACAGACTACATCATTCCTCCATAATGATGTAAGAAAAAGTGGCCTAATCATGCAATCCTTGACGGTCAGATTGTTAATTGACTTAACCAAAAACAATTCTTACCTCAAGACATCTAGGTTTTAACTACCTGTTGTTCGTACTCAGTAACAAACTCTCATTGGCATTCCATGGTCTATTCTCCCCTTCCAAAAGATACTTTTTCTCTTCTTGTTTCACCTGTTCCTGTCAAAATAATCTCACATACAATTTGTGGCCAGAGTACCAATATTCTTGGTTGAAACATATTTACATCATATCATTTCATTTTCATATTGAAAAGACATTTTTAATTCATAACATCAAATTGATCATACACAAGGGATAAATCCATGATTCATAAAGTTAATTTTTTTAACAATAACAACATTTTCCATAGTCATAAACATATTCACATGTCTAGTCTATCCATGCCATTAACTAAAGTAAGCAGTAAAAATTGAATCCAAAAAGGGGAAGTAACATGAGGCCTCTGCATATTCTAACTGACACGTGGTGCTCTTCTGGTGCTTTGTCTAGCAATGACACACTCGTCCAAATTGCCAGGTCAGGACCTGCGGGGGCATCCAATGTCCGCTACTACACTACCTATTCGGACGGTAACTATGACGGGGTGGAGTCCATCATAGAGAAGCTGCGAGGCCCCAGGTGGTATGCTTCCAACCAAATCTTTCCTGACAATCGGATCATCGTCGTCGGAGGAAATAAGCAATTCAATTATGAATTTGTACCAAAGCGTGCAGGCGAGGGGCTTTTCGATCTCGCTTTTCTCAGTATAACCCTAACCAACGATGCCAAGTAGAACAATTTGTATCCGTTTCTACATCTGTCCTCGGATAGAAACCTCTTCATCTTCGCCAACACCGACTCCATTCTCCTTGACTACAAGAACAACAAGATCATCGAGACTTTTCCCACCATACCAAGCAGCGGCGCACGAAGCTATCTGAGCACCGGATCATCTGTTATGCTCCCGCTAGACTAATCCAATGATTTTAAAAGAGTGGAGATCATGATCTGTGGAGGAGCGCCTATGGGATCCTTTTCCAAGGCCGAGGTGAACAAGCACTCCACAAATCAAGTGTGGATAGAGGCGCTCAAGAGCTGCGAGAGAATGGAGATCACATCCAAAAATCCAGTGTGGGAAATGGAGGACATGCCCAGTCCTAGGGTGATGAATGACATGCTCATTCTTCCCACTAGCAAAATTCTTATAATCAACGGTGCCCGAAACGGATTTGCCGGTTGGCAAGATGCGAGATTGCTTGTGTTGAACCCGTGGCTCTACCGGCCGGAAAAAGTAGCGGGATAACGTTTCACCGTGCTGGTTCCCTCCACCATTCCTCGAATGTATCATTCCACTGCAAATGTTCTTCCCGACGGGCACATCCTTGTGGCCGGAAGTAACTCCATCGCAAATTACACTTTCACGGACGATGTGTATTCCAAAACTGAGCTGCGGGTGGAAGCCTGCATTCCTTATTATCTTGACGCGAAGTACGACCAGGAGAGCCCCAACATTACATATGTTAAGCCGTGGGCTGCCATTCAATATAGATCTTCATTTCTTGTGAATTTTACTCTTTCTGGAAGATTAAGCTCGGATGTTCACTTTTATGTCTACTCTCCTCCCTTCACATCTCACTCGTGGTCGATGAATTAGAGAATGTTGTCGCTGGCAGCAGCAACACCAATCGTTAAAGAGGAGAAAAGTGAAGGAACTAGATTTTATTGGGTGGTTTTAACGGCTCCACCAAGCCCTGTGGCAGCTCCTTCAGGGTTTTATCTGCTCACCATTGTCAACGGAGGCGTTCCCAACCAGGCCCACTAGATTCGTTTTGACTAAATTCATGCCGAACTGGTATTTTTGTTCTTTGAAATAAATTAGGCTTTGAGTACCTGCAGTTAAGTAGGGTACTGTTGTATTCATCCAATTCAGATTTTTTATTATTATAAATAATTTAAATTGATTAAAAAATATTTTCTACTTGTAATTCTTCTTTTTATTTAAGTTAATTCAACTATTAACTTTTAACTTTTCTTAAGAATTTTTTAGTTTTCAATTTTCATAATAAATTAGTAGCTACATAAATTGTTTTCCAATAATGTAAGGATAAATTTCTTAACATTAATTTTGTTTATAAGGATAACTATTGTAATGGTTTAGATGTGGTGAGATTAAAGCAAATACAATAGATCATACAATTTTTTTTTATTAATCTCTTCACATAATTTTTGTTTTTTAAAAAGAGGAATTTTAATGGATTTTAAAGCTACAAAGGCACAACAATCTTCAAAACAAGACAAGATCATCTCATAATACAATGATCCATCTACACTAAATAAGCAAATCCATTGAGTTCTTGTTTCTAACTTCTTTAAGATAGATAGTTAAACTTAACTTTCATCTTGTTTTATTGGTTTCTATCATAAATAGACATTATTCATAGAACTAATTCATTTAAAGTATGTAAAATAGCAAAAAAAAAAATAACAATTTAAAATCACTTGAAGAAATTTGAAAAAGAAAAAAAAATATGAATTTGTCTTTTCCTTATATCTTTCTCAAAAACTACACCTTCTAAATTTTATGGTTCATTGTTTATTTATACTTTTGTACTTGGAATATTTATTCATATAAATTCATCTCAACATTGATCTAATATGGAGGGATGTCAAATGATGTCAATATATAATAAACAATTAAAAGTTGTTATAATGCACACATATAGATAAATTAATTTTCTCTCTTCTTACAAGATTTGGATTTATAATTTTAGTTTTATATGATAGTATGTTATGTGCTTATCTCTTTTATGTTATTAAGTTTCCCTACCCACTCACACTAAAGGAGATTATCTTCATGTCAAAGAACTTTTGAGAAAATAATCTACCAGTTGGAAGTGTTGTCATTGATGTCAAAGGTGTATACACATGTGGTCATTGATATCGAGGTAAAGAATGGACCGCTATAATAAGAGATGCTCGTTATGCATCCCCTTTGGAGAGAAAAAACATACATTAGTTACACGTTACTTGTCATTGATGTCAAAGGTGTATACACATGTGGTCATTGATATTGAGGTAAAGAATGGACCACTATAATAAGAGGTGCTTGTTATGCATCCCCGTTGGAGAGAAAAACATACATTCGTTACACATTACCATTAGGAGATTGCACGTGTTTAAATTAAAGATTTAAGCATTTGAGATACAAGTGTTTTCTAGGTCGACATAGAATGAAGTTTAAATTTAATTATACATCCAAGGTGGCCGCCTTGTGAAAGAAGAAGAATTTAAATTAAAGATTTAAATCCATATGAGGCTAACTCCTTGAAGGAAAGAGACACGGATGATATAAAAGACGTTTTGAAGACATTTCCAAAGAACCATACTTTGATATACACATGCAATGATCAGTTTTGTATGGTGTGAATACTTTGTGGATACTAGCAATTTTCAAGTATTATATTTTGTAAAGAGGAACAACAATCATTAGTATACATGATGTATTTTATAAAGGCAACAATAAGACAAATTGTGTTAGCAAATAAAGACAAAATAGTTAAAGGAAGAATACAAAATCACTAGAGGATGAATTGGAGAAGAGGACAAAAGAATATAAGACAAAAGTCACAAAGGACGAATTGTGAGTAAAGACAAAAGGATATAAGCCAAAAGTCACAAAGGATGAATTGTGAGTAAAGACAAATAAGCTAGAGACATTTTATAAAGGGACATATTCATCCACAAAAGACATATCTATTGAAAAGGTATAAGAGGTAAATGATAGGAACATTTGAAGGAAAATGTGTAATGAATATTATGAGAATAAGAATAGATTGAAAAGAAAGTAAAGGGTAGAAATATGAATTGTAACTCAGATTTATTTTGAGTGTATATGCAACCTATGTATGAATTTGATAAATGCAAATATATATGACGAATATATGTGAAGAGGTATGTGTTTATTTTGAAGAGTTATATCAATTGTGAAAGGTGACAGACATTGTGAAAGGGTATGTCCTTTACCCTTATTGAAGACATATAAAAGGTAAGAAGAAAAGTGGATAGAAAGAAAGAATCAATGATATGATATATTTTTGAGTATTAAGCATATTTGAGAAAAGATAAAGGGGTAGAAAATGAAGTGTAATTCTAATTTTTTCTAAGAGAAAGAATGTGTAATTACAAGTAGAGAATATGAGCAAATTACATGAAGTATAAATGCATAATTATATGAAGGATAAGTGTAAGAATTAAGAGAAAGATATTGCCATGTTATGATCAATTTAATGTAAAGAAGTTGTGCATGGGTTAGATCAATTTTGTGAGGAAAGAAAGTGTGTGTGAACCTAATTTGAAAAGAAAAGACTTACATCATACAGAATCAGAAATAGTGATCAGATTTGTGAGACAAGGTTATTTTGTGGATTGTGATTATTTTTGGAAGAAGGTTATTGTGTAGTGATCAGATTTAGAAGAAGGATATTGTGTGAGTTGTAATTAGATTTGTGAGTGGAAGATTATATGAAGAAGCATATTAGATCAACCATTAAAGGATTAGTAGGTTGGATCCTATCAAATAGAGGCTGAAGCCTCTTGTTGGGTTGGAGCTCAGTTTGTGTGGGGGTTGAAGCCTATCAAATAGAGGTTGGAGCCTCTTGGTAGGTTGGAGCTGAGTTTGTGTGGGGGTTGAAGCTTCAAATAGGTTGGAGCCTATAATTCTTTCAAGTGGAGATTGGAGTCTCTAGTAGGTTGGGGCCTACAAGAAGAAGAAAGAATATATATATATATATATATATATATATATATATATATATATATATATATATATATATATATATATATATATATAAGCAATATTGTGTCGTGGTTTTCTCCCAAAAAGGTTTCCATGTAAGTTGTGTTCTCATTGTGTACTTAATTGCTAGATCTTGCATATGTATAGTTAATGTAATTGCTTGAGTTTGGAAAATTAAAAGATTGTTAGATACTGATTCATCCCCCCTCTCAGTATCATAGTATGCTCATCAATTAGTATCAGACTGGGTTCCTCCAAGGATAGCCTAAAAGATAGAAGGTAAATCTTAAGAGGACATATGGACAAAAGAAAAGAAAATAAGGGAAAAGGAAATACCATGCAAAATATTAATCAACAAACACAAACAAGATCAAATGCAAGTGATAACACAAAAGTAAGAAAGGGTAATAAGGTGAAAAATGATGAGGTGGCATTTGGAATACACATGGAAATAGAAAAGAATGATGCTATTATAAACAAAGACAACCTTGTGAAGTTAGTAGAAGAGAATTTATCTATAAGATATGAAATGTTCAAAGCATCAAAGGAGATGGAGAATAAAAAGAATGAATCAAGTGATAGCTCCAATGATGGATCAAATACAAAGGAACCCCATGTTGATAGAAATCTCAAAGAAGAATCCAACACATACAAAGATAAGTATAAATCTTTTAATTGTGATAAAAATAATTATTGTGTTTTTAAATGTGTGCAAGTTATAAGTGAAGATGAAAGAAAAGAAGAGAAAGATTTAAGAGAAGAAATACTTTTCATGGTGATGGAAGCAAAAAGTGATAAAGACAAGAAGAATGAAGATGATGAAGAAGCAGATCTTATGGAGGAACTCCATTTCACCTACAATGATGTCTGAAAGCTTCAAAGTATAAACTTGACATTAAAATTACAACTTCAAGAGGACAATGAAGCTAAGGCTAAAATGTCACAAAGTCTTGAGGAATTGAAGAAGATGATCACTAAACTAAAAGTCAAAATAAAAAAAGCCAAGAGGATCGAGGAAGAAGTGAAGCCAATTAGAGATAAAAGAAGAAGATTGTGAGAAGTATGCGTATGAGATTAGTTACTTGAGGATAAAATTAGAGAAAACAACTACCAAGCAAGACACGAGTCTTAAAGGTTGATAAAAGTGTAGAAATTAGGAACATTAAGTGAATGTGAGCACTAAATCCATCCACTCGAGACAAACAAGAGCACACTCAACCTACAAGAAAACAATAATTGCAAACAATGGACAATTGGAATGCAAAAATATGGGATTATCAATTAGCCTACAATATGTAGCACATATAGGGCATAATCAACTAAGAATAGTCGAGCCAATAATAGAAAAAGCTCACTAAGAATAGTGGTTCTCCAAGAATAGATTCAACTGATAGCAGTTATCCCAGACCTAAGGTGGGAGGAAGGGAGTTCGTTACTTCCGATTGTCATCAAGGCTAAACATAGAATACTAAATATGCACTCCTAAGAAAGCTTAATATACACCAACATCCCCCCTTAAGCATAGTGCAGGTGGGCTAAATGAAGATGGGTCCCAACAACTAGGCCTAATTAGGTACCCATGTACAGTGCAATCTCTCATAAAGTGGAGAAAGGAAGAAAATGCTATGGGAAAAACTTCCCTCTAAAAGAGATAAAATAAAATGAAGAAGAGGACTAGGAAGCCTCCTCGAAGATGATAACTCTACACCAAGCCTGAAACCATGTCACTCTAACTTTGATGATGTAGATATGAGCCCCCATAAGAGAGTTAAAGAGACTATGTAGCCCCCCACAATGAAGTAGCCCCTATGCCAAAAGAGAATGCCCATGTATGAATGTTGAAAATGATCCATTTGTGCCAAATGATGTTTCTCCCCTTAGGAAAAACTAACTCCAATGGTGAATGCTCAAAGAAGAAAGGTGAAGTGGTAAGTCTCATGATGTACCCTATCTTAGAATACTACACAAATGTCATCATGTTGATGTCAAAATGAGTCACAAACAAATTAGGAGGCTCAGGCCTAACTAAAACAAGTGATCTCTCAAAATCGTGTGAAAAATGATGAAGAGAAACATCCAAAGAATTAATGTATGGATGTGGAATGCCAATGCATTCCATGTGGCTACAAAGTAAATCCCACGAGATGTCCTATGAAGAATCACTATAAGCCCTTGGTGAAGCGTCTCTGCACTTTGTAGTAGTAGCAAGTGTATGTATACTATCATCAAATAGAAGGATGAGATCCTCCAAGGCATTATCAAGATCCAAAATGTGGGACTTTAAAAACAAGTAAGAGATGTCTGGTAGAAGTTTGTCCCAATGAAGTGAATATTGAATACATAAATGACCCTGCCATAGAGAATCATTGGAAGCTCTCAAAGAAGCAACACTAAACTCTGAAGTAGTAGTAGGTACTATAGGAGTGTCCTCAACTATAGATGGGGTATCAATGTATGCCAACCAAATAGACTGATCATCTCATGTGGATGTGTCCACACACAAAGGGAAAACAAAAGTCTCAGTATCATCCACAAGAGCCTGGTTATCCACATAAACATCACTTTTAGATGAAGAATCAAGATTTCCATACAACTGTTGGATGATGGTCCAAGCAGTGAAAGGACACTCAGTGTGCTCTATATGATATAAAATATCCATAGAAATAGTAAGACCTATTAGTCCATAGAGCATGCATTTTTTGTTAAACCATTTATTCTTCTATTTATAGTCACTTGTCTCAAGAAGGAGTCCAAGGAGATAGGGCAATAGATCCCATTCAAGAAAATGATTTTTTATCCCTTGTTTCTAGAAATAATTATATGATGTTAGCCTAACTACAAAAGGATAGAAATGGATACCAAAATCCACACTACAACAAATCCCTGTGATTAGCTCCCTTTTTTGCTCTATTTTTTGCTTCCACCCACTATTGTAATGTATTTTTCTCTAATTTTTTGAAAAAGTCAGCGCTATTTATTGGCATGGCACTATTTTTGGTATTTTTTGCACTGATCAGAACACGTAGGCACTAAATTAGGCACAAATTAGTGCCTAATTTAGTGTTGACTTTAGCACCGACAGTAGCGCCTACATTAGCACTGCCTCTACCACCACTTTTAGCGCCTACTTTAGCGCCGCCTTTAGCATTGACTTTAGTGCCAAATTTAATGCCTATCTATGTTAGATAAATATCACATCATGGAGGATGGTGTCTGGATGAGTGATGATTGTTGTGGCAATGTTATGGTCAAATGTGTTATGAAAATGAGGTGGCATGGGTAGTGGGCTATCAATGTTGGGAAAGGGGTTAGGGAGGATGTAATATATATATATATATATAGTCTCTCTCTCTCTCTCTCTATATATATATATATATATATATATATATATATATATAGAGAGAGAGAGAGAGAGAGAGAGAGAGACTAATTTGTGCCTAGTTATGATTTCAATGAAATTTAATTGATGTGCAATTTAATCAATTACATCTCTCTATAATTACAAGTCCTTGCTATTCCATCCACCTTGTCTAGCATAATTTGTGAAATTGTTGTTATGATCTCCACCAAAAGATATGCTGTGGTAAATGAACCATTTAAGCACTCATGCTAACAAGCATTAGCCTATCATAAAAGAGTGATTGTAAGGCACTATACTAATTCACGATCTTCAAGTTGAGCTTATGAGCTAAATTACATGTATTTTGCATATGCAGCTAAGAAAAGTCAAGGTTTGAACAACTTACACAAATTTGTATTGAAAATTGAAGACTCTTGATATGAGTTATAGTATACAAAGATGCAAATTTCATGTGAAAAGTTTATTTAAAAATAAAAGAATAAAAACTTTTGTTATCGACATCTTTAATTTCGAAGTGGATATCATACATGAGAAGATACAATACAAAAAATAGAAAATGAACACAATTGGTGTCGATATTCTATGCATATGATATTGATTAGTGATTTCATAGATACTTTTCTCCTCAAGCATGAGTGTTGACATTGGTTCTGATTCACAAGAAGGGAGATTACTTCAAGCAACTCTAGATTCTAATGCTAAATTTGAATGACAAATGTACAATTGAATACAATAGGATAACACTTTGGCAAAGAATTATAACAATATCCTAAAAAAACTCTTCGATCTAAATAGTTCAATCAATACTTTCTTCTCTAGGTCATCCATCTCTGATCAAGGGAGCCACTAATGCATAGAGTTAAAATAATGTTGTCAATTGTCATGTGAGAATTAATTACTTTCTACATAATTAATGAAAATAACTTTTGCAATGGAATGTACAATTATATATATGCTCACACAATGACTCTTCCAAAGCCACTAAGTTTTGATTTAATAGCTATTAGAATCATGATAAAATCTACCATGACTTGTTAATTACAATTGTATTTCCCCTTCTGATACCCATGACTACATCTATTCCTTTACATTTTGTTCCATGTTCCAGAAGTAAAAAATTAATTGCATACCAATAACAATGTCCTTGCAAAAATATAGATAAGTACAGTTATATAACCAAATTAACACTATTATCACCTCCAAATCTAACTACATTAGAGGTCATTTATTTGCAACCCCTTTCTTTTCTCATTGATATATCTATTTGTTGTATGTTTTGAATTCTATTTTTGGTCATTTGTTGACATTAATAGAATTATTTGGAAGGGTTTAATGTATCTAAAATCTTGATAATTTTCTTTCTTACAAACTAAATCGGTTTGCTATGTATTTGACAAATTTTCTATGCACTTAAATATTTCAAAATAGTCTTTTGAAAATAGTTTAAATCTTGTCCAAATCTCTAGACAACTAGAATTGAAGTAAAAGGTTGCCTTATTGCCTCAAGACTAAAGATGGTAAACAATATATAGTTACAAGGAACAGTATGCATTCTACTTTATAAGTAATTCACAAATGTCATCTAAGCCAACTACCATATGACTTGATGATGCTTATTTTATTTTACTGTTCTAATACATACAACCTTAGACATATGCCTCCCATCATGAACTAGAATAACTACCATATAAATTGCATAACTCATTTTGTATAAGCACAAAATAATCTTGTATAGTTGATTGTTTCATGTTTAGTTTGCATCAATGACCTACTCTTAATTCATGTTTAGCTAGGGTGATTTGAAGGAAGATGAAAGTTGCACTCTAAGTAGATGTGTGGATAAAGAAGGGCTTAGTGGAATATGGAAACCTTTAGATTTTGTGATTTTTGTCTTTCCATTTCAAAACTATTTTTTTTCTTTCTTTACTAATGATTATTTAGAAGCCCTTTCCTACACTCAAATCTTCAATTTTAAGCTCACTTGCATGGAAGATGCATTAAAGGCATCAATTATATATGTTCCATGATTTAAATCCATTATTTTGTGGTTCTCAGTATGATAGAAAGAAGGATGTTGTTTCTTCTTAGACTTGTTGTACACCTTGCACTAGGTCCACAGGTTGGTGGAATGGTATCCAAGGACACAATGACTCTCATATCAGATTTTTTTTAAAGGAATCAATTTAAAATGATATGAGGCCTAGCTTTCATTCCAACCTAGGATTCCATCACCATAATGTCATATTATAGTCTTCAGATATGTGTATAGTTTATGTACATGGTAGCAACCATTTAGTAATAATTCCTCACACACCACACTATAACTGAGATTTGTGAATGCCCTAAAAATATACATGTTCATTCCAAACACTATCATAAGATCATGCTTGATAATATCATGGATACATCATAGTTTAGGTTTCTGAATGCTTAAGTCCTTCGTTGTCAAATGTTGTAGTTACAACTGCCCTGTTAGACATGTATGCAAAATGTGGAAGCATAGACAAGGCATGTGAACTGTTTGATAGAATGCCTCAAAGAAATGTGGTCTCATGGATTGCAATGACTACAGGATATGCACAAAATGGATTTATTGAAAAGGCTTTAGAAATTTTAAAGCAAATGCAATTGGTTGGTGTAAAGCTAAATTCCACAACCTTTGCCAGCATCCTCCCTGCCTGTGTCAAAATGGGAGCTTTGGAATAGGGTATGGACATCCATCAAAACATAAAGAATAGAGGAATTTTGTTAGATGTTGTAGTTGCAATTGCCCTATTAGACATGTATGCAAATGTGGAAACATAGACAAGGCACGTGAACTGTTTGACAGAATGCCCTAAATTGCGGGCTATGTTTTGGCCCCCCGAGGTATAGCAGTATAGTGTGTAGTGTATAGTATTTTGGACTTAAGAGTGCCCATCTAGATTAGCTTATCCTACTATCATGTGAGAGAGATAGAAAAGTCATCCAAAGATGACATGGTGAATCGAGTACCAAGTAAACCCTTAGTAGCATAGAAGGTAGAAACAAATACAAAATATTCTAAACTTAGCTTAGGGAGAATATTGAGAATCAGTTGTTCATCTTTATTTTTAATTCCAGATTGTTTTAACTATAGCCTTAGTTATCTTAGTTTTATGAAAAAATATTGAATTGTGTTGAAATTGCCTAGAGTTAAAAACTAATTGGTTCATTTTCAAACAGATGTCCCCTCATTGAATATTGTGTACCAAATAGTGTTTCTAACTGTCTAGATCTCATTTGGTGAATTCAAAGACTCAATGTGAAAGAGAAAATCAAGAGAAACATGAAAACACAATGTTCCATAGGCCTCATCACATTTGTTAAACCATTTAGGCTTATCTTCATCTTTAATAGGTTTAGTTTCAAGTCCCATTGTTATCCTATGTAATCCATATTTCCTTAAGTTGATTGTCATGCATGATTTCCACTCAAAGTAGTTGTAAGATGGATATAGTCATTTGATCCATGATGAAGAAATGTAGAAAAAATGTTGAAAAGAAGAGAACACACAAAGGACAACCCCCCTTTCACTCAATTAAAGAACCCCCAAGAAAAGATGATTTGGAAATTTATAATTAGTGTGTTTACAACTACCACTAGTAAGAAATACTTAGTGGTCTTGATCTCAATGCATTACAAAATCCTAAAAAATTAGGTGTATGCTGAAAGTACAATACATGAATTGAGCCAAGTGAAACTAACAACACCACTGTGATCTACTAAAAAAGTCATGCACTTTTAAAAATAAAATCACCTCGATACGAGGTCATATGAGAAAGTTATAAGTCTCTGAAGTTTCAAAACTAGGAACTATGAAGCGTCACCTATCAGAATCTACAATTTTTAGGAAATTCATGCACTAGAACCAAGAATCATCTATAGCACCACAAAAAGCATGGAAAATAGCCAAAATAAAAAAAGAAGCTCAAAAAATTAAGGTCGTGAGCTCAAGTTATCAGCCTCTGAAGTTCGCCTTCAAATCTGGACCTGCAAATGGAGACGAGGCAAACTTACAAAAGTGAGTTTGTCACCAGATTTGGTGGAAATTCTACTAAGTTTAGTGGTTTACCAAGTGTGGAGCTTCACTAGGTTGGTTTAACCCTTTTCTAGATTAGTCAACTCTAGATAAAAATAACCAGGGCCAAATATACCAAATTCTGCCAATTGTAGTGCAAACCCAAATTACATGCCAAAATGATGACAATACTGGCATGTAGGCTGATGAAACAAACAAGTTACAAGTTCAAAGCCTCAAAAGGTTGAATGTAAGAGTGTCGGTTGAAAGGCCGAAAGAAGGTTTTTAATGCTTAAAAACCTTCTTTCGGCTGAGTGAATGGGTGGGGGGGTGAAGGCCACCTCACCCCATAGCCTACACAAAGGGACGACCTCTTAAGAGGTCATGAGCCTCTTAAAAGAGTATGTGACCTCTTTAAGAGGAGGCCACCTCCCTATGAAAGGGAGTGTAGGGCCTGTGTAGGTAGCTTAATTTTTTTTTTCTTTTTTAACCTTCTTTCTTTTAATTTTTCGCAATTTTATTTTTGATAAAAAACAAAACCCTACTTTTAATATATACTTTTTGAAATTTATGTAGGGAAACAAAAAATATTTGTAGGAAATACAAAATTTCGATAGAAAACCTGCTCTGAAATGTGTGTTGGTAGGGCCGAAATGGCTTTCTGGCAATTTTTTTTGCCTTTTCTTACTCCTGGTATCAAATTTGGTAGTGTAATATGTCAAAATTTGTCTGTGAAGCCTTTATAATGCAATGAAATGGTCCTTTTGGTCTAAAAATACTCGGATTGAAAGATGCCTTCCAAATCTAAGCCTGAAACCCCGGTTCCATAACTATGTCAAACGATCTCCAAATTTAGTGAAACAAAAGCCAATCTTGACTTTCTCAAGCCTCCTGGACACATTAGAACAACTAGAAATGCTACTAGTATAACAAAAAATGTTGTAATCACCTAGATCTCACAAAACACATGTGTAAAACTGAAGGTTAAAATGTTTTTGTCAAATTTTTCTGATTCTCCAGATCATTTGAAGATGTAAGAGAAGAGCATACTAAGTTTTGGGGAAAACCTACAACAAAGATTTATTAAACACCCTCAAATATCTCCAATAAGGAAACTACAATCTATTCTTGCACATAGAAATGCTCTAATACCATGTTAAAATATGAAAAGATTAATAACTTAGAAAACTAGTGCAAACAAATAGATATTAAACTATGAAAGCAAATGATACATGATCAAAATAACAACACAAAGTTAGTCTCCATGAGAGTAATGCAAATTCTCATAAGAAAAATAGAATTATGAGGATGTAATTTACCAAAATATGCCTAATACAAGCTAGGTAGCATGTTTATATAGAAATAGGAGAGGGTGGAGGTGGCAACACCAACCAATAGGAAGAAACCATCTATCAGACTAAAGATAGAAAGGTATCTTCCAAAGATAGCTAATGGATGCTCACTTGTAGGAAGGTGACACCTCATAATCCACTCTCCTAATTAAACATTCTTTATTAACCTAAGCAAGATTAATAAAAGGTGTAGGAAAAACCTAGGAATAAAGGGAAAATAAATAACCCAACTAGTAAATAAAAACCTACAGTAACAAGAAAAAATAAGATAACATGGAATATGATAAAATATAAGATCTAAGCATTAGATATATGAAAATATAGGATTCAAACAAGGAATATATGGAAGCATAGAAGCTAAGCATAGAAAAACATAAGAGTTAAACAAGGAAGAATCAAAAGGAAAGATGCCCCCAAGTGAAGAAACAAATCACAAAGCATAATATAGAAGGTGAAATGATAGTATAAAATGTGTAAAAACCATGGCATAAACAAAAAGGACAAAGTGTAAGTACACATAAGAAAGAAAGGGTAAATGCTAAGATAAATAAGTAAATAAATAAGCAAAGCATAAAAATGCTTCAGATATCAAGGAAAAAAAATCGAGAGATCATCATCGAAGAGATTATCCTCACTCCAACAAGTAGCATCAAGTTTTTCATCCTCAAGTAAATGGATTTAATCATGATAAGAAGTGACATGCTCTTAGTGAAAACACTAGCGATAGGTGCAATTTTTTATTTATCCTTCTTTTATCATTGTTCTTCATTCTTTGAAGATGGCTTCATAAATATATTTTGAATGTCCTTAACCATGTAATATCTTTCTCAGGGGCCCATGAAAGAGTAGTGCCCCTGGAATGAAACATGGGCTTATCATACACCATTCCCTTATTCTTCTCTTACTTTCTTGGTACATGAGTATTAGGTTGCTCATAAGGATAATATGTAGGCTGCATATATCAAGACATTTATTTTTAAATATTGTATGATGTGTAACTTGAGATTGCTTAGGCCTTTCCATTTCTTTACATTCCTAAAACTAATAAGGTGCATAAGTAATCTTGAATTCAAACACAATAGGCTCTATCTAGATCTAACAAATTATTGATTCTTGTTCATATTAGTCATCCATTGGTCATTTTTGTGAAACTTATATAAATTATGTATATAATCATTGCACTCATATAGAAGTTCATTAGGAGTCTTCACAAATGTATGTAGAGTAAAATGACTCAAATCAGATAATGGATTTTATTTATCTCAATTAAATTTAACTATTTTTTCACTCATAAAAAAATTAACACAATAATGTAAAACAAAATGAACTACTTTGCTCTATTATGTCCATTCTCTACCAAGTAAAAGCCCAAATCTCAATACAAATACAATAAAATAACACTAGAATTTTTTTGGATTGAATTTTAAAGACAAATGATGCAACCCATGGTTTCAATAAAAAATGCCATTAGTTATTTTCAATGAAGCAACTAAATAGGCAAAATATATCTATTGGATATGATGATAAATATTATTTAGTGAATATATTAAACTAATATGGAAGGTCAATGAAAAATTAACTAGGTGAAAAACCACTAAAATGGATAATTGCATGATATAATGGATCATAATAGTTAATTTTTTGGATATCATCATCAAAAAATGTAATCAATGGAGAAGAATGAGAAGAAGAGAATGTATCTCTAGGATGTACCACACCAACAAAAACATCTATGTATTATTATGCAAGGGAATTAATATATAACAATTATATATAGAATCTCTATCAACATGTTTATGTTCCATAGAAAAAATATCTTGTCCATGATGTGCATCAACATTGTTAGAATGGTTAGGAAATGTTTTAGTAAAAAAAAAAAAATGACTATAGAGAATGGTTGAAGGAGTACCTCCATCATTGATACCTTCTACATGAATCATTCTATTGTCTAATAAGTCTTGTAGTTTATGTTGTAAAACCATGCAACATTGAGTATGGTGACCATTAAATATATGAAAGTTACAAAATGCATAACTAGTTTTTTCCAACACCTAAAAAGAATTTTGTCTTCTATCATGCAGGCATTTCATCAAACACTTTGCATTGTTTCAATGTGTTTGGGTATGGGATCATTGAAAATGCAATTTGAGACAATATTTTCTTATATAGTAAATCCACAATGCATAGAAATATCATGGGCATTTCGGTGAACACTTAGCATGCATTAAACAAATAACTAGTAATGACAATTTGAACTTAAAATCCAACAATGTATTGATCTTCAATGTTATACATGATTAGATTACAATAGCTGTTATATAATGCCCAAAAGATGATGATTTACAAGATAATAAGTTGTTGTCATACAAATCACTTTGCTATAGCATAACACAAATGAATCCTGTAGCTGATAATACTTAGAAATCTGCTTGAAGACCACTCCAAACTACTATCAAAACTTGTGTATCAGATAATGGTGAACTGTTGTAGTTGTAGATAACTCCTTCGGGAACAAACCAAATTTGATTGAAATATTATTAAAATGCAATGCTTATGGATCACACCTACCATATACCAAGACAAGGGTTTAGGAACGCATAAAATCCCATGGATGATATAGAAGAACTCACTGCAAATTGCCTATCAAATCCATCATATACTATTCTCAAGGAAAATTAGCATTAGTCTCCACAAATTTATTATTTATCAAATCTCCAATAAATTTGTAAAACCTTTAGCACTATAAAAATATAGATATTCAACACAAATACTATTACCGGCCAACATTCAGCAGAAGTGTAGTGTTGGCACCTTCAAATTTTGATTAAATTTCAAGTGCTCATGATGAAAAAATTGATGGCAACACTTAGAAATGCACATGTGAAATCTACCCCAATAGCCTACTTTGGATGATCACAATTTGAACCCTGTTCGCTTTTGTACCAAATCACTAAGTGAGTGTGTTCATATGACATATGTAAGTATGTGTGTTTGATTTTGGCTTCCTATGTTTAGATTTGACAGGGTTTTGAAGCACCAAGTTGGAAGGTTTTGGATAAGTTTGATGTATGCACATTGTTACATTTGCCAAGATGGTCAACTTTGGAGGCCAATATTTACAACTTGGATAATTTTCATGACGAACCAATTGGTCCCTACAATTATCCATACCTCAATTTACTCCTGTACAAATTTTCAGAACCTCACCTTCCCATTTGGTATTTTTCCCAGGTCCAAACTATATGCAATTTAGTTAGATCTATTGACTGCATATTGCACAATTTACCATAATGACCTTTTATTTGAACTTGTGTTTCACAACTGAAAGATCATCATGATATATGGATTGGTATTCTGTATTCCCCTAACATTCATGTGCTCCTTGGTCAAGTTTCAAGGTCTCAGGGTTGTGTTTGCTATTTTTTAGGGGCCAAAAGTAAACTCAATTTAGTTGTTTGCACTGCTGGAAGTTGTCAAGAAGGCCAACTTGGGCAGGTGATATTTTGACATCTATTGATCATAATAAGAAAAAACTTTGCAAGAAGACTCATGGTACTTTCATATGCATGCTTGCCAGTTTTTGTAGCCATTGGACATCATTTGATATTTTTTGGAGCTCAACATTTTCATGGTTTGGACTATTTTTAGAATAGTATTTGGTCAAAACAGCTTAGGTGGTCATTTTTGGCATTGAATATCTTGCACTTCGGGATGAGTTTTGTCAAACCATTTGTTGCCATGAATTCTTGGATCAAATGTTTGCATGTATGTACATTCTCATGGCCCCAAGAGATTATTTGACCAGTTTTCTAGGGTGATTTTGGAGGCCACCTGACTTGTTCGGGTCATAGTGCTAAGTGCTAGAAATTAAATTCTAATGATTACCCATTTCAAATTTTCATCCCAAATGTATACAGAAGCAAGAAAAGATAGTGAGAAGCTGATGCATGGTGATAACAATGGAGATCCAGGTTAACCATATGTTGTTTAAACCCTTCTTGCGTCCTACAATAGTTAAGGCTCAAAATTTAAATTATGTGCGGTGGAAGAAAAATATATTTTATTGTAGCGAAGTGTATTCACGAAAATGATAAATATTGAAAGTATATTTTAAACACTACATCCCCGCATAAGGTTAATAAAAAAATCCAAAGCTAATGCGAGGAGAAAATATAAAATAGTGAAAGCATGCAAAAGGAGAAATAATTTCCCCGCACTATAGCAAAGTTAAAAAACATAAACCCCTAAATAGCTATGGGTTTGTGGGAGATCAAGATGCAATTAAATATTCATCGGGAGATTAATATGCACTGCATCACCGTAGCAGCTGGAAAGTATATGTGCGGGATGGTGGGTGAACTCACATCATTCCCCTCATGCCCGCAGAAGCAATATAATAAGATTTAAGAATGGTGCGGTGGTGCGGGAGCCTACAAAACGTGATGGAATTTGATTTAAATAAAAAGACAACATCCCTATACTCGCGCAAATGTAAAGTCATAAAATTATAAGGAGGTGTTGTAGTGCAGGAAACAATTAAAGAAGGGATTTTATTTGTAGGATGAAAAAATCTCCCACACTCCTGCAGAGGTGAAATAAAAAATTCTAAAGTTAACGTGGTGTTGCTGGAACAAATAAAGTGAAATAAAATTTATTTTCATTAAGGTATGGAAGGGATAGAAAATTAATACCACAACCCTGCAACAAATATCTATAATGTAAATAATATTTTGTGGTTGTGTGATGAAATTTAAACAATAGTGCTGTGGTGAAAATAAAAGAATAGTGCGATGGAAATAAAACTATGGTGGAAATAAAATATTTGCGGGAGATAAAGTTTTATTCCCATGGAGAAAATAAAAAATAAATGCCACAAAGGTTTAAGTAAAATTAAAGAATATTTGTGGTGGAAATAAAACAATAAAGTGCAGCATGTAAATATTTTGCACATGTTATGAGGTGAATATGTATTCATGGGAAGTGAATATTTATTGATTTTTATCACCTCTTGACATTATTTTGGGGAATATTGTATTGTGTAAAATATTTTCACTCAAAAGTGAAATATTTCCACTGAGAGAGTTAAAGAAAATAAAAATTGCGGGGTGGGTAATTATTTTATCCAAAGGATATATTTATTTGCTGAAAATGCATACAAGTGAGTGTAAATTGATGGCAAGATAAGATTAATGTATTGCAAATATTTTGTATTGGTAAAATATTTTTCATGGGGATAATCTATGTAGTGAAAATTTTTGTGAATGGGTGGGAAGTTGAAAAGTCATATGGAATGTAAAAGGTCTGAATCTTGTTGCTTACTTCGTCTATATAAGAAGAAAACCAAGACTTTGGAGAACTCTCTCTCAGACTTGATTTTGGAAAAGGAGGATATTGTAAAGGCCCCCATTTTCTGAAGCACAATAATGGAAAGACTATATTTATTTGGTGCCTGAATTTTGGTGTTGATTGTTTATTGAAAATGCATTGCTAAACTTTTATTGTCTCCAATTCAAATTTTCTTATCATTCAAATCACTATATCAAGCATATTTTTGATTTGTCAAAACATTTTCCTATTTTGTATGGTTTGTTTAATGGGTTCCTTCAAGCAAGGATCAAATTCCTCTAAGTAAATCATAGTGGCCTAGAGAATTTAATTGTATAATTGAAGAAGAACTTGATATTTGATATTCTTGCACATCTATGCAAATCATAGACATATAAGTGCCAAATAATCCAAATTGTAGCCAGAGGGAAGGCACACATCTATCTGTGATTAGACTTTATTGCCTAGTTGAGGAAAAGGCACCGATCATTCAACTTCCAAAATCATTCCTTGTATATATTTCAAACAAAATTTTGGTTTTCTATTTGTAGGAGTAGGAGTAGAGTAATTGAATAAAACCATTTTTAGATCTTGTGCCAGTTTGAATTTTGGTTGAAAAGGATGATTTAATTGATAAAATTGCACATAATCTGCTTAATCATCACCAATCATTGGAGAGTTCATGTTCAGTGATAAAAAGGTACACCCACCTAGGTGAAGTAGAGCCTAAAGTGCAGGGAAGTCCAATCATTTTGATTGATTTCATCAGTTGGCCAAATCAGTTTCTTAACCTAATCATAAAGTTTGGCATTGTTTTAGGGTTTTGCAATCTGTAGATTTGAGAACCAACATGTAGATTCTAAATAAATCTACCAACAACCCTTTCCTACACAAAATGTAACTCTGACTGAGTCACACTGTAATAACCTAGGTGGATTTTTCACCACCACATCTATTCTTCTCCAAGAGGGTTTTTGTCCTCAAGAAGGCCAAGATGAACCAAGTTCAATCTCCCAGAACCATGAGGGTTTCATCAAAGATAAATATAATAATTTGCATAATCCAAATGAGCTCTCAATCCCCCTTTCTATAAGATTCTTTAGGGAACTTTCCATAAACTCCCTTTTAAAATCACTATTAATTTATCAAGCCTTTTAACTTTAAAAAGTGATTTATTTTACTTTTAAAACATTTGTGGCACTGAAATTCACTTTTTAGTGTCCCATCATTTAAAACTTTTCATTCTCTTTCTAATGAGCTATAATATTGACGTTCTCGATTAAATATTTTAATTAAAATAGAAACCTTAGTAAAATTAATTAATTATAGCTCAATATTACACCCAATTAGCAGAAATGGCCGAAATGCATCAGAACCAAAAACTGACTGCCCAGTCCAGTGATCCCAATTATGAAAGATGATAAACAGACCCAACCAGGTGACTTATTACAAATAGATGCTCCCTCCAAGAATCTTGGAGACCACACCAAAAATAATAAATCATATCTGAAAGTGTCATATAAATCTTCCAGAGCACTTGAGCTCATTGGAAACATCAAATAACTCTTCTAATAACTTAAAACACAGACCTAGAAGGTCAATGCCAACTGCAATGCAAGAGAACTAAGAAATGGGGACATTACAATCTGCCCTCCCTGAAGATTGCTTGTCCTCAAGCAATGCTAATACAACCCCACAATCATTTGACTGATCCAAACTAAAACCAAAAAAGATCTCAGGGTCCCAAGTCAATCTCAAAATAGAACCACCACACTGACATTATGCCATTCAGATAAAATCTATAAAAACATCGTGCCACAACAACACTCTCCTCTCTTGGAACCTAGGAAGATAATCATCATCAAATCGCAAGATAAGTCATCTATAAGGGCTGAAAACTATACCATGAAACATCTCTTGTTGAAGTATCCCAGTAAGGTCCATAATTGCAATCCCTGTACCTAACATGATCTTGGGCAATAGGAAGAAATATCTTCTTGAAACCAAAAACCATTCTCCTCAATATACCTCCTCAAGGTGTCATGACAAGTCATAACTACAGAAGCAAACTCCTCCAATCTTCTTTTAAAAAAATAAGGAATCATTTGCAAGAGTTCAATAAAATCACCAACATTACACCATATGAATCTAACACATCTCCTCTATGCTAATCTAATACAACCATGAAGACTAGCAAAAAAACTTATTGTTCCAACTCCAAGGGTCACTGAATTATGAACCAAAGCATGTAGAAGTTCGCTATCCTGAACACACACTAAGAGTAAACTATCAAAGTTTACATCACAAACCTTCATAAGATGAACTCACTAAGTTGGGAAGGTCTGAAATAAACAATAATATCTACTGCTCAAAATTGAAATCAGTGGAGTACAATATGATTTTAGTGCTCTACACAAAGGACAGCAAGAACACCAATGAATTTCCCAAGTATAAGCATGCGTGAAAAACATTTTGTTGCACCAAAACATCTCAGAAGTGATTGGGAAACACCTCTAAACAATCTCCAACTAAAAACTATTACTTCCTTGACAAACAAGAAGGTTCCAACTCCCTTGAATGAGAGAAAACTAAAAAGTGAAGTGACTGACTTGCAACCCAGAAACAAGCTCTTGATACTAAAATTCTGATCCATTCTTTGCCAAGTAACACTCCCAAAAGTATCCATTCATTCATTACTCTAATCCTTACTTAAAATCTCCCTCCAATCCATTTGTAGATAAGCAAATGCAATAGCCATATGGCTGGTAAAGAAAGGAACAACATCGTTAATTTTGAAATTTTCATCCTAATACCTCCAAATGTCATACCAACCTTTCCCAATAAGCTCCATCAATCCTTGTTGAGGATCCCAAGCATGGATACCCAATCAAGAATAATCTCTAGCATGCCTAGAAAGGTGCAAAACATAACTCCAAGTGCCATCCAAATCAACAAGCACATCATGGAAATTTCTGACTTCTTTAGTAATCCCTTGTAGGCCATCCATGAAAGCACCAACAATTGAAATGCGATGAGCAATTGTTGTCATCAAAACCATCCCCAAAGAAACATTAGTATAATATGAAACATCACTCAATCCAAAGGATGGATTGTTAAACATGTAGATGTCTTGTTTAAATCCTTGTTTCTCCAAAGCTACATAAGTAACAAGCTTGAAACCTCCATTATTGATATTCTAAAAATTCCAGCAAGCTTTAGAACATTGTTTGGAAACCTTTCAAAAACTAAAATGTTAAAGTATCCATGAATCATTACATCCCATGAAGAAAATACAACTCCTAGTCTCATAACACTCCAAATGCAAACTTCATTTGTCTCCTCATTTGCATATTTAATATCAAGTGGTCTCCCACAAGGTCACCTCATAATGTGAACTTAAATCAACAATAGGCTAAAAACTATACTCCGACTCAAGACTTGAATATTCTCCTGGATCCTATACATTTCTATTTTTACCAAGTGTAACAATACAACTAGGAGCAATTTTATCATCCAAATCAGAAGGTGGATTATCATATGTCATATCAACACCCATCTCAATCAATGGGTTATCGACAATCACCACAAATTGATTCTTCCAATCATATTCATTCAAAGAAAAGAATTGTTTCTATGATCAATACCAAAATCAGAACTTTCATACCTATCATTAGAGTCTCCAAGGCTGTCCCTATTCACCTGAGCTTTTCTATTATGATTTTCAACATTAAGCTGAGAATCTAGAATAATCAAGTCACTAGGCTTGGGCTCATAATCACCTCCATGCAATGATAAATTAGGTTTGTGATCAAGATTAAAATTAACACCATCAATCCCATCTTCCATGTACACATTATTCTCAAAAATCAAAACATCATTAGGATCAAAAGGAAAATCATCCCATGTAGGATCCTCATCATACTTAGGTGCTAATATACCTAGATACCATGTGTTAAAGTGTTGATTTCTTTACTCAGAGAAAAGATGTCCATGGTGCTCCTCCTGCGAGGTTGTCTCTCTAAATAAGTCACTCTCCAACTAACCAAAATAGATGTCATCATGAACAACTCTCTCCATAGGCTTGGTTTGAAAGTCAAATCCAAGGCCACCTCTGTTAACATCATAGGAGTAAGATAAAGGATCATCAAAAGTTATTTTGAAGTCATCATCATATTTGCTTTCTCTATGCCCTTCATTTGAAAATACATGAGTGAACTCAACACAATCATCTTCTCCATAGGAATCATCAAGGAAGTCATTCATCACTAGTTGAATCTGAACTAGGATCCAAAGATGTTGTTTTGTCCTTTTCTTCATGCACCACCTCATCCATAGTAACTGCATGCATGACCAAAGAATCATTAATCTCTATCACATAGTCCTCATGAGTCAAGGCACCATCTCCATCTGAAAGTTTTTCTATAATCCTCTTTTCATTTTCTTGCTTCTCACTATCCAAGAGAGGTTTCAATTTCTTAACACATTGATCAATCACCCTTATAGCTAATCTCCCTTTAACTGTTGGAATTCCAAGAATCCCCTTCTTCCTGTTAGCTAATAGGATAGAAAATATAAATTGTGAAACATCTTCACTCTCATTAATAGTCAAAACCATAATGTTTTGCATGGTTGCAATAACATTGTCATCATGTTCTACTCTGATTGAAGTAAAGAAATGGTGAAACATGTTGTAGATCAAATCATGATATCCCAAATCCAACATAATGTTACTCAATCTGATTTCTATAAATGTTTTAAGTATGGTAGCCTGCCTCGAAGAGTGACAACTTCTGATGTCATCAAGATCCCAAAAACTATCCACCATCAAATGAATTACCTCTTTCATTGTGTCATCATCATAAGGAACTTGAGGTGCGAAAATTCACATTATCTCACTCAAACATGAGGTAACCATCAATCTTTTCTCATCATCTATATGTCTCAACTACCTATGTTGACTCAAAAAAGTCATAGTAGGAGGAAGAACTATCTACAACAAATCAGAAGGTGACTACTCTACACGGGAAAAAAATCCTTCCAATTGGATTAGAGTGTTGAAAACAACATTCCTTGGTTTAGATTAAAAATTGAGTTTGTTATTTATTTCATAAATTAATCTTGCTAACCATTTACTGTCTTTAGATGCCATACTTCAATTTGAAAAAATCAAATCTCGAAGCTACCTAATAGGCTGGCAGGAAAAAAATGGGATCTG
This sequence comes from Cunninghamia lanceolata, assembly GCA_027924645.1. Taxonomy (NCBI): domain Eukaryota; kingdom Viridiplantae; phylum Streptophyta; class Pinopsida; order Cupressales; family Cupressaceae; genus Cunninghamia; species Cunninghamia lanceolata. The sequence continues at coordinate 12,733,401 of BSBN01001533.1, forward strand.
ATACTATATGCTCAAAATTGTGACTCTAGTTGCCTGGGGTTGTCAGGTTAGATTTCGGCACACACATGGATCCTTCCCTCCTTGTCACGGGGTGATCCTCTATGCCACTCTCACTCATGTGGAAGTAGCTAGTCGAGAGGAGGCGAGACATGGTGGGGGTCTAGCTCGTTGGAGAGCTGGACTTTGCAGAGAGGGGTCAGAAAGTACTATGGCCTTTGTTGTTGTGTTCTTAGTTGTATATTTCATTCGATTGAAGTTGTAGCTGAGATAACCCTATGACCCAAAGGGTCATTGGTTTCTCTTCTCCTATTAGGGTTTCTTAGATTCCACCTCTGTGTGGGTAGGCAGTTATGTTCATTTATCTCCTCTTGTCTTTCTATGTGTTGAACAAGTTCTTGTTGTATCTAGAGTTGTCTAGTTTCTTCTAACAGTAAGAGGATGAATGGGTCTCCTTGTGGTAGACCAAATGTTTCTTGTTGTGGTCTTGGATGGATCTCCTCGATCTCATCACGGATAGCCCTCAGCCACTCTCCTCTCACTCCTAGGCACATTTGAGATCCAAGATAGAGATAGTTGTTTGATCGAGAGCCAAGATAGAGATAGTTGTGTGATTGCTAACCTTAACTAGATTCAGGGTTTTGACCTAGGGTTTGACTTTGTTTTGACTTGTTTTTACCTCGTGATGGTATCGAAGGTTTGCAAATTTTTCTATTCGATGGTTTCTATATGCATGCAAAGCCAAATGATATGCAAAATGTTTTTTAATACTTTTTTAGTATTTTGGAAATAAAAGTGCTTTTTAATATATGAAAGGGAAATATGTATGCAGTCTAATATGATTTTTCCTAATGCAATCTTAATCTATGTTTTTGGGTTTTTGATAGTTATGAAGAAATTTAATCTAGAAAGGGAAAATGCTTCTTCTAATAATCTAGATCTAGATATATGAAAACAACTAATCTAACATGCAAGATCTAATTATCAAGGAAAAAGAAATGTTTTACTATTCCCAATAGAAAATTTATTTTTTCTAATTACTATTAATTAAACAAAACAATGAAGGAACCAGAGGGAAACAAAGATTTGTGTGACTCCACTACCCTCAACAATCCTTGATAATGGCAACCTTGAGTCCTTTTGTAGTAGTGGGAGATACTCTTGATGTCAAAATGACACAAACAAGCAAAAAGTAGCGTTGATGAAGCTTGAATGAGCTCAATAAGAGCATTGGTTGAGCACAATAGCATAGAATGAAGCAATGTAATGTTGCTTGCTTGAACAAATAAAGCAAAAGGCACCTTCATCTTGTAAGAGCATTTGAATGCTAAGTTGGAGAGAAAAACTAGCAAGAGTTGTGTGCACATTGAATTTGCCTCCCTTTGTGCCTGAGGGAGGGGGTATTTATAGGTTTGAGGAAGGGATGAGAGGTGGAATTGATCAAGAAGTTAACTCAATTGATTGAAGAGTTAACAAGGATGATTGGGGAGTTAACAAGGTTGATTACCCAGTGAACTCAACTAACTATGGAGTGATAAATCAATTATAGCTTATCACTGAAGAGGAAATGGAGGTGAGGGAATGCATGAGATTGATTGAAGAGTTAATTTGAGATAAAATAGAGCTAATTATGCATATGTAGGTGCATGAAATAGTTAACTCTATATTAGGCATCAAAAATCATGCAAACTGGAAGAAAAACAGGTGAAAATGGAGGAAAAATGAGTGAGAAACTTGAGTTTTTCCATGACTATGAAAATGGTAGGGTTGCCCCTTTTGCTAGTAGGGTCTCTCAGGGGAGATCTGGGCTTGATAGGGTCTTATGTAGAAAAACATGTTGGGAGATGCAAGAAGAGAAGAAAAGGAGGGGTTTTACCTCTGGAAATAGGTCAATCATGTTCAAGAATCCAAATCTCCACTTTTATCAACAAGATCTCCTAGGGGAGATCTAGAAATAATAGGGGAGATTTGGATTAGTTGAGCAGAACTGAAAACTGAAAGTGGGAGATGGATAGGGAGTACCTCTAGAAGGCTTCTAGAGGTTCATAAGATGAAAAACATAGGGGAAAGGTGAAAAATCACCTACAAGACACTCACAAGGCTCAGGAGCAAGGTCAAAAGCTTAGAAAATGCAAGTTGACAAGTGTCACAACAAGTGTCGAAAAGTGTCACAAAGGGAGAGAGAGAGAAATCATCAAAGAGGAAACAACACAAGACAAGAAAGATGACACATCATCAAGAGGTTTGATTCTTAAAGGACATTATTTCACTCTTACATGTACATGACAAGGATTTGAATCATCATAGGGGTCCTCATGAAGGTTGTGCGTGATTTTTGTGCTTACATATTTACCCTCTCAGGGACTATTGTCTACATGAAAGGTAGGTACCATTCCCAAAATAGGCCTTACCTATTGTCGATTTTCCCACAATTTGTACTTGTAATAACTAGTATTAGTCTGACATTTAAATATATCAAAATGAATAATGAAAATTGAAATGATGAACTTACCATGGATCGTTCGAGTTTGACTAGTTGTTTATCTTTGTCAGTTTGGACCTATAGGGATGAGAGCATGCAAAACAATGCACGAAATAGATGTAGAAAAGCAAAGAACTAATCTAAAAATGTAAAAATGAAACTAAGCTAAGGGCAAACAAAGCAAGCTAGATTGTGAGATCAGAGAAAAATGATGACAAAATCATTTGTGTGAGCAGTTGTTAGAAAGGTATTGTCGAGGAGATCGGAAAGATGGTTTCCTCTTCTTTAGCCACAGAGAATCAGGTATGCAATTAGTGGAAAAAACTTCTATAAACCCTAGTTTGAATTTTGTGAAAAATCTCTTGAAATTGTCTATTTTTGATGATTTTCTCTGTTGCATTGTATTTGTCTCAATGTTTAGAGCAAGATTGGTTTTTCATTTTTTGAAATCAGTTGAAAAATGAAGTTTTTAGAGAAGTTTTTGGTTGAGGGGTCTTCCTTTAGGGCCATCCCTTTTGTTAGGTAGGGTCACTCGTGGGAGATCCTATCTAATAGTAGGGTCGTCCGGGGGAGATCCTACAAAATAGTAGGGTCACCCGGGGGAGATATGGAAAAACACCTGGGTCACCCCTGGGCGACCCTGTTGGGCTACTTTTGACTAAATTTTCATGTTGTTTAACACTTGTTTCACTCTGATCTGACATGTTTTGGCTGCTGTATTCGCTTGTTTATTGCAATTTTAAAGGTTTTATACACTTTTTTTGTGTGAGGTTTTCTGTAGTTTTGTGATTTTTAGGGATTTTTATGAGTTTATGAGATCTAATATAAAGTTCTCTTTTGATGTTGTAGGACATGCATATCTGATGGAATGCCTACCGAGAGAAGGGATGGCTCTCAAGGATGTTTGCTTTGTTGAGTACTAAGGATCGTGCTATTCTAAAGAGGGCAGGTCTAGCTGGAGTTTGTCATGTGCCTATGATTCATCCTATGTCTTGTATATGCTGTGACATTTTAACTTACTAGGATGTAGACAGAAACACATTTAGGTTCCAGCAGATCTCCAGAGAGTGGACCATCACTCTTTATGATATGTATCATATACTTGGGGTTCCTATGAGAGGACAACCTTTGGTTCTTCTAGTTAGTGAGTTGTATAAGGACAAGGCTTCTTGGGCTGTGTTCATGGGTGTTAATCACCCTGGGGATCAGACATGAGTGCAGCTTACTTCTATGTTGTGACTTCACATCCTGCTTTTGAGGAGGTTCCTGATTGGGTTGATTGCATCGAGGCTGTCAGGAGACAAGGCCTCAGCTCATCTGAGATGGTGCTGGGCACCCATAATTCATGAGATTGAGGAGTGAATAGTTTATGCTTGGGGACCTGACATCTTGGCTATGGTTTACAAAGACTTCTATCGGATTTCAAGTTGAGGGGCTCTAGCTTTTAGCCACTCTTCTTTGATCATGACATAGATATTTGAGCACATGAAGCCCTATTAGAAGCTCATTTTGCTTCCAGATAGATGCTTACTGAGAGCAGCGAGGTGGATGCATGTTGGTCACTTTGATGCTTCTTTACCCACTATTGCTACTCTTATTAATGAGGACATGATCTTTGATCCTTATCATGACACAGAGGGAGCCTGGGCCTGAGATGGTGAGAGCAAAGAGTACTGTCATAGAGTATCTAAAATTTTAGACTGTAATGGTCTAGTTGAGGCCCATTGGGTTGATCATGTCTTACAATAGTTTGGCAAGGATATCCCTGAGGACTTGCCCCCAGTGTCCACTTGCTACCGAATAGTCTAGGAGATGGGTGAGATTGGGTAGAAAACAGTCATTCAAGGACTCCTTTGACTCTAGGTGTCTTCATTACCAGAGTTTCAAGATGAGGATAGAGGGGAGGGAGAGGGGCTCCTTCCCGATCTCTAATTGTGACTGTGGACTCAGAGTCTACTGACGAGGACCACATTCCAGATGATGATGATTCCTCAGACGAGTTCCTTCCTGAGGATGAGGATTTTGATGATATTGATGATTCAGATGATGTTCCTGATATCCCCAAGGGTCCTCTTATTGTTCCTTGACCTCCTCATTTAGATGAGGTGATGAGATAGTTTGACCCTGATTGGTAGCCTAGTGATCCATGCAAGTTGTCTTTTTGCTTTTCATACTCTTGTCCTCTCTCTTTTCATGGGGAACTGACTTGTTTTTCTTTTGATTCACTCTTTTAGGTAATGCCAAAGAGTGGAGGGACTTTGTTCACATGATTGATGTTGGATTAGCTTCTCCCTTCACTAGAATGACTTGTGGTCACCTTTTAGATCATCCTGGCGTGCCCCCTGCTGTAGGGTGACACACTGACATTTTTTCTCCTGTCTATCATGGATGCTAGATAAATAAAGAATTGAAGACCTAGGTTGACACCCTCAAGAGTGAGAATCAGGTACTCCAAGAGATGGCTTGCCTAATTTTGGACTACATGATGCTAGTATGGTGGGGCCTTCATAGTCACATGCTCACAATAGAGCACCTCACTCTCACATGTCTCATGGAGAAACGAGTGGTATTCGTAGATGGAAGAGCCGAAGTCCTGAGGGTTCTACTGGAGGGAACCACCCTTGACTTCCTTTCTTGAAATCGTGCCCCCTTGCATGGGGATCCTCTACCTCTTTTGAGAGCATTTTGTCCTAGCTCTTTTGATACCTTTGTATATGTAAAATTTGGATGTTTCTATGAAAGTTTATCCTTTCATGGTTTTCTCCTATTGAACTTGTACTCATCTCTTGTGCATGTTTGGAGGTTTGGGAACTTTTTGATTATGTTTGATCTTTTCAACTCTTTTAATGATGCAAGTATGACAACAATGACATATTTTTGTAATTTTTTTTGTGACACATGTATGAGATGCAGTTTATGATATGATAATGTAAGAACAAAAGAAATGCTGAAATGAAACTTTTACTCTTACTGATTGTCATGAGATATGACATTTGACTTTATTTCTTTGAGAGTCTTTTTTCTATTTTTTGGTATGAATGCAATGTGTAACAAACAATTTGACTACTCTTAAATATGATTTTCAATTCAAGTAATTGCGAGTTGTCCTGATATAAGAGACCTATTCAAGGCCATGAGATATGATTTAGAAAACCTCAAGTGGGGAGTGGGAATGAATATGGAGCATTTTTTATTTCTAGACTTCGCTAAAGGCTAAACACTAATTCTTATCTAGATAATTCACAAATTGATAAGATTTCAACTTTAGCCAAGTAGCAAATTTTATTAGTGTTTGCTAGACTTAGATCATAGATGGCAAGAAAGATAGACTCGAGGTAAAGAAGAAATAGGAAAGAACAAGGGTCTCTTGGTAGAAGATGATCCTAGAGACTACTAGACTCTTTGGTTTTTCTCAGTTAGTGTGTGTGCTTTGTACCTCTCTTTCTCTGTTAGAATGTCATCCCTAAGGCTTTGAGCTTAGACTGATCTCCACCCAAGAGTACGAACATTCAACAATCTTCTCTCTTTCACTTTCTTTTTCTTTGTATCTCTTTTTTTTTTGCTTTTTCACTTTTTTTTTGTATTTTCCTCACTCAATTTTCTCCTTTTTTTTATTTTGACTTTTCAAGAAATGAATGCTTTTTGGAACTTTTTATATGGAATAATTTGATATCTCAATTCTCACTATTTTCAATGCTCTTATTTTAATCACTCATCTTTTTATTCACTCGGTTCTTTGAATGCTTCCTTCAGAGTTTTGATCTTGCTAACGTTTTTGGCCAAGAAAGATAAGGGGTTGAACGCCACCTAAAGTTTTTGTAATCTGGTTGAACTTCTCTACTACTAGGGAAGAATTGAGAAGGTCTACTTGCAAGATTCATTTGAACACTGTAGGTTTGAATACTGACTATATTTAGACTTAACATCTTGACTCATCAAGACTAGGATTAGTGTAAAGCTAAGAGCTAGGCTTTGATTAGAACCACTAGGAATGAAAAAGGGCATAATGGTGATTGTGAAAAATGGGGAATCTCTAGGTCCTGAAAGGATGACATATCTAGGCAACATTAGACTCCTTACTGAAGAGAAAATAGTGCAAGAGAAAGTCACTAACTATAATACAAGATGAACAAAATGATACAAAAATGAAAGAAACAAATTGTTTTTGACATTTTTGATTTTTTATATTTTTTTGTATTTTTATGTTTTTACGATTTTTTTGGTTTTCAGACATAGTATTTCTTGAGGTGAAAGGCATTGACTATTTTTCTAAATTTCTCTCCCTGCATTGTGTACAAGAGATAGGCACCATTTCTGATGTCTTCTTTGACCATGTAAGGACCTTTCCAGTCTTCCGAAAAAGCTCTTTTTTGTCTCCTTTTCTTTTTTTCATGCTACCTCTTCTTAAGACAAGTTCTCCTATTCTATAGGGTTTGTCATTTGAATCTATCGCTACGAACTTGATGGCTTCTGTTGGCATTGTGAGATGAAGTAAGTCTCGAAAGGCATGTTGATGAGAGGGAGTCCAATATAGGACTCTATCACAATTTAATAGTTTTGCTAATAGGTCAAATTGTTCTTGCATGTAGATCTTCACCTCTAGTCTCTCTTGGATTCTTTGCAAGAATTGGAACAACTCAAGAGGAGTTTGTGGCTCCCTTTGCTCATCAGGAGGGACAAAGCTTATACTTGTCCTCCCATTTAGTTCTGGTCTCAAGTCCATGGCATATCTGATGTAACTTTTGGGGAGTTTGGAAATGACAAGGTCATCAACACCGACTGCCACTCTCATCTTCCACTCTCTGTGAAAGATACCTTCACTTTCTTCTTCATCGGGAAGTCTCTCAACCATTTCTATTTGTACTTGAGGTGTTTCCCATTCACTGAGTTCATTTAATTGAACCAAGGCAGAGGTGGTTGATTTTTCTTGTGGTTTGGATACCATGAACATCCTAGGTAGCATCCATATAGCATTGGTTGATTCATTATTGATGGAATGCACCTTTTCCATGGGTATCATTGGTTGATGTGAATCCTCTATTGGTGTGAGAGGCTCATACAATTCTATTTCTTCTGGTGTCTCGAGAACGCGTGATTCACTTAGGGGTGACAATGGTGTGTAACCTTCCATTATGCCTTCCTCTGCATCTAAGAAAGCATGTGGGTCTGCATTTCTTAGATCTAATGTAGTGGTTTGAAACACTGGTCCTTCAGTTCTATGAGGCTTCTCCTCTATGCAAGGGAAGAGTTTGTAGGCCTCTTGGATGCCAATCATGAGTATCTCTAGGGGAAATTGGAGTGGTCCATCTCACTCGATCAACTCCATGATCTCAATAGTCTTATCCTTGGGAACCATTTCCTTTTGTTTTGGTAATGGCTCACTCTCTAAAGTTTTGATCTTTGTAGCGTTTATGGTTTTTTCCAGGATTTTGATTCATTTGATGCATATTGACTAAGATGTAGGGTTAGGGTCGGTTAACTTGTTGATAGGGAGTTCATAGTCTATGGGGATACCTATGCGTTTGTTTGGTGTGTTTGATTTTAACATGTTGAAAGGTTCTGGATCTCGCTTTGTGACATATACTTTCCCTAAGTGTAAGAATCGAGCTTCTTGAAACAATGTGGATGACACAACCTTCATTCTGTGTATCCATGGCCTTCCAAGGATCAAGTTATATCTTGTGTCCTTATCTATGACATAGAAAGTGGTTGGAATGGTTTTGGGTCCCAAAGTTACTAGAAGATTTTACCTATGGTGATAGCTTTTAGATTATCATATCTGCTTAGAGTATCTCGTGAGGTGGTGATATTGGTGTGTCCATAGCCCATGCTCTCTAATAGGGAGAAAGGAACTATATTCACTGCAGCTCCATCATCAATTAATGTTCATTTGATGCACATATCATAGATCCAAACTTGAAGATATAGTGCAGGGTCCCCTTTTTTTGTTAACTCTACCTTAGAAGGCATCTGTTGTAAGTCAAAGAGAAACCCTAGATCTTCAGGTTCTGAGTTTAGTGGCCTGAGATCGTAGTCCACATGATTGATTTGCTCACTAGGTGGTGGTGTAATTTGGTCAAGGTATTTTAGACCTATTGCTTTTAGTAATGCGGAGAGATGTGAAGGGGAGTTCCTGAGTAAATCAATGAATGAAATGTGTACATATGTTTTCTTTAAGTCTTCTATGAGCTCATAAGGTTCGATTGGAGCTGGTATTAGTTCTACTACCGAAATGATACTTTCATATGCTTTTATTTTCTCATTTTCATCCTCATGGTCTTCCTCTTCTTCTTCATTGTGCATAATCTTGACTAATCCCATTATCTTAGCTTCTCCTCTTTGTCCCAGTTGTGGTAGGATTTCGGGGTTACTACTCTGTGTTGTCTTGTTTTGGTTTGTCATTTTTATATCTTTATGCGCAGGGAATGGGTCCTGATAAATTCTCATGTTTGTATTTTGTGGTGCTATTGGATCTCGATTTTGTCTTGTATCTTTGTTATCTAGCATGACCTCCTATGGGTTTAAGAACATTTCTATGAAGAAATGTTGTTGGTCTTCCAGTAGCCTTGCTATGAATCTATTATATTCCCTACAAGTTTCTATGTTGTGCCCCCTTGTTCTATGAAAAGAACAAAATTGGTTGAACTCGTATGGGGGTCTCTCGTATCTTCCATCATTTCCATTCTCGTTTGCATTGTGGTTCCAACTTTGATAATTGTCTCAAGAGTAGTACCTATTGTTTCTAGGTTAGTCTATGACATTTACATTAGGAGGATAGTAATCTCTCCCATTGTAATCGTCTTTTATCTTCTTGATTGGGGGTTCATCTGTCACCTTGTCTGTTGTTGCACTCCTATTTTTTTTAAGGATCTTAGTGATAGAGGTATTGTTTCCCATGTCTTCCTTTATCAGCTTTCCATTTGAACCATAGACTTTTGTACCATTGTCAATGGTGGCTTGGTCTGAATCCTCAAAGAACTTTCCAATGCCTCTTCATGGGATTGGTATGGTAATTTTTGAACATCTTCTCTCATGTCTTTATTAAGGGCATGCAAGAAGATATCACACAGTTCTCAATGATCCATGTTTAGAGCACTAGTTGAAGAATAGAGGACTGGCCTCCATCGGGTGACAAAGTGTATTACAGATTTGTTTGGCTCTTATTTCATTGTGAGGAATTCTCTGATCCCTATTTTAACAAGTTTGTTCAAGTCAAATGCCATGAAAAAATCTGATTAATTATCTAAATGAATGGATTGAAGCTTCTAGGAGATGATAATACCAATACAAAGCGATGCCTTCAAGAGTCTTCAAATAGATTTTTGCTACAACCCCATCCCAAGGGAGGAGTTCTATTATGGTCATGGTGTAGGATTTAATGTGTGAATTCGGAACTCCTTCTCCTTTGAACTTCAGGAGATCTGGTAATGGCTAAGGTAATTGCAAGCTTCTTATGTTTTGGTCCAAAGGTTCTTTCAAGTATTTGACATATGTTCCTAGAAAGGCACTTTGAGATTGCAAGGTTGATAGTAATAACCCAGCAGGTGGGTTTTGATAACCTATTGTTGGATTTGTTTAATTTTTCTGAATAGGAGAATTCCCATTTAGACATGTGTTGTTACTAGCATTTCATGAATAATAATTGAGGTAGGGCGATTTTGAGATGCCCCCTAGTCCTATTCATGAGACTTATGCCTTCTTTCTAGAGCATCTTGCTCCGCTTCCAAGATTCTAATTCTTTGCACTAGAGTTGTGATTAAATCTGTAGGGGTAGCAACTCTAGGTGTTTCTTCATTTGTAGGATGTTCTCTTTGAAGATTTTCATGGTGATGTGCTTCCTTGCGTGCAACATTTTCTTTTTGCTCTTCTTGCAGGGCAATCCTTAATGCCTCTTGAGCATCTTTGGCTTCTTGTAGATATTTTTCGAACCATTTAACTTCCTCATCAAGATGAGTACTTGATGTTCTTGTGGAAGGTTGTTCGGGTTGATGCATTTCCAACCTTATCCTTCTAGCTTTATGTGGCACATTTGGTATGGCTGGGTTGTTTTTTGAAGATGGGTTGTTGAAAAATAGAGAACACCTGGATTCTCTTTGATATTGTTCATAATCAGAATCTTCATAGTCATAACAATTGGTGATCGGCACATCAGGATGCGACGACACATACCTATTAAAGGAAGGAGTTTCTGGTTAGATCTTGAGGGAATGTTCCCTTGGTTTAGGTCAAGTTTTGTCATATTCAGAGGTGTCATAGGCACCACAAAATAAATGGAATGGACGATGGCATAAGTGATTGAAGCTGAAGTGGCTAAAGTGGCTATGAAGAAAGGTGTGAAAATGTTTTGACTCATCCTAGAAGGATTTGTAACTTCACATCAGGTTCACCAAAATATGTACGCTCAAAATCGAGACTTCTGTTACCTGGGGCTGTCATGTCGAATTTCAGCATGCACACAGACCCTTCCCTCCTTGCCATGGGGTAATCTACCACGTCACTCTTGCTCACGTGGAAGTAGCCAATCAAGAGGAGGCGAGACACAATGGGGATCTGGCTTGTTGGAGAGATGGACTTTACAGAGAGGGGTCAGCAAGTACTGTGGGCTTTGTTGTTGTGTGTGTAGTTGTATGTTTCATTCAATTGAAGTTGTAGTTGAGATAACCCTATGACCCAAAGGGTCACTAGTTTCTCTTCTCTGATTAAGGTTTCTTAGATTCCACCGCTACGTGGGTAGGCGATTCTATTCATTTATGTCCTCTTGTTTTTCTATGTGTTGAACAAGTTCTTGTTGTATCTGGAGTTGTCTAGTTTCTTCTAATAGTAAGAGGACAAATGGGTCTCCTTGTGGTAGAACAAATGTTTCTTGTTGAGGTCTTGGATGGATCTCCTCAATCTCATCACGGATAGCCCTCACCCACTCTCCTCTCACTCCTAGGCACATTTGAGATCCAAGATAGACAAAGTTGTGTGATCGAGAGCCAAGATAGAGATAGTTGTGTGATTTCTAACCTTAACTAGATTCAAGGTTTTGACATAGGGTTTAGTTGACCTAGGGTTTGACTTGTTTTTACCTCTTGATGGCATTGATGGTTTGATTAGATTGCTTAACTATGGTTACCTCATGATGGTATCGAGGGTTTGCAATTTTGTCTATTCTAGGGTTTCTATATGCATGCAAAGCTAAATGATATGCAAAATATTTTTTTGGACTTTTTTAGTATTTTGGAAATAAAAGTGCTCTTTAATCTATGAAAGAGAAATATGTATGTAGTCTAATATGATTTTTCTTAATGCAATCTTAATCTATGTTTTTGGGTTTTTGATAGTTATGAAGTAATTTAATCTAGAAAGGGAAAATGCTTCTAATAATCTAGATCTAGAAATATGAAAACAACTAATATAACATGCAAGATCTAATTATCAAGGAAAAAAACAATGTTTTACTATTCCCAAGAGGAAATTTGGTTTTGCTACTTACTATTAATTGAACAAAACAATGAAGGAACCTAAGGGAAACAAAGATTTGTGTGACTCCACTACCCTCAGCAATTCTTGATAATGGCAACCTCGAGTCCTTTTGTAGCAGTGGGAGATCCTCTTGACGACAAAATGACACAAAGAAATAAAAAGAAGCTTTGATGAAGTTTGAATGAGCTCAATGAGAGATTTGGTTGAGCACAATGGCATAGAATGAAGTAGCATAACATTGCTTGGTTGAAAAAATAAAGAAAAAGGCACCTTCTCCCTGTAAGAGTATTTGAATGCTAAGTTGGAGAGCAAAAACTGGCAAGAGCTATGTGCACAATGAATGTGCCTCCCTTTGTGCTTGAGGGAGAGGGTATTTATAGGTTTGAGGAAGGGATGAGAGGTGGAATTGATTAAGAAGTTAACTCAATTGATTGAAGAGTTAACAAGGATGATTGGGGAGTTAACAAGGTTGATTACCCAGTGAACTTGGCTAACTATGGAGTGATAAATCAATTATAGCTTATCATTGAAGAGGAAATGGAGGTGAGGGAATGCATGAGATTGATTGAAGATTTTATTTTAGATCAAATATAGATAATTATGCATGTGTGGGTGCATGAAGTAGTTAACTCTATATTAGGCATCAAAAATCAAGCAAACTGGAAGAAAAACAAGCGAAAAATAGAGCAAAAATAAGTGAGAAACTTAAGTTTTTTCATGACTTTGAAAATGGTAGGGTCATCACTTTTTCCAGTAGGGTCACCCCTAGGTGACCATGGGTCACCCAGGGGTAACCCTAGGTCACTCGGGGGAGATCTGGGTTGGATAGGGTCTTATGCAGAAAAAATAGGTTGGGAGATGCAAGAAGAGAAGAAAATGAGGGGTTCTGCCTCTGGAAACATGTTAGTCATGTGCAAGAATCCAAATCTCCACTTGCATCAGCAGGATCTCCCAGGGGAGTTCTAGAAATAATAGGGGGAGATTTTGATTGGTTGGGCGGAACTAAAAATTGAAACTGGGAGATGGATAGGGGGGCCTCTAGAAGGCTTCTAGAGGTGCATAGGATGAAAAACATAGGGGAAAGGTGAAAACTCACCTACAAGACACTCATAAGGCTTAGGAGGAAGATTGAAATCTCAGAAAATGCAAGTCGACAAGTGTCACAACAAGTGTTGAAAAGCGTCGCAAACAGGGAGAGAGAAATCGCCAAAGAGGAAACAACACAAGACAAGAAAGAGGACATGCCATCAATAGGTTTGCTGCTAAAAGGAAATTATTTCATGCTTACATGTACGTGACAAGGATTTGAATCATCATAGGAGTCCTCATGGAGGTTGTGCATTATTTTTGTGCTTATAGATACCATTGTAATATTCCACCCCAAATTTAAACCAATTTTTTTCAACACCCACAAAGAATTTTGTCTTTCTATCATGCATGGATTATGTCAAACACTTTGGGTAGTAATTGTTTCAATGTGTTTGGGTATGGGATCATTGAAAATGTAATTTGGGACAATATTTGCTTATATAGTAAATCCACAATGCATAGAAATATCATGGGCATTTCAAAAAACATTTAGCATGAATTAAAGAAATAACTAATAATGAAAATTTGACCTCAAACTTAATCAATGTATTGATCTTCAATGTTATATAGGCTTAGATTACAATAGCTATTATATAATGCCCAAAAGATGATGATTTATAAGATAGCAAGTTGCTGTCATACAAAGCACTCTATTGTAGCATAACATAAATGAATCATGTAGCTAATAATACTTAGAAATCTAATTGAAGACCACTCTAAACTGTTGTCAAAACTTGTGAATCAGAGTTGAATAATGGTGAACTGCTATAGCTATAGATAACTCCTTCAGAAATAAACCAAATCTGATTGAAATCTTATTAAATGCAATGCTTATGGATCACACCCACCCTATACCAAGACAAGGGTTTAGGAACCCATAAAATCCCATGGCTGATATAGAAGAACTTATTGCAAATTGCCTATCAAATCTATCATACTATTCTCAAGGAAAATTAGCATTAGTCTCCACAAATTTATTATTTATCAAATCTCCAATAAATTTGTAAAACCTTTAGCATGGAAAAATAGAGATATTCAACACAAATACCATTATCGACCAACATTCAACACAAGTGTAGATTCTAAATAAATCTACCAACAAACCTTTCCTGCACAAACTATAACTCTGAATGAGTCACACTGTAATAACCTAGGTGGATCTTTCACCATCGCAACTATTCTTCTCCAAGAGGTTTTTTGTCCTTAAGAAGGTTGAGATGAATTGAGTTCACTCTCCTAGAACCACGAGGGTTTATCAGAGGTAAATATATCTGCATAATCTAAATGAGCTCTCAATCCCCCTTTTTATAAGCTTCTTTAGAGAACTTTCCAGAAATTCCCTTTTAAAATCACTTTATTAATTTATCAAGCCTTTTAACTCCAAAAAGTGATTTATTTTACTTTTAAAACATTTCCGGCACTAAAAATCATTTTTTAGCATCACATCATTTAAAACTTTTTGTTATCTTTCCAATGAGCTATAATACTGAGGTGCTCGATTAAATATTTTAATTAAAATGACAACCTTAGTAATATTAATTAAATATAGATCAATATTACACCTAATTAGCGAAAATGGCCGAAATGCATTAGAACCAAAAACTGACTATGCAGGAGTGATCCCAATGATGAAAGATTATAAACAGACCCAACCAGGTGACTTACTAAAAATAGATGCTCCCTCCAAGAATCTTGGAGACCACATCTGAAGTTAAAAATCATATATAGAAGTGGCATATAAATCCTCTAGACCACCTGAGCAGACTTCAACTAATATGAAATAGTACTCTTTAATCCTATATTAAACTTGAAGTGCTTAAGGAATGCTATGTCTATGTAATGTCCCCTTTTTTGAGCTAAAGTAACTTCAAGATTGGAAAAAGGAAAGTCAACAAATAACTTGAAGCTTTGAGAATAGAAAGTGGGTTTTTAGTGGCAAAAATGATTTTTCCTTGGCAAAATGAAGTTTGGAGATGAATTTTAATATTTAAATAATAGTTGTGGAAAAATAAAAATTAATTAAATATTATGCCACCTGTGGGAAGATGGAAAATGACCTAAAAATGGAAAAATGGAATATTGGAGTTAAGAATAAATTATAATATTTTATTATTAAAATATTATAATAAATCCCACAAAATTGGTGCTCAGGGAGGAAAAACAAAAATTATAAAACAATAATAATTTATTATTATTTTTTCTCTCCTAGCCATCGCTACTTAGAGGAAAATTAAATAAAATAAAAAGAAAAGAAAATAATATTATTTTCTTATGGCGGTGGACTTGAAAAAATATTATATTTTATTGTAATTGGGCGCCCAAGGTGAAAAGGTTAAAAGGAGGTCATTTGGAGAGTTTTTCATATCATCGATCATTTGGCTTTTGCATGATTTAGAGAGTTTCTCTTGGTTGTAATAGAGTTTTAGTGGTATCTAAGCACAAAAACCCTTGGATAAAAGTGATTTGGATGAAACCCCAATTCACTATGGGAGATGGATTCACTTAGAATTCATTATTGAGCCTATTTGTAGGTTATTATATGAATTCAAGCTTCAATTAGCTAGGGTTTGAAGAGGATAATTACAATCAGCTAAGATTTGAAGGTGTTTTTGATGCTATTTCATTGATAAGTTGATATACAAGGGTTTGGCATTGAAGCACTTGGCTTTGGAGGACAAATTCGTGTTTGGCATCATCATTTAGCAAACTATTTTTGTGTTTCGGACTTCTACAAGTTTACATCAGTTGCATATCTGATGATATTATGGCATATTTTGATGGCATATGGTGATATTTTGCATATTGGGCATAATCGCTTCACTCCTAAACACAACAGCTACACTTTGGAGGCATTTTTGGCATGTTTTAGCTAGGGTTTTGACATCTAATTTCATATCAGTAGTTAGAGACCTTATAAATTAGAATTCATTTGGCTTTGATCATCATTGGTATTTGTTGGCACCTACAAAATTTTTATTCTCATTTTGCCCATTTTTCCACCAAAATCTAAAAATCCTATGCAAATTTCCTAGAAAATGTCACCTTTGGATAGAAAATTAAATTATGAGCAACTTTTCCTTTTGAACCATCTCAAAATTCCTTAAAATGATGAAGTTATCCTTGGTCAAAGTTTGGTCAAAGAATGGTTAAGTCTTATTCCCTTATCTTCCCTTAGAATATTTTTATATTTTTCCTTTATCGACAAATTGGTTTTTTTTGAATTCGCTAACTTTTTAGGAGTTCTTATTTTTTCCATCTCATTGGTATGGTGCCTGCAACAGCTAGGGAAGGGGTCACGCAAAGGAAGGAAATGGCCTTCTATCAGTGAATTAGCGAAAATCCAAACTAGCTAGTAACTAGTTTGGAGTTTCACAAGTTTGTTGATTCGTCGACAAGGCAATGGCAAGGCTTGTGACCTAAATGAAGATGAAGGCCCATGGCAAAAGAAAAAGATGAAGCCTTCATCAGTGATGTATTGAGTTAGCAAACTCAGAGGTTCATCGATGGCAGACTTCACCGACAAAGAAGAAGGAAGCTGTCATGGCGTAGAATGAAGACAAGGCAAGGAAGAAGTTGAAGACAAAGGAAAGTAATCGACATCAAATTTCCATAGTCGATCATAATGTAACATAATGCTTTTGGATTAAATTGTGTGATAATATTTTTCCCTCAAAGGAAAGGCTTTGTCATCGAATTTGGAGGTTCGGGAACCTCCAAGTTCGCCGACTAGAGGTTCGACCGCTAAGAAATTTGCTAACTAAAGGCAGTAGGGGAAAAGACCATGGCGAAAAGGTGGATAACAAATAAGAAATAGATGGTTTGATAGAGGAAAGATTTGTCAACAAGGATAAGAGGTAGGTTTGTGATTTGACATTTTGTCCAATATGGAAGTTAGTTCGACATTGGGCAAATTTGTTGATAAGGCAAATTGAGGTAATATTTTGGCTAAGGCATGAGAGGAAAAAATGATTCTTTGTTAGGGAATCAGCAGAAGGCCAAACTAATGAAGTAGTTCAGTTTTTTGGCAGATTGTCGATAAGTGATTTGGCCAACAAGGAAAAAAGGGAGATGAAAAAGGGTTTAGCAAAGTGATTTTTTGTCAATAAGGAAGACAGGGAAGTGCCAGGGATGAGTTCGGTAAAAGGAGGAATTTTTTATAAGGGTAAAGAGGATGTGGTTCGAAAAAGTGGTCTTTTACCGACAAATAAAAGGAGAGGGTAAGTTCTAAAATGCCAAAATTTAGCGATAAAGGAGGTGAAGGTAGGGTTCGACAAATTAAATATTTGCTAATAAAAGGGGGAGATGGCCTAGTTCTCAAATGACCAAATTCACCGAAAAAGGGCAGAAACGGTGGAAGAGGGCACAATTAGAGAAAATGAAGATTTACCGATAAAGGGAGAAAATGGAGGTGGCAAGAAGAAGAAGAAATGTGTAGATGAGGCAAGTAGAGGTGAGTTCTTGTTGGAGGACTTTTGCCGATAAGGCAAAATTGAAATACAGAATCAGATGTAAAGCGTGGATTTATAAAGTATAAAGGCTTTAAAATTTTATAGTGTTATAAAAGCTTTACAAACAATGTTGTTGGGATCTTATTTAAAAACACCTTTCTTCCCCTTTGCCACCATGAAAGTGTAAGGTTGCAAAGATGCAAACTTAAGGATAGTGACTGGAATAGTATTTAGCATCAATGCGTAGGTGCCAAAATTTAATATGGAGCTAGTGTGTTTTAGCATCCATACTTTCTACAGGTCCTCTAAAGGATGCAAGTCAATGTGCAGGTTATGGGTGCCCAAGATTTTCATTGGTTATTTTGACATGGCCATGCACCATAGTCATTACAACACTATTGCTTGTTGGATGGGATTTCAAACATCTGGGAGCTACACGATTACTATATATGCATGTTTAAATGACATTCTTAGGGTTCATCTTTGAGTCAATTGTCTAGTTTGGGAGAGCCTAAGGAGTTTCTCTAGCATCAACACATGATCTGTCTAGTTTGTTAGTGAAGGGATTTATTCAACATAGAGTAGGAAGATTATGTAATGTAGATTTGAATGTAATGGGATGTCTCCACAGGAGTTTGTAGTGATTTTGGGTTGCAGTTATTTTGGGAACCAACATTATTCATCATCAACAAGTTGGTACATGGTATGACTTCATTGGAGATTCATTTGTACATGTTTTTGGTCATCTTTGGACTCAATTTGCATTCATATTCAAGTATGATCTTTATATCAGACCTTTGTTTTGTAATTAGCCAACTACTATTCAATAAAGAAGCCAAATCTTCCATCCGGGTATGTTCAGTTATGTTCTATGTTGATATTTGGTTTTACTAGTGAGCTGGTTATTTCATTTTTAGTCATCATTTGGTATTATTTCATTGTCATATTGCAACCTTTCCATCTACACAACATTTCTATCATATTGGTGTAAACAAAATTTGAAAAGCCTAAGTAAAACTCAAGAAAAATAAATAAAACAATTTAGTTTAGCATGGTTATTTTCAGGGAAGATTTAGATAGGGTTCTTACAATGGTATCAAAGCTTGGATCTTGTCATCCTGGAGGGTAGAATTTAGTTTGGAAATTAGGTTATAAGACAAACAGGTTTTAGAACAACTAGCACAATGGGTGATCTAGAAGAAATAGTATGAGTCCACAAAGAAATGATCGACATATGAAAGAGTTTATGAATGGTATGCATCAACATATGAAAGAGTTTATGAATGATATGAATAATTTGGTAAAGTGTCAACAACGAATGGTGAACATCCTTATGCAAAACCAGCAACACTTCATGAAAGCCATTGTATTGCTTGCACAACAAAAGGAAGAAAAGAAGAGCAAAAATTAGTTGGGCAAAGAAGATTCACTTCATGCATCAACAAGTATGAAGTACATGGAATTGAATAAATCAACATCTATTGGATCAGCACTTGTGAGAGAGCATTCAACAAAGGAAGAATAAGTGTTTGAGGATCTAGAGAACATCACACGAAGGTATGACAGCAGGTCTAATTTTCTATTTTGTGACAGCAGTCCCATTTCCTAACATAATCATGATATAGTAACCACTTCACATGAGGAAAATGAGGTGGAAGAGTCTCCCAAGGTTGGCACTCAAGTGTTGGGTGTTAAGCATGAGGAGTATGTTAAAGTTTCAAGCCACAACAATTCTGATTTTGTACATCATACCATGGAAGATGTTAAGAAGACTCAAGACGTGTGATGGATGGTTACAAAGAGCTAGGAAGGCAAAGTTGTGGCTGCCCAAGCAAGACAACATCTACACAAGGTCAAGGAGCATTGCAATCATCTAGATCAAGCAAGACAACAAAGGGAGTAATATCTTAGATCTCTATTTCTTCCAAGGGAAGAAGGTTTAGAGGTTGAACATACAATGGAGAAGCTTCTTGAGGTGAGCAAGCAAGTAGAACATTTAAATTTAGGTGGACATGAGAAGAGGTATGATTCAAAAAAAAAAAATTAGTACACATAGTTTACATCATGAGGATCACGTGCTACCTCTTTTTTAGAACCCATTGAAGGCACCCATCATAGATGTGGATGGGATAGTTGATCACTCACTTAGTGGATTAGTCACTAGTGTTTTGCCTACACATGAAGAGGGAGACATAAGTGTTTCAGATTTGGTTGAGCCCTTGATCATTTAAGCTTCACTACTTCATGCATTGATGAGAGATGGTTGTTCTACATTACTAATCATGATTTTTTTAGAATTTACATTGATGAGTGTAGCTGATTGCATGGATTTGTGTGCATAGGATTGTCACTACATTGCATAGAGGTTGAGTAATGATGAGTTTGCATCAGTTTATGATAGTAGAAGCGGTCCCAGGATGAGTTTAAATTAGATTTTCATCTTTTACACCACCAACTTTGAGGAAGTATGTGTGAGTATTCTGGATGTTATGTTGAGAGATGTTCATTTCATGTTGAGTATGTATGATGATACAAGAAGAATATGGGACATGGTATTTTGTGAAAGTAATTAGCCATTCACGTGTGATTGCTTGAGGACAAGCAATCTTGGGGTGGGAGGACTTGTAATGTCTCCTTTTTTGAGCTAAAGTAACTTCAAGCTTGGAAAAAGGAAAGTTAGCAAATAACTTAAATCTTGGAGAATGGAAAGTGAATTTTAAGTGGTAAAAATGATTTTTTCCTTGGCAAAATGTAGTTTGGAGATGGTTTTTTTATATTTTAATAATATTTGTGGAAAAATCAAAATTAATTAAATATTTAGCCAAGGAGAAAAATGGAAATTAATTAAATATTATGCAAGGTGAGAAGATGGAAAAATGGAATATTGGAGAAAAAGAATAAATTATATTATTTTATTATTAAAATATTATAATAAATCCCACAAAATCAGCGCTCAAGGAAGAAAAAGAAAAAATTCTAAAATAATAATATTTTATTATTATTTTCTCTCTGCTAGCCACTGCCACTTGGAGGAAAATTAAATAAAATAAAAAGAAAAGAAAATAATATTATTTTCTTATAGCGGTGGACTTGAAAAAATATTGTATTTTATTGCAATTGGGTGCCCAAGGTGAAAATGTTAAAAGGAGGTCATTTGGAGTGTTTTTCATATCATTGATTATTTGGCTTTTGCATGATTTAGAGAGTTTCACTTGGATGTAATAGAGTTTCAGTGGTATCTAAGGACAAAAAACCTTGGATAAAAGTGATTTGGATGAAAACCTAGTTCACTATGGGAGATGGATTCACTTAGAATTCATCATTAAGCTTATTTGTAGGTTATTGGATGAATTCAATCTTCAATCAGCTAGGGTTTGAAGAGGATAATTAGAATCAGCTAGGATTTGAAGGTTGACATTCAGATTTGAAGGTATTTTTGATGCTATTTCATTGATAAGTCAAGATATACAAGGGTTTGGCATTGAAGTGCTTGGCTTTGGAGGAAAAATTTGTGTTTGGCATCACCATTTAGCATGCTGGTTTTGTCTTTCAGACTTCTACAAGTTCACAATAGTTGCAGATCTAATGTTATTATGGCATATTTTAATGGTATATGGTGATATTTTGCATATTGGGCATAATCGCTTCACTACTAAACATAGAGGCTACACTTTGGAGGCATTTTTGGCATGTTTCAGATAGGGTTTTGACATCTAATTTCATATCAGTAGTTACATGTCATAAATCATACTTCATTTGGCTTTGACCATCACTGGTATTCATCATCAACAAGTTGGCACATGTTGTGACTTCATTGGAGATTCATTTGTACGTGTTTTTGGTCATCTTTGGACTCAATTTGCATTCATATGCAAGTCTAATCTTTATATTAGACCTTTTTTTTGTAATCATCCAACTACTATTCAATAAAGAAGCCAAATCTTCCATCCAAGTATGTTCACTTATGTTTTGTGTTGATATTTAGTTGTACTCGTGAGCTGGTTATTTCATTTTTAGTCATCATTTGGTATTATTTAATTGTCATATTGCAACCTTTCCATTTACACAACATTTCTATCATATTGGTGAAAACAAAATTTGAAAACCCTAAGTAAAACTCAAGAAAAACAAAATCAAAAAATTTAGTTTAGTAGGTTATTTTCAGGATGGATTTAGACATGGTTCTTACAGTCTACTTATGAAAAAGTGAATGAATCTACAAGGTAAAGAGAAAACCCACTTAATAGAATAATATTTTAGTGTATGTGGAAATAACTTTCAAAAACCTTATCTTCACACACATCTAGTCTAAACATGTAGTAATAAAGGACCCCAAATATTTTGTAGGATCACATTTGTACCATTCCACATTTAAAAATGAGGTTCCTATAAGGAAAGCAGAGGTGTGGAATACAGCTTCCCTAATGTCAATTCAAAGGGGATAATGCAAACAGGTAACTTTCAATTCAAATACAAAGATGAACACACTAGAAAAATAGAATAAACATTCAAGACAACAAAGAATGACACCAAATTTATGTGGGAAAACCCTTTCGGGTAAAAAACCCACCACCATAAGAGAGACTATCTTTATTATAGTAAACTTGATTGTTACAATAAAGATCCTAGCCCTTTTGGTCAGGTATTGATTCTCTACAATTATACAAAACCGTTCACTTCATTTGTACATCTACAGAATAAACTGTATAATCAAATCTCTTCATCAAAAATCAATGACACCAGCAGATTTCTATTTATTTCTAGTCTTCAAGAGCAAAACTGTTATTCAACTTTTGCCCTAACTATTTGATCTAACTTCCCCAGCGTTGCTGCCTTCCAATCGTCACAACTGTTCACATACTCATGAGACTATTAGTCCCACATGCACCAGGTCACATTGGACATCTCAGTTTATATCCACAAGCAGTCAGTAAGACTATCATCGGCAATTTTGTTGCCGATGATGCCAGTCTATACCTCATTGGGAACACCTAAGCCATCGGAGACCACTTCATTTCCTACACCGATGGTTCCTTGTCACATCGATGTCTTCGACTTAGCATATACATAACATGACTTACTATAGCTGGTAATCTAATGTATCTTTCCCCGATGTCACAGATACAGGCGGTCATCCTTTGTATCTAACTCAATGTATCTTTTCAATGCACATTCGCAACATACAACCTCGACATACAATTACAGGATACACACGAAATGATACTCACATGCATTTGCGTATACACATGAAATGTTCACAACATACATTTGTGATATACACACAAATTGTATATTCAGTGAAACAATGTGAAATTCACATTGATACATTCATATCGTTGAAACCTTGCATATCAGCCAAAGGCTTCTCACTCCTGCCGATACAAGAAGTCTTCCTGATGGTCACTACCATTAGTGAAACAGAAGTCATCAGTAGAGCCAAAAAAAGATACGCCAATAGTGTTCTGTCACAACAATGACTGTTCACGTTGAACCATTAAACCTGATGAACTCTTGACCGGTTCAATGAACCCTTGAACCATGTGATTCATATGAACAACACCAATGACTAAAAAATGAGGTTTCAAGCAGTAATTTGAGACACAGGTTCTCTTCAGTCTCCCACTTGTCGAAGAGATTACTGCTACCTCTTAATCCTCATTCAATTATTGAGAGCTATGGGCCCGAAGACCCATTTCATCTAAACACCATTTAAACTTGGCCGTGCTCACTGGTTTTGTTAAGACATTAGCGACATTTCCCAAAGTGTCAATCTTTTCCAGCTTCACCTTCTTGTCTTCCACCATATCACGAACAAAGTGATATTGGACATCAATATGTTTTGTCCTAGCATGAAATGTAGGGTTCTTCACCAAACATATAGCACTTTGGCTGTCATAGTGTATTTGTATCTACCTTGCATTAAAACCAACATCATAACACAACCTCTTCAACCAAATGGCTTCTTGGCATGCACGAGTAGCTGCCATGTACTCTGCCTCTGTTGTGGACAAAGCGACTACAGCCTGCCGCTTACTCATCCAACTGATAGCACCACCATTTAATGTGAATACATATCCACTGGTCAATCTTCTACTGTCAATGTCCCCTGCCCAATCATAATCAACATATCCCTGAATGCTTATAGATCTATGAGATCCAACTAAGTTTCCATGATAGCAAATAGCAAGGTTAGATGTTCCTTTCAAATACCTCATAACTCTTTTCACAGCATCCCAATGTGATTTGCCTGGATTCACCATAAACTGGCTCAAAACTCCCACTGCTTGGGTAATGTCTGGCCTGGTACAGACCATTGCGTACATTAAACTGCCAACAACACTTGCATAAGGCACCTTTTTCATGTCGTCAATTTCATTCAAAGATTCTGGACAATCTTCAATAGATAGTTTCATTCCCTACAAAATTGGAACAACTAACTGTTTAGAATTAGACATATTAAACTTATCAAGAACATTGGTAATATACTTGCTCTGGCTAAGCCAAAGCTTTCTCTTAGATCTATCCCTTTTGATTTCCATTCCCAAAATGTACTTTGTTGCCCCCAGATTCTTCATTTCAAATTTCAAGGACAACTAAGATTTAAATCTAAGATCGTCCCCTTACTATTGCCAATGAACAACATATCATCCACATATAGTACAATTATAAGAATCCAATCACCTTCAGCTTTATAATAGACACAATGATCAGATTTAGATCTCACATAGCCCAAAGATAAAACATACGTATCAAATTTTTGATACCACATTTTGGGAGATTGCTTCAAACCATAAAGAGACTTTTTAAGTTTACATACCAGATGTTCTTTACCTTTTACCACAAAATGCTCTGGCTAGGACATATAAATTTCTTCTTCAAGGTCCCCATGAAGAAATGCTATTGTCACATCCATCTGCTCAATTTCAAAATCATATGCTGCTGCAAGTGACAACAGAAATCTAATGGATGTTAGCTTAGCTACATGAGAAAAGATTTCTCCATAATCTATATCTTCCTTTTGAGAATACCCTTTAGCAACCAGTCTTGCCTTGTACTTGTCAATACTACCATCTAGACCATATTTCTTTTTAAATACCCACTTACAGCCCACGGGTTTTCTACCTTCAGGTAAGGGCACAAGATCCCAGGTTCCATTTTTCTCCAATGATGACATTTCATTATCCATGGCTTCCAACCAAGAATCTGAATCAGATAAACTAATAGCTTCTTTCACAGTCCTAGGTTCATCAGTATCAGTAAGTAAAGCATAGGCACAACTTGAATCAAGTACTGAAAATCCATACCTATTTGGTTGTCTTCTTTCTGGTGTAGACCTCCTCAATGGCTAAGGTGCAGGTTTAGGTCCTTGCTCTGGATCTGAATCTTTGGAGCTACTCGAACTCACTTCTGAATCATCTACACTTGGTGCTTGTTGTTCCTCTTTTATAAGGGTCAGAGGAATATTAACAACACACTTTTCTTTCTTCTTTTCTATCTTCTCCGGCTGAGGATCAATAACCAAAGATTTTAGCTCTCTGAAAATTACATTCCTGCTGTAAATTACTTTTTCAGTTTCAAGATTCCAAAGCTTGTACCCTTTAACATCAACTCCATAGCCAATAAAGATACATTTTATTGCCTTGTAATCCAACTTAGATCTTTTTACCTCAAGAATATGAGCATATGCCTCACAGCCAAAGACACAAAGATGTCTTAGAGAGGGCTTCTTTTTAGACCATGCTTCCATAGGCATCTTATCAACCAATGTTGAAGTAGGAGAACGGTTTAGCAAGTAACAAGATATAGCAACTACCTCAGCCCAAAACCTTTATTCAAGACCAGCATAGCTCAGCATACTTCTTGCTTTCTCCATCAATGATCTATTCAACCTTTCAGCAACTCCATTTTGCTGTGGAGTATAAGGTGTAGTCTTATACCTTTTTATACCATGATCTACACAATATTTATCAAAATCCACATTGCAATATTCACCACCATTATTTGTTCTCAAGCATTTTATTTTTCTACCAGTTTGATTTTCCACAAGAGTTTTAAATTCTTTAAACTAATTAAACACTTATAATTTATTTTTTTAAAAATATACAAATGCCCTCCTTGAATAATCATCAATAAACGATACGTAGTATCTTGATTTAGATAAAGAAGGAACATCAACTGGACCAAAAACATCAAAATGTACACAGTCTAGAACACTAGAAGATTTATGAGAACTAGAGTAAAAAAAAACACGGTTCTATTTTCCATATATACAATGTTCACAGAAATCAAACTCCAAATTACAATTAATTAGCCCATCTACCAGTGTTTTGTTTTTCAAAGTTTTTAAACTTTTTTCACCTATGTGACCAAGTCTATGATGCCAGAGCATTGTTTTCTCTGTAGGAAGTTTAGCTTCCATAGAGTTTGCATCATGTGTTACAATAGTATCTTTTTTTGATTTTACAGAGACACTATTACAACACACTGGTTTAGCATCTAACCTATACAGAGTTCCAATACGTTCACCCTTTGCTAGTACAATAGAACCTCTAGTCATCTTACAGCCACCATTCACAAAAGTAACTTGCACTCCAACATCATTAAGCTTACTAACAGAAAGTAAATTTTGAGCCAGACCTGGTATGTGTAAAACTCCATTCATTCCCTTTATTCTGCCATCCAGGAACTAGATTCTGACTCTTCCTTAGCCAACAATTTCCAGTGTCAAATCACTTGCAAGGAACACCTTCCCACCAGCATATAGTTCATACTTGGTGAACCATTCTCTATGAGATGTCATATGAAAAGATGCTTCTGAATCCACCAGCCATACATCTTCAGATGCAGGCATTGCCAAGGCAGCAATGAAGGCATCAACATCACTCTGAGAAGAATCATTATCAGAGAAGTTCTTCTTCTTTGTCTTTTTCTCCTCTTTACAGTTTCTTCTCATGTGTCCTTTCTACCCACAATTCCAGCACTTCACCTTGGACTTTGTGCCAGGAGATTTTGATCTCCCCTCTAATTTGGACTTAGACTTCTTGTCCTTCTTCTTGCCTCTTTCCTTTGATATACCTCGAATAGACAAGGCCTCTTTAGCCATCTCAGAAGATTTCTTCCGCATCTCTTCAGATAATAGCAAGGCAACAACGGTTTCAATTTTAAACGTGGTTGTTGTACTTCCAATAGCCATCACAAGATGATCCCATGAGTCAAGTAAAGAACACAACATAAGCATACAACAGTCCTCCTCTTCTATTTTTACACCTATAGATGTCAACTATACAACAATCAAATTAAATGAGTTTAGATGGTCTGCTACAGATGCTCCTTCATCCATCTTCAAAGAGTACAACTTCTTTCTAAGGAAAAGTTTGTTCACCAAGGACTGGCCCTGATAAATATCTCCCAACTTTTTCCACAAAAGGTTTGCAGTTGTCTCTTCATGAACGTTCAATAGAACAAAATCTGCTAAACTTAATCTTATCAGTCCTCTGGCTTTCCTATCTACCAAGTCCCAATCTTCTTGCTTCATGGCTGCAGGTTTAGTCATAGACACAGAAACCCAAAGATCTCTGTCGACCAGCATATCTTCAACTTTAAGCTTCCACAACTCAAAGTTTGTGCCATTAAACTTTTCAATGTCTATCTTTCCTAATGTACTTGCCATCTAATGTAATAAAATAGACCTCTACAAAACTCCCACTCACAGAACTAACACAAAAAACCCAACCTACCAACAAGGATAACACAACTGGCTAGGGTCTGATACCACTTGTCAGGAAAGCAGAGGTGCGGAATACAGCTTTCCTAATGTCAATTCAAAGGGGATAATGTAGATATATAACTTTCAATTCAAATACAAAGATGAACACACCAGAAAAATAGAATAAACATTCAAGACAACAAAGAATGACACCAAATTTACATGGGAAAACCCTTTCGGGTAAAAAACCCACCACCACAAGAGAGACTATCTTTATTATAGTAAACTTGATAATTACAATAAAGATCCCAGCTCTTTTTCTCAGGTATCGATTCTCTACAATTATACAAAACCGTTCACTTCATGTGTACATCTATAGAATAAACTATATAATTAAATCTCTTCATAAAAAATCAATGACACCAGCAGATCTATATTTATTTGCAGTCTTCAAGAGCAAAGCCGTTATTTAACTTTTGCCCTAACTGTTCGATCTAACTTCCCCAGCATCGCTACCTTCCAACCGTCGCAACTATTCACATACTCGCGAGACCATTAGTCCCACATGCACCAGGTCGCATTGGACATCTCAGTTTATATCCACAAACAGTCAGTAAGACTATTGTCAGCAATTTTGTTGCTGACGATGCCAGTCTATACCTCATCGGGAAAACCTAAGCCATTGGAGACCGCTTCATTTCCTACCCCGATGGTTCCTTGTCACATCAATGTCTTTGATTTAGCATATACATAACATGACTTACTATAGCCAGTAATCTAATGTATCTTTTCCCAATGCCACTGATACAGCCGGTCATCCTTTGTATCTAACTCAATGTATCTTTTCAATGTACATTCGCAACATACAACCTCAACATACAATTGCAGGATACACACGAAATGATACTCACATGCATTTGTGGTACACACACGAAATGTTCAAAACATACATTTGCAATGTACACACAAATTGTATATTTAGTGAAACAACACGAAATTCATGCCGATACATTCATATCGTTGAAACCTTGCATATCGACCAAAGGCTTCTCACTCCTGCCGATACAAGAAGTCTTCCCGATGGTCACTACCATCAGTGAAACACAAGTCATCAGTAGAGCCAAACAAAGATACACCGATAGTGTTTTGTCACAACGATGACTGTTCACGTTGAACCATTGAACCCGATGAACTCTTGACCGGTTCAATGAACCCTTAAACTATGTGATTCATATGAACAACACCAATGACTAAAAAATGAGGTTTCAAGTAGTAATTTGAGACACAAGTTCTCTTCAATTCCATAAAACCACTAGGCAATTGATATGTAACAATATCAAATGTAAGTGGTTTCACTTTTGTGCTTCTACCTATTCATCTTTATTTTGACCATTAAGCATGGTAGCTACCTTATAATCTGTTCTATCTTTTCAATAAGTGCATCTAAGATAGACATAGGGATAAGTAGGAACATGAGAAACAAAAGGTAGGGTATATGTGAGCTTAAATAGTAGAAAGGATGACAAGGCATTGTCATGGCCATGTGGTGGGAGGAATAGAGTGTGGTATGGAATAATGTGTGGAATGGGGTATAGAACTAGGGATATAGGTAGAAATAGAGTGAAGGATGGTAATAATGAAGGTAGGTATAGAAATAATGGAAGGAGATGAAGGGGTGGATACATAAAGCTCATGATGGGTAGTGGGCATAAGAACAATTATAATCATGGATGAGGGAGGTTTTGATAGAGACATATAAAATTGGGGAATAGAGCCAAGAAAAGGATGATGAGAGAAAGTGAGGAAGATGCAACATGAACAAGGAATTAGAAAAGGTAACCTTAGCACTAATGCTTTGAGGCACTTCCAAACCAAATAGATTATTAATTAACAAATCATGAAGATACGCAACTAGATTTGCAAGACTGTCAACACCAATCAAACTAGCAAGTCATGTGCAAAATTTTATTGTTTCAACTATCCCTCATGATCAAAATTCTCAACCTCAAGTTGAATTCACTAGTAACAACAATAGTACCCATATCAAGACCATTATTAATACCATTTTCACTAGTTTGGGCATTTGAGGATTTAAATGAGGGCTTATCCTTAAAGTAAAATGAGGATGTGGATTAGACCTTGGCATGCAAGCAACTTTCAAAACTATAAAATCTAAATAATATAAAAAGAATGGAAGATCTGATATTAAATTAGAAAAATTAGCAAGAAAGATTATCTCTAATTTAAAATCAGCAAATGAAACCTTAGAAACCAAAAGCAAGGTGGGTAGGGTTGAGTGAGAAAATGATTACACAATAAAAAAACAAAACCCTAAAAGATAATCCAAAACCTAATGAGATCTACACAATAAATTTTGCAAAGAGCTAATACAATTTGAGGCCATAATGAAAGAAGGATACACCCTAAGGCTAAAACCCTATGCCATGTAGAAATATCAAGTTCACCATAAATGTGAAGGGGTTAAATGCATCACACACTTATATCCTAGGTAAATTAATTAAATCAAAATAATAGACCAATCTAACATAGGATAAAGAGTTGGGATTTAAACAATAAATGCATAATATCAATTTTAAAATTTGAATAAATTAAATATGAGGCTTATCTCAAAATTTAAATGGAAGAATTTACAAATGAATATGTCAAGTATTGATTTACCAATATGTAAAAAAATAGGTCTTTGTCAAAAGAACGTCTCAGGATTTGTAAATTTTGACTATACTTTGCTCTTGTTCAAATTGGTGTTTATGAAATTGATCTCAACATGTACAGAAGTGAACCTAGTGCGTGGTAACAAACCTGACCCATGAAAATGAATTTAAAGATAATTGACAATAATTGTAGATGTACCTTAATTTCTCGTACCTGTGTATGAAGTGGGGTGGTGTTGGGAGACACTGTTTGGGAACTTGCTAGGCAAGGATTTGTTCTCCTTTGGTTAGGCCCTTAGAGGGCTCAATTTAGTTGTGATGAACTAAGATCAAAGACAATAAACAAGCATGCAATATGTCTAGGATGATGATGCAAGTAAGATGCTCTATGATGTTGTTATGATGCTCTCAAATGAATATTGCTTGATGATACTAGATCCTAGATCATGTGCAATGGATTAGGGCATGTCCTTAAATACAACAATATAACACACAAGTCGACATAAACATATGCCAGATCGCCTAATAGAAAGAAGTCAATAAAATTCAATTTAAATTTTGAGATTTAAATATTTGAAGTTGAGATCCATGTATAAAAAGGTGACCTAAATCAATTCCGCACCTGCAATCTAAATCAAAATGATAAATAAGATATCTAAAAATTAGAACTAATTCCTGAAATTAATGTAGTGACGGGGAATGGTAATGTAAAAGACAACCTAGTGGTTTGAAGTGGGCAGAAAATAGGAGGAAAAAGGGCGTGGGTATGCGGTTTTCACCATTACAATTATTGGAATTGATAGAAATCTTTTTCTCATTTTACACGTGCAAAAGAATTTATGGAAATATAATTAGCATATTTTTGAATGGTTTTGCTTAAACGCGGAACTGTAACGCGTTTCTTTAACCTCCACCGATTTAGATTCAAATGGAGGAATCAGGCTGTGGGGATTAAAAGAACCACTCGACCAGCAAAAGGCGGTCGATCATGAGAATTTATATGCTTGTTGTAAGAAGACAGTTATAATCCTAAATGATCGAACACTGTTAAAGAAAACCAGCTAACTTACTTTGATTGGGTTTCCTAATGATTCTGATTTCTGTTAACGGGTTTGTTCCCGGGTCGAGGGGAAACAAGCTGTAAGGAATTCCAATTTTCTCTGAGCTGTAGATCCAAGTTTAGCAGGGTCCTAACTGTACAACACAATCCTTTCGAATTGAACCGTTCTCTTTAGACTCGTTCAATTAGAGTGATTCCAGCTATTATTAAACAATCAAATATCAATTTTGATTAATAAAAATAGAACAAATATTTATCACTTTTTGATGTGGATGAGGTGTAAAATTGTTATTGGTTATTTCATCCATTTAAAAATAGAGGAAATATTTATCACTTTTTATTGTGGATGAGGTGTAAAATTGTTATTGGTTATTTAATCATTGAAATGAATGATGTTTAAACAGTGATTCTGTACTACACAGGCTTATTTAAATAATGATCCGTACCAAAGAGGCTTTCTCGGGCTATTCCTAAATATCATCCATTTCAATTGTGAAAGGTTAATTTTAGCCAATAAAATAGGACAAATATTTATCATTTTTTATTGTGAATGAGGCCTAAAATTTCTATTAAACTATTTAATCATTATTAACTATTTGATCATTGAAATGGATGATATTTAAGTAGAGGGGCTTTCTTACATCTGTCTGCAAATATTGAGAGGAGCCCTTCGGTTTTAATTTTAAGCCAACCGTCTTAGATTGAAGAATGAAGCCCTCCTCTCAGATAATTGTTAGGTTTGCAATTCTGCTGGTTACAATATCATCATGTTGGGGACAGCAAGGAGGAAGATGGGATTTTCTGATGGAGAACTCCGGGGTATCGTCAATGCATGCGGTTCTGCTTCACACCAACAAAATTCTCATCTTCGACCGGACGAACCGGGGACCTTCCAACATCACCCGAACGGACCCAGCCTGCATTAACGTTCCTCGTCCTCTTCCTTTCGATTCAGAATGCTGGGCGCACTCGGTGGAATACGACATCGCAACGAATACAGTGAGGCCGCTACACGTGGTGACCGACACCTGGTGCTCTTCCGGCGCCCTCATCAGCAACGGGACGGTCGTCCAAACCGGCGGTTACGAACTGGGCGAGAATGTTACCCGATTCTTTCCACCGTGCTCCAATGGCAACTGCGACTGGATAGAATCCACTTCCGAGATTTTGTCCGCCAGGAGATGGTATGCTACCAATCAGATCTTGCCCGACAACCGCGTCATCGTCATAGGAGGTCGCAATTCCTTTAGCTTCGAATTTGTTCCCAAGGACAAGCCCAGCGAGATTCATTACCTGAATTTTCTCTGGCAGACCATTACTCCACGCGAGGAGAACAATCTGTATCCGTTTGTCCATCTTTCTTCCGACGGCAATCTGTTTATATTCGCCAACAGGGAATCGATCCTGCTCGATTACAACACAAACAAGGTGGTCAGGACTTTCCCCACCATGCCGGGAGACGGCGCACGAAACTACCCGAGCACGGGTTCCTCGGTGATGCTGCCGCTGAATTCCGCCGACAATTTTCAACGAGTGGAGATCATGATCTGTGGAGGATCGGCCGTGGGAGCGTACAGCCAGGCCGAGGACAACAAGATATACCTGGAGGCTTTGAGCGACTGCGGGAGAATAGAGATCACTTCTCCGAACCCGGTTTGGCAGATGGAGAAGATGCCCGGGCCCAGAACAATGGCCGACATGATCAACCTTCCAACGGGTGAAATTCTCCTAATCAACGGCGCCCGGAACGGAACTGCCGGGTGGCAAGATGCGCGGGTACCTGTTTTCAATCCGTGGCTCTACAAACCCTGGGAAGCCCCGGGTAACCGGTTCAGCATACTGGCTCCATCAACAATTCCTCGAATGTACCATTCTACTGCAAATCTTCTTCCCGACGGACGTATCCTAGTGGCCGGAAGCAACCCCAATGATTATTACGACTTCACCGACGACGTATATTACAAAACCGAGCTGCGGGTGGAAGCTTTCATTCCTTACTATCTCGACGCGCAGTATGATCCTGTTAGACCCACTATTACCCTTGTGAAACTGGGGTATAGGATCCGTTACGGGTCTAGTTTCCTTGTGCGTTTCACGGTGCCGGGTACATTAAGCTGGGACGTCCGTTTCCATATCTACGCCCCGCCCTTCACAACGCACACAGTTGCAATGAACCAGAGAATGTTGTCGCTCGCAGCCAGCTCAGTCAGAAAAGGAAATGGCTTTTATTGGGTGCTTTTGAAAGCTCCGCCAAGCCCTGTGGCTGCTCCTTCGGGCTATTACTTACTCACCGTTGTTAATGGAGGTATTCCCAGCCAGGCCAAGTGGATTCACTTGGTATAAATAAACTATGTGGCCCAACTTTTCCTTACAATATAATTCTTTCTTACATATCTTATTCTATCAAATTCATTTGCTTGTTGATCATAGCTCAAGCTAAATATAGCTATACGCCTCTCCCAAGTTTGTCTAAGCCTGTAAAGATGTTTTACAAATTATTGTGGGCCGCTATAAAAGCACACGAATAGAGCAGTGTTCAATGGTTAAACAATAAGGACAATCTTTCCCTTTGTCAAAAAACCGTGTGTTTTTCACAATTATGAGGTAGACATTATGCCTAAGAAACATTTTGGATGAGGAATGTGCACATGCACGAGGAGAAAATATGTTATTCCACCGAAGATTAAGTGTGCACAAAGAGAAGTAATATGAAATTGTTTTTCTTATCTTCTATCTAGCACTTTATTTAAATATGATCTTGTTTAATGGTCAAACAATCAATAACAATTTTATATCTTATCCATACTAAAAATAGTAAAATATTTGTCCTATTTTATTGGCTAAAATTGAACTTTAACTATTAAATAGGTGATGTTTAAGAATAGCCTCTATCCAATAGTGGACGACATTGGATTCCAAAGAATACTAGTGGATTGTTTCTTATAATCAAATTTACAAAAATGATTTTGATTTTCTTGTGTGGAATAGAATCATTCATTATATATTATAGAGGAGATTTCACACTTTTGTAGGAGTCCAGAACAACACTGAGAGGGGGGGTGAATCAGTGTTGTGTAAATTTTTACAAATTATTATATCTTTTAATTCAGAAAGAGAAAGTCATCAATATACTATTACACATATATGTATGAGCAAAACCACATAGAGATAAATCTTATCATAGAAGCAAATATACACATAGAAGCATATCATTGACATAAGAATTACTGGAGTGGAAAACCCTCTCGGGGTAGAAAAACCACTCAAAACTGCCTCACTGGCTTAACTGAAAAGCATGCCTCACTGGCAATACAAACTGAATCTAGGAGCACCAACTCCTTATGGAGCACCAACTCCAATACCAACCAGAAGCACGATATACCTCACTGGTAAACAAATAGGTCTCACTGACCAACAGCCTCACTAGCTAATACAAGGCCTCACTAGCAAACCAAATCTTCACTTGAAGTAATAAACAAGATCAGAGGGACACTCTATTTCTATTCAATTCAATATTTCATCTTTGCATAATACAAACTCCATTTGTGATTTCTCTATGTGTATGTCTCCAATCCTGCATCTGATACTCAAACAATTCATTCCTGCATATTCAACTTCATATTGTCTTCTTGCTTAATTCAATCTATATCATTCAAGAGGATGTCATAGAAAATGTCTTCATTCTGTATACAGTTCCACACACACTCACCGTCAATGTACTTGTTAAAACCATTATATACAAATTCTGAATATCTTTTCATATTCCTTTCCTCTGCAAAAATCCTCTTCAAAAATTCATTGACCTTTCATATTCATTTCAATCTGAACATTTTGTCTTCAATAAAAAATCAGTTACTTGTAGAAGAAAATAAAATCTCTTTTACTTGAATCCTCTTCATATTTTCTTCAATGTCTTTTCATTTTCTTTTTCTCTACAAACATCTCACAAAAATAATATCTGCATAATAAAAAATTTCTCTCTCAAACAAAATTAAAATCTTAAATTATATATTTGAATCTACCCTTGTGAGAGAGAATAAAATCTCTTTCAAAAATTGATCCTCTTCTCAAAAAAAAACATTGATCCTCTTCTCAAGAAAAAACATTCTGTATCTCTTTATATTCTCTGTCAAAAATTGAAGCAAGATCTTCATGTGACCACCTGTATAAAAATCTTTCAAGAAAAAAAATCTCTGTCAAAACTTTATATTCATTTGCAAAAAAAATCTCTTTGTCTTCTCTCAAAAAATCATCTTCAATAATGTCAATCTTCTCACAAAATTATCTTCCTGAAAAACTCATATGCATTCTATAATGGATCTCATGCCTTTTTTAAAAAAGCAAATAAAATAGAAATTAAAAATAATATCTAAACTTTAAATACATAGCCTTTTATGGCTAATCCACATACTAAAAAAACTTTCCAAAGTTTATAAATCTTAAACAAGATCATGCCCATTCATATGTATAGAAAGAATGCCTTTTTCCTTAAAACATGCTCCCCATTCGATGTATTATAAAGCATGCTTTTCTTAACAAAAAATCTGATGCAATCTTCATATGATGACATAATGGTCTTCCTTAATTTAGTTCTTCAAATATTTCGATGACTTTTGTTTTTAAAGCATGCATCACCTTTATGAAAAATTGGGCTCCCTCTTGGCATATATACTATGCTCATTAACATTCGATGCATATTAGTGGCAAATAAAAAACTTAGTTAACTCCCCTTTTGGGTATGCATCGGGCCCTTAAAATCTTTAAAAACTTTGAGTTAGATTCTCCTTAAAAAGCATCGGATTTTATGATAGCATTTGAAATACTTTTTGGCACTTTCATAACCAATGAAAAATAATTCATTGCTGCCACCGATACAAGGTGAAAGGGATGGATGGTTCTGGTTTTTCTTAATGTGTTAAGAGCCCTTAGAAAAATAACTTAAGATCTTATGACTTGTGATAGCAAGTCATCACCAAAACATAAAGCCATATCACTTAGCACATTTAAATCAATTGCATGTGTCTCAATTATGTGATCACCATAAACTTGACAAACTTATGAGATATAAATTGAACTTGAATATCCTTTTATCATGAAGCATGTAAACTTATCTAAAATCTCCTCAACTATTAATGATGACCATTATCCTTGCTATTTGTATCAAGCCACTGTCACTTGTAACCAACATGATGTCACTGTATACAAGCAAGATCCCACTGTCCAAAATGAGTGTGAAAACAATCTTTGTAAACCAAGATCACATCTTATATCTTGTCTTGAGCACAACCAACCTCAAATGTACTAATCTCTCTGCTAGTAATACTCAACACATCTGATCTTGACAACCTTTTCTGACCTTATTAGGCATGATGAGTACTACAACATGATAACAAGATAAACACAAACACTTTACCATATTGAATTGTGAAACACACAAGATGATGTCTCCTGCTCCCGTCAACAACAATGGCAACTAAACATACTTTTGACATCAATGACAACTTGTCACCATCAATCTCCCCCTTTGTTATTGATGGCAAAACCACCTGATGCAATTTTTTGTTCTCCCCCTTTTTGAAATCAGATGACAAAGACAATTATCTCCCCCTGAGAAAATAACTCCACTGAAAGATGTTAAAGCTTGATCACAACATTCACAAACACATTGTATTATGAGGGCTTTGAAGACATAAACTCTTGTAATCTTGTTATCTTCAACCAAAAAATAGAACCACTTGTCTTTCAAAGTACTGAATGCAATTTCAAACTTACAAACTTACATCTGAAGCACAATACCACTTCTTATTACTAACATCCAACCTTCCATGCTTTTGAACACTTTTGCTAAGAAATCATAAACACACCAATACTCTTTGATGAACAATTTTGCAGGCAAAAATCATAAAGACTCCTTATCACATAGTTCTCAACACAAGATGCCAAGAAGACCATTTTTTATAAGACCTTTACTTGCCTCTGATTTGAAGAAATACAAGACTCACCATCAATATCATAAGAAACTCTAGATTGTCATAGCTTGAAGCTCATACTTGATATCACTTCAAAACTAAAGCCACACAATTTGAACAAACCTTTCTGAACCATATTAATGAGGAAAATCATCAATGGAACATGGAAAATTATCACATCAGAAAACTCCTCAATATCTCTAGTTTATCATCTTCTTTTGATACTATCTTCAAATCACCTTTGTAATCGTTAACATGATCAAGGATAATTTGTGCATTTGTACTTCTGAATATTCTTTCAACATCTTGTTTGCATTCTAAACCAAAGATCACCTGTATCACTGTCACATACTAAACAACAACATTGTTAGCAACACCACCATCAACTATATGAATTTAATTTCATTACAAGATCAGCATAATGACAATCATCAAATAATCTTCTCCTGAAACTACTTGGGATTAATTGATAGAGCATTTGACACCTCCCCCTTAGTCCATGCTATATTATGCAACAGATGAAATGACTTGTGCAAGATGCACAAGCTTAGAATCTAACTTCTCTTGACTTTCTTTCTGCTTCCACACTATTACAAGATCTTTCTTCCTCCAAACTTTAACAGTTCCTCTTGTCTTGAGATGACTTATTAAATCCTTTCTACAATATTGTGCTTTATATCCAAACTTCTGACACCTATAGCATATGATCTTGTAATCAAGAGGAGAACCAGAAGAACTATATCTTCTTGAAAGGCCAAAAACATCATTTCTTACTTGAGTACAACAAAACCTTGTAGTATGATCTAAATAGTTGCATTTACAATTTTGACCACTGTTTGACCATCCATAAGAATCCTTATTCCATATTGAATTCATTAGACAATCAGTTGCTTTATGACCATACTCATAACAAGCATAGCAATAGCCAGAAAAGAAATTGTACCTTACAGATTGATTTTGTCTGAAAAGTGAAGATCTTGAAAAACTACCTTCATCAACACATTTATCTTCTGTCTCATCTACAGGAGTATCAACACATTTATCTTCTATCTCAAACTTCTTATATTTCTCTAACTAAATCTTATGATCTTCAAGATTTTTCTTAAGATCAACAAACTTTTCTTCAAGTTTATGGCACTCAAAGGTTTTGGCATCCAAGGTATATTTAGTGGCTTCTACTATTCTCTCAGTCTCCACAATTTTAGCCTTTAAACTAATAATGACTTTGTTAGATTCATCAACATAACTCTTTAAAATTGCAATATGATTTTTTGCTTCTTCAAATTCTAAAAAAACTTTTTCAAAATTTGAGCATACCTTGTTCTTGATATTTGTTTCTTGTTGAAGCTAATCTTCTAGTTTCTTATTCTCTTTTCTAAGCTGCTCGATTGTATCCAGGGCACACAACAATTCACCTTCTAAATCAACTTCACAATCATATTCATCAAACTCCTGTTCATCTTCATCATTAGTCTCAACATGAAACACATCTTTTCTTTCATTAAATTCTTGTTCTCTTTTATTCACAATGATTTCTTCCTTTTTATCAAAGTTCTCAATTATAGGACCATTCTTTGTATCAATTATCAGGGGTGACATATGCAACAAATCATTTCTAGGCTTAATTGAGGCTTGTTTTACCATCTTTTGATCAACATCTTTCTTTTCTCTATTCAATACCTTATTTCTATTCTTCTTTCCCATGGTACTCCACACACAAAATCTACCCAAGCTGATTAAGCTTCAAAAGGGAACCTAGCCCTAATACCAATTGTAGGAGTCTAGGACAACACTGAGAGGGGGGGTGAATCAGTGTTGTGTAAATTTTTATAAATTATTATAACTTTTAATTCAGAAAGAGAAAGTCATCAATATACTATTACACATATATGTATGAGCAAAACCACATAGAGATAAATCTTATCATAGAAGCATATCATTGACACAAGAATTACTGGAGTGGAAAACCCTCTCAGGGTAGAAAAACCACTCAAAACTGCCTCACTGGCTTAACTAAAAAGCATGCCTCACTGGCAATACAAACTGTATCTAGGAGCACCAACTCTAATACCAACCAGAAGCATGATATACCTCACTGGTAAACAAATAGGTCTCACTGACCAACAAGCCTCACTGGCTAATACAAGGCCTCACTGGCAAACCAAATCTTCACTTGAAGTAATAAACAAGATTAGAGGGACACTCTGTTTCCATTCAATTCAATATTTCATCTTTGCATAATACAAACTCCATTTGTGATTTCTCCATGTATATGTCTCCAATCCTGCATCTGATACTCAAACAATTCATTCCTACATATTCATCTTCATATTGTCTTCTTACTTAATTCAATCATTCAAGAGGATGTCATAGAAAATGTCTTCATTCTGTATACAATTCCACACACACTCACCATCAATGTACTTGTTAAAACCATTATATACAAATTCTGAATATCTTTTCATATTCCTTTCCTCTGCAAAAATCCTCTTCAAAAATTCATTGACCTTTCATATTCATTTCAATCTGAACATTTTGTCTTCAATAAAAAATCAGTGCCCTATAGAAGAAAATAAAATCTCTTTTACTTGAATCCTCTTCATTTTTTCTTCAATGTCTTTTCATTTTCTTTTTCTCTGCAAACATCTCACAAAAATAATATCTGCATAATAAAAATTTTCTCTCAAACAAAATTAAAATCTTAAATAATATATTTGAATCTGCCCTTGTGAGAGAGAATAAAATCTCTTTCAAAAATTGATCCTCTTCTAAAAAAAAACATTGATCCTCTTCTCAAGAAAAAACATTCTGTATCTCTTTATATTCTCTATCAAAAATTGAAGCAAGATCTTCATGTGACCACTTGTATAAAAATCTTTCAAGAAAAAAAAATCTCTATCAAAGCTTTATATTCATTTGCAAAAAAAATCTCTTTGTCTTCTCTCAAAAAATCATCTTCAATAATGTCAATCTTCTCACAAAATTATCTTCCTGAAAAACTCATATGCATTCTATAATGGATCTCATGCCTTTTTAAAAAAAGCAAATAAAATAGAAATTAAAAATAATTTCTAAACTTTAAATACATAGCCTTTTATAGCTAATCCACATACTAAAAAAACTTTCCAAAGTTTATAAATCTTAAACAAGATCATGCCCATTCGTATGTATAGAAATAATGCCTTTTTCCTTAAAATATGCTCCCCATTCGATGTATTATAAAGCATGCTTTTCTTAACAAAAAATCCGATGCAATCTTCATATGATGACATAATGGTCTTCCTTAATTTAGTTCTTCAAATATTTCGATGACTTTTGTTTTTAAAGCATGCATCACCTTTATGAAAAATTGGGCTCCCTCTTGGCATATATACTATGCTCACTAACATTCAATGCATATTAGTGGCAAATAAAAAACTTAGTTAAATCCCCTTTTGGGTATGCATCCGGCCCTTAAAATATTTAAAAACTTTGAGTTAGATTCTCCTTAAAAAGCATCAGATTTTATGATAGCATTTGAAATGCTTTTTGGCACTTTCATAACCAATGAAAAATAATTCATTGCTGCCGCCAGTACAAGGTGAAAGGGATGGATGGTTCTAGTTTTTCTTAATGTGTTAAGAGTCCTTAGAAAAATAACTTAAGATCTTATGACTTGTGATAGCAAGTCATCACCAAAACATAAAGTCATATCACTTAGCACATTTAAATCAATTGCATGTGTCTCAATTATGTGATCACCATAAACTTTACAAACTTATGAGATATAAATTGAACTTGAATATCCTTTTATCATGAAGCATGTAAACTTATCTGAAATCTCCTCAACTATGAATGATGACCATTATCCTTGCTATTTGTATCAAGCCACTATCACTTGTAACCAACATGATGTCACTGTATACAAGCAAGATCCCACTGTCCAAAATGATTGTGAAGACAATCTTTGTAAACCAAGATCACATCTTATATCTTGTCTTGAGCACAACCAACCTCAAATGTACTAATCTCTCTGCTAGTAATGCTCAACACATCTGATCTTGACAATCTTTTTTGACCTTATTAGGAATGATGAGTACTACAACATGATAACAAGATAAACACAAACACTTTACCATACTGAACTGTGAAACACACAAGATGATGTCTCCTGCTCCTGTCAACAATAATGGCAACTGAACATACTTTTGACATCAATGACAACTTGTCACCATCAACTTTTCCCTATTTGTTTTGTCTTTATTTTGCTCCTGTTTTGAATATTGTCATTTCAGTATTCAATTAGATGGATTTTAGTGTATAAATTAACAAAATCTAGTCAATATTTTGATTTATTATCAGTTCACTTTTTATGGTGTTGACTCAATTTAGTTTTTATCTATTTTCTCACTATGAATTAAATTATAGGTGTAATTTGTTTCCTTGATAGAATCTTAAATGTGATTGCATACCTTATTTGAATTATATTTTCAAACTAGGTGAATTAACCCCAATGATCAACCCATTATCTAAAATTGTATTGGTTAAGATTAGAATGATCCCATAGGTCATCCATTAGCCTAGACTAGGAAACAAATGGGCTACATCATATGGTTGAGTCTGCTAAATTTTAATTCTAAATCTCCCACTCTTGAAGATGTCTTTCTTGGAATTTGATCATTACCTTATCCACACCCCTACCAAATACTTTGATTTGAGAAACTAGGAGATCATGTATTTATAAATATTTTTAGGTCATTAGTTCTCATTAGTGAATTGGAATATAATATCATAAAGTAGAAAGAACATCAGAGCATTAAATCCTAGGTATTGCATCAACTAGGTGACATGCTTGTGAAATATGTCCAATTCTCCTAAGGGATTTGCCTATGAGCAAGGAAGTATAGGTCTTCCCTCTATCAAAACAATAAATCCCTATGTTTATCAGCACAACCTTTGTTTGGTAGTAGGTATATAGGGTAGGATCACAACACAAAAGGTCACAGTAGCAATAGATAGATCCATGATAGGAGGACTAGAACACGTGGTAGTAATTTTGTCCTAGACCAAGGAACATGGTACAACATAGTCCTATGCCATTTCAAAGTCAAAAATATGTTTGTCACGTGACCTAGATTTCATATCTAGATTCAAATATAATAGCAAAATCATTATACATTGAGAAATCAAATAAACAAGTGTTAAGAACTCTTTGTCCTCTATTCATTTTATTAGTTTGAAGTAGTGATATAGATAGGACCAACATGGGTGATCCCACAATAATGTGTCCCACTTGTGGGACATCTCAATTTTTACCTAAAATCACATGCTTTTAGAAAAATAATGATTTAAGCCTAAAGGGGTTACATTTAAGAGGGTTTGATTAAAAGAACTAGATCATTGAAACTTGTTAAATGTTACATGCATTCTTGAATTATTCAACTTTGAAATAGATATAAGACTTCTAACCAATCTAGGAATATGTAAAACACTATGGAGGGTTTTAATCCTCCCAACATTGAAACACAACAATACCTTTCCCCATCCAACTATCAGATATGTAGTTTTGTCCCCAAGGTAGACACTACCTGCATCATATTCTTTATATGTGGAGAACCACTCCTTATGAGGAGTCATATGATAAGATCATCTTAAGTCAACCAACCAATGTTCATTAGATACAACATTACAAGTAGAAAGTAAAACCTCATCACCTACATTGGGGGACTTTTCTATGGAGGAATCCTGTTGTTTCTTTTTATTTTTGCATTCCTTCTTAACATGCCCTCTTTTACTGTAGTTCCAACACTTAACTCTATTCTTCTTTCAAGGAGTTTTAGACTAGCCTTTCAATTTGTCCTTAGGCTCTTTTTTGTTTCCTTTTAGTCCTCTTTCTTTAGACCTTCCCCTAACATTAAGAGCATTCACTGAGCTATCACTAGCCTTCTTCCTCATTTCCTATGATAGTAGAGTTGTAACAATAACATCCATCTTTGGATCTTTGAGGTTAGCAGTGAGAGCAAGAATG
This sequence comes from Cunninghamia lanceolata, assembly GCA_027924645.1. Taxonomy (NCBI): domain Eukaryota; kingdom Viridiplantae; phylum Streptophyta; class Pinopsida; order Cupressales; family Cupressaceae; genus Cunninghamia; species Cunninghamia lanceolata. The sequence goes on from BSBN01001533.1 coordinate 12,776,299, forward strand.
AAATTGTCCCAAGGCTCGGGTAAAGAACAAAGAAGTATAATACATTTGTCTTCTTCCTCAATCTTAACATCAACAAAAGACAATTGACTCACAATTAAATTAAAAGTATTTAAATGCTCTCCAATAGATTCACCTTCCTTCATCTTAAGTGACAATAATTTTTATTTTAAATACAATTTGTTTACCATACTCTTGGCTTGATAAATCTCACCCAACCATTTTCATAAAGAATACGGAGTCTTTTTCTAAGAGACATTCAATAGACCAATGTCTGCAAGACATAATTGGATTGTATAGGCATGTCTTTTTTTCCAATCTTTCCCACTCCTCTAGACTAACACCATCAGGTTTATTTTCTTTTGATGATGCCAACCATTGATCCCTCTCTTTAAGGAGATCCTTCATTTTTAGTTTCCATAGCTCATAGTTTGTCCCATTAAACTTCTCAATGTCTAACCAAGATGTAGATGCAACCATGATTTCCACACACACAAATCTATAAAACTAGAACTCCCACCATAGCACAGAAAACCTTCACACTTCCACCCAATAGACAAAGTTGACCAGACTCTAATACCAAATGTTAGAAATGAACCAAACCACTACAATATAGAATTCTGAAATAAACTTGCAAATTTAAAATTATACTATAGAATATCAAATGAAGATGTAAACTAACATCAAAGAAATCAGTGATACTCAAGAGCCATACACATAACACTTAGATTTATGTGGAGAAAACTCCTTCAAGTAAAAAACTCCACCAAGACAAGAGGACAAATTTATATTATCTTGAAGAGGGTTACAATTCATCCAATTTCTTCAATTCCGCATCCAATCCGACACAATTGTGTACCTACAAACAAATTTAACTCATACTCTGTACTCCTCCAAATCTTCTATTAAATAACACTAACAAGCTTATTGAAGAAGCCACAAAATGTGGCACCATATCTGGGATAATCCAAACACCCAACATAGGATATGCAATAACTCCTCTTACAGTTCTCATAGAAAGATTCCAACACCCACCTCTAGGAAAGTCAACAACATGCCAAAAATAGCCTCTTACACATTTTTATGTGTTGTCATAAGATGCTTTGTCTTAACTATCCAAGAATAACTGATTCTCTTACAACATGTAAACTAGAATGTAGGAAGATTCTCTTACACTTAGCATAAGTCTATTAGTAAAATTGGATGCCTCATTTTCACCTATTTACTATTCCAACGTCAAAAGTAAATAGTAACTACTATCGGTAAATAATTAGTTACTTTGCCAGTAAATAATTAATTACCATTCCAGTAAAAATAAATTACCATGTCGGTGGATTTCTCATCCTTTATGATTGCATTAACAATTACAATATTAGTAGTAATTATTAATTGGATTTACAAGGTTGATGGCATATTAATCCTAACAAATTATTTTTAGGAGTAATTAATTAATTAATTTTCTTTACAAATTTATAATTTTTTTTTGTTGTTGTTGGAGGGTTTTATGTTCAACTTAGGTTGTTTTTACTCAATATGGGAGCACAAGTCAAAGTTGATACCTCTTTAGATAGTCAAGGACTAAGAAGTATCCATTCTGCCAAAGTTGCCTAGGGTAGGATCCTGATGTCATCCCTTTTTATTGTACCTCGGAGAAATGGTGGATGAGGTAATCAAGAAACATACCATCATCCTCACCAATTGTACTCAACCAAATGAACTACAACCCTTTAATAAATTTATAATTTTACTAAAAACCAGTTACAGAGCGACTGTTACAGACATATGGTTCCATTTTATAAGCCGAAAAAAATGTTACAGACATCTAGGATAAATGTATAAATGGGCGCAACATAAAAAGAGAAGTGGCTCAATATAATTTTTTGGGGGCGTGCTTATATTTAAAACGAGCCAACATAGGCAGATACGAAGAAGCCCCAAGTAATATTCTGTTTATTCTATCTCTGAACACACAATCATTATTAACTTAATAGACGACCGTAGGCTAAGTCGAAATTACGATTTTTTGTGAGATAAAATAAAGCCCAAAATAGCAAGATGTTCTTGACATCGTTTCAATAAATATCACTGAAAAACGTTCAATTCTTGTGATTTTAGACCTGTGCGTAATGACAGTCTATGAATAACAATCTATGATTTTAGACCTGTGCGTAATGACCTGTGCTTAAACATTAGGCAGGTTTGCAGTAGATCGGTTACAATGTATTGTTATCAGTCGAGTGTAAATCTGCGCGATTTCAAAAAAATATGTGAATTGCATACAGTCTATGAATAACAACGCACTTTTAAATGAATCTGCACTCTTGAGTGACATTGAATCTGGGTAATCTTACACAAGCTCAGGATAGATTGAACCATTAGCATAGCTTGCTCTGTTAAAGAGAGCCTGCTACCTTAAAAAAACAAACATACTGAAAATAAAAATTAAATCCTAGTAAGAGAACTAGGCATTATACGAATCGAATCCAATGGGCCTGGCTAGGAATACCTCCATTGACAACAAAAAGTAGATAATACCCAGGAGGAGCAGCCACTGGGGTCATCGGAGCTGACAAGAACACGGAATAAATCCCATTTTCTTGCGCAATTGGCATGGCAGCGAGCGACAGCATTCTCTGGCTCATGGACACAGTGTGGGTGTTGAAGGGAGGGGCGTAGACGTGAAAACGAAGATCCTGGCTCAAAGTCCCATTGACTGTGAACTGCACCCAGAACATCGATCCGTAAGGGATCACATCAAACGGTCCAACAGACTGAATGCTGGGTCGAACCAGATCGAATTGCTTGTCCAGATAATAAGGAATGTAGGCCTCCACCCGCAGCTCGGTTTTGGAATATACGTCGTCGGTGAAAACGTAAAAATCGTTTGGGTTGCTTCCGGCCACTAGAATCCGTCCGTCGGGAAGAAGATTTGCAGTAGAATGATACATTCGAGGAATGTTTGTAGCTCCCAGGATCGTAAATCTCTTTCCGGCGGGCTGCGTCGGTCTGTAGAGCCACGGATTCAGCACAGGCACCCGCGCGTCTAGCCACCCGGCAGATCCTTGCTCAGCGCCGTTGATTAGCAGAATTTCGCCAGTGGGAAGAATGATCATGTCGGCCATCAATCTGGGTCCGGGCATGTCTTCCATCTGCCACACGGGGTTTGCAGAAGTGATCTCCATTCTCCCGCAGTTGTTCAAACCCTTGACGTATACATTCTCCGTCTCGGCCTTAATGAAGGCTCCCACGGGTGTTCCTCCGCAGATCATGATCTCCACTCTTGTAAAATTGTCGGCGGAGTCCAGCGGTAGCATGACGGAAGAACCCGTACTAGGGTAGTTCCGTCCGCCCGCGCCCGGCATAGTGGGGAAAGTTCTGATAATCTCGTTCGTCTTGTAGTCGAGCAGAATGGAATCCCTATTGGCGAAGATAAACAGATTGCCGTCGGAAGACAGATGCACAAACGGGTACAGATTGTCCTCCTCCCCTTGAGTAATGGTCTGCCATAACAAATCCAGGGAGTGAATATCCCCGGGCTTATCCTTGGGAACAAATTCGTAGTTGTAGGATTGGCGACCTCCTACGACAACGACCCGATTGTCAGGCAAGATCTGGTTGGAAGCATACCACCTCTTTCTGGACAGCAGCTCAGTAGTGGATTCCATCCAGTCGCAGGTCTGGTCGAAGCACGGTTTAAAATAGCGGGTAGTATTCTCACCCGTTCCAAACCCGCCGGTTTGGACAAGAGTTCCGTCGCTGATAACTGCACCCGAGGAGCACCACGTATCCGTCAAGATGTGCAGCGGCCTCACTTGATTTGTCGCAATGTCGTATTCCACCGAATGCGCCCAGCATTTTGAATCGAAAGGAAGAGGCCGGGCGGCCTTAATGCAGGCCGGGTCGGTTCGGGTGATATTCGACGGGCCCCGGTCGAGTCGTTCGTACATCAGAACTTTGTTCGTATGCAGCAGCACCGCATGCATTGACGAAATTCCACCGTTTTCCATCAGCAGTTCCCATCTTCCTTGCAGCTGCCCTTCCTGCTGCCCACAACAGAATGCTATTAGAACCAGCAAAACTACAGCCCTAACGACTAATCTCTCTGACCACTTCATTTTTCACTGTCGTATGAAAAACTCTTGCTTGAAATTTTCCCAAGGCGGAGAGCTCCTCTGAATTGGATTTGTCCAATGTCTATGCCTAAACTGACGGGTGATGGGTGTTTATATAGGCTCAATGTGACCCAGCTAAGAATAGACTTACAGTCAATGGAAATTTCGAAGTATTTGCTAAGCTGTCTGTAACTACAAAGCTGTTGCATCATTATTTATGATGATTCAAGTACTTCCGTTCATTCTCCCAGTGGGTAAGACGGTGAACTGAAAGCTCCAACAAAGTGCGTATGATTAGTTTGGATTATAACCTTTAATAGGTTTGGAAATGCCTGGGATTTGTCTTTTTTATTTTTTTAATTGCTCTGGTGGTGGCTGGCTTCTTATACCCAATTCGACCAGGGTAAATATTAAAAGGAGGGGCGGCTTACCGAATTTTAATTGTTGCCTATATTAGACCCGAGCAGACAAAATCATTCCGTTTGCGTTAACAGACCTTGTTTGCTATTTGTTTAATGATATCATTTTGTTTCACCATTAGAGCTCCACCTCCAATTTTATTGGGAAAAAAAAGCTTAAAAAAACCTGAATGGTCAAATGTTTCAATTGAAGAAACCGAACTGAGCTTGAATGTATAAAGGTATAATTTTATCTGCATCTGTTTCGGGTAGACCTGTCGAACCAGTGAGACTTTATTGGCCCTTCAGATCATGCGATGACTTATTAGGTTAGTGTGTAATAACATATAATTACTAAATATTTGAATGATATATATATATATATATATAGTCTTTTTATTAAGAAAAATATGAAAGGATTTTAATGAAAAATATAAATGTTTGGTGATTGACTAATAAATTATAAATATTTATACTTATCAACTATTCAATTTCATATATATTTTGTTGTAAAATAAAAGATTTAATTAAAAAATAAAGATAATTTAAACCATATTAATAGGGGTTAGATCTTTTAAGCTTTGGTGAAAGGATTGGAAATGGTATCCACATACACTATTTCAGAATTATTTAAATTTGAAACATATAAATTTAGGGTTACGTTTGCACCATATAGGATCCATCCCTCACTATACAAATGACCTAGGATAGGGAATGGGGAGTTTGGGGTCAAGGATGAATGTATTGGAGTCTAGGCCAATAAATGATAGGAATGCATGGGGAAAAAATTGGATAGGATAGGGATAAGGATGGATACATATGAAAATGTGTGTTGCAGGGGGTGAATGGGATATGAATAGGAACAAAGAAGGAGCCAAATTTAGCACAAAAGTGTGCCATATGTCACTATGTGATTGCATTAAGACACTCTTTGAAAATGGGGCAAAAACTAAATGGGAATCGACATATCTATACAATTTCACCATTAAAAATTTTTTATAGTATAATATAGTTCTAAGTACAAAATAATCACTTAAAATTTGTTTTGTTATGTAGGTGGATGTACATGTTCAAATCAACATTTAAAAAACATATAGTATCAAACAATTCACAAGTAATGACTTATAAAACATCATTTACTCTCTAAGACTAATTAAAAGGATTCATGGCACCCATGTTGCATGACTTTTGTTTAAGAAATTTGTTTTTAATGCTTCTCTTGGAGTCATTAAGGTCAAAAATATATATGTAGCACTTTTTCCCATTTATTTTTGAACTTCATTTAGCATTCACTTATAATAAATATGAATTCAACCAGTTTGACCTTCTTTGTGCATGAATTGTCTTGAAAACACCCCATCTACATGGACACAATCATTACACAAAAAAATACCTATTGCATCCTTTTTCTCCACCTTCCTATCACTTGGGACACTAGCATATTGTGCTCTTATCATCCAGATAAGACCACACATGCTGATGTCTTGTAAATTACAACCTATCCTTTTCTTACATAGACACTTTCCTTTTCATGAACCTTAATCCCTAAATGAACCCCAACAATCAAATTGATCCCAATAATGCTCATTTAAGTGGTCTTGGCCTAGAATTTAAACTATCTAGCACTCAAATCACTCACCTAACACCTCTAACACACACTCATTATTTTCAACTACCTTGATCTCCCTCTACTACTACACACACAACCTACCTCCATTGTTATAGTCACCTACACATGCACTTAGGGCCACACACTTATAACCTATTCATACTACTTTTGTTGGATCAAGCCTAGGGGTTTGATTGAATCACATTCTGTAAATGTACCATAGGGACAATTTTTCACATTTTAGGCACTTGTAGGTGTTATAGTAAGAGATGATGTTTTTGATATAGACATAGGGATTTATGTCATTAGATATAGAGGACATGCCCATGCTAGTATAAGACACTAACACATAGAATGGGAAATGGCCATGCAATTCAATATTTGACAAAACTCTAATAGAGCATAGAATCTTGATTTTAGTCTAGAAGTGTAGCTTCATTCCACCTTCCTTTGGCATACCACACATTAAAAAAATTAGACATGCCTCTTATCCATTCTCATTTTCCTTACAATTTCAATGTCTTGTGCTAGTTCAATCTCAACTCTTAGGTTCATTTATTTAACTGCAAATCTGAAATATATTTAGTACTTTATTTGTTGTTATTAATGGGATTATTAAATAAATGAATATACATAGCAATTAAAAGTAAATAAATTCATTAGATGTCTTACATTTAGTTAGAGGGGCTATGGATCACTACAAATTTATTTGCACTTTAAATTGAAGGTTTTATAATTGTAAGGGAATAAATTGACTTCACATTTATAATTTAGGCTAATGAATAAAATTCAAATAATTAAGCATAATTAAACTAGATTGATTTTAGAGTTGGGTTGATAAGTGACAATAAATATTAATAAATTAAATTATATGAGGATATATGCACTTACCTTTGGAAACAATGATGAAGAGAGACTATTGATGTCAAGTTTGAATCACTTACCACACTATAGAAATTGATTCTTTAAATCTCTAGGAGATATCTTAGACTATGTGTAGTCTCAAAATTCATTATCATTTAGATCTTTAAGTTCCTCTAGTTTGAACTAGATCACCGTAACCTTGATTTGATACACAAGAATGAACTAACAATGTTTGTGTACAAATCTATTCACCTCTACCTTTTTCATTTCTAGATTTATCAAGGTGGTGTTTACAAACTTATTTGAGGAGAAATTATCGGATTGCTAGTTTTGAGTTCTTCCAAGTCAACCCCCTAGATAGATTGACTTTATGGTTCTAAGTGAATAATCATAGACAAAATCCTTAGACATGTAGATGGTCTATATTATTTTTATGCAATGTGTTCCTTTTGAGATCCAAATCTAAATGTTCCTAGAATGATTTCTCCTTGTTCTTTGCATTCAATTTTCTTGGATGAATTAATTATACATGGAATGTATTTAATATCAAAACAAAGAAATAAGTCACACAAATGTGTGTCAAGTCAATTAAAAATAGCTATTGAAAAGAACCAAGAATTTTAGAATTTGAATCAAAAGATTGGAATTTTAGGTTCAATCTTACATCCCTGGGTATTGGACTAGATTGATCTCTAGTGAGACAAAATTGAACCTAAGGGATAAAATGTATGTTTAAGGTATAAAGTGAATACATGGAGATAAGTGCTAATATGGATGGATAAAATGGTGGATGCATTGGTTTTTGGATAAATGTATATGAGATAAGGTGAAATGTATGGAAATAGGTGCAAATAAAGATTAAATGGATAGGGAAAGGTATTGCATCTTGATCCATATTTAGAAACAATTTGTGCCACTTTTCAATATGTAATTGTATTAATAAATTCCATCAAAATGAGCCCAAAAATAAATGGGAAGTGATGTAAGTACGTAAATTTTACCACTATATTTTGTCCCCACTTTGAGGTGTGTGCAAATCTAGTATGGGCATGCATTTTAAAGTAGATGGGAAATATCAGATATTATCACTTGAGTAAATATCTAGATATTTCAAAAGGATATTTGGTCCATGTAAAGTAATGCACCATTCTTAGATTCTTCTTGTGTTTCTCTCCTTAGCACAAGTGGTCCATAAAAACCTAAAAAATAGAGAAAAATATGTAATGAGTAGCTTCTATAACACAAGTAAAATAGGCACAAATAACAAGTTACTTTCATTGTCTACAAAAAATGAAAAGTAGATAAATAAAGATATTAGAAATTATTCTTGTATAAAAAGTGATACAAAATGTTATGATTGATGCATCAATGCAATATGGCCATGTAATGTGATTGGACACTTGATTGGGGAAAATATAATCTACCTAATTGTACTAATATGACATAGCTTTATTTGGTTATAGACATGTAATATGATCAAGATCCATCTAGGCATAGTGATGTGTCTCTATGTATCATGTGGCTACTTGAAATCTCGGTCTTTAGTGAAAATATATGCTCCACTTCAATTGGTTGTATACATAGTATGCAAGTAATTGGAAGAGAGGAGAATAATGCATGATAAACCATGTGAAAGTATATGATGACTATCATCCTATGATAGACAAATAATGGATATCAAGTAATAGTCAAGTAAGCACACAAAGTATGTAAACATGTAAGCACATAGATTAGTGATGGTTATCAAGGTAAGATTACTAAATGTCATGTAAGTGTATCATACATATATGATCAAATTGAAGGATATGCATGTAAGCACAAGTAGATAGGATGTAAGCATGGAATCACATGTAATGATAAAGTATAAAATGAGATAAGGATCATAAGTATAAATGAATAATCATGAAATATAGAAGACATTACAAGTGTGTAGCATGAGGAACATAGCTCATGAAAATATATGTAAATTAGGAACTAGAGAACAACCAAAGTGGGAAAGATGAAACAAGAGAAAAGAAAAAAAATAAAAACCAATCTTGCATAAAAGCAATAGAATATGATATTAAAATTCATGACACGTTTAAAGAAAAAATTACTACGGATTAAAAACAATATATCAAATATGCCCCCAAGTAGGGAAAACAAAGAATTAGTCTAAATATAGAAGCTGAAATTGGAATACAATAAACAAGGTGCAATAAAAAAGGCCAAAGAGTAAAGAAACAAGGAAAAGAGAACTTAGTGAAAAATAAACTATAGATATTTAGATATGCACTCTATAGGAGTGCTCATGAATCAAGGAATAAATCTTAGGGATACTCCTCCAAAAGATCCTTCCTTTCCAAAAATTTTTTGTCATCTTCTTTCTTTTTAGTTAATTACTATTTTCTTCTTCATAACTTGCTTTTTCAATAACATGTGTTTCATCTTGATAACAATTTATCCTTTTGTAAATACACTATTGATGGGTAGACTACATGGTTTAGTCTCTAAAAAAACTCTCAAAGAGCATAAAATATTGATTTCAATTAACCATTGTAGCTTCCTTCCACCATTCCCTCATATATCACGCATTAACACAAAACTAGACATGTCTCTTATTCCTTTTTTTTTTTCCTTACAATTTTCCTATCTTTTGCTAGTTCAATATCAACTCTAGTGTTCATTTATTTAGGCTAAAAATCTGAAATATGTTTAATACTTTATTTTTTTTTCTATAAATGAGATTATTAAATAAATGAACGTACATGGTAATTAAAAGTAACCAACTCCATTAAATGTCGTATTTTTATTTTAAAGGGCCATGTCACTATAAATTTATTTTCATTTTGAATTAAAATTTTTATAATTGTAAGGGAATAAATTGACTTACATTTTGGTGAAATTTGGTTTTGGGCCCATTTTGATGGAATGCCTTAATTCAATTACATGAAAAAATATTTGTGCACTAGATATTGGTGTTAGAAATCTATGCTTAAAATTTTATAATTTGATCATGTTTCTATAAAAAAAGTTATGATGTATGGTATAAATGTCACCTTTAAAAAATGTTGTTAACTATAAAAAATAAGTTATTAAAAGTTATGTAAAAAAATTTACAAATAATTTCTTAACTTTTAAAAAATAAATAAATTTAGAATCTACACACAAAATCTCAAAAATCAATAGTTCATATCATCTTCAAATTCTTAATGGTTTAGTTTATATAGGTTTTAGAAAGTAAAGATTTTGTTAAAAATGTTGATTTCAATGTCCTACTTTGGCCAAAAAGTGGAACACAGTATCAAGTGGGATAACCCTGGTGACAAATGTTGTAATCTCTTATGAAGTTGGCCTCATTGCCTAATCCATTTCACCTCTATCCATTTATACACATCCCCACATATTTGACCTTATTTTATTCATATTTAAACATTATTCTATACATTATCCATTTATTACACTCATCCTTACACATTTTCCCATACATTTTTTTCATCACCTTGATAGTATCAATTTCTTGTTCCATTTTAATTTCATAGTCTATGATGATAATTTTGTGACATGCATAATTCACTTCTAAAATTCAAAAGATTAAATTAAAAATTTACTGATTCCCACCTATTTCATAGTTGTTAGGAGTTGACTTGGTACATGTCTCATGTGGTTACTTGTTATGTCTTAGTATCTTGTGCATTGAAGAGAAGAATAATTCTAGGAACACTTTTCTTTAATGCTTTAAAAGGAACATAATTCTATATCAAATCATTATAATACATTTGCATGATTGAAGAGTGTTGTATTAAATCATTTCCATATCCATGAAGTCAATCTAATCAAGGTGTTGACCTAGGAGAACATGAACTTTGTGATCTTGAGGAACTTCGCCAAGGTACTTTTAAATACTATCAGTCCTTAATACTTAGTAAAGAGTAGATTTTTAGGTGAAATGGGTTTTAGAAGTTCACATTTCACATGATCACTTCTATGGTTTTCAAATCACTTCCATGCAACATATTATTTTTTGAGTGGATGGGATTGATCCTGCATAGCATGGATTCAGCTTTTAGATGTTTACAGAACAATTACAAACCTGAGACACATACTAGACATAGATAACTCATTTCCTATACTAATATGATTGTCTTATGCTTATTTCTATTCATCTACTTAATTAGCCTAGATTAACATAGGGAAAAGGTTAATTGTAGTTCACATTTTATGTGAGCCTATTTGATCTTACACTTCATAGGGTTTGACCTTAGGGCTATCCCTTCATTACATTTTAAAGTTTAGATATAACCTCAATATCATCTTTTAGATATTTCTAGGGTTTATGTTTCATGTGGTGATACTTCATGAATATACATTTATTCTATGGTTTGAGATTACATTGTTTAACTTTACTTTAAACTAGCCTACCCACCCTTTTAGTGATATTTAGGGATTCATTTCAGATCTAATTTTTGACTAATATTTTGATTCATATTAGACTGTACCTCATTTTGATACAATTTGTCTTTTCTTATTAGAGGTTTTCACTTCTATTACATAATATTGTGAACTCTACCCTACCCATCCTTGGACATACCACTGTTTGCATAAATTTTGATAGCATGGACCCTTATAGTCCCTTATCTTTGGCTTACATTCATTCTTCTATTATTAATTTTGACACACTTATATAATTTATGAGTTATGATACTTTTGTCCTTGATTCACTTATGACATTTTATCACATTAATCAGATGACATTATCCATGTTTATGATGATTATGCATATAAACCTTCCCATTCCTTAATTGTTGGGAATTAAGGTGTCTCAACCTTTGCAAGTTCCTAATGTTGTATTTACTTATTCAATACTATGTTGTAGGATCCCACAGTTGACACCTTGTGTACATGCAACAAGATAAATTTTGGTGAATTCTCGGCCGTGGTTTCCCCCCAGAGTAATTAATTGGGGAGTGTAGTTATTTTTTTATTGGGTGAAATGGATAAAATGGCATTGGATAACCAACAAAGAGGCTTGATAAATAAGAGGGTGGAGAATGTGAAAGGTCATGGGATATGAATGAGAATTGACAGTGTATACTCTTGAAAGAACTTGCATTGCAAGTGTGTTGTAATCATCTTTTGATTTGATAATACATTGTGTAGGTTTTGGAGTGTTGGGTTTTTTACATAAAAGGGTTTTCCCTACGTATATCTTGTGTTGTGAGTTTTGTATTTGCATTTGATGTTGTTATTACCTTTTTGTTAATGTGCATCTAATAACCTGTGCATCTAATAACCTGTAGCTGTAAAAGTTAAAATTTGCATAAATCTTTCCTTAGTAGATCAGTGTAGGAAGTGTTTTTACATACCTTGCTTCCTTTCATTAATAACATTCTTATGATTCTTATCCTTACTTGATACTTATGAGTCTTATCATGTCATTATCTTATGAAAGTATAATCCTATACCAATTTCTAGCATCTTATGTTATGATATTGTACTTTCATTGTCATATCTTGCTTTCAAATCCACCTTATTACATTGGGGGCATCATGCTTACCTCATCTTAGAGTGATCCTTTATTACCAAATAATCACATTGTCACACCAGTGCTTCCCCCATACTATACTATGTCTTCATTATCCAGCCACACTTCTAGAGCTATTTTATTACATTAGTGGAATCACACCTTCTCCATATCATTTTGTGCTCACAAACCTAAGTTATCTTAGTCGTAATGCTTCCCATGTTCACATATTGTGATTACACTACTTTATGATGCTTATATGTACATCTTGAGAAATTTATCAACTATACATGTGCTAATTTTCACATGATTTACCTATATGCCATGTGCCTTGGAAATTTATTGCAAAATCATATACAACCCTTAAAACAAAACTTGAAAAATAAAACAATTTCACATTTGCCTTCACAATCATATATGCCTATGTATTTATATGGTTTTCCTATTTATGATCATCACACAACATTTATCTAGATGCTAAGGGAAACTTTACCTTATCACTTGGGTGACTATACATCAATTATGATCTTACTTATTCCTATTACATTCTTTATGCCTCATTGTATTACCCTACCCATGTGGGGGAAATCAATTTGACATGCATTCTCACTACCACATCTTATACCATTGCACTCACATGCTTAATCATGTTTTAAGAGCCATCTTATTACCCTATTTTTTGTGTACTCACATTCTTACCATGTACTAAGAGTCACATTAAGGAAACTATAACCTTCCTCACACTACCTTAATCTATGTGATCACTAGGGAATTATTGCCTGACCTTGACTATTGTGTGCTTATGCTCTTGGATGGCACAATAGGTGCATATGCCTTGCCCAAAGTGTCTTATATACTTACAAGGATGTTTCTAGCCATTGATGGATGCAACACCATTTTCCATTTTCCTATATTGGGGATAAAATTAGTTACACTAATGATTTACCGTAACCCATGTGCTTATCATGCTTATCATTCAAAATTTTTATTTGATTATGACATGATGCATTTATGACGCTAATTTAATTTACATGATACATGTAGTTTATGCTTAGCCTACATTTATATTTCATGTACTATTTTCCCCTCTTCTCTAATTTCTTACCTCTTATGGATTTAACCAATTGAAGGGGGTCATATTCTATCATTCACACTCCTTTATTGAGGTCATAAATAGTTACATGTACTTGTACAAATAAAATCATCATCATGTCTAGATAGAACATTATCACATAGGACAACAATGACTAATATGCCATTCCACTTTCTATTTATAGGCATGAATTTTCTAACCCTACTCTCTCCCTCTCTCTTTCATGATTGTAGAAATAATTTTATCTTTTAGAACTTATATTTATCTTTACTTGCATTATAGAAGATACTCATTATACATTTTCTAAAGCACAAAGGTGTGTCCCACTTTTGTGTCAACCCTAATCTTTTATTGAAATCACATTTTTATTAAAACATGAATGGGGTTTGATCTAAGAGGACTATTTTTGATCTAATCCTAGATGGTTAGATTCAGAACCTTATACTGAATCCCCCTTTGTGGAGCCCACAACATAGTCTCCTACACTCCTATTACAATGCTGATAGAAAAGCTAGTTTGCCTCACTTCTTTAGGGCACAACTGAAGTCATTTGAAGATGATATTTTATAAGTGGATATCCCTTAGTTTTAGCTTTCCAAAAAGTATAATGTGTAACTTTTAGTTTTATATATTCTTTAAATTTTGCAATCAATATAAGTCCATTAAAAAAAATAATGAACTCAATGCAAGATACTAAGAAAAATAACAAACCATGTAAAAAAATCTCAAAAAATTGCACTACACTTCACATTCATGTTCTTCTTTCAATGATTTTAATTTTTTTGATATATATGTAAAGATAAATGTATTATGCTAAAATATTGGTCTAAAATTTCTATTAGTACCAATTACCAAATTAATAATAAATAAAATATTTAATAATAAATTACCAAAAATATATGTGCACTAGATATTGGAGTTAATAATTTATTTCTAAGAAATCATGGAAATATTTATTTGTAGTAAAAGTTATGCATTATGGTGAAATGTCAAGCAATAAAAAAATATTATATATTTAAAAATAACAAGAAATGATAGAAATACTTTAAAAAAATAAAAAAAGTATAAATTGAATCTAAATAGAAAATTCTGCAAAGCATTAGTTTACATTTTTGTTAAATTCTTGGTTGTTTGATTGGTATAATTGATACAATGCATTGAATGCTAAAAAATGCTAAATTTGGTGGCCTAATAATGCTAAAAAGTGGGAAATACTATTATACTTTCACCCACATCTTTTCTCTATTTACCAGGTTCCCGTGGAGCATGCATCTCAAAAGATGAACACACATGATGAGATCTAGTGGTGTCCATTACTTTAAATGGACCTCACTATTCTTTTATGTCTAAATATTTACTTTACCTGCATGTTTGTGAGTACTCTTATACTTTAAGATATATCTTCATGATAAGATTCATGTATGCACCTCAAAGTGGGGCTAAAATATAATGGTGAAATTTATATATCTATGCAAATTCCCATTTAGTTTTGGGCCCATTTTGATGAAATGTCTTAATATAATTACATATTAATAGATGGAATAGTCTTGTGTGAAGTTGGTATCATTCCCCAATCCATAAACCCTATCTGTTTACACACATTCCCATAAATTCAACCTTATCTTATTTTTATCCCCACATATTTCTATACATTAGCCATTTATTACACTTTTCCTTACACCCATTCTCCTACATTCCTTACTTACCTTTATATTTGCACTTTCCTAGCTTGGGTCAATCCCATGGCATGTAGGAGTGATCTTGTGCCACATAGAATTGACCCCTAAATTTTAATCATTATCTTCAATCATTTGTGCAATCATGTAGTTAGTCTAATCAAGGGGATTGAGCTAGAAGAACACAACTCTTATGATTTGATAATTTCCACGTGGTATTTTAAAATACTAGACTAGTTGCTAATAGTCAATCAAGAGTAGATTTTTAGAAAACAAATGTATGGAAGTCCAAAGTGCATAAGATCACTTTTGTAGGTTTCCTATCACTTCCTTATACCAAATTATTTCTATACCAAGTGGGACCAATCCCATTCAATGTGTACTTTACCTACAAACATTTTAAGAACTACTATAATTCTAGGGCACATACGAGACAAAGATAATTCATCCAATATTGAAGTGGTTGGTTTCAACACCTCATTAGAGTTACTTCTTCATCATTTCTCCCAAAGTTAAGTGCTTAATGCCTCACATTTTATTTCCTAAAAAATCACTAATTTACACACATTATCATTCAAATCCATTATTTATTAATCTAGATTGTTTTATGCTTATTTTTGTGCATCTGCTCAAATAGTGTTGATTAAATTAGGGAAAAACTTAATTTTCCTTTAAAATATATAGTCTAGAACAATTAAGCATAATTAACCTAGATTAACTTTAGAGTTGGGTTGATAAATGGCAATAAATATTCAAAAATTAAATAGGAGGATATATACATTTAGCTTTGGGAACAACAATGAAGAGACATTATTGATGTCAAGCTAGAACCACTCACCACATGTACTAAAATTGATGCTTGGTTTGGAAGATGTCTCTGACTTAATGTAGTATGAGAATTCTTTGGGGTTTAGATTTGAGTAACTCTTGTTTGAGCTTAAGAAACATGACCTTGATTTGATACATGGGAATAAATTTGACCATGTAAGAATGAATTGATTGAATATGTGTGTAGAGATTTGTTTGCCCTTGCCTTCTTGTTTCTAAACTTGTGAAAGTAGTGTTTACAAACACCTTTGAGGAGATTGTTGGATCATTAGGGTTAAGTTCTCTTAGGTCAAATCACTTGACAAATTGATTTTACAATTTTGAGTGAATAATTGTAGACAATATTCATAGATGTGAAAATGACATATATGATTCTGATGTGATGTCTTCTTTTTAAGCTCCAAATCCAAATGTTCCTAGAACAATTGCTCCTTGTTCTTTGCATGTGATTTTCCTACATGAATTAATTGTACATTGAATATCTTTAAATACCATTTAACATAGCAAAAATTCACACAAATGCATGTTAAGTAAGCTCACAATGACTAGTAAAAAGAGGCAAGAATTTTAAAATTTGAATTGAAGTATATGAATTTTAGATTCAATATCATATACCTTAAGATTAAACTAGATTGATCTCGAGTGGTATGAAACTAAACCTAAAGGTTAAAAAATAAATTTGTTTGAGGCACAAAGTGAACATATAGAAATACATGCTAACATAGATGGATACAATAGTGAAAAGATAAATGCTAACATAGATGAATAAAATAGTGAATATATTGAGTTTTATGCAAACAAGATGAAATAAGATAAAGTTGAATGCAAGAGAATAAATGTAAATAAAGATGATGTGAAAAAGAAGTGTAATGTCATGAGCTAGTTTTAACAAGAGAGAATGCTATTTGTCCATATATAATTGTATTAAAATAGTTTTTCTCAAGGTGTGGACACCATAAGGGATAAGGCCTCGATTGTGCCTGGGCAAATTTGGCGGAATGGATACCCCTCAGTCCTTGGCTCTCAGCTGAAGAGGTTCAGCCTAAGACTCGTACTCCCAAATCCATAACAGAAACAAATGTGTGGATGACCTCCATTTAAAAAAAAAAAAGTTTTTCTAAATAAACCTAAAACTAAATAAAAATAGATACACGGTTATATTCGGAAGTGCTCTCCATCATTATCATTAACTGTAAAAAGACTTTCTCTTTGTTACTACACATGCTGTGATGATTTTTCAGCGGGCCACAGAGGTTGTGCCGTATTGGATTGAACCATCGAAGTGGCACCGACTGTAGATGAGATCGTCTTTTGCTGTTACTGATGGGGAAATCTGACGTGAAAGCTTGCCAGGATTTTCTAGATTTTTCTTTTCCGCGTGAGTTGACGGAATGATTGAAGAAACGCGGCATAAGACGCGGGTCTAATTTCGACACGGTGACAACTCCGGCTTACGGAGATTGCGCCAACAGTCGCTGTAAGATCGACATTGTCAACAAACGCTTTTGTATGAACAAAGACATTGAATTTCGATGACAACTATAATAGCTCAATGTAACGCGAATTGTCTAGAGACAGTGCAACAAGGAATTTATGATTTTTTTTAACGAAAAAGTTAAATAATACCGAACTATCGAACTATCGACCAAAAAAGCACCAGGTACTTGTGAGTTGTAAATCACAAATGGACCCGTGCCAGTTTCAGTCTAACGAGCTATCCGTAAATCAAACTCAGAGACTTTTTGTTTGTACGTTGAGGGCCTTTTTCTAAAGAGTTCTTTTCCTTTTCATAACTAGGTTTTCCTTATGGGTGTCAGCTATGGTTTTTGTAGGCTGTTATTTAAATTTTCCAAACATAATTTGAGTTATATTTTTTTTTTCAAATTTCAAATTATTAATATTTTTATGACTTTTTGTTTTTGATAGGTTGATTTTGAAATCGGTTTTATAGATATTTTCATAATTTTTCTCTGTCTTAGTAAATTTAAAGTGTTTGTAGGAGGACAAAAAACAATCTGAGGTTATTTTTTATAGACTTCTTATTAGTATTTACTATAGACAATGTACTATAATATTCATTTAGTTCAAATTTATAATTAAAATATACAATATAAATCAATCGGATTTAATCTTTTTAATTTTTTTTAAAGTTTAAACACGTCTCAAGACTATTTATTTTTTTAAGCTTTGGAATATCTATTATTTTGAACAATTTTGTTGTAGTTTGTTTAAGATAAATATTATTTACTTTTCTTAATAATTTTTTCATTTTTCAGCAAAAAAAGTTAAAATAATATTGAACTATCGACCAAACAAGTACAAGGTACTTGTGAGTTTAAACTTGGAGTTTGGATGTTGATATTTGCATGACACCTAGGGCAAAACTCCTAGGCTTAATATCTCATGGTTCCCCCTTAGCTAATTGGGTGAAACTTTACTTTGACGGGGATGCTAAAGGTAATCTTGGCCCTGCAAATGGAGGAGGTGTGTTAAGAGATGGGAAGGGTAAGCTAATTGCCACTTGCGTAGTGAACTTGGGGTTCAATCCAACCACTATGTTGAAGCAATGACAACCTACAATGACCTTAAGTTAGCCCTTCAACATCAAGTGTGAAACATTCTTATTGATGGGGATTCGCTCAATAATATTGTAGAAAACCAAGATCATGGAATAGACTAACAAGCATGCGAATTGCAATGGAATTGACCAAATGTATTAGCCAATAAGGCGAGTATAAATATAGTTGTCTTAGGTACCCAAATCTCCATGATAAGAGGATTAGACTCCTCTATCATGGAGTTATGGAGAGTAACCTCCCACAACATAGCACGAGGTGTCAATGCAAGTTGACACCTCTCAAAATAGCTCTAACTACTTTGACAAGTTCAAATGAACATGTGCCAATACGCTTAAGTAGGCTTAATTACAAATGTGTATGCCTATAGATTAAGGTATACACTAACACCCCCCCTTAAGCATAGCTTAGGTGAGTATTATGAAAAATGGGTCTCGACTATAAACCTGGTGAGGTACCCATGTACAATGCAAAAGAAAAATGAGTCCCAACCATGAAGCCTGATAAGGTACTCATGTACAATGCAAACTCTATAAAAAATAGAGTAAGATAGAAAACCTAGTGGGAAAAAACTATCCTCAAAAAAGAGAGATTATATGTAGGTGAAGAAGTACTACTTCTTTCACTAAGTACAATATAAGATTCCCCCCATAGGAGAGAAAATTATAGAAGGTCTATAAGACCCCCCATAATACATGTGTTGTTGCAGTGATGCTGGATAGTCGACAAAGGATGCAGATGTAGATCCAAGAACGCTGACCAACATTCCTTCCCTTGGGAAGAAAAGAAACCACCTGAAGATACAAGATATCTTCCCATGGGAGAAGATGTATGTATGATCTTAAATCATGTTGAAGCTTATCCAAGGATGATGGACCCCATGTTGATGCCTTCGAAGAATGCTCAGGTGTCCCCATGTCGATGCTGAAGGATGCCATAATAAAATCAGGTGCATGTGCAATAGATGAGGATGATGACAATCCAGAACCATGTGTAGGATAATGTAGAGCATGAATATCCAAAGTGGACAATGTAGATGCAGCTTCATTGAAATTGTCATCGAAGAGAAGATGGATGTCCTTAATGTGTGCTTCCATGTTAGCAATGTGGGACTCTACAAATAGACAAGTGATGTCAGGTAGAAATCTGTCCCAATTAGCAATGCTAGGAAGATTGATATCCTATTGCAAAGAAGCACCAGAAGCTTTCAAAGAAGTGACTCTGGAATCTAATGAAGCAACAATAGGAGTGATGACTTCTTCTATGTCATTGGAACATTTTATTTCTGTATCATGATTAGGGATGTGAGTTGTGATCAAAGCAGGATCATGTGGGATTGAAGAAACATTTGAGTCTCCATATATCTCCCAAATTTTGATCCATAATGCATGTGGATAGTCAATATCCATGATGACATACAAAGCGACATCTGGAATATGTAAACTAATTAATCCAACAATGTGATCATGATGATTAAACCACTTAGCCTTCTGAGATTGTTTACTAGGTTTAGAGACAAGTCCATATAGATGGGGTATGAGATTATGGATCTTGAGATGTTTCAAGATACCTTCACACCAAGACTTATAGTTTCCCTTGTTTAGGTTGATTACAGAAGAGTGAGTTTCATATCCCATGATTAAAAGAAGTTAATTCATCTAGACAAAGGAAAGTCAACACATTAGGCAACCAGATTAGATGACCCCCCAATTCAACTTTATGTAAAGTGGCACTTTATAAGTTGAGTGTGTGATTACTCTTTGCTTAATTCCCTCTTAAAGTGGCACTTTATAAAGTTAGTGCATTGTGAACATGATAAATCCATTTGATTATTTGTTTTCCCCCTCAAATTTGGCACTTTATAGGAGTGCTTTAGGTCACCTAAAAAGAACATAAATAGACACATTATAATTTTAGTGCAATTTTATGCTAGTTGGATCCATGATGAAAAAAAATTCACTTTTGCAAAAAGAAGCACTTGATTCCGAGTTGATTTGTAAAAGTTATTGGAGTTACAAGATTTATGCAATTACAAAAAAATTCCTTCTTGAGCCAAAAAAATTTCAAATTTTTAGAAAGTAAATTTTGCATGCAAAAATTGTGAGTGAGAAAAAAAATTTGGAGGAAATTTAAGCCCCCAGGGCTGTGCATGACCAGGGGCTACAAATTTCAATTGGTTCCCCCTTCGAACCGTTTGATACTTTCTCCCTTTTGGAGCTATGTCACTATGCCATACGAACTTGGAGATCAAAAAATTGAGTGATGTCCACTGAATTCCAACAAAACACATGCATAGTTAAAAACAAACTAATCAAAGCAAACAACAAACAATGCCTCACAGTTTGTAAAGCTCGACATGAATGGGGGCGAGTACCACAACATCAACCGACGGCTCAAAACAAATCCAAGAAGTTCTAATACCATGTAGAAAACCAAGATCATGGAATAGACTAACAAGCACACGAATTGAAATGGAATTGAACAAATGTATTAGCCAATAAGGCGAGTATAAATAGAGTTGTCTTAGGTACCCGAATCTTCATGAAAAGAGGATAGGACTCCTCTATCATGGAGTTGTGGTGAGTAACCTCCCACAAACATAGCACAATGTGTTGATGCAAGTCGACACCTCTCAAAACAACTCCAACTACTTTGACAAGTTCAAATGAACATGTGCCAATACGCCTAAGTAGGCTTAATTACAAATGTGTACGACTATAGATTAAAGGTAGACACTAACAATTATAAACTATCTTCTATTAAAGACCCCGAGTTGGTCTATTAAGAATGTTATCAATGACTCCTTGGACATCATTAAAAAATTAAACTCAGTCTAAATCAGGCATGTTTTCCATGAAGCAAATGGGATTGTTGATTGTCTTTCCAACTGGTTGATGACTAGGAAAAAAATCTTGCGTATGGTTCCCTAAGAAGGTTGAAACTTTATGTTTGAATGATGACATTAAGCACAGGAGAACTGCAAGATAGAAGCGGACATGACATGCTCATAATGAACAATAGGGATCATAACAGGTGGAGTACTACCAACATAATGATAACGTACTCTCATAAATAAAGAATGATGAAGGGGTATGTATCACAAAATTGAATGATTGTAAATATTTGCCTCGCTAAGAAGAATTTGAGAAAGAAAATAGAGATGTTTGAGATTTTTTGGGGTCATGAGTAGGTTCAAACTAAAAGGGATAGTAATAATTTAGTGCCATGGGAGGTGATAGAAATGGAATTTAATCGATGACATGTGCTAAATGGCAAAGAGATGCTAGGGTTTGGGGCATTCTAAAGAAAGGTAAGATATCAAGCTTCATGAAGAGACTTAAGGGGCATGAACTGGTGATAACAACTGAGTTTGTGAAGAGATGGAACAACAAGAAAGTCAATGTGAGGGGTTTAAAGTTTGAGGTAATAGAAGATTTAATAGCCACTATAATGGGCCTCTCCATAGAGGGATCCAAGATCTTCAGAGACAGATAGATGGGAGAGGAATCCATGGCCACATTTCTAAATAGGGATAAGGAACTAAACAAATTACATTCTAGTAATACAAGGATCTTGCTCAAGTATCCATGGGATGAATTTGCCTTGTTTTTGATGAGGTATGTTACCTTGGAAGGTCACTTAAAATCTATCTATTCTTACCACTTTGTCCTATTAAACCATTTTAGGAGAGAGCATCTTATTTCTTTTCCATATTATTTGCTTTCATCCATGGAAGGGTTCATGATGGACTACAAGAAAGCTCCTGTGACTATCCCTTTACACCAAGGGCTTATGATCTTAGTTGTGCTCCATATGAACAATTTGAACCCCTAGTATCCTAGTCAATTCCCAAGAAAGGGAAGGGTAATAAATGGATTGTGGATTATTCTATCTCCTCCTCAAAAGAGACTGAGGAAGAAGATAATAGCTAGAACAAGACTGGCTCGAAATCAGACTTAGAATATTTAAGCTAAAATCCATGGGAATTGAGTCACATGGAGGAAGGGAGGGTTAACCCCAAAACTAGTAAAAGGAAAAGATCAAGGGAAACTAGTGCCCAGATGAGGAAGGAGATCCCCTATTGCAAAGGTAAAGCTAAAGCATTCCCTAAACCTACTATGGGGATTCCATTTCCTGGTGTTTATGTTCTATGCCCCAATGTCCCAACTAAGCCTAGCATCCCCTACATGACCCCATCAATGTTTAAGGAAGTGAATGATGATATCCATGCTTAGAGCTAGAATATTTTACACCTATATCAAACCTTTATTATCTAGTAGAAATTACTAAAATAGTTTTATATTGAGATTATTAGGATTAATATTAAAATAGGAATCATTATGAAAAAGAGTATTGGGGAAAGCCATATACTTCTAGAAGAAGAAAGAAAAATCTTCCAAAACCAAGAATCCATTTCTTTTGTTAATGGCCTGCAGATTGACCTATCTAACCAAAAAGAAAAGATGGCAATCCTAGAGGAGGAAATGATCAAAGGTTAGGGTCAGCAAGAGGAAAGATTGGTGCCCTTGGAACAAGAGCTCAAGAAAGTAAAGGAGAATTTCAACAACTTCATGAAGGTGAATATAGGAGAGATGAAAAATCTAAATGATAAGATCAACAAGGATAAGACCAAGGAAGCAGGGGAAAAGAAGGTTGCTGCAACTATAGGCCCTAGCATTAGAACCAAGAGTATGAAGAAGCAACCCAAGGATGGGAACAAAAAGGAATAGGACCTCCATGATATGAATGAAGACTTGGAATATTTTGAAGAAGCCAACACCCTAAAGGACCTATGATGTACTTTGTTTCTTGAGTTTTATGTTTTATTCTTTAGTTTATATTTTTGGGGTTCTATTGTGGGTTGGTTGTATCTTTGCTAATGTTTTTCTATTGTAAAGAGTTTCTAGGGTCCCTTAAAAACCAGTTTTTACCCCTTTTCTAATTATTTTTTTCATTTTCAAATTTTATAATTATTTTTGATTAAGGGTAAAGGTGGGTTTTTGAAAGAGCCCAAAACCTTGTGCAAATGTAAAACAAAAAGCCACACAACCACACACTAAAGTTGGGAATGAAATTTCATAATTGTTATTTACTCTTTGTCATGTTCCCTTTTTAGAACTAAAAGAATTAATTGAAGGCCTATAGCCTACTTTTATTTCCTCTAGGCTAAGAGATAAAATAACAGAAATAATAATAATATTTAATAGTGTTTTTAAACACTTGGAGGGAAAAATAAATTATAAAGTATTTTTCTAAATGTTTAGAGAGACAAAAAAAACAACTATAAAAGAAAATCATTTTCTCAAAGTAAATCATCTGATTTTGTCATTTCAATTATTCCTTCCAATTTGGAGTTTAAAGAATTCAAGGATGAAAACCATTGGTGTGGGAGATCTGGAGGAAAAACTCTCTTGATTTTTATATTTGGATTTGAGGATGAAAACCCTCTTATCTACTAGAGGTGATTTCATCTAGCAAATCCATGTGTGCTAAATTATTGAATATTGTTCAAGGATTTGAAGTTATTTTTAGTGGTTACAGTGCTTTTATAATGGTGCTACAGTGTCACTACAATGTAAAAGGGTTAAATTTATTTATCTTGAAGGAGTTTTAGATATTGATGCTATTTGTGTGGATTCCTAGTCAGTTGTTTCTAGACACCATATTAATCTTCCTTATTGACGTACAAGTCATTTGAAGTATATTGATGTTGATTTTTAGGGTTTTCAAGGGTTTGAATTCTTGTTACAAACATATTTCTACTGGTTTGGAGGACTCTTAGATATTGATGAAGGTTTCATCATCATTTCTAGGTTGCTATACCATATTCACCAATTACTATAGTTGCTGATTTTTAAAATTCTAAGGATATTTTCTATTGTACCTAGGGTTTCAAGGTATTTACTAGCTATCTTTAGTCACTCATTGTTGTTGGAAAAGGTTACCAGATCTATTTTCACTCATTTTATTATCTCCCAGTTAGTTGTACATCCTCCTAGTTGATTGTCACCCCTTTTCATGTAGTTGTGCCTCGTCCAACATCAGATCTACTAGTTTAGCAATCATTCCAGCCTAGTCATGGGGTATTGTGATAAGATCCAAAAATATAATAATGGAAATAATAGAATGTAGAAGATAGATCTCACACAATGCAAGAGATGTTTGTGGGCCAATATGCCCTAATATCCAATATATAAGGAAATAGAATAAACCCTTGAGGTAGGGCAACATCATATAACACTCCTTATGGAAGAATCCACTCCATGATATATCTCCAAGACATATCTAATACAATATCATACTAGAACATACATCATTACAATGATAATAACCTCCTTTATGTATACCTCCTCTTAATAACATAATGGAGGGGTAATCCTATCGAAAAACCTTAATATATCCACTTCTAGGTGCTATGTTTCCAAACTAATATTAGGTATACAACCCTACACTAGTGAATCAAATCATGCCCTAGATAAATAATTAGCAAATAGTACACCATATTTTAATAGTCAATGTACTATAAACAACATTTCTAATCAAGTATGTACTCTATACGACACCATCATTTTAAAGTACCCAAGCAAATAACATGTGACACAACAAACATAGTCTTTATTTGTAACCTATAAAAACACTACATGGTAAAAAAATGTACTCTATACGACACCATCATTTTAAAGTACCCAAGCAAATAACATGTGACACAACAAACATAGTCTTTATTTGTAACCTATAAAAACACTACATGGTCAAAAAACAAAGTTTTTAGAAAAGAAATTTTAATTTTAGAGGACAAATTACCTATGGAATACTAAGCCCAACAATAGAATTGTTTCTAGTCCTTTAGATAACACAACTTAGATGGGTAATAAAATTGGTACTTTAGTCAATTTAGTTGATCTACTATTATTAATATGGTGTAGGTATCATAACACTGGTGCACATGAAGAGAATGATTACACCATGTTTACATTAGTTTTGATCATAGTTCAAAAGGGCTTAGAAAATTGGGAGGCAGTGCCTACACAAGAGAATAACATGAATTAGAGTGAGAAGAATTTTGGTACTGTTGATGTCTATTTTGGTACATCATGTCTAAGTAGAGTGAATGTCACTCTAGTTCTCCTAAAAGGCAACCCAATGATGTTGTGATTACCTCAAGGTCCCTGCTAGCTGGGTCACAATAGTGTTGGAGTAGCACTAGTAGAAATATGGCAAATAAATGACTAGGTGACTAAAAATTTTAGTCACGTGACCAAATGTTTTTGCAACACAACTATAAATGACTAAATAAATGACTAATTTGGTCATCGGGCAAAAAACACAACTAACTAATTGGTCAGACAAACTGGATAGATATTATTATTATATATATAATATATATTATATTATAATAATATAATATAATATAATATAATTTATATTGTATAATAATATAATATAATATATATAATATAATATCTTATAATATAATATAATAATAATACAGTGGAGCAAGGATCATTTCAAGAATATCTTTGAAACAAAGAGGTAGTTAGAGGAGGAAATTCAAAGTATGAATGAAAAAATCATCAAAGAAGGTATGGATAACCTCTCTTATAATCAGGAAAAAGCTCTTATGGGTAAGTTAGAAGACATCCTTGCAAAAGAAGAAATTTTTTGGTGACAGAAGTCACATGAACTATGGCTCAAGGCAAGAGATAGAAATACAAAATATTTCCACAATTCAACAAAAGTTCGTAGAAACATTAATAGAATAATAGTTGCTAAGACAAGGGAAGGCAGGATGATAGAAGATACCAAAGAAATTAATAGAGTGGCTATAGATTTTTTTCAGAGCCTGCTAAGTGACAATGAAGGTTCAAACTTGTCAGCTCAGCAGAAGTTTCTAGAGAATATTCCTAAGCTAGTCTCGAAAGAACAAAATTTAATGTTGAACAACAAATTCGCAAAAGATGAAATCAAGGAGGCTTTGTCACACATGCCTCCAAACAAGGCATCTGGGCCCGACGGGTTTCTGATAGCCTTTTTGCAAAAATGTTGGGATATAGTGGGTAAAGATTTGATTGAGGCCTATAAAGATTCTAGAAAGATTGGTAAGATTCTCAAGGAGGTGAACAATACCTTTATAGCTTTGATTCCCTAGAAAGACAAACTGGAATCTTTCAATGAATTCAGGCCAATATCCCTTTGCAACACAATATATAAAATCCTAGCCAAAGCTATAGCCAACAGGGTCAAAAAGATACTTCTAGATATTATAGCTGAAGAGCAAACTGATTTTGTGCCAGAAAGATATATCCTAGATGTGGTACTAATAGCTCAGGAGGCAATATATTTGGTTCAGAAAAACAAACATCCTTCAATGCTAATTAAGCTAGATATTCAAAAAGCATATGATAAGGTAAATTGGAGATTCCTCTTCAAAGTTTTGGAAGCTTTTGGTTTCAATCAATCCTAGCTCAATTGGATCTTCGAATGGGTTTCTAGTCCAAAATTTTCAGTGCTTGTTAATACTTCACCAGAAGGTTTTTTCAATATCTCAAGAGGCCTTAGACAGGAGGATCCTCTTTCTCCCTTCCTCTTCATCATAATGGCAGAAGCTCTGGGAAGATATTTGGCCAAGGCATACCAGGAAGGTCAAATTTCAGGTATCCAAATCACTAGGAATATGCCCATTTTTTCGCATCAGTAATTTGTTGACGACACTCTTTTGTTTGGAGTAGAAAATGAAGGGGAGGCCAAAAAATTTAGAGAAATATTGGACCTTTATTCAAAAGCTTCAGGGCAAGAGGTTAGTAAAGAAAAATCAGAGGTTTTCTTTTTTAATTCCTTTCTAGGCAGGGAAGATAAAATTTTAAGAATTCTGAATTTCAAAAGAGGATCTCTTCCATGCAAATATCTTGGGTTACCTTTAGTCAAGGGTATACATCCTGGAAATACATGGGACGTACTCCTTGAAAGGGTCAAGAATAAACTAGAGTCTTGGAAAAGTAAATGGCTTTCTTGGGTGGGCAGACTAACTTTGTTGAATTCAGTCTTAGCAGCTATTCCCACCTACATGTTGTCTTGTTTGCCTTTAGCCAGTAAGACCAACAAGGACCTGTCACAGTTAATGAGGAAGATTTTTTGGCAAGGATCTTCAAACCAGTTCAAGTACCCCCATCATAAAATGGAATCAAGTTTGCAAATAGAAAGAAAGAGACGGGGCAGGAGTCAAGGACCTCCTTCTGCAGAACAGAGCTTTACTGCAGAATAGAGCTTTAGGCGCTAAGTTGGTATGGTTGATATATGCCAAACTAGACTTGAAGTGGGTCAGACTATTGAAAGATAAATACCTAGATGAGGAAGAGATCATCATTTTCACCTCAAGGGAGCTCCTAGATGGATCAAGAATTTGGAACTTCATCAAAAATTGTTGTGGCTTAATTAGTAATCACTTATCTTGGGAAATTCAGGAAGGTTTGGAAGCAAGGTTTTGGGAAGATTCTTGGGAAGGTTTCTCAGCTCTTGTAGGTAGAGAAGAATTAGCTTCTATGTTGAGAAGAACCAAGCAACTATGGGGGGATAGAGTTAGAGATTACATTTCTTTTCCTACAGAGGAGGAGAATGCTCTTCCCAAGTGGAAGAGTGTGCGAAATTTGGGCCTCAGTGGCAGGGAAGTTGAAGTGTATGAAGAAGTTATGGCTAATCGTATGATCTACTATAGAGTCGGGAGGGATACTCTCATATGGTGTGCTTCCCCCTCAAGTCAATACATAGTCAAAGATGGCTATAAAGTGTTGAAGAGATCAAATGTAGTTGAAGTCAGGATACCAATAAAACTTTGCTAGAATAAGCACTGTCTTCCTAAAGCAGGTGTTTTCACATGGGTGACGTTGCAGGGAAGGGCCCTCATAGTAGACAAATTTAGGAGAATGGGTTTCAAAGGGTCTTCTAGATGTATTCTCTGCAAGCAAGAAGAAGAAGATGCTAGTCATTTGTTTCTCCATTATCTTTTTGTCTCAAGGGGCTGGCAATGGCTTATGAATAAATTGCAATTGTATTCAGCCCCTTCCAAAGATCTTTTGGATTGGCTAACAACTTGGCCCATTTTGTATCAGAAGGCAATGTTTGGGGGCCTTTGGATAGTGGGCCCTTCTATCTTGCTTTGGGAAATGTGGAAAGAATACAATAGAAGGACTTTCCAGGAAAAAGAAATGCCAATTCAATCTTTTCTTAGTAAAATTGAAACAAGCATAGTGGAGACAGTCAACTCTAGACTTGCAGATCGAAGGTTTGCGCAGTAGGCATTCACAGGTTGGGATGGAAGAATGATTAAAAGATGGGTTAGGCTAAAGCCTGATCCTTTCACAGGGCCAGGAGGGCAATCTTCTCAAGAGGCAAGGAAGACAGTTCAATCGTCTCCCCCAGAAGCAGGTTGTTTCAAATTAAACTTCGATGCGGCCTCTAAAGGCAATCTGAGCCCATCAGGAGTAGGTTGCATAGTCCACAATTCCAAGGGAGAAGTAATAGGGAATCTAGCAGTTCTCCTCACACCAGGTACCAATAAAGATGTAGAGATTCAGGCTCTTATTCTAGGGCTAAGTCTATGCAAAGAAATCTGAATCAGGAAACTAGCTATAGAAGGAGACTCTCTTTTGGTTATCAATTGGCTTAGAACTAGAAAGCTCATTAATTGGAGATTGCAGGCTAAACTTGAGATGACTCTAAAGATGTTGGAGGATTTTGATAGGGTCACCTTCAATCACATTTTTAGGGAAGCCAATCGTGAGGCAGACAACTTGTCCAATATGGGTGCCTCTGGAGTGTCAGTAAAGGAAGTTTTTGATCCTAGAGGTTAGCTGATTCACTAATTAGGGAAAGGCTCATAGGGGGTGGTTGGGTGGGAGCCTTGCCACCTCATCATAGGTGGCAGGGCTAAGGCCTTTATTTTGAGTGAGGAAGATCTCAATGTTTATACTCTAATGGCAGGCAAGCTGGCGGAGTAGGCAAGTAATCATGAATCGGCAGTAAAGGACTGTGCTTTGGGAAACTTCCCCTCTAGTAACATCTTTAAGAAGGCATGCTTATTGCAGCCAGGCAACATTATCTTAAGTTGGTTTCAATGCCTTCTCAGTTTGTAGTCATCTTCTCTGCAGAGGCCATTCACTATGGAGGGATGGAAACACCTGTTAGGTTAGTTAGCACAAAAAGACAAATGGCATTTCTTGGCCAGGTAACCAATCTTAGGTTGCAGAGGATGCTCTGGTGTCCGGATGAGCTGATGACAGGAGTGATCAGAATGATCTTTGGGAGACATTTCATGTAGAATGATGAGCAGTATTGAGTAGATACAGATATCTCCTTGAGGGTGTTGGCTATGTTGTTATAGTTGGAAATTCCTAAGGCAGAGGCCTTAGTGATTATGAAAGGTTTATTCTTCCCTGAGCATTTGGGTTACCTGGATTCCATTCTTCAAGCAATGTGTATGGGAGTGAGAGCCCCAAGACCAAAAGATATGGCTCTCCTTAGGGATCTAGAGGAAATGGTGAAGTTGTATCCGTTCATTTTGGATATCAGGGGTTTTGAACTTCTGGTCACTAAGGAATAGGCTCAATGTGCTATTGATTTCATCAAAAAGGTCCTAGGTATGGTGCCAGTGGAAGGGTTCGAGTGGGTGGCAGCTTTCAATCTGCAACTGTTAGACTATGACAAGGCATGAGTGGTGCTTTGGTTCCTAGTTTTCCTTTCTTCTATCTTTTGGCTTCATTTTGGCTATGGAAGCCCTAACTGATATAGGTGATAATTGTATAGTTTCAATTTCATAGTAACAGTTAGACCCTGCGTGGTCCTGTGTAGGTAGCAAGTTGACACTAAGCGGTCACGTTTTGATAATCTAGGCAGTCTAATAGCATATAGGCAGTAACAGTTTGGAAAAGATATCCAAGCTATGGCTCTCCATATTGTATATTTTTCTCTAGTTTAATATAAATCTATCATTACGCATAAAAAATATATAATATAATATTATATTATAATATATTATATTATAATATTATATAATATTATATAATAATATTATAATATTATATAATAATATTATAATATTATATAATATAATATTATTATATAATATAATATTATATAATAATATTATAATATTATATAATAATATTATATTATATTATTATGATATTCATAAAAATAAATTAAATATAGATCATACTGATGCGATGGGAGAGGAAGACTGAAAAAAAGTAGGTGACTTGGGAGGAAGAGCATGGGGAGATGTTGAAGAAGACTGGTGCTCAAGAGAAGAAGAGAGAGTGAAATGGTGAGCTCAGGGAAATGAGCATATTCCACAATGGTTTTTTGAAAGAGGAAGATGGGTGGACAAATGTAGGCCCAGGTTTTTCCTGCCTACGGCAAATGCACCTAATCAAAAGGGGCAGGAGGCTTTTCACAGGAATCAGAGATGAAGTCCACACAAGGATCTTCCTTGGATGCAACCAAGGAAACAATTCTAGCAGAACTAGTGGAATAAAAAAAATCGAGGGCAAGGAAGATTTAGGAAGAACAAGGGTAGAAGTATGTCCAATTGGAGGAGCTCAACTTCCAGGCATAATGGGTGGTTTAGGGAAAAAAACTCCAATGCCGACATGGTGGAAAGTTGGTGCCACAATGAAGCATGGGAATAAAGGGTTCTATAGAGAGGCCCTTGGAAACCAAAGGAGATAGAGGTAGAAGATCCGCACACTCCCAACACTACAAAAGGTATGGTTGATAAACCCAACTTTGGTAGGCCTGTGATAACTCTGAACAAATCTCAATTTGAGAAATGTGTAGAAAAACTCAGGGATCATGGGGTCATGGCCAAATGGGGCAGGGGCTGGTCAGAAATTGAAATAATTCAAAATTGGTGTTGGGGACTTTGGGGAAAACAAACAAAAACCATAACAATCCCAAATGCCTTCTTCTTGATAGAATTCCCCTCCAAAACAACAAAGTGGGAAGCCCTAAATGGTGAGTCATATATACTGGATGGGTCTAGCATGCATCTGATTTACTGGTATCCAAACTTTGACCCATGGAAGCACAAAACAGGGGAGGGGCTGGTCTAGGTTTGTATGTACAACTTACCAGCAAAATATTGGGGGGAAGAAACCCTAGAAGAATTAGGGAGGGGCCTAGGGTCTCTTTTAGCAATTGACAAAATGACTGAGGATAGAATCTAGGGTGCATATGTGAGGATGTGCATAGGGCTGAAACCCCATCACCCCTTACCTCAGAACTTGGAGATCCATGTGGATGGAAGAAAATGGACTCAAGATTTGTTAAGGGAGGACCAAATGAAACTGTGTGCAACCTGCAGATAATGGGATCACGGGGACTTGGGATGCAAAAATATGGCACATGTTGACAAAGAAGGGAGATATATTTGAAAAGACACCCAGCCATAAGATATCCCTAGGGAGTAAAGGGGCCTTGACCTCAGCCAGACAACCAACCCAGGGGAAGGATACAAGGCGGAAGAGGGACTGATAAAGGACATTGGGGCAGACAAAGGGAACCTTGGTCAGGAGAAAGGAACCACCTCTCCAACTCCCTCAAAAATTTGTAACAAGGCAGAGACATGGGACCTAGTCATTTATGAGCCCCTAGAAATAGGACAGATTGGGTTTGGGGTCCAAAGTGAGGAAAATCCCCAGAGGGTTTCACCCATAAAGGAAGCCCAGTCAACCCCCATGGGAGGGAGGAGGTAGCAATAAAAGAGTCTTCCCTTAAAAGGTCTCTAGAAAATAGAGATGAGGAACAAATTGGAACCCCTGTCAGGGTAGAGGAGAGTGAAAATGAATCTGAGGAGGAAGAAGCAGAGATTTTTTAGTGGCAAATATCACTGATTGGCCAAGTCAGAATTGGAAAATAAATCACATCCAACAGGGTGGTCAAATCACCCAATTTTTATGTATTATTGATCGAATCCATATCCATTCGCCATCGATTTATTTTATGGAATCAATGAAGTAAGATTTTTACGATAACAAAATATGCATTTCAAATGGGCCGACTAATATTTTTGCCTAGAATTTCGGAAGCAAGTACTAAATCACTTATATATTTGCCAATACTATTAAAACAACATTATGTATCAGGACGTGTTTCGCCAACTCCATTAAATGGTCGTTGCGCATGAGGACCCATTTCGCCAACCCCATTACATGGTCACTGCACGTGAGGACCCATTTTGCCAATTAAATTTTATAAGTAGTTGATTATGAGGGGCCATTTCACCAATTTCCATGACACCTCCGTGCTAATCTTAGGGCCATATTCACCTTGGAAATTTCAATGTATGTAGTCCATCGAGGTTTGATTCTCTGACACTTAAATGTATTCCTTATATAATCATGCGGGATTCACCAAATCTTTTTGATATACCATATAGATTTCTTGCAGAATTCACCAAATATGGATTGATATAAATAGAATCAAAACTTTGATTTATTCTTACACATTTTGTTCAGTTATGAACTTTTGAACCCTCAATTTGGATTTCAGAAGTTGGAGTTGGCACCTTGAAGTTGATCGTAGGAAAAGTTACAAACTTACAACACAAGCATTCCTGCACTAGCGAATAGCAAGTCAGTGAAAACCTAAACTTAAAGGTGAGTAATCATTTATTCATAGTATTAGTGTTTTAAGATTTCTTTATCTCTCTTCCATTCTTGATTCAATCTTAAAGAAGATATTTAGAGGGAATGAGATCTATATTCTATAGACTATGAGTATGTCCTTAAACAAGAAGACATTTTTTCTAGCTTTTATTCAAAGTGGGAGATCAAGATGTCGAGCCGCAAGTGTGACAAGGGTAAGACTCCTCAGGGTGGTGAAGGGATTGGGAGGCCATCAAAATGTAGAAAAGGTGGAGTTAGTATATAGTCTTACATTGGAATTGGCAATGTTTCTAATCCATCAAATCAAGATGGAGCTACACCATCAACTCTTGCACCAAATAATAATGAAGAAGCCATCGTAATAGCTCACAACCACCAGAAGGTGGGATTGCCATTGAGTTAACTAAGGATAGCAATACTATAGAAGATATTCCAAGGGATACCTTGGTTAGCTAGAATGAGGATGACAATACCATAGAAGATGTTCCAAGGGATACCCTGGTTAGCCAGAATGAGGATGGCAATACCACAGAAGATGTTCCAAGGGATACCTTGGTTATCCAGAATGAGGATGGTAATACCGTAGAAGATGTTCCAAGGGATACCTTGGTTAGACAGACTAAGGATGACAATACCACAAAAGATGTTCCAAGGGATACCCTGGTTAGCCAGAATGAGGATGGCAATAGCGCTGAAGATGTTCTAAGGGATACCCCATTTAGCTAGATTGAGATAATTGACTTGGATGAAAAAGAAAATGCTGGCACTATAGATGATGTTGGCAAGAAGAAAAGAAAAGGCAAATCAAAAGATTCAAAAGGCAAATCAAAATATTCAAAAGACAAATCAAAAGATTCAAAACTGGGGCGTGAGTGGGAAATGTCAACGAGTTTTCAGCTTGATTGGGTGTCAAAGTACCCATTCATTGAGCTAGTGGAGAAAGCAAACAAAGCTGAACAACCAACATAATGCAAGTGTGTGATTTGTAGTTGGAAATGTAAAAGAGATAAGAAATTATAGCTAAATCTTAACACTATAGAAAAGCATATAGGTAAAGTTTATGAAAAACAAATCATAGATGGAAAGGAAACATTAGTAGTAAGATGGAAATCAAAGGAAGAATGTCTTCATGTGAAGTATGTTGTGGAATATGATGAGCATAAGAAAAGAATGACAAAGCTTGCTGCAAGTGGATTTGGAAAAGCAATGGAAGGAGCATAACTGGCAAAAACTTTTCAGATGAGTTTTGTTTTTCATATTTTGTCCAGAAGGTGTCCTATGATAGACTACCCAGAGTATAGTAATTTATTATCTTTTTTGAGTGTTCCTCACTAACCTAGCACACATGGGTCAATAAATCTAGATGGGAATGGGCAAACTATCTCGCTATGGTGGAAAAGCAAGATTTAAAGGAGAATGTAAAAGAGTCAAACTTCATTGCATTATCTTTAGATGAAGTTACTATGGTAGGTAATACTTCTTGGGTTTGTATGCATGTGTATACTGTAAAAGAACATGTATGCCAAGCTCATCTACTCTGTCTTCATAAAATGAAGGCTAGTTCAACATCACAACATATATTTGAACTAGTTAAGAAGTCTTTGAATCAAATTACAGGTATGGATGACTTGACAATTGCCAAAAAGTTGGTGTGTGTAGGAGCTGATGTAGCTGCAGTAATGCAAGGTCATAGGACCAGTCTTTGCACAAAATTACAAACTACTTGTGCACAATACATGCTTTCCATTCACTACATGGCCCACATAATGAATTTAGCATTTAAAATTGTAAGCAAGTTTCCTACAGTATCAAAAGTTAAAAATCTAGTCCACGAGCTCCACGCATACTTTTGCCAAAGTCCCAAATGTTTTGTAGAATTTCAAAATTTCGCTGAGGGAATAACAACAAGAAACAAGATTCTTAAGGATGTTGATACTAGATGGAACTCCTTGCATGGACCAGCTCAGTGAGTTCTTTTAGAATATCCATCCTTGATTGGAACAATGTACGAGCATCGTAACATAGTAGACAAAGCTCCTGACCTCTTACATAGGTTAAGTGCTATAGAGATACTCTTAACTTTAGCTAATCTTCTCCCCATGCTGGATGAAATGAACAATCTTATGAAGAAAGCCCAAGACAGAACTATGTATATCTATGAGTATAGAAAACTACGTAGAATGACATGCATGGCCCTTTATAATCTATATCTAGATCTAACTTCTCAAAGACTAAATTTTTATAGGTGGCAGATAATTACAAATTTGAATCATCATGAAAATTATTTACAATTTAATGCAAGTGGGGAGTTATGTGCCTTTGTACGTGGATTTGAGATACCAATGCACCATTGTAAGACAGTCAGGTGCTCTATCAGAGAAGTACCTGTTAGAAAGGACAATTTTGATGGTATTGTTAAATTTGTTAGTAGTAATTTGAAGGAAATTGCAAGCAATCTTTCAACAAAGATTTATAATCGATTCCCTCGAGATGAAATACTTGATGCCATGTCTATTGTGTATCCTCAATTTTGGGTTCAAGGCCACCGAGATAGCCCAAGCTTTTTTCATCAAAATGTAACTACATTGACTGCACACTTTTCAAAAAGTGTAGAATGCAATGGACAACAAATAGAAGGAATTATAGATGGAAATAAGCTTAAAGGACAATGTAGTCAGTTTGCAAGAAGTATGATAGACCAGTTTAATGCCATGGAGAATCCCTTCGAAATGAGATCAATAACAAAGGCTTGGAAAAACTTGGGTTAGAGTTAACTATTGCGTGATTCGATATCAGAATATTTCAAACTTGTTGATTTATGTCAAACAATGATATTGGATTTGGTGGAAGATGAGAGAGTTTTCAGTGCATTGGGATTTTTGAAATCAAAGATAAGAAACAAACTAGACAAGAATTTAGAAAATTGCTTGAGGGTGTTAAGAAGTGCGTATAATGTCAAAAATTTTCCTTATGAAAGGGCACTTACAATCTGGAAGTCCATATGTGAAAGAAGAGGGTTGTGCAACACTTCAAGTTCAAACCCTGGTAGTGGTGGGACAAATGACAGTGATAGAATGACGGATGAAATTGACTTTGGGACTCAGAATCAAGACAAAGAAAATGAAGACCAGACTTAGAATCAAGATGACTCTTTTTCTTTATTTGAATGTTAGTTTGAGGACCTTGACTCGATTTGGGAAATGGAAGTGAATTAGCAGTTTTTAGGTATTTATACTACATTTCATGAATTATATTCCAAAATTGTAGTTGATGATATTTTAAATTTGTATTCCTTGAAATTGTGAATCAAATTGAATACATTAACATATTATTAATTATTTCATATTTTAATTGTGACATACTGATAAGTTTTACATGTACTCAGTGATTCATCATTCAACTCAATGCTTAATATTTCCTTGCTAAAGTTTATTTGTGCATAAACCATAAAATTTGCAGTAAAGTAGAATTTTGGTTTTTGATTTGATATGGTAAATAAAATTAGTTTAACATATTAACAATAGTAGGATATAGAACAATGAACATTAGAAATCGTTCAATGTGTATTTAGTAGTTGAAACCAAAGTTTATTTTCAATTGATAAAATAAATAATATAGATAATTGAACATCAACACATTACTGAATTTGAATTTTCTATTGATTTTCAAATGAAAGAGTACATAGAGGCAATGAAAAATCTTGGTCAAGAGTCAAAGACAACTCTGCACAAAGCTGAGATGGAACTCGGAAAGTTGAAACTCGTAATATCAATATCAAATCATTCTAACAATTTTTTTTTAGCAAATTCCACTATTTAGGTGGTGGAATTGTCATTTCTTCTAGCTGATGTTGTCTGAGTTGAATTTTTATTAACAATGTATGATCAAATTTCAATTTGGATCCTAGGTTTGACTTGAATGTTTCAGCCAAAGATACATTCAAGAGTATTAGTTGTTTAATGAAATCCAAAAAGTTTGCCTCATTCTAGGTTCCCAAGAAACTGGTCCAAATCAATCTTCCTTGCATCCTCCATCTTCTTTCTGAAATTATCCTTTCCAATGAATCTGTCATTTGTGTCAAAACCCTATGGCAAACCAAGCTTTGTCAAGTTCCTTACCTTTTCATCCTCCTTAATCTTTGTTGCAGCCTCAATCACAAATTCTATTGTTTCACGCATTCTTGAACACTTTTAAATGATAGATGTCACCTTCATTGCCACTTCAATCCAATTAGTAATGCCTTTTGAAATCAATTCATTGTCATTGGCTTTGCAGACTGTTTCTAGAACTTGATTTGCAGATTTCTCTTCTGCCTGTAGTTGCAGATTTGTGTTGCCCATTAAATATTTGCTCAGCCTATCAAGATGTAGTCTCATGGCATCAATGAATTGAAATAATTCACACAATTGATCAAACCTCTGCATTATTTCTTCCTAGATCTTTTGTTTCATGTGCCTGATCGTTTGTCTACAAAATTCAGATAACTTTTTTTGACAAGATTTTATTTCATTTTTTGCTTCCATAAGCTCTGCAGCCAATGTTCCATTTTTTGCCTCTCTTTCTCTAATTTTTGTTACCACTATTCATTTGCTTTCCCAATGCTTTGTCTTAATTTTTCTAAAGTGGATTTTTCCTCATTATATTTCTTTTTGATCTTATCTAACTCTTGCTTCAGTCCATTCAATTCCACATCTATTTGTTTATCCTCTTTGCTTGTTCATATAGAGGCATATTTTTTTATTCTTTTTTCTAATTCATTGCTCTTGTTATCTGCTACTTTCCTCTTTTCTTTCACATTTGCTAAATCTCCCTGTAATTTTTCTATTTGATTTTGCAACTTTTTTTCTCTCTATCATGCTTTAGCAATGATGTGTACACCAATTCATTGTTCTTCTTTGATATATTAATTTTGTCAGTATTTTTTAATCTAGAAAAATCAAATTGTAAACTACTCACCTGAAATTTAGATCGATCCATCTGATTTTCTGGTTTATTTTGAACTATGGGAATAACAATTGTGTACTCCATGATTTCTGTATTTGTGTCAAATGTGGGTAATATCATGGTTGTTGCAGGATCTGAAGTTACAACAAACACACTGTCCATCAGTTGCTTCTTATCCTTTTTATACAATTCTGATTTCTTTTTAAACTCTTGAATGTAATCAAAACTTGGGGGTGAAGGAATAAGGGAATGCTTGAATGGTGAAGGAATAGGAGTACTTGCAATTTTTGTTATAGCCACACTAACTAGGGGAGTGCTTGGAAATAATTCCTTTGTAGTGGAACTGGTAGTTGGACTTGGACCTGCCATAATCCTTTGTCTCTTCTATGTCCCTTGATCACTGAGTGTTTGTGTGGTATCTTGTATTGGTGTCCTCTTGTGTGTAACTTGTTGTTGGACCTGTTGTTGTAGCACATGTTGACTAAGTTCTCCACCAGTGGCATTGCCAGTCACACTAGGCTCTCCACCATGGGCATTTCCAAGTTGTGATTGCATCTAACCATGAGGATTAGGATTTGAATCTGTAACAAAATCAATTCTTTTAGTTCTACTTGTATGACCTTGGTGTATTTTATCAACTGATTCAGCTCTAAGGCCTCGTTTATCAAATGGTTTTCTAGGAGTGGTGACTACATCTATTGGTTTCCAAATGCCTTGTCCTTGGGACCCCAAACCACCACCTTGATAACCCAACTTTTTAGCTATGACTGCTCCTGAAGTATATGATTTTTTTGTGTTCTGACTTAAACGAAGTTTGTAAATGCTTTGTTCATCCCTATCATCATCAGTTTCTTCATCTTCGCATTCATTAGGATGCTCTATATTCCACAATTTGCTAAAATCTTCATCTTCATCGATTTCTCCATAGTCTACATCAGTTCTTAGTTCACCTATATCCTTCCTCATAGACCAAAATGCAGCAATTTTTGACCGTGTCCAAGATTTTTTTGTAGTAGAATCATCTAGAAAATTTGTTATTTTTTCTCTAATAGATGGTTTATCACTTTTTCTATAAAAATTGTTGTACCTCCTGATTTCATTCTTTGCTGGTGCTCCTGTAATTTGGACCTGGTACAATGCCATAATTTCTACTAACAACTGTTCAAAAGAAATAGCTTTTTCAGCAGCAATTTTCTCCATTGCATATTTGACCTCATCCCAGGAATCCTTGTTTCTCAATTTTTCAAGCAAGGGTTTACTTTGATGTTGAATTCTAGTTGTAGCATTTCTATTGGCCACAATCATTGTTTTAATGGTGTCACATGGATCATACTACCAGTGACAGACAACATCAAAATTAAAAATTTTCAAAAGATCTTGTGCCACCTTAAATGCTCTTCTCTCGAATGCGAACCCTCCACATGAAAAAGGTAAAGAAGGAAATAAGGTCTTCTTTTACTGATCAACAAAGTGTAGTTCATCAGTACTCTACATCTGCCTTACATATTCCAATGCAAAAACCCTTTCAGTCACATGTATTGGAAGTTTGTATGGCTCTACTTCTGATCCATAAAATCTTAGCACAATATATTCTTCCAATAAGTACCAATCAGCCAATTGTATTTCTTTTCCTAGTTGAATGAAATCTCTACATGATATAGGCAATCTAGGCATTGGACTATTTGTAATTGGTTGATGCAATGGAGCCAAAAAGTAGTCTACAAAATGATTGTAGTTCCTTCGAGAATCCTGCATCCTTATCTTAGTGGTCCAATCATATACTGGAGCCATTTTATTTTCCTCAGCATTGTTATAGGGCTGAATCTGAAGCCTTTTATTCTGAAACATTCCACTAAATTTGAATAGAAAAAAATAGCACAAGTATGTTGTGAACCTAAATGTCTTAGGGGAACCTCCTTTAATCATTAAAAATTGTTTATGCATTGATTCTACAATGTGCTCAATAAATTTATATTTGACATGTACCCCATTACCATAATGGATATTATATACCATTTCAAGGAGGCTTGCATCTACTTCCCAATTGCTATCCAGCCTGAGGCAAAATGCTAGCATGGAAATAGTATCTTGAGCCTATGATTTAAAGA